>CM064327.1:235824832-237074832 GCA_032595735.1 Pelochelys cantorii
GGGGGGCTAGGGAGGGGTACGTGGAAGGACGTGAGGGAGGAATGAAGCACAAGCCCCCAGCGGGCAGACCAGGGAGGCTCTGAGTGCTCCTCAGGGTGGACGCTCTCCCACAGGGCCTCCTGGATACTGACAGCCCCTCCGATGGACCTCCCAGATGGCAGCCTGCAGCAAGTGCAGCCAGGCTGATAGCAACGCGTCCACGAGAAGCACCAGTGTGCCTGGGGCAGCTCTGGCTCTATGTTGCAGAGTGCTATGGTGTCTCAAGTGAGGGCAACCAGAGCACTCCGAGACACAAATACTTTGCTGTCCCACAGCGAGGCAGGCAAGCAAGCAGGGACACCTGAGAACAGGCTGCCCGGGGCAGGGAGGGGGGTGTCCCTTTAAGCACGGACTTCAGATAGCCTCAGGCAACAGCCACACAAAGACACTCCTTACCTGATGCCCTAACCCTGACCTGGTTCCAGCTAGCCTTAAATCCGAATCAGTGTCCACTCAGTGTGGACGCGCTATTTTGAAATAGCAAATTGCTAGTTCGAAATGCATTTTGTGCGTAGACGCGTTATTTCAAAATAACTTATTTCGAATTAACTATTTCGAAATAAGATATTTCGAAATAACGCTGTAGTGTAGACGTACTCTAAGTGACTTGCCAAAGGTCATAAAGGGAGTCAGGGCAGAGAAGGGATTCAAACCCCAGTTTCAAGGTAGTGTGCTAATCACCCACCATCTACCACATCAGGAGTTAACTTATTAAGAATCATGAATTACAATTCCTCATGTGCTCCCTTCTTGCTCATAGGGAGAAGGGTAATTTGTTGCTATTCTATTAACAACTGCTGCTCTTTGCAGCTTTGGTTCTATCTTCATACCCCTTTGCAGCCCACCTTTTTGGGAGGGACTCAGTGGAAGAACAGCCTACATGTAAAGTGTGTGGGGGGGGGGGCGGTAGGGGTAGGGGGGGTGGAGGGTTCTTATTCATTTCTGCAAGAGCATAGTCCAACAACGTAGCCCTTATTGGATGGCTGCTTGGTGATTATAACATGTGTCAGTGTCCTAAAGTTAGACAATGCATAAGGATTAGGGCATAACTGTGACCTTGGCTGCATGCTGGTTTAAGGGAAAAGAGGTTGCAAGATGTTGCCTTAACCAACTACATGGGCTACCTGTATTTCTGCCTAGCTGGCAGAGATGAAGAGTGATCTAGTTAAAACAACAAGGAGTCCTTTGGGCACCTTAAAGACTAACAATTTATTTGGGCATAATCTTTATGCATCTGATGAAGTAGTTTTGACCCATGAAAGCTTATGCACAGGGCTTGTGGGAAAGACCATTGAGTCCTTAATGCCTAGGGTATAATGAAGTATTGGGGTGAAGCATTCAGCCTCATGTACGATTTCTGTAATCTTTCTGGAAGAAGGCCCCTTCAAACTTAAAGCTAAAAATCAAGACAAATGACAGACCTGCTCCAAAACTTTAGACATTTGCCAGGCATTTTACATAGCAAAAGTAAACTTAATTTTTTGCATTGGCTTTTTCTGTTCACTTGAAAAATCTGGTTGGTTTTGTTCAACTGCAAGCGTCAACAAACCTCACTGAGAGATTCTGGATCTGTAGTTTCAGCCTGGTTATGTGGCACAATCTCATTGATGCCAATTTAAGGGATATACCAGAGCCCCTAATGCTATGAAAGTGGGTTTTTTTTCCTTTGTAATAATTTTAATGTAAATACCTAATTATAAGCAGAAAACACACAAGTTAAAACACAGATTCCGCAGTTAGTTACATACAACCAGCTATAGGACAGATTTTGGAATCCTTACTATGCTGGGTAATCTATTAACATTACATAGTTAGTGAAATCCAGAAGGTCCATATATGTCTATGCATCACTTAAGATTTTATAATTAGGCAAGTGGGAGATACTGCCAGTTTGATCAGTTTAATGAACCCATTCCATACCGACATACACATCATGAATCATTTGAAAGTTTACTATGTCTATTTTAAGATGAGGTATGATATGGAGCTCCCAAGTGGTGTTGCTACAATAGAAATGGGGTTAAAGAGTGACACCGTCAATACATTAAAATGACTGCCTTGAAATATTTAGATTAATTTCTGTTACTATATTGACTTTTTCAAGACATTACACTGGATTTCTTTGTAACCTCAAAGCATCACAACAACTATATAAAGAGCAAAACAAAATCTAATCTAATATTTACAGATATCAATTAAATGTAAGAACGCTGATTACATTTCTAGTCAGCATCACCATGATCTCGTTCATCAGTATAATCTCTGTTGAGTGCACATACCCACAAACTTCATTGCCTGGACATGTACACAGTTCTTCACAGGGAAGATTGTTCTGACTGCAGGCAGTTGTTTGTGCAGGCACAAATAGTGTCTTGTAGAAGCTTATCAACAATATTTGTTCATCCATGTTGTAATGGTGAGCAAATATCTGGCTTACCTATACGCAAAGAAATCCAAATCTTTGCCAAGATGCTCTTTGGACATGTTTTTCAAAACTGTCCTCAGAAACTAGAAGTTTGGACAGTGATTTATTCTTTTTGATGGCTAGTTGAGGTGCAAGCCAATTCGTGTGGTTTTTTTTTTCCCCCTCTGGCATGCAACACTGTTACCAACTTTCTTTCTGCAGAAATTGCAGCTTCTCCATCCACCCTTTCCTAATTTGACAAGATCTATGAAGTGGTAAATTCTCTTCATTTTGACCATGTTAAATAAATTTCTCCTTCACCTCTGCACGAAACAGAGTCACATATTGGTGATGGAAATTCCACCGCAATTATGTTGTTGAAATCAGGAATAAGTGCATCACAAATTTCATATACAGATATGAAGCAATACTTGTCAGCTGTATGGGTAATGATGCCTGTTTCAATCCACATGGTCTCTGTGTGTGTTCTATTTTTGGAAACAGCTAGGAACAAAACATCTGTTTCAGATTATCTCATTACTATGGTTCCTTAAGAGACCTACAAGTCATATTGGCACAATCCAGCATTCAGAAACAACCTTGTGCCCGCTTCCTGTTGCATACTGTACAACCATTGGGCTTCTTTGACACTTTTTTACTTCACTATTGGGAAAGCCTAAACCAAGCAAGAGTTTTTTGGACATGCTTCTACATTTTTAGTTGCGTTTTAAACCATACATTGAGAGGAATTTTACAAATGACTTCTTGTTGGATGCCACATTTAAAAACTTTTTTTCCCATGGGGACATAGGAGACACACCTACACTGCACACTTATTTTGAAATAAGCTATTCTGGAAGAAATACTCCGAAATAGCTTATTTCGACATAACACGTCTACACTACAGAGAAGACTCAAAATTAGTCTGCGGCAGGCTTCCCTAATATAGACGTGCTACCTCAAATTAGAGCCTCAGGAGGCACTGGGGAGTAATTACTTTGAATGGCCCTGGGGAGGAGCTATTTTGAAATAGCAGTAGTGGAACGTGCACACTACTTCTATTCTGAAATAGCTGTTTGGAATAGGTGTTATTCCTCGTGGAATGAGGTTTACAGAAATTGGAAAAAGCTCTCTGTTATTTTGAATTTGTTTCAAAATAGCGGAATTGCCATGTAGATGCTCACATTGTTATTTTGGAACAATGGCCATTATTCCAAAATAACACTGCCATGTAGACGCACACAGCTTGTCCATCAATTACCTAGTGTTTCTTGCATCCAACTTGGATCCTGACTTTCACTCTTTTTTTGAAGTTTTCATAGAATTACTACTGCCATATATGTTCTCTGGTACCTTGTCATGGCAGGACAGGATGCATGCTTTTATGATTCCCAGGATGCTGGTGGGGGCTGTTTTGCTCCTGACAACTTAAACCATGTGTCAAGGCTGTTCCTCACTCTGGCACGACGAATGCAGAAGTAGGGGCCCTCAAGAGCACTCCAAAACCTTGCCTCTATAGGCTCTGGTACAAAAAACTCGCCCCCCCCAAATCCTAATACCCAGATTTTGGGAAATCTGCTGCCACCACCAAAATAATTCCAAGAAAACCAGGGAAGAGATCACTTGGGAAACCTCCTCCCTAAGGCAAAACTCTCCCCTGTCCCAACCTCCATTTTACTTGGAGTTGGGAAAAATAGAGGGGATTCACAGACAACAATGGACTCTGCCCTTATAACTAGGCACTGAGTCAAAGGACACAACAATCTACCAATTCCAGTTAATTAGAAAAAAGAAACAAACTTTTATTATCAAAACAAAACTACAGTTGCAAGCATAGTAAAGTGGCTAGATGGAAAGAGCCACCAACTGATCTAGGTAGTCAGGGGAACCTCCTGGCTAACAGCTTTAGTTACAAAAGAGAAAAAAAAACATATTTAACAAGTTCAGATATTATTTCCACATCCCCAGACAAGGAAAACAATAAATCCCGATGGACTAGCTAAACTTTTCCCTACTTACACCTTGTAAGAAGTCCATTCTTGTACAGAGGAGTGTCTCCCATCTCCCTTAATACTTGGGAGAAATCGCTCTGCCTCTCAAACACAGAAGAGAGAGAAAAACCCCTCTCTTCTGCTTTGAAATTCCTACCTGCATTGTCATTGGCTGACCACCCAATACCTGGCTAGGTACAGGAGGCGTTAATTAACCCCTTAGTCACCAGGTGCTGGTCAGCGCTCCTGATTATGACACCATGCTTGAATGGTCTGTGGGGGAGGGCCCAGTTCTGTGTTGTCTCTCCTTTATCCCTGCTATTATAGCCCATGTTCCCCATCATTTCTGACCCTTGTCCCATGTCTCCATGTTTTTGACATATTTATGGGCTTTGGTCACCTGCCCCCATCGAGCCTAGTTTAAAGCCCTTCTCACTAGGTTAGGTATTCTGTGTCCAAATACTCTCTTCCCCTTCCTCGATAGGAGAAGCCCATCTCTGCTTATCAGACTTTCCTCCTAGAACAGTATCCCATGGACAAGGAAGTCAAAGTCCTACTGATAACACCATCTTTGCAGCCAGGCTCTCAAAGTCCTCCCAGCATTCGCTTCTCATATGCATCTATCTCTGCTTACGCCCCTACCATTGACTGGAAGAAATGAAGAGAACACCATCTGCACTCCAGACTGTTTGACCCATACTCCCAGAGCCCTGTAGTCACTTCTGAACTGCTGAGGGTCATACCTCATAGTATCATTCATGCCCATATAGATGAGTAACATAGCAATGCAGAGGAAAGGACTTGTTTGTAGACTTTATCTTCACTACTTGTTAGGTCCCTTCCTTCTCTCACAGCTTTTGTATAATCATAATATATTCATAATATATTCATAATATAAAGCTGTGTACCACCATCTCTAACACCATTACTGTGTAAGTGCTGAATTAAAGAGCTACAGTCTGGGATATTCCAAAATTTAATACTATATGCATGGGTGATTACCAATTACAACCTTCTGGCAGGCTAGATGCTACATTGAATGGAGAAATGCTTAAAAATGAAGAAGCATTACATTAGGAGATTATGTACATTAATATCTACCCAGTGTGCACTACAAACTATGAGTGTGTGAAAAACTGCAACTAGTACAGCACCTCAGTATAAGGCTGACTTAGTCAACAAATATCACTTGAAGAGATAAAAAAGCTATTATAATCATTTGTGAGATGCTTTGATGGATCAATAACATGCAGTGTGTAAACATTTCATGTCAGTACATTGCAAAATCTGGTATTCAGCATTTTATCACATGCTAAATAGCTTCATCATTTTGTAGGAAAAAACTTGCCCATGCGAGACGAATATAAATCATTTAATATATTGTCATTTGGCAGCTCTAACCAATAAACACCATATTAGGGTTTTTAAATTAACTTAAATACTAAAAACTTGAGTCACCATCCTATTGCAGTGTTTCTGGGACTGTGCAGAAAAAGACACTCATTTTGGATGCCATTATTTCACCTGCTTGTAGGCTTATAGCTCTATATCATGCTTCCTCTAAACCAGGGGTGGGGAACATAAGGCCCAGGGGCCAAATACAATTCCCGGCTTGCCTGGATCCAGCCTCTAGGGCTCAGGGCTCCTCCCCCACCTGCTTTGGGGAGCCTGTGCTGGCACTCCAGCCCCCACTGTCCCCTTCCCAACTGATTTTTCTGTGGGTCATCGGCCTCTAACCCAAAAAAGGTTCCCCACCCATGCTCTAAACACACATACAATAAGCTTGCAAGTTTAGAGTGGGTAAATTAAAGTCCAAAAATATGGCTCTTCTTGAGAAATTGTCATATGCCTACCAGGGTTTAAACTGAACTAAGCAATTTACTTATCTTGCCTGATGCTAACCCAGATTGTGGTTTTACAGTTAGGCTCTGTGGCCATGTGTACACTAGGAAAGTATTTTGAAATTACTAAATTTGATTTAATAACTCTCTATTTAACAAATTCGAACTAGCATGTCCACATAATGGGGAAACCTTGAAATCAGTCCAAGGCAATTAGTCCAATAATATGGATACACTACCTCAGACTTAGCACTGGGGAGTAATTAGTTCGAATTACTCGGGTGAGTAATTGTTTCAAAATAGTGGCACTGGAGCTTCCACTCTACCATCATTTTGAAATAACTATTTCAAATTATTGTTATTGCTAATGTAAAGCAGGAGTACAGATTTTGAATTCCGTGGCCTGTTATTTCAAAATAACAGGCTTGATAGTGTGGATGCTCTGCTTATAAATTCGACCTTGGTGGTGGGTTATTTCAAAATAGAGTCCTAGTGTGGACCAGTGCTATGTGTAGCCAAGTTGTAGCATTTCCAACTGATGGATACTTCATAATAGTCACACAAGATACTGCCTAGTATATACACATAGAAACTGGAATAAACCATAAAGCAAGCAGCAATGGTACATGCAAACAATACAAAACAAAGAGAATTAAAGTAACAAGAAATAAACAAGACTATACTAAAAAAGCATATTATTTACAGGGGAAATTTACTAGTAAGAGCTACAAAAGAACATTTCTACTGTACAAGGAGAAAGGAGACCTGGTAAGATTGGTGGAACATGTTTGCTACTATTATTACTTAGGAATTATGCTTTTTGATTTAAAAAGTTGTTGATAATATAAGCTCATTAATAATCAAGTAGCACTCTATAAGAGTAGGAAGGGTGGTATTAAAAGTTATATAACAATTTTATTGACCCTACTAACTTATGAACAATACTTTGTATTCATATAAATCAGTGTCTACCAACACTCTATATTAACTGTTTTGCCATAGGAACAGTGAAATCTATTTTATATAACACCCTGTCAATTTTAGGCATGGCCCCCAGAAAAATTCCAGTCTGGGTAATTTCATTTTGGTTGCTAACTTCTCCCTGCCTATAGTATTGTCTCATACAGAAAGAGCAAATCCTATCTTGTCTATCCTAGATTGCTTGTCTCCTTATAAGGAAATCAAGAAAGAGTAAATATGAGATTACTGTAAGAGACAAAATATAGTGACTCATTCTGCTTGTCAGAGACCAGGCCTAGTGGTTACAGTGGGAATCATGCCTACTGGCCAGAGCAGCAGTACAAAGCCACTTGCCAGACTGAAGCGTCTCAGCAAGAGTGAGAACTCATGAATTGGAGTCAAGGGTCAGAACCAGAGTTACATGTGAGATACCTGAGCCAGGAACCAGGTCAGAGCCAGGTCACCTGGTATGAGGGATAGCAAAAGTAGGGCTATCAACCAGCAGGAGCCCTGCTGGTGGTGCTGGTCTTATGGGCAGGGCTGTTGATCCCCTCAAATAATAAGGTGGTTTCCATCAGGCAGCTCCATTGCAGCCCAGCTGTGTTTGTTGGACTGCCTGAGGATTACACTGGTAAGCAGAGTAGCTGAGGCTTCTTACCCCTGAGAACTCCTGAACCGAAACACAAAATGGCGACCGATCTACATTTAAAAGTGCAGAACCTGGGTGAGGGGGGAATCTCTCCAATCCCTCCATTGAAATTTCATCCGGGTGTGGTTTTCTTATGTATTTCCTGTCCTAGGGCCAAATCTTGCCTTCATTTAGACACATCTCTCTTGGTGAAGTTTATTAGATTTATGTGTCTGTAACTGATGCTAGAATTTCACAGGTGGCTAGTGGTGCCCTGCACTCTTACTTCAGGGAGTGAGTGTTGGTTTTTTCCGGAGAGATTCACACCACAGAACAAGAAGATTAAACAGTGAAATGGATACTCACTTAAACACAGCAGTTCAGAAAAGAGCATTCCATGGCTGAGAAATATCCATACAGAAAGAACAAGCTCTTTAGAGGGACTGTGAGAAAAGATTGTTTCTCTAAGCTGCTCAGATGACCTAATCAGGCTGTGTCACCAAAAACATCTTATTTAAAGTCATGCTGAGGATTCCAGTTTAGAACTAGCCTAAAATGAATGATGCCTTCCTTCCAGAAAGGACCTTTGCTCTCTCTGATGTTTCCAGGAAATACTTGTTGTAACAATGCATGAGGTGTCTGATGAGTCAGTTTCAGATCATGAAAAGCTACTGTTTGCCAGCTGATCTCACTGAAAAGGCTGTTATAGACTACTCCTTTATGGTCTACGTGCCACTTGTTGCACATGCCCCGGCTACACTTGCATTATCTCCAATTGTACTTTATCCTTATTTACTGCCTGTCAATAAAGGATTTCAAAATGTTCTAGAAACATTAAATAACGGAGCTTCCCAACATTGCCTGTCAGGCAGGGAATACTGTCCATATCATTTTCATGGGGCAAAGAGGCCAATCTTTTCAAACGTGATTACTGATTTTGAGTGCTAGCATCCTGCTCAGTTTGACATACCTTCATTTTGACAACTGAAGTCTGCAAGCACTGTAGATACTCAGCATCTCTGAAAATAAGGCCCACAGTGTCAGAAGCTCAGCATGTCAAAAAACAAAACAAAACAAAACAAAACAAAACCAACAACCACCCTCTCCTGCAGGTCTGGGGCTACTTCTGAACAGTGTTACCTAAGTGACTTGTTTAGCAAGTCAGTAACAGCTATGTCCAGTATGCAAGTGTTCTGACCCAATTCCCTTTTCCAGCTGCTACCTCTTTGGCCCCACAAATGCAATCCCACTATGAGCTAATACAGCTAACACTCTTTCCAAAACATTCATTTGTAGAGTATTATGCTTTGCCAGTATCTCCTGTCTTCTGATCTTAGTAAGCATCTCTTGGAATGTATTTCTCTCTGAAATATGCCAAAGTATATCTGTGGCATCATTCCAGATAAGACTTGGGATTAGACTTTTAGTGAGTGTCTCATGAGTTTCTAATTGGTCGCTAGCTGGTGGATTGTTTTCATTTGTTAGCTTTGAAACATATAAGAACATAAGAATGGCCGTACTGGGTCAGACCAAAGGTCCATCTAGCCCAATAGCCCGTCTGCCAACAGTGGCCAGCACCAGGTGCCCCAAAGAGGGTGGACCGAAGACAATGATCAAGCGATTTGTCTCCTGCCATCCCTCTCCAGCCTCTGACAAACAGAGGCCAAGGACACCATTTTGTCCCCTGGCTAATAGCCTTTTATGGACCTAACCTCCACGAAATTATCTAGCTTCTCTTTAAACTCTATTATAGTCCTAGCCTTCACAGCCTTCTCTGGCAAGGAGTTCCACAGGCTTACTACACGCTGTGTGAAGAAGAACTTTCTTTTATTAGTTTTAAACCTGCTACCCATTAATTTCATTTGGTGTCCTCTAGTTCTTCTATTTAGGGAACTAATAAATAACTTCTCTTTATTGGCCCTCTCCACACCACTCATGATTTTATAGACCTCTATCATATCCCCCCTCAGTCTCCTCTTTTCTAAACTGAAAAGGCCCAGTCGCTTTAACCTCTCCTCATATGGGACCCGTTCCAAACCCCTAATCATTTTAGTTGCCCTTTTCTGAACCCTTTCCAAGGCCAAAATATCTTTTTTGAGGTGAGGAGACCACATCTGTACACAGTATTCAAGATGTGGGCGTACCATAGTTTTATACAGGGGCAGTAAGATATTCTGGGTCTTATTTTCTATCCTTTTCTTAACAATTCCGAGCATCCTATTTGCCTTTTTGACTGCCGCTGCACACTGTGTGGAAGTTTTCAGAGAACTGTCCACGATAACTCCAAGATCTCTTTCCTGATTTGTCGTAGCCAAATTAGCCCCATCATACTGTACGTATAGTTGGGGTTATTTTTCCCGATGTGCATTACTTTACACTTATCCACATTAAATTTCATTTGCCATTTTGTTGCCCAATCACTCAGTTTGGTGAGATCTTCTTGGAGTCCCTCACAGTTTGCTTCTGTCTTGACTATCCTAAACAGTTTGGTATCATCTGCAAACTTTACTACCTCACTGCTTACCCCTTTCTCCAGATCATTTATGAATAAGTTGAACAGGATTGGTGCTAGGACCGACCCTTGGGGGACACCACTAGTTACTCCTCTCCATTCTGAAAATTTACCATTTATTTCTACCCTTTGTTTCCTGTCTTTAAACATCTTCTGGTTTTATGGGTTTTTTGTTTCTGTTTTCAGATGGCAGCTGAAGAATTTAGAGAGATTTAAAAATAAAATTAACTGCTTCTATATTTTGCTTTGATTTTACAGTGCTCATTTGCTTTCCAGGCCTTCCTTCAATTCACTTAAATTGCACAGAATAACCTTTGGTAGCCAGTGTTAAATACTCTTTCAGCTTTTTCCCTATCTTTCTACCATCCATCTTTTTCAGTGTATACGGTTGTCATCCATACACTATAATCATTCAGACCAAAATTCCATAAAACAGAAGTTTAGTTTTGGTTAGAGATGTGCTGATCTAATCAAACCTTAAGAATAAAATATATTGAGCTCCCAGTAAAGTGCTCATTCAGCCATCTATTTATCTCAAGCTAACATGCAGTGGTAAGTTAGAATACTCCCCAGTCATCAGGCAATATAATTATCCAAGAATGTGATCTTTGGTCGTGTTTCAGTTCAAGTATGACAGGAAGCTCTCTCTCTCTTTCTCTCTGTGGGTTTGGCATAGTTCTAAACCTATGTCATCATTTTTATAGTACCTGAAGTCAGATTATATTCTTTGTAAAGATTAGAAATGGTAGTATAAAGTCAACTAAGCAGTATCCAGGCACAACTCGTAGACTGATTTTACTGGAAATATTTTTCATTGTAATAAATCAACTTTGTACTGTAAGCTCAGGCAAAGTGCTATCCCTGCTCAGGTATAGTTGTAGTTCTCAGAATAACTGGGATATGTTTTCAGAACTAAAACATTTAGGAATCTAGGGTATAATTTTCAAAAGTACTTAAGTGACTTAGGAGCCTGTAGCCAGACATGAACCCCATCTTGTTTCCCTCCCCCCCCCCCCCCGAGAGCAAGAGAAAGGCAGTCAGCCTTTGATGCCCTGGGAACGCAGGTGTGCTGCCTGTCCCTGACTCTAATAAACAGAAACCAGACAGTAAATGGGCTAGCTGACGACCCGGGGGCCTCCCTCGCCCTGATGGCTAGCACCAGTAATTGACACGCCTACACTGTCCCAGGAGAGGAATCTCCACCCATCACATACTAGAAGTGCCCATTGTCTGCATTTTCCCAGGTGTGAATTATGCTTTGCACCCTTCCTGGGAAACTTGGCATTCAAAGCCATTTTTCCTAATTGGCCACTTGAGACCAGGAAGAAGCCTACGTGACCCAAGGGGTATAAAGAGGGGTTTAGTAGCCCCATTTGAGCTCCAATCATCTACACCTGCTGGCAGGTATTGGTTGTCTCCCGAGGTCTGTGGGACGCCCAGCCTCGCCCTACTTCTTCCCGAGGGATTGAGAGAAAGACGCTGGCCACGCCAAGTCTGGAACGCAGGGGTGAGAATATATACCTGCTAGGTGTCTATTTTGCATGCATTTAATAAGAGCTCAATGAATAAAAAGGGTTTCATGGTACCTGTAAGTGACTTATTAGTGTAATTTCTGTCCTGTCCTTTGTAGTGGCTGTGTTATCTGTAACACAGTAATAGCATTTAACAGCTAAGTTTACCCTGTAACAATAAAATAGTAACTGTTTAAGCTGTGACCTGACTCCTTCAGTTGCTGTAACAGAACCAAGCACAATTTTAAAAAGAACTCCAGCCGGTCATAAGGGACAGATATAGGGAGAGCTTGAGCGCTGGATCGTGTCGCTTCCGGGGACAGATCCGTTGGGGCATCTCTCAGCCTCCCGAGGCTGCCTGCTGCGAAGGGATCGTGTATCCTAGCAGTCAAAGTCTGAGGTGTAAAGCTCTCCCTGTAACTCTTTGGGGCGCCCGTCAGTCTCACCTAGACTGCCCACTGCGACGGGGCCTTGTGTCTCAGCAGTTGAAGACTCGGGTGTAACATACACACATGCACTGCCCTGACCATCGGCTGACAGAGCCTAAGTGCAACTTTCAAAAAAGGTACAGCCAGATATTTAAAAATGCATCTCGTGGGATTTTCAAAAGTGCCTAAGCAGTTAGGAACCTAAATCTGAATGGGAGTTAGGCATGTAACTAATGTAGGCATTGAACCTTCTCCCCACCCCCTTCAGCATCTTTGCACACCTAAGTACACTTAAATAGCTATGAAAATATGGCCCTTAGGCACTTTGGAAAATCCACTACCCTTCACGCACATATATAATTGCATATGTTTTGTAGCCATTTGTTGGGTGACAGGGCTGTGATAGTCAGACAGCCCTCACTTTACTTTAAGAAGCAAAACTCAAAGTCAGCACTACAGGGTGGGGGCTTCCAAAGTAAATCACATTTCTTACATGAGAGGCAGAACACTGTGTAAAAATCCCAAGTTCCATTTAATTTAATTTAAGATTGCGGGGGCTGGAGGCCAGAGCCTGGCTGGAGCTGAAAGCAGAGCCAGTCTGGTGGCCAGGAGGCAGCGAGCCTGGCTGGGGCTGGCAGCAGAGTCCCAGCAGTGGGGTCAGCAACCAAGAGGGGAGCCTGGCCAGAAGTTTGGTAACTCCCTGGAGAGAACAGAGGCCTTACCTCCCCTGGTCCAGTAAACTCCCTCCTTCAAGACTGGTCAGGTTCCGTGGGTGCCAGACCAGGCAGCTCCAAAATGTATTAAAATCCCATGTACACATCTCCAGAAGAGAATAAAGTCCTAAGAACCTAAAAATTTGCAAAAAGGATATTATCATCCTACTGTGTCACCCCCCAAAGCATCCTTCTCACTTAGGATATGTCTACATTGTGCAAATTTTGCAATGTCAGCTTGTGTAAACACTGATTGTCAGCACTTTTGCAGAAAAAATACTTCCACCTTCTATGAGGGATTTCACTTTGTCAGCAGGAGAGCACTCCCTCCAACAAAGCAGTGTTCACACTTTCACTTGCTGTGACAAAACACTGTCATTCATGGGGCGGGGAGAGGGAGTTTAAGCACCCGTGAATAACAAAAGTTCTGTTGATCAAGTACATGTGTAGACATGCCCTGAGTAACTACATCAAAGTAACTTGGAGTCATTTTACAATTACAAACTATATTTTTCATCTTATCTCAAAACATGTCTTTTTTTCCATACATAGGTCTGAAATCTGAATTAGCAATAGCACTGTGAGTCTTAATAATCCTAAACATAAACCATCTTAAAACATACTGCATAGTTTCATGCACAGCATAACTACTGTACTGCCAGACTGCACATACATTTCATTTCACAGATGCAATACTTTCATTGTTCAAGACGTTAAGGGGTTGCTTTGTTTTTTTAATTAACTCTGCAATTTAGATAAGAAAACTAGGCTGGAGCATGTCTGATCACATACATCATCCTCAGTGCTGCCCAGAAAGATACAAGTCAAAAAGTTTGCTGATCCTCAGCACTCCCAGAGAACACTATGTTCTCCCTTGCTTCTCATGACTGTGACTCAGTATTGGATTTTTTGCGCTTGTCAGCAGTGGGTGGGGGGAGTTTCTTTTGACTGGGTGAAGCTGAGCGTGCATTGTAGGCAGAAGTTAAGTGCATGCTGCAAATACAGTGCCCCCTGCAGTCCCTCTTCATGGGGGTGTTGCCTAGATGTGAATTGCAGGAGCAGACCCATTATATGCAGAGCTTTATTCCTTCCTGCATTTATAATAGATCTTTGTTTGGGGCTCAGTCATGTGAACGGTCCTTGCAAATACCAGTGACCACTCATGTGGGATGGGGCTATTCACTGAGTAAGGGTTTACTGGAATAGGACCATGGTTTCTCGATAGGTGGTTTAATAAAAGGAAAAAGAGAGAAAAACTCCGTTCTCTAAAAATCAAAAATCTCTTAAATACAGCCAGATCCTTGACCCAGAAAATGGCCCTAAAAATCCAGGAATTTCCCTGGCATAGAAGGAATCCTTCAAGTAATGTAAAGCCATCATGACTCACTTGATGCCACCCACTCTACAATGTTTCTCCTAGGAGGTTTGCTTGGGGGCAACAAGAGACATGTTAGAGGTGGGCCAAAACCAACTTGAATGAAAGTTGAAGACTGCTATGAATTATATCAGGAGGCTAATCTGTTCTTGGGATTGAGGGAATAGAGAGATGTTTTCCCATGCATCTCTGAGCTCCTGCTCAGAGAAGCTGACAATCCATCACAAACTGCTTTAAAATAGTTCACTTGTTTTTGTTGGTTTTTATTGTCTGCAAGTCAAAGAAATTCATGTTCCGGGTGTATTTGCGTGAAATAATCTTTCATTTAGGTTTAAAGAGCACGAATGCCATTCTGTTTGTGACACTTGCTTAAGCAGCCACATAAAATGTTTAAACTTTTGTTTACAATATTTGATTACTAACTATTCAATGTGTTATTATGAAGCTGTTTGGATTATGCTGCCAGATGTCAGCATTTAACTGTAAAGTCATTCTTCCCAGTATAAAACATTACTAACCTTACTAAAGGTATTTTTCAAACTGGATTAGTAAATGTCTGGATTAGCAGCAACAGCTTTAAAACTGTGAGGGATTTATAAAAACAAAATCCAACAGAACAATTGTAGTATGTTTGGTGGAACTGACCACGCATGCAAATTGAACTGAGAAGAAGCTGAAACTATTTTTTTTAATGTTTCCCTGACTGTTTCTAAAGATGGGTTGGGCATTTTGGCTAAAATAAGAAACTATCTTGAACATTCCATCAAAACCTGAACAAAACCAATACCATATTATTTTGAGTTTCAAAAAATTTTAAATTAACTTTCTGTGTTGATTTTGCAACCCTCTGCAATTCCTGGGTTTGTGTGGGACTGTATGTGGAAATATTGAAATACCACAAGAAAGACTTTTTTCATGTTATTTCAAAACCACACAAAATTAAAAAAGTAATGGAAATTTCATAAGAAACCCTTCTCAAGTGAGATTTCTAGCACATAAAAGATGTGTCATAAACCTGCCCGATCCAAACATTTGAATGCTTAAAATATCACCCATGAATACTTTTTTTTTTATTTCTCCCTTTCCCAATAGAATTTTAGATATAAACTTATCAGAAGCAGGGATTTGCTTTACTCATCAATTTTAGATCACACAAATATTGGTGAACTTATTCACCTCAATTCAGACAATTTGATGAGCTCTAAATTCCAGATTCATTCTAGGAGGAAACCTCAAGTAGCCATCTACTAAGGTGTTTCAAGGAAATAGTAGACAACTGTGAAAAATACAGGGCAACTTTTATTTGATGAGACAGTAGCTTTGAACAAAATTCCATAATGAGTATGGTACAAAATCATTCACAAGAAAGAACGGTGAACATTATCCCTCAAGTTCCTTTCTTAGACTATGAGCAAATATCCAGCATGGGAAGAAATGTGTGTTATTAATTTGGTTATACATGGATGAAGAGGTAGATGAGACTTTTTTTAAACAAAAGTATTTTAACAGAATCATCTAAAGCAAAGAGCTTGGTGGTGATAGGGAATTTCAACTACCATAGCATCTCATAGGAGAATATTACATCAGGGCACAAATTATCTAACAAGTTGTTGGAATGTATTGGAGACATTTTAGTTCAGAAGGTAGTGAACATTAAATGGTAGCATTCATGATTCTAAAGAAGGATAGGAGGGAATATAGTACAATGAAAACAATGATTTTCAAGAAGGTAGACTTCAGCAAAATCAGGGGGTTGGTAGGTAAGATCCCATGGAAAGCAAGTCTAAGAGGAAAAACAGTTCAAGAGAGTTGGCAGTTTTTCAAAGAGGCATTATTAAGGCACAAGACCAACTATTCCACTGTGTAAGAAAGAAAGGTAGTATAGCAAGAGAAAAACCCTGACTTTACCAGGATATCTTCAAAATAATTGCCACTTCATTTACATCAAAATGGCCACCGCACTGTGCCGATGATCAGCTGATCGGCACAGCGGGGCAGTCTAGATGTGCTGTGGTCGACAAGGGAAGCCTTTGTCGACTGCTCCGGTAAACCTCGTTTCACGAGGCATAACGGAGCAGTCAATAAAGGCTTCCCTTGTCAACCGGTGCTCCGGTAAACCTCGTTTCCCGGTGCATCTAGGCTGCTCCGCTGTGCCGATCAGCTGATCATCGACACAGCGCGGTGGCCATTTTGATGTAAATGAAGTGGCGATTATTTAAATCACCGCTTCATTTTGCTATGTCTAGTAAATTCATCTACATGGCTCCATCGACAGAGCCATGTAGTCTAGACATACCCACGGTGTGTAAGGACAAAATTAGAAAAGTCAGTGCTCAAAATCAGATTAAACTAGCTATAAACACAAAGGCTACCAAGAAAACAGTCTATTAATATATTAGAAGCAAGAGGAAGACCAAGGACAAGGTAGGTCCATTACTCAGTGAAGGGGGAGGGGACAATGGGGAAGTGTTAAATGACTTCTTTGTTTCAGTTTTAACCAAAAATGTTAGTAGTGATTGGACATCTAACATAATGAATGCCAGTGAAAATGAGGTAATCAGAGGCTAAAATAGGGAAAGAATAAGTTAAAAATTACTCAGACTAGCTAGATAAATTCAGGTCACCAGGACCTGATGAAACACATCCTAGAATACTCAAGGATCTTACAGAGGAGGTATCTGACTATTACTGATCATCTTTGAAAAGCCCTGGAAGATGCAAGATATTCCAGAGGACTAGAAAAGGGCAAATAATTAAGCAATCAATTTGTAGATATCTAGAAAATACTAAGATGATAAATAATAATCAGCATGGATTTGTGTCAAAACAAAAAGCTTGCTCTGACAGGGTAACAAGCCTCATAGATTGGAGGAAGTGGTAGATGTGGTACGTCTTGACTTTAGTAGGATTCATGATATTGTCTTGCTTGACTTTCTAATAAAAAACTAGGGAAATACAACTTAGATGGAACTGCTGAAAGATGGCTACATAACTGGCTGGAAATTATTCCTAGAGAATAATTGTCAGTAGTTCATAGTAAAATTGGAAGGGCATATCTAGTTGGGTTCTACAGGGATCAGTTCTATATCTGTTCTGTTTTATATCTTTTTTTTTGTTGATTTAAATAATGTAAAAGGGAGTATACTTATAAAGTTGGCAGTGATACTAATCTGGAGGGGGTTGCAAGAGATTTGGGGATTATGATAAAAATTCAAAATGATTTGGATAAACTGGAGAAATGGTTCGAAAAAAACAGGATGACATTCAATAAGGATAAATGCAAAGTCCACTTAGGAAGGAACAATCAGCTGCACACATACAAAATGGGAAATGACTGGCAAGGAAGGAGTACTGCAGAAAGGGATCTGGGGATCACAGTGGACCATAAGCTAAATATAAATATATAAAAAGAAGCAAACATCATTTGGGGATGTATCACCAGGAGTGTTGTAAGCAAGACACAAGGCACAAAACATAATTTTTCCAATCTGCACCATACTAATTTGTCCTCCATTGGAGTACTGTTTCCAGTCCCTAATGACACATTTCAGAAATGTCATGGACATATTGGAAAAGTCCAGAGAAGAGCAATAAAAATTATTAAAGGTCTTGAAATATGACCAAAAAGGAAAGATTGAAAAAAACTGGGTTTGTTTACTCTGAATAGAGGAGACTGGGAGAGCAAATGATAACCATTTTCAAGTATGTAAAGCAGGAGGGAGAAAAAATATTCTCCTTAACCTCTGAGGATGGAATGAGATGCAATGGGCTTAAATTGCAGAAAAGGAGGTTTAAGTTGGACATTAAAAAATCCTTCCTGTCAGGGAAGTTAAGCACTGAAATAAACTGCGTAGGGAAACTGTGGAATCTCCATCACTGGAGACTTTTAAGAGCAGTTTAGATACACTGCTAAACAGTTCCAGATTATATTTAATCCTGCCATGAGTGCAGGGGACTAGACTAGATGGCTTCTTGGAGTCCCTTCCAATCCTACAATTCTATAATTTTAAGATTATGAATGGCAATATGATACTCCCCCAATTCCACAGCTGAAGAAACAAAAATTATTTCTTTATTTCCACTGACATGACTTGTCTGAATTCTGGAGGTGGGATGCCCCAGTGTGCTTTGCACATACGAAAATCTCAGAATGCTGTGTATGCTAATTGAACCTTAGTAAGTTTCAAGAAGTCCTGCTGAGATTATACTCTGAATATGATGTCTTTTATGTAGTGTGATGTTTATTCATAACTTCCAGTAAAGTTCTTTGTTGTCTATACTCAGCCAACCTAATCATTTTTAAATGAGACTTTAAAAAAGCTCAGAATTGTTGAATAAGTTGTTAATTATACAGACAGAGCTAGGTAGCTCCATATTTCAAGAAAGCAAAGAAGCATTACCAATATCATACCATAGCCTCTTTCTGCTGTTTTCCTCTTTCTGAATCTTCTGGATTCTAAATCTCCTCTGTGAGAACATTATTACAAATAGCTGAAATTTTCAAAAGTGTTCCATTATATTTCTCTTCTTCGTACATTATGGCTATGTCTAGACTGCAGGCTTCTTTTGGAAGAAGCTTTTCTGGAAGAGATCATCCAAAAAAAAAAATTTCTTCCGAAAGAGAGTGTCTCCACAGCAAAAGCGCATTGAAAAAGCAATCTGATTTTTTGAAAGATAGTGTCCACAGTGAATGGACGCTATTTCACATTTAAGCTGTGATTACTATGGATGGAGTGGTCACCAGGGCACCTATGCTTTTTCCTCTTTCCTCTTCCTTCAAAGAACTCCTTCTTCCCCGTCCACACATGCTTTTTTCCAAAAGAGCTCTTTTGGAAAAAGGCTTTTTCCTCATAGAAAGAGGTTTACCAATGTCAGAAAAACCCCTCTGTTCTTTTGATTTTTTTTTGAAAGAACGTGATTGCAGTGTGGACGTAAGTGAAGTTTTTTGGGAAAAATGGCCGTTTTTCCAAAAAACCTCTGCCATATAGACATACCCTCAATGTCCTTTAAGACACTCATATTTAACACATATTGTGGCAAGACTTTATCAGTGTTGCCCAATTAGTTGAAAAGCTGAACAAAAGTACCAGAAGAATATGTAAGTCCAGTTACTAGACATTTACTTCTAGACTGGGTTAGATAATGAGCCACAGAGAACAATCTATATTAGGTAACCCGTAGAGTTTTTTACCTCATCTCTAACTTTTCTGAAGCACAGACAATTTCCCCAAAAGAAATAAAAGTTGTATGCTCTCCTTCAACCACAAGTTGTTGGGCTAAATGTAGGAATCACTGAATGGAAATCTACGGTCTGCATCATACTGAAGATAACACTAGATTATAATAGCTTTACAAGCTATTCAATGTCTTGCAAGTGAGAGAATTTTTACAAGGGGGAATGTTCCTTTGGTGGTTTGATATTTAACTCATTCTTTTTCTGGGTGCATTAAAGTGATTCACAACTTAGTGAACTGAAGATCAAGTTTCAGTTCCCTAATGCTGTCATGAACCAAACCCTGAAGGATTCATAACTTTCTGGCAAACACCCTCCAACTCATGTATTTTATATTGACTACTAGCTGGACTTACCCGGCGTTGCCCGGGAAACCGGAGGAACAAAATTTAGAAAAACAGAAGCTGGTCCTGACAGCCTCCAGCCACACCGCAGCTGCCAGTGCCTGACATCTGGCCATTATGGCAGACCCCCATGCTTTTCTACTTCTTCATAAAGCAAAATTTCTGACTCAAAAAAGAGCCATTGCAATGTTGAGAATCAGAGCTATTTGACTTGGCAAACTTAGATACAAAAGTCACAATAGAAACTATGTCTCTGTTTTCTTCCCATGTCATGAGTTGTGGAGCCATTAAAAGCACAGTGGAAGGGAGAGCCCCCAAATCACCATGGCTTGTTTCCCCACCATTGCTGGAAGCATATGGAGGCCCCTCTTCAATAGTGCAATGTTTTGCTTCCTATCAGATGGTATTTTTGCTAATTATCCTTGTAGAAGCTAATGTTTTTTTGGTAGGGAAGTAGGGGATAGGCATGCTGGGTCTACAACTTCTCATCCAAGAGCTGAGTACAGGGATGCCTCAATCAATGGGGCTGGCCCTACTGAATCTGAGAGATTTCAAGGTGACACCTCAAACTCTTCTCCCATCTTTTTTTATGAAACTATGAGTCAACTACCTGAGCCTGCTGGCACCTCTATAGTCCCTCCTCCAGCACCACCCCCTTGACCAGCTGCCCCTCCCATGGACTGCATCTCTCATCCCTCCCAGGATTATCCAGTATCAAACCCAGGACCAGTGCCCAGATTTGAGGGATCCCCCCCATCTTGGATTAATTTCTCACCCACCCAGCATCATCCAGTGCTGTCCCTTGGGCCAGTGCTCCTCAAAGGAGACCCCCCCTCCCGCCATGGGCTTCATTTCTCACTCACTCCCTGCAGAATTGTCCAGCCCCACTTCCTTCATCCCCCTACAATCCAGCCCTCCCCCCACTCACCACCAACAGTCCAGCTCCACCCCCCCACAATCCTGCCCTCCCCCCACATTCCCCCCAATGGTCCAGCCCCCTCATCCTGTTCTCCCCCCACTCACTCCCAATGAGCCAGCCCCCCAGACCAGCCTGCCCCCCAACGATCCAGCCCCTCCATCCTTTCCTACCCCCCACTCATCCCCAACAGTCCAGCCCCCCCGGACCAGCCCCCGCCATTCATTCCCTCCCCTCCCCCCCGCTCTCACCTCTGGGTCCCCAATGTGCCTCCTTCCAGACATTTTTTCAAAGTGGCAGCTGAGTGGTAACATCAGCCCCGCCCCCCCCTCCCCCCGCCTAGAGCGAGCCCCAGCAGCAACCCGGCCGCCCATTAGTCAGCCGCTGGGCCCTGAGCCAATTGCACTATTGAAGAGGGGCCTCCATATGCTTCCAGCAATGGCGGGGAAGCCACTACTCCCTGCACTGCCAAGCTCCATGCAGCCCCGGGGAGAGGCATCAGTCTCTCATCTCTTCCCTCCCACAGTACCTTAAAACCTTAAAATGGAGGAAACGTTATCCCATGGACAGTTTGGTTGCAGTAGGTCTTATAGTGTCCAAGTTATTAGAGCACAAACATACAAACATTCTTCTTTATATATTAGATTATATGGACTATTAGCTAGTCATATTGCTGAACCTTAGTAGTTCATGTTATGAAACATAGGCATGCCACAGAGAGTACAGGTACTACCATACTATAAAATGGCTGTGGTGCTCTGATTATAGCTATAAATGTTGTGTACACATCTAGTCACTGACTCTATCATTGGATCTGTCTGGATGTACCATTAAGTCATGCAGACACCCGTGGAAATCAGTGGCACTCTGCCTGGGTATAAATGTCTGTGTGTAGGGATCTGATTCCAGGTGTGTTTTAAATCACACAGCATCTGAGTGCCTGGTGCTCCTCATAGGCTGTACTGGTTTATTTTATGGAGAACACAAGGATGTTCTACCAATTGGCTTAAACAAATGCCAAAATAATTCTGGCACTTATTAGAAACATCTAAGCATCTAAAAATGTCAGTGATATTTTCTAAAGGCTTGGTGCCCGCTCTAAAGCGCTTTGAATCAATGGAAAGACTTTCATTAATTTCAGAAGTATTTGAATCAGGCCATTCGTGCTCACATTAACTTTAGCATAATTTAGAATCAGGTTTTAATATGCATATAATTGCTCCTGACGACATCTCTTTTTCACACATGAGGTTACTCATTCATTCTCAATTTAGATGAAACAAAAATCACTTGGTTTCCCCCATGTAATCTATTTAATCCCTCCAAATTCTTTGAAAAATGACAAGGCTAATATGAAATAGATTCTTTGGGGAGGAGAAATATTGTCAAAAAGCAACTGGTGATTGATTGGGTGAAGTATGAGCTCTATAATGTCATGGCAAGGAGCAGGGGACAAAGAATAAGAGAGTTCAATTTTAGTGTGTTTCATTCAAAATAGTGAACACAGAGAGGCTAAGTAACACAAAAATGTCACTCATCTAAAACAGAGTTAGAGAATAAATAAAAAGAGATTGGATGGTTCAGTAATACATGGCAGTTGACTGCCAGTCAAAATTAGCATAACTGGCAGCTGTTGTGTCCCATTAGTCAAAGTGGCTGTCAGCAAACTGCATTTTTGTGAGCAGCAATGAAATTCAGTTCTTAGCCCCTAAACATGATCAATAATTGTCTAAAAAATACAGGCTATAGATAATTGCAAACTGAAAGTCATTAAAATTTTATTTTTTTCAAACTGCTTATAGAAATAGAAAGGACTTCATCATCATTTTTCATGATCTTTCATTAGTTTTAGGTCATTTGTTTCATTAGTTAGGTGGTGTTTC
Source organism: Pelochelys cantorii (assembly GCA_032595735.1). Classification (NCBI taxonomy): domain Eukaryota; kingdom Metazoa; phylum Chordata; order Testudines; family Trionychidae; genus Pelochelys; species Pelochelys cantorii. The sequence continues at coordinate 235,847,611 of CM064327.1, forward strand.
ACATTGATGTCAATGACCCAAAACTAATTTCTTGCTAAACAGCAGTAGTGAATTGCACTCATTGAAGGAATAGTTTCATTTTTGATCATTTGTATGGGGAATGAATGATTGCATCAAAATGGTTGTCTCCCCCTGAAGTGGTAATAGGCCATGTCAATGAAAACGATGTCTATACCATGAGGGAAAAGGTGGCAGAATACTGCTTAGCCCATTATTACCAAAATATTTCCTGACACGCTAACCCAGCCTGTTCTGGAGGTCAAGTGTTTGGTAACTTCTAAAGACTCATCCATTCAAAACCATATGTTTTATTTTCCATACAGAAAAAAATCCCAATATGTCACCTTGTATGTGGGCAGCCTTTTTAATTCTACAATATTCCAACAATAAAAAAATCTTAACTCAAATATAAAGTAGACATTGAAGGTCAACACCTGTCAAGTGCTCTCATTGAAGGTGCCAAGGATCTAGTTCTCCCAAATAGATTGGTGGGAGTTGAGGACACTAAGTATGTTCTAGAATTGTTCCATAATATGATATGCAGGGATGTACATTATAGTAAACCTCTAAGGTAGCTGTATAATCATACCATCTTTCTAGATAAAATATTAGAAACCTATATCTCAAAAAATCTACAGCAGGTTTGCTGATACCGTGGTAATGAAATAAATTCCCATGCCTGAATTATGCTTAATATAGTGGATAATAACAATTGGGAATTCTGTGGAAATCTCATATATACTCCTTTATAGTGAGGAAACACTTCACATCACTTTGCATATGTTCCCTCTGATGGACTCGCACAACCCAATTCTGTTCGTAAAGCATACATGTAAGTTCTGTTGAAGTCAATGAAGCTTTCTTCTCGGTAACCTCCAGAGTGATTCCTAGATCCTTCATGCTGGATGGAAGTTTTTCTTAAAATGAGGTAATTGAAAATGAATATTAAAAGGGGGCAAAATAGCATTCCTTGAGTTTCACTATAATATTAAGTAAGTGACAAACTTCACACTATAAAAACTAAAAGTTAGGGAAGTAGTTCAGTGGAAATAAAAACTGATGCAAATCTGCTCTGAAAACTCAAACGGAGCCTGGAAAAACAATATCAGCTTGTCTACTCTCCTTTGTTTTTATGCACTTAGAAACTGTGTAGTATTTTAGTGTGTAATCGGAGAAAGGAAATGTTTCATTGTGTGCTCATTTAATTAAACAGAAGTTTAAAAGAAAACAAAAGGGAAAGAATGTTTTCTCTCTCTCTGAAATTCTGTTTTTTATTCTTCAGAGAGACAACAAATAGAACAGTAAATCTTATTCTGTGGTTCCATGGAAGAACTGTCATGCTCAGAGTGGCTACAGGGTAGCTACAGCTGTCTGCTATCAAACAGAATATAATACTTTTTCAGTCCAAAGCAAACTGGCAAAACAAGAATGCTATAGAAGAAAAAGCTTCTTCACTGAAAAATGCATGGTAGAAAGTTACACATTTTGACACATTGAAAGATGTCTAGCAGGCACATGTTTTAATAAGCTCACTAGTGACCTTTGACCATTGATATGAGCTCATATGTGAGCAAACTATGAAACATATGGTAGTCCTTTACAGCATGTTACAACATTCTGTTCATTTGAAAATACTCAGCAGTGATCTATTAAATTTTCAAAAATGGTATGCATCATTTTCTTATGAAATGGGGCTAAACTGGGAAGAGGAATTCTGTGTTTTGTTGGGGTGTGATGGATGTAATGTAAGTGGTTGTTTAATTTAATTTTCCACATATCATTTGGATCTGGGTATCTAAACTTATAGATAGACACCCCCCCTTTTTATTATTGTGAGAGAGACCCCCTTTTATTACTGTCTAAATCCAAAGGGAAAAAAAGAAACTAAATGTTACATGCTATATAATGGGCTTTTAATTATGGCTTTGAGAATGTGTGTACTTCACTGGAAAGAACTAATTTGCCCTTCATCCCAGTGACAAAATGATGATCTGACCTTGTGCATGAGACAGTAACTCATTCACGTGACTCCAGCTGACACTGAAATGGTGATAGGTGCCTGAAAGTACTTTTCTGTGAAATTTTTGTCCAATAATCCACAAAGAACAGGAAGGTGGTAAACAAATCAAATCAACACACTGAAAAGTTAAATTTCAGTGTACTTTGTTATCATCCTTCAGGGGGTATATTGGCAGATTTCAAATTATGTTACTCCATGTTTATGTTAAATATGAGGAAGACAGTTTTTTAACCCATTCTGGCTACATTCTTAAAGTTATACTTTCATTGAGACAAATGCATCTAAACTTATAGATAGACACTTCAGAGAAGTTATACAAAGGCATGAATTTGGTCATGATCTTGAGCTGCTGTACTTGATGCAATTTGCATTGTGTATGGCAGTGGGAAATCTGATGCTGTGTTGGTTGATGAAACATAATGAGGTTATCAGAAGATCCTTTAATGACTATAGTAATTCCCAAATCCCACGCTTGTCAAGCTAACTGCTTAACTTTTCTTTAATTATAACTGATGATTGTTCCAGAGACAAAAGGGAGAATTAAGATACAGAGTGGCAAGGATGAATAAATTAGTAGATTGGACTTCATGTAACCTTACAGTGCTACAAACAATTAAAAAAATAATTTTGTTTGATTAGATGGCTTACATTCATTATTTTCTACTGTGAGCTAGTTTCTAATCGTGCCATTAATCACATTACTTAGGTGATCATTAATCTAATGCCTCTTTCTCATGAAAAATGTTACGAGAGAATAATTCTTTGTCTCAGTGGTTAGACCAATGACCTTGCTTATTTCTGTATAGTTGTATCTTTGTCAGTCCCAGGATACTGGAGAGACAAGGTGGGTGAAGTAATATCTTTTACTGAAACAACTTCTTTTGCAGACAGAGACAAGCTTGCAAATCACACAGAGCTCCTCTTAAGGTCTGGGAAAGGTTCTCTGAGTGTCACCGTTAAATGCAAGGTAAATGTCCAGTGAAGGATATTATCCTACCCACTTTGTCTCTTTTACTTATTTCTGTCAGAATAATAATTTTAAAAAGCCCTTTAAGACATTTCAAGCTGAAGTTCCAGACACTGAACCTCTTTTGAAGAGGTGTGCTATCATTATGAAATGATAGAGCAATAGCTGTGCTTTAGAGAATTTCTCTGATTCATGCTGGGCGGCTGTTGTTGCTCTTTTTCAAGTCATTTTATGGAAAGTATAAAGGCATGGTAAATAATAAAGTCCCTATGAAAACAGCTGTTTTGTATGTATATATCTGTGCATGTGATAATAAAATAACAATAGAACTCTACTTTGAATCTTTTTTTTCTAAACTGAGTATAAAAAATTACCTGTAGTCTGAGTCTGTGCTACCTCTCCATCAGAACACACCAAATACTTACATTCAACCAGCATTTGATAGTTAGAAAGGATGAATGCTTTCATAATTGTAGTTTAACATGTAAATTGGATGTCATTTTGTTCAGGCAGCAATGAATTGCTATGCTTATGCAGACATGAGGGTGAGAAATTTAAATAAAAAGAGAATCCTAAATCTTCTTAATTTTATAGGATTAGGTTAAATTACAACATCCAGCACAAAGATAATATACAGGGCTGATTTCTAATTTCCCCCTTTCTATTGTGACTAAAAGCAGAAGCTAAAAGGCAATTCAGGGGACATTAAGTGTTCACATTTTTTTCTCCTTTGAAAAAAATAGGATCTGGCTGCTACCTCAGTTATTAAAAAAGACCTCTGAGGAGTTTACAATAGAACCCCTAATCAAATTAATGACTGATTATGTACAATGAGCCAATTTAGGGCCACATTCCAGCTTTGTCATAAAACCTATGTGGGGAGAGGTAGCTAGAGATGCCTATACAAGGAGGCTTATACAGGTTGAACCTCTCTAGTCCAGCATTCTCTGATCTGGAAACATCCATGGTCTGGCATGATTTTAATTAAATAGATGTCCATTTATCATGGTTGTGTCCAAGTTTTCTGTGGTTCCATAAAATTTGTTTACAGTCACCAGTCCTTGTTCTCAGTGTTTGTGCTGTTACTTAGCCCCCTAAATGTCCTCTAAGAGCCCAGTAAGCTGTAGTAAGTTGAGGGTCTGTAACATAAAAACAGCAGGCCTGAAATCTAGTGAACAAGACTTTGGCTCAGTGAAACTGCAGGCAGGAAAGAGAAATAGTATAAACCAGGTCAAACATAAAGTACCAGGTACAGGTACCAAGCACAGGCTGCAAGCACATTCCAGAGGGATTATAGCAGAACGCTTTACTAAGAAACATCTTGGTACCAACTACCTCCCCACAAATAAAGTACATATCAACCTAGGTTCAGGACCAGGTTGAAGTTGACAGCATGAAGAATAGTAAATAAACCCACCTTCAGCAAGATAAGGGGCGGTAACCAGGTAGCAGAAGATGGCAACCTGATACATCAGTGATGTATGGCTTGTTTCTACCTATGTATAAAAGTGCACCTCAAAGAGTGATCACCAACTGACCATGGGTGCACTGGAAATCCAGGGTGCTTAATTTGTGTTAGTCCATTGCCATGGTTTACATAAGGTGTAGTGGTGCAGGGGCAAGTCTGTTCACTGACAACTATTATTGTATGTCGTTTGGCAATAAAACTGCTTGGGTGATTTCGATCCTTATCTGATTTGTGGTCTCTGGGGGCTCTCTTGGGAGTCTGTCGTGTTAATTAATTGTGCATGCTTAATGCGCTAAACAGGGGAGTAAATGTATGCATGCATGCAGCCAAAAGTTTATCATCATTGATGGAGAAGAGGACCTATCAGTCACCCATTGGAACAAACCCCAAACCCTGACTGATGACATAAGCAGTGGAAGTGTTGGTAATGGTGCTAGACAATATTGACCTCCCGCGGTCTGGCAAATTCTCTGATTCGTGCCAGACTAGCAAGGTTCAACCTGTACAAGGACATTAGGATACTTCTGGTATTGGCTCCATCATTAAGAGGGAGAGAGAGAGAAAGGAAAGAAGACTCAAGGCTCCACCTTTTCCTTGCCCATTCCTTCCGCCTTTCTGCTCCGGATGGGGAGTACTCAATGAAGTTCCCAAATATTATTGTTATGCATTGGGACTAAGGACTAGAGAACCTGCATGAGAACATTCTTACTCTCCATATGTCTTCTTATGCCTCTATGAGCCTGTGAAGTTAGAATCTAGCATAAGTGGACAATCTAAATAGCTTCTCCCTTTTCTATACATAAACTATGTAAAAGACCAATTCCATTATATTGATACATTCCCAATTTATGTTCTTCCAATTTGATATATAAAAACTTTTGATAATACCTTTCTAATTCAAACACCACAGAATCAGTTTGGGGAAACAGAAATAGCCTTATTATGCTGTCACCATCTATGTAATTAAGGTAATTAAATAATCAACTGGATTATTATTTGAAAACGGAGGTATGGAGGCTGGGCTGAACATGAACACAGAACAAAATTAATTATCCACACTCTGTACTACCACTCTTTTTCAGTAAGCACAAATCAAACACTTTGGCCAGGTCTACACTATACCTGGAAGGTTGCTTAAGGTACACAACTCCAGCTATATAGAATACATAGATGAAGCCACCTTACCATAAGCTGAGCTTGGCAGCGTCCCCATAGCAGGAGGCCAATGGGAGCAAATGCTTCCATTGGCTTCTCTTATTTCCCATGACTGTGAGGACTATAGGCACTAGACAGCTGCCTCAGAGTTTGATTTATGGGTCTGTATTACACTTGCTAAATAAAATGCCAGAACATCAGTCTTTGGTGCAGCTAGTGAAAATGTGCCTTTTGATTCCACACATTTTTAATACAGGAAAAAAATTAACACTTTCACAATTTTGGTTAGGATCCAAACCTGATAATAGGTATTGTTTTTGTTCACAATGTCTTCCTATATACAGAATTCAATCATTCAATCTCTCCACACTTAAGTATTAAGAAATCTTTTCCTCCAGTTCTCTGGTCCTTTGGCAAAATCAATGAAGACAGGTTTGATCATTTTTAAGGTGAAAACAAGCAGAGAATATTTTAAAACAATATCTTTCTGCCAGGATTTCTTTATACATCAAACAGGCCATACCCTCAATTTTTCCCTTTGGAGGCTACCATTAAAAAATCTACTATATTCTTTTGAGAGTTTGTTTGCTTGTCTGTTTGATCAAGAACTCCCTGTAAATGGTAAAAATGAGGACCACCAAATGTTGTATACAGCTTCTTCTTATCATAACTTAAAGCAACATATGTGTTGGCTGTGCCAGGAAAAGGGAATGTGCCTGGAATGTGCGTCTCATAAAACAAAAAAGAAAAGAGACAGAATCACCAAATCAAGTACAGTCCTCAAAACTGACATAACTTAATGAATGTTGAAAGAGATTGAACCAAGATGAGCCAATCTGGACTAGGATTGCTCCTCAATAAATCTTACAGAAAAGAGATAAAATTTTGGAGTAATGCTTTGTTTTAGCCTAGATAAATCAATGTTTTAGGTTTGAAAATTAGAAGAAAATGTCATTGGATATCAAACTGACTATAGCCCTTTTTGTTAAAACATAGCGAATAAGAAAAAACTACACTTGATGTAATATAATTAAATGGAAATATTAACAATCCCTCTTTTAACAAAATCCAAAATAAAAATTAACTTTGTAAAAATAACACTGTGTTTGTATTTTAAAATACAATCATTTCCTTTTATCTGAAAAAAACAACAACCCTCAATTCAGTTAAGGACCTTAGCCATGCCAGCTAAATCAACTAGTAATAAATATGGTGAATCTGCCTATTGATGAATTGAGCATGTACTTGATTTTCACTACCTATACAGAATACATTGAAATATAATTGTTCAAAATGTCACAGTGGATAGGTGACATGTATCAGAAGAGCCTAGAAATTCAGCTTTCAGAAGAACAGTCTTCTGTGTGGTGTTTGTACTTTCCAATCCCTATTTCATAAGATAAAAATCCAGAAAGGATTGCAAGCTTCCCTCTAATCTGTGCGCTTGTGCACACACTCACGAAAAATGTCCAACCCGCACACCTCCTATGCAGAGCTGTGCAGCTGCATAATGGGCAGCAGCAGCTAGAGGAGGTGTGAGCCACATGGGGTGAGGCTGCTGCGTGGCCATAGCCGGAAGAGCAGTGAGTCATGCGGCGGGAAGCTGTGGTGGCAGCTGGGGCAGGAGGAGCCACGTGCTGTGTGAGAGCCTGGGTAGGAAAGCAGTAAAGCAAGTACCGGGGTTGTACCAGAGGGGCCAAGGACAGGGGGGACCTGGCAGAGAAGCTGGCGGGGTGAGGGGCAAAGGCACCAACTGTCTGTTGTGGTGGGAGATAGCGGGCACAGGTAAATTTGGGGGAGGGAGGAGGCAGAAGGAGGACAAGGTGCGGCATTGGATGCAGGTCTCTGGGCAATGGGTGGGCAAGCGAGATGTGGGGCTGGGCACAGGTCTCTGGGCCCTGGTGCTCGGGCTGTGGGTCTAGGCCCAGGTCCTGGCTGTGTTTGGGGGGCAGATAGCATGGCCCTAGCCTATATACTGGTGGCATATGGGGGGGCAAATTGCCAGGCTGAGCACACAAGGATGTGTGAGGGGGTAAGCAGTTAGTCAGGCCTACACAGGTACCTGACTGCCTAACATAGGGTATGTTTACACTGCCATCCTAATTCGAACTAGGGTGGCTAATGTAGGCATTCGAACTTGCAAATGAAGCCCGGGATTTAAATATCCCGGGCTTTATTTGCATGTTCCCGGGCGCCGCCATTTTTAAATGCCCCGTAGTTCGAACTTCCTGCCCGCGCTACACGCAGCACGGACGAGGTAGTTCGAATTAAAGCTCCTAATTTGAACTACTGTTACTCCTCCTTCAATGAGGAGTAACGGTAGTTCAAATTAGGAGCTTTAATTCGAACTACCTAGTCCGTGCCACGTGTAGCTGCGGGCAGGGAGTTCGAACTACGGGGCATTTAAAAATGGCGGCGTCCGGGAACATGCAAATAAAGCCCGGGATATTTAAATCCCGGGCTTCATTTGCAAGTTCGAATGCCTACATTAGCCACCCTAGTTCGAACTAGGGTGGCAGTGTAGACATACCCACAGTGTGTGTTGGGGGCAGAAGCCAGCAAGCTGGATGGTTATCTGTTGTTTTAGCATTTATATAAAACGAGTGTGTATTTATGTAAGTGATTTTGTTAGTAACTGGTGGGTGCCACAGTGGCACACATCCAAACAAGCGCACATGACCTCAATATTGGTGCACAAGACAAAGCTCACGTTGCTCATGAATGGAAAATCTTAGAGGGAACACTGATGGGGACTGTGTAATGTGGGAGAGAGGGAGGAAGAAAGAGAAAGAGAGAGAGAGATGACATGACAGACACTACCAAAATGTTATAAAATTAATATATACACAGAAAGATACAAATACAATAAAGCAAAATATGTCTTAAGCGAACATCAAATATGGATCACTAAAGTATCATCACCACCAAGTTCACTCAAAATATTGTTACCACACCAAGCCAACTGAGAAGTATCCAGGTTACAGGTCAGTTCATAAAATCTGCAGTCAGGCTTCAACCGGTGTGCAGAACAGCCTGAGCACATCAGCCCGCTCTACCCCTGCCATTCTGTTCTGGTGGGATTCCAAAATATTTTGTCTGTCTCAGTAAAACGTTAGCCAGACAGGAAACCAGCTCAATGGGGACACCGTATCACACTCCAGAAACAAAGAGGGGCTTGAAGAAATAGTCTGAAATTTCTGAAAAGCTGTTGCAAAAAACCAAAAAGAGGGATAAAACGAGGGTGCTGTATGAAAAATGAAACACGGTGTTTGACATCTAACAAAAAGGGCACTGCACAGACACCTCTTGGGTGGTGTGGTGCACAAAATGGTTGCTAGTATCAGAGGGGTAGCCATGTTAGTCTGGATCTGCAAAAGTGACAGGGAGTCCTGTGGCACCTTATAGACTAACAGACATATTGGAGCATAAGCTTTCGTGGGCTTCATCAGATGCATGGTTGCTATGATGCTATGCTTAGGCAGGGTTCTCCACTACATGTTTTCAAAGTGCTTAGGAAGAGGGGGTTTGTACAACATCCTCCAAGCTGGAGATATACACTTCCCCAGGATCAGAGACAACCTCTCGGCTGTATCAGTGAGATTAGAGAGGGAGACATAATACTGCACTTTGACACACCTGCCATAGAGCTGCATCTTGAATTCGGTTGCAAAAGGAACATTCTCCAAATCCTTTCAGGATAACAATCTACCAGCAGGCACAAGAATCTCATCCATAAAAGGGGAGAGAGCTAGTGAGAGGAATACAGAATTCTCCCTCTGGAAGAACAACCCCTGAAGACCTTTGAAGGAGCACAGCCTGGAATTCAGAGAGGACATTACCTGAAACATGCACAAACCAGATTCTGGTTTGCATACCAAGAGCTGTCACAGACTTTGAGCTTCTAACTAGGAACAATCAAGTGAGACAGCTTGGTCAACCCAGACAGACTAAATGAAGAAAGCAGGCTGCTGGAGGAAACTGCTTCAGCAGGAAAAAGTAGATTATAAATCAGCAGCTCTTCCAAGAGTCATGCACTGGAAAATGCCTGGCCTGGCTGTGCAGTTCATCAGGGGCCAAAAAAATAGAAGAGAGAATTTAAGTCTTTCCCTACAGGGTGATGGAAGAGAAGCAAGGCAAGGGACTTCCAGCCCAACAGGGAGTCAGAATACAGCAACTGCTGAAAAACCTAGTGGCAAAAGGCTTGTCACCTTGCTGACTAAACTACTGAGCCACTGGCTTCCTTTGTATAATGTCAGGGACAGCAAAGCAGTGTAAAGCCAGTGGTAACTATTAACAAAAACAGTTAATGTACTTCAGAATGGAGTCCAAAAAGCTCAGGGACGGTCCAGACACTTTAGCTAATGCCACAACATTGAGTTTACAAGGTTGCTGGCAAACCAGAGGGCTTGCACTTTCTCCTCAGCTCCTTCTTATTCCTTAACATATATTGTTCAGATCCAAAAAAAGACCCTTAATCCTAGAGGTGCCTGTGACAGAGCGATTGACCTGCACTGGCTGTTTAAGGGCAAAAACCCAGCCCTGAGTGAGGGCTGAGAATGAAGCCCCAGCTGATGCAGTTGTTGCCAATGAGGGCCCAGCTGGGGGCTATATAAAGAAGGGCTCTTGAAGGGAGAGAAGAGCTTACTGCTGCTCTGAATAGAGAGTAGGAGGAACCTGGAGGGCAAGGGCGAGGGCGAGGGCGAGGGCGAGCTAATTCCCAGGCCATAGGGCCTGAAGCCACTAGGGCTGCAGAGAGGAAGCCAGGTTAGGCAAAGGCAGCAGGTCCACACCCCTTTGCCAATGATGAATGGCCATTACTGCCCCTGAGGCAGGGGCTAGATGAAGACTAGCAGTAGGTCACTGAGGCAAGGTGGGTACAGGGGAACTGGGAGGAGAACTTGGTGCCCCTTGGGAGCGGAGGACCCTGGAGTGCAAAGCTAGATAAACACCTCCCCTCGGAAGGGGGCTCAGAGACACTGGAGTGGGCACTGCTAGAGGGCAGTGTCCTGAAGAAGGCACTGTGGTCCAAGAATGACACGGGTCTGGACTAGAGTGAGAAGTGAGAACCCGGGGAGACACCAGCTAGAGGGAGGTGTCCAGCGAGTCGACAAGATAATTCCCAGGGCTACTGGCTGGTGGTGCCATGGTGGTGAGTCTGCCTTGTGACAGTGCCCCATCCTCTTTGTTGCCCCATCAAGTGGGAGTGCTACACTGCCAAGAGCCCAGTAAGACTGAATTGTCCTCAGACCAGTTAATGCGGGCAGACGATGCTTATTCAGACACTGGCAAACAAGTGCAAAGTGCCAGCATGTTGCTGTCAGATGTGATGAAAACTGAGATCAACACTGACTGTGAGACAACTCATGGAAAGGCCATCAGATAGCTACTGTTTCCAACTTGGGAGAGACATCGATCAGGGACATACTCAGTCTGGGATGCTCTATGCTAAGGTTGGAGCCCTTTCTGCACCCCCACAGAAGCTAAGACCCCCATTAATCTGTATGACACTAAAAACATTATGGCATAATAAAGAAAGAAGTGAAGAGAACACTGGCCTGATTGTGAAAGCTTCTCATGTTTTACAAAGATGACTAGGGTTAACTCTATCAAGGGTATTTCTCCTGGTCCACTGAAACAAGCACTACTTCCAGATTTCAAATCTTGCTGCAGTTTGATCATTTGTTTTTCCATATATGATGTACTTCCTGTTAGCAATGTTCATGGGCTGAAGCTATGACTTTCTGCCAGCCTGGGGATGTTACTGGACAAGATCTGGATCTTTCTGACATGCTAGCACTGTCTCCAGGACTCATGCTGGAACTTGTGCTTCCACCAGTGCTCCCAAAATATAGCAAACATCTTGGTGAAATTCAAGTCCTGTAATAGTTTGTTAATAAAGCACCAGTGGGAACCATAGGCGGGAAGTGGGAGACACAAACTGACAGAGACATAGTGATGACTAGACAAGTGAATGGGAAGCATAGAAAATTGAAGAAACATATTCACACTGGCCTTTACGGTGTAAAAGTGGATCAGGTTAGCCCGGGGTGCTTGATTGTGAGTAGCTTTCAGCAAAGAGTACTGTATAATAGTAGAGTGAAAGAACCTCCAAACATCTATGGCTGTGTCTAAACTGGCAAGTTTTTCCGCAAAAGCAACCGCTTTTGCGCAAAAACTTGCCAGCTGTCTACACTGGCCGCTTGATTTTGCACAAAAGCACTGACGTTCCAATGTAAGAAATCAGTGCTTCTTGTGCAAATACTTTGACGTTCCTGTTCGGGCAAAAATCCTTTTGCACAAAAGCTTTTGCGCAAAAGGGCCAGTGTAGACAGCTCAAATTTGTTTTGCGCAAAAAAGCCCCGATGGCTAAAATGGCGATCGGGGCTTTCTTGCGCAAAACCACGTCTAGATTGGCACGGACGCTTTTCCGCAAAAAGTGCTTTTGCGGAAAAGCGTCCGTGCCAATCTAGACGCTCTTTTCCGCAAATGCTTTTAACGGAAAAACTTTTCCGTTAAAAGCATTTGCGGAAGATCATGCCAGTCTAGACGTAGCCCTATTAGTTTAATGTCTGAAGGAGATAGTAGAGTCCTGTGGCTGACCGAGGGTGTGACTCCTTATAGTTCCTATCTAAAATGTGATCTACAGATGCTCCCCAATATAATAGTATCTGGGTCAGAGTCAAACGCAATACGGGGCAGCATCTACAGCAGGGATGGAGAACCTTTTGTGGGTCGGGGGCCACAGAAAAATCAGTCGGGGGCTGCACACAAGTAAGAAGCAAAAAAAAAAATCCTCGCTTATGTGGGCCCTGACTGAGAAGACCTTCCCCACATTCCCCTTGCACCTCAGAGTCTAGTGGGGACTAGGCTAGTAGACTGTGTGCTCCAACCCTGTGGGGGAAGGGGTGGAGTGGTAGGAGCACTAGTGTGGGCTCCCCAGTGCTGGGGAGGGGGAGCCCTGAGCCTCGGGGTCTGGATCCAGACAAGCCAGGGGTTGCATCTTGCCCCCAGGCCTTAGATTCCCTACCCCTGATCTACAGAAAGAAGACATCATCTCACCCCCAGAATAGGGCATACATAATAAAAACAATACTGCAAATCTGTATTTGCATCTCGAAGAGCTGGCCTTGAAACATCTTAACTGAGAGGATCTGTGCCCCTGCACTCTGCAAAAAGAGAACAGCAGTGACATTGGGGCCATGGCTTGAGAGAGCTTCCCCTTTCCATTCCTTCAGTCAGTTCCCCTGATTGTCAGGGTTTGTGTGATTGTCTTGCAAAAGGATAACATCAGCCTGTACCATAAAGACTAGACTGAGCTGTCCCAGGCGTACAGAGAATTGGGGTGACCACTATGGGCCCTGTGCTTTGTGGATCCCCCAAGCCAGTGTGATTTGCTGGTATGGTAGATTCCAGAAATAATTTGTCACAGAGAGCCAAACACTAGAGAGAAACAAAGAAAAGCAGAAGTGCTTTGGACAAAGCATGCCATGAGGCAGCTGGTGTATCTTGAACAACCTCTGCATGCTTCCTCATCTTGCTCAACACCTTTTAGAGATGGAAATGTTTCCTACAATCAGCCCAGATATCTCACAGGCAGAGGGTAGCTGAGAGAACAAAGTGATATAAATTAGGAAATAGGCTTGTACCTCAACTGTGTGCTTCCCTTTAGTACTATAAAAAGTTAACAGCCTCCTTTACACTGCATCATCCTTCGGATATAGCTGACTGGCTCAGACCTTAGGAACCAGTGAGAAGCCAGGGAGTTCATTATCATGCTCTTCATCTCCTTCAGACTGCACCAGTTGAGAAAAACATTAAGCTGCCTCTGTTACCTTCACTTCTTCAGTGGGAGCTGCTGTTATATCTGTTTTCCCCAGAGGGATAGGCAGTGCAGACTCAGGCTGGGACCCAACATCATCACTGCAGCATGCAGAATTGTAGGCTTGATAAGACATTATGCCAGGGGAAGAAAGTTCCTCACTACAGGAAACGACAGTAACCCACATACCAACATGAAACGACAGTAACTCACATACCAACTGGTTGTGTTGTACTGTCCCATGCAGTGGCACTTAGACCACATGCAGAGAGAAAGAATGAGTTTGCTCTTCAGCTCTAGCTGAGAACCAGTTAGCTTTTATCTCAAGCAGTAGAGGCTCATGCACTAAGCTCCAGAGGTCCTGGGTTTGGTTCTACCTGTTGGTGTTACATTACCAGCCAACACAATGCTGTTCTCTTTCTGAGGGCACACAGCTTCTTCTGCAGCCACCGCCAATGGCTCAGAGCTTCCAAACTCTCAGTCGTTTTAGAAATAGGGTCACATAAATGAGTCTTGTCAGTCTGATCTTCACTCCCATCTCTAGAACTTGTTTTTGCTTCATCTGCAGGGAGGTGCTCCTCAACTTCCAGGACTCACATTTGGTGAGGCACAGGTGATGGTGTCACAACAGAGCGGTCTTCTGATGGGGCCTGCTTCCTGCACAATAGCAGATCACATATGGAGAGGAGCAGGCAAAGCAGATGCAGGGTCTGTTTTCTTTTCCCTTGATGTCCCACCTGCCACCCTCCCCCCCATCTTAGGGTCCAACATTCTTAGCAGGGTCCCCTGAGCCAGCAGTGCACGGGCAACAAATGACCAAGGTCACCACAGAAGAAACAGTTGATATTTTCAGAGGTAGCAAATACTATGTAACCTGTCCCAACTATGTGGTGCTTTAATACCATGTTCGAGGACTGCTCCGGGTTATTTAGAACAACATAACATAAACCTGGTATCAAATGATATTACATGCTTCACATTTGGGTTCTTCCAGCCTAATGAAATCATTCCAACTTCAGAAACTGCCTTGCCATAATGGGAGAGGTCAGACACTAGCATCTCATGGTGTAGGTGGGGAGGATGGGAGGATAATGGAAAAACAGTAAACAAGGGAAAAACTTGAATAATAGACTCCTTAACTCAGAGTCCCTCCTATGTCCAACAATTCAGAAACTGCCTCCAGGAAAATTTTGGCCAGGAAAATTTTTAATTACACATTTGAGAAGCCAATAGCATTGTCTGCACTCACCAACACATCTTCCACAGTCACAGAGAAAGAAAGCAACACACCAAAACCCGTGCTTGTGGCTTGAACTGATAAACCTGTCAGAAATGGACTCCATGGAGAAATCCCACCCCCCTTTTTCCAAGTAAAAGTGTAGGGCACAAAAATACCCCTAAAAAAGAATCAACCATTAAATTAAAAAAAAAAAAACGCTAACAGAAACCCTGCTAATGCACACAGCACACCTCAGAAACTCCCAGGCTATGTCTACAGTGGCGGGTCCTTGTGCAAGAATATCTTGTGCAAGAGAGCTTCCACACTGGCCAGAAGCGCAGTGCAAGAATGCTGAGCTCTTGTACAAGAAAGTGTCCACACTGGCGGGACGCCCTTGTGCAAGACTTGGCCCCGGAACCAGTCCGGCCATGTCAAGAGGTCACCAGTGGCGTCTCTGGGCGTGCACCGGACCCCCACTGAGAAACTCACTTAAAGGGACCCCTGGATGGCTGTTTCCCTGCGGGTGCTTGCTGAGGCACCTCTGTGAGGCATCGAGAGCCACAGCCGTGCCCTCCACTTCAGACCCTGGCAAGTACCCCTGGGCACCATCGCTGCCCTCGTTACAGCCATGGAGCCAGAGGGGGACCCCATCCAGCAATGTCCCCTCATGGCCATCACTGAGGCTGTGGAGGTCCTTCTGTAGGGATCCACACTGCTCCAGCAGGAACTGGAGGCCGGCCAGCACATGCTGGACCAGATGAATGCTGCATCTGCACTCGGGCACCCCCACCCCACCACTGACAGGCACCTGTGGAATCACGACACCAGTGGGGACTGGTGGGAGCTCCTGGTGCTGGAACAATGGGGCGACCAGCACTGGGTGCAGAACTTCCGGATGCACAGGGGGACATTTCATGAGCTCTGCACCTGGCTCGCCCCTGTGCTCCAGGACACCCACCTGCGCCCGACCATCCCTGTGGAGAAGAGGGTTGTGATCATCCTCTGGAAACTGGTCACCCCGGACAGCTATTGCTCCGTGGGGAACCTGTTCGGGATGGGCAGGTCCACCATCGGCACGGTTGTCCAGCAGGTAAGGCCCCCGGGGGACTGCGGGCTCACCCTGGGGGAGGGAAGGAGCCAGACTGCGGGGGGATGCTGTAGGGGCAGGGGGAAGCCCTGCACCCAGGGGGTCACGCTGTTCCTCCTGCACACAGCCCTGCTGGTGGGGGGAGGGGGGGAACCTCAGGGGCAGAAGGCCCTGACCTGTGTGGGGGGAGGGGCCATCAATGGGAGGGCAAGCACACCCCAAGGGCCCATGTACCCACTGTGTCTCATTCCGTTCATCCCCTGTGCTCTCATGTGCCCCTCTGCAGGTCGTCCGTGCCATCAACGATATGCTGCTCCAGAGGGTCACCCACCCCCGTGACCTGGATGACACCATAGCTGGCTTCTCCACCCTGAGGTTCCCAAACTGTGGGGGAGCCATGGACGGGACCCACATCCCCATCTGGATGCCGGAGCACCAAGCAGCCCGTTCATCAATCGGAAGGGCTATTGCTCGGTGGTGCTCCAGGCGCTCGTGAACCACCAGGGCCAGTTCCAGGACATTTATGTGGGGTGGTCCGGCCAGGCCCATGATGCCTGCATCTTCCAGCACTCGGGCCTGTGCCACAGGCTGCAGATGGGTACCTACTTCCCCCAGCGGGACTTCACCATCGGGGCCGTCAGGATGCCGGTCTGCATCATGAGGGATGAGGCCTACCCCCTGATGGCCTGGCTGATGCAGCCATACACGGGCCGACTGGACCTCAGCCAGGCCACCTTTAATGCCCACCTGGACCGGGCCCACAACCTCATGGAGTGCGCCTTTAGGTGTCTGAAGGCACGGTTCAGGTGCCTCCTGACCCTCCTGGACATGGGAGTGCAGCATGTCCCAGAGGTCATTGCAGTGTGCTATGTGCTGCATAACATTATTGAGGGGAAGGGAGAGGCCTTCCTCCCGGGGTGGATGGCAGGTGAGGGCCAGGCCTACTAGCAGCCTCAGATGGCTGCCACCCGGCAGGCAAACCACAATGGGGTGCAGGTCCGGGAAGCCCTCCAGGTGCTGCTGGACCAGGCCCCAGAGTAGGCTGCACCTATGCCTCTGACCCCAGGGTTCCCCCTGTGCCTCCACATCCCACTCCCATCACCACCCCTTCCTGCCACCCTTCCCTCACCTCCCAATAAATATCATGCACTGAGTTACGAAAACTCACTTTTATTTACAAGGGGAAGGGGGTGGCTCTGAACTGGGAGGTCCTCATGGGTGGGAGGGAAGGCACCTGTGCCCCTCGTGCCAGGTCGGGGCAGGCTGCACCAGGAGGTGCCGAGGTTGGGGGGCTGCAGGACGGGGCATGGGCATGGCAGGGGGGGAAGCGGGAGAGAGCTGGGCAAGGAAGGGGGAACAGCGGAGGGGGGGGTCTGGCCATGCTGTGCTGCAGCGCAGGGCCCATGCGCTCCACGATTGTGCTCAGGAGGGCGTACACGTGGTTGCAGCACTCGACGTACTGGCTTCACACCCATTCCTGCCACTTCTCATCGGCGCGTATCTTGGTGGCGAGGGAGCGCTCCATGCGCTCAATGGCACAGACGTGGTGGCGGAGCAGGTGGTGGCAGTCCTGAGTGAGCTGCGACAGGCCCTGGCTCCTCAGCACCAGCGGGATGGGGCTGGAAGATCCCTCTCTGGCAGGGGGTCCTGCTGCAGAGAAAGCAGATGAGAGCGAGATGGTCAGTGACCCCTGCCCCAGGGTGTTCTGGGTGCTCCATGCCCTCCTCGTGCCACCGCAAATGCCACAACGCCTGGGGACAGGTGTGACCGGTGTGGGGGGATTCCCCCAGGGGCAGCAGGGCAGCCTGGGGCCCCTGGGGGGGCACATGTGCTGGGGGGGCTGTTGTGCCTTCCCCTGGGGCAGCTACTGTGTCCCATAGGTGGCCATGGATGCGTGCTGCGTGCAGCATCCTTGGGCTGCGTGGGGTCTGGCCTGCGCCCTTGGGGCTGGGCTGCTCCCAGCCAGACACCCCACAAGAGCGGGCAGGTAGTGTGGATGCTCTGTGGGTTCTTGCACAGAAACAGCCGTTCTTGCACAAGAACCCTCCAGTGTAGACATAGTCCAATAGTCCAGAAAAAGAGAGAGAGTCAGGATTCATGGAGATTTTCTCTTGAAATGTCATGCCACTAACCAATAGAATAGAATAGAGGAAAAATCATGAAAAGTGAGGGGTATAACAAAAGTCTCTGGGGAATCTAGTTAAGCCACAGAGGTAGCTGGGCAACTAGTGTAAGGCTGAGGATGACCATGAGGAAGCATCAATCCATGTAGCATAGTAAGCAATGATTGGATTCTTGCCTACAGGAGAAAAACTGAATCGCTGAGGCCCAGTGCAGAGATTTAGATGAAGACCAAAATAAGAGGCACCTGTCCAGTATAAAGGAGTCTCTTGCTGGGATTATGGGCTCTGGGGTGGGGCCAGGGAGTGAGGTGCAGATTCCAAGAGGCAGTTTAGGTATGGGAGGGTCTCAGACTTGGGGTATGGGTGAGGGGTCTGTGAGGGAGTTAGGGTCCAAGAGGGTAGGGGGTTGGGATGTGAGAGGGGTTTGGGACATGGACTTTGGCTGGGCGGTGCTTACCTCAGGCAGTTTCCAGCAGCACAACAGGACTAAGGCAAGCTCCACGTTGCTCCCCGAAGCAGCTACCATGTCTGGCCCCTAAATAGAGGGGCCAGGCGACTCTGTGCAGCTCCCATTGGCCACAGTTCCCAACCAGTGAGAACTGTGGAACTGATACTGGACATAAGGATAACATGCAGAGCATCCCTGATTGCCCAATGCTTAGGGGCTGAAGTGACATGCTGCTTAGCCAGCACTCATAGCTCTGGCCCCTTGGGAGCATCCTGGGTTTCCAGGCTTCTGGCTCCATAGCATGGAGACTTGCCACAGACCAGATGAAATGAAACATTGGGCTAGATCTGGCCTGTGGGACACAGGTTCCCCACTCCTGCTATAAGTCCT
Source organism: Pelochelys cantorii (assembly GCA_032595735.1). Lineage (NCBI taxonomy): Eukaryota > Metazoa > Chordata > Testudines > Trionychidae > Pelochelys > Pelochelys cantorii. Next base: position 235,866,307 of record CM064327.1, read on the forward strand.
TGTTAATCCTTAGTTTATATTACCTTATCCAGGTAGAGAGCAAAAATCCTTTTCCCTTTATGACCCCTTTCAGTAAGTGACACTTTAGAGCAACCTACCAAGTATCCAGTACTCACAAGCTCTATAACAGTTGGAGCTCTCACAGCACTTGCCTTCAGAATTTATGCTGTGTTTACCTTAGCTACCAACACTACCAAATTTCCAAGTAACACTGTTCTACAGAACTCAGGTTCAGGCCAATGTTAAAACAAGAGGGGGATTGGTAACAGCAATATGTTGCTTTATTGCTCTTATACACACATTGCATTTGACCTCTCCTTAGTGATTTTTTTTGTTTTATGGAAAGTAGGACTTTTCCACTGCTCATCTCCAAATTGTGACTCTGTAGTTCCTGTATTTTTGAACTGACAAAACCATTCCATGAAAAACACTGCTGGCTCATAAATCAGAGTTTGGTGGAAGTCATTACAGCTGTTCATAGTCCATGCACAAGAAATTCCTAGGAAATACTGATTTTACAAGATGTGAAAAGGCAAACTTTACTAATGGATTTATTATTTCTTTACAATATAGTATTCAACTTCATATGGCTATCGTAAATTGACATCGCAGCCTTTAGATTAATATAACTAATTTTTGTTTTAGAAAACAAAACTCAGGGAACACATAAACTGTGCCAGGTCTTAGATACAGCTCTGGGAATAAATCAGTGTCTCAACACTGGTCTGAAATTGCTCTGAGAGAGAAACATTTGGGGCACTAATATGAAAAATAAACATGCAAGATGTAGATTTGCCAAAGACTGCAGCTGGTAATTATTTATGTTAATAAAGAACATTACAGGTACACTGTACGTTAGTTATTTATGTATAGCGTACTTGTAATGTTAGAGGCAATCCTTTGTAAATCTTTATGTTCCAAAGGGCATATCAATAGGCTGTGTCTAGACTGGCAAGTTTTTCCCCAAAAGCAGCCACTTTTGCGGAAAAACTTGCCAGCTGTCTACACTGGCCGCTTGAATTTGCGCAAGAGCACTGACTTTGTAATGTACAAAATCAGTGCTTCTTGCGCAAATACAATGACGCTCCCATTCGGGCAAAAGCCCTCTTGCGCAAATACTTTTGCACAAGAGGGCCAGTGTAGACAACCCAGAATTGTTTTGCGCAAAAAAGCCCTGATGGTGAAAATGGTGATCGGGGCTTTTTTGTGCAAAAGCGCATCTAGACTGGCATGGACACTTTTCCACAAAAAGTGCTTTTGCGCAAAAGCATCCAGGCCAATCTAGACGCTCTTTTCCGCAAATGTTTTTACGGAAAAAATTTTCCGTTAAAAGCATTTGCGGAAAATCATGCCAGTCTAGACGTAGCCATAATGTTTTGAGTAATGTAAACACCCTGTCATTTCTTATGCCTTCTCATTTTGAAGTACTCCTGTTTGCAATGTTTCCAGGGTTTATTCCAAAATCATTGATTGGATGATAATTTGACATTTGCAAGTATTAAGTGGTTTTACAGCTAGTAGTTTGAAGGTAATGAGTGAACTGCATTTACTGGGCCCATTGTTACTGTGTCAGTGAGGTAATCCCACAAAATTAAATACTACACAGGATTAAGATGCCTAGTTGCAATTTTAAATGTTCATTCTATATTTCCTGTGCCTAAGAATTATTAAGAATCTGGCAGGTTGATCATACTATTTTAGAATGGTATTATTAATTGACAGAGCTCAGCAACATTTTTTCTCATAAAAAACACAACTTTTCATTTTTCAGTAACTCTTACCTCCCTTTCTACTCACTTTCCCTCCCCCAAAAAAGATGGAAATCAAAAAACGTTTGATATTCAGTTTGCTGGTTTCCACATGAAAAATTAAAAAATGTGAAAAGACGTTCCTTGTTTTTTTAATTTTTAAGTGACAGAGTTATAGGTAATGCATTTGAAGCTTGACAATTGAACATTTCCTCAGTTGCTTTGATTTAAGGGCTTAATTTGTGTGATGCAATTTAAAGCACTCAATGCTATCGCCATGGCAGCCAGTAGGAGATTAGCCATCAACTTCAACAGCAGCAGAATTAGACCCTAGAGATGACAGACTAGGTAAACTGAAGTTGCTGTAAAGGGGTTAATAGGTACTTCATTTGCTCACAATGGATGCAGCATAGTGTTTGTTTTGGTTCAGTTCACAGAAGATGGATATTTTTACCAGGTCCATTTTCTTTAACAGATATTCACTTGAGTAACTGTGCATCTAAGCCAGTTTTGATCATGCCGTTGAATGTTGGCCATGGTCTATGTTTTGCTGTTTTTGTTTGTTTTGTTTCTGACTGTGGGTAATTGCTATTTCTACCAGTGTCAGAAAGTGTCATGTTTCCACAAAGACATGAGCAACATTGTCAGCTCAAGGGCAGGCATATTGTGAAGGACATTTTAATGCTTTATTGATTTAGAAGCAAACAAAAGAGGAAGACGCATATAATTCTTTACTCTTGCAAATGGCATTTTCGAGAGAAACCTTTCTAGAAAATAACCAGTAAAACAACTCACCTATCAAATTAGAAAATCATACTATTTGTTTACTGAGTGTTAAAATATGCTCTTTTTAGGGATGCGAATGACTAGTCAGATAGTTGACTAGTCCACCCCCCTCCCCCCCCCCTGCCTCTATCAGAGGGCTTATCTAGACTATGCTAGCGTGTCGAAAGAGGATATGCAAATTCCACAGGAATTTGCATATCTTCTTCCAATCTCACTTTTGAAAGTGAAAGTGGTTTAGACGCGGCTTTTTCCGCGACACCCTCCCCCCTTGTTGAAAAGCTGCTCTTCCTCAAAAAATGAGGTTTACGCGGCTTTTCGACAAAGGGGGGGGGTCGCTGAAAAAGCCGCGTCTAAACTACTTTCACTTTCGAAAGCTCTGCTTTCGAAAATGAGATTGAAAGAAGATATGCAAATTCCTGTGGAATTTGATATCCTCTTTCGACACTTTAGCTTAGTCCAGATAAGCCCAGAAAGAGGCAGCAAGGGAGGGGGGGAGGAAAGAGCAGGGGGTGCAGAGGCACCTGGGCTCCATGTGGCGCTGCCACTTTTGAAATGCTGTGTGCAGCCTGGGGCCAGCTGGGAGCTGCTTTGAAAAGCCATGGTGAGCACCAGGCTGGTGAGGGACTTCTTGAGTCCCCTGCTGGCCCTGTGCTCCCAGCAGCACTTTCACCTTTGAAGAGACAGAGGCACCCTTATCAACTACTGTACTTTAGCGAATATAACCCACGGGTTATACAAAGTTTTACATACCCCCCCCCCCCGTGGGCTATATTCGTCCACGCGTAATACAGGATTTTTTTAACTGAAAGGAAGAGAAGACTGACTCTTACTTGAGAAAAGCAGCATATTTTATTTTAATAATAGAGGCAGTTATATTAAAATTCATTAAAATACATTAAAATTCATTAGTTTACTGTGCAACTAGTAAAAGAATAAAAGTTTAAAAAGTTTAAAATACAAGTTAAAAACACTGAAGGAATAAATGAATGGAAAAGTGGTGTGGTTCAAAGGGGTTATATATCAGCGATAAGAGTTGTAGCCTAGGGTATGTCTATACTACCACCCTAGTTCGAACTAGGGTAGTTAATGTAGGCATTCGAAGTTGCAAATGAAGCCCAGGATTTAAATATCCCGGGCTTCATTTGCATCTTGCAGGGCGGGCGCCATTTTTAAATCTCCTTAGGTCGAACTCCGTGCCCGCGGCTACACGCGGCACGGAGTAGGTAGTTCGAAGTAGGATCTCTAATTCGAACTACCGGTACGAGTAACGGTAGTTCGAATTAGAGATCCTAATTCGCACTACCTACTCTGTGCCGTGTGTAGCCGCGGGCACGGAGTTCGACCTAAGGGGATTTAAAAATGGCACCCGCCCGGCAAGATGCAAATGAAGCCCGGGATATTTAAATCCCGGGCTTCATTTGCAACTTTGAATGCCTACATTAACCACCCTTGTTCGAACTAGGGTGGTAGTGTAGACATACCCCTACTTAGTGCTACTTAGCGGCTCATTGACACTTGATTACAGGTGCTTTGCATTAACATTACCCGCGGTCCATCTCCGGAGGCTATACACATGCGCGGGGTATACAAGACTTTTTTTACTCAATAGGGGAAAACCGCGGGTTATACTTGTGCATGGGTTATATGCGCTAATTTACGGTAATCAAATAGTTGATGCAAAGTGCATCAACTATTCGATTAGCCAGTTAATCTATATTACTGTTGCTGTTTATTTGTGCTACGGTACCTCCAGCTGAGGTAAGGGCTGCATGGTGCTAGGCACCCAACACATTGTGAGAAACAGCCCCTGCTCGGAAGAACTTCCACTCTTAAGTGTGGGATTTTCCAAAGCCTCTACGAGTACATCTGCACAGGGATGACGAGAACCTGTGGCTGGCTAGGTTCAGGGTCAGCTGATCTGTGGAACTCAGGCTGAAAAATTGCTGTGGACACAGGCACCATTTCCAGGGAGGCTCCGTGGCTACCTCAGCACTCACTTGCAGCTAAGCTCCTCACTCTCCCACTTCCCCCCGGGTCTCTCACTTGCCAGTGGCTCTGCTGACCAACACCCACCTCCCTTCTCTTCCCAGCACTTCCTATTTGCTGCTAACAGCTGTTTTCTGACACTCAGATTCAGGAGGGAGGGAGAGGAGCGGGGACAGGAAGAGGTGGGGTTGACAAGGGGACTTGAGGGAAAAGGTGGAGTGAGGGTGATATGGATTTATTTTGAGTTTTGATCACATGCAAGCTGTCCACCTGAATGCTTTGTGAATTCCCTGTGAACGAGTCTTTCCAGAGCTGAGCTGTTCCTAAACATTTGTGTTACTCTGCTGTGGGCCAGTATTCCCTCTATTCTTTTCCATCCATGTGTGGAATACATTTTTATGTGCACTGAGGCAGGTGTGAATGTGCACCATCAGTAGAAAAAAAATTAGCTATGGGCACTCTGCTAATCAGCTGGGTGGCATTTAAAACTCTCCTGAGTGGCTGCACAAGTGTACAGCTTACAGGGAACACTGCTTTGGGCTGTGACCCAAAATGTGCCCTTTGGCTGGGGGAGACCAGAGCTCCTGGCTCAGCAGCCCAGGGTGGTAGGGCACCCCAGAGGGCAGGTAGATGTGTTCAGTGATATGATCGACACATTAAGTGAGAGTTTCAAGGGGATCTCTGTGATCCAACATGTCAAAATCTGCACTGTCTATGCTGCAATTAGATACCGGTGGGGCTTAGGCTAGGGGGCCATTTAATTGTGGCATAGACATTTGGGTTTGGGTGACACCAGGCGTGGGCACCCTCCCACCTCACAGGGTCCTAGAGCCCAGAATCCAGCCCAAGCAAGAAGGGCTACAGTGCAATTAAACAGCCCCTTAGCTTGATCCCTGGGGCCCTGAATCAGCTGGAATGGGCCAGCCATCAGTTTTCAATTGCAGTGTAGACATATTCTCAATGACTTCTGAGCACAAGATTCTTTGAAAATCAATGAGGAAACAGTGAGGTGAGGGTACTTATCCAAGCTCATAGAGATCAGTGACAGAGGAGTCAGTGGCAGAGCCAGGAGCAGAAACTAAGGTCTTCTGAGTCTCAATCCAATGGCCTATGCACAGGACCACTAAGAATATTTGTCAGTAAGTCACCTGAACCTAACGGGACTCCAACTTTAAGATGGCCATCAACTGCTTATCCATAGATCAGTCATAACACTATCTAGCTTTATATATAACAATTTCATCAGTAGAGCTCAAAGAACTTTACACAGGAGGTCAGTATAATTATCCTTGTTTTGCAGATTGGGAAACTGAGGCACAGAGAGTTGAAGTGACTTGACCAAGTTCATCCACCAATGGCAGAATCAGGAATAGAATGTGAGTCTCCTGTGCCTTACTCCAGTGTTCCATGTACTAGGCCACATTGACTTTCATAGTGCAATCGTCTGAATAAGATGGTACAATATATAGTTTATATATTGTCTGGTTTTGTATACAAACTAAGGATGTTAAGAGACTGATAATTGGGTAATCGTGTAGTTGATACATTTTGTGTCGGCTACACGATTAGTTGATAAGGGAAGGCTACCCCCCCCGTGGCTCTGCAGCTTAAATGTAGTGAGAGCCAGGCAGTGCAGGCAGCCTGACTCCTACTACATTTAAACTACAGACCTACAGTGGGGGTAGCTCTTGGACCTGGTGTGAGCTAGGACTGAGCCAGGCTTGCTCAGTCTTGGCTCATGCCAGTGTCAGAAGTCCCTGTCCATGGGGGGTCACAGCAAGGAGCAGGGACCCCCCCGCCCCCCAGACAGTGACTGCTGCAAAGCAGTTTCTGTTCACAGTGGCCAGGACTGGCCACAAACAGAGGCTGCTCTGGCAGCTGCCCCTTTCCATGAGAAGTCCCAGCAGGGAGCTGGGACTCCCAGCGGACGGGTGACTGCTGCAATGAAGCAGCCTCTGTCTGCAGTAGCTGGCCGCAGGCAGGGGCTGCTTTGCAGCAGCAGCTCTGTCCGTGAGGGTTCCCAACTCCCCTCTGGGCCACCCCCACAGACAGGGGCTGCTGCCGGAGCAGCCTCACCTGGCCCCCCACACTGCTGGCTCTGATAGTGGCAGCAGCATGGGGCGGGGGAGGGCAAGCAGCACTGCTGAGATGGTGCTTTGGGGAACCGGCTTTTAAGTCCACTCTCCCCAGCACGGTTCCTGATTCCCCTTCCCTGCTGCTTCTGATATAGATGCAGCGGGGGGCAGGCTATGCGAGTAGTCAACTCAACTACATGATAAGCCTCGGTTTATTGGGTAGTCGACTAATTGACTACTTTTTTACATCCCTAATACAAACTCCTTTCTGAGATCCTGGAACTCTCTTTTACTTTCACTCATGCTCTATTCCAATGTGTTGAGAAGGTCTTGACAGTGTTTTTTTCTCATTCACATGTTATTACCACTGTCAAGAGTTTTTTAGATAATAAATGTAGTGCTCTGCCAACTAAAAACATTTTTCCCACAAAAACAGACTCGTCAATAAAACCCCATGGCATGTTAGCTTTCCATCACTCACATGTGGCACACTGACATTTACAATGCAGAGGAAGGTAACAAAGTGTGAAACACATCATAAATCATTTAAAGAGCATTTAAAAGAGACTTAAAACAAACCCCTGCAGGAAAAGTGAAAAAAAGTTAGATAAGTGAAACAGGCTCCAAAAATTATTTTATACCAGAATGAAATAATGACCTTTTCACCTATCATCATTCACATCAGTTTTCTTTCTCAGCCTCCGGAGTCTAGAACAATTCAGTCACTGTGTACTATACTGCATACTTGAGGAATGAACCTTTTATTGTTATTATTATCCAGCGCATGGTACCCTTGAGAGGAATGACAAAAACAAGAACAGAGTGAAAAGGAAAGCAATAATCACTGCTGATATTGTACAATAAAAAAAAGCTGCAAAATGCAATATTCTTAGAGACAGTCTTCAATTCAAAGTTCAGAAGGCAGGCAAGCGTTCTTCATTGGAAACTTTTACATTATGAAATATGTTTTACAATCTTGTCACTCATCCAATTATAAAAAGGCTTTGTGGAAGCATGGAAAAGTAGCAGGGGAAAGGGGCACACTTCATCAAATCATGAAACTAGGAAAGTACAAACAGTCCTCTCCACAAAGGCATAGTACAGAAGGTTGCACATTTATATGATCAACTTTAAACCATGAAATCTAAGAGTGACTTCTACTGTTAATTAAATGAAGCAATGTACGATGATAGAAGCAAGACACGGGACTCAGAAGTTGGACATCTGAATCTGAAAAAGAAAGCAGGTTAAATAAAAGAAGACAAAACTAGAGAATTATTATTTCACTTCATACTGCTATTCAGGATTATTGATTCTATTACAGTAAAGAATGGAGCCTAGGTCTGGAATCCATGGGTGCTCCAGGGCTGAATCACTCATGAGAAAAAAATGCAGGGTGCTGAGCACCCACCGGCAGTCCCTCTAGTCAGCTCCTTTCCTCCCTCCACAGCACCTCCCACCTACTGATGGCCCTGCCAATCAGAGCCTCTCCCTCCTTCCCTGCACTTCCAACTCGCTGTAATCAGCTATTCTGCTGCATATAGGAGTCCCTACAGGGAAGATGGAAGAATGAGGGCAAGGTGGGAATGGAGCAGGGGTGCAGTGGGAAGAGCAATGGCAGAGGCAGAGGCTTAGGGGAAGGAACAGAGTGGGAGTGGGGCCTGGAGCAGAGCCAGAGTTTGGGTCCCCTCAGTACATTAGAAAGTCAGCACCTCTGACAGAGCCCCCAAGCCATTCTGCTAGGCGCTGTAGAAACACAAAGTGAGAGAGAGTTATAGTCTCAAAAAGCTCATAGTCAATACAAGACAAAGGATGGGAGGGAAAGCAGAGGCACATAGAATAAAACAACTACCAAGGACACCACTGGTTAGAGAAGAGCAAAGATTAAAACACAGGGCTTCTTGACTCTTTTTAAAGAATGGTAACCTGACTTTATATAATAGCTTTGATCATACCCGATCTAGTCTTGGATGGAGTGGGGGCACCTATCTGGTGATTCTGTGTCTTTTCTGTATGGTTTTATGAGAATAAATCTCATTCCAGGCACTTCCCATTTTCCTGCCACAACCAACATTTACCTTGCTTAAATGATGATTAGAGGAAGCTGTATACCCAGATTGGTGGTCCTAGCTGTTACCATGCAGGAGAAATTCTTGAACAGACAGACAGAACCACAATCATACTCTTTCAGATATATAGTAGATATGGTGAACCATGAGTATTGCTATGAATACTATTAAAAAAGCTATTCTGTTGTGACATTTTGCCAGCTATTTGGTTCCCACTTCATTCACAGCAGTGACGGTATAATCATGAAGACACTGAATCCAGTACAAATGCTAAATCTGGCAACAAAAATAGTGAGACACACGAAGTTTGTGAGGCAATATTTTTTACTGGATTGACTTCTCTTGGTGAAACATACAAGTTTTCAAGCTACACAAAGCTCTTTAAGGAGGAGTGGAGAACAACTCAGAAGCCTGCCTCTTTCACCAGCAGAAGGTGATCCACTAAAAGATAATGCCGTGCCTGCTTTCTCTCTCATATCTGTAACCACCACAGCTAAAAAAAAAAAAAAAAAAAGGAAAGGAATAATAATGATGATTATTCTTGACGTTCATAGGGCCTCTTACTCAGCACTTTAATTTCTGGATTCAAAGCAGTTTAGCACAGTTGGGAAGACACAGAAACTCTTTTCATTCTTCCTTTGCCTCATAAATCAAAGAACACTATAAAATTACAGCAGTAATAAAAATACTAATAATGCACTGTGAAACTCTTTAACCAATTACTCCATTTCCTGTCTTCCTATTAAGTGGCATTCTGAGTTCTGAGAGAAAATGCATTTGCATTGTACAGTAAGAGGCAAGTTTAAATGCATTACATGACAGCTAGTGCATTAATGTCACTTGTGTTCGGTAACAAGAATTTCCTATCTCACAAATTCATGGACAGCTAAGACAATGGGCTGAATAATTCAATGGGAAAAGGCTACTGTATACTTAGGTACTGAATTAAAGCACCCATGTTTCTGAGGTGAGCCTGACCCATATTACATCCATTCTAGATAGATATGGTCTGGGATTATTAGAGAAAGGCACAAGCCCAAAAGCAAGGGTCTGAACATCTCTGACCTTTAAGAAGGTCAGATTTGATTACAGAAATAGGTCTGAGTTCTTTTCTAGATTCAAAAATTCAACTACAAGTTGAACCTCCTAAATTCAGTACTCTCTGGTCCAGCAGCATCCAGGAAGCCCCAGCCTGAGCTGGCAGCAGCTGGCAAGCCCCGTCCCTAGGAACCCCGGCCATGTGGAGCAGAAGTGGGGCTGCTGACAAGCTCTGTCCCCCAGAAGTCCTGGCTGGGCGGGGCGGAAGTGGGGCTGGAGCCCGAGCCCAAGCCTTGCAGCGCTGGAGCCTAGTTGTAGTGGGGCCAGAATGGAGCCAGCCACATCGAGGGGCAGTGTGCTTGGAGGCTGGGGACAGGGGACTTTCCCTGATCCAGAAAATTCCGTCATTCAGACCCAGTCAGGTCCCCAGAATAGACCAGGGAGGTCCAATGTGTAGTGTTACAAGTAAGGCTGAACAATTTGGTTCAGAAAAAATAAAGCCCTCTCTACTATCAAATCTTCAGCTTCTCAAAAGGGTATGATCTTTGAAGGGTATGTTTCCACTTTTAGTTTTTGCCAAAATACCATCCACCAACTATAGTTTGCTATGGCAATTCTACCAAATAAGAACCAAGACAACCACAATCTCATACTTCTATTTTTGAATCTTTGCAGATCAATGCTAATTTCTAGAATATATTTTTTTATTTTGTTGCTGTTTGCTATGTAATTTAGACAAGTTTTACTTCAGTTGTTAGGTTGTTTATAAACTCAGTTTGGCTGTTCACTGGTTGTTGTACTTAGTCACCTAAGCTACATAGATAAGTTTATTTTCCCTGATTGGATTATTGCAGTCCTGTCACTGAACCAAATTACTTTAATAGACTTGCTGCTGTTACATAACTTTTTGAGTAGTGACTATGGAAGAACAAATATTTTTGTTCACCTATAAGCATTTGTTCATATGAATGATTAAAGTAGAAAATAACAAGTGAATACAAACACAGTTGAATCTAAACAGTGTTTCAGGATCTGAATGAATGTTTGTGAAGACTATTTTGCAATACTCAGTTTGTCTGAGAAAACATTCCATATTCCTTCACGGTTTCTATGCAGTTCTCCAAACATGCAAGGTGAAATCCTGGCCCCATTAAAGTCAATGACAATTTTAACAAGGATGTCAGTGGAACCAGGATTTTACATGAAAAGTTTTGTATAATATGAATTTCTTATCTGAACAAACCCCATTTATTGGTTCCCCATTACTTATCTCAGAAACATAATTATCTTAATTCCAATAATTTAGCTATGATTCTTTCAGTTAAGATATGAAATTACTTTGGTCTAAAAACACATGCTGTAATTTCAGTTGAGAGTAGTTATACATTTGAACTGAGAACAGAACATACTCGTGATCATGTCATAATGACTAAGAAAATTCTCTGCCATCATTACATATTTTAGCATACTATTAACAAAGGACTCAATTCATCAAGGTGCCAAACAATCTTGTCACCAACCCAGTAATGAGTTTAACATGTATATGAATACATGTTCTATTTCCCTGAAATAAAATGAGGTTATTCCCATGCTGAAATTAAGCATGTGCTTAAGTGCTTTGTTGGATTGATGTTCCAGTACTCTGCACCTTGCAGGATTGAGTTCATTTTCACGCTAAATCTGAACACCGGATTCTGTTCAGATTCACACCAATACTACTGGGAACAAAACTTGACCTGAAATTTGAGAAATTTCTTTGCTAAAATTCTAGCTTAGCTTTCTCTGGGCCCAACATTACAGTTCTCAGTATTACAAACCCCCCTTTGAAGTTAATGTGAATTTTGCCTGAATTAAACATTTAGTGTTAGGTTTTAAATAAATAAAAACAATTTTTCAGTATGGACTGTGCTGTGTGACTTTGCTTGGTGTCGTCCGGTTGCTCTGGAGACTGTAAACTCCATAGCTAATCAGCTATGGGGAACAGTGCTTTTGGATGCATAATGAGAATACATGTATATTTCTAAGAGAGCAAAACACACACAGTGCATGAAGAAAGAGCTACAGTACTTTCAGTTTTTGCTGAAGCAGAGAACAGAGAGTCCCGGAGAAAGAAAGATGTAAAGCCTCAGTGTAAACAAAACCAACATTTTACAGGAGAGTTGGTGACAGGCATACCTGTGGGGCTGAGATCAAAGTTTTAGTCTGGTAATACTGCTGGTTGAATCAAGGAAGTTTTATTTTGGGATATGAGCCTGAATTCACAGACCAGAGAACTTGATGTCCCTACATACTTGTCCATTTCTTAATTAACTTGGTGAAAAACATCTCTGTTTTGTGGATTTCAAGACTTACTGTTCGTTGTACAGAGGTTAGTGTTTTGATGGAAGGTTTTGTCTTTGTTCAGTATTTTGGAACAGATCTCACTGAATAACTGGAGAATGCCTATTTTTGAGAAAAAGCGTGTTCTTTATTTATAGGATATTTTTCCTTAAACTTTTTTAGGATTCAAGGGATTAGTGCTTGACAGACAGTCTGGCAAGTAAAACCATGCATTGCTTTACCAACAGAACAGGAACTGCACAGCCAATAACCATGTAGCCTTCTCTCAGGTCTAGTCTATACCTAAATATTAGACCAACTTAGCTATTTAGTTTAGTACTGTGAAAAAATGCATGCCTTACCTCCCCCGCCCCAACCACAAACCTTAGTTGTTGCTAGTTTGCTGAAAGAATTACTCTATTGAATTAGCTACTTCTTTTTTGAGAGGTGGATTACCTACCGTGCTAGGAACTAAAATCTGTCTGTTGATATAGGAAGAATCTATACTACATCACTACAGTGTCACAGCTACAACTCTGTACCTGTGCCATTGTAATTACTTGGCACTACATGGTAATGTAGACCAGTGGTCTCCAGCCTTTCTCAGTACTCCATCACTTTTTTAATTTAATTCAACCCAGGATCTACCTCAACCCCCAATATCCTTGTCCCGCTTCTTTCCCCTCGCCCTCTCCAAGGACCTGCTCCTGCCTCACCCCTTCTCTAAGGACCTGCCCTGCTCACTTTGTGAAGCTGGAATACAGCAGCAGGGGGGAGGAAATACTCTGACATCAGTGCCCCCTTGGTCTGCTCTGTCCCCTCCCCATGCCCAGAAAGCAGGAGGCTGGGGGGGGGAGTCAGTTCCTTGGCAGAAGGCAGGAGCAGCGCAGCAGTCGGGGGAGGAGCAGCTGAAATGCTGGCATGTGATAGCCTCCTGACCAAACCAGTCAGGATCAGCTGTCAGAGGCTTGTTTAGACATACCCTCAGCCCTGACTATTAGCAGGGAGATGATTGTTTACTCATTAATTAACCTGCATTTCTTATGCAGATAGAATTCCCTCTGAAGCCAATGAGAGTTCTATGCTTGTAAAAGATGCAATCAATGAGAGAGTCATCTGCACTAGTTACTACGAATTTGGGCTCTTACTGTACAGTTAATTATTACGGGCGCTTTCATAGACTCAGTTGAATAATATGTAGTTATGAATGTGAATAGTTTTATTAAAGATTCATTGAATTTCCCTTCTTTAGTGTGTTATTATATTACCCACAGAAAAGCATAATTTGAATATAACAAGGGACTGCTAAATGTTATGAGAAATTATAAAACTATTCCCCAGTGGAAGATTATTATTTTCATTTCAGCTGTGCTATGGCACTCTGAAAGTGTGAACTCTACTATTACTGTAAGAAAAGCCTGCACAGCTAATTCTTCTGTGTGAAGATCTTTGTGCACTATTTCATCTGTGCTTCTGATTCTGATGACTCACCAGAATAACGCATGTTGATCTAATTAATGATCTAACGCAGCCAAAACCACTTCCTCGTACTTTCTTAAAACACTTCCCTCCATCTAATTATATATTGCTTATAAGCAAAGAGAAGAAGCAGATACAGTGTTTTTCTCAGTAATATGATACCTGAAGAATTTTGCAGCAGAAAAGTCATCCCTAGTAAAAATTTCTATGATTTTTGCACAGTACAAAAGGTTGTAAGTTCTTTTAACAGTTTTCTAAAACCAGATTTGGTATTGCCAAAGATGGCAGGAGGAAGCTAAAAACTGCAAATTCACACCCAGACATTTGGCATTAATTTAACATAGATGTGAAACAAAATACTAAGGGCGAAATTCTGGTTTTCTCTTGCTGAGTTGGAAACAGAAATGGGGCAGCTCAGAGGAATTTCTCAAAACCTTTCTACATGTTCATGAAAAGAATGCTCAGGGTGGGCCTACAGTCACTGTGTGGTGGGCGGCTGCCTTCATTCCTACAGCAAATCATTTTAATATGTGAACTCTTCCACTTCCTTCTTTCAAATGGCAGCAGGCATGAAGAGACAAGAGAGGTATAGTCTTGACCTCAGTGTGTCCACTCAAGGGGCACAGTATTACTGAACCGGGAACAAAGGTATCACAATCGGACATTTTTAGCTAGGAAGCACCCTAGCAGTGTGATCACAGGAAAAAAGACTGCATTCATTATAATTTAGGATGGAATTTTCAAAAAGCACCTCAGTGACTCAGCACAAGCCCAACTAAATTCAAAAGATCTGTATTACTAAATTAGGTGTTTCTGAAATATTGTCCACGTTCTTTAATTAATGATCACATACTATTTTTTTCATCAGAAACTCATTTAGTGCATCGGATGGACAATGCTCAAAAAATTATTTAGCTGTTCAGTATTTCTTTTAACCTCATCTTGCAATGTATGCAGCTATACCTAATTTATAGTATACCTTCCAAATCCACTTGAAAAAAACCCCAGCTGTGATCTTGTTCTTAGAAAGCTATCTTACTTTTAATATTTCCTGGGTTTTGAGTGCTTGATTCCACTGCCTTCAACTTCTCACAACAGACATTTATATATGAAACATATACGTATATGCATGTCCAAACATATTGTAAGTACAGGCCCTGCTATCAGTATTGATAGGAGCTGGTTTGAGCACTTGTAAATTAGTGATTAGTACTCTGTGCATTTATAATTAGCTCTAATAAACATCAAGATTTTTTTTCTGAAGATACGTTAAGTCTAACCATCAAAAAGCCTGCACTTTAGACTAAATTGTGTTATACAAGTAGTGACAGATTTTTAAATGATCTTTGTTGCAAAGAAAATATTTCCAGTATTGCTGCTGAAGTAGTCTAATGTAATCAGGAGACTCGTGGTTAAATTCTCTATTTTTTAGAACAGTATGCAAATCTTGTCATTTTCACAGCATGTTCCACTTTATATTAGATTTCATACAGATTCCTATTATGAATGGGTAGTTTGATTCACACAGGTTTTGTTTACACGAGCGATCCCATTTCATCTTTTCAATGAGGCAGTTAATATGAAATATCCAAAATGTATTAGAGAGTTAGAAACTATAGTATGTCCTTTCAATACCCTATGATACTCTATTATTTGCAAAGCATATACTCTCATTTTTTAATTCTCTGTTCAAGGATTTGGATGCCTTTAATTTCCCCATGAATATGATGTTATGATAATATTCTGAATGGATCATTTTCTTAGTCTCTAAAATTCTATGGAGTATGAGTATTATGAGCTCATTTGTCATAAGATGATTTTTGAAAGTGATGTTGAAGTTGCAAGTAATCAGAAGCCATTATTTTGGATACAAGGACAACTAGAAGAGAGGTGAATCAATGTTTGCACTACATGTCTTCTTAAAGTAGAATATTTTAGTAGGCTAAACATCCAGCTTCCTTCTCCTGTTCAAGTATGTTGTGTGATGGATTTCAGTGAATATCTGGGACTTTCAACATATGAACAGTTCAACTTCATCCACTTGTTCAAGAATTCCTCCTAAACGGAAAGAGCTAGGACCAAAAAATTCAGTATACAGCTTCCTCTTATCACAATTTAAAGCAAGGGAAATGGGATGTGCCTGGAATGGGATTGCTTCTCATAAAACCATGCAGAAAAGAAACAGACTCACCAGGCAGCTGAAAGGGGCTGGCTGGAGGCGCCCAATCCCCATGTGGGACTGCCTCAGAACTGAGCCTCCCCGCCCCCAGGCTCCTTTTAGAGAGGAAGGGAGGGGATGCTGAAGCTCCTCCCCACCCCAATTCATACAGGAACATTGCTGACTGTTCCCCTTCATTAGGGGGCGAGGGAAAAGTGCACAGTTTGCTGCATTCCTCAGTCTGGCTAGGGAATGCAGGAGTCAGATGAAACTGGACCTGCCCCATCCAGGAGACACGAACCCCCTCCACTGGCCATGTTTGCTGCAGCTGCAGAAGCAATGGAGAGGCACTTCTCTCTGGGCCCCAAGATGCTGCAGTGACAGAGGGCTGGGGTAGGCTTCTCTCCCCAGGACAGCCTGCATACTGAGCCCCTCATGCCCAGCCCTAGCCCTGAGTAATGTTTCAAATCAGGCATGTACGTTTTCATTTTATTTTCCAAAATACAAAAATTAATTGAATTAAGGACCCAAACAACTTCGGGTAAATCTTCTAGTAATATATAGAACAAAAATAGATGTTGCCTGAAGATCCCAATTAAAGCACATAACCATGTGTGTGATCTTAATTGTTTAATCAAGGTTAGACATTTGACAAGTATTGTATTAGAAATATACTAAGACTGAGATCCTACCTACAGGTGGACCTCTAAGCCCCTGCAAAGCCCCACTGCAGCAGGATCAAGGCCTTAAAGTGGAATTTAAGGCCAGAAAAAAAAGTGGGATTTTCGAAAGTATGTATTTGGTAATTAAAGAAAAAAACATGTTTATTTGTTTTAAATCCATCTGGTAATCTAGTAAATGACTCAAGGATTTCATCTAATGAAAGTTGCCCTAAATAATTTATTCTGGAATGCCCCCAAGTGCTATTTCTGGTATGCCAGATCAGGTTCATTAAGAAGTGAAATGTGACCATCTTACAATGTATTCTGCTTTACTGATGCAAGAACACTTTATGAAGAGCTTGTTTTACATAAAATAGCCTTTTTCTTTTCTTGGATTAGATCTAAAAAAATCCATATAATCTAGTGTATACAAAATTAGCTAGGGCGTGTCTACACAGCAAAGTTATTTCGGAATAATGGCCATTATTCCATTATTCCACAGCAATTCCATTATTTCAAAATAATTTTGATATAACAGACAGCTTATTCCAACTTTTGTAAGCCTCATTCTACGAAGAATAACATTGATTCCGAAATAGCTATTTCAAAATAAGGTGTGTGTAGACACTCCACTTCTGCTGTTTCAAAATAGCCCCTCACCAGGGCCATTCTAAGTTATTCCTCCTGGAGCTCTAAATTGAGATAGCATGTCTACATTAGGGAAACCTGCCTCAGGCTAATTTTGAGGCTTCCCTTCAGTGTAGACATGCTATTTCAAAATAAGCTATTTTGGAATAACTGTTCCAGAATAGCTGCTTATTCCGAAATGACTGTGCAGTGTAGACGTAGCCCTAGCTATGTGGGCTTTTTTTTAGAAGCCATTTTTCTCAGATGTTTCACTTCTACATAAGAGATGTGGTAACTCACATAGATGACTCATGGTAGCTCTCCTGTACCCATGCCAAAAATTTAATTTCCAAATGGGGTGCCCCCATATGTCTCCCTCTTGTCCCTCTGGGTGACCCTTTCTGCATTCCCTTCCCCCACAGGCATCAGTTACCCCCATAAATATTATAATCTGGCTGTCCAATAGTATTTCTTTTTTTCCTTGCTACTTAATAGTAACTATGGTGAGCATAACTACACAATAGATAAATACATTCAAGATGAAATTCACCTCTGTGCTGAAGGCCAGTTTAAGACCCATGCATGACTTATATCCCTCTTGAACTCTCAGAATAGTACTTAAGTATGGCTTACACTAATACTTCTTGTTGGAGTCTTGAGGATTTGAAACCAACCCTGTCCCTAAATTGTACATTCTCTTGTCCCATTCTTCACGTTTGGGGTTGGAACTGCTGACAACTGTGATTCATAACCACAGAAAATTAGTCTTGCTTAAAGTGACCATTCTAGGAAGAATATTGTCAGTAGAGGTTTCTGTTTCTGTGAAATAAATTTTCACTGTAAACTCATCTAAGCCTATATACACACATGCCGGGTTGGAAGTTCTTGAAGCAGGGCCCTGAGCTGTAGAATTCTCTATATATGGCATGACATCAGAATGAGTTGCTACTTTGTCTCCATTAAAGGAGAATTCAGAACTCCTATCATTGCAAGTATTTTTCCTCATCAGAAGCAGCAACAAAATAAATGTCAAGTTTTTTTCTTCCTATATTTCCCTCTGAAGAATACTTATGGATCATTATGTTACTGAGAGAGAAGCAGGGCAGCTGGATCTATTATGATGTCAGTGAGAAGCTTTAATTCATGTAAGTGGTATCTACATTAAAAAAACATGATTAAATTTGCAGGAGAGACAGATTAGGTTGATGAAGTAGGTAGAAAGATTCATGATCCAGTGTGACATTTGTAGTTTCAGAAACAAAAATCAGCCCTAAACAATTCTGCGTGAAAGCACCATTCTCCTTATTTTTATTATCTAAAAGGAGCTTACTTTCTTGTGCTAAATGTCTATGACATGTTTCTTGCTTTTAACATTTGAGGCACCTCCTTTTTAGATCTTATCATGGCCTAGAACTCATTTACTCAGACAACAACATTTTTTATTTGTTTCTGGTCCAATACAATTTCCCTTCCTTTTTAATGTGTTTTTTTTCTGCATACTAATATCAGTTGATTTGGCCAGTAATCTCAGAGGATAATGTCTTCACTTAGGCAAGAGTAGGGGGAAAAACACAATTTCAAACACATATTCATTGTCATTCAGTTGTTATCTTATCATTAAATTCATCTTCAAATTTACCATTTGACAATGTTCAGCGTTCAGAGCACTGAGCAGAGAAGGTACTGTAGAACATAGGTAAAATTATGTCTTCAACTTTGAAACTCTTAGCGGGCTAGTCCAGAACTGCCTGAGAGACTGCTCTTTCTACTCCACCAAAATAATAGTCAACCAGGATGAAGTTGACTGAACCCAGGACAAATGTGTAGAGATACAGGGTAGGACATTTTTAAAGCAAGAGCCTCCCAGCTATTGTTTTCTCTATCTATGGCATGACATCAGGAAGTGCTTATATTTTGCCTCTGTTACAGGACAGTTCAGAACTCATATCTCTGCAAATTTTTTTTTCATCTGAAGCAACAACAAAACGGATATCAAGTTTTCTTCTTCCTATCAATATTTCCCTCTGAAGAATACTTATGGCATCGTGGGGTGAAGATTGGGTGAGCATCACATACAATGTCAAATCCAGATTCTTTGGAGGGGCCACCTGCTATTCAAGCTATGTGCCAACCCGGGTCTGTGAGGCTAGGCTCTCTGCTGGTATATATGGGAATAGTTTTATGACTTGAGAAGATCACTGCCAGTTTACACTAGCTGAGGATCAGACACTATACCTGCCCTCCTGACTTGTAGCTGAAGCTACATATTTTCTTTGTAACAATAAATTGTCAAAATATTTTAATCTAAGTTTGATAATAGATAGACATATCTTTATCTTCTTTATAGAAGAATACAGTATATATATTCAAATGACATGTCATTTTAATTCTTCAGTGATCCACCACAGTCATATTATGCAAAATATTAGCATTTTCTGCTACATATGTGACAAACACCCAGCTCTTGTACTTTGCCTCTTACATTTTCAGTAGAAATCAGAGTCACAAATAAGCAGCCCTAGCTTATGTAATGAGCAAAACATAAATAAAAGAAAAGAGTAAATCTTGAATAATTAAAAACTATTGACTTAGCTGAGATCTAGGTGAAGCAAGGGTTAATATACTGACTTTTCTATTCCAAAGTGAGAAGTGCATTCAATCGCTGAATTAGGTCACAAATGCAACATTTTGGATGGTGTCAAACTAGTTCATACTGGACATTTAACTGTAATGCATAACAATGAAACAACTCGTTGCAAACTTCTTTGTGTCACTTGGGCCTTTACTAGAAGGGTAAGTAGGTTTATTTCTCTCTTCTGGTTGGTAGTTACCACATATATTTTCTCCAGTATTACATTTTATAATGTTGAATTAAATAAAAAAAACTTAATGAAGGGTCCTTTTTTCAAATTATAGAAATTAATAAAATGGAAAAGAAAAGAAAAGAAAAGAAAAGAAAAGAAAAGAAAAGAAAAGAAAAGAAAAATCCCTGCTTATGGCAGTGAGAATAGAAACATTGTTCTGTTATTTCTATAACTATTCACTGAAATAATCACCTAAAACTAAACAAAACCACATCAATCATTCTAAACAAGGCATTAGTTTGAAAGTTTGTTTTATGGCCTGTGTTATACAGGAGGTCAGATTAGATGGCCTTATGATATATGAATGTATGTGCTGCTCTAATTAGATACTATGAATGTAAGGTGAAGATACTATGAAGGTGAAGCAATTACATTTGATTTTTCATATGGCCTTCCTTGTCTTCCATCATTAAAACTTTGTATTGTGGAGACCTGGTGAACACCTTGCAGAGCAGCATGAGATCCGAAGCCCACCCAAGAATCGTGGAACAGGCCTCCATGGAAAGACAATGTCTGTGCCACAGAGGGAGGAAATTCTGTCTCAGACTACCTCTCCAGCTCTCTGAGTGGAAACCCCATAGATTGGGCCAGCCTTCAAATATAGGTCAAAGTGCTGAGGTAGTCAGTCAAGCACTTTTGTACCCACCACAGTCCAGCTTTTGGCAAGGCAGAGCAGAGTGCTGAGAGAGTAGAGCGTACCAGCACATTGTGGCAAAAACCAAAAGGCCAAAATGGGGACCCTGAAATATCCTGATGGATAAGAGTAGCTGCAGGGTGCCTGTGTGGTGGGTTCATTTGCACCACACCTCAGGACATCCCACCTCTTTAAACTTAGCTCCACATCCCCTCTCAGATATGCCAATTCTCCAACAAGACTGCCTTTGTACAGGTCTACAGCACTCATAGTGCTGTTCCATGTCTCTATGGGTCCCTCCCTGCCTGATCCTCTCATTGTGGACAAACCCCTATGCTTGCACATGCTGGGTGTGGGGAAATTTTGTAAGAAAACCCCCGATCTTCACGGTTATTTAGGGACTGAACTTTCTTGCATTTCAGTGGGTATTAGGCAACTAAATACCTTTGAAGATCTGGGCCAAGATGTTCTCTGCATGTACCCACTGCCTTATGGATAGCTTGTTAGCAGTGGGTGTGACACTCTGTTCCAATTCCTACCACTAGACGTTCCCTCCCTGGTGTCCTGCAGCACTTGGTGCAGGCAGACTTCCTTCAGTGCACAGCAGCCTCATGTACATTGCTCTCCACATAAGGTGCAACTGGAGATACATGACGGTAGATTCTCCTTTCACTGTTGGCAGGATCATGCCCTAATAAGGCACCTCTCACTACAACATGTAAGCAACAGGGAATAACAAAAACATACTAATTGTAATTAGATATATATTTCTTCCTTTTCTTTCTGTTCCTCCTTCATTCCTAGCTAATGCTAATTAGTGTCTTTACCCAGGAGTATTCTCATTGACTTCAGTCATGGAGTAAGTGTTACTCAATGAAAATAAGGGTGATCTATTGTTATTACTACTGCTAGCATGTAGCATATGGCTTTGTATGTACATAGTGCTTTCCATCTCAGACGGTCACCTAATGTTTTCTAGAGTGTGTGCATGGAGATTACTTCATCTACCAATAACATTAACCCACCACTGAAGTACAGAAGTAGTTAGTCTATACAGGCAACAGAAAAAAACCCAGAATGAATTCATTAATTTATTCATTCATTACTACATCCATTTGAAACTGTAGGAGAAATATAACAGGCTCTGCATATGGTAAAATGAAAGAATATATTGTAAAATTTGTATATATATTTTTCAATCCCAGATTGACTGATCTACCTATCTATCTATCCAATTAAAAGGGAACCTATCAGACACACATTTAAAATGTTTTAAATGGCATTTTCCCATACCATTCTTTTAGAATACGGCAGAGTAGAAGAGAACAGTATTATTATACACAGTGTACTAGAAACTTTCCAAACAAAGGAAAGGGCATTATCCCTGCTCAAAAGAGCTCACATAGGGTACATCTACACTGATGTTATTCTGAAATAACACAGTCCGTATCTACACTACAAGCAGTTATTTTAACATAATGTCAAAATAATGGCGAGCTGGAGGACTTCTTACTCCGACTCCTGTAACCCTCATTTTACGAGCAGTAAGAGAAATCAGAGGAAGAATGCTCTGCCTCAGACTTCCTGCTGTGTAGACAGTGCAAAGGCCAAAATAAGTTATTCTGATTTAAGCTACACAATTGACATAGCTCAAGTTGCGTAGCTTATTTCGGCTTTAGCCCTATTGTGTAAACGTAGCCATTCTGATAGAGAAAAGTGAACAGAGTGAGCAAAAGAAAGGAAATCAATACATAAACAGTTAAGGCCTGGATCCCACAAACAAATAATCCCTAACTTTACTACCCAGGTATCTCAACTTAAGATGTGTGTAGCTGCTTCCATTAATATGTTTCTTACAGGCATCGAGTCATAGATTTTTCTGCAGGTCTGAATTTGACCATAATGAGAGTGGTCAGCAGCCTTGAGGGTGATGGGCCAGAGTCTCTAATTCATTATGATCCATTTGTCAGCTCCCTGCTAGTGCAAGTATGTCAGATCCAAAATGTTCTCCCCTCCCAAGCCAGCCCAACATATGGGACATACCAGGGGAGGGAGGAGAAAATTAAGGGCAGGGATTGGATGGGGCAGAGCAGACCTCGGCTCCAATAATCCTTTACTAGTGTTTACTAGTGTTCTGAAGCAGGTTGATATTAATTTGTGTCAAGAGAGAGCTACTGTATATAGCTGAGTCAATTTCCATTTTAATCTAAAGGCTAAAGCTGCCACTATCACACATATCTCAATGACAATAAAATATGCAGACTTGTCAATTTATCCGTTTTATCCCACATCATTTATATTTAAAGCAAGACACTGACTTTTTAAGACTCTTTTTTAAAAAAATTCTCCTTCTCAATGACACCCACACAATCCTTTTTCCTCTTTATTTATCTTACTCTTTACTCTTATGATCACCACAAACACTGAATACATTAGCAATTACAAACGCATTAGAAGGCTTTTGCTATTGTATCTCTGAGTTGGGAAGCAGATTTGTAATGGCTCTTAGTTTGCATTCCCCCAAATGACCGTGAAGTTAGCTTTCTCTATGGTCATTAGGGATAATCCAAAAATAAACATTAATCTCTGAACATGCTTGAAAATTTAGCAGCTAGGTTGACTGTTGCTGCTCACTGGGAATGCTAACACATTTCCTCAAGCAGGGTTGTCTCTGTTCCTGCTCATCCCTTTGTAAAAATGTGAAGGTCAGTGTCACAGGAGAGAGCACTTGAGGGATCAAGCACCCAGACTACCTGTGACAGACTTCACTAACAAGAATGTGCCAACCCAGATTGTGCCTGAATAACTTGGTTGCTGTTAATTCTGGAAGGAGTAGCTGGGCTGTATAGAGTCATGAAGGCTCAGAGAGAGGAGGAGAGCATAGGGAAGAAGCTCTTAAGGACAGGGCTTCTCGGGGAGCTGCTCAGGGAGCTCACCAGGAAAGGAAACTGAGGAAGTTTTCTAGCACAAAAAGGAAAGAGCTATGAATACCCAGCCCTGCCTTGGTCCCTGTGGGAAGATCTCACCAGGTAACATGAGGAGCGCCAACCCACAGAACAATAATGTACCATTCTGGAAAAAGCTTCTGTGGTTTGTACTCTGCAGGGACCTTGATCCTAGTCCAAGAACCATTCCCCAGCAACTGTGGTTTTTCACCAGGACACTCCAAGGGTGATTAGATCCTGTTAGTAAAAATTATTTACTGTTTTATGTGGGGCTATACATTTTTTGTTATTAAATGAGAGTAGGGAAGGCCATTTTGGATCACAAGGCAAATCTCTTCCCTTTCCCTAACAGGAAAGAGCCATGACCCTGCTGTGGCATCTCAGAGAGAACACATATCTCCCTCATGGCAACAGCAGAATAAAGGTAGATGTGGACAAGAGAAAGAGCCTTCTTCATCCAGTGTACTGGTGAACAGATACAGATTCCAACATCACCCCAGTCAAAAGACCAACAGTTATGTAGCAAGATGGACATCTGTGACACAATTCCACTTGCAGGCTGAAGGCCAAAGAATCAGTAACACTTACCCTACTTGATCTAGCTAAGTGTGCTTTGCTGAGCCTCAGACAGCCTTATATTCAGGATGTTAAGGACCTGTTCCTGTTTGGAGTTGTTTCTGATGACATTTAAACTTGATGGTAGTTTTACAATCCGTCCTGAGTAAGCCTGGTTTAAAACACACACAGAGACATACACACACACACACACTTTTGACAAAAACAGGCATTCTTTTCATTGAAATTCCCACAATAATTAATCTGTTTTTTTCACCAGCTCTCGCCCTCAGAAAGGAGAGAGGCAGTACATAACTGTGCTGGGCTCAAGGGTCACGATTCCTCCTCCTTACTCTCTCTCTACTTTGGGGAAAAAGTAAATGATATCTTACCTTTTCATGGACCAGATTCTCCCCTCCATTCCCTGTTGCCTGGCCCCTCTGCTCTACCTATGCTCAGTCAGTTGTTCGGACCAATGAATTGTAGGAGGAGGGAATCTACCCACTCCCTACACCTCCTTGCCCCTTTCCCTTTGTCTGGGAGGAGTATCAGCATAATAGATTGGCTTTCCACTTCCCAGGGAGCAAAAGAAGTGTTACTCACTTTTACCTCTTTCTGGGTAATGGAGGTGGCAGTCTGGCCCTTGTGATAATAAAAGAACTTGAGCTTGTCTGAGTTCTTCCAACATTAATTCTGATCATCAAAGTGCATGCTGATGCTTTATTTATGGCATTCCTTGTCTTCCATCACTAAATCCTTATAAACAGAATTCAGTCCAGTTTGTGCTAATACCTTTCTATCAGCTTTTAGACAGAATGTTCTGCTGAAATCCAAGCCAAGAGGGAGATTGCAGCTGCGATGCACTGATGATGTTTTGGCTGCTTTTCAAGAAAGTGCAGATGCTCTCGGCACCTTTTTAGACTTTTTAAAACTGAAAACATCCTTCCACTAAGTTTGCAAAGGAAATAGACAAAGAATGTTTCATGCTGTTTCCAAGCAGTGCACTCACATATGCTGTAGAGGGTAAGTTCCTAAAGTTTTCTAATGATTAAAATCTTGTACTTAGGATCAGTATTTTCACTTTGAGTCTAGCCATTGTCCTAATCAGTGTAATTCTCACCCTAACTGACAGAAGCAGAAAATTATCCAGAGAAATGTGAATTAAGAAAACTCCCTTCAAGCACCAATAAAATTGCTGACAAAAACAATAATAAAGTGTTTCATATTAATTGAATGGAGACTTATTTCTTGTGTTGCTTTGTCCATGTTTGTCTATGTGAGGGTGAGAGAGTGTGAATGATTGTGTAACTCAAGTTTTGAAGGATGCCAGTATTGATATTTCCTTTCATCTTCTAACATTCGTCACAAAGATCAAATGACTTCAATTCATGAATGTGAAGGTTAGGGTTAATGGAAACAGTTTTTGTTAACTCATAAGAAAAATCTATCCACTCTTTGAAGAGGAAGAGAAAAAGAAGACTGTATTAAGAAAAACAGAAGCCATCTATCTTTTTTTAAAAAGCACATCTGGTGACAGCAAATACAGAAAATTGTGATTAGGAAGTTGATTAAAGCACCTTTTCAAATAATGTAATTATTACAGAGTATGGGGGTGCGATCCAGACCAGTGAGGGGTTCTATCACAACTTTCCCTGCAGCCCTGGGTACCCTACAATATTTTTCTCCTGCTGCTCCAAGCCTGGGATTCTCATAATCAGCTTACAAACATGCACGTCTGTGTACTAGAAATCCCTGGTGCATCAGCTCCGATCTCAGCAGCCTAGCCGCAGCCCCACATCCTCCCTCTGCCTTCCACCAGCCTTGATTAGAGACTGACAGGTGACCCCCCATCATACTCCCAGTCCTGAAATTTCACGAAACTATATGCTTTGTAATGTCCTGGAAAATTCAAAGGAATAATATGGTTTGTCTATTCTCATAAAAACACAAAAGTACAACACAGCCCATTAACTAAACGAGGGTGAATATACCCTCATTTAAACATAGTGCTCAGTTGATTTAGTAAATGTGAAACAAATTTATTAACAATAGGTAAGGCTACAATTCTTTCCCTGACTTTACTAAAAATACCCATGACCAAATCTTAACTTTAACAAGAAGTCATAAATTAAGTGTTACCAATAAAAAGGATCAATCAGACAAAAGGGAAACCATGCATCTATGAATCTAAACATATATTAGCAAGATACAGGCTTTATTTGAGAGGATATTTCTTACCAAACTTCCTTCTTCCCAGCCATGCCTGACTTTCCATTAGTCAGGCCCGCAGAAGTACAAGAGGCTAGTTTCCTTTGTCTTCCTAGGTAAAAGATCTTTGCCTAAGCAGGTTTCTCATTGGCATTCAGTTTCTGGAGAACGCCTTTTTCGAAAGAGCTCTTTCGAAAAAAGACCTGTGTAGACGCAGAACAGGGACATTTTTCGAAAGAAGAGGCAATCGAAAAAAGCACAGGTGCCCTGGTAGCCATTCTGTGAATAGCAATCAGGGTTTTCTTTCGAGAGAGCAGCCATGCAGTCTGGACGCTCTCTTTTGAAAAAGCAGATCACTTTTTCGATCACTTTGGGGTGCGGATGCTCTCTTTCGAAAGCAGCTCTTTCTAAAAAGCTTCTTTCAAAAGAAGCTTGCAGTCTAGACATACCCCAAGTGCACCTTGACTGAAGGACCCACCTTTCTCACCTTAAAAGCGATCTGTACTCTAGTGTCTGTCCAATGAGGGATTACAAAGATGGCTACTGTCTTTGCTTCTACCAAAGTTCAGTGACTTTGTTTCAAGAGGCAAGATGACCTACCTTCCCATCCTTTCGGTTTTCCATCTCTTGATATCAATGGGACTTTCATTCTTTTGATTCCACAATGCTTAATTTGCATAGGAGACAAGTAAATAGATCCTGTCTGGGAGGGAATCCCTCAAAGTTTATCCAAGCTCAAGAATGGAACGTGAAGTCTGTTAGGCTATGTCTAGACTACATGGCTCCATTGACGGAGCCATGTAAAATAGTTTATTCGGCATAGGTAAAGAAGCGGGGATTTAAATAATCCCCGCTTCATTAAAATAAACATGTCCGCCATGCTGTGCCGACGATCAGCTGATCTGGCACAGCGGGGCAGTCTAGACATGCCGCGGCCAACAAGGGAAGCCTTTGTCGACTGCTCCGGTAAACCTCACATACAAGGCTTCCCTTGTCGACTGTGGCGCATCTAGACTGCCCCGCTGTGCCAGTTCAGGTGATCGTCGGCACAGCGCGGCGGCCATGTTTATTTTAATCAAGTGGGGATTATTTAAATCCCCGCTTCTTTGTCTATGCCGAATAAACTATTTTACATGGCTCCGTCGATGGAGCCCTGTAGTCTAGACATAGCCTTAGTGAAGGAAGCTCCATGCTCTCCCCTCCCCCCCACACACACGAACACACTTGTTAGCTTAATAGCTTTGTTTACCTGATATATAAAAATAGATTGGATTTGTCTTTTCTTGAAGACTGGGCAGGTCAGAGAATCAAATACACATTCCTTTGTCTAATGCAAATCTTGTTACCAATTCCCTTGATATGCTTGGTTTGAACATACTTTAGTCTTAATTTGAGCATACGTCCATAACTCTTAATAGCCACCATGGACATATATTATGCAATAATATTAGTGATCAGTGCATTATTCATTTTCAAATAATACCTCACAAGATGTATTTTATGTAAAGACGTTTACAATAATGTGTAAGGTGTCAATACAGTGGTATTTAGTGTGACATTCAAGTTATTATTTATTGGTATCTTTAAACTAGGCATGTGAAAAGTAGGCTAGATAAAATAAAAACTGGCTTGAAATTCTCCTTAAACTCAAACTGAACCCAAATCAATTATTTCTCATTTTTGCTATAAGTGAAGATGTACCAAAATGCAGAAAGAAAAGCTATTCTTTCATCAAAAACTAGAAGTACTTAAAATCTTCCAGAAGAAGTAACCTTAGGTGAGGCATCTAGCTAGTGTTGTGAGAAATATTAGTCAAAGTAAAAATATTCTTTTCTGTATCTACAAAAAGTCCAAGTCTATCTGTCTGATCTCTCTCTCTCTCTTCTTTTTTTGTTTGTTTGTTTTGCTTTGCTTTGCTACTTGCTGTTTCTTTGTTTTAGGGGTTTAGTTAGTCACCATCTCCTTTTTCCAAGGAGGTTATGAGGGGGTTTTCTCCCTGGGATACAGTTCATATGGGTTGAGTGGTTTGACTCACAAGCATAGGATTCAGTGTGTGATTTCTGTTTCCGACACTGTAGATGATATGTTACTGAGGCTATGTCTAGATTGCAGAGCTTTTTGGAGATACCAGAGGTATCCTGGAAAAGATCTGCTGCATCCAAGGAGCGTGTCTGTTTTTCTGAAAAAAATGTCGGAAGAGTGGACACATATTTTTTGGCATCCCTGTAAACCTTGTTTTGCGAGGAAGAAGGGATGTTCCAAAAGAGGTTTTTTTTTCTGAAATTTGGCCCCATGTATAGACGGGCCAAATTTTGGAAAAGCCTCTTTCAGAAGTAAATCAGAAAAATGAACACAATTTGCGTACTGCATATTGCGTTTCTTTTTCCGATTTATCTTTGTAGTGTAGACATAGCTTGAGTGTAGGCAAGGTTAAGCTGTACTAACAAAATCTGCCTCCCAAAAGTCTAAATCTAATGTGATTTTCGTAGCCCAGGAGCAGTATGTGAGTTGTTTAGCACAGAAGAGACTCTGAGTTAAGGAGTCTTTTGATCAAATTTTCCACTTGTTTACTCCTGCTATTAAAGTAGGTTTTTTCCCCCCAATCACCCCCACCTGCCTTCTCAAGGAGGGTATGTCTACACTACAAAGTTAATTTGAACTAACTTAGTTCGAATTAGTTAATTCGAACTAAGCTAATTCGAACTAACGCATCTAGACCCAAAAACTAATTCGAATTAGCGTTTTGCTAATTCGAACGAGCGCATCCACACTGATTGGACTCTGGGTCGCATTTAAGGGCAGCTGAAACCAGTTCCGTCAGGGCATCAGGTCAGTAGTTGCTTTGTGTGGCTGCTGTCTGAGGCTATCTGAGGCTCGTGCTTAAAGGGACCCCCCTGGACAGCCGGTTCTCAGCTTCTCCGCTTGCTTGCCTACCTCTCCGAGGGACAGCAAAGTGTTTTCCTCTACGCTTGCCTGTGTCGGTGGTTCCCATTGGGGATGCTGCCGCAGTTGGCACCATGGAGCCAGAGCTCGCCCTGGGCATTCCGCTCCAGTTTTTGGACTTGCTGCTGCAAGCCTGCCAGCAATGGCTGGAGTCTGCCTGACACCACCTGGTGCACGTCAGCCCCATGCCTCTCCACCTGGCCTCCCTGGGGGACATGGAGGAGCCGCAGCAGCGCCCGGATGCCAGCGTGCCCCGCCGCATCTGGCGTCTGGACACCAGCAGCGACTGGTGGGACCGCATTGTCCTGGAGCGCTGGGGAGACAGACAGTGGACCCAGAACTTCAGGATGAAGAGGGACACCTTCCTGGAGCTCTGCGAGTGGCTTGCCCCTGCTCTGTGGTGACGGGACACTCGCATGAGGCCCGCCATCCCCCTCCAGAAGTGTGTGGCCATCGCCCTGTGGAAGCTCTCCACGCCGGACAGCTACCGATCCGTCGGGAACCAGTTCGGCGTGGGGAGATTCACCGTCGCAGCAGTACTCGTGCAGGTACGGCACTCACCGGCCACTGGGCCGGGGAGGAAGGGGGCTGCAAGGAAGGAATGGGCCACCCCAGGGAAAATGGGGGCGGGGGAGGAGGTGACAGTGCCCCGCATGGGAGGGTTCGGTCTGTCCTGGCCGTACTACAGGCCGCCAGCGGCGGCCAGGATCGCACCGGGGGTTGCTTCTAGGAGCGGGGTGCGGGGCAGTGCCAGGGAACGAACACTCCCAGCCACCCGGGTGCCCTAGTGATTCGCAGTTTGCTGTGTCTCTCTGCAGGTGGTCAAGGCCATTAACCGGGTGCTGCTCCACAGGGTGGTCCGCCTCACCGATCCGGACGCCATCATCCAGGGGTTCGGCGCCCTCGGCTTCCCCAACTGTGGGGGGGCCATCGACGGGACGCACATCACCATCTGTGCCCCGGAACACCAGGCCTCCCAGTACATCAACCGCAACGGGTACTTCTCCGTCCTCCTGCAGGCCGTGTCTGACCACTGGGGCCAGTTCACGGACATTAATGTGGGCTGGTCTGGCAAGGCACACGATGCCAGGGTGTTCCGCAACTCCTCCGTGTGCCAGAGGCTGCACAGCGGGACCTTCTTTCCCGACCGCCACATCAGGGTCGGGGATGTGGACATGCCCGTCTGCCTGGTGGGGGATGCGGCCTACCCCCTACAGCCCTGGCTGATGAAGCCGTACACGGGGCACCTCAACCCCTCCCACCAGGCCTTCAATGCCAGGCTCACCAGGGCCCGCATTGTGGTCGAGGGGGCCTTCGGATGACTGAAAGCACGCTTTAGGTGCCTCCTCACCTGCCTCGACCTCGCCGAGCACAATATTCCTCCCGTGGTGGCAGCATGTTGCGTGCTGCACAATTTGTGCGAGCGGAAGGGGGGGGCTTTCCTGCCAGCCTGGATGGCTGAGGCTGAGCGCATGGCTGGCCACTACGCTCAGCCCCGCACCGCCGCCATCCGGGAGGCCCAGCGGGGGGGCCGTCCAGATCCGGGAAGCCTTGCAGGAGACCTTCCTGGTGGAGGAGGAGGACTGAACTCTCCCTCCATGCCCCATTGGGGCCTTCTTCCACCCTCCCCTCCTTCCCCTTTCCCCTCCCTAACCCCCCTTCCTAATGTTAAATAAAGACACCTGTTTTGCAAACAACAATCTCTTTTTATTGTACATAACTGGGGTGGGGGGAGGGGGGAATCAGGGTGAGAGAGGGGAGAGGGAAACCTGGGAGGAGGGAGCTGGAAGGGGGAGGAAGGGGAGGAAGGGAAGGGAAAGCTCAGGGTTGGGGGGTCTTGCTGGCTCTCCCATCTCGCAGCACTGCGGGTGCGGGGGCATCGGGGGGGAGTGGGTGTGGAGGGTGGGGCAGGAGGGACGGGGGGTGTGGAGGAAGTGGGAAGGGGATGAGGGGTGGGAGGAGGAGCGAGAGCTGGGCCGGCCGCAGGGGCCGGAACAGCAGGAGGCAGGAACCTGTCCACCAGGGTCTGGAGGTGGCCTCTGAGGGCACGGCCCTTCTCCTCCAGTGCATCCAAGTTCCGCTGCTGCAGCCGCAGCCGCAGGTCCTCCCAGACCTGGTGGTCCTGGGTGCGGAGCTGGTGCTCCAGTAGCCGCAGGTGCCGCCGGTGGTAGTCCTCCAGGTTCCTGGTGCGCCTGCTGGCCCGGGTGCGGGTGGCTGTTGCAGGTGGGGTGGTGCGCCCTGCAGTCCCAGGTGCTGTGGCTGTGGTGAAACAAAAGCACTGGTCAGTTCTCCCTGGGGACACAGCCCCCCAGCCCCCCTCTGCAAGGCGAGGTTGGTGTGTGGGGAACGGGCCAGGGCCCCTCCATGACACCCAGCTGCTGCTCCATGGTGGGAAAGGCCCAGGTGCACGGTCCCTGGGCTCCCTCTCCCCCCACCTCCCCGTACACATAAGGGGAGCATGATGGCACTCACATGTGGAGCCCCCCTCGGCCTCGGACGACACAGCTGATGTGCTCTGTGGGATGCCTCGGGGTCCTGGGTCCTGGGCAGGCTCCCTGCAGGCTCCTGGCTCTCGGTGTCCTCCTCCTCCTCCTCGGTGTCAGGGACGGGTCCCTCTGTCCCGGGGTCGATCACCACCCGGGGTGCATGGACTGTGTGAGCCCCCAGGATGCGGTCCAGGGCCTCATAATGAGGGCATGCCTCCGGGTCGGCCCCTGGCTGGGAGGCCCTGGAGTAGGACTGTCGCAGGTCCTTAATTTTGCAGCGGACCTGCTCCCAGGTCCGCATGTGGCCTCTGGTGGCCAGGCTGGCAGCCATGCAGCTGTAGATGGCCGCATTCCTGTGGCTAGTGCGGAGATCGTGGACGTTGGAGGCTTCCCCCCAAACCTCGATGAGGTCCACGATCTCCGCACTAGACCAGGAGGGTGCCCGCCTCTTGCGGCCCCGGGCAGGCTCCTGGGAGCCGCCAGCCTGGTCCTGGGAAGAGGCGGAGGGCTGGGTGGCAGCGGGTGGCTGGCTCATGACGTGCCAGGTGCAGGGTCTGCTGGCTGGGTGCTGGCAGGCTTGCAGCTGGCACGAGCAATGTAGCCAGACCATGCCCCTTTAAGGGCTCCGGGGCCAGGAGGGGGGCAGAAGAGTTTCCCTGGCTTGGCCCAGAGTGGCCACCAGGGCACGCTGGGAAGGTCTAGCCTCCAACTAGTTCGAATTAAGTGTCTACACAGCCCTTAATTCGAACTACTTAATTTGAACTAGGCGTTAGTCCTCGTAGAATGAGGTTTACCTAGTTCGAATGAAGCGCTCCGCTAGTTCGAATTAAGTTCGAACTAACGGTTTGCATGTGTAGCGCCTATGAAAGTTAATTCGAACTAACGGCTGTTAGTTCGAATTAACTTTGTCGTGTAGACATACCCGGATATACTAGTGTCTGATCTGTCCCATAAACAGAAGGTAGTTATGTCATTTCAGTGCCAGACTTACAGGGTTCTAAAAAATCCTGCACAGCCCTTGTACCTGAGGTTAAAGTACTAACCATATAGATGGGGCAAGTTATATAGTATTTCCTACCTCTGAAATGCCCCTAATCACCTGAGGCTTTCTGCCTATTCACTGTTGGCTCCTGGGTGCCTGTTAAAAAAAGGTGGGGAGGCAGCTAGAACATCAAAGGACTAGGAGGAGACAGACGCTGCATCTGCTCTGCCAGATTCTATCTCTCTTCCCCTCCTCCCCACAATATATGGTCTGCTACTGTCCAGGGAGCAGGGCCCCTCAGGAGAACACTCTTTTGTGGCCCTATTACCTGTGCCTCACCAGACGTGAATCTTGGAGGTTGAGGAGCACATCCCTGCAGATAAAGCAAAGACAAGTTCTAGAGATGAGGGCAGGCCTGCTGTTGGGGGAGGAGGGCAAAGAGGACAAATTCCCTAGAGCCTGGCACTTCTAAAGGACCAAGGGCTCTGACCACCGCTGTTACTACTATGGTGGGCCTGAAACAGTGATTCTGCAGCACCATTGGCACTTTGAGTCCTGAGCCCTTTAAACCACCACCAGAGCATCACATAGCAGGCTCCAAGCAGCTCTAAGGGCAGCAGCCCCAGCGTGCCATGATCTGGTGGTGCTGAGAGCTAGCTGCCCTGGCCCTGCTCCTTCCGCTTGTGGCCCTGCCTCTTCTGGGAGCATAGAGTCAGCCCCTCTACTTTGCCAAGAGGCTTGACTCTTTACTCCCACATTGGGGTGGAGACCAAACCAAGACGACTGATTTATGTGGGACTGTTTCTAAAAGGGCTTAGACTTTGGAGGCTCTGAGCTACTATCAGTGGCTGAGGAGAGAAGCTGTGTGCCCTGAAAAAAGAAGATTGCATTGTGTTCAGTGGTAGCTTCATGTCTCCTTGGACTCTCATCCCCTGCATAACAACTTCTCAAGCCCGCAGTTCTGCATGCTGAGTGCCTAGCCTTCTAGGAAGAATAGACATAACAGCAGCTTCCTGAATCTCTCTCCTTTGTCACTGATGAGAATGTTACTTAATGTTCTAAGCTGGTGCAGTCTGAAGGAGATGAAGAGGATGACAATGAACTCCCAGACTCCTCACTGGTTCCTGAGGTCTGATCCAGTCGGCTGTACTGAAAGAGTTGGTGCAATGTGAAGGAAATTAGTGACTTTTTGAATAGCGTGAAAGGGAAGTGTGCAGTTGAGGTTGACCCCATTTCTCTGATTTACAGCACTCTGTTCTTCCAGATGCCCTCACCTAGATGGATACCTCGGCTGATTATAGGAAGCATTTCCAGCTCAAAAGCTGTCAAACAAGGTAAGGAAGCATGCAGGAATTGTTGAAGATACATGGGCTGCTCCATGGCTCTTCTTGTTCAAAATACTTCCAGTTTCCATTATTTCTCTCTGCTGCTTGGCTCTCTCCTCCCTAGTCTGTAGGGTGCTGCTCACCTTTGGCTCTCTAAATATTAATGGTCACAAATATTAATGGTCACAAAAGGGCACAGCACTTTGAATTTCTCAGAGAATAAAAAGGTTGATGTTGTCCTTTTGCAAGTGACATCCTCAAATCCTGACAATCAGGGGAACTGGATTAAGGAATGGGAAAAGGAAGCTTCCTTGAGCAGTGGCTCCAATGTCCCTGCTGAGGTAGTTGTTCTCTTTGAGTGTGGTGCAGGAGCACAGATCCGCCTTTGTAAAAAGAGATTGTGCTAGGCTGGCACCTCTTGGTGGAAACATATTTTGCACTATCGCTTTTTTATCTTTTTACTATGTATTCCCCTACTTTGGGAGAAAATCGTGTTTCCTTGCTACAGACACTTAACCAGTGCTACACCCACGGTACTACTATTATAATAGGAGGGGATTTCAGTTGAACTGTAGATTATCTTTTAGGCGTTGGGGGTCTATTTTTAGATCTGAACAAAAATGTATGTTAAGGAGAAGGGAAAGGGATGAGGAGGTGTAAAGACACCTGCGGAAATGGCATTGGTTCTTTCTTAAACTCACTTTTTGGAAATAGAGTTTGCCAGCAAACTTGTGGCTTTGAAGTTCCACCTCTGGCTGGTGTGTCTGGATCCTTGCCCTAGGCTTTTGGGCCACATTTAGTATCATCATCTACTTTTTTGAATAATTACTAGTGTGTGTGCCCTGCTTTGCTGCCCCTGCCTTTAAAAGAAGAGGACCAGACCATCATTGGTTGAGGCAATTGGGTGAAGACTTTTCTCCTGCAGTCTACTCAATAGCTCCTGTATTATGTCTCCCCTCTGGCCTGAAAATCTCTTGTCTTCTCTCTCCTCCATCATTTTCTTTTCCACTCCCGGTGACTTCTGTGATCTATGCAACTGGAGAGGCATGTTCCAGTTTTGGAAGAGACATTGTTTTTTGACACACTCTTCTCTCACTGCAGCTTTCCCTTCTACGAGCCTGTTTTT
The DNA here is from genome assembly GCA_032595735.1 of Pelochelys cantorii. Classification (NCBI taxonomy): domain Eukaryota; kingdom Metazoa; phylum Chordata; order Testudines; family Trionychidae; genus Pelochelys; species Pelochelys cantorii. The sequence goes on from CM064327.1 coordinate 235,901,322, forward strand.
TTTGCCTTTGGTCTGGCTGGGTTGACCAAGCTCTCTTACCTGATTGTTCCTACTTAATCAAGCTGGAAGTCAGCAATAACTCTTGGTCTTCAGATCAGAATCTGGTCTGTGTGGTTTTGGATAAAATCCTTTCAGAATTCCAGGTGGTGCTTGCTCAGAGAGCTGCTCAGTATTTGCAGAAAGCTTTGCCTGGGTTGTTCTTCAAATGAGGGGAAGTCCTGTGTTCTCCTCACTAGCTGTCTCCCCCTCTGTGGAGGGGGTCCTTGTGCCTTGTTTCAGATTGTTGTCCTGGAAGGATTTGGTGACTGTTCCTTTTGGATCAAGAAGCAGCCCTATGGCATGTGTGCCAAACTGCAGCATTATGCCCTCTCTCGGATACATCCTGGAGGAGGCCTCTGTCCCTGGGTGATTGTGTCACTGGAGGGCATTGTACAAACCTGCTCTTCCTAAGTGCTACAGTGACTTGCAGTGGAGGGCCCTGTATGGTATCATAGCAAACAGTCACTAACAGTCATTTTGTGCTCCGTATCGTCTATGTCTGTGCAGTGCCCTGTTTGTTAGATGTCAGACACCATATTTCATTTTTTCCCACATCACCTTTATTTTATTCCTAGTTATTCATGCAAGGAACAGGTTTTCAGCAATTTCAGACTGTTTTCAGGTTTGTTTGTTTCTTTTTTTTTAAAGGAAGATACAGTGCTCATGTTTGCTGAGCCACTTGGAATCTCATGAGAACAGAATGGCAACAGGAGAATAGGGTGATGTCCTCAGGCTGTTCCAAACCCTGGCTGTGGTGTGACTGCAGATTGATTGCACCTTTTATAAAATGACCTGTAACTTGGACACTTCTCAGCTGAATTGATGTGGTAACAATATTTTGAGTGAACTTGATGATGATGATGCTTTAGTGATCCATGTTTAATGTTTACGACATCTTTTGCTTTATTTTATTCATGTGTTTATACATTGTTGAGGGATGACCTATCCTCAGAGGCTCCTCAAGTCAAAACCCCTTTACTAGGGGTAATATGGCCTAGCAGCCAGAGTCCATACACAAGCCCATAGGAAAACTCCCCCCCCCCCAGGCTAGCTACAGAGGAGGTAAGGGGACCCGGGCACTCCCACTCCATTGGGTCCCAGCCCAGGGCCCTATTGGCAGGGATGCAATACACTGCCCACTCAGCAGGGAATCCTGCCGTAACACGCTGAGCACCCGGAGAACAATTCCCCGCCCTGGGCTACTTCCTACCATCACCTGGCAACTGTATGCTCCATAGTCTCATTCTGATTCTGGGGCTCCTCGGGTAGCTCCTCTCAGTCCAGCTGCCATTGTGTGGCCTGGCTTCACTTCTTCCTATGTCTCTGGAGCTGTCTCAGCGCCTCCTACCCCTTCAGCAATCCGCCCTGACTGAGCTGCTCCCAGAGGCTTTTATAGTCTGTCTCCAGTGCAAGCAGGGCTGTAGAGGTGGGGCTTTCTCAGCTAGCTGGTCCAAGGCAATTCCTTTAGCTTTAGTGAGGGATGGGTACACCCCCTCACATGCATATGTTGACATTTTATATTATTTTAATAGTTTTACTGTGATTTCATGTGAATAAAGTTGTTTTGCATATCAGCTCTCTCTCCCTCCCCCCTTTTTTATATTCTGACCAGGAACAAAAGCAAATGTCACAACTCCTTTTTTTCCCCAAAAAATAAATGTGTTGTTTTTTTCAGTTGTCCCTAATCATAACTTACTGCCCTGCCAATTGAGGACCTGTAGCAGGGAGCTCTCTCTGTTCCACTGTAACAAATACTTATAGGCCTTCTTACAGTTCAGAAATCTAGGTTATATCCAAAGGATTTGAGCTTGTGTCTGGGCCCACTTTCCTGCCATTAAAGAAATTTACTTTAGAGCATTCTGACATTTTTTTTCTCTGCTCATGCCAGCAAATTTGAATCTTGTATGTAACTGATGCATCTGGTGTGTCAAGTCTTTTATGTCATCCTTGGCTTGTGCCTTGCTTAACAAAATATATTCAATTCATATTTTGTGTTTTGTTTCCTAGATGTGGAATATTCTCCAGTGTCAGAATGGACATATGTGCTTTCATCCAGATTAGAAATGCTCACTTTCTGACACCATCTTTAATAGCCACACTCAGAAAGCTTTCAAAATGCTAGACCTATTTTTTCCATCTGAATTTCAGCAATGTGAGTTCAGGATTTACATGGTAACAAAGGATTGATGGGAGTCCAGACGATGGCATAATTTTCCCTTTTGTTTAATTTGTTTTGTTATTATTTTTGGAACACATCATTATATTTTGTGTGGTTTTTCTTGTATACTTTCTTTTCTGTTGTTCAGAATTAACAGCTGCGGCATGTGGGGGGTAAGGGCTGCTGGCTGTTTATTACTGAATTACTTTTAAAAAGCAATGCTCTGCATGTCCACTGGGTGGTTCCTGGTTTGTGTATGCTGGCTGGGTTACTTTCAAGAGGGCCAATAACTAGACAGGATCAGAATGATTGCCATGCTTTGAATGGGACAGAATATAGTAATAAGAGCAGCAAAAGTTGAGACTCAGAAGCTGTCTGAACAATAATAATGTAAGTTGTAGGCAATTCTTGTGGTTGCCAGTTCAATCAGTGGCAGCTGAACGCAGAAGAAGCTCAACTCCTCAAGGGTGTATATAGCTAAGGAAAACTTGGCAGAATAGTTTATCTCAAATAATCTTGCACTTTCTTTCTCTCCCCCTTCCCTCTGTTTTTTTATTTATTTCCTGGCAGCCATCAGTACTCCTGGGAAAACATTCTTTATGGATAATAAAAATAAGATTACTTTCATGTAGCCTTTGATTGCAAGTGTTTTCTTCAAGCTTTGAAAGAGCTTTACTTCCACACCCTGTACAAACAGAAGTGTGTTGTTTTAAAGCACTTTGACTTAACGCATGGATTTGTAATAAATTTATTTCACCTTGTGTTTTGTTAAAGGAAAAGGTGTATGAGCAGATTTTTAAGAAAATGAAACTTCTGAGATTCCAGTAAAATCTAGGCAGTGTTAAAGGTACAATAAGTAGAGGGTGTCATGATATTATTCAATCTGCTATGTTAGTCTTTGGAAACTGGAAGAATACATGAACGTGAACTCAAGACACTGTGTACAAGTTTTGTGTTTGTTTTTAACCAATAGGGCATTCCAGACAGCATACTTTAGGTCTGCTCTTGGAATGGTTTATATTTATACTGTTTTGTTTCATAAATCAACAAGAATATTTTGAATTAAAATTTGTCTTCGTGGAATTTATCAAAATTTCAAATCCATGAGGGCAGGGGACTGGACTCGATGATCTCTCTCTCACGAGGTCCCTTCTAGTTCTAGTGTTCTATGATTCTCTGATTTAAATGGTTTTATAGAACACTGGCTTGTATTACAACAAATTATAGAATGCATGACTGGTTTCATATAGCCCTGCTTTAATGAGCAGAACAGAACCTTTGCCTCCCAGTAATATAGTAATAAAATGCAATAATACCACAGATTGCCACATATTTATGTCACGCATGGAAAGATGTTATTAGTGCAAGACCTCACTACAAGACTATGGTTAAGTTAGCTCTCCTGATCTAACAGCAAGAGGTGGTTTGACTTCTGGTGTTTTGCCCAGTTTAGGTGATGATATTTAGAAAAGAAAAAAAAATCATTAATCATGTTATTTTGCTGTAACAGTGTATAACATCCACATGTGTGAATTTCCTTTTCCATAAGTATGAATCTATAAGTGTGAGAATATTTTATTTCATTTATCCCATCTAATGTATTTATGGGTGTCCTCCTTCTAAGTTCTGGACCGCAATAATGTGTCATGGAAATGGACTTCATATTCATGTTTATTATATGTTACATGAAACACATTCTCTTTAAAAGACAACAAATTTTATTGCATTCTTTTATTACAGGAGGGTAAAATGTTGCTCCAGATTTGCTTTTTCATAGCATCTATTATGTCTCCACATATTTGTCTCCATTTTGAGCTGAATAGCCTGAGACTTCTGACTTTCCATTCCTAGCTGCGTTATCTCTGAATTCCTCTCTCTTGTTAAACTAGTAAGTCAAAAATGAGTTTGAAATAAATATGGCCATTAAAATGTGTTGCTGAATTATGATTATATTTGCTGTATGTCAGATGGATTTTAAATCTCTGAAAATACAAGCTTAATTGTAAATGACCCTCTGAATCAAGGATTAACTCCCTTCTCTGTCTGTAGAACACTCAGCACAATGATCCTGATCCTGATTAGTGCCATTGGGCACTTGCATAATATTAATAATTACTAATAATAAATAGAAAGCTTGAGGTAATCTGTTATTGGACTGTTCACTTTGTTTCCTGGGACCACCATGGCTACACCATGACCATTTTTAATTAGTCTGTTCAGTCATTTAAGTTAAATATAAGACCCTTTGGATCTGATTTTAGTTAGTGACATAGAATAAAATTATAGGATGTTCAGTGTCTACAGAACTGGGCAGATTGATTTTATGTTTTATTATTTATTAAAAGTCTCCACAATTTAAGGAAAAATTATTTAGCATATTTTGTTCAGTTAATTTCAGCTAAGAAATAGTGCATCTGACAATAAGCTTGATTTTAGGAGTATGGTTTAAAGGAAGAAATACTAGAGGCTGTCCAATTTTTTGTGCAGGAAGGCTTTTTCAAGATACCTCTATAAATCATCCAACTGTCAGTAAATTCTAAATTAGCTTGGTACTGGAGTTTACAGCCGGTAAATGATAATAAAAGAGAAGACAGTGAAGCACACATCCCATGATTCCACAGTAACATGCGTTATAATTAAGAATACTAACAATGAACAATCCATTCCCTGGGGAATTTTTCCTAACAAGCCTGTCTCAGTGGACTTTAAAAGTTAAGGTTAGGGTTTGTCCAATTCCTCTGTATTCACCATAGGGCATTCAACCACTTGTGCTCTCAGAATACGGCATGAGTTATGACAGCTGAAAAGAGCTCCAGATTAGGTTCAAATTAACCTTGATTGTGGAAGACAAGCCTGATAGCTGCTTATCTACCAAAGTTTACCTGAAAGCTAATTTAATCTTAAAACATTAGTTTGCAGCATAACTTGGGCTAACAATTCTTCTAACCTGATGGCAATGGCAGTTATCATTTTGAGCAACAGAATAGTTGATGGATAGTAACTGTAGGAAAATTAGCAACCCTACCAAAGTTACTAACGACTAATTCAGGAGACTTGTGCAACCTGAATGCACTTTACCATAATAACTACTTTCTTCCCCAAAGACCTTTTATTCTGACATACAGATTATCCCCTCATTACATTTTTTAAATCCTCCAGATAGGGTAAAATCAAATGCCCCTTGTACAGTTACATTAAGATTTTTTTCCCATTGCTTTTCAGAAATTTGGCAGTTTCCAATATGTGATGCCATGTACAGTTCTTACTTCTTAATTGGGTGTGAGTGTTTTAAATTAGGCATGCAGTTATTATATGAAAAAAATAAGTGATTTTATTCCATTAAATAACAGGAAGCTACTGGCTCTCTTGTTTGCCACAGTATTTAACTTATTTTGTAATAAGAATTCATGTAAATAAGACCAGGACTTTAACTATCTACAGGACTTTGAATTGTCTGTTTATTTCCATTTATTTCAGTTTCAGTTAAAAAGGAAATTACAGTTCTTGATAGTTGAATGGGAGCAGAATTGTGTTCATTGTAATCTATAATAGTAACTTATTTCTGTTGCTCATTAAACTTTTAAGCACACTTTCTCCCCACTTTTGCTTCAATATTTCAAGAACAGCTTCTGCTTCTGCAGTCAAATTTGGAAAGTGCACAGATTGAGCAGCAGTATGGGAGGATTAATACAGCTGGAAATCATTCCCCTGAATCGATCTTGGTAATTCAGTTGGCTTCATAATTAAATTTAGAACTAAGACCCTCACAACAAGACAAACTGTGGAAGGAAGAAGCTGTCTTCAGAGTTAGTGTGAGGCAAGTGGGATTGTTCTATAAATGGTGAGCTGGACCCTGGAGTCCAGTCAAACTGTACACAGCACAAGATGGGTGCAGATGCAAATATGTTCCTCAGCTCACCTTTGCACTCTAGTATTCCTCGGTGTGCTTTTTGCAATGTGAGTCACTGGGAATAAATTGGAACAACCCACTTCTGTTGTGCTATCCTCAAAGAATCTCTCTCTCTCTGCATGGGGTTATTACATATCTGCATCAAGCAGCAAGTAGACTCTATCTTGTGTTTTTCTACCTGCCTGTGTCAATAAGTGCATAAAAATAAAGCCCAGATCCACAAAGGATCTTATGCACTGCAGTGCCTAATTTTTAGAAAATCATAAAAACAATGCTGTGATTTGCAAAGATGCCTTAGAATAGCATCCACAGCATGCTAGGCAGGGAACCTCCTAAGCTAGCCAATGGGAGATGCCAATGACAGAGGAGTGTTCAAAGCTCAACCTCTCTCTCACTCTTTCTTTTTCTGATAGGCACCAGGGAGGTACATATGACTACTTAGTGATCTGTGAAAAGGAACTCACCTCTTAGGGATCTAATTAGTTTCTTGAAGGAATCAGTTAATTGCTGTTCCATCTCATTCCCAGAGGGAGACAATTTAGGGACCTATGGAACTTTTACCCTGAAAATTTAGGTGCCAAATGAGTCTAAGTGCACACAGTGTTCAGTGGGAGTTTGTGTATCACAGTGGAGCCAAAACTGGTGTTTAAACCTGAGGCTTAGTGTCTAACTCTGAGGTTTAAGTGCCTAAGTATCTCTGAGGATCTTTTGTCTTTCTAGACAAAACCCATGCTACATAATGCACCCTGGGACCAACGAACACATCTGGTAAACTAATTCTCTTGACAAAAGTTCTGCTAACTTTGTCCCTCTTTCAGTTAGTACCCAAAGTCAGGTTTTTATAATTCTAGAGAGAGCCCAAACAGACCATAAGTGAATCGACTCTTCCCTTTAAGCCCAGCAAAACCTCTTGTAAATCTATACCTAGCTCCTTCTTCTCCTTTTAACATAGTTCATTCATAACTGGTTACTCTTTTACAGCTGAGATGTAATCTACTACATATTTGAGAGTTTGTCTGTCTGTGTGTCTGTTCAAGAACTCCTCCTAAATGCTAAGATCTAGATGACCAGATTTGCTATACTGCTTCCCTTACAGGGCTGGCTCTAGGCACCAGAAAATCAGGCAGGTGCTTGGGGCAGCACTTTGCCAGGGGTGACATTTCAGGTAAGCAGCCGGCGCTGCCCCCAGCAACGCCTAGCCCTGCCCTGCCGATTTTAAAGGGCTGCGGCCCAGGAAATGCCACGGCTGAGCAGCCAGCTAGCACCAATGCGTGCCTGGAGCCTGCTGGCCGCCCCTGTCTCCTCTCCTGCTCCTCCCCTCCCCGGAGGTCACTAAGCAGCCGGCACTGCCCACGGCAATGCCCAGCCCCGCACCGCCTATTTTAAAGGGCCGCGGGAGATGCCGCGGCTGTGCAGCCAGCACTGGCACCATGTGCGCCCGGCACCGGAGCCTGCTGGCCGGTTCTGTCTCCTGAGTCCTGATCCTCCCCAGTGGCTGCTACCTCCTCCCAGAGCCTCTCCACTCCAAGCGGAGGCTCCGCTCCGCCAGAGCCGCAGCCTGGACCCGGCCATCAGCCACTCCTCTGCCTACATCATGTGGAAATCCTAGATAGGATGCCTCCTTCCCACCTGGGGTTGCCAGGTGTCCGGTATTTAGGGTTGCCAGGTGTCAGGTATTCACCTGGACAGTCCGGTATTTTCACCTCCTGAGATGTTCGGTATTTTCTGATTTTTTCCCTGGACAGGAGGCGAAAATTCCAGGCACCTGGCAACCCTACAAACACTCAGCGCCCGGCCTCCCCTCCCCCCCCGACTCCCCTCCGGCCCCCAACACCCCCAGCCCCCCTACCGCAGCCTCCATGCTTACCTGGTTCCGCAAGGCTGCCGGTACAAAATGGCTTCCGCCAAAAGACCAAGGGGAAACAATGCTTCCCCTGGGTCTTAGTGCTCAACCACTCCCCTGTTCCTATCCCTGCACTCAGGTAAGAAAAATAGGATGTGCCTGGCATGGGATTGATTCTCAAAACCATACAAAAAAAAGACACAATCACCAAGCATGTAAAAAGGCCTGTGCCTTGCCCCCCTCCCATCTGGGATTGCCTCAGCCCCAAGCCTCTAACCCCCCAGGTGCCCTTTAGGGAAGGCAGGAGGCTAAAGCTCCTTCCCCGCCCTGATGCATTCCAGAGCATTGATGGCTGTTCCCCTTCATTAGGGAAAAAAGGGGAAAGTGCACTTTTTGCTGCATTCCTCACTCTGACTGAGAAGTGGAAGGAGCAGGCAAACCTGGACTGGCTCCAGCCCAGGGACATGTACCCCTCCCCCAGCTGTGCTGTCAGCTGCAGTGGCCATGAAGAGGCACTTCTCAGCAAGCTATTGCGGCGAGAGAGGACCACTCTTTTATATGGGAAATGTAATTTGCTATATATTTGAGAGAGTTGTCTGTCTGCGTGTCTGTCCAAGAACTCCTCCTAAGTGATAAGAGCTAGGACCACCAACTCCTCTTCCCTCAGGACAGCCTGCATCTTGAATCCCTCATCACCAGCCCCACCCCAGAGCAATGATTCAAATGAAGCATATGCATTTTCATTTTATTTTCCAAAAACCCAACATTAATTTTGTTAAGGACCTGAGCAATGCTGGATAAATCTTCTAGTTAATTATACATTGAGGAATTATACCCTATTTTTTGTCAGAACATTTTGGGTGTAATTCCTTGTACTCACGCTGTTTGTATCACTGCCATTTCCAGAGCAGCACAAGATGTAGCAACATTTCAGAGGAGACCTGGCACAATTTGCATACTCTACATCAAGCTCAAGCTTGAGCTCTGACTGAAAGAAGCACCACCGTTCAAACATGTTCATGTTGTTCTGTGCTTATAGCCAAGCTTTCAAAACCTTTTTCTGGCCCAGAACTGTTTCTTTGTCCTCAGAATCTTTCCACTTGATATCATATTGTTGTTCTGTATATTTAATTAGTGCACCAGGAAACAATGTGGACCATGTTTATTCCAAAAAAAACCCCCCAGAAATGTTGTACAGAGATTCAGACTGGTGCAATCTGGTATAAACAACACCTAATATTAGTCATTTTAATCTCATCAGTTCTTTGAAGCTTTATTTAACTTATAGATGGGGCTGAGCTACAAAATTTGCTTTTCTCTTTGGATTTCAAACAGTCCTAATATTGGAGTGTGTGGTGTTATTCTGGATGACTGAATACATATTTTTGTTTCAGCTTTTTATGGAGCAAGTGCCAGGACTAAAATTTAAAATCCTATCCAGGTTTAATTTCTAAACACAAAGTTGGTAAATGCTCTAACCATGCTTCATTTATGATTTAGCTTTTGGAACCACATTACATCCTTCATAACAACAACCATTTTGGAAAGGATATCCAATCTTGTGCTTCAGGGTATAAGCCAATCTAACTATTAGAAACCAATGAGTTTTGTTTTGAATTTACTAAGTTTGACTTCTAAGCACCCAGTTTTACAAATTCAAAGTTCCATGTCTTCTCTATGGAGAAGAATCAAATGTAGTCCAAGGTAGCGCGTTCACATTAATGGAGCCTGCCTTGGACTCAGAACCCCAGGAAGCACTCTGGGTTGCTAGTAGGCCTCTCAGATGCCAATTAGTTCAAAGTAATGGCACCGGAGTGTCTACACTAATGTTATTTTGGACTTACAAGTTCGGGATTAGCATTGTTCCTTGTGAAAAGCAAGACTTCAGAGTTCAAATTCTGTGGTGCTCTATTCCGGAATAACAGGCTTGGTAGTTGTAGCCAGACATGAACCGCATCTTGTTCCCCCCCCCCCCAGAGAGCAAGAGAAAGGCAGTCAGCCTTTGATGCCCTGGGAACGCAGGGGTGCTGCTTGTCCCTGACTCTAATAAACAGAAACCAGACAGTAAATGGGCTAGCTGACAAACAGGGGACCTCCTGCCGCCCTGATGGCTAGCACCAGTAATCGACACGCCTACACTGTCCCAGGAGAGGAATCTTCGCCCATCACATACTAGAAGTGCCCATTGTCTGCATTTTCCCAGGTGTGAATTATGCTTTGCACCCTTCGTGGGAAACTTGGCATTCAAAGCCATTTTTTCCTAATTGGCCACTTGAGACCAGGAAGAAGCCTACGTGACCCAAGGGGTATAAAGAGGGGTTTAGTAGCCCACCCCATTTGAGCTCCAATCATCTATACCTGCTGGCAGGTATTAGTTGTCTCCCGAGGTCTGTGGGATGCCCAACCTCGCCCTACTTCTTCCCGAGGGATTGAGAGAAAGACGCTGGCCACGCCAAGTCTGGAACGCAGGGGTGAGAATATATACCTGCTAGGTGTCTATTTTGCATGCATTTAATAAGAGCTCAGAGAACCAAAAGGGTTTCATGGTACCTGTAAGTGACTTATTAGTGTAATTTCTGTCCTGTCCTTTGTAGTGGCTGTGTTATCTGTAACACAGTAGTAGCATTTAACAGCTAAGTTTACCCTGTAACAATAAAATAGTAACTGTTTAAGCTGTGACCTGACTCCTTCAGTTGCTGTAACAGAACCAAGCACAATTTTAAAAGAACTCCAGCCGGTCATAAGGGACAGATATAGGGAGAGCTTGAGCATTGGATCGTGTCGCTTCCAGGGGACAGATCCGTTGGGGCATCTCTCAGCCTCCCCAGGCTGCCCGCTGCGAAGGGATTGTGTATCCTAGCAGTCAAAATCTGAGGTGTAATAAGCTCTCCCTGTAACTCTTTGGGGCGCCCGTCAACCTCCTCCAGGTTGCCCGCTGCTAAAGGACCCCAGTCCTAGCAGTTGAAGTCTCGGGTGTATAATACACACACACCACTCACTGCCCTGACCACCGGCTGACAGTAGTGTGGATGCATCACTTAGAAAATTGACCTTACAGGCTAATTTCAGACTAAGGTCCTAGTGTAGACTAGACCTTAAAGACTAAAAAAAAGCATATATAGTATCATGAGTTTCGTGGGCAAAACCCACTTCTTCAGATGATCTGAAGTGGAAATAAAGGAACCCAGAATTTATAAAAGAAAAAGAAGGGGGGGAGAAGTACCTGTCAATTGTAGTACCAGTGCTCATGAGGCTAACTGAGTGGGCTGGGAATAAATGAGGTGTTAAATGCAGGGAAGGATGGCTTTATAATGCAACATCTTGTTAATGTCTTTGATCAAGCCCAGGGAAACAGTGTCACTTTTGCATATGAAGGTCAATTCTCCATTCTCTCTCTGTAATTGGTTTTTGAAATTCCTTTGTAGAAGAATGGCTACATTTAAATCCATCAATGAGTGTCCAGACAAGTTAAAATGTTCCCCTACAGGCTTCTGGGTGTTACCATTTCTGATGTCTGACTCATGTTCATTTATGCTTTGCCAAAGAGACTGTCCAGTTTGTCCAATATGCATGACAGAGGGGCATTGCTGGCAGTTGATTGCATTTATCACATTAGAGGATCTGCACATCATCTGCCCTGGTACTACAACTGACTTTTTTCCCTTCTTTTTCTGTTATAAATTCTAGGGTCTATTATTTCCACTCCAGTTTGTCTGATGAAGTGGATTTTACCCTCGAAAACTCATGATATGATATGTACAAATATGTTAGGGTATGTCTACACTACAAAGTTAATTCAGAATAACAGCAGTTATTTCGAATTAACTTCAATAGTGTCTACACAGCCAAACCGCTATTTCGAAATAAATTTGAAGTAGTGGAGCACTTATTTCGAATTTGATAAACCTCATTCTACGAGGAATAACACCAAATTCAAAATAGCTAATTCGAAATAAGTGCTGTGTAGACACTTATTTTGAATTAGGGGGCCTCCAGCCCTTCCCAGTTTCTCCTGGTGGCCACTCTGGGCACAACCAGGAAAACTCTTCTCCTCTCCCTCAGCCCCAGGGCCCTTAAAGGGGTAGAGTCTGGCCACTGGGCACGAGCGAGAGCCAGGCTTGCCAGCAGCCACAGCCCCTCACCCAGTGGCCGCACAATGCCATACAGTGGCAGCCAGCCGTCCCCCGCCCAGTCCCCCAGCACCCAGGGGCCAGCCAGAGGCCATAGATGACGTGCACCCTCATCATGCACGTAGTGCGGAGATCATGGACCTCAATGAGGTTTGGGGGGAGGCCCCCAGCGTCCATGATCTCCGCACTACGCAGAGGAACGCGGCCATCTACGGCCACATAGCAGCCACCATGGCCAGGAAAGGCCACAGGCACACCCAGGAGCAGGTGCGCCTCAAAATTAAAGAGTTGCCACAGGCGTATGCCAGGGCCACCAGGGGCAGTGCCGCAGCAGGGGCTGCCACCTGCCCCTACTTCCCCGCCCTTGACCGAATCCTGGGGGGCGGGGTGGTCCGCGCTAGCCCGGGAGGCAGTGAGCTGGGAGCTGAGGACCCTGACCCAGGCGCAGCAGAAGGGCCACCACCAGCTGTCCCGGCACCAGAGTCGGCAGGGTCATCCGGGGAGGCCATACCAGGTAAGTGCCAGCACTGTCCCCTACCCGAGGGGGAGGCAGGGAGGGAGACCAGGGACCGTGCACATGGGCCATACCTCCCACGGATCACACAGCCACCTCTGCACGTACGAGCATATACCATGCCACTCTTGGGCAGGTGGCTCCAGTTGCGTGACACCCAGGGGCCATGGCCCAAAGGCAAACGCATGTGTGAAGAGACCTGACACACTCAGCAGGACGCTGTCCCTTCACACGTCCCCTCTATGCAGAGGCAGGGGACATCTCCCCCCCCTGCCTCAGCCACACTGTACACGGCACAGGGGCATGGGTGCGGTCTTGGGGCAGCTCCCACTCCCGGGGAGAGCCAGACATCCTAACCATGGCCTCTGTGCAAGCACATCTGCTCTGACAGTGCAGGGCACGGTCATCCGCACCTCGCAGGGGGCGCTGGGCATCATCCACTGTGTCCCCAGGGAGAAATGACCACTCCCCTTCTTTCTCCACAGCCGCACCAGCTGCACGTGCAGGGCGCACAACCCCGCCTGGGACATGCTCCCGCACCCAAGGGCTCCTCCGGACCATGAGCATGTGGCAGGGGTACTGGGAGCAGTACCTGGGGGCCCTGCAAGCCCTGCACCACACCATCCAGTCTTGGGTGCAGGAGGACCTGCAGCTCTGCTGGGAGCAGCTTGCCCAGGACCATGCCATGTGCTCACACCTGCAGGCCCTGGTGCAGAGCGTGCTGCCCCGTGCCGCCCCAGCGCCTGCTGCCCCCCCAGCTACTGTTCCTCTTTCCACTCCTGCCACCCTCCCACCTCTCCCTCCTCAACCTCCACACCCTCCTCCTCAATCTCCACACCCCCACCTCAACATCCACGCCATCCTCCCCATCCCCCCAGGGACGCCGAGGCCCCTGCACCCACCATGCTGAGACACATGTGGCCCGACGAGACCCCCACTCCTGAGTGCTGAGCTTCCCCTCCCCCTTGTTCCCCTTGCTTCCCCCTTCCAGCTCCCTCCTCCCAGTTTCCCCCGCCAACCCTCTCTCCTCCCCTCTCCCGCCTCCTTTTCCTAGTCTCCCCAGAGTTTCATTCCTCCTCCCCCAGTTTTGTTAAATAAAGACAGTTCGTGTTTATGAAAAAGCGTGTCTTTTATTTGACATCAGGAAGGGGGGCTAGGGAGGGGTAAGTGGAAGGACGTGAAGGAGGAATGGGGCACGAGCCCCTGGTGGGGAAGACCGGGGTGGCTCTGAGGGATCCTCGGGGTGGACGCTCTCCCGCAGGGCCTCCTGGATCCTGACAGCCCCCCGATGGACCTCCCGGATGGCAGCCTGCAGCAAGTGCAGCCGGGCTGATGGCAACGACCCCATGAGATGCACCGGCGTGCCCAGGGACAGGTCTGGTTCCATGTTGCAGAGTGCCGTGGTGTCCCAAGTGAGGGCAACCAGAGCACTCCGAGACACAAATGCTTTGCTGTCCCTCAGCGAGGTAGACCAGCAAGCAAAGAAACCTGAGAACTGTCTGTCCGGGATGGGGGGTAGGGTCCCTTTAAGCACAGACCTTGGATAGCCTGACGCAGCAGTCCCACACACTGAGTCCGACCCTGATGCCGTGCCAGCACTGGTTCCAGCCAGCCTTACCTTCGATTCAGGGTCCACTCAATGTGGACGCACTATTTCGAATTAGAAAAATGCTATTTCAAATTAGTTTTTGTGTCTAGATGCATTATTTCAAATTAGCTTAATTCGAATTAACTATTTCAAATTAAGTTAATTCGAAATAGCGCTGTAGTGTAGACATACCCTTAATCTCTAAGGGTAAGTCTACGCTGTATTCCAGTGCAAATGCAGCCGAGCAAAATTGCAAATGAAGTGCGGATTTGAATTTCCCGTGCATCATTTGCATAATGGCGTCCGGGCGCTTTTTCGAAATACCCTATTTCGAAAAATACTGCAGTCTTGACAGGGTTATTTCGGAAAAAAACCTTCTTTCGAAATAACCCTTACTCCTTAAAAATGAGTTTAAGATTATTTTGAAAGAAGGGTTTTTTTTCAAAATAACTCCATCTAGACTGTGGGGGTTTTTTTCGAAATAAGGTATTTTAAAAAAGCTCCCGGACGCCATTATGCAAATGAATCACGGGAAATTCAAATCTGTGCTTCATTTGCAATTTCACTCGGCTGCATTTGCATTCCTCTCTCGAAAGAGTAATGAAGTGTAGACATATCCTTAAGGTGTGTCTAAAGAGCAGCGTTATTTTGGAATAACTGACGTTATTTCAAAATAACAAAGTGTGCATCTATACAGAAAGCCATTATTTCAAAATAATGTAGAGATGGAAGACTCCCTACTCTGACTTCTGTAACCTACATTTCATGAGGGGTAAGGGAATTTGAAGGAAGAGTGTTCTTCATTCAAAATCCTGCTGTGTACACAGCACCAAAGCCGAATTAAGCTATTTCGATTTCAGCTACACAACTGAAGTTGCGTATCTTAATTCGATCTCTGTTCTGCTGTGTAGATGTGCCCTGAGGTGCCACAAGACTACTCATTGTTTTTTAAAGTTACAGACTAACAAGGCTACCCCTATTAGAGACTAGGATGAGATCTAATGTGACGGGAAGCAGGGTGAGGAAGCAGATTACCTCACCTCTTCTTGTTGCACAGTTCTTACACTTCCTTGTGATGTCTCTGGTGCTAGTCATTGTTTAACATTGGATACTAGACTAAATAGACCTGATGTCGGATCTATTATGGCAATCCCTGAGTTCTTCCCTACTTCGGCCCAAATGTTCCACTGCGTTATGGAGACTGATTTCACTGTATGAAAATCTTTTACCTTTTGAGGCAATTTTGAAGTACTTTCTATTCCAGATAGAAATCTGGCAGAACATGTGGATTTTATCTATAGGTTTATACTGATGTTTAATGGTAGTGGTTCTAATCTTTATGCGTTTTACATTATTATTATAACCTGTGTTGGGGTTTCTTTCCAAAACATTGAGAATAATTGTGTGGTTAAGCACTGTTGAAGAAATTCAATGCCAAAAAAACCCTGCAGTGATGCAGGCATGCTGAGAGCCACTGAACCCATCTGTAAATCCTGTACTTAGGAATTATGGGGACCTACACTGTATATTAAACTGGTGCCTCTGTTCTCATGGGCAGGTGTGGGGGGAATGGTGATTTTTTTAGAGATGTGATTTTACAATCTTCAGCAACACACTAATGACATTTTTAAAGTAGATTTTAAACTAAGATCATGTAGATCAATGTTTCTCAAAGTGGGCTGTGAGTTCACCGTTTCCAGCCAAGGGAAGTCATGAGGCTCTGTGGCTATGAACCTTTTAAGGTAAACAAAGAAGTAAAGGCACACTAGAGGCTTTCCTAAAGAAGGCCTGTGGCCCACTTTCAGGAACTCTGCTGTGGACTAACACAATAAATTCAGAAACAGACAGTATATATTTGAAGTTGGCATATGCCTGTTAAGTGCCTTCATTACCACTTGAATGGCTCTTTCACAGGTTCAATGTTCCATTAATAGCTCTAGCAGGCATTTTCACTTTTTAAATCAACCACATCCTCTTTGTAGGAAACAGAGCCACAGAATAGGGATAGGAAGAGGTGGGAGGGTGAACATTAAGATCCAGTGGTGCCCAAATTTTTAGGTGCCCTATGCAACTACATATTCTGTGAATGGGTAAGGATGGCCCTGGGCAGAGCTAGGAATCCCCCTCCCCAAACCTCTGCATCAATGTTATGGATAAATTGAAAAGATTCTTTTCTGCAACAGCGAAGATTTTCCTGCATAATGCTGTTTGAAATAAATGGTGTTAGATGCCTGCATACATCTAAGGATCTGGATCTAAGGCTTCTAAATGACAAAGTGCCATCTTCAAAAGTCCTTAAGCCCTATTAACTTTCAGTGGGATTTAGGAACCTAAGTTACTAAAGCACTTTTGAAAAAATAATCCACAGTATATAAAATAGTTATTTATTATTATTGATTGTTTACAAAGGTGTCTTCTTAAAAGCAATAGTGTTTTAAGCATGACACCACATTCACTGACACACAGAGGCTAGGTCTAGACTGTAAAGTTTTTGCAGAAAAAGCTACGCAAAACGTGCTCTGCATTTTGCGCAGCTTTTTCTGCTTTTTTTTTAGAAAAGGCTTTTCTGCCCTTTGGCCCCGTCTAGACAGGGCCAAAGGGCAGAAATGCCTCCTTTTTTGGCAGAACCTTTATGCCTAGTGAAACCTGAAAGCACATTTGCTCTTCCTCAAAAAAAAAGTGGAAGAGCAAATGCTTTCCTTGGATGCAGCAGGATTTTTGTGGGATACCAAAGGTATCCCCACAAAAACGCTATAGTCCAGACATAGGCTTAGTTTCAATAAACATGTATATATCTCTATTGATCTTTCTCCTGTAGGCATATTGTACAGTGATGTATTTTACACAGTCCTGAAGTGTTGTTGCCTTGTCCAAGAAGTGTTTAGTGTCTCCTGATTCTTTCTATTGAATCTTACATTTTAATACAACATGCAGTCAGTTAAAGCATACAAATCAACATAAGAATGGCCACAGTGGATCAGACCAATAGTCCATCTAGCCAAGTATCCTTTTTCTGAAAGTAGCCAATACCAGATGCATCAGAGGGAATGACTAGAACAGGCAATCATTGAATGATCCACTCTTGTCCATGATCATTTTCTGGCAGACATGCAGACACACCTGTGCAATACTAAAGGAAAAAAATGTATCAATCAGTAGAATTGTGAACTCTAGTAAAAAATAAATGAAAAGTGCTATTCATATAATTTAATCACAGTACACAAGTCTTCTCAAAGAGCTATGTGGATAGATGTTGCAGAGATACACATGGTAAAAAAACCTGTCTGCTAAAGAATGTCATGCAGATATTTTGAAAAAATACTACTTAATTAAAAAATACTATATATTATTCCTTTTATTCTAGAGAAAAACAAAGCTTAAAACTACATCTTGGAATTATTTGATCCACCACTGAAATGTAGCCTCTTCTAACAAGACAGCTTTCTAACAGTGCACAAGAGGATAAGCTATACCAAGAAAAAGAATGCTGTGTGCCACAAACTGAAACTTCAGGGAAAATTTAGGAAAGCAGAATGAGGAAAAAGAATTTGACTGAAACACTGAGTCCAACACTAATTTGGTCAGGACTCTGATGAGAAACTAAAGTGTAGTCTTTTACCTCACCTTACATAAATGCAGGGCTGCCCGGGGTGGGGGCAAGTGGGGCAATTTGCCCCGGGCCCCGCAGGGTTCCTCACGAGAATGTCTGAAGTCTGAGGTCTGAGACTGGGAGTGCCAGGAAGGGGCCCCCAAAATTGCTTTGCCCTAGGCCCCCTGAATCCTCTGGGTGGCCCTGCATAAATCTTTAAAGAGCAATTGTCATATTACTACACTAACATTATTCTATACTTCTGCCCAAGGTCGCCATTTATGGATTTCATATTTGAGGTCTGCATAAAGCCCATGTCCTGACTCCAGAGGCAGTTCTTAAATGCAACAGAATTTGAGCTGCTTGCAGCTTTGCCTTTGGGGCAGGGAGTTTGTTATAAAAATAGGAAAGCGGGATGAGTAAGAACAGCAAAAGGCTGGGCATTCAAGCAACTGAAGGATTGTTAGATCATCATGAACACATTGCTGAGTACTCCACTTAAAAGATATGGGGGAAAGTATAGGAATGAGTTCTGTGCTGCCGGGATCTGCATTTGGATCACTGCTGTTAAACTTCTCATAAGTGATCTTGAAAAAGTGGTAAACAGTGACGAGTCCAAAGCAGACTGCAAAGAGTTACAGAGGGATCTCACAAAATTGGGTGACTGGGCAACACAAGGGCAGATGGATAAGTACAAAGTAATGCACATGGGAAAATATAATCCTAACTATATATACAAAAATGATGGGGTCTAAAACAGCTGTTACCACTCAAGAAAGAGATTTTGGAATCCCTGTGGCTAATTCCCTGAAAATATCTATACAATGTTCAGTGGCAGTCTAAAAACTAAAAGCTAACAGAATATTGGCATCATTAGGAAAGGAATAGATAATAAGACAAAATGCCATATTGCCTCTATATAAAGCCATTGTGTTGTGCACATCTTGAATACTGTATGCAGATCTGGTCACCACATCTGAAAAAAGATATATTGTATTTGGAAAAGGTACAGAAAGGCAACAGAAATAATTAGGGGATAAGGAACAGCTTCCATATAAGAAGAAATTAACAAGACTGGGACTTTTCAGCTTGGGAAAGAAATGACTAAAGGGTGGGGGGATATGTTAGAGGTCTAGAAAATCAAAAATGGTGTGGAAAAATAGAATAAGAAAATGTTATTCATTCCTTCGCTAACATAACACAAGAAGCTGACCCAATTAAATTTATAGACAGCAGATTTCAAACAAACAAAATAGGTGACAGGGCATGGATCATGATGATTGCCTCTTCTGTTTATTCCTTCTGAAGCACCTGATATTGGCCATTGTTGGGAAACAGGATACAGGACTAGAAGGACCATTGCCTGACCCAGCGTGGACATTCTGATGTTCTTATATAGAGCTGAAATATGTCTTCCCTCTGCTGTAACCTACTAGATCCCACTCCCCTCCCAGAGCTCAGATAGCGCACAGCAGTCCTGATGGCGTCTCTCTCTCAACAGAGTTAATAACAAAATAAGAATATATATTAAAATTGTAAGGCTAACCAGTGTCCCTTACGTGACTTGCCAGAAGATCATAGAATCATCAGGTTTACTCCCAGGCTTCTTCCAGGCAATTACTTTCTTTCTCTCAGCTTCTCCATCATACCTGAGAGCCCTCTCCCCAAGCTTTTGCACTGTTTCTCAGGAGTGCAGGAAATATGTTTCTACATTAAGGTGTAAATGCATTATCACTCATCATTATGTATTAATATTACTAGTAAGAAATCTATTTATCATAAAACATTTCTTTAATCTTTTTTTTTTGGTTTGTATTGTTACAGACATACTTGCTGACAGATATTTTGAAATAAATTACCAAAATAATTTAAACTGGCATGATTATATTGTGTTATTTTGACAAAATATACAGAATCCTCCCGAATTTTAAAATATTATGCAGAATTTTTAATTTTTGGTGCAGAATTATCCCAGGAATATAAAATACACTAAAACAAGAAAGAAATGAATCCAGCAGTTTTGGCTATAGCTTGACTCTCCTAAATCCCAGGATATGTCCTTATTTTGAATATACAAAATTCTAAATGTTCCTTTCTGGGTGGGTGCTTGGCTTTTACAGTTACCTCTTCATAGCGCGTGAGTTCTTTTTTGGACAAACTGGGATACCTTTTGAATTAAACTACAATAACTTGCTTACTTTAATTAATACAATCTTGCTAAGACTTCCAAAGGCACCAGAGGGATTTGCAGTACATGTCCCAATAAAAAAAAGGGGGACTTGGTCTCCTAAACCCCCTCAACATTTTTTAAAATCATCCCCATAATTATTAACATTATTGAGATAAGCCTACATTCAGATTTTTTCAGCCCTTTCTATTCAAAATCAGAATCTAGGTTAGGATATTGGAGTTCAGATCCAGGTTTGAATCTCAGTTGCTCTCTTATAATAAAAATAAAATCTGTGAGGTTAGAAATTCAGGTCTGAGTTAAAGCCCACATCCCACAGTCAATGAAAATGTAGTTAGTTTATGCTAAGTTTCAGACTATGAGAAATCAATAGGATTTGTAACACAGCACGATGTGTATGTGCATTTGTTTACATGCTATTTTCAGTGCGGGGCCTGAGGTAGCTACTAAATTAGTAATGTTAATGCCTGCTGGATAGATAAGGGGAAACACCACATGGAATTTTCTGTTTTAAGCTATAAAGTCAGAACTCATTTCAAGCTGATGAGAGAAAAGAGCAGTGCTGTTTATATATAGTCCTTTTTAGCAGTCAGCATCATTCAAGGATAGGTTCAAAGGAGTTTATATTTAGATTTCAGCTGAAAAATTGAGAAAACCCAACTCCCAAAAAAATGGTTCTTGCTGTCACACACGTATACTGCTCCACTGATCCTACACTCTGATGACTGGACTTAGGGTAGCACAAGCAGCCTGGTTAGATGGGAAAAGAAGCTGGGCCTTCCCACATTTTCAGAACAGATACAGGAAGCAGTGCTCCTCTTATCCACCTTTCAATTGTGTCAGCAATCTTCTGTGACTTGTGTGCTAGGGGTACAGTAGAGGCCCCCTTAGGCTAACATTTTGATAGGATGATTTTAGATCTCGGGCATCACCTTCTCTATCCAGCCTCACATATTTAACTGACTTCCCAAAATGTTCTTGAATCTTCTGTTGCCAAAGCAATCAGAACACCATGAGAACTGAGCTCCATCACTTACACCATTAGACATGGTTTTGTCTTTTGTTGCATCTGAATCCACCCCTTTGTCTGTACACTGTCTATTCAAGTTGTGAGCCCTTTACAGGAGGGCCTTTTGTCTTTATGCCGGCTGCAAAATACCTAGCATATACTGAGCACTACAATCATTATTTAATTGTTTTATTATTAGCATGTCATATTCTAATGAGCACCATAACAATATTTAAAGATGTCATCTGCGAGCAAGTAGGCAAATGACACAATTTGTAGCAACCACTACCATATTATTATGGTTAATAGCAATGATGTTTTTGTCATGGCATTGCATCATAATACAGTAAAACCTGAGCTATCTGGACCTTAAGCATCCGGAAAACTGTAGAAACCGGCAGATTTCTGATGCTGGGAAAAGCAAAACAAAAACCAACAACAAAAAAAGGAAACTAGCCCTTTAAGTGCCAGGCTGCTCCTCAAACGAGCGTGCAACACATACCTGGGGGAGGGGCGAATGGCAGCCGGAAGCAAGCAGCAAGCATCTTGGCTCCCCCTGCAGCTCCTGGCACCTCCATCAGGCCAGCCCCCCCCCGCGGCTCCCATCTCACCCTCGCCTCTGGCAGGCCTCCCTGTAAATAGCAATCAGAGTTTCCTTTCGAGACAGCATCCACACAGTCTGGATGCTCTCTTGCACAAAAATGCATTGCTTTTTTTATGCGCTTTTGGAGTGTAGACTCGCTCTTGCGCAAGAAGTTTTTGCCGAAGATCTCTTCCGCAAAAAGCTTCTTGAGCAAGAAGCCTGTAGTGTAGACATATCCTCACTATTTAGGAGGAGTTCTTGATCAAACAGACAAACTCTCTAAAATATATAGTAGATATATATATATTTAATCACTGTATCATAATGAAAAGGGATTCGAAATAAGGCTGAATAGACAACCTTATTTTTGGGATCTCGCAACATCTTGGAGCTCATCTAGACTACGCCGAAGTTCCGAAAGAGGATATGCAAATTCGACAGGAATTTGCATATCTTCTTCCACTCTCACTTTCGAAAGCAGAGCTTTCAAAAGTGAAAGTAGTCAGGATGCGGTTTTTTTGGCACCCCCCCTTTTTCAAAAAGCTGCGTAAACCTCATTTTTTGAGGAAGAGCGGCTTTTCGAAAAAGGGGGATTGCTGAAAAAAACGCGTTCCGACTACTTTTACTTTCGAAAGCTCTGCTTTCGAAAGTGAGATCGGAAGAAGATATGCAAGTTCCCGCGGAATTTGCATATCCTCTTTCAGAACTTCAGTGTACTCTAGACATAGCCTAAGTGCTTATTTTTTGCCACCTTTATAATGCTTTTTTAACCTAGTGTAAATAAAAACAAAAAGAGCTCTATGTTAAGGGAACATTATGAAGGTTAGAAAGCCTGGCATACAGAAGTTAGGAGATCCCAGAAGGCAGGTTGCCTGGACAACCTTACTTCAGACTCGTTGTGTATATGTGTAATGATAAAGTTTTTACTTATATGATTACATGGTAATTTCTCCCCAGGGTTCCTGCCTCATTCAGTGCACAAAATGGATGGTGCTCACTTCATAAGCAGCTGTTCAATAGTTTGGTTTTCTCCTCATTGTTCAATGTGTGGCTTCATGCTTTATCTATTACACACTAGTCAAACCCTGCTCTAGAGACAAAATTATGAATTTCCTCATGAGCGTTTCTGTGGTGTTCATTGTCATAGTATCTGAGTGTTTCACAGACATTGATGGATTTATTTTCACAACACTACTGTGTGATGAGGAAGTATTATTATTTTCCTTTGACAGATGCGTAACTAAGCCACAGAAAAATTAAGGGCAAATATAGTCACTAATTTTGGTGCTCACTTGGAGACACTTATGCCCCCCCTTTTCAGGAGAATTTAGCACTACAAAGCACTTCACATGTTCAAGGCACAGTTTCCACTGACAGTTACAGCTGTGAGCGCTCAGCACTTCTCAGATCAGACCCCAGGGTATCAAGTCAGGCACTCAGAAAATAAGGAACACACAATTAGTGGCCACCTGTGAAAAAGGCCATAGAACAGCATTCACTTAGGGGACTGTCCTTTCTCTCCCTGCAATCCTCTGCCTCATTCACTACACTACACATCTTCCAACTTTGGCAAGAAAATGAAGCAAGGTCCTACAGACAACAGCCTCCTTCACTACACAGCCCTGATTCACTCCAAGAGCAAGCCCAACCTGTGCACTGAATGAAACAAGGATCCTGAGAGGAAAACTAGTATATGGTCATGTAATTAAAGACTGTGTCATAATTGATGTGCTCAGGAATTAGGGAGCATCCCTTAAATAATTGCAAGCATTTTACTGGAGCTCCTTGTCTTCTATGGCAGTATCCATCTGCACTCTCTCTAAGAGGTTATACTACATATACTTTGTACACATTAAGTATGGTATCTGGATTCCAGCGGTCCTTGTATGGATTTTTATATTCTTAATGTTGTGTAAAGAGCAATGACATAACCACTGGTGACACTGGAATTCTAATTCAGGAGTACAGAACACAGGAGAGGGACCTCAGAAGTCTACACTAGTGAAACTGAAATTCAGCCTTCAATTTGCAACTCTGGGACTGTGAGCAACCTTCTCGTTTGGGGCAAAAGGCCTTGTTTGATTGCACAGTAGAAGACTGTGTCACCTACACAAAGGACATGTCTACACTAGGAAATTATTTCAAAATAACTTATTTTGAAATAATAACTCCCAAAATAAGTATTTCGAAATAGCAAGTCCACAATACAGGGAAGCCTTGAAATTAGTCTGAGGAGGCTCCCTTAATGTGGATGAGCTACCTCAGTTTAGTGCCCCAGGAAGCACTGGAGAATAATTACTTTGAATGACTCTGGGGAGTAGTTACTTCAAAAAAGCAGCAGTAGAGCATCCGGACTACCGCTAGTTTGAAATAATTATTTTGAAATAAGTGTTATTCCTTGTGGAAAGCAGGAGTTATTATTTTGAAATAATCAGCCCATTATTTTGAAATAATGGGAATAATAATGTCTACTGTCCTAGAAATTGGTAATGTGGATGTTCCGCTTGTTATTTCAAAATAAGGGGAGCTATTTTGTAATAATTCCCTAGTGTAGACCAGGGCTAAAAGACTGCTAATTGTATCAGTGATAAGAAAAAGGTGGCAGTTTTACTGAGTATCATAGGGACTAATCCCTTTATTCTGTGAGGCAGCCTAAATCCCTTTATTCTGTGAGGCAGTTGAAATATTTCCTAAGATTGTGATATTTTTACAGAATTCAATTTCCACAAACTCACCACTGGTTGAATAGTGTTTCTGATTTCATAGATGGACTCAGAAATAAAATGGAACAATTTCTGAGTATGTGGCTGTATTAAGGAAATTAACCAAACATTTTCAGTTTGGAGAAAATTTAAATGATGCAATAAAGGTCTGGTTAATATGTGCAAAATGAAGCAACTCTAACACAGTTATTGACTGAGGTTGAATTGTCTCTAAATCATGCACTAGATATTGCAGGTTCAAGGGAGATTGCTAATAAAGATACCTGAGAGATACAACAGCATCATTGAATCTAAGCAACAAATAAACTGGGGGTCAAGAAGAAAGGACAACATGGAGACCACTCACAAGTTACATGGTTCTGGTTGTGGGAAACGATCCCATAATGCAATGGTTATTTGTTCATGATCAAATGCTACAGAAACTGCAAGAAATTGAGGCACACACTGACTATCTTTGCAGTTGCATTTTGTCATAAATTATCATCTCCCTTTCCCATTATATTCTGGGATGGGGCGAGCCTCATACATTTCAATAAGTGGAATGCAACAAAAAATCCAGAAGGCAGAAGGAGCTGAAGGATAGATCTGCAACATAAACCCACACGTGCTTAAATAAAGTGTACATACAGGCTGTTATTACTGCACCTCCTGAGAGGTCCTCAGGAGGTGAGGTAATGTGTAAGTGAAAAATAGTCTAATCAGGGAGGATAGAAAGAAGACATAGGATTCCATTCCGCTGGTGGGAGCAGAGAATAACAGTCCATTTAGGAGGTGAAGGAAGAAGGTCTGTAGAATCGGGTGGATGGAGCTAAAAGTGGATGAATTCAGGCACTCTTTACACTTAATCTACCCCAGCTTTGACACTATTTTTCTACAATAAAATGGCTAACAGGGAGGTAAACACAAATAATTTAATATTATTTAGCAAAATCACATTTTTACTGACTAAATAACAGTATCTGGTTTCCAGGTAGAAAGAGGTTGCTGTGTCAGTATTGCACTCTGTGTGAACTGACAAGTAACAAAATATGTGCTGACTTGACGATCGATCTGATTTCTTCAGCAGGTTTAACAGTGCCTGGTCTGTCTGCTATATTCATACTGTGAATGAAATACTGAGGACTCAAAGCAATAATAATTACGGACTGTTCTAAATATGTATTATTGTAGAGTACTGCTCACCAAAGCATGTTACTTACATTAATTAATGAATGTTACACAATAATCTTTTCATCTCCTTGAGTAATATTTTATAGATGAACAAGAAGATTTACCGGGCATTGCTCAGGTCCTTAACTAAGTTTTCTTTTTTTGGAAAATAATGTAATGTAATGTAAAATCCAATTTAATTAGTTAATGCGTTAAATGTTAACTTAACCAGTTAACCGATTAAATGAGGGCGGACGGAGGTGCCATGGCTGGGCTGGCCCCTCCACCATGGTAAGGGGCTGCTCCAGACTGGCTGCTTCCAGCTCCTTGCAGGACTGCCTGCTCTCAGCCTGTGCGGGTTGCCCATTAACATCTCTAGAAAATAACATGACGTACATGCTGCATTTGAATAATTGCTTTGGGGTGGGGATGAGGACGAGGGGTTCAGTATGTAGGCTGCCCCAAGGAGAGAGGACAACTCCAGCCCTCTCTCACTGCAGCAGCTTGAGGCTAGGTGAGAAGCGCCTCTCCATAGCTGCTGCAGCAGGCACAGTTGGGGGAGGGTTGCATGTTTGCCGGATGGGGGACAGACAGTAACACAAACAGACAAACTCTCTCAAATATATAGTAGATAGCTGTTCTTTTCTCTACCTCTTCCTCCTGCTGCCCCAATGGGATTATAGCTGTCCTGGTCCCCATCTCTGGCCCCTTCCTGCTCCCCTGCAATCATTATACAGTATAACTGTCCCTGCTATCACACCTCTCTCTTTCCATTTTATGAGAAACAATCACGTTCCAGGCACATCCTATTTTCCTGGCACAATCAGACCCTTACCTTGTTTTAAGTTATGATAAGAGGAAGCTGCATAACAAAATTGGTGGTCCTAGCTCTTATTATTTAGGAGGAGTTCTTGAACAAGCAGACAGACAAACTCTCTCAACTATATAGTCAATAAACTAAGGTACACAAAGCAGTTGCATATAAGGTAGTCACACTTTCACTGAGCACCAGATGAAGAAATAGAATAATTCTAATGCCTAGAAGTGGTTTATTCTTGTTGCAAGACAACACCGTAGATTTTAACCCAAGTCCACTGAAAACAAGGGAAACATGTCCATTAACCAGTGGATTTTGGATCAGGCCCCATATTGAATGCCCAGTTTATAAATGCTGACGCTTCACACTTCAAAAAAGTCCTTTAGGTGTCTACTGTAGGTACACATGCAAAGTTCATTCCACTGATGACAGCACTCAAGGTATGTCTACACTAGCTCGTTAATTCGAGCTAGGTAGGCAAATCAGGCAACCGGAGTTGCAAATGAAGCCCGGGATTTAAATATCCCGGGCTTTATTTGCATGTTCCCGTCCGGCCACCATTTTTAAATCCCCCTTAGTTCGAACGAACTGACCGCGGCTACACGAGGCAGTTTAAAGTTAATCCAAACTAAATCCTTAGTTCGGATTAACTGTTACTCCTCGTGGAATGCTCGTGCATGGAGTCATCCCTAAGGGATTCACACTTGTGATCTATCAAATCCCTTGAGGACTGAAAATGCTGGAATGAGGAGTAACAGTTAATCCGAACTAAGGATTTAGTTTGGATTAACTTTAAACTGCCTCGTGTAGCCGCGGTCAGTTCGTTCGAACTAAGGGGGATTTAAAAATGGTGGCCGGACGGGAACATGCAAATAAAGCCCGGGATATTTAAATCCCGGGCTTCATTTGCAACTCTGGTTGCCTGATTTGCCTACCTAGCTCGAATTAACGAGCTAGTGTAGACATACCCTCAGAGATATTCCTGGTATTCAAAATACAGCTATCACTACTACTAATAGTAGCTCTAGGAATGGAATGAACTTTTTAAATGAACCCACTAGATGCTTATTCTATGTGCCAATTTGAGAAGGCAGATGTGGGGTTTTATAAATTCACAGATTTTAAGATCAGTTGAACCATTACATCAGGGGCTCTTTAATGTGTCTCCAGTGGCTTTTTGCAGCATATGATATTAAAACACAGTGTGATTTGATTGTTAATCAGTCTAAGTTACTAGCCTAGCAGGATGCTTTCACTATGTTATTAATCAGTTGTAGTTGATAAAATAATAATACTTGGTCAGTCATTTTACTTTTTGGGTAATATTAATTTTTCATTTGGCTCCTGAGTTGCTGAGGTCTGAGTATCATCACTGCAGTAGATCATATGATTTTCTGTAAATCACAGGCCTAGGATTTCACCAGTTGCTCGTGCATGGAGTCATCCCTAAGGAATTCACACTTGTGATCTATCAAATCCCTTGAGGACTGAAAATGCTGGAATATTTTACAGTAATTGCTAACAGAAGCATCAATACTTAAGGTTTCATTATTATAGTTTGAGAGGTGTGATTTATATGAAAATCCATACATAGAAACGTCTGATATATTGCCATCGCTCTTTTTCTGGGCATGTCTATACTACAGCTCTATTTCGAATTAACTTAATTCGAAATAGTTAATTTGAATTAAGCTAAATGGAAATAACGCATCTAGACACAAAATCTAATTCGAAATAGTGTTTTGCTATTTCGAAATAGCACGTCCACACTGATTGGATGCTGCATCACATTTAAGGGCAGCTGAAACCGGTTCCAGCAGGGCATCAGGTCAGTAGTTGCTTTGTGTGGCTGCTGCCTGAGGCTATCTGAGGCTCGTGCTTAAAGGGACCCCCCTGGACAGCCGGTTCTCAGCTTTCCCGCTTGCTTGCCGACCTCACTGAGGGACAGCAAAGCATTTTCCTCTCTGCCTGCTTTGGTCGCTCTCATTTGGGACACCACAGCACTCGGCACCGTGGAGCCAGAGCCGCCCCTGAGCACTCTGGTGCTCATGTTGAATGTCTTGCTGCAAGTCTGGCAGCAATTGCTGGAGGCTGCCTGGCACTATCTGCTGCAGGCCAGCCCCCTGGCCCTCCCTCTGTGCCCCCTGGGGGCCATGGAGGAGCAGCGCCTGGACGCCAGTGTGCCCCACCGCATCTGGCGTCTGGACACCAGCAGCGACTGGTGGGACTACATCGTCCTGGAGCGCTGGGGAAACCAACAGTGGACCCAGAACTTCAGGATGAAGAAGGACACCTTTCTCGAGCTCTGCAAGTGGCTCGGCCCTGCTCTGCGGCGACGGGACACACTCATGCCATTCCCCTCCACAAGTGGGTGGCCATCACCCTCTGGAAGCTCTCCACTCCGGATAGCTACTGATCCGTTGGCAACCAGTTCGGCGTGGGAAGATCCACCATTGGAGCACTGCTCATGCAGGTACGACACTCACTGGCCACTGGGCCGGGGGGAGGGGGGGGACTGCAAGGAGGAGATGGGCTGCCCCAGGGAAAATGGGGGGGGTGTAAGTGCCCTCCCCGGGAGGGTTCAGTCTGTCCCCACCGCGCTACAGACCACCCGCAGTGGCCAGGATTGCAGCGGGGGTTGCTCCTGGGAGTGGGGCACGGGGCAGTGGCGGGGAACAAACACTCCCAGCCACCCGGGCACCCCAGTGACCCTCAGTTTTGTGTGTCTCTCTGCAGGTGGTCAAGGCCATCAACAGGGTGCTGCTCTGCAGAGTTGTCCACCTCACTGACCTGGACACAGTCATCCAGGGGTTCGGCGCCCTGGGCTTCCCCAACTGCGGGGGGGCAATCGACGGGACGCACATCCCCATCTGTGCCCCGGAACACCAGGCCTCCCTCTACATCAACAGGAAAGGGTACTTCTCCGTGATCCTGCAGGCCATGTCTGACCACCAGGGCCAGTTCACGGATATCGATGTGGGCTGGTCTGGCAAGGCACACGATGTGCGGGAGTACCGCAACTCCTCCGTGTGCCAGAGGCTGCACGCTGGGACTTTCTTCCCGACCGCCACATCAGGGTTGGGGACATGGACATGCCAGTGTGCCTGCTGGGGGATGCGGCCTACCCCCTAACCTCCTGGCTGATGAAGCCCTACATGGGACACCTCAACCCCTCCCGGCAGGCCTTCAATGCCAGGCTCAGCAGGGCCCGCATTATGGTCGAGGGGGCCTTTGGCTGACTGAGAGCCCGATTTAGATGCCTCCTCACCCGCCTCGACCTCTCCCAGCACAGTATTCTGCACATGGTGGCAGCGTGCTGTGTGCTGCACAATTTATGTGAGAGGAAGGGGGAGGCTTTCCTGCCAGCCTGGATGGCAGAGGCTGACCACCTGGCTAGCCAGTATGCACAGCCCTGCACGGCTGCCAGCTGGGAGGCCCTTCAGGGGGCTGTCCGCATCCGGGAAGCCCTGCGGGAAAGCTTTCAGGTGGATGAGGACTGAAGTCCCCCTGGCGTTCCCCACTGGGGCCTTGTGCCTTACATTCCACCCTCACCTCCTTCCCCTTTCCCCCCCTAGCCCCCCTTCCTGAGATACAATAAAAACATCTGTGTTGCCACAAAAAACTCTCTTTATTTAACATAACTGGGGAGGGGGAGGGGGGAATGAGGGCGGGAAAGGGGAGGGGGGAAACCTGAGAGGAGGGAGCTGGAAGGGGGAGGCGAGAGGAGGAAGGGAGAGGGGAAGCTCAGGGTTGGGGGTCTTGCCGGCCCTCCCATCTCGCAGCACTGCGGGTGCGGGGGCCTCAGCATTCCTGGGGGGGAGTGGGTATGGAGGGTGGGGCAGGAGGGACAGGGGGCAGAAGAACAGGGAGGGAGAGCAGGAGTGGGAGGAGGAGCGATAGCTGCGGCGGCCACAGGGGCTGGAGCAGCAGGAGGCAGCAATCGGTTTGCCAGGGCCTGCAGGTGCTCGTGGAGGGCACGGCTCTGCTCCCGCAGCTCCTGCAAGCTCTCCTGCCGCAGCTGCTGGTCCTCTTGCACCCACTGCTCCTGGCTGTGGACCTGCTGTCCCTGTAACCACAGCTGCTGCCTCTGGAACTCCTTCTGTTTGCGGGTGCACCTGCTGGCCCGGGTGTGGGGGATGGTCCAGGCGGGGTGGTGTGTCCTGCACTCACAGGTGCTGCGGCTGTGGTGAAACAAGAGAAGTGGTCAGTTCTCCCTGGGGACACAGTGGGTGAAACCCAGCCCCCCTCTGCAAGGCGCGGACAGCAGGTCTCTGCACCATCACATCCTACTATCCCTGGGAGTGTGAGCTGGCACCAGGACTGCACCCCAACCTCTGTGCTGCCTAAAGTGTGGTGTGTGTGGGGGGGAGGGGAGATGTGCCCTGCCTCTGTGTAGAGGGGGCGTCTGGAGGGAGTGCAGTGTTCAGTGTCCCTCCCCGGGCTCAGGAGCCTGTCATGTGCCTTCACGCGTAGATGCATGTGGGGAACAGGCCAGGGCCACTGCATTGCACCCAGCTGGGGCCACATGTCCTGGCTGGCATGGCAGATGCACAGGTTGCCGCCTGCTCCATGGTCGGCAAGGCCCACGCACACGGTCCCTGGGTTCTCCCTCCCTCTCCCCCTCCCCCCCGCCCCGCATAAGGGGACTGTGATGGCACTCACATGTGGAGGCCTCCCCGGCCTCAGATGAGGCTGCTGACGGGCTCTCCGGTACGGCTCAGGGGTCCTGGGTGCAGGGCACGCTCCCTGCAGGCTCCTGCAGCTCTTGGTTGCTGTCCTCCTCCTCTTCCTCCTCTTCCCCTGTGTCAGGGGCAGGGCCCTCTGCCCTGGGGTCAATGACCACCAGGGGGGCACGGACCATCTGACCCCCAGGATGAGGTCCAGGGCCTCGTACTGTGGGCAGGCCTCCAGGTCAGCCCCTGGTTGGGAGTCCCTGGCATAGGCCTGCCGCAGCTCTTTGATTTTGCTCCGCACCTGCTCTTGGGTGCGCATGTGGCCTCTGGTGGCCAGGATGGCAGCCAGGCGGCTGTAGACAGCCGCATTCCTGCACCTAGTGTGGAGATCATGGGCATTGGAGGCCTCCCCCCAAACCTCAATGAGGTCCACGATCTCCACACTAGACCAGGCAGGCGCCCACCTTTTGCAGCACCTGGCAGGCTCCTGGGAGCCGCCAGCCTGGTCCTGGGGAGCGGTGGAGGGCTGGGTGGCAGCGGGTTGCTGGCTCATGCTGTGCCAGGTGTACGGTCTGCTGGCTGTGTGCTGGCAGGCTTTCAACTGCCACAGGCACAGTGGCCAGAGTCTGCCCCTTTAAGGGCTCTGGGGCTGGGGGGGAGCAGACGAGTTTTCGTGGTTGTGCCCAGAGTGGCCACCAGGGCTCCCTGGGAAGGGCTGGAGGCCCCCAATTTTGAATTAAATGTCTACACAGCACTTAATTCGAAATAGCTATTTCGAATTTGGCATTATTCCTCATGGAATGAGGTTTACCAAATTCGAAATAAGCTCTCCACTATTTCGATTTAAAATCGAAATAGCGGTTTGCATGTGTAGACGCTATTGAATAACTGCTGTTATTTCAAATTAACTTTGTAGTGTAGACATACCCTCTCTCTCTCTCTCACACACACACACACAATGTTATGCTAGGCAGCGTTATTCCAGATGAACACCTACCTGTGAATAAAATACATTCCAAGTTTGGTAATATGACAAATTGACACAGTGCCAATTGGGTCCATCATATGGAAATAATTGCTGTCTTTAGTGGCTGTTTCTCCACTGACTCATACCATAAACTGAGGCTTCAGAAATCTGAGGGCATCTCAGCTGTTCATTCATATAATATAGTAGTCTTCAAGTACTCTTTTGGATGCCATTATGCTCTATCATGTCAGTGATCCATAGATAATAGGAGTAGCTGGTACAAATAATTTGCAGGTATTCTAGTGGCTTATAAGGATCTCACACAATTTCAGTAACAATGTTTTTTATTACTCTTTTGAGAACAGGACAATTATTTTAAATGCATTTAATGGAACCCCTAAAGGCAAATTATTTTATAGTTATCTTATATGTGCTTAGAAGTGCATCCATAACACCTTATTCTCAGCAAACACCTCCACATCTAGCTCCCAATTTATTTCAGGATCCTATTTTCCATTTGGTAGGTTTACTGCAGGGAATCACAGAGGGGGGTTCTTTCCCTGCTACTGTCTCCACTCCCTCTACTCATCTCCTGCTGCCTCATCTTTTCCCACCATATTGACACTGTTGGGCACGGACCAATCTATGGGACCCTGACCCTTAGCTGACTGTAATATCTTCCCATTGGACCTTTAGCCTTCCTATAAATCTGCCTCATTGGCACTTAGGCACCACAGAGAATAGCTAACTCAGCCTCCACCAGGGGTGCAAGTAAATTAAATGTCTTACTTGTGTGCGAGGTTGCCATGCTCCTGGGCAAAGCAGCAGGCTGGCTCCGGCACCCCAGAAGGCACAAGATCTAGAATGAAAGGGCCAGGGCTGGGGGTCAGGTGTCCCCCGCCAGTCCTTCAGTGCTGCCCCTCCTGTGCCACCCACGGCTCCAGTGGTGATTTAAAGAGCCCAGAGCTCTGAGTGCTTCCCCAGTTGTGAGGCAGTGGCTAGAAGTGTGAGGCACTTTTAAATCACCAGACACCGAGGCAACTACCACTTCCTCACACCCCCAGTGAGGCAAGCCCTCAGTCAGCAGATTGATTCCATCTCATTTCTAGTCTCACCTTTCTCTTTTGCCTGTAGTCATGAATTTCTCCCTCTGCTGGTATGCATTTGTTTTCATTGTCATGCTGTGTATTCTGTTAAGGGCTTTTGGACATAGCTTTTATAAATTAAGGTGCAAAATAATTACCATATTTCACTTTCAATACATGGGCATATCCTCAATTGACATCAGTCAGAGTTTTGCACATTAGTTGGGGGTCTGCACACATGCAAGAAGAATAAAGAGATCTGACATGGACCAGAGAGGATAATTTAGTCCTAAATCATGAGCATTTCATTGTGTCTGTCTATTTTATTACATCTACAGATGCATATACTCCTTTCTATATATCAGATGCATGTACTCCTTTATATATCTATCTATCTGAGGGGGGTGTCCATCCCAGACAAGACTTGAAGGGGTTTGGTGGCCAGGTGGACAGTTAACTTCCCAGGGCTGCACATGGAGGACCAAAGGAAAAGGAATTGATCAAATGAGGCTTATCTGGACAGGAACAAGAGGATTATGTATAAAGCCCAGGAACTGAGAGCAGAACGGGGTTACCAGGAATTAGTCTACAGTCTGTCAGGGGTGGGGGAGATGTGTTTGGGGCTATAGAAAGTAGCCTACTTTGCTCCCCGAGAAGAGGAAGTTTGGGCTGGCAATCTTGTGGCAGTTAGAAATGTAGTCAAGGCTCAGGTGAGAAGCAGCATGGGGTAGGACAGTGCAGACCTTGGTGCTAATGAGAGGGCCCCTGGAGGGTGGAATGGGGAGTAGAGGGTGGGACTGCATTTTCCTACCAGCCACCAATGAAGTGATACAGACCAGGTGGTGGAAAGTGGACAGTCTGTGACAATTCATGCTGGAAAACTTGCCAGAGGACCAAGTTACAAAGAAGAAACACCTGGAGCTGCAGACACATGGAGAGACTGCTAGAGAAAAGTACAGTCTGGAAAGAGCTAGTCCCCAGAGTGGCTAAGAGCTCCGCACCCCCAGTAGCGATTGGACCTCATGACAATACACGAAGTCCATTTGGCGATCATGGGAATTAGGGATCTGCTCCAGAGCCAAATAACATCAACAGGAATCTTTCTGTTGACATTAATGTTGTTTTGAGGAAAACATATCCCATAGGACGAGACAGTATGTAAAATGACACTTCTCTTACACTACATTATACTTGGGCATAAAGAGCTGAGTTTAAATTTCTTTGCCTACTCGCTATTAAAATTCGTATTATAAAAGTTAGATATGTCTAATAACTGCTTTTATAAATCTCCCATCAGGATGCTGATTGCATGCACTGGCTGATTCCAGTCAGCAGATTATTAAATTATATTTTTATAAGGCTAGGAACAAATTTTATAGCTTGAATGCCGAGAGCAATATTCATTTCCAAGTATATCAGAAGTTTATTTTTAAATCGTTATATTTTTAAAATTCTATGTGAAAGACAATTGACAGTGGGATGGAACCTGTTATCTCTACATTTCCATTTAAAATATAGGCTAGTTTGGCACTAATGGCCAGAAATTGTTACCACCTAGTTTTCTTTGATAACTCATGTAAAATTAGCAATTTCAATTTAGTTTCCAATGGAGAGACTTCACATTACAAAATTATCAATATAAACAGCACTAATTGGTTCCTTTGCCGGGAGCATTCAGAACATGTAATAGTGTGTCACTTTAAGTCTAGCATAAGGTTGCAACCTGAGAAACTTTGTGCGGTCTGTAGTCAGACCAAAGCAAGTCCAGGAAGAGTGAAAGAGCTTGGCAAGATGCTGATGCTATGAAAATAAAGTAGCATTGAACTTGTACCCATGTACATTTTTCTTTCCTTTTAAAATAAGGGTTTGTATATTTAATTATTTTTATTTACGTATTTTATTTGAGGGCCTGAAAAACGCCAGGCAAATCTGCTAGTTTTATGTATGTTTTGTGGTACACAGAATATAAATTTAATGTGGTGTCTTACACCATATATATAATGATTATTACTGTTTTTTATTTGCAGCAATATTTAAAAGCATAAATGAACAAGAATTTGTTAACATCTGTAGAAATTTTAGTCATGAATCTGTTACTATTTAAGTTAATGGGCTAGTTGGACAACAAGAATTCTGTTTCTTGAAAACTAATGATGTTTTGAAATGTATGTACATTCCACATCAGAACAAACTGAGACTTTCTGAAAATTTTCATGAAGAAAAAGCAAGAGAGTTCCTTCCCCATTCACTAACCCAGTAAGTAAAAGAAATTGAGAAGCAGGTTCAAATCCCTGCTCTAAAGCAGGCAGAGTAGGTTCCTGAATGTAAGACAAGTACGATAACCACCACGCTACTGAGGTGGATGGCTGGCTTACTCTAGTTTGGATCTGAAATTCCACCAAAACTGATACAGTTCCTCAAAAAGCTTTTGTTTTGATATATGCGCATTTTCTGATCAAAACCCATCTGGATACAAATTCCAAATTATTAGATCCATGGGCTGTGTCTAGACTGGCAAGTTTTTCCGCAAAAGCGGCCGCTTTTGTGGAAAAACTTGCCAGCTGTCTAGACTGGCCGCTTGAATTTGTGCAAGAACACTGACGATCTAATGTATGATCTTCAGTGTTCTTGCGCAAATACTATGATGCTCTTGTTCGGGAAAAAGCCCTCTTGCGCAAATGTATTTGCACAAGAGGGCCAGTGTAGACAGGGGAGGACTGTTTTGTGCAAAAAAGCCCCGATGGTGAAAATGGTGATCGGGGCTTTCTTGCGCAAAACCGCATCTAGAGTGGCACGGACGCTTTTCCGCAAAAAGTGCTTTTGCGCAAAAGCATCCATGTCAATCTAGACGCTCTTTTCCACAAATGTTTTTAACAGAAAAACTTTTCCGTTAAAAGCATTTGCGGAAAATCGTGCCAGTCTAGACGCAGCCATGATGTTTTGTTTACAAAACAACTCATATAAACACATTTCTCAAAGTGAGAACAGTACAACAAAATTGCATCATTGCCAAATGGGTGAAACTATTAGTTAACATGTATGCTCTCTCTTCCTTTATTTACAATAAGGGAATAGTAATGTTTGAATACACCAGAGGGGACTTCACCAATTGTCTGAACTAGAATATTGCTGAGTAATACTGAGATCATTAACAGATTGCCCATGTGAGTGACAGAAGTTCTATTCCCTCCTCTCTATGAGACCAGATCCTTCACTGAGGATCTAGCCCAAATGGTTACACAATCTTCCTGGACACCAGAGTACAAATCACCAACGGGGTAAATAGACACCACTCTCTACAGAAAACCCACTGACTCCTACAGTTACCTACATGCCTCCAGCTCCCATCCAGGACACACCATACGATCCATCATCTATAGCCAAGCCCTTAGATACAATTGCATCTGCTCTAATCCCACTGACAGAGAACAGAAACTTCAGGATCTCTACCAAGCATTTATAAACCTCAATTACCCACCTGGAGAAATAAAAAAACAAATTGAAAGAGCCAGATGAATACCCAGAAACCATCTACTTCAAGACAGACCCAAGAAAACCAACAATAGAACACCACTTGTCATCACCTATAGCCCCCAACTTAAACCCGTCCAACGCATTATCAATAAACTACAACCTATACTGGAACAGGATACTACCCTCCGAGAGGCTCTGGGAGACAGACCCACAGTCTCCTATAGACAACCACCTAACCTCAGGATGATTCTTACCAACAACCACAGGACATACCACACTAATACCAACCCTAGAACTTTCCCTTGCAACAAACCCCGGTGCCAGCTTTGTCCACATATTTACTCTGCTGACACCATTATTGGACCTAACCATGCCAGTTACAAGATCAAGAACACATATTCCTGTTCATCCAGAAATATAATTTATGCCACAATGTGCCTAAAGTGTCCGTCTGCTAAGTATATTGGACAAACTTCTCAGACACTTCGCCAAAGAATCAATGCACATAAAACAGACATCAGGCTCTCTCACAGAGAGAAAACTATTGCTTGCCATTTTAACCAGACTGACCATTCTCTCAATGACCTTAAAACATGCATATTGCTTCAAAGAGATTTTAACTCCAGGCTTCAAAGAGAAGCCTCAGAACTGTCATTCATGCTTAAATTTGATACTTTACATATGGGTCTCAACAAAGATGCTAATTATCTCACCCATTACAAAGATAGCTTCCCCAATTATCACCCCTAATGTCATTACCTCACAGACACTAACCTTCCCACCTCACTCCTCCTCTGTTCTTAAATCTGATTCATCAATTTTATATGTGTTCACTTTTTTTTGATTGTATCACTTTGGTATATATGGTCGCGCCAATTTTCTTCCACAAATTGACCTGAGGAAGTGGGTCTGGCCCACGAAAGCTCATCACCTAATAAACCATCTTGTTAGTCTTTAAAGTGCTGCATAGTTCTGTCTTTTGTTTCAGCAAAACCAGTGTGGCTTCACATAAATAAAAATACTGATGCTCACAAATTCCTTTCATAATACACTTTGAACATTTACTTTATAAATAAAATGAAAATAGCAGTATGTAAAATAATCTTTTGATTGGTTCATGGACATAAACTAAATAGTTTCCTGTCATGCTCAGGCTGACCATAAAAGGAATCACATGTGTATTCAAGTGAAGGAGTTAATTGATTTTCAAATCTTTAGTTAACTCAAGACCACTTTTTTTCACCAAAACATAGTTAATCCTGTCCTGGAGCTATGTAAGCCTTTAAAGCTGACATAAAAATACTGGGCTGGCTATATACCATTGTAGATGATGCCTTATAAGGCAACTGGAATAAACATTTTGTCAAAAATGTTATTGTATGATGAAATGGGGGTGAGAGTTTCAATGCTGCTTTTTTCTATTTAAATGACTGCTAGTAAAACATTGGCTGCTGCTGCTTTTTTCCCCTTTAAATTTAATAATACCATTGCTTTAATGGCCATTAATAATGCTGTTGTTTTAGTGGCCATCCATCCTTTTGAGAGGCTGACTCCACACTGAACTCCTGGGGGATAATCCTGGCTGTCAGATGTAAATTACAACAATTAACATCACTCTGTGTTAAAGTGGAGATCATGCTGAGGGTGTGTTAATTCCAAGAGGGAGCTAAACCTGGATTGCTGCAGAGGTGGCAAATGCCACAGCTATTAAGTTTCTTGTCTGTCTTAAAGCCTGGGTCATTGTGCACACATAATATGTTAGACAACTCCAGTTTTTATGGGGAAAGCATGCTGAAAGTTATTAGGTTCTCCCCCTCCCCCAAGAATATTGGCTTCTGGGACAAAAATAACTAAAACAACCTTGTTCTATTTTATTTATTTGTGCTATAAATTATGTTATAATCCTCCAATGAAAGTAATACAGTAGAACTTTAGAGTTATGAAAACCAGAGATACGAATTGACCAGTCAACCACAAACCTCATTTGAAACTGGAAGAATGAAGTCAGGTAGCAGCAGGGACCAAAATGGGGAAGGGGGGAACTCATACAATATGTAGTATACAAAACCAAATACAACATTGTGTTAAACATAAACTACTAAAAATAAGTTAAAAAGATTGATGATGTAAGAAAACTTTCTGTGCTTGTTTAATTTGAATTAAGATGA
This sequence comes from Pelochelys cantorii, assembly GCA_032595735.1. Taxonomy (NCBI): domain Eukaryota; kingdom Metazoa; phylum Chordata; order Testudines; family Trionychidae; genus Pelochelys; species Pelochelys cantorii. Next base: position 235,939,929 of record CM064327.1, read on the forward strand.
TTAAGAGCAGCCTTTTCTACTGCATAGCACAGTTTCAAAGCTGTGTTAATTCAATATTCAGTTGTAAACTTTTGAAAGAACAACCTAAAGTTCAGAGTTATGAATATTTCAGAGTTATGGACAAGCTCTATTCCTGAGATATTTGTACCTCTGAAATTCTATTCTAATAGCTAGGGACCTACCAAATTCACAGCCATGTAAAACATACCGTGGACCATGAAATCTGGTGTCCTCCCATGAAATCTGGTATTTGTGTGCTTTTACCCTATACTATATAGATTTCATGGGGGAGACCAGCATTTCTCAAATTAGAGATCCTGACCCAAAAGGGAGTTGCAGGGGGGATCACTAGTTTACTTTAGGAAGATCATGGTTTGTCCACCTTTACTTCTGTGCTGTCTTCAGAGCTGGGCAACCAGAAAGTGGAAATTGTAATGTTGACCATGTGCCCAGTTCTGAAGGCAGCACCCTGCCAGTAGCAACCCAGAAGTAAGGATGGCAATACCATACCAATATTGCCCTTACTTCTGTGCTGCTGCTTCCAGATCTGGGTGGCCAGAGAATGGCAGCTGCTACCCAGGGCCTGGCTCTGCAGGCAGCAAAGCATGAGTAAAGGTGGCAATAGTGACAATACCATCCCATCCCATCCTTACTACTATATAGCTGCTGGCACTAGCTCTGCCTTCAGAGCTGAATTCCTGACCAGCAGCCACTGCAGAGGGGTGTGATAGCAGGTACAGTTATACTCAGGAATCACCATGGGGGGCAGCAAGCATGGGGAACAATTATACTCCATATGGCCACAGAGCATCAACAGGTGCCCCTACCCCGAGTTGTGCAGTCCCCAAGCTGGCTGTGAGGAGGAGCCAGCAGATAGGCTGATGGCCCCTGTCACCCCCAGACCGGTCCCAGGGAGAAACTACCAGCTACTCCACCCTCTACCCTGAGCCTCACACCTCCCCTGAGATCCCTCACAACTCACAACCCCCTGCCCTGAGACCCTCCTCACCACCAACCCTGATTCCTGAACCCCACCCCACCCAGCCTCTGCCCTGAGACCCCACATCCCTAGCCCTCTGTCCTGCAGGACATGAGCAATACCAGGTGAATCTTCTAGTAAAATATAAATGGGGGTGGTAAGCCAAAATACTGTGAAATTTCAAACATCCCAAAAGCATGTATGCTCTCCAGCTCTTCTTTGGACAGGCTACCCTTACCTTTGATAATCCTTATGTCCAGATGCCCAACCATTCTTCATTTCTCTACATGCGTCCATTTCCTAAAATGTCAACTTTAATATTATACTGCAAGCTCCAATGGATACCTCCTACAATTCTCTGGTCTTGTGTCAGAGGTGCTGGGATTTTCTTCAGGCTTATCATAGTGTTTGGTGGTTCTCAAACCACCACCACCAAACGAGTCAGTGCATCACTTGAAAATGCCCTCAGGATTCAAAAGAGGGCCACATACTTTCCTGACTTAGGAGCCAGTCATGAGTTGTTTAGCACCCTCAGTTTGAAATGACCTCACAGAGAATTGAAGGGGAACACAGCTCAGTACCTCTCTGGAGATGCCCATCACATCCCTGGAGATGGGCCTTTATGCATCATTTACTTGTAATGGACCCAATAGTCAGCAAGTGTAGATTGGGGTAGCTTCCCTAAAACCAATTAATCCAGGCCAATTTATGCCAAGTGACAATTTGGTCCAAAGACTTCACAGAAACTTGAATAAATATCAGCTGAAATTTAGCAGACTGTTTCATTACCAGAAGAGAAAACTCACTTTTGGTCTGGATCACCCGCTCTTGCTCCTCCAGGCTTAAAAATAAATCCTTAGGATGAAACTACTTACTCCCCAAAATCATGTTTTTAGTCATTTTCAGCATTTTATTTATTTTCTCTGGGGTTTGCTTTTTTTCCTGAAGAAATTATTAGTACCATGCACCACTCTTGAAATGAGAACAGTACATTTTTAAAAACATAGGATGAGAACAGATATCCAAGATTTTTGCCTCCTGAACTTTAAAAACTCCAAAAGACATCATACTTAGAATAAATTGTAACTGTTATCCACTGTGTAGTATAAATTATTAGAGTACTGTGGGACTAAGTGAGGCTAGGACAATTTACACTAACTAAAAATCTGTCTCATAGGAATATGTTATTGCTAGGTGTTGATATTTTCCCATCTTTGAATCCTGAAGAGTAAGAATGAAGAAAGAGAAAGGGGGAATATTTTGTATTCTTTGTAATCCATTTTAATGTTGTTTTCTATAAATATTTATTTAATTTTCAAATTTGAACAGCAATATGATTCACTTTTTACAATCTGTGAGCCAAAGAACCAATCAGTGATACAAAGGCAACATGGAACATTTCAATAATATATTATAAATAACTTTCCATTCAAAAGCTATTTTTCTTCTTAATCCTGTATTTTACCAAGCAAAATAAAATCTGTTATCATAAGTGTCATTCTGACATCAGTTGGTGCAAAATACAGCTGACATGTTTGGAAAATACAAACCTTTAATAAAGAAATATTTATTGTAGTTAGACATAATGATTTATGTTAAGAAATGTTCAGTTTCCTGTATCAGTATAACTAGAAATTCTGAGACCTTGGAAACTCTGTGGGTTGAAGCTAATTTTTTTTCTTTATCAAAAGATTGACATTGCAACTCAGCTGCCTTTATAATAATATAATTCAAAACTTCTACTCAAGGGATATTCTGTATTTTTTAATCCAATCAGTGTAAAGCAATGTATTTAATCCATTCCTTTCCTTTTCATTTTATAACAATCACATCAGTTTGGGATTGGATTATGCACTAATGGTGTTTTTTGCCATTAAAACTGTCACTTTGAAAAGCAGGTTGATAATGCTGTTTGTTTTCTGCCCGTGGGAATTATTAAGGACTTGTGTTTGCTTGAAAGGATTTCTTCTTCACAGATACAAATTGATTTCCAGTATATCACAGTAAGATATTCAAAATGGATAAAAACATAGTTTAAAAATTAGACATGTTTAATGTCTTTGAATCCTATATGAGATATGACTTTCATCTAGAGAGGGTATGGCTAGAGAGTGTTTTAAAATTAAATCCATCATATTGGTTTAGAACATTCAGATTGATTTTATTCCTGACACCGGAAGTGGATTTGTGAAGAACTTGACCAGACACAAGACTTAAAATTTATAACTCACTATCTAGGCATTGTAGAGGCTGAGATTGAAATTAAAATGCTGCCTGAAGAAAGATTGATTTACAGGGCCAAGTTTATACTCACTCTTACAATTGATGGGAGAATTTAACTTGACAGTCTCAGATGGACAACTCAAAAAAAAATTTCATATCCTGTTCTCAAATGATTAATAAATATTTGATTCTTCACTATAAATCATGGGCTTATCAGTGAAAATAAATACCCTTTGCTGTGATCAATAAAGGATTGTATATATGTTGCTGAAAAAGTAAACAGAAAAAGGACTAAATGTTAGACATGTCAATGAATTCTCGAAGGGACAGAAAAGTTTTCTCTCTTGCCAAAGTTCAGGATATATTTTAGTAATAATAACTCTGTATATTCAGACTCTTTATGCACTAAGCTACTTCCTCCTTCTAGAGTGCACATTAGCAGAAATTTCTGGAAGAAACAATGAAAATTCATGACCAGGCACCCAGCTTCACAATTAGATTCTGATGGCCTGCCTGAAGTTTCACATTTATTTTTGCTGCAGGATGTGCTTATTAAAAAAAATCTAAAAAACAACAAATAGTCGTTGTTAGCACTTCAAAGACTAACAAAACATGTAGATGTTATCATGAGCTTTCATGGGCACAGCCCAACACTCTGGTAATCTGAAGAAGTGTGCTATGCCCATGACAGCTCATCTACATCTACGTCTACACTGTAGCCTTCTTGCGGAAAAGCTTATGCAAATGAAGCACAGTGTGGAATATTGCTGTGCTTCATTTGCATAATTAATTAGCGGCTGCTTTTGTGCAACAGGCTTTTGCACAAAAAACCCCTCTTGTGCAAGAGCTGTTCTTCCTCATTTTTTTACAAAGAATGGCTCTTGCGCAAGAGGGGGTTTTGCACAAAAAGAAGCCTTCTACGCAGTTCCTTTTTGCGCAAAAGCCTGTTGCACAAAAGCATCTGCTAATTAATTATGCAAATGAAGCATGGCAATATTCCACGCTGCACTTCATTTGCATAAGTTTTTCTGTAAGAAGGCTACAGTATAGACATATCCTACATGTTTTGTTAGTCTTCAAAATGCTACCAGACTATTTTTTAAGTTTATCATGTACAGACTAACTTGGCTACCCCCTGAAGCAATAAAAATCTAGTAATTCTTTAAGGCAAAGTATGCATTACACAGATGTGTGGTTTGTATCTACCATCTACAGTTGCCTTTGATGCTTGTATCGTGCTGTACAAGAGTATGAGGTTAATGAACTTTATTGGAAAGTGAGTATGGACAAGTGTGGAAATGGTCCTTCTATTGTTGAGGAAGAAAGGTATATTCTGTATTACTAGTGAACTTGTATTGAGCATTTCTCAGTGGAATGTGATGAAATTTTTCTAACAATTTTTACAGGTGTAACATGCAAATTGGGTCACATGGAAACATTTCCTGATAGTGTCAATTTTGCCAATTCTTTTCAGCTAAAAGAATCCAAAAAGTTCAAACTTTCCATTTTGAAATTTTCTATACAAATATATTGAGTTTTTTATTTGAAATGACTTTCTTTTTCAACTTTTTTCAATTTCAAGTATTAAAAATGCTCAAAATTGAAACAATGTTCTGTTTCAGAATGAATGACATGTTTTGTTCAACACAAAATGATGTTTTTAATTTCTTTCTGTTTACTGAAAAATATTATCTATTTTTTCAGCACAGCCTATATTTGCCCTTTTAAAAAAATGTTCAGTCAACTGAAAAAAATTAATTTGCCCAGCTCTGCTACTCATAGAGATCCGGCACCCCCAGCCCTGTGAAGTGAATGGAAAGACTCCTATTTGACTTCAGTGAAAACTGGATTAGGCCCTAGCATAATAGTTTCCTTTATGGAATTACTTTATTCTCCCATACAAATCCTAGATTTACTATTGTAAAACCTTTGCCCTGTCCTCCATCAAACCCCTCTGCAAGAGCCATTTATTCCATCACACTGACAAGAAATCAGAAAGCCAGCGAGAGCCAGGTTTTCAGCAGCTCAGGAGAGGATATTCATTTATTGTTTCATAAATAATCTGCATTTTGTCATGTTACAAGAAAGGCTATACTGGGACCAGGTAAACTAGTGTCATGTTTTCCAAAGGTGGCTCATACCAGATGTTTTGGATGGAATGTACAGAATAGGGATATTACTGAGTGAGCCAACCCCTGTTGTTCAGTCTCAGCTTCTGATAGTGAGAGGCTTAGGGACTGCTAGAGCATGGGCTTGAGTCCAGGACCAGTTTGGCTCACAGCCATTGATGGACCTATCCTCAATGGACATATTTAATTATTTTTTGAATCCAGTTATGCTTTTGGCCTTCACAACCTCTCCTAGCAATGAATTCCACCTGTGCATTGTACAAAGAATTACTTCCTTTTATTTGTTTTAAACCTGCTGCCGATTAACTTCCCTTGGAACCATCCAGTTGCACAAGAGCTAACAATGTCACTGTGTGATTTTATCTCCATTACTTGCATCTGTTTTCAATCATTTTGTTCCTTTGTTTATTACAAGCTATATACACGTGAGCTAGCAGATGTATAAATAGCAGTGTAGCCACATAGCATCAGACGAGGAATGGCTGAGCCATGCTGAGCACATACACACTTCTTCCAGATGGGCTTGCTCATCATGGCTCTTGACAAGCGCTAGCACAAGCATGTGTACAGGAGCAAGAGAATCACACCCCTAGCTCATACTGTAGATGCAGACAGAGTAACAAGGGATATTTTATTTCAAATTAGATTGTAAACTGTTCAAAATAGTGACTGTACCTTCTCGTGGTTTTGGTAAAACACCTAGAACTATGGAGCTCCAATGCTGATTTGAATCTTTGGATGTCAATGAAGAAGAAGAAGCCACTTCTTCCCCTTGTAACTCTTTTCATCATTTCCCTTTTTTCTGTAAAAATTGTTTTACCCTTAAATATTAATGAGAGAGAACACTTGCTGGATTTATTTTATTTTATTAATTGTGCTGCATACGCTATCTTTATATGCAATTAACGTCCCAGCGGTTGACTTTAACTGTGCTTTATATGGACACAATTCTGCTTGAGTCAATAAAAATGTACCCTTTGCACCAATGGTGAATTTGCCTCATTGACTTCAGCGGGATTTACACAGAGTGATCCATTTCTCTAAATGAGAAGATTCTTTTGGCAGGCCAAGAGGATACTTTAATTTATTGAGTATAATGGCAAAGTTTTGAAAAGATGCATTTAAAACCTCTTTAAAGAAACCGATGATGGCATGAAATCATGGAATAAGTCAAGTTTGCATATTCACGAACCCAGCAGCCCTGGATTGCTCAGCATACCACAGTGTTACTATTTATAAAGCTACATAATGAGACATTTAGTTCTGTATTTAAAAAAATGAACAGAGAACTAAGGATAAAGCTTCAGTTATAGAAAGAAAGCTCATGATACCATCTACATGTTTTGTTAGTCTTTAAAGTGCTACCAGACTATTTGTTATTTTTTTAAGTTTATCCTGTACAGACTAACTCGGCTACCCCCTGGAGCTTCTGGAGAAAAATGTCATCCTTCCACTTTTGCCAGTGTATTGGAACAGACCAGTAAAATGCATATGTTATGAAAGAAATGCAATTGATGATGGACTGGGATCATATACCTTGTTGTGAGCCATAGTGAAACATAAACTAACAATATCAAGGTTATGCAGGTTATTAAGGTCTTTTAATGGGATATCCTTTCCCATTCTTATTTTTAGCTTTATTTTTCTTTTTTATCTCCCAGCACTTCTATGGTTATTTATTTTCTCTTCTACCATGCCCACCCCTCTTGTTTATATAAGCAGGGTTTGCCTGAGCTCTGTTTTGACATCTAGTGATGAGCTAGGGAAGAAGACTCCTGAGACTGACTTTGTTTGCATAGACACACCCACTCTGCCTAAGTGTGCAGCGCAGCATGATGGAACTGCTTTGCCCAAATGTTCATTAATGGCAGGTGTTGGATTGTAAGTCACTTTGTTAATGGGTGCAGGGGTAGTATAGCATTGTTATCCTTGTTGTGTGAATCGAGAGCAGCAGAACTGTGCTTGGCATGCCCTGATTGAGAGATTCACTCTCAACTGAAGTGCACTCGCAAAGCAGGGTAGAAGTGTGCCAAAGCCTACTGGAGATTAGAAAAGAAGTCTGTAACTGGTGGTGTGAGCTCCACCTAAAATTCCTAGGTAACGTCTGAGTCTTTCTCTTTCCACTGTGTAATAACAAAGCTGACTGAGACTCAGTCGAGAGTCTTCAAAGCTGAAATGACTAATAATGGGGTCTAAGCATTAGGTTTACTTTGGGGCAGTGGATGATCTAATGGACTGGAGTAGTAAAAGTGGGATGAAACTTAATCATACGAATTGGAAGGCCATAAACATGATGACTAATAGTAATTTCTGCCATAAACTAAGGGTCACTAATTGAAAATAGAAGAGGAGAGAATTCTGGGTATATTAGTGAATCTCAGGATGACTATGAGCCATCAAAGTGATCCTAGGTTATATCTGGTGAGGTATTTTCTGTAGAGACAGGGAAGTATTAATGCTATTGTGCAATGTGGTGATAAAACCTCCTTTGGAATAATATGTACAATTGTGGTTGCCTATGTTCAAGAAAGATGAATTCAAACTGAAATGCGCAGAGAAGGGTTATTAGGATGATCAGCGGAATGGAAGGTCTCAGTTAAGAGAACAGATTATACGAGCTTGCTTTGTTTAGCCTAGCAAAACAAAGGCTGAGAAGAGATATGATAGCTTTTAATAAACATATTAGGAGGGCAAACATAGGGGGAGTGGAGGCAGACAAGTCATTCAAGTTAAAGGAAAAGGTAGGCATGAGAGCATGTGTATAATTAAACTTAGGGTTAATTAAATTGGACATGAATAAAATTTAGGCAGGAAATCAGAAGACACTTGCTAACCATCGGAAGAGTGAGGTTTTGGAATAGCCTCTCGGTAGGAATAATGAGGGCAAACAACCTGTCTAGTTTCAAAATAGAGTTTAATAAATGTATGACTGAGATTGCATGGTGCAGTTGCCTGCAATGACAGAGGCATGGGTTTGTTATATCCAGCTTTCCTAACTCTCATGCTTCAGAACATCAGGTGGTCTCTTGCAGGGATCAGAAAGGAAAAAGATCCCTGATATATTGTGTTTTTTTCCTGTTCTCTCTGAAACATCAGGGATGGTTACAACTGGAAGGTTGGGGTCAAACTGATCAGCATTTTCAGGGATAGGAAGAAATTTTCCCTCAGGTCAGATACCTTGTTTTTTTATTTTAGTTTTCTTTGTTTTGTTTTGTTTTTTCCCTCCTGAGGTGCATGACCGTTCATTTGCATATATCTCACTAAATAATTCCCCTGACATTGTTAGGATACTAAGTATTGTTAAACCTCATTCCTCACTGTTCTTTGCTTGTGACACAGAATCGGTTAATCTCCTGAGGGCTGTAATACTTTAGTCTAATGCAGGTGATTGGAGCAACTGGGTGGGTTGAATGATCTGTGATATACTACAGGTTAGATGAGATGATCTGGTTGTCCCTTCTGACCTTAAATTCTGTGATTCAGCAGTTGTAGGAAGTATCCTGAACTGAGAACTCTTTGCCAAACTGCTGATAATCTGAGAGAACACAATGGGTGTCATCCAGCTGTAGCATGGGGTGGCAAACTCAAGTCCTACACAATTCTACAAAAGTTTTCCACTGTCAGAGTAGCTGGAAAAAGTATTCCTGCACACACCATAAGTGCTGCAGAAAGCACCTCTGTGTTGGTTTCACATTGGTCAGCACAGAAGGTCACAAAGACGGTAGGCTATAGGATAGGCCACAGATCCACATTTACGCAGATCCAGTGACCCCAATAATATAGACAAATATCTCAGAGGAGCAGCTGTCACTCTTGTTGGAAAAGCAGCTACAGGGAGCTATCTGGCAGTCACACAATGGTGACCTAGATTACAGGATGAAAACCACTGTAGCTGCATAGAGTTTTATGTAGCTGCGTAGTTTTCACCCATTCAAAGGATGGACAGAAACAGGAATTTTAAAGATGCAAAATCAAACATTGTTGAGTTTCCCCCCAAAAAATTATCTTCCCTTCCCTCAGAAAAATTATTTCCTGAAAATAAAATGTTTTTCACCATGAACTTCTGTTTTTTAATTCAACTAATATTAACTGTTTCCTCTCTGCTTTTGATGAGTCCAAACTAACAAGGCTTGGCTTCATCTATCATGAACATTTCCTTAGGAAGTCAATGATAATCTGGAAGTAAGAATCTAGAGCTGGGGAGATTTATTGCTTTGTGATCATTTTTGCTGCAGGAACAGGACACAATGAGTCTCAGTGTAAAGCCCACCAGCTGCTCTGCTCACCACTCCACTCACTCCACCACTGGCTTTCCTCCTCTTGCTCCAACCTGCTGCTCGCTCCCCTGCAACCTCTGGGATGGCTTGAGGTCCCACCACTTAACACAGCATCCAATGGTTTCAGCTGTCGGGGTCGTCTACGCAGCAGTGTAATTTTGGAGTAATGGCTGTTATTCCGAAATAACAATGTGAACTTCTACACAGCAATTCTGTTATTTTGAAATAAAGCCAAAATAATGGATGACTTTTTATTCTGACTTCTGGAAATCTCATTCCACAAGGAATAACGACTATTCTGAAATAGCTATTTCGGAATAGTAGTAGTGTGGATGCTCCACTGCTGCTATTTTGAAATAGCTCCTCCCTAGGGCCATTCAAAGTAAGTACTCCCCAGTGCCTCCTGGGGTCAGGGGCAGACTGGCATGGCGGGATACCGGGAATTTCCCAGTGGGCCATCGTCCGGTGGGCCATCGTGTCCGCACATCATTGCCCTTCGCTCCGAGTGGCTCCGCATCCGCACTGTATGTGGCACACAGAGCCCAACCCGCCGCCTGCGCCGCGTGCCGGACATGATGCAGAGGGCGGGGCTTGAGGGGCATGCAGGGGTGACATCATAGGGAGGGCCATCTCAACCCATTTCCCTGGCCTATTTTGATTGCCAGTATGCTCCTGCCTGGGGCTTTAAATTGGGGTAGCACATCCACATTAGGGAAACCTGCCTTGGAGTAATTTTGAGGCTTCCTTGTAGTGTAGACGTGCAATTTCAAAATAAGCTATTTCGGAGTATTTCTTCCAGATAGCTTATTTTGAAATAAGTGTGCAGTGTAGACATAACCTCAGTGATTTCAGCTGTTGGTGAAATCTACTATTGCAGTCTGGGCAATCTCTTTCATCCGAGACTGTATAATATTCTGATCCTCTTTTATGCTGCCAGAGCTCTCCAGATTTGTGTAATCTGTAAATTTCTTGAGCACACATCTTTTTTTTATTTTTGCCAAGGTCATTATTAAAAATATTTAAAAAGATCAGTCCCATTGCCACTCCTTGGGGAAATCTAGAAAATTCCCTCTAACTCTTTTCAGAAAAACCTGTTCTTTTCTCCCCTTCAGCCAGTTTTTTACCCACCTTAATATTCCTGTGCTCATCCCTGTCTCCTGAAATTTAAATAAGAATCTCCCATGCAAAAAGCATTCCACAAGCATGGATGAAATGCAAAATCATTCTTTTCTTGTGTGGATGCCTATAGGGGTGAACTGTGAAACCCTCCTACAAAACAATAAGCACAATACGTTAACTCAGAAGAAGAAATACTTTTCAAAATACCAGTTACAATTATTCTGGCACTGTAGCGCCAGAAAAGCTTTGTTTTGTTCCATTAAATAGTTTGTATTATGCCAAGAGCTGATAATTCTGTTTGTCTTTTATTAAGAAAAAACTATTTCAACCACTGAGAGATGGGCTAAGGAGCAACAGACATGAAAAACATGTCCTGAAATCTGAGTTCAGCATTTGGAATTTGAGATTCCTTCCCAGTAAACCTTTCCAGATTCCTTGACCCTTGCATAAGAAGGTAAATCCTGTCATCTCTTTTCTGATAGCTTCTACTTGTAACAGTGGAATGAACAGAGTAAACATTCTTGAAATTTCTCCTGTTTGTCATACCACTGGGATTGCAAGTGATCAAAACTGTATACTTGAAAAAGAATACATTGCTTTGAATGTTTACAGGGTATCCGTGAAGCCACTAGAAATGGACCATACCAGTTAAGCTGGGAAATGGAGGGGGGAAATAAAAACTTTGTTTCGCTTCATTAATATTCCAGTTCCAAATATTTTCCTTATTCCACCCCTCTTTTACTCTTGATAAGTCCATCCCACTACCCTTGTTATACTATTCCATAACCATGTTTAATTTTTCATCTTGTGTGCTACTATATTGCCACCTATATTTATATAGCTGTAATGCTGCACCTTGCATCTGTTTGTGTGTCTGAGAGTCCGTTCAAGAATTCCTCCTATATGGTAAGAGCTAAGGCACCAAATTTGACATGCAGCATTCTGTTCTAACTTAAAGCAATATCAGGGTTTGGTTATTCCAGGACAACCAGAAGCCCCAGGAAAAGGACTATGTTCCATAACATGCAATGGGAGGGGCTTCTGTTTGGAGGGATGTGATGTGAAAGTGGCCACTGGGGGCAATGAGCCTGCAGGGGAGAGCTATCCTGCAGAATGGCCACTGAGGGCAGCTATACCACCATGGGAGTGTCCAGCAGGGCTGGGTCTCTGCCATCTTGCCTGCCAGCACACAGAGTAAATAGCTCCCATGGCCCAAACCCTTTCCCCCTTCCTTGCCCTTTGCTGCAGTGCCAGGGGAGGGGGGAGAAAAAAGCCCTTTGAGGCTGGGGGGAAGCTGGAGAAGAAAAAAGTCCCCTGGTAGCCAGAGAAGGGCTGGGGGGATGGAAAATGCCCCTGGCAGCTGGAGAGGTCTGGGGCAGGGGGAGAGAAAATGTACACATCCCCTGCACCCAGACTCCTGAACTACCCCCCACACCTCCAAAGGCTTGCCCTGAGTCCTGCACCTCCCACACCACCAGCCCCCTGTCCTGAAGGACCCAGACAATGCAGTGTAAGTCTGCTAGGATAAAAAATCCAAAAGGTCACTAAGGACAGAATGTATTCATTGAGGCTATATTAATCAACACTCTCTGACAGACACATGTTAGATGATGATAGACTGAGCTATCGATAGTTAGATCTCATATCCTATGATGCCATTGATGAGCAACTAAGCCAATCGTTGATCAGCAAATTCAATTGCAGATGTCACATAAAAATCACCATGTGAAAGTGCTGTGTGCTCCTTTTGAATCCTATGCTTTTCTTGTAATGTCAGAATATGTTGACTCTTAAAGTGTTTGAGAGCCTATGCAATAGAATGCTGCCAAAACAATCTGTCCTGAGCTGTCATTATCAGATCACTGGGATGCCACACGACTTCATGTTGACCTTTAAGATACCTTTATAACAATTATACTGACAGCCAGTAGAGCATTTTCAACAAACAAGCTGGCTGTAAAAGACCATCTTCAGTATCCATGTGTCATCCAGCCTCACAACATGACCAATCCAGCAAAACTGTTCATAAGCATTGCTTCCATGCCGTGATATCACATAATTTAAGGACCTCTATTTTTGGAATTTTGTCCAACCCAGAGACACCATTAAGGACGGGAGCTACTTATTTGCAACAGAGTTTGTCTATGGGACAGGGAGTTTGTTTATTATCAGAGGGGGGCAAGGTGATTAAGATAACAAAGGTTTGTAAGCTTCAGAGTGGTAGCCGAGTTAGACTGTAACAGGAAAAAATTAAAAAACAACAAATAGTCTAGTAGCACTTTAAAGACTAACAAAACACGTAGATGGTATCATGAGCTTTTTGTGGGCACAGCCTACTTCTTCATATGAAAGGTTTTATAATTCAAGTAACTGAAGCATCCTTAGATGATCCTGAAAACATTGCCATGTATTCCACTGAAAGGTAGGAAACAAAGAGTAGAATTCGAGGTGATCTGCTCCAGGAATTTCTACTGAGTGCTTTTCAACTTATTCATAAATAATCTTGAAAAAGAAATAAATGGTGAGGTGGCAAAATTTGCAGATGATACAAAAATATTTAAAATAGTTAAATCCAAAGCTGACTGCAAAGAATTACAAAAGGATCTCACAAAACTGGGTGATTGGGCAACAGAAGGGCAGTTGAAATTCAATGTTGATAAACACAAAGCAATGCACATGGAAAAATATAATCCCAACAATACATACAAAATGATAGGTTCTAAATTAGCTGTACCACACAAGAATGAGATCTTGGAATCATTGTCGATAATCCCCTGAAAACATCTGCTCAATGTGCAGTGGCAATCTAAAAAGCTAATAGAATATTGGGAATCAATAGGAAAGCAATAGATAATAAGACAGAAAATATCATATTGCCTCTATATAAAGCCATGGTATGCCCATATCTTGAATTCTGCATGCAGATATGGTTATCCCATATAAAAATGTCATATAGGATTAGAAAAAGGTACAGAGAAGAACAACAGAAATAATTAGGGATAAGGAACAGCTTCCATATTAGGAGAGATTAAAAAGACTGGGACTTTCCTGCTTGGAAAAGGAAGGACTAAGGGGTTGGAGATATGCTAAAGATCTAAAAAATCATGAATGTGTGGAGAAATTGAATAAGGAAATGTTATTTACTACTTCACTAAGATAACACAAAAAGGTCACCCAAATAAATGTATAGGCAGCAGATTTAAAACAAACAAAAGAAGTTATATCTTCATAGTGGACCTGTAGAACTCTTTCCCAGAGGATGGTGCAGAGACCCAAACTATAAAGGTCTCCAAAAAGAATGAAATATGTGCAGGGAGGATAGGTACATTATTGGCTAGTAGCCAGGATGGGCAGGGATGGTGTCCCTAGCCTTCGTTTGCCAGAAGCTGGGAATGGGCAACAGGGGATGGATGGATCACTTGTTAATTGCCTCTTCTGTTTCCTGGCATTGGCCACTGTTAGAAGACAGGATACTGGACTAGATGGACTATTGGTCTAACTCAATAAGGCCATTCCAATGTTCTTAGATAGAACCTGGATGTATCTGCCCCTTGCTGTAACCCACAAGACTCTGCTCCTCTCCCATAGCTGAGATAGAGCAGAGGAGTTCTGACAGTGTGTTTCTCACTCTGCAGAGTTAGGTATGAAGTAAGAATGTACATTAAACATTTAAGCCTAACCAGTGTCACTTAAGGGACTCGCAAAGAGATGTCAGAATATGTTAGTGGGACTAATATTTATTTAATTTTCTTTCTTTTATATAGGAACTAGATAAAGTGCTCCTGGCAGCTAATTGCTAACTTATTTGCCAAAAAACTAGAATTTTTAAGTGTTTTAGTAGCCTCTGGAAAGAGGTGATATGTGTGAGAGAGAGGATGGGAGGGGTTAGTCTTGCCCTGATTTGCTGTTTGGCTTGTACTGAGCATGCTCAGTACACTGCTGAAGCCACTGTCCTCACTCTGTCCCCCCATGCTCTCACTCTGCCCCAAAGCCACTGTCCTCACTCTGTCCCCCCATGCTCTCACTCTGCCCCAAAGCCACTGTCCTCACTCTGCCCCCAACGCTATCACAACAGGCAATCTGAAATGGCACCCACTCAATTCACTTGGACAGTTGTCCTGGGGCAGCACATATGGAATTGGTCAAATTTCAAAAGTTGGTGGCAATATATGGTCCATGACTCGAAACTACAGGATAGTTCTCTCTGGTGCCTCAGACCCTGACTGCTCCGGAATGAGGGAGTTTGTTGCGCCAAGGGAAGCTGGCCCCTCTGTCGACAGACTCTGGGCTCTCCTGGGGTCTGTCAGCAGATTGCCAGGTTCCCCTGATCCCAGGGCTGCTGGGCTACCAGCTCTGCAGCTAGCCCTGGGGCACTGCCCACTGGGACTCTGTGGCCAGCCCTGGGGCAGGGGTTTGCCAGACTCTTTTGCTCCGGGGCTGCTGAGACTCCATGGCCATTCTCAGGGTGGCTGGACTCTGCTGCCCTGGGGCTGCTGGGGCTCCATTGTCCTGGGCCGCTGGGGCTCTGCAGCCAGCTGCTCTCTGCTGGACCACAGATGTTGCCAGACCAGAGGTCATGGATCAGAGAGGTTCAACCTGTATGTAAGAGGATAGGCAGGACAGACACGTTTACTGATGTTAGCTAGCACTTCTCAGCAGAGCTGGTTGGAATTTTTTTTTAAGAAACTTAAAACCTTTTGTTTTCAACAGTTTTCTTTGGAAGCTTCCACATCATCACTGAAAAGCCAAAACCAAAAACTGAAAATTGATTGTTTTTTCCTTTCTATGTGTGTTTTGATTTGTTTTTTCAGTTTTCAAATTTCCTGCTGAAAGGTTTGTGTTGAAGAATATATCGATTCTCCCAGTTAGGCTTGTGACCATTATGGGGGGATTGTAGCTGAGAATATTCTGGCATAAATGTGGCTCTTCTGTCATCTGCTGTAAAAATGAGGGATTTTTTCAAACACAGTGAACTAAAAAAAAAGAACTCGGAAATAAGACTATAAAATAGGAAAACCATGGGAATCCACTTGGTACTGAGGATGAGTCCACTTATTGTTGTCTATTCCACAGATGTCCTCCATCATTGCTCAGCTGTGTTACTGATGATACACCAGCACACTGCAAGATGAGCTGCCTGAGCAACAGAGGGAAGTGTAGCAACAGCTGCGGAGATTCTTTTGAGACCTATGAATGAAACAATAAAACTAAATGACATTCCTGCATATGATAGTCCTTCGGTCATTTAGCAGCCAGTTTAATGGGCCAATCATTATAAGAAAAATACTTCTGTTCACTTGTAAAACCATTATTTCCCTCTCATTTTGAACAACAACTGATTATTAAAGTAGCTAAACTACATCTTGCAATTATAATAAGCTCATAGGAATAGAAATGTAAACTTTTATTATATCATTTAGTCCATGTCCCTAGAAATGGTAAATTGTGCCCCAAGAATATTTATGGGGCCAGATTCTCAACTAGTATAAACCAGCACAGGAATCAAAGGAGCTACACCCATTTACACTCACTGAGAATCTGGTCCTAGTCACACTTCTTAGTTTTGTGTCAAATAAAATCATAACCAGAAGGTTAGAAGGGACCACAAAGGTCATCTATTCTAAACTCCTGCCAAGATGTAGGGTTTCTTGTGTCTGAACCATCCAAAAGAGATGCTGATCTGGGCTCCTTTTGAAGGAACTTCCACAATTTTCGTAGGTAGTTTATTCCATTGTCCTACTGTTCTTAATGTTAGAAAGTTTTTACTGAGATTTAATCTAAATCTACAATGCTGTAGTTTGAACTCATTGCCTCTTCTCCTGCCATTTGTGGCAGCTTTTCAAATATTTGAAGACTGCTATCGTATTCCCCCTTAATTTCCTCTTTTCCAAATTAAACATACCCATTTCTTTCAGTCTTTGCTCAGATGGTTTATATTCCATCCCTTTGATCTTCTTTGTCACTCACATCTGAATCCTTTTCAGTTCCTCTACATTCTTTATATACACTGGTGCCCAAAACTGGATGCAGTGCTGAATCCTAACTAGCATTGAGTAGAGTGGTATCACCTGTGACTTGCATGTTGTGACTGTTAATGCAACCTAAAATTGTATTTGCTTTTTTTGCAACATCATCACATTGCTGACTCATGTTGAGGTTGTGATCCGTATGTGAGCGTAAAAGATATTGAGAAAGAGCGAGAGAGAGCGAGAGAACTCTTAAGTCCTCTGTAACAAGTTTTCTATACTTCTTTATATTTCAGATTTATATTGCCAATTTAAAGGGGGATTCATGCTTCACAGGAAAGACATGAAAAATGTTGAGAAATACTGAACAACCTGAGTTTTCATGTGTATACAAGAGTGATCCAAGGGAAAATTTACAAGGTTCCATTGCCCTTAGACTCACACTCAGACTTTTGTGATTTTATGTTCTTTGTGCTACATTAACTGCATAAAAACACAGAGGGATACTTTCTATTTCTAATCTTGCTAACAGGGTTTCCATTTTATTTGTACACTATATGGATAATTTCATCTAGCTGTATTTCCTAATGGCTGAATTTTTTTAAAGATCATAGTTAGATTGAAAGAGAAGACAAAAGGCTACCTCAATTGCACTGGTGTGAGTTAAGACAGAATTTGTCCCAGAAAGGTTTAGAATCTGGAACACATCTGAAGGGTAAACGTCAAGAACAGAAGATGATATTATGACCATGATGTGTGGTGACAGTTCTCTATCAATAATGTATTTATCCCGAGATGCACTTGAGCATCTGTTAAGTAACTCTTTTTACTAGTACATCAGCTAGGAAATATTTCAAGAGACAGGCATCTTTCCATAGGCTTTTTTGTGACCCCCTATGGACACCTGTATGTCTCCTTAGAATCTCCTCCAACTACTGGCAGCATGGGGATGATCATGTTCCCACTGAAGACAGTGGCAAACTTCCAGTGCCTTCAGAGAGGACCAGTTATTTATCACCAGCTGGGGTTAGGACTAGCATTAAGAGGAACAGTGGTGTTAGCAGTTGCCTGAAGGCAGAATGCAGTAGATTTTTCTAAACATGAGTCACTAGTGGGTAAAAGCAGGAGCAGTTGTATTCCACAAAGACTGTAGCATTTAAGATGGGGAACAGAGACATATCTACCCAAGGAGAAAGAACCTTGCTATAGAACCTCTCTCTAGATAACTTTTAGTGGTTGTGGTGTAACGACTCCCCCTTGAATAAATGGAATGTTCGTATAATGGAGACCACATATACAGGAGGATCAAGGATGGGTCCTAAGATTGAACGTGTGTTAGAAGAAAAAGACAAACACTGTCAAGGGAAAAGAGGAGAACAGGGAGAAAAGACACTTTTGGAGATACTAGAGGCAGTACTGCTGGAAGTTCAGATCTGAGTTGTGAGCAGATAATCTGACCTAGAGTCAGCTTCACTCCTCTGCAGTTGCACACTTCAACTTCCCTCCAATTTCCATCATTCTGCCTCCTGGAGAAGGGATCCCTAGATGGTGTATATTCACTCCCCCAAGCCTTCTTGTCTCATTATCTGGTGAGGAATGCTGAAACTATGAGTATGTCTACACTACAAAGTTAATTCGAACTAACAGCTGTTAATTCGAATTAACTTTCATAGGCGCTACACACGCAAACCGCTAGTTCGAACTTAATTCGAACTAGCGGAGCGCTTAATTCGAACTAGGTAAACCTCATTCTACGAGGACTAACGCCTAGTTCGAATTAAGTAGTTCGAATTAAGGGCTGTGTAGCCACTTAATTCGAACTAGTGGGAGGCTAGCCCTTCCCAGGTTGCCCTGGTGGCCACTCTGGGCCAAACCAGGGAAACTCGTCTGCCCCCCTCCCGGCCCCGGAGCCCTTAAAGGGGCACGGTCTGGCAACGGTGCCCGTGCCAGGTGCAAGCCTGCCAGCACCCAGCCAGCAGACCCTGCACCTGGCACGGCACGAGCTAGACACCCGCTGCCACCCAGCCCTCCCCCTCTTCCCAGGACCAGGCTGGCGGCTCCCAGGAGCCTGCCCGGGGCCGCAAGAGGTGGATGCCCGCCTGGTCTAGTGTAGAGATCGTGGACCTCATCCAGGTTTGGGGGGAGGCCTCCAACGTCCACAATCTCCACACTAGGCACAGGAAAGTGGCCATCTAGGGCAGGATAGCTGCCAGCCTGGCCACCAAAGGCCACATTCGAACCCAGGAGCAGGGTTGCATGAAAATCAAGTTGGTCCAGTGAGACCCCCGACCCTGAGCTTAGAACATAAGAACATAAGAACGGCCGTACTGGGTCAGACCAAAGGTCCATCTCGCCCAGTAGCCTGTCTGCCAACAGCGGCCAACACCAGGTACCCCGGAGGGGATGGACCAAAGACAATGGCCAAGCCATTTGTCTCGTGCCATCCATCTCCAGCCTTCCACAAACAGAGGCCAGGGACACCATTCCTACCCCCTGGCTAATAGCACTCCATGGACCCAACCTCCATGACTTTATCTAACTTCTCTTTAAACTCTGTTCTAGTTCTCACCTTCACAGCCTCCTGTGGCAAGGAGTTCCACAGGTTGACTATTTGCTTTGTGAAGAAGAACTTTCTTTTATTAGTGTGAAGCCTGCTACCCATTCATTTCATTTGGTGTCCTCTAGTCCTTCTATTATGGGAACTAATAAATAACTTTTCTTTATGCACCCTCTCCACACCACTCATGATTTTATAGACCTCTATCATATCCCCCCTCAGTCTCCTTTTTTCTAAGCTGAAAAGTCCCAGTCTCTTTAGCCTCTCTTCATATGGGACCTGTTCCAAACTCCTAATCATTTTAGTTGCCCTTTTCTGAACCCTTTCCAAGGCCAAAATATCTTTTTTGAGGTGAGGAGACCCCATCTCTACACAATACTGAAGATATGGCGTACCATAGTTTTAGACTTCCCCTCCTCCTTCTTCCCCTGGCTTCCCCCTTCCAGCTCCCTCCTCCCAGGTTTCCACCTCCCCTCTCCCACCCTCTCTCTTCCCCTCTCCCACCTCCTTTTCCCAGTCTCCCCAGAGGTTAATTCCCCCCTCCCCTCAGTTTTGTTAAATAAAGAGAGTTTCTATTTTTGAACACACATGTCCTTTATTTTTTACATCAGGAAGGGGGGCTAGGGAAGGGTACGTGGAAGGAGGTGAGGGAGGAATGGAGCACGAGCCCCCGATGGGGAGGACTGGGGTGGCACTGCGGGCTCCTCGGGGTGGAAGCTCTCCTGCAGGGCCTCCTGGATCCTGACAGCCCCCCGAATGACCCCCCCAGATGGCAGCCTGCAGCAAGTGCAGCCGGGCTGATGGCCGAGTGCTGTGATGTGCCAAGTGTGGGCACTCAGGGCACTCCAAGACAGGACTGCTTTGCTGTCCCTCATCGAGGTAGACAAGCAAGCGGGGAACCCTGAGAACTGTCTGTCCAGGGTGGGGGCTCGGGTCCCTTTAAGCACAGCCCTCGGCTAGCCTGAGGCAGCAGCTCCACGCTCTAAGTCCTAAGCTGATGCCCTGCTGGCACTGGTTCCGGCCAGCCTTAACTTCGGTTCAGGGTCCACTCAATGTGGACATGCTAGTTCGAATTAGCAAAATGCTAATTCGAACTAGTTTTTAAGTCTAGATGCGCTAATTCGAATTAGCTTAGTTCGAATTAACTAATTCGAACTAAGTTAGTTCGAATTAGTGCTGTAGTGTAGACAAACCCTATGAGACAAGGGACAGTGGGGACAGCAGAAGGAGTGACGGTGCCCTCCTAAAGGTGACATACCAACGGGATATAGGAAGGAAACTGAGGTTGATGGCAGAGGATTTTGCAAGAACAGTTGGTGCAGGACAACAGTACCTATTGGCTGGCCTTGAACTGCTTCCATCTTTCTGCCCCCCCAGCCTAACTTTCCATTCACAGCTGAAGAAGGCTAGTCACTCTCTTAGCTTCTTGCCACCAGATGCCTTGAAGGCCATGGATAAGAACGGCCATACTGGGTCAGACCAAAGGTCCATCTAGCCCAGTATCCTGTGTTCCTACAGTGGCCAATGCCAGATGCCTCAGAGGGAGTGAACAGAACAGGGAATCATGAAGTAATCCATCTCCTGTCACCCATTCTGAGCCTCTGACAGAGGCTAGGGACACTGTTCCTACCCATCCTGACTAAGAGCCATTGATGGACCTAAACTCCATAAATTTATCTAGTTCTTTCTTGAACCCTGTTGAAGTCCTGGTCTTCACGACCTCCTCTGGCAAGAATTTCCACAGACTGACAGTGCACTGTGTGGAGAAAAACTTCCTTTTGTTTGTTTTAAACCTGCTACCTATGAAGGATGATTTTCTTATTTCTCCTTGCCTCTCCAACTGTGGCTTACAGATTACACAGAGGAACCCCAGTACCTTTTTTCCATTGGTAACTCCTGCTACCTTCTGGTAGCAATATCTGCCTTTCTGCTGCTATCCTGTTGGCTCCATTTTCTCTTGGTGACAGTATATTGAATCCTGTTCCCACTGAAGTTTGTGAATGGGAGAAAGCTTGCACAAGCAAAAGGGAGATTCTAGGAAAAGGAGGCAGGTATCTTGAAGAATTTAGGAAGCAAAAAAATAATTAGTCTTTTTAAATAACGAAGGATGATCCCACCCTGACCTTGACTTTTGTAAAACATAAGATGGGTGGCTACAGGCCACCCTTAAAGATTTGCCTACACTTGTCTTATTTCTATGACAATTACTTTGAGTTTGTATTAAGTTCATGTTCTGAACTCCAGAGCCAAGGCACCAGATTGACACTTTTAAAGCATTTAATTATTCAAGTCGCTTGATTCCGAACAATTATTTTGACAGCATCTGTAGGGAGAGAAGGGATGAGGATAAGTGAAGTTAAACCTATTTTGGGAAGCTTTCGCTTCTCTGCAAAGGACACTAAACATTTTCTTCCTCTCCCCACTTCCCCCCATCCATTGTCCACCTCTCCTGTTGCATGTTGTGACTATGTCAACTCCTGACTACACCACTAAATCTTAGCACAGAATATTTCAGGTAGAAGTTATCTTTTGGGATCTCCTTTGAGTTAATATCATTTTTCTTTGTTGTCTCTAGGTCCAGTATTGGACTTTAACTTTCCTCAGCCACAAATCTGAGATTCAACCTTGAAGCTCAGTTGTCTTTTTATGTCTTTTTATGGACCACATTGTTCTCTCATGTAAAATTGTGTATCAACGCTTCCATGGATCATTGCCATAATTTGTCCTTGCCCTGTTCTGATGAAATCTTTGTCACTCATCAATTGCCTCTGGTTTACTTCTTCACCTTACGTACAAAACACATGCATTTTTTTATAGTGTACCAAGAGCTGACAAATTGACAAGTTACCTCATTTTACTTTTTATGTGTCTGCCTGCTCTGATACTTCATAAGCATTCAAACAAACAAATGAAACATGTGACAGATGTGACTCACATAGCTTAACAAATTACTGGAAGTTGCTCGGAGGCTACAGGTGATGACTGATAAAAGAACATACATGGAATGGAATATAATAGAATTCAGATACTATTCTAATGAAAGCTTATACTAGTGTATACAAAAAGAGAGAGTTTAAAACATGGGTCTGACTCTTAGCTGATGTAAATTGTGATAGCTCCATTGATAATTTACACCAGCACTATATTTTTGAGATCTATAAGATATTCTTCACATTCAGTGGTCCATTTGAAGAATTTTATGGTATTCTTTTCATTTGTATTAGTTTGGAATTACAGTTTCTGACTTTGTATTTATTTAGTCATTACAGGATTTACCCAGCATGCTTGGGTCATTGTGGGGTCTCAGAGCAGAGGGTGGGGGTGCAGGAGTCAGGGCTGGGGCTGGGAGATTGGGGGACTAATTGAGGGTGTGACAAGAGTGGCACTGCTCCAGTAACAATGGCTTCCTGGGATGCGCGGGGCCACACTGCCCAGCCGGTGGCTCCTCCTGAGGCGCTGTGCTGCCCAGCCTTGGCTGGTGGCTGCTCTGGGGGGCAGGGCTGTCTGGCCCTGGTCTACAGTTCCTGGGAGAGGGAGATGGAGGACACACTGCCCTGGGAGTGCCCCTAAGACACCCATGGTGGTGGGATTGCTGACCAGCAAGGTTCCCCCCTTCTGGTGCTACAGCTGAGGGTCTAGGGGAAGGGGTGGGCCATTTACCCATGGCTGGTAGCCAGCACTATGGAAAGCCCTGGCCCCAGCTGGCCACTCTCTTCCTGGTGTGCCTGCTGTGGTCACTCTGCAGTATAACTGTCCCCATATGCTCGCTGCCCTCAGGAGTCATTGGGAATATAACTGTCCCTTCTCTCAAATCCCTCCCTTTCCATGTTATGAAAACAATCTTATTCCAGGCACTTCCTGTTTTCATGGCACAACCAAATCCTGAGCTTGCTTTAAGTAAGTATAAGAGGAAGCTGAATATCAAATTTGGTGGTCCTAGCTCTTTTTGTTTAGGAGTTCTTGAACAAACAGAATAACTCATATGTTGAGTCAGATGGACTTATGGACAGACAGACTCACAAACTCTCTATAATATTTATGGTGCAGAGGGAGATACTAGTATCACATGGATTGCAATATGTTGATGACGATCAGCTCTGTCTACTTCTTGTAAAGCAGAGGTAGAACTCTTGCAGTGCTGTCCTGGGGTATGTCTAGACTGCATCCCTCTGTCGGCAGAGGGATGCAGATTAGGCAAGATGACATTGCAAATGAGGCAGGGATTTAAATATCCCTCACCTAATTTGCATAAAAATGGCCGCCTTGTTTTGCTGACTCAGCACTTTGTCTGCAAAAAGCGGCAGTCTAGAGGGGGATCTGTCGAGAAAGAAAGCCTTTTTTGACAGATCCCTGATGCCTCCTGCAAGCAGAGGGATGCAGTCTACACATACCCCTAATGTTTGACTGCAGTAGGAATACAGCTGAAAGTCACTAGTTAAGTCTCATTCCTAATAAGAAACAGGAGCTGTTTGTTGACAGAAAGAAGGACTTGACAATTTGGCAGAGGTGGAGTGACCTCACTTTTCAATGAATTACAAGGTGGAGCTCAGTCTTGGAGATTTAATGGATTAATCCTTGCTGCTGGATTCTCCCTGCTACCAGCTGTGACCAGAAATATCTTATAGCAGTTTTCAATTGACTAAGAACCTGTGCCCTTTCTTTCCAGAGTCCAACATGTTTCTCAAATAACAATCCCATCAGCTCTACTTCTGGCACCTCTGTACCATGAGGCTTTGTTTTAGCAATTAAGCCACAGAATCACCATAAGAACAGACTACTTGCTCTAGGAAGCACGTCATCTGGGAGTACTTCCTTCTGAAATCCTTACGTGTGCAAAGATTGATCTCTTCAAGGACATGCCTGGGGAAAGATTTGCCCAGAAGAAAGAAAAGAAAGAGGCAGTAATTCTCCCCTCCCCAACCTATCTTCAAGAGGACAGGTCTATCCAATGGCCTCCACAGTCTCCCTGTAGTCTCTATAAGGAATTATGATAACTAGAAGATCCTTGCTTCTCACATCCAGAGAGCCCTCAGCCATCAGCACCTTGGAAGGATTTTCCCCTTAATGTGGGATTTAAGCAGCACTTAATTGGTACATGTAGTACCTTCTGTGGGTCTTCTGCTCTAGGGTGAATTTACTGTGAATTTAAAAAGTGGCTTCCATGACTGAAGTCAACTTGGAATAATATTTTCACCATGCAATTATCTGCTCTTGTGGATTTAATATATACCCATGAAATAACCTTCAGAAAAATTAATTCTGTTGCTTATAATTAGCCTAATTTAATCACATTTCCTCTCTTTAGAAATAATAGCACCTACAATGCACTTGTTATAATCTCCCTTGGAGTCACTATCGTGTAAAATGTAATTGAAGTGTTTCTAAGATGCATAGTACAGTGTAGGTCAGGTAAATACATAATCAGGGAATTATTAATGGAGCTGCAATTAATTAATATGCCTCAACTGGAGCCATTAAGGCTGATTGATGTTATGGAATACAAGAGAGTTTGTAGTTAGCAAATCAATGATCCAGTAGACCATACTGTATTCTTTAGAGCCATTACAATTTACCATATCAAAGTCTCATTAGAGAATTTTTAATTTACTTATCATCAGCCCCATTAGTCATTAGTTTGTTCAGGTTGAATTCCACGTGAACAGAAGAAGTGTAAAAGGATGCTTGGTGGGGACACCTCTCCTCACAATTATCCTGTTTGTATAGCAGGATAACCCCATTGGAACCAATGAAGATACATTGTTGTGAAAACCAGTGTCAGAGGAGACTCAGACGGGTTTGGAATTATTTGGATATAATTTATTATGCTTGTCTAGTAACCCATTTTTTAAATAGAATAATTGATATGCTTCCATTTAAAATAGTACTCATAATTGTGGGGGGTTGTTTGGGTGGCCTGGTGATACATTTTCTGAATGTACATTGGCAGTCTCTGAGATAATATCAAAGATGGCAACAACTGTCATCCCGAGTGTTGTTTGCAATTCAGCTGGACCAATGTCAGTTGGCTCTCTCTCTTTCTCTCTGACTTGTTTTGGTCAGGACACTTCTCATGATCAGAATGAGAAAGACCGGAGGTCCCAGGAAATGATGGGAGTGGCAGCCATGATGGTCAGTCTCGATTTTTGTGTTCTTTCTATTTGTTCTTTTCATTCCTTTGTTTGTTTGTTTGTTTGTTTGTTTGTTCAAAACAGAAGCTATGGAGCCACAAATTAATGAGACAACATTGGTATGTCACATTTTAGGCCTAAATGGTGGACAAAATAGTGAGCGGGTCAGATATTCCATCCATGACTCCTTTGCCGGGCCTTTAAAAGACAAAAACAAACATAATTTCAACACAGTCCTCGAATCCTGTTAACGTGACCTCTTTGTTTTTATAGGTTACTGTAATATCTTATGAATTTTTACATACATTTTATAGATGAGCTCACAATTTGGATATGTTTGTAGGCCCAGTTGTCATAACAGAGGAGAAGTTGTCTGTGTTTATCTGAGGGATTGAAGATATGCTGGCTTTGATCCATATAGGCTGGGGCTAGTTTTCTTGTTCATTGTGAAGTAAGGATTATTATCAAATTGTCTTGCTCAAGAATGCAGTAAGGAGTTCTTTTTATTTACTGTCGACATAGTATTCCAGGTGCAATGTGTTTCTTGTTGTGTGGTGAGAAGCTGAACATATTTATTCTTACAGTGGATAAAGCTTAGAGCAATGGTAAGAAGCAGAGGATTTACAACATATTGCTTTTGTATTGTTATCCAACCCAGACTTTTGGTAGATCAAGGCTTTATCCAGAAGTTTGACTGATATCTAGTAAAAATGTCATAATGTCTCTTTATGTTTTTCTTTCATTTTGTTTTAAAATGGTAAAAATAATGGGCAGTCTGAAGCTATTCGTTTTTAAACATAACTCATTAAGGAAGATAATGGGAAGCTGATCTTAAAATTTGCATTCTTTACTGAGTAAAAAAAATTCTGTTGAAATTATTGGAGAATCAAGTGTTCTTTATATTAAAATATATTTCTGAAAATAGTAATATTGAGGAAGAATAGTACATGCACTTGCCATGGAGTGAAACAAATTAAGAGAACTGACTTTTAAGAAGGAATAATCATTCTAATCAGACTGATCTCCCACCCATAATAAGCTGATACAATATGTAGTCAATATGTAGAACTGTGTCTACATGTCTAAGGCTCAGATTGTGCCATACAACTGCAGTTGTGTTGCATCTTCATAAATCGTCCCTTCATGTGTAATGTATTACCAGTGTAATTGTGAAAGAATATAGACCTAAACCGGGTATTTGTCAAAGGAAGGGTCAGAAATTACTCTGAGTTGTATTTGTTAAAGGAGCTCTTTTTAGAGTTGTGCAAAAGTTCACAGCAAACATCAACAGCAGTCCAAATTAGGCCCAGCCATAATGTGTTTGTGAACGTCAACAAAATTTACAAACACAGGCTCAAGTTATTCATCTAGCATGATACTCCCTTCTCCCAATCAGCTCCTTTTAACCACTCCTCCCTGTCACCTCTCCCCACCCCCACATCTTCTATTTTCACTAGAGGTTGTGGTTGATATCTGATTTCTAGCCACCATACTATTATGAGACTTCTTCCTTCTTTGGGTGTTTGAGGGAATGGAAGTGATTTTCTTTCTATCTCTTCAATATTGGCATCCTCCTTCCTGACCCACAAAGATCTATTGCATATAAACCTAATCTCTTCCCTGTGATGCAGCCAATAGATCCCATTGGCTAAATGAAACCATTTGGCAGAATTTGACCCTACAACTCTTTGGCTTATTTAGATAATAAAGTTATTACCAAAGTTCTCAACTGAAGATTAGGACTTTCTCAAAGAATTTGGGCCATGCTGCCTAGTAGATAAACTACTAGACTGGAACTCAGGATATGTAAGTTCCATTGCTAACTCTTCCACTGACTGTGGGAAGTCACTTCATCTCTCTGCACCTCATTTTCCTCAACTGAGAATGGGGGAAAAAAATGCTACTAGCTTCCTCTGTGAAGTGCTTTGGGATCTACTGATTAAAAGTTCTGTGAAAGAGCTTAATATTTATTATTAATTAGTGACAGAAGCACACAGTACCATAGCTCTTCCAAGATGCTATGGATAACCCATGCAGGCCTGCAGTATTAGGTTTAATTTGCATAGCTTGAATAGTTGGTAACTGTGGGATGGGCGGATCTTCTTGGGAGGGTTATTCTTTAGATCCTGTGTATGTGAGATTAAAGGTCAATGGGTTTGGCATGGGATATTTTCTGCTTAGTATAGTGTTTCATAAAATGTTCAGGATGTGCTGTTGCTGTGCTTGGCAGGAGTGGTAGGTCACTCCTTAATGTTTTAGATATTTGTCATTTTTGGTGTCTCTCTTTGTTCTTAAGCAATACACTGGGAGTATTCCTGTTTCTTACCAGATTCACAACCCTTTTCTTCTTTGAGCTTACGTGTTTGTATTCTTGAGTCGATGCATGTGAAGAAGTGTTACTTACCTTTCAAAGTATCTGACCCAATGTCGACTGTTAAATAGTGACTTAAAAGATGTGTACATTAGGGGCAAATTTTCTGCTGGTTTAAATTGAAATTCAAAATAGTTGTGCCAGTCCACATCAGCAAACAATATATCCTTAGGGAACTAGGTGAAGACAATACTGAAAACAAGGTTAGCTGGCTTGCTTTATAGAGCATCATCAAAGAGATTGACACTAATATATGTCAGTCATTTACCAGGTGCAGAGAACAGCAGTGAATGAAACCACAAAATGCACAGCAGCACACTTCATATTTGCTCCTGGACTTATGCGATTTCAGGTGCACCTCTGGTTTTCCAGCAAGCTGGTCTCTGTTGCAAGAAAATACAAATTTGGGAATATTTAATTTCTATGAATGTAAAATTATGAACTAATGATCTTAAACACTTGCTCTTTGTGAGCCATTGTATCTGTAGCCTAAGCATATTTTTTTCAAGATAGACTTTAAACTTCAAATGAACTGTGCTATTTTCCTATTTTTATTTCACTGCTTGGAAAGAAAAATGATGCTGCGATTCAGCAGGTCTGGATTCAGGATAAAGCTCTGTCATAAATCTTCTCTGTGAGCGTAGCCAAGACATTTCGTCCCTCCATGCCTCAGTTCACTAACTATAAGATGTGGATAACTCCATCTTTGCCTGCCTTGTCTATATGGATTATGAGTTCTTTAAGACAGAGGTTGTCTCTTACACTATTCAATGGGATCCCAAGTTCAGCTGGGGTCTCTACGCACTTCTGTAACATAAATAAAAAAAAAAGAAAAATCGGAAGGGAGAGAGAAGGACTCAAAATCACCCACCCATATTATTCATAGATTAGGTAGGCATATCAGCACTCACTTCAATCTAGCCAGTTCACTGAAAATCGCAGTGAAGATGAAGTGGCATAGGATAGGAATGCACAAATCTGCCTCAGGTTCTAGATGGGCTTGTTTATCATGTTCTGAAGCTAGGGCTACTGAAGCTTCAATGCTGTCTTTAGCTATGTTAGTTGCCAGATTAAAACTAGCACAGGTGTGTCAACCAGTGCTGTAACACCAGGGTCAAATTTCCCTGATCCCCTAAGTCTCATTGACTTTCAATGGATATAGGCAACCAAATCACTTAGTACGTCTACACTACAGAGAAGATCGACACTCTGGAAGTTGATCTTTTAGTGTTCAATTTAGCATGTCTACTGTAGACCCCTACATCGAATGCTGAGGGCAGCCCCCGCCGGCGTCTGGTACTCCTCCTTCTGTGAGGAGTAAGGGAAGCTGACGTGAGCATGTGCTCCCATCAGCCTCCACAATGTGGATGCCGCAGTGGCTCAGCTCAAGGTTAGCTGAATCCAGCTATGTATTTTACATAGCTGGATGGTGCACCTTAAGCTGACCTGTCTGGTATAGTATAGACCAAGCCTTAGAGTCATAATTTAAAAGGTGTCTAGGCACCAGACTCACATGGACTACAATTCAATCCAGTGTCTAACTACCTACAAAATCTAACTCACAACCAGTGGTGGGCAACCTGTGTCCTGACAGCTGCATGCTGGCCATCAGGGTTCTGTGTGTGTGTGGCTGAGGAGACATTTTGTTTATTGTTGCCCACATCCAGATTAGGCTACTTTCCAAATGTAGGGGTTTTTTTTTTCCATTTGGTATTATTACTAAAGTGACAGATATGCAAGGGAATGTGAAGTGAGGTGTGTGCCAATTGCACACAACATGGACTGTTGGAGTCATGCTCTCTATCTGCATCCAATCAAAGCACTGCTATGATTCAGTCAACACACCCCATCCATCCTAGCTATGCCAGCACAGCTAGCAAAATTACTCTATCCCAGGAGAGAGCCTTAGTTACAACAATCTTGTGGCCCATTGAAATGAAAGAGGGCCGCTCATGCTGCCCACATCCTAATCTAGATTGCCCATCGCTATCATACACCCTTATGAAAATGACATTCTTTATATTAAGCTTGAAAATTTGAATAACTCCAATGTAATCAAAATTGTGGGATTTCATCTTTCTTTCCTCTCCAAACTGCATTTTGTTATCCACTACGTGTTTTTTTGCCCTTAGTGAGCTTCATGTAAAATGCCTGGTAAATTAAGTTATTAAAACATGACTCATTTTAAAAGTGTCAAACATAATTGCACAGTCAGAGCAGCAGAGTGTAATTTCTTCTAAATAGAAGATGGAAAGTGTTTAATTGTTCTTTTCCCAGGTCAGGGTGACTAAAGATAATGCGGAGAAGCTCAAACTAAGTATTATGAGCTATTGAGTTGAGAAGCTAATGTGATAGAATTTCCTAGTCATTTGGGATTTGGCTCTCTTTCAGTAAGGGCTGCATAGCCAAAATGAAATTCCCTGATAGATCTCTTCTGTGTTATTTACTCACAAAAACTTTGACCATAAGTAGCTTTTGGTTTCAAGTATGTTCCTGCTTTTAACCTATATTGTTCTAGTTGTGTTGGTTGATGATGAAGGGCATTAAATGACTTGACCTAGGTCATACTCAGCAGGGATCTCTTGGCGTCTAGTTCTTTATTCCTCACTCTAACCAGCAGATGATTGCTGCAACCTCACCACCTCCACTTACCCACTTTCACTGAGTTTTAACACCATAAAGTAAAAAAATAAAACCAGGAGCATTTTTAGAATCGGTCCCTATATGTTGCAAACCCCTTCAAGAGCTGACAGAGCTGAACTGAACTGTGCTGGCTAGTTACTGGAACAGAGACAAAAATACTGTAGGCCCATTGTCTTCTATCCATCTCTGATCTGTGATTAATATTATGTACAGAGAAAGTGTTTACTTTTCCCAGTTGCACTTAATGGCCCATTGCAGCATAAATAGCGCTGGCAACAATGAGAAAAATGCCCAGAATCTCAATAATCACAAAGCTATGTTTGCTTTAGAATCAGTGGCATTTCCTGGCCATATTCTTAGCTGGTGTAAATCTATTGATTTCAGTGGAGCATTCTTGATTGACACCAGCTTAAGAACTCCAGGTTCAGGAAGCTTGCTTTTTTAATAATAAGATTAGTTACTGAAATAATATGTACAGCAATGTGTAAACTACAATTTACAAAATCTGCTGTTCATGTTATGTTGCTCTCCTCCAGAAATACTTGTGGGCAGAATTACAAAAGAAACATAAGGCACACGGTTGAAAACATTATTCATTATTAATAGCACTTGAGAGCAACAGCCTCAAAGTAAATCTTTAAGTAAACTGTAAAGACGTCCATCAAGTACGGTAAGTTATGTGAACATTCCATGCAAAAGCAAAGGATATGGATGACAGCAGCAGAGCGAAAATATTAGAAATGCTTTTTTGTATGCCCATTTTACCCAGAGCTAAATATGCTTTCACCAAATATAGAAATTCGTGCAAAACAATGTATCAGCCAGCTGGCCTGAAAGTCTCATCCACGTCACACTACTGTAAATCAGGAATGACTCTACTGAGGTCAATGGAATGACACTCTTGTGAGATGAGACTGGAGCCCAGAAAGTCAGATGTTGATCTCGGTTTTGTAAGTGCAAATTAATTACTCATAACACCACTGAAGTTAATGGTGCCATGAGGTCAGAGTATGGCCCAGAGCATCTTAAAATGAAAGCTGCTCATAAAACTTCAAGCAGCGAAAACCTGATGATAGCAGGAAAGTGTAATAGAGCTAGTCATGCCCTGTGAAGTGAAGGGGTGCTACTATCCCCAACATACACGTGGAACCTGGAGGCACAGAGAGATAGAGACCAAATCCCAAAGGTACTGAGGCAGGCCTGCTGATCGGGGAGAGGAGATAAGGGGGACATGTGCCCTGGGGCACAGAAATTCAAAAGGGACTAGAGTACCCAGTGGTGTCCAGAATCTCAAGCCCTTTAAATCATCATCAGAATGCCACATGATATGCTCCAGGCAGTGCTGAAGACTGGTTGCTCCCAGCCCCACCCCTTCTGTCAGAGGCTCTGCCTGTTCTAGGAGCGTAGAGATGAACCTTCCCCACTTAGTCCAGGGATCTGGCAAATCCACCAACCCCTTGTACTGAGGTATTACATCACCCAGTATGGCATAATTTTCTGGAACAACATTGTGATCCACAAGGGCTGTGTTAGGCACCTAGGCTCCCTATTCAATACTCTGCCTCTCTCAGGGTATGTCTACACGACAAAGTTAATTCAAACTAACAGCCGTTAGTTCGAATGAACTTTCATAGGGCGCTACACATACAAACTGCTAGTTCGAACTAGCGGAGCGCTTAATTTGAACTAGGTAAACCACATTCTACGAGGACTAACACCTAGTTCAAATTAAGTAGTTCGAATTAAGGGCTGTGTAGCCACTTAATTCGAACTAGTTGGAGGCTAGCCCTTCCCAGCTTGCCCTGGTGGCCACTCTGGGCCAAACCAGGGAAACTCTTCTGCCCCCCTCCCGGCCCCGGAGCCCTTAAAGGGCCATGGTCTGGCTACACTGCTCGTGCCAGCTGCAAGCCTGCCAGCACCCAGCCAGCAGACCCTACACCTGGCATGGCATGAGCCAGCCACCCACTGCCACCCAGCCCTCCGCCTCTTCCCAGGACAAGGCTGGCGGCTCCCAGGAGCCTGCCTGGGGCCGCAAGAGGTGGGCGCCCGCCTGGTCTAGTGCGGAGATCGTGGACCTCATCGAGGTTTGGGGGGAAGCCTCCAATGTCCATGATCTCCGCACTAGCCACAGGAACGCGGCCGTCTACAGCTGCATGGCTGCCAGCCTGGCCTCCAGAGGCCACATGCGGACCCGGGAGCAGGTCCGCTGCAAAATTAAGGACCTGCGACAGTCCTACTCCAGGGCCTCCCAGCCAGGGGCCGACCTGGAGGCCTGCCCCCACTTTGAGGCCCTGGACCGCATCCTGGGGGCTCACGCAGTTCATGCCCCCCGGGTGGTGATCGACCCCGGGGCAGAGGGACCCGTCCCTGACACCGAGGAGAAGGAGGATGCCAAGAGCCAGGAGCCTGCAGGGAGCCTGCCCAGGACCCAGGACCCCCGAGGCATCCCACAGAGCACATCGGCTGTGTCGTCCGAGGCCGAGGGGGGCTCCACATGTGAGTGCCATCATGCTCCCCTTATGTGTACGGGGAGATGGGGGGAGAGGGAGCCCAGAGACCGTGCGCCTGGGCCTTTCCCACCATGGAGCAGCAGTTGGGTGTCATGCAGGGGCCCTGGCCCGTTCCCCACACGCCGACCTCGCCTTGCACAGGGGGGCTGGGTTTCACCCACTGTGTCCCCAGGGAGAACTGACCACTGCTTTTGTTTCACCACAGCCGCAGCACTTGGGACTGCAGGGCGCACCATCCCGCCTGCAACAGCCACCCACACCTGGGCCAGCAGGTGCACCAGGAGCCTGGAGGACTACCACTGGTGGCACCTGCAGCTACTGGAGCACCAGCTCCGCACCCAGGACCACTGGGTCTGGGAGGACCTGTGGCTGCGGCAGCAGAGCTTGGAGGTGCTGGAGGAGCAGGGCCGTGCCCTCAGAGGCCACCTCCAGACCCCGGTGGACAGGTTCCTGCTTCCTCCTGCTCCGGCCCCTGCGGCTGCCCCAGCTCTCGCTCCTCCTCCCACCCCTGCTCCCCTTCCCGCTTCCTCCACACCCGCCATCCCTCCTGCCCCACCCTCCACACCCACTCTCTCCCGACGCCCCCGCACCCACAGTGCTGCGAGACGGGAGAGCCAGCAGGACCCCCAACCCTGTGCTTTCCCTTCCCTTCCTCCCCTTCCTCCCCCTTCCAGCTCCCTCCTCCCAGGTTTCCCAATCCCCTCTCCCACCCTCATTCCTCCATCCCCTCACTCCAGTTATGTACAATAAAAAGAGATTGTTGTTTTCAGAACAGGTGTCTTTATTTAACATTAGGAAGGGGGGTTAGGGAGGGGAAAGGGAAAGGAGGGGAGGGTGGAAGAAGGCCCCAATGGGGCATGCAGGGAGAGTTCAGTCCTCCTCCTCCACCAGGAAAGTCTCCCGCAAGGCTTCCCGGATCTGGACGGCCCCCCGCTGGGCCTCCCGGATGGTGGCGGTGTGGGGCTGAGCGTAGTGGCCAGCCATGCGCTCAGCCTCAGCCATCCAGGCTGGCAGGAAAGCCTCCCCCTTCCGCTCACACAAATTGTGCAGCACACAACATGCTGCCACCACGGGAGGGATATTGTGCTCAGCGAGGTTGAGGCGGGTAAGGAGGCACCTAAATCTGGCTTTCAGTTGTCCGAAGGCCCCCTCGACCACAATGCGGGCCCTGCTGAGCCTGGCATTGAAGGCCTGGCAGGAGGGGTTGAGGTGCCCCGTGTACGGCTTCATCAGCCAGGGCTGTAGGGGGTAGGCCGCATCCCCCACCAGGCAGACGGGCATGTCCACGTCCCCAATCCTGATGTGGAAGTCGGGGAAGAAGGTCCCGGCGTGCAGCCTCTGGCACACAGAGGAGTTGCGGAACACCCTGGTGTCGTGTGCCTTGCCGGACCAGCCCACATTAATGTCCGTGAACTGGCCCCGGTGGTCAGACACGGCCTGCAGGAGGACGGAGAAGTACCCCTTGCGGTTGATGTACTGGGAGGCCTGGTGTTCCGGGGCACGGATGGGGATGTGCGTCCCGTCGATGGCCCCCCCGCAGTTGGGGAAGCCAAGGGCACCAAACCCCTGGATGATGGCGTCTGGATCGGCGAGGTGGACCACCCTGAAGAGCAGCACCCGGTTGATGACCTTGACCACCTTCAGAGAGACACAGCAAACCGCGAATCACTGGCGCGCTCAAGTGGCTGGGAGTGTTCGTTCCCTGGCACTGCCCCATGCCCCACTCCCAGAAGCAACCCCCGCTGTGATCCTGACCGCCGCGGGTGGCCTGTAGTATGGCCGGGACAGACCTGACCCTCCCGTGTGGGGCACTGTCGTCTTCTCCCCCGCCCCCATTTTCCCTGGGTGGCCCATTCCCTCCTTGTAGCCCCCCCCCCAGCCCAGTGGCCGGTGAGTGCCGTACCTGCATGAGTACTGCTCCAAAGGTGGATCTCCCCACGCCAAACTGGTTCCCGACGGATCGGTAGCTGTCTGGCGTGGAAAGCTTCCACAGGGCGATGGCCACACGCTTCTGGAGGGGGATGGCGGGCCTCATGCGAGTGTCCCGTCACCACAGAGCAGGGGCGAGCCACTTGCAGAGCTCCAGGAAGGTGTCCTTCTTCATCCTGAAGTTCTGGGTCCACTGTCTGTCTCCCCAGTGCTCCAGGACGATATGGTCCCACCAGTCGCTGCTGGTGTCCAGACGCCAGATGCGGCAGGGCACGCTGGCTTCTGGGCGCTGCTGCGGCTCCTCCATGGCCCCCAGGGAGGCCAGGCGGAGAGGCAGGGGGCTGACGTGCACCAGGTGGTGCCAGGCAGCCTCCAGC
Source organism: Pelochelys cantorii (assembly GCA_032595735.1). Taxonomy (NCBI): domain Eukaryota; kingdom Metazoa; phylum Chordata; order Testudines; family Trionychidae; genus Pelochelys; species Pelochelys cantorii. The sequence continues at coordinate 235,975,137 of CM064327.1, forward strand.
CATTGCTGTCAGGCTTGCAGCAGCAAGTCCAAAAACTGCACCAGAATGCCCAGGGCGAGCTCTGGCTCCATGGTGCCAACTGTGGCGACGTCCCCAATGGGAACCACCGACACAGGCAGGCGCAGAGGAAAACGCTTTGCTGTCCCTCGGCGAGGTAGGCAAGCAAGCGGAGAATCTGAGAACCGGCTGTCCAGGGGGGTCCCTTTAAGCACGAGCCTCAGATAGCCTCAGACAGCAGCTACACAAAGCAACTACTGACCTGATGCCCTGCCGGAACCGGTTTCAGCTGCCCTTAAATGCGACCCAGCGTCCAATCAGTGTGGACATGCTAGTTCGAGTTAGCAAAATGCTAATTCGAATTAGTTTTTGGGTCTAGATGCGTTAGTTCGAATTAGCTTAGTTCAAATTAACTAATTCAAACTAAGTTAGTTCGAATTAGTGCTGTAGTGTAGACATACCCTCAGAGACATATGGCTTAGGTGCCTAAGTAATTTCACTTTCCTGACACCAATGAGCTGGCCAGAGAAGGTGGAATTAGCCACCCTATAACTTTGGGCATAGTGGATGGCATGCTTATTTGATATGTGAGAGACTGAGGTTCAATTTCTCTTCCCAAAGAAGCAAAATGAGAAAGGGATTTCCCCTTAGCCAGAGAATGCTCTCACAACTGAGCTATGGCAGTCAATGTAAAGTGAGGGTGATCTCAATCACTCCTGCTGTTGCATTGTGGATAAATAATTAAATAGCCACTGAAGCAGGGAGACTGGATTAGTGCCCTAACATCTGTGCTACAGAGTCATTCTGTTTTGCTGTTGCTCTCTGGTCCAGTGATTTTTTAAGTAGTTATCCAGTCTCCCACATCCCAGGAAAGTGCTAGGCTAAAAGTTATAAGCGGGGGACACCACTTCCTCTTCCTCCTTTAACTAGATTTTGTGCAGGGACCAATCCAGTAGGTGGATTGCGTCCCATAAATCCACCGAAGCAACAAAATTATACTGGTATAAACAACAAGGAGTTGTTTGGGCATACGCTTCTGTGGGCAAAGTCCCACTTTGTTCATGCATCTGATGAAGTGGGCCTTTGCCCACAAAAGGCTTAATGCCCAAATAAATCTGTTAGTTTTTAAAGTGCCACAGGACTCCTTATTGTTTTGCAGATACAGACTAACACAGCTACCCTTCTGAGACTGGGGTATAAGTCTGCTGTAAATGTGAAATAAGAAAATCTTTTGTAGATTTCCATATGTTTCCATGGATGTTACTGATGACTGAATTTCACCACATATTTTCACTTGGTAAAATCAGTTTGACTGGATTTGGAGAAATTGTTATATATAGCACCTACAGAGTTTCTATTCAACCTCCCTAATAACTATTTGGTCGTAATATTTTCAAGGATGCAACAAGCACTAAAACTGCTAAAATTCCAAAATCCCTTTTAAGATGGCAGAATTTAGTCTTAAAATTGAACAGTAGAACTTTCTTGGGGCCTAGTCCTATAAATAACTTCACATGAATATGGCCCTGCATTAACTTGCAGCTCCATCAGTGTGGAATACCTTGCAGAATTGGGGCTTCATTAGGGCATTTTGGGGGGCTGTTTATCATTCCAGTTTAGCAGCTGTCCTGATCCAGAGCCAAATTCTTCTCTCAGGGTACATCTACACAGCAGCGTTATTTCAGAATAACTGATGTTATTCCAAAATAGCAAAGTGTGCGTATACACTACAAGCCTTTATTTTGAAGTAATGTCGAGCTGGAGAACTTCTTATTCTAACTCCTGTAACTCTCATTGTATGAGGAGTAAGGTAAATTGGAGGAAGAGTGCTCTATTTCGAAATAAATGCTGTGTAGACGCTCCCAATTTTGAAATAAGCTATTTTGAAATAAGGTATGCAATTGACGTGGCTCAATTTGCATAGCTTATTTCAAGTTAAGCCCTGCTGTGTAGATGCACCCTCAGTTACATCAATGTAAATCTGGAACAATTGCAGAGGTTAGAACGGAGTTATTCTGCATGTATTCCCATATGACTGAGAACAAGTTTATTTTGAAGTAAGTTACTTTGAAATAATAATTCCCAAAATAACTGTTTTGAAATAGCATGTCCACACTACAAATCCCCATCAAAATAGCACAGATTTATATAGAAATAGCACGTCCACACTGATTGCATTTAAAGCCCATTGCAAGCACACTGGGCAGGGCATCAGGATAGCAGTCACTTCCTGTAGCTGCTTCCTGAAGCTGAGGCTCATGTTTAAAGACTTTTCTCCTTGCCTGCCTTCTCAAAGGACAGCAAACTCTCACTGTGTGCTCTGGTTGCCCTTGCAGATGCCACAGCATTCCCACCATGGAGCCAGGCATGCTGCAAAGCAGCATCAGGCTCTTAGACCTCCTGCTGTAACTCCTGGCACAGCTTATGCAGACAGTTTTTGTGGGACTATATGACCACAACAACTAGCTCAGAATGGTGAACCTCCTCACCCTGGCCCAGGCACTCCTAGTGCACCACAGTCCTTTCTATCTTCCCCTGCACACTGTGCATTGCTGCTTCTGGTGCTGGGAGATCAGTACCGACTGGTAGGATCAGATTGTCATGGAGCAGTAGGATGACCAGCAGTGGCTCCAGAACTTCTGTATGTGGAAGGCAACCTTCTTGGAGCTCTGCAAATGGCTTGCCCCTTCACTCTGGTGACAGGATACCTGCATGCGACCCGCTATCCCCTCCAGAAGCACGTTGCTTTTGCCCTGTGGAAACTCACCACACCAAACAGCTACTAATCCATCAGGAACCGGTTTGACATGGGTAGATAGATCGTTGGGGCTCTGCTCATGCAGGTTTACTCTTTTACTATGTCACTAACAGAGTGGCAAAGCGCTGAAAAGGGTTACCTGGGGAAGGAGGTGGAATCTCCCAACTAAACCAGGACAGGTTTTTCAGTCCTGGCTTCACAAAGCCTTGGCGGGGATTGTTTAGTTGGGGTTGGTCCTGCTGTGGGAAGGGGCTTGGGCTCAGGGACCTCCTGAGGGCTCTTGCAACCCTATGATTCTATGATTCTACAGGTGGTGAAGGCCATCAACACCATTCTGCTATGCAGGGTCATCCCCCTGGGTGACATGGACCCCATTGTCACTGGTTTTGCTGCCACGGGCTTCCCCAACTGTAGGAAAAGAATATTGATGGCACCCACATCCCCATCCTGGCCCCCAACCACTGTGCCTCAGATTTCATCAATGGGAAGGGGTACTTTTTCATCCTGGACCACAGGGGTTAGTTCAGGTGGTCAGGGAAGACACACAATGCCCACATTTTCAGGAGCTCCAGCCTCTTTCAAAGGATGCACACCAGCACTTTTTTTTCCCTGACTGCACCATCATGGGCAACGCAGCCTTTCCCTCAACTCCCTGGCTGATAAGGCCCTACACAGGACCCAACCAAAGAGCACTTCGACACCAGGCTCAGAATGTGCCACATGGTGATGGATGGTGCCTTCGGCCACCTCCAGTGGAGGTTCCAGTGTCTCCTCACCCACCTGGACCTCGGTGACCAGAACATCCCCCAAGTGGTGGTGGCCTGCCATGTGTTCCACAACCTTTGTGAAAACAAGGGGGAGACTTTCCTACAAGGGTGGGGGGCAAAGGCTGGATGGCTAACCAGGGCTTATGAGCAGATTCACACCATTGCCATTCGGTGAACACATCAGGGGGCTGTGCTCATCCTGGAGGCCCTGAGGGAGAGTTTCAGCCAACTCTCAGCCAACACCTGTGAGACTGGTCTTTCAGCCAATACCTGTGAGCCAACACAGGTCTTTCAGCCAACATCTGTGAGACTGTCCCCCCGGGCTTCCCCACAAAGATATGGGGGCTGGGAGTTGCGGGTGTGGGTGTGTGTAAGGTGGTGGCTGCTGGACCGCTCAGTGATGGTGACGAGGTGCTCCACGGAGGTGATGAATGTGGAGCACATGATCTTGTGCTGCCGGGACGGCTGCTCCCAGATGGTCCAGCTCAGCTCCCAATCAGTATGGCACTCCTTGAGATCAGCAACTCACCCCGGTGCTCCTGCTCAAAACTTCTGTTGAGGGCACATTGGCAATCCAGGTATTCCCGCAGCAGGTCCTCACAGGGTTGCCTGTATCTACGGCTCTTGGGGGGTTGGGAGGATGGTGTGAGAAGATAAGTGAGAAGGGCAATCATCCCAGGAGACACTGTGCATGAAGCCTAGCCTTCATCTGTGAGCCACATCCTGGGATGTGGCTCACAGATGAAGGTCTCAGTTCAGACAATGGTGATGTGCTTCAAGCAAAGCCATCTGTGTCTTGCTTGAAGCCTCACTTCAAGTCTCACTACCCCCACATCCCGGGAACAAGCAAGCATGGGAAGATGCTGTCCAGGCCAGGAGCCTGCGGGTGGGAGGTGGGGATGGGGTGTCTTGGCTTCTCTCCATGACACATACATGCTGGGTCTGGCTGTAGTGGCATCCCACAGAGAGAAGATTTCTATCCCTGCCCTCTGGAGGAGAGGGGGGAAGGTGTCGGGGGAGGTGTGTGTGAGTGGCAGACACACTTGCCTGGAAACGGATGCTGCCTGAGGGTATGTCTACACTACCACCCTAGTTTGAGCTAGGGTGGTTAATGTAGGCATTCGAAGTTGCAAATGAAGCCCAGGATTTAAATATCCCGGGCTTCATTTGCATCTTGCCGGGCGGGCGCCATTTTTAAATGCCCTTAGGTCGAACTCCGTGCCCGCGGCTACACGCGGCATGGAGTAGGTAGTTCGAATTAGGATCTCTAATTTGAACTACCATTACTCCTCGTGGAATGAGGTGTACCAGTAGTTCGAATTAGAGATCCTAGTTCGAACTACCGACTCCGTGCCACGTGTAGCCGTGGGCACGGAGTTTGACCTAAGGGCATTTAAAAATGGTGCCCACCCGGCAAGATGCAAATGAAGCCCGGGATATTTAAATCCTGGGCTTCATTTGCAACTTCGAATGCCTACATTAACCACCTTAGTTCGAACTAGTGTGGTAGTATAGACATACCCTGAGTGTGGGCATGACCCTGTGTGTTTCCATGACCCCAACCTCCTTAGTGGTGACTTGTCATGGGAAGGTGTCCCACCATGGAGTCCGGAGTAAGGCAGGCCTGTGCAGGAACCTTGCAAGAAGGAGCCATGGGTTCTGGTGTGAGAGCCTCATGGGGCTGGGTGCTCCATACTGGGGCTCCATGTGCACCCATGTGCACAGACTGTTGTGTGAGCCCCAAGCCGAGAAGGCTAAGTGAAGAGCACGCAGCCCGTCACAGCCCTCCCCCCACGTGTGTCATGGGCAACTTATGGAACTCACCTGTACTGCCTTCTCCAGCCTCGTCCAAGCCCTGGGAGATATCCTGGGAGTGGGGGACTGGCTGCAAGGAGATGACCACCTCCTGGCAGGCAGGCATGGTGTCAATGCTGGCCTGCGCCTCCTCCTCCTTGTCATTATCCTCTTCCACAGCTGACGATGGGGGGTATCCAGGCTGGAGTCGACAATGACGGGGGGGGCAGTGGAGAGAAGGCATCCCCTCCCAGGATGGCATCCAGAATCAGCACATTTGGGGTGTCGCCCCAGAGAGGGAACTTTCCTCCCTGGCCCTGATGTAGGACTGCCTCAGTTCTTTTATTTTCATTCAGATCTGGTCCTGGGTGTGGGAGTACCCCTTCTGGGCCAGGCTGGCGGCCATCTGGCTGTAGACATCTGCATTTCTGCAGCTGGGGAAGAGATCCTGGAGGTTAGATGCCTCTTTCCAGACCTCGGTGAGATCCAGGATCTCTGTACCAGTCCAGGCCGGTGCCCTCTTTTGCTCCTGGACAGGGTCTTCCAAGCTGGCTGCAGCTGTGCTTGCAGCCGTGGGGCTTGGAGAGAATTCTGGGGTCTGCCATAGCAGCAGTGAAGGCACTGCAGAGTGCTGCTGTGTGGCACGGGGCTAGCAGGGCCAATGTGGTGCCACAAGCCCTTTTCCTTCTGCCTGAAGCTTTAAACCCTGCATGGGGAAGGGAAGCTATGCATTTTTCAGGGGGTTGGACAGAGCAGCCACCAGGACAGAAGTGAGAGGCTCTGGAGGCCAATCATTTCGAAATAACAACAGTCTAACACTAACCCCCTCTTTCGACTAGCAATTTCAAAATATGCGTTATTCCTCATAGATTCAGGGGTTGTTATTTCAAAATAACAAGACCGTTATTTTGAAATAATTTTGAAATAACGGGCTTGCTTTGTGGACCCTCTTTGTTATTTCAAAATAAAGGGAGTTAATTCAAAATAACTCTGTAGTCAGGCATGCCCTAAAAGCATAATCTATTAAAGAAAATTTGAAACTATTAAAATAAAATAAAATATCGGACTATGTGAAGCTGCAAGAACAATAATGATATTTACTGGGGTTTTTTCCATTTTTCTCTCTTCTCTTTGGAATCTTTTATTTATGAAATACAATATCAAAGTTCAGAATAGAACATCTGGGTTAATACCACTTACCCCCTTGGCACTGGGCAAATGGTATATTTGCTAATACTATTGCAATTATGCAGCAGCATTGCTTGATAAATTAGTCTCTTGGGAGCATTTATAAAGTTCCTTGTAAAAAACCTTCCTGAATTCATGTATCTTGACTGAATGGAATATATTGTAGCAAAATGGTTAACAGGCAAGTGATAATCCAAGTGATTGGGAGAGGAGCTTTCTTTGCCAATTCTCCCCATTAGCTTGGTTTCTTTTCTGTCCATGTAAATAATACATGCTGGATACTGTGATAAATAGTAGAACTTTACAAATTGCAAATATGTATTTAGTAACACATGTAAGAGCCAAGTATGATCTCTGTGTTGGCCTAAGGCACCGTTAGGTACATTAAAGTTGTGGGATGGGGAGGTGTACTGTAGCCAGAGTTCCCAGGACAAGCTCTAGGGGACTCAGTCAAAATTCATCCTGGAGCTCTGAGGTATCTTGATAACTCTCCTTGGAATGTACAAGTCCAACTCTGCTTCAGGTGCCCCTTGCCACTAAGAGTAGACATGATGTTTGCTAACAAAATTGTGGTTAGCCTCTGTGCTCTGGCAGAGCAGGGTATAGAGGAAAAACTACTTGTGCTCGTCTCTGTCATGTTACATTGCCCTTCAGCGCCTGCCCGCAAACTGCTAAACAATAACATACCATACTGCGTGTTCCAGATGCCAATACAATCAACAACAACAACAAAAAAAAGTTAGAGAAATGACTGGAAGGCAGAATGAGTTTTGAATGATATTTGTAAGAAAACAACAGCTATTAAAATTCTCATATGTTAATCCCATTGCCATTAATATGGTTCATAAATGACTTCCATATATTTTGAAGTACCCCACCACATGTCCTGTATTACATACATCAGTCTCTCCAAAGATCACCTGAGAAAGACTAGCAATCTTTTCCCATTGTATCAGGGGAGCACTGCCATTCAGTGTCTCAAGATCAGCTTCGTTGCTGCCTTTAAACTAGTTTTCATCCTGAGGACATTTTCTTCAGCTTAGAGGAATCCTTTAAACTGAATATTTTTCTGTGCTGACTGTATTTATGTATTTTATTTCAATATTTTTCCAGAAAGAAATTTCACATCCAAAGGTATCTGAAGTACTCTTTAGGGATCCTTTAGGCTCCCTTTGGGAGCCCTCTGTATTCTTTTATAAATGCATACCGTAATCGAGGACAGGCTACAACACAGAAGGACTATGTATGGTCTTAAGGAATAAGGACTATGGAGTTTTTTTGTTACATTGATTTTTTTACTCTTGTCTTTAACTGCCTAATAATTATGAACTCAACTCTTTTTGCATTTTTTTTTTTTTTTTTTGCCGTATGACTTTTTCTTGATCACAAACATGAATACTAAAGGTTACAACATTCAAAATTGCTTGGGTATATAGACAGTCCATGTGTGTTAATTTTAATAGGTGTTAGATATCCACTTCTTCTAGGAGTCCTCATCCTAATAATATTCAGGCATCACCTTTAAAATGTGTATGAAATGTATATAATTTAGATGCTTGGTGAGCTCTTATTCTGATTTTCTTTAGCAATAGACATATTAAAGCCAGTTAACTTCCAAAAGGACCCATCTAGTGAATTTTGCTTGTTCATCCTCAACTGTAATTAACTTAATGGTTGGCAATCCAAAGGCCAATAATCAATAGACTATTATTAATAGATATTTAACCCACTATCTTTGATCGATTGTGGCTCAGAAGTACTGCACAGTTTTGGTGCAAAACAACTTTTGTAACGTCTAAGAAGACCAAGTATCAAACACCTTTAAAGAAGTCAGAAATGCCCAGGATATCCGAAAGTTTAACAATAGCATTCTGTTCCTTTGATTTGATTTGATTTTCCATTGATATTGTCTTTAAACTATAGACAGCTACATATTATCGTCCCCTTGTTAAAAAGTCAACAAGAAAGGCTTTGATAAATAGGGAGTTATCTTTACAGTTAAAATGAAAGCAGATTATAGTATTCACCATAGAACATGAAAGAAATAAAATAATTGTAGAGAGATCTGAAAAAGTTAGCAACTTAACCTGTATTTTAAGAGAAAATTAAACCGATAGTTATTCAGGATAAAGATGTAAATTGTTGGAACAAGATCTTTTCAAAAGAATGTAATATAGCACATTTCATCCTCCTCCACCTTTGGTTATTTTTTTGCAAACGATCAGATTAAGTATTTACAGAAAAGAAACTTACAAACCAAGATTATAAAAAAGTTTATTTCCCTTTTTAAATGGCATGAGGATGGAAATAGCAAAACGCACCAACACCATCAAATACCACCAATAATGCCAGACTTCACTGCCTAACTGTACATTTCATCTGCATGTACTTTTGTACTTTCTTCCATTTTTCTTTCATGCATCAAACACCCTCCCCACACAAATCTATAAAGCTAGTGCCCTTCAAGGATTGGGTAAAAAAGAGTCTGGTTCATAAAGAAAATTATTTTTGTTGAAAAACCAAACCCCCAAAAAGCAAAAATATTCTCAGTTTCTGGTGTGAAATATTTTAATTTTGGATATGCCACCATGATGCCTCAAAGGAATTGCTTGTCTCACTTCCCTAGTCTCTACAAACTGGGCTCACCAACAGGACTACATCTTCCAGAGTCAGAGCTGTCCCTAGGTTATGCTGAACAGGGGCAACAGCACCAGACCCTACAGTTTAGGGAATCCTGCTCAGAGTGCACCATGGCTAGGGATTTCCATATGCACTACATCTCCTAACCATTGAGTTTGTTTCCTGATCTCAGTGTTTTGCCTTAAGTACCCTTTAAAGCCTTTGGGGCAGGAACACTTATTCAGTGACCCTGAACTTACAAACACTTAGTCACATACTTAACTTTACATACTAAGTACATAAGGAAACCATAGCAGGATTAGACCTTAAATAATATGGAGTAGATCCTTGGCTGGTGTAAATTGCTATGGTTCTGTGCAGTTATGGACATATATAGCACCTGAAGATATAGATACTGAATAAAACCTAATCCCCCAGATAAACATAGGCAACAAAATTATCTTCATTATTGTCCAGGAAGATACTCAGAGAATATAGTCTCTAAACACAGTATTAGAACCAGTATAGAATATAATATTCAAGAACGGTATCAGAGTAACAAAATTGACATGGAGTAAATTATTGTAACATTTTATCAGTGAAGGAAAACAAGCCTGTTGAACATGATAATTCACTTAAAATTAATCTTATATTGTGTGGTTAAAGAAACACTCTGTCAATAAATAGCATTATACCTTTCAGAGAGTATTAATATCAATTAATCTTTGTGTGTTTCATCATTTTTTCAGTACAAGAAGTTTCCTAACAATTACTATTGTTCAAGGGCTATTGTTCTTTCATCTTTTGAATTATGATTGTCTTTGATTTAAAATCTGCATCAGATATAAAGTTTGGAGAAACTCATCTCCTTTATCTTCCTTACTCCCAGAGTTGTTCCCCCCTCCCCTCCAAACAGAGGATTTCTGCTTTTCCTGTATTTTATAATTGGGAGTGTCCTGTTAAGCTTTAGTTCATTTATTAGTATAATATCTGATCCTTGTCAGATGTTGCAAGATCAGAGGAAGTCGCTTTACCAATCAAAAGAGTCTCAGACCTCTGCTTTGACTGCATTTTTTCACTTGATGTTTGCCAGCTTAAAAGCACTGTATCAGCTTCATTCTGCATTTGAAAAATTATCTGTGACTTCTACAAAGCAGATATAGTTCCAGGAATTTTTGAAGATTTCTGCAAATCCCAATTTCCTTTTGAATTAGCTTCTCACTTCATAACTCTGCCTTTGATTCTTAGCCTCCAAAATTGTATTTATTTATTTATCTGACAAAATGGAATGGACTTCTGCATGATGCCTGTATAGAGTATTCCACTGTCCTTTGCGCTTGCAACATTTTCTTTCTTTTTTTTTCCAAATCTCTTCTTTTTTCCCGTTTCCCCCAAAACATGTTTGTGATGGTTCCTCGGATGATTTGTTTATTATTATTGAGACCTATTCTTCAGCCTTTATAGGAGTGCCACTTTTTTTCCTCTGCCAGGGTACATCTACACAGCAGCATTTTTTCAGAATAATTGACATTATTCCAAATAACAAAGAGTGTGTCTAACACTGCAAGCCTTTATTTCAACATAATATGGAGCTGGAGGACTTCTTACTCTTTTTACTCATGATAACCCCCATTTTACGAGGAGTAAGGGAAGTTGAAGGAAGAGAGTTCTTCCTTTGACTTCCTGCTATGTAGACAGCACCAAAAGCCGAAATAAGCTATTTCAACTTCAGCTATGCAATTGCTGTAGCTGAAGTTGTGTAGCTTATTCTGACTTTAGCCCTTCTGTGTAGATGTACCCTCAGGGTATGTCTAGACTACAGGCTTCCGTTGACAGAAGTTTTGTCAACAGAATCTGTCAACAAAACTTCTGTCGACAAGGAGCATCCAGACTATATCACTTTGTCGACAAAGCGATGAGTTTTGTCGACAAAAGAGCATCCAGACTGCGGGACGCTCTGTTGACAGAACAAGGCACCCGGAAGTGCTTCTGGAAGGTCACAGGGGCAGCCATAAAGCCCAGGCACTGCTGCATGCTCTCTGCAGAGACATGTGCTTAAAGGGATCCTCCTGGACAGCCGTAGCTCTGCTCCTGCTTCTGGCTTGCCTACCTTATACAAGGAAAGCAAAGCTGCTGCAGTTTTTCTGGCTCTGGTTGCCCTGCTTTGTCGGACACCACAGCTGTTTATTTTCTGGTATGTCTGTTTGTTTGTGTGTTTGCTTCTGTGTTTGCTTGTGTTTGTTTGCTTGTTTGTTTGTTTGGGTTTTGGCTTTTTTGGTTTTTGGTTTCTTTGTTTGTATTTTTGTCTATTTGTTTGTTTCTTTTGTTCTTTTGTTTGTGTGTTAATTTGGCTTTTTTAGCCATGGATCCTGAGCTGCCCCTGGGCAGGCGATGGCCCCACACTGTGCTACTGGAAGCTCTGCTGCATGCTCAGGAGAGCATGATGACCTTGGTGGCAGAGTTGGATTCTGAGCCCAGCTTTGAGCCCCTCACTCAGGCTGCAACCCTGCTGCCCTTCCCCCCCAACTTATACCTGGAGAGGCGAGTTTGGAGGCTGGACACCAGTTCGGACTGGTGGGACCGGCTAGTGCTGCAGCAGTGGGACGACGACCAGTGGCTCCAGAACTTCCGGATGCGGAAGGCCACCTTCCAGGAGCTCTGTGTCTGGCTCGCCCCTGCCCTGCAACACCAGGACACCCACTTGCAGCCTGCCATCCCCCTGGAGAAGCGCGTTGCCATTGCACTGTGGAAGCTGGCTACCCCCGACAGCTACCGCTCCGTGGGGCATCAGTTTGGTGCGGGGAAGTCTACCATCGGGGCTGTCTTGATGGAGGTAAGTCACCCTCAGGGGACACTCCAGGGGGGCAGTCAGGACCAGAAACAGGGAATTGGGGATGGGGTGGCAGAGGTAGAAGCCATGGTGTGGGGGGTGGGGGGTGGGGGAGGGATTGTCTGGGGGCGGGGGCTGTTGGAGTCTGGGGGGGAGAGGGGAGCACCCCGCAGCAGCTGAGCCAACCCCTCTAATGTCCTGTTCTGTGTGTTTCTATTTGTCCCTTTCTGCAGGTGGTGACAACCATCAATTCTGAGCTGCTCCACAGGACCGTCCGCCTCGGAGACCTGCAGAGCATCCTGGCCGGATTTGTGGGTCTGGGGTTCCCAAACTGCAGTGGGGCACTCGACGGGACCCACATCCCCATCTGCGCCTCGCCACATCGAGCAGCACAGTACATCAACAGGAAGGGCTACTTCTCCATGGTGCTGCAGGCCCTGTCGACCACAGGGGACAGTTCACCGATGTTTGTGTTGGGTGGTCAGGCCGGGCACACAATGCCCACATGTTCAGGAACTCCTACCTGTACCGCAGGCTGCAGGCTGGGGCATTCTTCCCAGAGAAGAACCTGGCAGTTGGGGATGTGCAGATGCCTACGTGCATCGTGGCCGATGTGGCCTACCCTCTCATGCCCTGGTTCATGAAGCCCTACACCGGCCACCTGGATAAGAGCAGGGAACTGTTCAACTCCTGCCTCAATAGGGCTCACTTCCAGGTGGAATGCACCTTTGGCCATCTGAAGGGCAGGTTTAGGTGCCTTCTCACGCGGCTGGACATGGGGGAACACAACATCCCCAATGTGGTTGCAGCATGCTGTGTGCTGCACAACCTCGTGGAGAGGAAAGGGAAGGCCTTCCTCCCTGCATGGGGGACACGGGCTGATGTGGAGGGGAGGCACTTCGAGCAGCCGCAGACAGCTGCCACCTGGCAAGCCCACCAGCTGGGCCTGCGCATTCGGGAAGCCCTGAGGGAGCAATTCACACAGGGAGGCCCTGATTGTCCCCAGGGCCTTGCACATGTGGGAGTGCCCCATGCCCCGATGCCTTCCTCCCTGCAACCCCGCCCAGCCCCACATTCACTCAATTGACCCATTCATCACACACTGAGAATGGAGACAGGTGGTGGTGAAAACTTTTGTGCAGTTTATTTAACTGTTGCTTTTGGAACAAAATAAAATAAATAACTCTTGTGTTCAGAGAAAAAACATATTTGTTTCTTATAAAATAAACTGTTTGTAAAAAAAATACAGTGCATCCCTCAGTTTGTGTCACTGATGGGAAGGGGAAATGTCAACTTGGAAGGGGGGAGGGAGGCTCAGGGCTGAGCGGGCTGCCTGGAGGAAGAGGCCCTGGTGGTTTGGCTCCGGAGGCCTTGTCGCACCTGGCTGCGCGTGCGGGCTGCCACAGCAGGGGGCTGGACAGGAGGTGGGGCTGGAGCTGGGTCTGGGATGGCAGGGGCTGGGGGGGGGGGCAGGGGCCGAGGAGGGGGCAGGGGCTGAGGGGGGGCAGGCTGAGGAGGAGGGGCAGGACCAGGCAAAGGACTGGGGAAGGCCATGGCCTCCCGGATGGCAACGCAGATGTCCCTGCGCTGCAGGGCAAATTTCTGCAGCAACTGCCGGTGCCACTCGGCCTCTGCCTCCAGCCTCCTGTCCATTGACTCCTGCATCCTTTGCAGGACCGTGATGTGCTGGCGCACCAGCTCTAAAAAGCTGCGCCAGTGCTGACGGGTTCACTGTGGCCGTCTGGGTGGTGGGGCAGGTGTGGCGCCCCCCTCCTGCTCAGCTGGTCCGGCTGTGGAGGACGAGAGGGAAGAGTCGTCAGTCATGCATACTCACACTTACCCTGGGAGGGCATGCCCTCCTTCCTATCAGCAGGCAGTGCCTGTCCTCGGGTCAGAGGCTGCTCATGTGCGTCTCAGGAAGGCATAGTGTGGCCTGGGCCACAGCCACGGCCTCCCTGGAGCCAAGAAGGTGTGCAGGCCACCATCCTGCCCCCCCTCACGCATCCCCCATGGCCGAGCAGCACGGATGAGTGTTGGGCCATGGTTGAGGCTCCTGCAGAGTGCTGAGAGGCCTGTGGCTGTGTGGCAATCCCAGCGTCTCCAGCCCATGCCTGCATGAGGAATCTCTGCTTGCAGGAGCAGGCAGTGCCTAGCAGCTGTGTGGGTGCAGGGGGGTAGCACGGCCCTTCCTGAGGGCGGCCATGGATATGGCCCCTCTTCCCCCCGGGCCATGCTCAGCATGACATGTCACAGCACTGCACCGTCCCCTTTGCTCCCGCCTGCCCTGCCCTGTGTGTTTTGGACCCTCACAGCACTCACTTGATGTTCCCTCCCCGGTGTCCGAGGTGGTCTGTGAGGCCTCCTGTGTCTGGGTGCCTGGCTCCTGGGTGCTCTGGGGGCCGTCCTCCTCCTCTCCATCCTCCTCCTGGAGCTCCTGGTCCCCCAGCAGGTGTTGTGGCCACTGTACCACGGGAGTCTCCAGCCCGGACTCCACGAGCCTCTCAGGAGGCAGGGGTTCCCCTGTCCCCAGGATCCTGTCCAGGTCCTCGTAGTAGGTGCAGGAGTGTGGCCTTTCCCTGGAGCGGGAGCTGCGCTCACGGGCCCTGACGTACCCCTGCCTCAGCTCCTTCACCTTGGCCCTGACCTGCGGTGCTGTGCGGGGGTGGTGGCCTTTTCTGGCCAGGCCATCTGCCAATCTGCTGTTCCGGTGCCTGGCCTGTGGGAGCTGAAGTGCCTCCTCCTCAGCCCACAGCTCCAAAAGGGCTTTAATCTCAGGCCCTGACCAGGAGCGTGCCCGCCGTTTGGTGACCCTGGCTGGACGCAGGTATAGTTTTGCCGACAAAAGTCCACTTTTGTTGACAAAACCCTGTAGTCTAGACACACCCTCAGTGTCAGTATCTGCCGTGCACTGAAGATACTGGGACTAAAAACAGACCTTATGAGCACTTTGGGTGAGCTTTCAAAAGGCAGTGGCAGTTTTACCATGGCTCTAATGGGAGCAAAGTTAGGTCGATGTCAACCTTAGATGTAGGTGTGGGACTTTGAAATCCACACTCTGAAAAGCATAACCTCAACCATGTCAGAGGGCCTTTTTATAACCGTGGGCTCTTGACAATGTTTACAATAAAGAATCATTAAAAACTTGTCCTATACTTGAAATTTGTTTGCAATCATAATGGTATCTTTTGCTTTTGTGAAAACTATAAGCCTTTCTTGAAACACCTGTGGTGGAATCATGGTTTTACGGAAATCAATGGGCCAGGATTTCACCTTTATCTCTATTTTCCATTCAGTATAATACTAAGTTCTACAGCCAAGGGGGACTGGCCAGAGGCCATGTTCTGGGGAACCAGAGCTGGAATTGAACCTGGGGCTATAGAACGGCAGTGAACAGCTCTACTATGTGTCCATTCTTAGTTAGAAACTCACTGCTTGTAGTCAGAAATAACAACAGGATATTCAAACTCTATTCTAAGCAGCAAGGAGTTAATGGGGGCTATAGAATAAAGGCTCCCCTTGCTCTTGCCAAACTCTGCTCTTCTACCCTTAGTGAGAAGGGCCTCAGGCAAAGTGTCCCCTTATCTGTCATATAGGGGCAATTAGACTTCCCCTCAGAAGTGGGTTAGCCTGGTAGTCTGCCCCTGGGGTGAGGGGAGGGATCCCAGCCTCTCCTCCTGAAGCTCCTTGCACCTTTCTCCCCTCCTGTCTCTTGGAAGTACGAGTGTGTCTTGCTACACACTACATGCTTCACACTCACACCTCCACTTACCAGGGGAAGCTTTTAAAAGGTCCCGAGCAGGCCAAAAGTGGAGTCAGATGGCCTAATTGGTTCAAGGTAGCCCGGTCTCAGCTGATCCCTAATCTGGCTGACAGCTTCTTGTCAGCTGCTCCTAATTGGCCCACTCCTTGGCTATGTCTACACTGGCGGCTTCTTGCGCCGTTCTTGAGCAAGAATATGCAGAGCGTCCACGCTGCCCCCCTGCTCTTGCACAAGGAAATGTACAGGACGGCATGGTAAGAAAGGGCTCCTTGCACAAGAGTTATGCTCTTTTTTATAAAGTGTAAGCCCTCTTGCGCAGGAGCTCTTGCGCAAGAGGGCAGTGTGGACGCTCGGCAGGGATTTCTTGTGCAAGAGAGCCCTATGGCTAAAATGGCCATCAGAGCTTTCTTGCACAAGAGAGCATCCACACTGCCATGGGAGCTCTTGTGCAAAAGCACAGTGCACACATGGCAGTGTGGACATTTTCTTGCGCAAGACTTCTTGCACAAGAACCCTTGCGCAAGATGTTCTTGCGCAAAAAGCCGCCAGTGTAGACATAGCCCTTGTTAACAAGGGCTGCATCACAAGATGCCTGGAAGATTAGTGGCAGAGGGGCATGCCTGCTGTACCACAACCTGAAATAAGGGGAAACTCCAGCCAGTGAGTCCCTTTATCACAGCAACACTTTCTGAGACCATTTCATGGATCCAAAAAGAACCATAGCACTATTTATACATTCCAGACTGCAGCCATATACGGCCTATCTTCTGTAACCATTACACAAATGGTTTAAACAAATAGCAAGTTCCTGTTATGGGTCACTGTGTCTTATGCTTTAAAACAAATGTTGATTTCAATCAGATATAATGGAAATTTTGGAAGCTTAAGTAGGAGAAAAGAAAGGAAGCTTATGTTTAATGTTTTAGCTAAAGTGCATTTTTTTTGTTAGCAAAGCCAGGCTAATGTTGATTGTAAAGCTAATGGGTAAATCAGTCATTAATTATTAGTAATGACCAATTCCCATTAGGAATGATGCTTCCAGCAGTGCAAGTTGCACTTAAAATACTCATTCATCCTGATCACCCCATGCATTTCCCCTTTCCAAAGCTGAAATATGGAAGCTGGGCAGACAACTCATTCTGAACCATTTCTGTGTTAGATTGCCTGTCCCTAACATTAACTTGGGCATGGGAGGTAGCAGTCCCCCTCAGCCATAATATGGCTGCATGATAGCCTCTTGGAATGTGGTGCCCAGAGGAGTACCAGAGGCTGTGCTAGCAGTATTTCCCCTAGGAGCAAGTGGGAGGGGAGTGAATGGGTGTTAGGAGTTGTCATGAATCCATCCCAAGCCTCATTCAGATGCTAGTGGAACTGGCTGGACTTATGATGCATGATATACTGCACTCCTTAAAAGAGGAATAGAAACACCACCACCCCGCCCCAGTACAAGAGGGAACCCAGGGATGCATTATGCCTTAAAAGGAATGTGGCTCCAAGACTCAACATAACCGTCTGGCATTATAGATAAAAATATTAAAATTCTGAAACTTAGGAACTAAGGGTCGAGGGAACCCTAGGAGCTTTGGGTCAGAAAGGGTTTGAAGCACAACCAGAAAATTTTGGAAAAGTTTGGGAAATCAAAACTACTGTCTCATGTCAGGAGCAAGATATTTCAGTGTCTCATACTATATTAGGTAAGGAGGGAAAGACTTAACAAGATGCCTCCAAAACCTTAAAGTCCAGAAAACAAAGATACATCTATTTAAATCAGCATAGAATCTGGATCTCTATTATACACACACATGTCCATCATCTGGGTGAGATCCTGGTTCCACTGAAATCAATGGCAAAACTCACATTTACTTCAATGGGGCTAGGAATTTTCTCTCTACATATGTACGTGTATATGTATTTAGGCCTAAACTGAAAGGAACCTTTTATGGGACACTTCCAATATCTACAAATTCTCAGCCATTGCCTGTTTAATTGTTATAGAAACACTTTAAAAATGTAGGCTTCTGAAAATATTTCAGTGGAGTTTTTGGCCCTTAATTATTATAGGAATTTTGTTGTTTTTTCAAATATCACCCCTGATGCTGTTGCATTGTCTGACTGCAATTTGTTCCTCATTCATTCACACGGCCAATTTGTGCAAAAGAAGATTCATCACTGCAGTTTCAGAACAAAGGTTTTGGGAAATGCCTACGATGAGTGAAGCAATAAATAGCATTTTGTGTCATGTTTAAAAATCATGCTTTCTGCAGCTCATTGCATAGGGACTTGTCAATGTAACCCCTATTTCCTACAAGCCTTATGTTTTCAAATTCGAGTGAACACTGTGACCTGATATTGTTTTGTCGGTGATTGCTATATCCCTAAAAGCTTGCTTATGTATACTGTAAAGTACTGGGCAGGGGGGTGGAACAAAACAGGGACCAGACTTTCAGAACAGCTCAGAACCCTGTAGGATATTAAAGAATTCCTATGCTAGGCACCTAAACAAGTTTCAGATTCTCAAGAGAGCCCAATTCTCATTAATGGTCAGAATTTCAAACATGGTCAGCACCCAGCAGCTCCTAGAGAGAAAAATGGGTTTTGCAGCGTGGTTAGCTTTTAGAAAATCTGATCTTTTTTTTCCTTTTTGGGGGTATATAAATGGAAACAGTGTTCTAATGAAAATCTGTCCTTAAATCATACAAGAGAAGACAGGAATAGCTCTGCTATTAAAGTTAAGTCTGCTGATTCAATAATATTTAGTTAATTTTAATAAGTTGATAGTGATTAAACTATCCACCATCTTTTGAATATCAAGCTAAATAGAAAAGTCTTGATCCAAAAAGGGATTTAGACATTGCAATGCAGAGTTATTGGCACAAAGAGAACTGGACCATGGGTCTCCCAGCTTGATCTCCTAATCACTAGGCTACAGGGCCATTCTCAGTCAGGCATTGTGTGTGGTCCAGTTACTCTTTCATTATTTTGTCACAATGGAACAGTTTCAACCGGAGAGATGGCAGGAGACCCCCACCTCAGAATACCACATAGTTCAGTGGTTAGAGCACTCCCCTCAGACATGCAAGACCCCTCTTTAAATCCTTTCTTCTGCCCCAGCAGCAACCTGGGTAAGTGTTTTATCCAGTGGGCTAAAAGTTATAAGGTGGGCACAACCTTAGTTGCCTAGGAAACTTACAGCAAAAGCTCAGGTACCAAGTGAGTGTAAGGAGGAGTTATGTGGAGCCTAAAACTGGGAGTTAGGCATCTAAATCTGTGGGTACCTTTGCAAATCTGAGACAAAGCTCTCAATTTTTTATATATATATATATTTGCTGTAAAATGTCTTTGTTGTTTTGAAACTAATTAAAAAAATTGTTAGCAACTATCAAGGACAGTATTACGGGGGGAAAAACAATTAGCAGAAATACTCATCCTAAAAACTCATCCTCATCCAACCACTTAAAATATGTAGATTAAGAGCTTTTTGTTCAAACGTAGTACTAGAAAATCTTGCAATGGTAGGATCTAGTTACAGAGATTCTCTCTGTGGAAAAAAATAAAACAAAAACAAACCACTACTAGGTCACACATCTTGAAAGTATATGTGTTTTGTATCTACTGCAAAAACAATGTGAAAATGAAATGACACATATCATGACATAAAATGGTTTAGATAGCAGCACTACCTGTGATTACTGAATAATTGTGCTGTAAATTAAAATGTACATGCAATGTACTAGATCATTTGAAATGTACTAGATGTAAAATGTACACGCAATGTACTAGATCATTTGGAATTTTGTATGGCAAGTGAAAATTACCCTAGATAAAAAATATAGCCTATCAGGAGACTTTCAAAATAGGAATCCCAGCTTAATCTTGAGATATGGGCTTTGAAATTGAGTCTATTAGCAATCAGACATACAGAAGATTTGGGATGTGGGAAATCCCTAACCTGGGGATGAGAGAAACGCATGGAAAAACTGAAGCTGCAGATGACAACTTTTGGCAAATTACAGCGTTTTCCTTTATGTTAAGATGTGTGCGAGGACAGGAGAAAAACCAATTGCCCTGTTGATTCACTTTTTCCCCTTTGTAATGTTAATCCAGCTTCCTCAAGAATAAATAACATTTATAAGGAACAAATGATTAACAAAATCTGGATTTACTCATAGGGAGTTAGACTCAATGACCTCCTCCTGAGTCTCTTCCAACCCTATGATTCTATGATGCAGTTTTAAAAAAACTCCAAAAAGCCCAAAACTTCAACCTGTTGCAGTGAAATAAAATACTGCATTTTTCATTTATGTAAGCATGTTGACCAGATGTCCTTGAATTTAATTTATTGAAGCTCACACTCTTGAGATTGTTCAATAATGTATATAGCCTTCAGTGTAGAATTTTATATTTGGTGATTTACTGAACCATTGTTTAATACAGAACTTATAATTAAATATTAAAATCTTTGCTACAGTATACAACTGCCTTATGTAAGAATATAATATAATCAATAAGTTGGATACATATAATGAATAACTATGACATAGAATGCAACTAATTAATGTAATATTTGCTATGGTTCCTGACATATTTCAATTAAATTGACCTCATTTATAGAGGCTATTAAAAACAGAATATATACAATGTAGACAACATTGGTTTCCAAATCTCTAATATACGGCAATTGGAAAGAAGACACCAGAGACTTATAATACTATTGTAACAGTCTTTTTATGGGGAAAGAAAGTGCAGTATCTAAAAATGTCTACAGGTATTTACCAGTTTAGAAATTCTTTTAGTAGTAACCTGGAATACATTGTTACATTAAATATATAAACACAAAGTTGTAGTATACAGAATAAGGCAGAATAGCCAAAAGTTAACATCAATTTCATATATGCACTCTTGTTCTATGTAAAACTGCCCCCATTTTAGGCTAATTTGTGCAGACACCTGAAATCTTTGTCAGAAAGAATCTGAAACTCCAGACCTGATATATTTGGATGTAAGGTTTTGGTTCAGGCCCACGTTTCCTACTTGCAAGACTGATATAAAAATTACTCACTTCTTCCCCAATCCCTATCATCCCAAATGACCTCTTTCTTTTTTCCAGTTACTTTGGTAGATTTCCAACATATATCATCTATATAGAATTAAATTCTTCCGTCAAATACATGTAAAACAAGGATATTGTTGTTGACATGGTTACACAACATAAATCAGGGCTTGTCTAGATATTGGTTTAGTATGTAGTACTGTTTTAAATGGGAATACATTAGTTCTCACTGGGGAACCTTTTGTGTGCTTCAGCAGGGTAAACATGGCCCTGTTAAAACATGACATATGAGTGCAGACTAAAATTTACAGCCCTCTGGTGAGGACTAATGCAACATGTAGACAAGCTTTAGAGTGAATTTGGCACATTATACAAAAGACAGAATAGAAGCTTGTCATGAAGCAGTTTTGAATTGAAGACATCTGATGGCTCAATGGTTAGGCTGCAAAAATGCCTAAATTCTATTTTTTAAACTATGCTACAAGTAACATTGTAGGTTTCATATTATAGACTATTCAACCACGAAGTTGGGTAGCTTAGGGTGAATATTATAATGATAAAAGTGTGGTGGCTTTTTTTTTTTTTTTGGTCTAGGAAGCTTAGCAACGAGATAGCAATAACAGCAGTGTGTCTTGTAGGAAGGTTTGCTTAAGAGAGTAGTTTCCATGGAAACTCTTGGAAATAGCAATTTGACTCCACCCTTGAAAAAACCTGATGAGCCTCTTTATTATAGATTATTTTGTGTTCATAATAAATGTCTAAAATAAGTATTTCTATAAACAAATCTTAATTACATGCAAATTGGCAATACCTTATTTAAAATAATGTATTTAGTTTTAGACTGAAGTGGAAAATAGTTCTGCTACTGGCCCTCTGCTGCCAAAGAATATGTAGCAGCACAAAAGGTCATTGAAAGGAATATTGTTTAAATTAACTGTCACTATAAACAGCTTTGACTGAAAACATTTTGTGCTGCTTTTTATTTGATAGGATATGAGTCACAGGATGAAAATTATATACCTAGCTTTTAGATCTTGTTAAAATAGCTGCAGCTGGGAGGTGTAACTCTCTCATGAATGAATAAGATAGTAAAAAAAAAAATCCTCTATAGAGAAGCTTCTCAATGAAAAAGCTGGTAAACAAGCCTGAGAAAAAAGGAAACAGATGTCGAGTGATAAGAATGTGCCTGTTCTGACAGGGGAACACCAGTTTGTGTATGTAGTGGATTGAAAGAGGGTTGGGGGTGGGGGCGGCTTATTCAGCTGTTTCCTTAGTACACTCCTCAGTGAATTAGTAAAACAAGATTCTGCGCCCAAACAAGGAAATGACATTTTGTCTCTGTGTTATAAAGGAAGTGTTCCTTTGTTCTCTTGCGTAGAAGCCACTTCAGGAATTCAAGATGGCTGGGGCACAGCCAGGATTTAGAGAAAATATTTAGAAGGCACAAAATGTGCATGCTGTTACAAAAATACCCAAGAGGCCAATGGCTATGGAAAGGGTTGAGAACTGGTAACAGGCCTCCCATGGAACCTCCGCCAGCAGCAGTGAACACCTATGAGGTCCTAGTTGCATAGACCACTCCCAAGGGAACCTCTGACAAACGAAATTCATACTTGGGAAACATAATACCATTTTCTTATGTCTGAGTGTTGGTTGTAAAGCTAAATATAAATGTCATTGAAATCTTCCAAAGGAAAATGCTATATAAATGTGAAATATCACAATTACTTTTTTTAAACAGTATTTTTACTCCATTTTTTGTTTCACTAAAACATGCTTAATCCATCATGCATTGGGTTCTTTAGGAGTTAAGACTTGAGTGAGTCTGGTATTTTGTGAGATGAAATTACTGTATCAGTCTTGCTCACTGGTAACTTCAATCCACAAAGAGTACCAAGGAGAAAGTGCTCCAGCCATAGTCCTGTTGGCTGTCGGCTACTGGCTGCTTAATGTGTTTAAACATTACATAATACTATGATGGATGCGTGGAAAAGCTTTCATTGACATATGAGCAGTGAACTCCTGATCAGTAGAACCATTCTGGATGTGAGGCAGCCTCATGAATTCGGATTGTCTTCACTCACATATAGATGTGATGCTTTTCTAGAGGAAGTTTTTGATCTGTTTTACAGCTAAGTATGCTTGGATTCACACCAAATGGATAGCATTTTTGGTGGAGCTCAATGTCAGAAGGGAAATTGTATAAAGTCTTTTCTTGCATAACCCACATACTTTTACTGTGAAAGCTAGCTAACATCATATTTGAATTTTATCCATTTATCTTCCTGGAAGTAAAACCTAGAAGAAAGACATTGGGTGGTTCCTTTTTAGTTGGAGATTGTCAACACCTGCATTCCATAGGGCAGTGTCTACATTTCTCATACAAACTGTTGCTAAAAATAAAGTAAATAAACTCTCTTGCCCACAAGCTCAGGGTCTAACTAATCACTATATTTGGGTCAGGAAGGAATTTTTCCCTGGGGTCAGGTTGGCAGAGACCCTGGGAAAGTTACACCTTCTTCTGCAGCATGGAGCATGGGTCAGTTGCAGGTTTAAACAAGTGTAAATGGTTGATTGTAACTTAAAGGCTTTAAACCATGACTTGACTTCAGTAGCTCAGCCAGAGGTTAAGGAAGGAGTCTGTTACAGGAGTGGGTGGCTGAGGTTCTGTAGCCCACAATATGCAGAATGTCAGACTAGATGATCATAATGGTCCCTGTTGACCTTAAAGTCTATAAATAATCTCTTAAATCTGATCATTTAACCAGTTGTCATTATGTCTTTGATTTTCCTCATATAATGAATATAACTGATGAGGCTGTGTTGAAGACGAAACTCTGGAAGTCTTTGGAGTTCTCTGAGCCCTTCAGTCTAGTTGTAGGCCCTCAAATCATAAAGAGACTGCACTGGTCAATGTTCTGCTCCTGGCACTGGACAAAGTTCAAGAGCTTCTGGGTTATAAAGGGCAGGAGACAAATTTTAGAATAAGACTCATCCTTATAGCTTTAGATATATACACACAGAGGATATTATTATAAAGTTAGTGTTTGCCAACCTTTACCACATGGTGCTATTGGTGATTAGCATAGTTTTCCCTATGTGGACAATAAGATACGTCTTGGTATTGCTTAAAAATGTTGACTTCTAATGAGTTCTGTAGATAGCACGGTGAATTTATTCATTTATTTATTCCCTCTACTCTTAACACTTGAACCACATAGCATTTTTGCTCATGTAAACTAAGGTGGTTAGCATACTTTGAAGTGTGCAGATGGTCACTGAATATCTTTTCAATACCCTTTGCAGATTTGCAGGCAACAGGAAAAGTAATGATTACCTCTCCTCAATGTGCCTGCCAAATTCCTTTGAGCCATTGAGGGGGGTGTTGTAATTTGCTGGTAGCATACGCCAGTAAAGAACTGCACAATGCATTCCTTGTGATGTTATGGCAAAATAGCAGCAATAGCCTCTCCTGCAGAGAGAACTTATGTCACAGACACACTGTGATATTATTGGATTTCAAACCTCAACCAGCAGAATATGTTCTTCTGATGCTGTTTGGTGCAGTAAAGTGAGCTACGGCAGTCATAATCTTATATGATCTGAGAATATTCAGATTCGGGCTACATCTACTCTACTGACAGTTTGATGCTACGACAATCGATGCACTGGGGGTCAATTTAGTGAGTCTAGTGAAGCCCTGCCAAATTGACCAGAGATGACTCTCCAGTGAATCCCGGTTTTCCACCCTGAATGATAAAAGTAAAGTAAGTCGACAAGAGAGTGTCTCCCATTAATCCAGCATGGTGTAGACACTGTAGTGAATCAACCAAAGATATGTTGACCTAGCAGTGTTATTCATATAAATGGAGTTATGTAACTTAGGTCAACTTACGGCAATATTATAGACATTACTTCAGTCAGCATCAGATTTTTCCTTTCCCGCTGTGCCTCCCCGTCCACACACACCTTTTTCCGAAAGAGTTCTTTTGGAAAAAGGTTTCTTCCTTGTAGAATGAGGATTACCAATGTCAGAAAAACCCCTCTGTTCTTTCGATTTTCTTTCAAAAGAATGCAATTGCAGTGTGGACATAATTGAAGTTTTTTCGGAAAAACGGCCGTTTTTCTGAAAAAAACTCTGTAGTGTAGACATGCCCTCATTTGAGCAATTTGATGTGCAGCTGTTAATAGCAAAATGTCAATAATACACTTAAGTTAGTGTCTCCCTTTCATAACAGGAGAGTATAATATGATTAACATGACTGAAATTTTTTGCCTTTTTTGCTCTCTCTGATATCACTCTATACAGTCAGAAGTCACGACACTTCTTTGGGTTTCTCTCCTTTATATTAGATCAGTCTTCACCTGTAGTCCTAGCCTGGTTGGATCCATGAGGTACAAGTACAATCCTCTGTGTTAACAAGGCTGTGGAAAAAAATTAAATAGCATCCGTACGATAGTGCTGGAGCAAGGTTGCCTGCAGGACCATTTTGGAATTACATTTCTAAATCCTTCCCCACATTTTTTGTGTCTTGTGCCCAGGGCAAAAGGCTCGATAGTGGTTTTGATCCAAGCACCGATAAAGAGAACTTGCCATTGTGCTGACCCAGGAGCAGACTAATAACCTGATTGTAACCAAGAGAATTCATGCTTCTCCTCTTCCCCCCACCCCTTGCTCCAGGAGGAAGCAACTGGTGCCAGATCTATACATGGTGCAGATGACTTCCCCTGCCATATCCACCAGAGAAGCAAGGTGTCATTAACTCTCTACTCCCTACCCATCTGCAGGAGGGGAAGTAACAGCAACCCCATTGAATCTGTTCTTCCCACATTTGTTGGGGTAGGTAGCTGATGCAGAAGAGTATGGAGCTGCTGGACCTCAGGGTGGGATTGGATGAAGGCTAGTTTTTTTATTTGGTGGGCTATTGCCCTCAATAGTAAGTCATTTTTTTAAAAAAATTGTATTTTATTTAAAGGAGGAGGAGTAACCATAGGGTAGGAACAGGCCTTCGGAATCAGCGTGAATTTTGCTCTGTGTGGAGCTGTACAATTTGTAGGATATGTGCAAGTTGCTCAGAATCTGTAATAGGTGCTTATCTTTTATAGGTCCAAACTGAAATGCACAAAAGAGTAGTTGTGGAGGGCGGTTTCAACAAAGACATAATTTTTCAAAAGTGTCTAGTGACTTTCAGTACTTAGTAATTTTTCAGTGCCTCAATTTCTAGGTAGAGAACCTGAAACACCTGTAATTTTTCTAAGAATGAATGCTCAGCAATTCTAAAAATAAAGCCACTTACAATATATCTAGCTGGGACCTTAAAACCTGAGACATCAAAAATAGCTGCTGACTTTTGACAATGTAGCTGGTAGCATATAGTTTAAGGCCATAAAAAGGACTTCACATTTTTAAAAAAAAATCCCTGAAAATGTAATTTTATAAAGATTCCTGAACATAACAAAACAGAACATTTAAATGTGCTTTGCAAAAGCTGATGCTACCTGTAGGAAAATAGCAGGACAATGACAATCCTTACCATGGTTCAGCTACTGAGAGCAGAAGCAAGCAAAGTCACAGAAATGTAGCAGACAGCTGGAGCACTTTTCTTCTGCAATAACATGCTCCCGGTTAATACTAAACTCCACTGAACTTTTCAAACAATCAATCTCCTATGTTTTACCAGTAGTTGTACTTACAATCAGCAAACATGGTCACATCGTAAACCTGCATTTCATTTAAATAGGGACAAATTTGCTTTCTGTAGAATGGTAGCACCTTAAGGCAAGCAGGGAAGTATGGACATTAAATGACTTTTCATTCCTACTGCTAAAATTGTCATGGCTTCTCAGTTATTAGCACCAAATCTCTCCAAAATTTCTTTTTGTAAATCAACACCACCACATTAGACCCCCCCCCTCCAAATTTCCACTGATTCTAAAAGACAAAACAAAAACACTTAAGAACGACATGACTGCTGCTTTAACAGAACTCATTGCATGTTTAGGATTCATTTGTATTATGAGCTAGGGATGTGATTCCCCTGCTTACATACACATACTTGCATTCTCTCTCTTTGGGCTAGGGCAAGTATAAATAACCGTGTAGCAGCAGTAGCATGGGTAGTGGCAACTGAGGCAGGGTTAAGTTGTGCCAAGTATATACCCATGGTTTCTGGTGGGTTTTCTACTTGGCCAAGCTCAGACATGTCTCCTTGGCTGCTACTTGTGCTATGGTTACAGTGCTATTTGTGCTCATTCTAGCTCACTGTGAGCTAGGGTAAGTATGTGTACACGAGAAAGGGAATCGCTCCTATAGCTCATAGCATCTGTCAAATTCAATACTGTAGTCTCTTTGCTTCATTTAACAATGTCTTGGTGTGAGTGTAGCACAATTAGACTGTGGGATGAGGCCTGAAAACTGCATATTATTGAAAATCAGGTTGGACAGATTAGTCATCCCCCCCCCAGCCTCCATTTATAAGCATGGTAGCCATGTCACAGAACCTTAAAGGTAGAGGCAATAGTAATACTTCAAACTCCAGCAGGGGCCTGGAGCAGTGTTCTCTGTAAGCTGTGCTCTTGGGCAGCCACCCAGGAGACATTTTCAAATGCTGCCCAGCTGATTAGCAGAGCACCCATTGCAGGCAATAGCAAGCAGCATGTGTTTCTACTGGTGGTGCACATCTGCACATGCGTTGGTGCACATAATGAATTTTATTCTGCACACGGATGGAAAAAATTAGAGGGCACATTGGCCTGGAGAAACATCTCTTTCCCATATCTCTCAAGAAAAATGACAAAAAATGAGGGGTACAAACAGGATGACACATGTTCAAGTCTGAGGGCTTTGGTGTATTGTTTGTAAACTTTATGCTTTGTTGTGAAAATTAGTTAAGATAAGAGATCCTGTAATAATGAGATTTTTAACTTCTAGACTTGTTTTGGATTCTTCCTACAGAGCCCCCGAATCTCTCTTGTGCTTCAGGTTAAATTAAATTTGTGGCTTAAGAAGAACAGTTCAGTAGACATCTCTAAATATCAATTTAGCAGGAAGAACTTGAAATAAGGCATGCAGTTATCTTGAAGTTCGCCTGCACACCCTGATTTGGGAAAGGAAAAATGCCATTAGCACATCACTGTCCTGGCAAGCTAAACTGATGCCTGTAATGAATTCTTCCCAGGATTCATTTGTCATATACTATGAGTATCTTTTTGTATACTTATAAGCAAGTGAAGAGTTACCTGAAACACATTAATACTGAAGAGGATCTCTGAAGTGAGACAAGGAGAAGAACTGAACACCACAGAAGAGATGTTCAGTCTGGCAAGCATATAAATGGAGCAAGACTGTTTTAATCTTCCACTCTCTCTCTCTTTCTCTCAGTAGGTCTATGATATTCCTATATTAAACTGTGTGACATATTCCAATAATAAATAAAACCAAGTGTGCAGATCTCTAAAAGCACAAAGGACCTGAACTAACTCCCTCTAAAGTCAATGACCTTTCTTTTTTTTTTACGTCAGTAAGTATTGAAACATGCCTGTTTAATCAGAAAACATAACATGGCAACTAAATATAAAATTCAAAGAAAGAGGGAATAGACAAAAATGATACAATAGATTTCCACTTATAAATCTGATGTCCAGAACAAATGAAGGAGAAATGTATATTAAAAGAGGAGAAGCTGCAGTTTGCATTATTCTCTTCTGCCACTGCTCTAATTTGGAGCTTGATTGTGCAAGGTAGTCAGTCAGCTGGGTGGAAAACAGATTTTCCATCCCATAAAGAAAAAACTCAAGATTTAGAAAAAAAATCGTCAGTAATATTTTTCAAATATAAAAGAGAGTCAATTTCTAAATGAAAATTTATGTCAAAAGCAGGAAAAATACAGTTTTTTGTTCAGAAAAGATTGATTTAGTTGGGGTTGGTCCTGTTTTGGACAGGGGGCTGGACTTGATGACCTCCTGAAGTCTCTTCCATGATTCTATGAAACAATACATTTTAACATGTTCTAAACTTTTTTCCAGTTTTTCTTCTAAATGAAATTTTGTCCAAAATCTATATGACCTTCAGCTTTGTTGAAATGGATTTATCTGACAGGAGACTGTTTTGAAAAAAAAATCTATTTCAAAGGCTGAGAACTTTGTCCTTAATCTGGTAGAAAACATAAGCATGTGTTTAATTTTAAGTATGCATTCAGTCCCATTAAATAATTTCCTTGTCTAAATTAACCAAAAATATCGGTATCACATCAGACACAGACTTAAATGTTGAGTATGTGTATGCTTAAGTGTGTTACTCATTCAGATCTAGAGTGCTCAGCAGCCCTTTCCAGGGTCAAGCCTTTAATGCCCTGCTATAAACAGGGTGTACTCTCAGATACAGGAATGAAACTCTACCCCAGATGCAGTATGTTAAAAATTGGAAAGAGCTGTTTCTGTGCACGTTTACTCATTTTTGAAATTCCTCTGTTTGACTTTTCTTGCCTTGAATGTGTGTAAAGAGCTCACTTGAGTTTTGTGTTTCTTACGTTCATTGTGTAAGCATATTAAGGAATGCTGTAATGATGTTCCTCCTTCTCTTCTTAGAATTTGGGCAACACATTTTTACATCTATGTATTCAATTTACTTTATCAGCAGAGAATGTTAGCTCAGATACTACAGGACTTATTACAAACTCATCCCTTTTTGAGAAACATTCAGATGCTAATGACCAATGTATGTTCTGTTTTGTTAGCTCAGTTCCTTTCTGTCTTTATAAGTTCTTCAGGGCACTGGCTTATTATTGTACAATGAAGCATCATTTATGGGGTTTTACACTTCCTATTTTAATGCGTGCGTATCTTACATTCTAAAAATACAGTGACAGATCAGACATATCCCCTTTTGTCCTAGCAAAAATTTTTGCTTGAGTGGCTGCAAGGGTCATATCACAGTTCTTTTTTTTTGTTTGTTTGCATCAGCTGCAGTCTACATGATATTGAATATGGGAAAATCCACTACTGAGAGACTTTAAAAACATTTGCATGTAAGAATTTTGTTAGAGAGTATCCAGAACAGCTCTACACCTTACATCTGAATTCCAGAATTCTGATTTTTTTAAAAGCAGCCTGTAAGACTTAGACATCAAGCACAAATCCTTCTGCTTTCCATCCATCCATTGCACATGTCAATCATTGCTCAGTTTGTGTTACATTACCTACTATATGCCATATCCACAAAGAAAATGCCTGTTACAGCTCACAGCCACAGAAAGCTAAGCTTTCAATATCAAGATGCAGTGAATCATGTTTTCATTTGTGGAAGTTCCCCAATTCAGTTCCTAGGCTGTGGGCCAAAATCATGACTATCACACAAACACACATGTAAAGAGAAGACTAGAAAAAGAACTCAGAAATGAGGCTGTAATGTGGGAAAATAGATAAGGCTACTAAGTTACTTGCTTGATGTATCCTTCGTCAAACTGCTATATAAGTATTGCACATAGTTTCCCCTTAAAATATAATAGTCTTGCTCAGCACTATCTGGTAAGGGCCAAAACCTCAGCAGAAGTCAATAGAGCTGTGCTGATTTTCACTAGCTCTATATATTTGCTTTTTAAATGCATCCATCTTCCTTGTTCAATGTCCCTGAATTTATACAATGTCCCTAAATGAAACCCTGCAAACTGAATTTGGTGTAGCAGCTAATCTAGTGGAACAGACAATTTAAATATTAAAGGAACATTATCTACAACTCATATTTTATTAAACTATTCCCTGCTATTGTTACTAATATTGCATATGTTTTTCTAGGAAAATCCTGGGGCTGGAGCCAGAGATCATTAAACACAGAATAAATCTGGAGTAACTCCTCAGACATCAGTGGAGATGCTTTCCATTTCCACCAGCAGCTCCTCAAACATCCACCTATGGCTGGCATGGCTCCTGCGATTGCTTGTTCCCAGCCCTGTTACTGCCTTGGTCTGCAGGCCCTGTTCCTAGCCATGCCTCTGCCTGACCTCATTTCAGACAAGGCAACACAATTCTCACCCTACGCTACAATTCCTGATTTCTGATTTCGTTCTGACCCTTGGCTCTGGTCTCTGACATCTGACTCCAGCTCTCACCTTGGGCTGTGATCCCTAACTACCAAATCCTACTCTAACCACTAGATATAATTCCAGCTCTAATCACTGGGCATGACCTCCTACCTCCCAGTCCCTGACAGTTTGAGCAGTGCCAGAACAAGCAATAAGAACTGGAACTGATACAGCATGGTTGACTTCATAGTAGTCCACTCACTATGCCTTTTATGGAGATAGTAGGAGCTCTATAGGCCATGCAGGCCCATGTTGCTACCCTGCAGTTGCTCTGACCCCTGCTTCTTGTGAGCCCAAGTTCCCTCCTACCTGACAAATGTAATGGTAATTTCAACAAATATTGTGGGTTCCTAAATCAGCTTTGGTTCTTATTTCTGCTACACCCACAGTTGTACCCCACCAATCAAGTCCAAGAGGGATTGATTATCAGCCTGTTTGTTAGGGACATCTTGGCTTGAGCATCTCTACTCCCGAGAAAATTAAACCTGTCTCTAGGATGATTTGAATACTTAGTTTCAACTATGGTGGTGATCTTTAATTACCCAAGTCACGGGCAAGCAGCCAAATCCATGCTTCACTGTTGCACCAGGGATGCTGGCCAGGTGTTAAATATTCACTAGAATTATGACTTTTGATAGTAGATACTGAGTGGAACAAGCCTGTGCAGCATTATCATTTGTGGATCAGCCTAAATGTCAATATTAAAGATGCACAGACCTGGATTGAATTGCCACCTAGCATGGATGCCTCAGTTGGCCTTCACATCAAGATCAACAACCATTTGACTGAATGCTACCAATTTTTTTAAATTGGTCCTCCCAACTCCTGACAGCCCTGCTGGCTGCATCCTCTCATCACTGGTTCTTTCTCCATTGCTCCAACCCATACAAAGCAGTAAGGTGTGGCTCTGCCTCTCCAACATGGTGAAGAATCAATGCCTGGCATTGATCCTGCACCTAAATGGCAGGTAGCCAGAACACATTCTCCTTTGTGGAGAAGAAAGACTGCTCCCTCTGGCCTTGTGTGAACTACAAAGTTCTGAACAAAAGATTACTGTCCAAAACTGGGACCTCTTTTTATTTATTTATTTATTTAGAAACATGCACGCCCTGGAACTATTGTGAGAGTTCCATTGGAAGTATCCAGAGAAACTGGTCCCAGCAAACATGGGATACCCTTGAGGGAGGAGATGTATTGACAGGATCAGTGTTTGCAGCAGAGCCAGTCTCCAAGAAACCTAACAAGCACAGCTGATCTGTAATAGGCTATCTGATTGGCTAGAAGAATCATCAGCAATGTTCTTAAGCCCAGCAACAGCAGCAGTTCAGTGGCTGCTTAAAGTGCTTTTCTTCAACTATGTTAGCTCCTGTGCCTGTTTGTTTGCAGCCTGACTCCCCGCCTTCCCACTGCCTCACCCTACTGCAGGTAGCTGATCTTGAACCAATTTCTGACTTTAGCTGTGACCCTAATCTTTGGCATCTGGCCTCTGTCTTTAATTGTGACTCTTGGCTTCCATTCCTGACCACCACCAACTCCTACTCTGAGAGTAGGACTGACTCCTGCTCTAATGACAGGGTTTGACCACCAAGACCCAATCCTTGACAGAGCATAACTGATATAAGCATTGGCTTTTTGTATTTATCATGAAGAGCAATGCAAATGGTGGCCTTACACAAAGATAATTTCAACATAAGACATTAATGACGATAGTGCATGATTTCAGTATTTATGAAACATACTTTGAAAGGTCACTACAATTAAAGGCATAATGTACTATCAGCTTTACTCAGTCTCAAGATTCATGTGGTAGATTCTTAATTGGAAACCTAAGATTTTATTCACAGCTGGAGCTGCCAGACTATTAGAACTCAAATGAACAGGTAGAGAATAAAAATACTTTGTCTATAACAGAAAGAACAGTGAGGGAAAATACTGATCCCTCTTTGCAGTCTTCTCTAATGCATTACTAACCCATGATCAAAATGTCTCAGAGGGGTAGCCGTGTTAGTCTATAACTTTAAAAACAACAAGCAGTCCTGTAGCACCTTAGAGACTAACAAGTATATCAGACCTTGGGAGACAGGCTAATCCTCGCCTACAGGCAGACCTCCAACCTTAAGCAAATACCTACCAGCAGCCACACACCACACCACAGATACATTCACCCAGAAACCTACCCTGGCAACAAACCCTGTTGCCAACTCTGTCCACATATCTATACAAGCAACACCATCACAGGATTTAACCACATAAGCCACAACATCAGGGGTTCAAACAACTGCACATCCTCTTATGTGATATATGCCATCAAATGCCAGCAATGCCCCTCTGCCATATATATATTAGCCAAACCAGACAAAGGATAAATGCGACAAAGGATAAATGGACACAAATCAGACATCAGGAATGGTAACACACATTACTCTATCTGGCAGGGGTGGAGAACCTTTTCTGAGTCAGGGGCCGCTGACCCACAGAAAAATCAGTCAGGTGCCGCACACAAGTGAGAAGCCAAAATAAACAACAACCCCACCCTACTCCTCACAGACATGGCTCCCAACTGAGGAGAAAGACACTCTCCACATTCCGCTTGCACACCAGAGTTGGAGGATGGGGGCAGCCTAGTAGATTTTGTGTTCTCCAGCCCTGTGGTGAGGCAATGGGGGAAGGGGTCAGGCTGTAGCACCAGCATGGGCTCCTCAATGCTGGGGAGGGCCCTGAGCCTTGGGGGTAGAGCCAGACAAGTCAGGGGCCACATCCAGCCTCCGGACTGAGGTTCCCCACCCCTGCTGTAGGAGAACATTTAAACCTCCCTGGACATTCAATAATGGATTTAAAAGTAGCCATTCTTCTACAAAGGATTTTTATCATCCAATTACAGAAGAAGACTGCTGAACAGGAATTCATTTACTAGTTTGACACCATCAACTTGGGCTTGAATAAAGATATTAACAGGTTAATGCAATACAAAGGCTATTTCCCTCACCTTTGATATTCACACTTACACATCAAAAGCTATGAATGGGACACACAAAGCCTGACTCAATTAGCTTCATTAACACTGGCCCTACAACTGACAGGTAACTGTTATATATACACCCTGGATTCTGTAATTTCCACTCCAGCTCATCTGATGAAGTGGATTTTACCCATGGAAGCTCTTGATATAATATATTTGTCAATCTTTTAGGTACCACAGGACTGCTCATTTCATGATCAAAATGTTCAGGTCACAAAAAAACAATGTCAAATTTAACCTGCCATCAAGATAGCAGAAAATGGAAATTGTTAGTAAGACCTGAAGGCAACTATTGCACTACTAGATATTTGTATTTCAGCCCATGATGTTAAAGTTGTGGAGAATATATTTGCACTCTACTAAAATAGGTTCACGCTATTGTCACAGACAATTGTGATTCAATACTATTTATGTATGGACAAGCAAAGGGGACATTTCATGGAGTTACTGACATTACTATACAAAAGACCAGTGGCAAGAGAAGAGAAGAAAGTAAGTTTTGAACATGAAGTGTTTTTATTCCTTTAAGCCTGATTTGATTCTGCAGAATGTGAACTATATATGATTTCTTAGTTACACTTGGTACTGAAGTGACAGCTCATTCACTGTGAGACAAGACCATGGCAGGAGAAAACTTATCTGCCAGAAATAGGAGAGGTATAAGATGCCTCAGATCTAACTGTTCACCTTGGCATCTGATGCCTCAGAAAAGGGTAGGTGCAGCACTAGCCAGCCAGGTATAGATCGGGGATCTGCAGGTTATTACTACTCCAATCCTGTGTATCTCATACATTCAATAGCAGAAGCTCTTTGAAAAATCCAGGATTCCTCTTAGCTAGCTTCAATGCAATGCTGCCATTGGCTATCTCACCATGTTTGTTGTTCCCATCAGAAGGTGAGAAGATCAGACTAAATTTAATCTATGTGGCATCTTTCATAGCATTTTGCTACTTGTCTATAGGGAACTGCATGTTGAGGATGATACTCATACTCTTGCATGACTCTTTGGAGACTGTGCCTCCTCAACTTACAGCAGTCCTCAACAAGGCATTCAATATTGTGGTAGCAACTTGCAGAGCTGTATATCCTGCCTTTATGTTCACCCCTATCCCCCATTCAATTTTCAATGGCCTCTAGTGCCTTCCATCTTTCTATGTAACATCCAGCCCTGGGCCAACACAATACTCAGTACTCCCACAGATGTAACTGCTGTGCCCTTCCCCGCCTTTAGATCCAGCACCTGCAGCTAAGAAAATGTATATGGATTTTGAACTGAGGCGTCGGCTGCTCCGTAGAATAATATGTTAGACTGCTGAGCTATTATTCTACTAAACTTTAAACCCATCCTTCCTCCCAAATAAAGTACAAAATAAAATGCAAGGCAGGCCAATGTGGTAGCTGAACTGTGGGTGGATGTGTGTAGATTGATAGTGCATAGTTGAAATCAGACTCCATCAATCAAATAAAATTAAAACCATAGTCAGCAGCTTGTGTCATTATCTCTTCACAGAGATTATCAAACCATTTGCTGCAGGTGGAAAGAAGGCAACTGTGCTTAAACAATCTTGTGTTATCGATTCAGTGCAACTCCAGAAAACAGCAGAGAAATTGCGCTGTGGAGCAACTTGATAGATGACATTAGTAGCTAGACTAGCATGATCATCATCCACATTGATTTAACAAGGATATAGAATACAATGGGAATAAACTGACAAAGCATATGGAGAATATGACAAATAACAATCCAGCTGGTTAGATACTTCCCTGGCCTCTGTCACTTCAATATCTTAGCAACCCATCAGTTTCAATTCATTTACC
The DNA here is from genome assembly GCA_032595735.1 of Pelochelys cantorii. Taxonomy (NCBI): domain Eukaryota; kingdom Metazoa; phylum Chordata; order Testudines; family Trionychidae; genus Pelochelys; species Pelochelys cantorii. Next base: position 236,010,816 of record CM064327.1, read on the forward strand.
CACACAATATCTCTCTTAGACTGAAAAGTGCTATGATGCCCATTTTACAGATAGGGAACTGAGGTACAGACAGACTAAGTAGCTACGGGTATGTCTACACGGCAAAGTTATTTTGAAATAACAGCCATTATTTCGAAATAACTTTTCTAGCATCTACACAAGCCAACTGCTATTTCGAAGTTAATTTGAAATAGCGGAGAGCTTATTTCGAAATTGGTAAACCTCATTCCATGAGGAATAGCGCCAATTTTGAAATTGCTATTTAAAAATAAGCACTGTGTAGATGCTTCTTTCGAAATAGGGGGCCTCCAGCCCTTCCCAGGGTGCCCTGCTGGCTGCCCTGGCCACAAGGTAACTTCTTACCTGATGTCCTGCTGGAACCAGTTCTGGCTGGCCTTAAATGCGATTCAACGTCCAATCAGTGTGGATGCGCTATTTCAAAATAGCAAAAAGCTATTTCGAAATGCATTTTGTGTGTAGATGCGTTATTTCGAAATAAGATATTTAAAAATAACCATTTCAAAATTAGATATTTCGAAATAACGCTGTAGTGTAGACATACCCTTTGTGACTGGCCATAAACTCTATGATTGTATCACTCATTTGGGGAGAGGGTTTGTAACAAGTCAATCTTTTATGGAACAGCTCTCTTTGGAGCATGTGACTCACCACTGACTAGCTCATGTTCATTAGTAGGGTGCCCTCCGCTGGTGGTTTGTCACTCACCATTATGCCCGCACTGTTGTCTCCAACATCTGTGGCCCACATCTCTCCCTGAACAGCAGCCTCCTCTTTTGGGTCTGGCCCTCTGGCTATGCCCCGCTCTGCTGTCCCCACCTTTGGGGGAACCTGCAGTCTATCATCCAGCCACTTGCTTTGGTGGTAAACTACAATCTCTGGTTTGAGCCACTCACCTCAGTGGCCAAGTGCAGCCTTTAACTGGCCACGTCCTGTTAGTGACAAGTGGGGGCAAATGAAGGGACTCAGGTCCGCCCATTACTCCAGGTCCAAACCCAAAGATCCTGTAGGTGGTAGCCACGTGCTGTCCCTCCTAAAACTCCTCTGCTACTTCTTTTCCTTGGGCTACTTCCCCCATAGCCCTAACACCTGCCCAGCCCTTTGTATCAGTGCCTTATTCTGGCAGTCCTCAGGATGGAGCTCCCTATTGTTCCCCTGAGCATGCCCAGCACTGCTCTAACCATGTATGTTTCACCAGTCAGTCCTTCTCTCTTGCCCTCCCGGTCTGCCCTCTGCTCTCCTGAGCAGCCCTTTATATATGGGCTGTTCCAGAAAGTCTTCTCCTTATTGGCTCTCTTAATGAGTTTTCCCCTGTTGGGAAGATTCTGTGCAGGCTCCCTCTGGCCTGCTTTAACCCCTCCCCATTCTGAGTGATCAACCACACCACTGCAATGGACTTACGAGTCTATTGTCACTACACTAATTATACATCAAATTATTTATAAATCTGTTGTGGATTTGTGATAACTATTGTCTTTTTCATCTAAGATATTGCAGAAAAAGACCGATCTCTTTAATGTACATGTGATCTTCATGTGTGAAACTTTAGCTGAAATGAATTCCTGAGGTCATTAGTTCAGCTGTGTGAATATCAGTTTTTCAGTTTGATGCCTTATATGAAAAATAAATCATTTCTGGATTATTTAAAATGAAAACACACAGGATTTTTTTAGTCAAGAAATCAAAGAAGTTGAAAAAACCTTTTTGATCAAGCAATCTGTTTTATTCAACCCAAAAGGAAGCATTTCCCTTTGTTTTAAGTGCTTTTTAAATCAAATTGATGGAAATTTCATGGCACAATAATTTCCAAAATGAAAAATCCAAATATTTTGTTCCTGAAGTGTCTAATGAACTACATCAACATTTCTGATTTCTTTTGACTGAAACAATTTGCCAAAATCAGCCCAAATTTGCAAATTGTTTCAGTCAACATGAATCTGCATTTTTGATGAAGAAAAATATTTATATGTAAAACTTCAATGCTTGAGCCACGGGATGGCCGACAGACTTCATTGGGCTCTGGACAAGGTGGGGGGAGCCTGGCTCCAGGCCCCTAGAAGGGGCAGGGCCTTAAGCAGAAGGGGCAGGGTTGGGCCATCCCTCAGCACTGCATAGGGCTCTGGTGTAGATTTAAATGGCCCGAGGCTCCAGCAGCTGCAGTTGCTGTTATAGTGGTGGGGATGGCTAGGAACTCTGGCCCTTTTAAATCACCAGGCACTATAGCAGCTTCCCCCTTTGCCTCCTCACCACCTCCCGCCCCCCACATCAGCAGGTCTACCTAGCCATTAGTAGGATTTTGTTTCCTTTTAGTTAAAATTCCATTACTTTTCAATTTGCAATAGTTTAGTAGTTTAAGGGAAAACTGATCAAGGCGTAAAACTGAAGTGTATTAACTTCCTCAGACTAAATCATGTTCTCAGCTGTTAAACAGAACTCCCCTTTAACTTCAGTGCCAATATGAGAGCAGTAAAATGGTCTTGTAACATGGTGGCAGTAAACCATACTGGGGCTATGTCTAGACTATGGAGTTTTTCCGGGATACCAGAGGTATCCCAGAAAAAATCTGCTAAGTCCAGGGAACGCCTCTGCTCTTCCGATATTTTTTGCAGAAGAGCAGACATGCTCTTTCAGAAGCCCTGTCTTCCTTGTGAAATGAGGAAGAAGGGCTCTTCCAAAAGAGGAGGTTTTTTCGAAATTTGGCCCAGCGTAGACAGGCCAAATTTCAGAAAAGCCTCTTCCGAAAAAACGATCGTAAAAAGTTTTTGGTACCTTTTTCCAATGAAAAGTGGCACTCTAGATGTAGCCTAGATCCTCTGCATTTGAAGGAAAAAAGAAAAATACTTTTTTCACACAATTCACAATTAGCCCATGATTGTCATTTCACAAGATATCATTCAGGCTAAATGGTTTGTAAGCTTGAGAGTGGAAGGATAGCTCAGTAATTAGGTTTGTAAACTGGGACTGGGGTTTAAATCCCTGTTTGTTTCCTGTATGCCCTTGGGCAAATCACTTTCACTCTCTGTGCTTCAATTCCCCATCTACAAAAAAGAAGATAAGAGCACTTCCCCACCTCAAAAGGTCTCATGAGAATAAATAAGTTTAAGACTATGGGGTGTTCAAATTCAGTGGAACCTCAGAGATAGGGGCACCCCGAGAATGGATACTGTTTGTAACTCAGAAATGTTTGTAACTCTAAACAAAAAATTGGGATTGTTCTTTCAAAAGTTTACAGGTGAACAGTGGCAATACAGCTTTGAAACTTGCAGAAGAAAAATGCTGCTTTCCCTTTACTCTTTTAGTAGTTTACGTTTAACACAGTATTGTATTTGCTTTTCTTTTTAATTTCCTTTTGTTTCTACTGCTTCCTGATTGCATATTTTTGGTTCCACATGAGGTGTGTTGTTGACAGGTCAGTTTGGAAGTCTGGTGTTCGTAACTCTGAAGGTTTTAGTGCACTAGGAAGTTGGGATCATGTAAGTACAAAAATAGATTTTAAAGGAATTAGGAATTCCCATGACTAGCCAGAGTGATAACATTGATAAAATAATAAAAGGATATGCATTATCAGAGCTTAGGCAACCTCTAACTATTGGGATTTAAGAGCAAATTTTCTCTAGGCACGGTTCATCCCATAACTGCTTATTTTAAAAGCTTCAGAGGGGTAGCCGAGTTAGTCTATAACAGGAAAAACTTAAAAAACAACAAATAGTCTAGTAGCACCTTAAAGACTAACAAAACATCTAGATGGTATCATGAGCTTTCGTTGGCGCAACCCACTTCTTCAGATGGGTAGTGCCCACGAAAGCACATGATACCATCTACATGTTTCGTTAGTCTTTAAGTTTCTACTAGACTATGTGTTGGTTTGTTTTTGCTTATTTTAAGGTTTCTTAAACTTTCTCTGACATATCTGGTACTGATCAATATTGTGATAGGATAAACCAAAAGAATCAGAACCATCTGATTCAGTATTGCAATTTCCATGTTCCACATAATTCTTTGCCTGGCCCTGTGGTACCCTATAACTTGTCTCACTAAAATTCTCTTATATAATTTGTGCTGCTAACTGTGAAAAAAGCACCGAGTATTATAAAAATAGAATTACCTTGAATTTCTGAATGCAAGATTATATAAATTGCTAAATGTGGAATAATTATTCCTCCACTGGGTCATCAGTGGACACATGTGCTTCCTGTAAGTGAACGACAGGATTTAAATGTAATCTCTTAACAAAATGCTCTAATGAGCTCTTAAAATTTTAATACCTGAACTTAAAGTGTTCATTGTATGTCAGCTAAGGACAAAAATGTTAAGACTGGGTATGAGAGCATTGAGCTTTTGTCATAGGAACTATGACATGAGAACAACAGAAAATAGCATTAAGATCCATGATAAGTTGTAGTATAGAATTACTAAGGACAAAATAAAAGAAGAAAATAAAAAATCCTTTGTAATATCATGAGAACTCACAAAGAAAGAAGAGTTGGCAATTCTGACCTCAGAAGGAGCTTGCCTTGAGGAGATATACCATACAGGACAGAGGAAAGGAAAAGGACAGTTTGCAGACACGTATATAAAATTACTGAGTGAGAACACAAGAGATATGGTGATTCAACAGAATTAAACTTACTACTTCACCTATTTACAGTGGTGATTCTTTAATCACAATCTGCAGTGCAGTTAGTGTGGACTGGAGCAAGGGGAACGTGCTTTTGCATCTAATGAATAATTTGATATATAGCATTTGTTTAATATACTAATTATGTACAAGATGCTGAAATTATTACTTGAAATTAATGAGATGAAACAGACCCATCTTTTTCTGTAGTCATGTACTAAGCAGCTTTTTTGTTCCTGGGGGTGGGAAATTAAGAGATGTTTAATTACAAAATTCCTAAAGGTAAATTTTCAACATCGTAATATGGGAAGAGATTTGTTGTCTAGAGTTAAAGGTCTAGTCCTTGGGTGCTGCAAAACTGCAGAGAACACAGTCTAGGGCAGGGGTTCCCAAACTTTTTGACATGGGGACCAGTAAATCCATTCACGAGCTTTTGGAGGACTGGTAACATTCATTTGCATATCTGCATATTCATTAAGCAAATGATGAATATTCATATAAGTTGTTTCTGGTCCTCCCAAAGCCCCCAGTGCCAGCTTTAGCAAAGCTTTTGATACAGTCACCCAAAATATTCTTGCCAGCAAGTTAAGGGAATATGGATTGGATAAATGGACTGTAAGATAGATAGAAAGCTGGCTAGATCAGGGTTTCCCAAACTTTTTACTTTAGTTGGAACCCGGGTTTTTTTCAGTACTGTTTTTTGCAGCCCAAAAATATAAACACATATAAAAACAGAATGAAAAATGAATAAATTTTCAGTGTTTTACCCGGATGCATTCTCCACCCAGCCTGGGCCAGGGCTTGGGGGACCCGGCGCCGCATGGGCACTCCAGGAGGCGGGAGCAGGAGCAGATTGGGGGTTGGGTATGTGGCTAGGAGGGAGGGTGCAAGGAAGGGTAGGGTTGCCAGGTGTCCGGTTTTGTACTGGACAGTCCAGTATTTGAGGGTTTTGTCCGGGAAACAAATTGAGAAATTACCAGACATATAAAATGTCTGGTATTTTCTAATTAGGTAAGTTTTATTATAATTAGGTGTATCAGTCCTTAGCTGGGAACTGCCTGGCTGGTAGATGTGCTCCCGCTGCCTGAGTGTGTCTACCTGCCAGGCAGTTCGCAACTACTCGAGGGAGGGTGTGGGGGGGGGGCAAAATGGAAACCCCTGCCAGACTCACTCTTCTGCCAGGGTCTGTAGGGTCTGCATGTGCCCAGGTCAGTCCCGCTCCCCCCCCTTCTCCTCCCGATCTCCCCAGTCCAGCCCTGCTGCCCCTGTCCAGCCCTGCTTCCGGCAGCCAGTTCCCCCACCCCCACCAATCTCCCCTGGTCAGCCCCGCTCCCCCGACGACCCCCCCCCCGACCAGCCCCGCTACCCCCGTCCAGCCCTACTTCCGGCAGCTGGTTCTCCCATCCTCCTCCTCCTGATCTCCCCCGTCCAGCCCTGGTTCCGCCGCATGCCATCCCCGATCTCCGCCGGATAGCCCCGCTGCCCCCAACCCTGCTTCCGCGCCCACCCGGATCTCCGCGGGACAGCCCCGCTGACTCCAACCCTGCTTCTGCCGCCTGCCCACCTGGATCTCCGTGGGACAGCCCTGCTGCCTCCAACCCTGCTTCCGCCGCCCACCTGCCCTGATCCCCACAGGACAGCCCCACTGCCCCCAACCCTGCTTCCTGGAGGCCGGTTCCCCCCGCCACCTCCTCCCAGCCTGCTCTGCTCTGCCCTGCTCTGCTTCCCTCCTGGCAGCCACCAGCCACTCTGAGGCCTGGTATTTTTTTCCCGCAGCCCGGTACCGGGCCGCAGCCCATCATTTGGGAAACGCTGAGCTAGGGGATGATGTGAATAGATGGCATGAATCTCACATTTGCATTCCTAGTCACCAGGCATTGAGTAACAGTAGATTCAAGCTGAAATCTGTTGTCTCACACAGGTGTAAAGTATAATTCACCTCCACTGCAGTCAATTGATTTCACTTGCAATGGGTTTGAACTATAGCTAGATGAAAAATGGATATAGAAAAATGCCTAAAACAGATAATTTCAGCCAAAAGAAGAAAATATTTCAAATGAAAAGACTTTTGGTTCCAATTTTTTTTCAACATTTCAATTTTTCTAATTAATACTTTGTTGAGGAAAGCAGCTAGATGCAGCAAATATGGCTGTTTTGTGGAAACCACAATTTTTCATTTAAAAAGCTGCTTTTTAAAAAATCTAAGTCTGCAGTAATTCTACCATTGGAATGAAATTACTAGGAATTTACAGGGGATAATGTAATTAATGCTAATTGACATAGGTTTATAGAAAACAGATCCTCTTAAACTAACTTATTTATGAGATTACAAATATGGTTGAGAAAGTTAATAGTGTTGGTATAATAGTAGTCTGTAAGAAATTTGACTTGGTGCCACACATCTTTTGATTAAAAAATTAGAAAAAAATATGAATTAACATGGCACACATTAAATGGATTGAAAGCTAGCCATGTGTTAGCAAGGGTGCTATTTCAGAAGGCTGGAGGGGCAGCAGCCGTGCGCTCCAGGATGCGGCTAGCTATTCATCCATTCCCCGGACGCTAAGGGAGTGAGGGGAAAGTGCTTGCAATCCACACTTGGCTAGTGAGCTCCCTTCACCAGCCAGGTGTGAGAGGCATGCATGGAATGCAAGCATCTTCCTCTCACTCCCTTAGCATCTGGGGAACAGGATGAAAAGCTAGCCGCTTCCCAGAGCATATGGCTGCTGCCCGCACTCCCCCAGACTCCTGAAATGATGCCCTTCCTGTTAGTCCTCAAAAGTTAACTGTAAATGGGGAATCATCATTTATCAGGTGTGTTTCTAGTAAGGTTCTATGGGGATTGAGTCTTGACATATGCTATTTAACATTTTTATTAATATCTTGGAAGAAAATATAAAATCATCTCTGATAAAGTTTCCAATGACCAAACACTGGGGTAAAGGTAAACATTGTAAAGGACAGGTCACTGATACACAATAATATAGATCGATGGTAAAGAACATAAGAACATAAGAATGGCCGTACTGGGTCAGACCAAAGGTCCATCTAGCCCAGTAGCCTGTCTGCCGACAGTGGCCAGCACCAGGTGCCCCAGAGAGGGTGGACCGAAGACAATGATCAATGCAATTTGTCTCCTGCCATCCTTCTCCAGCCTCTGACAAACAGAGGCCAGGGACACCATTTCTATCCCCTGGCTAATAGCCTTTTATGGACCTAACCTCCATGAAATTATCTAGCTTCTCTTTAAACTCTATTATAGTCCTAGCCTTCACAGCCTCCTCTGGCAAGGAGTTCCACAGGTTGACTACGCGCTGTGTGAAGAAGAACGTTCTTTTATTAGTTTTAAACCTGCTACACATTAACTTCATTTGGTGTCCTCTAGTTCTTCTATTATGGGAACTAATAAATAACTTTTCTTTATTCACCCTCTCCACACCACTCATGATTTTATATACTTCTATCATATCCCCCCTCAGTCTCCTCTTTTCTAAACTGAAAAGTCCCAGTCACTTTAACTTCTCTTCATATGGGACCTGTTCCAAACCCCTAATCATTTTAGTTGCCCTTTTCTGAACCCTTTCCAAGGCCAAAATATCTTTTTTGAGGTGAGGAGACCACATCTGTACACACTATTCAAGATGTGGGTATACCATAGTTTTATACAGGGGCAGTAAGATATTCAGTGTCTTATTTTCTATCCCTTTCTTAATAATTCCTAACATCCTATTTGCCTTTTTGACCACCGCTGCATACTGTGTGGAAGTTTTCAGAGAGCTATCCACAATAACTCCAAGATCTCTTTCCTGATTTGTCGTAGCCAAATTAGCCCCCATCATACTGTATGTATAGTTGGGGATATTTTTCCCAATGTGCATTACTTTACACTTATCCACATTAAATTTCATTTGCCATTTTGTTGCCCAGTCACTCAGTTTGGTGAGATCTTTTTGGAGTTCCTCACAGTCTGCTTCTGTCTTGACTATCTTAAACAGTTTGGTATCATCCGCAAACTTTACCTCACTGCTTACCCCTTTCTCCAGATCATTTGCTAATAAGTTGAACAGGATTGGTCCCAGGACTGACCCTTGGGGGACACCACTAGTTACCCCTCTCCATTCTGAAAATTTACCATTTATTCCTACCCTTTGTTTCCTGTCTTTTAACCAGTTCTCAATCCATGAAAGGACCTTCCCTCTTATCCCATGGCAATGTAATTTACACAAGAGCCTTTGGTGAGGGACCTTGTCAAAGGCTTTCTGAAAATCTAAGTATACTATATCTACTGGATCCCCCTTGTCTGCATGTTTGTTAACATGCAGACAAGGGGGGGGGTGCATGTTAACAAACATGTAAAAATGGATGCAAACAAAAAGGATACATTTTAGCATGGCTAAATGCGATTATATACATATAGAAACAAAAAATGTAGGCAAAACTTACATGATGGAGACTTTATTCTAGGAAGCAGTGACCCTGGAAAAGATTTGGAGTGTCATGGACATCAGCTCTAGGGCAACAACATGATGGCCAAAAAGGCTAATGAAATTCTTCGGCCATGTCTAGAAGAGGAAACTATTTTGAAATAACTAAATTCAACTTAATAACTCCTGACTGTACAAAATCAAAATAGCATGTCCCCACTATGGGGAAGCCTTGAAATTAGTCCAAGGCAGGCTCCATTAATGTAGATGTGCTACCTTCACTTAGAGCCCCAGGAAGCTCTGGGGGTAGTTATTTTGAAATAGCAGCACTGAAGCATCCACACTAACGTTATTTCTAAATAACTATTTCTAAATTAACATTCTTCCCTAAGAAAAGCAAGAGTACAGATTTCAAAATAAGCAGACCCTTATTTCAAAATATTGGGCTTGGTAGCGTGGATGCTTCGCTTATAAATTCGACCTAAAGGGGATTATTTTGAAATAAAGCCCTAGGCTATGTCTACATTGTGCTCTCTTGTGCAAGAACATATGCAAATGAGGCATGGCGATGAATATTTCCATGCCTCATTTGCATACTTAATGAGCCGCAATTTTTGCACAAGGGGCTTTTGCGCAAGAAGGAGCAGTTTACACTGCTCCTTCTTGTGCAAACCCCCCCTCTTTTGCGCAAAAGCCTCTTGTGCAAAAATGGTGGCTCATTAACTATGCAAATGAGGCGCAGCGATATTCATCGCCACACCTCGTTTGCATATGTTCTTGCACAAGAGAGCGTAATGTAGTCATAGCCCTAGTGTAGACCAGGGCTTAGAGATATAAATGGGAATCTTCAGTAGGCGTAGAAAAGTTATTTTACCACTCCATTTGACACTGGTGAGACCACTGCTGGAATTGCCTCGTCTGCTGTCCCAATTAAAGAAGAATGTTGATAAATTGAGGAGAGTTCAGACAAGAGCCATAAGAATGATTAAAGGATTAGAAAACGTGCCTTATAGCGATAGACTCCAGGAAGTCAATCTATTTATCTTAACAAAGAGAATAGTAAGAGATGACTTGATTGCAGTCTGTAAGTATCTATAGGTATTTGATCATGGGCTCTTCAGTCTAGCACAAAAAGGTATAATAGGATTCAATCTCTGAAAGTTGAAGTTGGACAAATTCAGACTTGAAGTGAGGCATACAATTTTAAAAGTAAAAGTAATTAGGTACTGCAACAATTTTCCAAATTCCATGGTAGATTCTGCATTGCTGACAACATTTTAAATCAAGACTGGATTTTTTTTCCAAAATATAAGTTCTGGGAATTATGTTGGAGAAGTTTCTGTGGCCTATGTTATGTAATAGTTCAGACCAGTAATCCCAGCAGTCCTTTTTGGCCTTGAAATCTATGAATATATGAAAGCACACTAGAGAATTTTTCCTTCATGGTAGCAAAGTTCACATTGCCAGTTAGCAAGCAGCATGTTAGTGTAGTTCTACACTAGATTTACACCTGAGCTTGCAGCGCACTAATGTAGAGAAGTCATAGATGAAGAAAAGTGCTAGGATCACATCCCAACACAAAGCATCCAAAGTTCAATTATTGATTGTTCAATTAATAGAACTTGAAGGATATTGCCTTTCATTTTCTTCTGAGAGAGAGGCAGGATCCACCATTTTCAGGGATATTGTTATAAAGACTAATAAATCTTATCACTAACACGTTCTTCCTGAAATTCAGCCTAAAATTTCCATTTATATAACTTGTCCTGTCACTCAGTTATAAATCCTCTTCCGCGCCCCCCTCCCCCCAAACAATTCCTTTCCCACTTTAGGATTTATATATTTATTGACTGTTAAGTGCACCACTCAGGTTTCTCATAGCCAAGGTAAATAAGACCTTGAACCTTTAAGATTTTTTCATAAAGGTTTTAAAGTAGAAACTCTTTAAATAGGGATGAATTATAACAGCAGCATTCATAAACAGAAATGGGTACGTGGTCAACAGAATAAACTAAACTGCAATAAGCCTCAACTACACTTGATATTAGCCAAAAGGCAGAGAGGTAATCAACATCTAAATTCTGTGTCATAACTAATTATTGCCTCCCATAATATAGGTGCCTATCTTGCACCATGTTCTATTAGTGTGGACTCTTGTGCATGTTCGTACAGAGTTCCTCAACATGGGTGCAGCAGTCTGATATGTGGTTCTCAGTTCAGGATCAGGGCCTCAGTTTCAGTCTAGATCACCAGAGTAAAAGTGAGGGCACAAATAATAGCATTTCCTAGAAGCCTGTCAGAGGCTTAATTGCAGTAATTGTTAAAGGACAAAAAGTTGGAGAAGGAACATTAGAGTGGGGATTTATGGAGTGTCTTTTGCACATGAATAAAGTCAGACCTTTCACTCATGATGATGTTAGGTGAAGTGGAGTCACTTTGCTTTGATTATTGAGCAGTGTATCTTTCAGCACATAAAAAATGCAGATAGTGAAATAACTCCAGATTTCCCATCTCAGCTATTTAATTGCTAGATCCATCATCTCAAAGAGATAATGTTATGAAAATAGATTATTTGAATGTAATTTTTCAGGCAATATGTCTTTCTGCCCATTGTAATCTACCTGAAATGTTCAGAGTCCTTGTAACTCTTTAGTAACATGCTTCAGAAAGAAATTGGGCTTTTCACTTTCATCCCCCAGCGTTATACTGTAACGTATATTATGGATGTCTGGACTGTTTTCTCAAGCTTCTGACACACTTCTGGGTAACAATCTCCTTGTACTGCATCTTTTCACAATACTGAGCACACAGTCAGCCCTCATTAAACTAATAATTCAGCTAATCATCAGCTCATTTAAGCCTTTAGGTGCCCTGGGGGCAACTTCAAAAATAATTCAGCCTCACACACACAATTCTCCACAGCTACTCTTGTCCAGAGAGGCTGGGAGAGAGTTTAATTCAGTGACCCAGTTCTAAATGCACTATACTAACTGACCACTCCTGTGGTCTGGTGTATGTAGAGCACAACTATTGCTACCCTCACCTTCTTTCTACCCAATCACTAACTCACAGGGAGGTAAAAAGGACATGTATTGCTTACCTTCCCCACCTACACCAATATCCAAAATTTAGACAGCCTTACTCTACTATATAGCCAGGCACAGTCTGGCTCATTTGTAATAATAGCTCTTCCCTTCCTGCCAATAATTTGACTGGAATTTTAAAGGAGGTTACCAAAAGCTTTACTGAACAAAAGCTGGTGAGTGCTGGAAAACTGCCAAACACTAGCAAAACAAAATGGAAAAATGTGACCTTTGAATTTCTTTATAGAGAATTAATCAGCGTATAATAGGTGGGCAGGTGTTTAAATTGAACTGTCAGTCCCTGGATCAGGTCATCTCTGAGTCATGACTCATGATGCATTCTGTCCTAAATCCAATGCAATTTCTACAAAGATAGGAATGCATTAGCATCTTCAGGAGCCATCTACTGGAGGGCAAACACCTTAAAAGATAAAGAAAAGTTTAAGACAAACTTGGGGGTTTTGCTACTGGGAAACAACAGAAAAATATTTGTCACAAATGGCCAGAAATGTTTGTTCTTAAGTGAAACTAGAGAAATACCAAAAAAGTCCTGGGTCTACTTTCAGTAGAAACGTTGTGTCACAGCTTTCATCATACAATAAAAAACAAAGCAGTACCCAAGGGAGTAAAGACATTATCAGATGACACAAATATAAGTGTCCTGTCAGTTTCCTACAACAACAACAAAAACTCATGAGACTGAATTTAGGAGGTTGAAGCTCTTGGCTGGATTGTGAAATCTTTATTCACATTGGTAAACACTTACATTTCTTGAACTGCTCAGGTCAGTAATTGCTCACTAAGGTCTTGCCAGGCAGGAATTGCCAGGCAGTGACCATTCTGAACCCAGCATATGATTAACTTTAAACAAGTTAGTGGTCCTGCTGAACTCAATGGAATGAACCAAATGCTTAAAATTAAGCATGTGGTTAAGTATATTCCTGGATGACATTGAGAGCACTCAAAATCTTACAGGCTTAAGTCTCAACACAGCATTTTTGGGATAATTCATAGATCCCACGGCCAAAAAAGAACCATCGTGATCATCTAATCTAAACTCCTCTATAACATGGGCATGGAATTTCCCCTCCCCCCCCAATAAAAAAATTCTAGACCATATCTTTCATGAAAAACTATCAACAGTGATTTTAAAATTGTCAGCAATGCAGCATCTATGTCATTTGGTAAGTTGTCCCAATGCTTAATTGCTCTGTTTGTTAAAGATATATGCCTTATTGCCCATCTGAATTTGTCTAAGCTCTACTTCCAGCCATTGGATCATGTAAGGCCTTTCTCTGCTAGACTGAAGATCCCATTATTGAATATTTGTTCCTGATGTAGGCATTTATAAGTTGTGATCAAATCACGTCTTAATCTTCATTTATTAAACTAAATAGATTGAGTCCCTTAAATGTATCACTATAAGGCATGGTTTCTGATCCTTTACACAGTCTCATGGCTCTTCTCTGACTTTTCACTTCACCTTAACACCTTCCTTCATTTGGGGGCAGCAGAACTGGGCACAGTATTCCAGCAGGGCCAAATACAGAGGTGATATAACCACTCTACTCCTAGGTGAGATTCCCTTGTTTACCCTTCCAAGGATTACATTAACCCTTTTAGCCACAGTGTTGCCTGGCCTGGGAGCTCATCTTTAGCTGATTACTCTCCAGCTCTCACCAGATGGGGATAGATTCCCCATAGTTTAAGTATGACCTTCGTTGATTGTTTTTAGATGTATACATTTACATTTACCTATATTAAAATTCATATTGTTTGCTTGCACCCTGCCTACTAAGAGTTCCAGGTCATTCAGTATCTGTGACCTGTCCTCTTCATTATTTATCACACCCCCAATTTTTGTGTCAGTCTGTAAATTTTATGAATGATGATTTTGTTTTTGTCCAGGTCGCTAATAAAAATGTTAAATTATGTATTGCCAAGAACCTTTCCTTGTGGCACGCAACTAGAAATACACCCATTTGATGATGATTCCACATTTACAATTACATTTTTTGACCTGTCAGTTAAACAGCTTTTAATCCATTAAATATGTGCCGTGTTAATGTTATATTATTTCAAGATGTCGCACAATATCAAGTCAAATGTCTTACCGAAGACTAAGTTTATTACATTAACACTATTGACTTTATCAAGTGAACATGTAATCTCATCCAAAAAAGGATATCAAGTTAGTTTGACAGGATCTATTTTCCATAAACCCATATTGATTGTCATTAATCATATTATCCTCTAATTTTTTATTAGTGGAGTCCCATAACAGCTGTTCCATTATCTTGTCTCAGAATTAGAGGCCTCTAACAACCCAGGTCATCCTATTTATCTTTTTGAAATATTAACAGATTATTAGCTTTCTACATATCTTCTTGAATTTCTCCTATATTCCGAGACTTGTTGCAAATCAATATTAGTGGTCCAACAAACTACATACACTTCAATATAGATTTCAATTAAATAGTTTACATGTTGAGGGCTATAGTCAGCTGTCAAATTTCAGAGGTGCAACTCCTAATGAAGTTAAAGGAAATTACCTAAACAATAGAGGGTAAAATTTATCCCAGTGTGTTTTGCCCTAAATATGTTTCAGTGTTAGATTTTACCTTTGCTCAGGCTGATCTGATCATACAGTCCATGTAGCCTAATCTCCTAGTGTTGCTATTAGTTACTATTAACCAGAAATAATACAAAGTTAGTTCTCATTAACAAAATAAAATACAAATAATAAGCAGTTCTATCGGTATGGCAGTTTCCTATGAAGATTTCAAATAATTTAAAAAAAAGTAATGATCTTTCATGAGCAGATCTGAGGAAGTGGGTCTGGCCCATGAAACTCATCACCTAGTAAACCATTTTGTTAGTCTTTAAAGTGCTACATAGTTTTTCCTTTTGTTTTAGCAAGATCAGACTAACACGGCTACCTCTCTATTACTAAAAAAAAAGTAGGCATTGTTATCCTGAGGGCTAAGAGATGTTAGGATACTTACCAAAGATCAGATAGAAGTGCCATCATAAAATTTATCTAACTATCAATTCTTGTATTCCAAAATATACAATCCCTTTCTCACTCTCTTTCTTCTGATGCATACATAGAAAATAAGCAATCTGTAACATTAAAAATCTTCCTAATCTGGAAACTTCTCACCTCATAAAATGAAAGCCATTGAAGAGGATCTACTGGTTAAGGACTCAGGTTCTGCCACTACCTTCTTATATTACCATCAGTCAGTTAATCTCTCCACCTTGGACTAAACAAGGGAGTTACTTTGAAATAACTCCCTATTTTGAAATAACAAGCGAAGTGTCC
Organism: Pelochelys cantorii; assembly: GCA_032595735.1. NCBI lineage: Eukaryota > Metazoa > Chordata > Testudines > Trionychidae > Pelochelys > Pelochelys cantorii. Next base: position 236,026,284 of record CM064327.1, read on the forward strand.
ATTCTACGAAGCCCGTTATTTCAAAATAAGGGGCTGATTATTATTATTAATAATAATAACTTGTGCTTTCCACGAGGAATAACGCTTATCTCAAAATATTTACTTCGAAATAGCGTTAGTGTGGATGCTCCACTGCTGCTATTTCGAAATAACTACTCCCCAGAGTCATTCGAAGTAATTACTCGCCAGTGCTTCCTGGGGCTCTAAGTTGAGGTAGCATATGTACACTACACATTTATTTCAGAATAAGCTATTCCGGAAGAAATATTCCAAAATAGCTATTTTGAAAAAGCGTGTCTACACGCCAAACACTCATCAAAATAGTGTGGCGCTTTTATCGCATTTAAGGCCATAAATCACATTTAAGGCCACCAGAACCACTTCAGTCAGGGCATCATGACAGCACTCACTTCCCGTGGCTGCAGCCTGAGACTATCCGGGGCTCTTGCTAAAAGGGACCCACCTTTACAGCAGTGTCTCAGGCTTTTTTCCTTTGCCTACCTCCTCGAGGGACAGCAAAACGTTTCTTTTTCCTGCTGTGGTTGCTCTTGCGAACATCTCAGCAATCCAGCTATGGAGCTGGAGCTGCCTCTGGGCAGTTGATGGCTATTGCAGCTTGTGCTGCACCTCATGCAGCAGTTTCCTAGTGGAGGATGGGTGGGATGAGAATCTTGGAGGGGGTGGGGGGAGCTGAAAATGGGAGGAAGGGTAAGGAGAGGCTCAGGGTTGGGGCTGGAAGTTGTGCCTGGCTCTGATGATCCCACTGCCATGGGTGCAGAGGGCATAGCGGCCATAGGGGGCAGGGCATAGAGGAGAAGCAGGAAGAGAAGTTGCAGGAGCAGGAGCAGGAGCAGACGCAAGCAGTATGGTAGTGACCAGATACGGCATGGCTGCATACAAGGTGCAGCCCTTCTCCAGCATCTCCCACCAGCTGTCTCACCGCAGCCGCATATCTTCTTGAAGTCTATGGTCCAGTGTCAGCTCCATGGATCAGAGTGCCATGAAGTGCTCCCTCTGGAACTCATCCATGGGTCTCTGATGCCTGTGGGTCCCTTGGGGTCAGGAGGCTGCCCCAGGTGGTGTTGACTGCCCTGGAGACACTGTGCCTAAAGCCTTGCCCTCATCTCTGAGCCGAGAGCGACAGTTCTCATCTCAGCCGAAGGTGATGTGCTTGGAGCAAGGCCATGTGTGGTCTAGCCAGTGGGCCTTTGCCTGTAGGGACCCAGATGTCCAAGGGGGACCTCACTAGTCCCGCGTCCCGGGCATATTAAAAATCATATTGTTTGCTTGCACCCAGGCATGTGAAGGTGCTAGCCAGACCGGGAGCCTGAGAGTGGGATGGGGGCCACAGGTCAGTTGGGCTTCCCTCCATGCCATGCGCATGCCAAATCCGGCAGTGGCAGCATCCAGCAGGGAAAAAACGTGTGTTCCTGCCTGCTGGAGGAGAGAGGAACAGTGTGTTGGGGGGGGGGGGAGGGCAAGGTGTGTGTAAGTGGACTGTAAGCTCTTCAGGTCTCTGATTATGTGATTACCCAGGGCTTAATTTAATGGGACCCTGATCTTGCTGCAGGTCTTTCAGAGCTCCTGCAATACTGCTACTACTACTACTACTACTACTACTACTACTTTTCTGTAAAAGGAACTCTATCTTCTAGATGGAGAGGAATAATTGTAAGGCTCCAAGACTGTGATATTTAAATGCTCTCTATTTGTGAATCTTGCTCATAGTGTATCACTTTCAGTGTAGGAATTTTTGTTATGCTTTTTAAGGGGAGATGCTGCAGGGTTTTATTTGGTTTGTTTTTGTTTCCTTCTACGTTGTCAGTCTGTTTCTATAGTGGTCTATTGGTTACCTAGGAAACCACTGTAGGTTGGAACCTCTAGCTGCACTGTGAGCATTTCCAGGTGGTGGACATGATAGTGATGAAATACAGAAATAGGAAGCAATTAGTATCATACTGGCAATTGTTTACAAAGTGGATTTCAGGAGTGGAACTAATTTCAAGCCCTCTCTGTCCTAAGTTGTTTAATTCTAACCTATCTTCCTGTTCATTGGCACATATATAAAATGATAATTATTTCTGCAGCTATTGAATAAACTATATGACCACAGACAATATTAATCTACAGCCTTCGTCTTCTCATTTGCATGCTGCCCTTTGACAGAAATATTACAATTTTTCAAATAAAAGTACAAAAATATTCCTTTCATTAGCATACATTGTTGGTGACTCCTCAAGGTCTTTTTCACCTGTGTTTATTTTTATGTGTCCTTTGATTACTGACGAGTCTGATCCTTGAGCCACAGGCTTATTGGCAGACATTGCAGATGGTGCTGGAAGTCAAGGTTGGGCCATGACAGCTGCATGACAGTTGCCTTTGTTTTTCTGGCATTTTTCTGCAACCAGGGCAAGGGGCAATCCTGATAGACATGACTAAATTCACCAGGTGGTGGTCAATCCAGTAATCATCACTGAGACCAGTGATTTGGACATCCCTTAGATCCTGTTTCATTAGAGTGACATAGTCTAGGAGGTGCCATTGTTTTGAACAGGTGTGTTTTTCAGATAATAATCAACACATTAATATAATTTGTCCTCTTGTTTTTGACATCATTGAAATCCATTATTCAGAAAATAGCTCAATTTTGCACTTAGTTGTGTCACTCTTGGAATTTTTCTCTTATTACTCTGGGCTTTTATAAAAAAGGAGAAGGAGATGGAGAAGGAGAAGAAGATGATTATCCTAGGGCTGTCACACAAAATGTGAAGTGTACAGTGCTCACTTCATATTTATTTTTATTTTAAATATTTGCATTGCAAAAAACAAAAGAAACAGTATTTTCAATTCAGCTAAACATAATTTCTGTAGTGCTATCTCTTTGTTATGAAAGTTGAAATATAGAAATATGTAAAAAATAGCTACATTCAAAAATAAAACAATGCAAAACTTTAGAGCCAGAAAGTCCACTCAGACCTACTTCTTGTACAGCCAATTACTCAAATAAACAAGCTTGTTTATATTTGCAAGAGATAATGCTGCCCATTTTTTGTTTATAATGCCATCTGAAAGTGAGAATGGGCATTTGCACTGCACTGTTATAGCTGGTTTTGCATTATATTTACATGCTAGATATGCTAAAGATTCATATATCCCTTCATGCTTCAATCTCTATTTTAGAGGACATGTGTCCCTGATGATGACAGATTCTGATAGATAATGATCTAAAGCACTACGGACTGATGCATGTTCATTTTCCTCATCTGAGTCAGATGTCACTGGCAGGTAGGTTTTCCTTTTTGGTGGTTTGGGTTCTGTAATTTCTGCATCAGAGTATTGCACTTTTAAGACTTCTGGAAGCATGTTGCACATTTTGACCCTCTCAGATTTTTGAAGTCATCTCAGACTCTTAAACCTTGTGTCAATTGCGCTAGCCTTCTTTAGAAATCTTCTTTGCAATGTGTCAAATCTGTAGCGGAAGTGTGCTTACCATGAATTTCATGCCGCTATAACATGAAACATATGGGGGAATGTGGGTAATACAATTCTCCCCCAAAGAGTTCCATAACACATTTAATTGCATTATTTTTTAATGAGGATTGTCCAAATGGATGAATGTCCTCTGGAATGGTGGCTGAAGCATGAAGCAATGCCAGCAACAAATATGCCATGTGAATACCTGTTTTCACTTTCAGGTATCATGGTACATAAGAAGGCACATTATCTTCCATAAATGTAAACAAACTTGTTTCTCTTAGTGGTAGGCTGAACAAAAGATAGAATTAAGTGGACTTGTAGGCTTGAAAGCTTTACACTATTTTGTTTTTGAATGCAGTTACATAAAATAAATCTATATTTGTAAGTTGTACTTTCATAATAAAGAGATTGCATTATAGTACTTGTATGAGGTGAATTGAAAAATACTATTTCTTTCATCATTTCTACAGTGCAAATATTTGTATTAAAAATAATAATATAAAGTGAGCACTATACATTTTGTAATCTGTCTTGTTATTGAAATCAATATATTTGAAAATGTAGAAAAAAACCATCCAAGAATATTTAATGAATTTCAATTGGTATTCTATTCTTTAACAGTTTAATTAAAACTGCCATTAATCACAATTAATTTTTCTAGTTAATTGTATGAGTTAACTATGATTAATTTCTGAGGGGTAGCCATGTTAGTCTATATCTGCAAAAACAACAAGAAGTCCTGTGGCATCTTAGGGTATGTCTAGACTACATCCCTCTGTCGCCAGAGGGATGTAAATTAGACATACCGAAATTGCTAATGAAGTGGGGATTTAAATATCCCACGCTTCATTAGAATAAAAATGGCCGCCACTTTTTGCCGACGCGGCAATTTGCCGGCAAAAAGTGGCAGTCTGGACGGGGATCAGTCGACAAGGAAAGCCCTTTCTGACCGATCCTGTAAACCTCGTTGCACGAGGCATAAGGGATCAGTTGGAAAAGGCTTTCCTTGTCGACTGATCCCCATCCAGACTGCCGCTTTTTGCCGGCAAATTGCCGCATTGGCAAAAAGTGGCGGCCATTTTTATTCTAATGAAGTGTGGGATATTTAAATCCCCGCTTCATTAACAATTTCGGTATGTCTAATTTACATCCCTCTGGCAACAGAGGGATGTAGTCTAGACATACCCTTAAAGACTAACATATTTATTTGGGCATAAGCTTTCGTGTGTAAAAAGCACTTTATCAGATGCATCTAATGAAGTGGTTTTTACCCACAAAAGCTTATGCCCAAATACATTTGTTAGTCATTATATTAAGTGACAACCCTACTTTATTAAATAATGAGTTGAATCATGTTTACTACAGAGTTCCTCTTTTGTATAAAATTCCAATCTTCTTTCCTGCCACCAATATATTTAACAATGTAAGAAAGCCTACAGACCAGAGAATTACATCATGAGAGGTAAGGAAATAATTAGTTCAGGTGTTTGAGTGGAAAATAACTAAACAAAAGAACTGATTGGAGTATTTCTGCATTTCAGTTTCACAAAAGCTATTGTTATTAAAAAGAAAAAATGCTTTTTTATTTCTAAAAATGAGTGTATACTGGCATGAAATTAACAAGGTTATAGCTGGTAAAGATCAGATCAGATCCATTGTGTCTGCAAACACTTTGAATAACACATTTTTCATGGATATATAGACAACTCGGAAACAGACAGATCCTGATTTCAGTGGCCCTTGCACCTGGTTTTCAACCACAACATTTTATGCATGACAGTAAGCATTCTGAAATTCACAAAACTGCATTTTATTAATGTGAAAAAGAAAGAAAAGCAGAAAGCTTAAGTCTGACAGTGAGAACAGAATGTAAAATTATATTATGTAATAGAGCTGTAGACAAGCAAGGAGAAGTGGAGGAATTTACCTGGATAAGATAGAAACAGATCCAGCTCTTTGCCCTAGGGATGTAATAGTGTAGTTCATTAACCAGGTCCGGGACCTGCTTTAGCTCTGCATTGAAAGTGCTTTAGGAGACAGGTGGGCAGGCAGCCCAGCTCAGTTCTAACTCATGCTGGGTCCAGGAGCTCATCCGGACAGGGGCTGCTGCCACCCCACACTGCAGGATGACAGGCAGCCGGTCCACGAGGGGACTTGGTTTTTAAACAGAGGCAGCAGCATGGAGTGGCAGGGGGCTCCTTGGGAGTGGGGCTGGAGTGCACAAGCTGCCGGCCCTGCCCCTGGAGACTATAAAATAGTCAAGTAACCAATAAGAATTCATGAGGTTAATCAACTATTCAATTAACCAATACTTAACATCCCTACTTTGCACAAGCTCCCAGATGAACACAAAATAGGAAGCAAAATCCCTTTGCACATGGGAAAATGTCCTCCTAAGTTTTTCTTGAATTTTTTTTTTTTTATTTAAGCAAGTGGAAATGGTCAACAGTTCTAGATAGTTCCTACAAAACTTCTGGCTAAACTACAATGTACCAGAAACCACACTCAAGGGTCTTGCAACTCAGTTTGATAGATCCAAGAGGTTCAGATAGAAATATCTCTACATCTGAGGGCCATTTACACTTTTGAGGTTCACCTACACTACTTCATATCCAATTAATCTACCTACCAAGCTTTTTTTGCTCTACAGAAAAAGTACTAAGGCTTACATTTTTTAAATGGCCACTGCTGCCTCAATTTGTGTGTGTTCTTCTGAGACAACTTTGGAATGTGATTTTCAGTGTCTTAAGTAGGACAACCAGGAAAAAAAGGGTCTAGAATACTTTTGAAAACTTGACATAAATGTCTGGAGATGTGACCCTCTTCAACTAATGAAAATGGAGAGTCAATAGGTCAGATTCTCAGCTGGTGGAAAAGCTCTGCTAACTATAGTAGAGTTTCACCATGTAGGAATGAGGAATTTATCCTCACATGTTCTATCACTGCTTTCTGTGCCCTATTCCCCACCTCCCCATGTGAATGAAACTTTGAACTCTGGATCTTTGCTGATCAAGAACTGCAACTATGAGTGGAGTGTGCTGGAGGAAGTGGGGAGTGGCACATTGAAGAAATTTTTGCTTATTGAAAAAGCGGCGAGGAGTCCTTTGGCACCTTATAGACTAACCGAAGTGTTGTAGCATAAGCTTTTGTGGGCAAAGACCCACTTCATCAGATGCATGTAGTGGAAATTTCCAGAGGCAGGTATAAATATGCAGGCCAGAATCAAGCTAGGGATGACGAGGTGGATCCAATCAGGGAGAATGAGGCCCACTTCTAGTAGCTGATCTGGAGGTGTGAATACCAAGAGAGGAGAAGCTGCTTTTGTAGTTAGCTAGCCATTCACAGTCTTTGTTTAATCCTGAGTTGATTGAGTCAGACTTGAAGATTAGCTCAGCAGTTTCTCTTTGAAGTCTGGTCCTGAAGTTTTTTTGCTGCAGGATGGCGACCTTTAGATCTGCAATAGTGTGTCCAGGGATCTGCTTATTGAACTTTCTCACCATAAGATGAGAACCTGAGGCAAAGGACACTTCCCAACACACCCTGAGATAGATATTCTGTTTATTGTCCTTTGCTTTTGAATTATGCTTGCAGTATTTTCCCTAATTAATGACTGGTTACTTGCCCCTTTTTATTAAAAAATTATTTTCTACATACAGATTCAGTGCTTGACAAGGAAGTACCTCTTAGGGTACATCTACAGTGCACATTTATTTCGGAATAAACTATTCCAGAAGAAATACTCCGAAATAGCTTATTTCAGAATAGCGCTTCTATACTACAGGGAAGCCTCAAAATTAGTCCAAGGCAGGCTCCCCTAATGCAGACACACTACCTTGATTTAGAGCCTCGGGAAGCACTAAGGTGTCATTACTTTGAATAGCCCTGGGGAAAAGCTATTTCAAAATAGCAGCAGTGGAGCATCCACACTACTGCTATTTCAAAATAGCAATTTTGGAAGAGGCAGAAATAACAGAATTGCTGTGTAGATGCTCGCATTTTTATTTCAGAAACATGGCCATTATTCCAAAATAACACTGCTGTGTAGACGTACCCAGTGGTAGTGTGTAAATTTTCACAGGTTAATTTTCACAGGCTGTGGGCTGGAGGCAGTTCCATTTTGTATTGTTAAAAGGAACTCCCCTAGATATGGAACCCAGCATATGTCACTGTTGCCTCCAACTAGTGGAAGCTTTACATTTAATTTATTAATTATTCTCATTTATTAGAGAGTTTGTTTTCTACCATAGACATGTTCGCCTTTCTCTTACGGATTCATAAATTCCAAGGCTAGAAGAAATGACTGTGACCACCTAGTCTGACCTCTTGTATAACAAAGGCCATAAAACATCCCCAAAATGATTCCTAGAGCATAACTTTTTAAAAAAGAAATCCAATTTTGATTTAAAAATGGACAATGATGAAGAATTCACTACCACTCTTTCAGTACATTGTTAATTACTCTCATTGGTAAAAAAAAAGAAAAAAAGAAAAAAAGTTTGCTTTACTTCCGGCCTGAACTTGTCTAGTTTCAATGTTAAATGGCACCAAGGACAATTGATGGGAAATTACTACACCAAACTGTTACACCCAAACTCCCTCTTATAACTGATTTTAAACCAAATGGAACAGGGCATAGTAGGATGAAATATGCTGAATTGTATTATAGACAGTGATCCCATTGCTGTTAAACTAATTCAGCAAAGATGTTTTTATTCCCTTCAAACAAACCAAATTAGTTCTTCTTCTTCAATCCAAGGTTATATGTTATTACACACTGACAAGCTATTATATCAAATTCTTTTTCTAGCTTTGATCTTTGTAGTTAATCTTTTGTGGTGATGGTGCAAAGTCTCATGTCCTGGGTGGAGAATCAGGGGGTGCTTGGAATCATGAAAGTCACAATTCCCCTTAGTGCTCACTAAAAATGAGGAGTAACGTTAGTTCGAACCAACAGGTTTGGTATGAACTAACGCGTCCAGGCACGCACTTTCACTTTCAAAACAGCTGTTGATAGGAGTAATGTGCCAGCGAGATCATGCTAATGAAGCATGGGATATTTAAATCCCCGCTTCATTGACTATTTCGAATGCCTACATTTGCATCCCTAGTTTGAACTAGGGTGAAAGTGTAGACATACCCTTAGAGTTCTTTGAAGGGGTCAACAAACATGTGGACAAGAGGGATCCAGTAGAGATAGTGTACTTAGATTTCCAGAAGGACTTTGACAAGGTCCCTCACCAAAGGCTCTTACATAAATTAAGTTGTCATGGGATAAGAGGGAAGATCCTTTCATGGACTGAGAATTGGTTAAAAGACAGGAAACAAAGGGTAGGAATAAATTGTAAATTTTCATAATGGAGAGGGGTAACTAGCGGTGTTCCCCAAGGGTCAGTCCTTGGACCAATCCTATTCAACATATTCATAAATGATGTAGAGAAAGAGGAAACTGTGAGGTGGCAAAGTTTGCAGATGATACTAAACTGTTCAAGGTAGTTAAGACCACACCAGACTGTGAAGAACTTCAAAAAGATCTCACCAAACTAAGTGACTGGCAACAAAATGGCAAATGAAATTGAATGTGGATAAATGTAAAGTAATGCACATTGAAAAAAATAACCCCAACTATACATATAATATGATGGGGGCTAATTTAGCTACAACTAATCAGGAAAGAGATCTTGGAGTCATTGTGGATAGTTCTCTGAAGACGTCCACGCAGTGTGCAGCGGCAGTCAAAAAAGCAAACAGGATGTTAGGAATCATTAAAAAAGGGATAGAGAATAAGATGGAGAATATCTTATTGCCCTTCTATAAATCCATGGTATGCCCACATCTGGAATACTGCATACAGATGTGGTCTCCTCATCTCAAAAAAAATATACTGGCATTAGAAAAGGTTCAGAGAAGGGCAACTAAAATGATTAGGGGTTTGGAACGGGTCCCATATGAGGAGAAATTAAAAAGACTGGGACTTTTCAGCTTGGAAAAGAGGAGACTAAGGGGGGATATGATAGACAGGGCTCGACAAATTAGTCAATCTACTTGCCTGGGGTGAGTAGATTTTAAGCCGGCACGGTGCTGCAGCGCAATCAGCGCATGTGCAGCGTGCCAAACCGCGCAGCTGGCGAGCGGGGCTCACCGCCACTTGTCAAGCCCTGATGATAGAGGTATATAAAATCATGAGTGGTGTGGAGAAAATGAATAAGGAGAAGTTATTTACTTGTTCCCATAATATAAGAACTAAGGGCCACCAAATGGAACTAATGGGCAGCAGGTTTAAAACAAATAAAAGGAAGTTCTTCACACAGCGCATAGTCAATCTGTGGAACTCCTTGCCCGAGGAGGTTGTGAAGGCTAGGACTATAACAAGGTTTAAAAGAGAACTAGATAAATTCATGGAGGTTAAGTCCATAAATGGCTATTAGCCAGTATGGGTAAGGAATGGTGTCCCTAGCCTCTGTTTGTCAGAGGATGGAGATGGATGGCAGGAGAGAGATAGCTTGATCATTACCTGTTCAATTCACTCCCTCTGGGACACCTGGCATTGGCCACTGTCGGCAGACAGGCTACTGAGCTGGATGGACCTTTGGTCTGACCCAGTATGGCCATTCTTATGTTCTTATTAAAGATAACCTGAGGTCACTCACCTAAGTGCCAGTGCTGTAACACTCTTTTTTTTTCTCAAAATACCAAGAAAGAAGGGGTGGCATAGGCAAGCAAGATGTTAAGCAGGGAGATCTCAAAATATCCAGCAGAAACTAGCCTATCTGACGTCTATAAAAACCTACTGGCTATGTATGCAGGAAACTAACCCTTTTTCAGAGATGGTACTTCCATCTGTGTAGCGGTGATGTAATGCCAGACGAGATATCACATCAAGGCCCAAGACTTACTTAAAGTGTCAATGTGAGCTTAGTTTTTTAAAACCTAGACAACAGTCTATCCTTTGTGGAATTTAATCAATTTTTTTACATGTAACATGCAGAAATATAGAGTTGAGCACAGTACCATATTGCAGGAGAAAATATGCCTCTAGCAAGGTATTGGAAATAATAATCCTCATATAAATCAGTAAGTTCTGAACTATCTAGTGTGTGAGAGAGAGTACATCTCTTCTCAGAGATGATTATGTACCAAAATGGGGAGGAAAAACAAAACAAAACAGAAACTGTGTCTGTCTGTCATTATTTGGACTTTATCACTCTTCTAATAAATTGGCCTTGGTTCCTTAAAGTAGACTTGGCAGAATTCAATATTTAGTTTTGTATAATTTTCAACAGATAATATCTATATTAAAAATCCACACACTCCAGTCATAACTAGTTCTCATCAACTACCCAGTCCTGAGTGCACAGGCTGCACAGATTTTCTTTGTAGCCCACTCACCCACCTTAGGAAAATCACTTGTCTTAGCCTGTGACCTCTTTGAGGCAGAGAGCATACCTCTATAGTTGTTGTATAGAGCCACACAAAACAGAACTCCAGTTTGTACTGAGGCCTTTGAGAGCAGATGCAATAGAAATACATTATACCTGGAAACACAATATAATCCCAATTATCCAAATATCCTGGGTGACTCAGATTTGATTCATATAATTGGGAGTTTGGATAACTGAGAGAGCAGGAGCAGCAATGAAGGAAGCCTGTCTGGCTCCGTTGTCTGGGTTCCGCTGACTCACTCCCATGACTGTGGGGCTGCAGAGAGCTCCCTCCACTGTCACAGAAGCCATTCAACAGCAAGATTGCCAGGAATCACTGCTCAATTGTCGGAACTTCTGGATTATCCCTCATTAGGGTTGCTAGATGGTTTAACCAAAAATACCGAACACCCCCTCTCCCCCCCCCCCCAAAAAAAACCACTGGTGAAAAAATTCTGTTGAGGAAAAAAAAGGGGGGGAGACCAAAATTGTTGAGAAAAAAAAGACCCTGAATGTTAAGCAAAAAAAATTTAAAAAATAAAACAGCATTAAAACAGCATGGCCCCTTTAAAAAAAGTCTGTAGGCTTTTTGCGAGTGGCCGTCTTGTTTTCTTGATTGGAGCCAGAAGGCAGCTTCCCTGCAGAACCAGGTAAGTGGGGGGGCAGAAGAGAGGGGCTGGAAAGGAGGCAAAAATACCAGACTGTCCGGGTCAATACTGGACACCTGGCCACCCTATCCCTCATGGGGGACCGGGAAGGGATTGGGAGTAGGAAGAGTTTTAGATAATAGGATAATAGGCTCACACCCAGTTCTTGTGTGGCAATTTTCAGTCACCCATCTCAAAGAATTTGAGACTAGAAGACAGCAGCATTATTCCCATTATAGATGAAGCACAGGGAAGTGAAATGATTAGTCTCTAAGGTCACTTCGTGATCCGGTAGCAAAGCTGGGCCTAGAACACTAATCTCCTCAGGTTCACTTCAGAGCTTTCCCCATGCTACACTTAAGCACTAGGAAAAAGCCACGTAAAATGACCAAGAGAGCTCAGCTAATTTAAGACTCAACAGAACATCTGTTTTGTAGCACAGAAATGCTCCAAAGATCATCTCATCGGCATTTTACCAACAGCATCTGAGCAGTTATTGCAACAGGCCCCTGTGATGGGACAGCAAGTCCAGCTGCATACACAGACTGTTTGATGTGGCTCTCATGGAGAAATTTTTAAAGACAGTTCCATAAAACTGATGTGCCTATGCTGTGACAAAAAAGTGGATGATAACATAAGGAGGATGCCTCCCCCCTTTCACTATTGGTCTGTTCTGCCATAGAGAGCAAATGGCAGTAGCAACGCCTGCCTGAATACTGCTCAGGCTGTTTTTTTCCCCCTCTGCCAGATAAAACCCAAATGGGAAATAGCTCCAAGTACTGTAATATCAGAGGGTGATTCATCACCATAGGAATTATTAGAGGGAAAACATCCTTCTTTGTGCAGTGGATTGCCTTCAGTGAGGCCACTTGCTGTTTTCCTTCATCGTTATTTATTAGCATTTGGTAGTGACTCAGAATATGTAATAGTGTTATAAATTTAAAAGGGGGGGCTGGCTTTATCTTTTCATTTTTTGTTATATAGTTTGCTGCCATAAATCTTTCACATTTCTTCCAAAAATGCAGAAATATCCCATTACAGCTGTTTGAAGCAGAATAAAGTTATGACCCAATAACTATGTTTGTTATTTCATTGTATGGCATTAATTCCATTCCCTTAATGAAATGGATGTCCTTGCTCCAATGGTAGTTCTTAATTTAGTTTGGTTACTGGTTAAAGCCCTTTCTTCTCTCCTGGAAAAAATGATATGGTGGCTGACTTGCCTGTTTGGAGGAATATTGCTGCGAGCTGATTCGGTATATTTTATCTGTTCCCATCCATTTTATTTTCCATTTGGCAATTTCTAGTTTCAATCTTGGTTCACAGTTCATTTGTACTCGATCCCCTGAGATTGTTTCCTTGAGCAGGCATCTTGTAAAAATACAGAGAATGGATTAACCTCAGTAATCTACTGTTCTTTGGAGGTATATACACTCAAAAAAGCACTTATATTGGATACACTGGACTCCTTTTTCCTGTCCATTAGCAACTGCAGCCTGGTTCCTTATGGTCTACTCCACTGCTTTTGTCTCTTTTTAAACATGAACTGCAATGCATGTTTTTTACAGTAAGTTAATATGCCAGATTCCTTCACAAGTCACTTGAGACACAGTGCAAGAATGAATTACTCTGAGCTGTCTTTCTGTCTCCTGACAGGTCTGTTTGAAAAGCAGCTTGCCTCAAGCTGAACTCATTGTTATTTTACTTATCTCGGAGTCAGCTAGAGACAGTTTTACAAATCTCTAGCATAAGGCATGAAATAGAATTCAACAGCAACATTGAGTTTCCTCTTTTCGTTTGACTTTCTCCAAATGAGTAAGGGCTGATATATTGTTAACATAGAAAACACATTTTTCTGTGTGTTCCCTGAAAAGTTAATTTTATTATAATCAGTTGTCCTTTGAGAAATATAATGTGATTTAATGGAACCCAGTTTTTTCTGATTTATCTATCTTTTATTTTATATAACTCAAATGGAAACCTCTTGGGTGAAGCATGCTCATAGATGGTTGTATTTTGATGAATATACGTAGCTATATGGCAAATTAGTTACTTCTCTGATGACCAATTACAATATTATTATTATTTTTTTATTATTATGCACTAGGTGAAACCTTGCTGGTATGGATTCAACATAACCACCCCCTATCATTCTGGCTGAACACGAGGAAGTGATTCAAATAATAGGATTCTCCAAACCCAAAACACAGGCACATGTTCCTGTCTAAAATAAAGGAAAATGCAAGGCTGCCTAGAAATTTGGCTGACTTGCATGGAAGGAATTTCTGGATATGTTCAGGGGTTGCTGATGAGAGGCTAGGCTAACCAGTGTCCCTTAAGTAACTTGCCACAAGATGTCAGAATATGTTAGTGTTAGAGCTGAGCGAGTCTAATATTTATCTTATTTTCTTTCTTTTATATAGGAATTAGATACAGTGTTCCTGTCAGCTAACTGCTAAGTTGTCTGCCAAAAATGTACAGTTTTCCAGTGTCTTGGTACCATCTGGGCAGAGATGATAAGTGTTGGGGGAGAGGCGTATGCAGTTGGTTTCCCCCTCCCTATTTGGTGCTTGGTTTGTACTGAGCATGCTCAGTAACACTGCTGAAGCCTCTGTTCTTAGTCTGCCACCCCCATCATGGCACCCCTGGTGAGAGGATGTGTTAAAGAGGGAGGAACTAAGCTGATTTGGACAGAGAAACACAGCCTGGACAAGCATGAGCCTTAGGGAAACCTAGAAGGGAATTTTAGGTCTGGTGTTGGTCAAAGAGGTTTGGGACTGTAAGCAAAGAAACAGTCTCCTATTGTTTGATTCTCCTTCTGTTCCACGAAACAGGTCTGTGTACTCTTGTAATTAATCAATATAGCATCAGAGGAATACCTATTATCAAATTATCTCAACCTGGAACAACTTGATACACCCCAGATTTAATTAATTGCTTAAGCAAAAGGGGTGCATCTCATTATTATTTATTTGAGCTATTTAAGAACATGCAGGGTTAGGGTACGACCATTGTGTAGTAACACGATCCAGGAGGCATTGTCTCTCCCTAAGGCAGTATGTCCTCCCAGCTTCAGAGGGAGCACCTTGGCTATGCAACCCTTGGTGAGGTGCAACCTTCTGTATGCTCAACCCACTCATGGACCAGTATAGAAGCAGGGTAAGGTTTTAGGCCTCCTCCATATCCCTCCCTCAGAAGGATATGGAGGGACTAATTTTGGACTGGAATGCCTGGTTGAAAAGGGACCCTGGACTCCAGTCAATGTTGCTGATCCGGCTGCTAAACGTCCGGTTGGCAGTGCAGCAAGGCTAAGACAGGCTCCGTGCCATTCCTGGCTCTGCACAGCTCCCAGAAGCAGCTGGCATGTTTGGCTCCAAAGCTCAAAAGTAGCCAAGGGGCTCCACACACTGTCTCCACCTGAGCAGCAGCTCCATTGCTCCCATTGGCCAGGAACTGTAGCCAGTGGGAGCTGTGGGGGTGGTGTACTTCTCTAGTATCATTCTAGCACCCACTCCCTCTCTCTAGTCACTATATGTGCTTAGTGAATTAGTTGGCATTAACATAGTAAACCTAAAAATGTTGCATGAACATTTAACCAGAGAATGCTAAAGTTCAGGAGTTGGGGAATAGCCACTGTACACATCATGGGTAAGTCTAAACTACAGGCTTTTGTCGACAGAAGCTTCTGATACTACAGATACTGTCGACAAAGCTTCTGTTGACAAAGAACATCTAGACTACATCCAGTTCTGTCGACAAAACAAGCTGCTTTGTCGACATGAAAGTGTAGATGCAAAGGACAGTGTAGATGCAATAACGCCTTCTGTCGACAGAACTCTGTCGACAAAAGGCATTATTCCTCGTAGAATGAGGTTTACAGCCGTCGACAAAACTGCTGAGTTCTGTCGACGTTATGTCGACAGAACTCAGAGGCGGTGTAGACGCAGGTATAGTTTTGTCAACAAAAGTCCACTTTTGTCGACAAAACCCTGTAGTCTAGACACACCCCATGTTTTCCTCCAGCATCAGCAGATTTCAGGGCAGAAGTTTATATTTTGGTTTATGCTGCTAGAAATAACTTTAAGCATTTCCCTTGGCATACACCTTTGGAACAGGGGTTAATTTGTAATTAGTGGGTTGGTGGATAGTCAATGATAGGCGAGCTTGCAGCTGAACTATTAGCACTGAAATTTGGTTTATGATCATTTTAATAATAATGCAAATAATAGTATTTTCCTCTCTGTTCCCCAGTGTCCTTAGGGTGCTGAATAGAACCTGACAAGAAATATTTTTTCTGCCCTTTGAGAATTGTCAAGATTTATAAAAAATTTCCCAGCCCAAAATGAGATAAAAATTTGAAATCTTGAAGATTTTCACAAACTGAAAGTCTGAAAAAAAATGCAGGTCAGGTCAATTTAAACTTTTTAAAAATAATTTGAATATTTTTTTCCAATTTTGGCCTTTTTACATTTTCATATATTTTCCTACAAAAAAAACCCTTTCAAAAAGAAAGGTCATTTTGACCAAGCACTGAAATTTATTTGTTTTGAAAATGTTGAAATGGAGCCATAAAACTTTTTTTTTCACTCAGGAAACCCACTGACATTGAGATTCTCAGTTATAGTTTGGTCTAATCATCATTTTCTGACACAAAGATTTTTTATCCATAATTTCCGAGTTAGTTCTACTGATAAAACAGAATTAAAATACCATAGAATTAAGGCATCTGGGAAATAGAAAAATGAAGTGTTTAAAATAATTTAAACTGGCACCGTACTGTAAGGGTGGATCTTACACAGAAGTGTGTATTTGTGTGTGCATAAGGACTCAATTCAATTCAGTTTTCTGCAGATGAGAGGAAGGAATATTAAACACTCATTTTGCTTGTTCACAACTCAATATTTTCTTAAATGTCAAACAAATTACCTTTATGATAATTTATTTTTTCACTACACATCACCAGAATTGGGAAATAATTGTCAAATATAAGGTGAAAACAGAAATATTCATCATTAACCTCCAAACATACAATGGATCCTGTCCAAAATTTCTCATTTTCCTGAGTGCTAAAATTTTACCCAATTGTTGTATAATCACCCTGCCTCTGATACCTGTCTCAGAGGGGTAACCGTGTTAGTCTGTAACTGAAACCATTTGTTGTTTTTCAAGTTTTTTCTGATACCTCTGTTTCACGCACTGTTCTAATTACATACTTAAGAGCTTCATCATCCATCTGGCTTTGATTTTAACAATCCAATGTGACACACAAAACTGCAAAACAGACTATATATCACCCCAGTTGACTGGTGTCTCTACAACTAGCCATAAACATTAATCATAATCGTGTAATTCTACAAAATTCAAAACAAATGCAATGGAGATATATGTTGTAGTATGTGTAAACACATATCTGTTATATCTTTACTGTTCTGGTTCCAAATGATGCAATTACCTTTAATCAGGTAGTAAAATGAAAATTTTGTGCAGGGCATTACATCAAAGAGCCAACCTAAACAAGAGCAGAACATACACAGCAGATTCTGCTGTCAGTCAGAGAGATAATAGAGTTGATCTGGATTTACAAGGTGCAATTTGATAGAAGAATTTGACCAACTTCACCAGATTTAGAGCTATGCAAAATAGTCCCATCAGGCACAATATATCAGTCTATCTAGAGATATTTTCTATATATATAAATGCATGCCTTGTACTGTCTTTTCATTTTTTGTAAGTAAAAAAGTTAGCGTTACTATAGAGAATATATGTATTTGCACATAAAAGCTTGAGAAACGAAACTTGGCAATTTTTTAACCCTGTGACAGGTTTCCCTCTCCTCTCATAAGTGTCCCCTTGGCCAAGTGCATGTGCCAGAACTCTCTCTAGGGTTGTCCAAAGTCAGTGCTACCACAAGCAGTGCAGAAGTCAGGGTAGTAGTACCATAACCCTTCCCCCCAAACTTTGTTATGGGTCAGGTCTCCTAGAATTTCAACACCATGACATTTCAGATTTATATATGAAATCATAAAAATTTGTGATTTTTTAAATCCTATGGCCGTGCAATTGACCAAAATGGTCCAGAAATTTGATAGGCCCCAGTAATGCATCCTGCCCTCCCCATCCCAAGCCCAGTTATATCTGTGGGCCGGTGCAGAGGGGATGTGAGGTAACAAAGAGCTTTCTTTTCCCCAGTGCTCTCACAGGTCCTGTTTATAGAATGCTGCTGATTAGGTTCAGTTTGTGGGCTCTGAGTTAGGACATGTGCTAATAATCTCTCCTCAGATATCAATAATTTCTGAAATAAACTGGGTATCTTCCAAATTTCATTGATATTTAGTCTTTCTTTTTTACTCAGCTAAATCCTCCAGGCATAGTGCCCATCCAAGGATGTCATTTGCTATGGAGGAATGGAAGGCGTCATTTATACTATATAGTATTATAGAAATGGCAGTAAGGGAGAAACAGTGGCAGAAATAACTCTTGAACAGCACCCCAGTCTTTATATCTGTGATGTTACACTGTTTTAAATTCTCTATTTATTAAGAGAACAAAATAGCTTCACAGTGTAGATGAAGCCCCATTTGACAAATGTCCTTGGAGCCCACCAATTCCTTTGTCCTCTCTATCCCAACAATCTCCAGTCAACTCAACTGAAAATGAAAACTACTCTCCTCTCCGTGGCATGGAGCATCAGTAGATTAGTGAGTCAGCATTAACCCTTCCATTGTCTTCTGACCATGGTGCTGATTTATCGTTATGGTCATGATAACAGACAACAAAAGTGCCAGGAATGACTGGTGTCTGGAGTGGTTAAAATATGTGAGTGTTAACCTCAGGGCAGACTGTCAAAAAACCCAGGTAGATATTCTTGAAGCACTATTCATGGATGACCAGGGCATTGCACCATGGGCATGCCTAGTCTAACCAACTAGGCAAGATGGATTTAGTGGTAGTTGGTTGCTATACACCAAAAGATCACAAAAGATACAAGTTGCTCCCATTCCTAAGAGACCAATCACTTACCCCAGGTCAATTTGTAACAAAGACAATGCTTGTAACCAATCCTGTAACAAACTAACTGAAGATTAATTAACTAGGGAAAAGAAATGAGAGAGCTATTTATATCTTAAAGCAGGAAAACGTGCACAAATTAGTTATAATCTGTGATTACAACAAGTGACAGAGTTGTATTAATATGTCTGAGCAGAATGTCTTTTAGGGCTAACCCAGACTGCCCCTGGGGATCTCTGCTTCTGTTTCATAGCTCCAGCCCTGGGAGAGTCCAGAGAGTTAAAGAGATGAATAAAATTATTGAAAACTGTTTTTATGTCCTTCTTCTGGAATTCAAGCTGATAATTCAAGCTGGAATTCAAGCCCTTTTGCATGTAATCTCTTCAGGGTGTGCAGGGATGATTAGCAACATCTTTATACCGTGATGCCCCACAATGGCCCATTTAGCCTTGTTGCTGAGTATGAGACAATCCCTCCTAGCAGGTTCACAGTTACAGAACAAACATTTTTACAGTTATAAAGAAAAAACCTTAAATACCACCTTACAGCAAGTGATAAAGATAATAGAAATGAGATTAATGCAAGCAAAACAGATTGTTTCCAGAAATTGTCAGTGTTCAGCTGAGGTCTAAAGTTTTGGCAAGAGCTGTCACTTGGTCTGCAAGTATCACAACCAGGCATATCAGCAGATTGTTAAAAAGCTTTGCAAAATGTCCAGACAGGTGACCAGAACAGGGAACAGATTAAGAGCAAGTACCAGGAAACTAGGGACTAGAACCATGCCTGAGGCAATCCACCAACTTCGTACCCATTTTATGAGGTGTTTGACCAGGTTCTGGGCACTGCACCCAGCATGGAGCCAACTTTGGTGCATGACAACGCAGTCAGCTGGTATGCTGCCCCATTGGTACTTGAATCTGGAAACAGTCTGTTTTACTTGTGTGTTAATATGAGTAAGATGACTATTGAACTTATAACCATGTGTTTAGTATTTAGATTTTATGAAATGCTCGTAAACTGCCACACGCATTAATCTCACTTCTATTATCTTTATCACTTGCTATAAGGTCGTATTTAAGGTTTTTTCCTTATAACTGTAAAAATGTTTGTTCTGTAACTGTGAGCCAGCAGCGTGCTCCAAGTGAAGACCATAAAGACAATCTATGTCTAAAACACACCCCAGAGTAGATTGCAGAACAAGATCAGCATCAAATTCCAAGTTTATACTCAGAGGAGCTGTCCAATGTTCCCCCCAAGCAACAACAACCTACTGCTGAGCCTGTAGCAACCGTTAGGGGACAGAAGCTGCTGCTGAGTCTGGTAAGCTTCTGACTCCAATTTAAAGCTTATTACTCCAGTAAAGGGAGAGATTTCTGAGAAGCCCCAGTTAACAGCATGTATGAGCTAATGAGGGATTATATCCCAACACCTTAGTGTCATCTCTTTCTCTCACCCCCACCAGGTAGAGTTCACAATGGTGACTGGGAAATGCCAACAGAAATCTTTTCATTGGAAAGGCACACATTTTTGCTAGGGTCATTCGTTTTCTTTAGAGTAATAATGGCTTTAAGTATACTGCTCAGTGGGCTATGGAGACAGTGAACTTGGTGTGTGTTTGTCTGTTTTATTTCCAAATCCAATCCAATTCAGTTTAAAGCCATCTCTGGATGATAAAATCATTTGTCCCAAGCCTTACTGGGATGTCAGTGGGAAATGTGCTGGGGGCAGGGAGGAGGAAAATGGTGGAATTCTGACTGTTTGCATGCAGCCATAATATGGTAAGCCATATGGAAACGAATGCAGCATCCCATTAATTCCCTCCTAGATTCTGACCCAGCTCAGATGCTGGTAACTGCAAACTTTTCCTGATGTAGGAAATGGAGAAAGAGAGTCAGACTGTGGGGCAGGTGTATTTTCATCTCTGTAGCTGACCAGACCCTCTCACCTACAGATGCGCTATTCAGTCGCTATACATTTGAATACTTCAGCCACAAATACTGCAGGTTTCCCATCTTTCTTTGACAACAGGCCACCTCAGGAAGAGTTATATCCTCCAAAATATGAAAGGACCGAAATGACAGAAAAAACTATTTGTAGCAAGGTCACTTGCTCCTCACTCTCCCCCCTTGCACACACGTAGACCTCCCCCTGCCCCAACCCATGCAGTTATGCAAGTTTTAGAAAATGGTTACAGCTTGTCATTTAAACTCACCATTGTCTCTGACCTTCCACAATTAATCAGGCCATGACCAGGGAAAGGGTGTGGATTTACATGTTCCTTTAACAATTCATTGTGGTTCAGTTTTGCAAAGTTTTGAAAAGTAATGTTTTATCTCCTTGAAATTCCACAAGAATTAATTCTGTGCTCCTCCACTGAGTAATTTGAGACAACAAACCCATTTCTTGTCCTATTTCAAGGTCCAATATAGTCACAGCAGGAAACAATCTTACTGCTCAGACAACCTTCCTGTTTCTCCTCTTGGCTTAAATAGAGTGGGTGGACCATTCGGTGGAGCCAAGTGATCATCCAGTTCTAGTAGCTTCTCAGCTCTGTTACTAAAAGTTGGCATGTCTGAATGCTTTTTGTCTGCACATTTGCAGACAAAATATTTCCATCCCCAAAGAGTGGGTTTCGCTTTGTTGTTTTGTTAGCAAGAGTGCTCTCTAACTACTTCTAGACTTCAGGCTTCTTTCGGAAGAAGCTTTTCCGGAAGAGATCTTCCTAAAAAATGTCTTCTGAAAGAGAGCGTCCACACTGCCAAAGTGCATCGAAAAAGCGATCTGCTTTTTTGAAAGATAGCGTCCACACTGAATGGACGCTATCTCACATTTAAGCTGTGATTACTATGAATGGAGTGGCCACCCGGGCACCGGTGCTTTTTCCTCTTTTCTCTTCTTTCGAAAGTACTCCCTCTTCCATGTCCACACGTACCTTTTTCTGAAAGAGCTCTTTCGGAAAAAGGCTTCTTCCTCGTAGTATGAGGATTGCCAATGTTGGAAAAACCCCTCTGTTCTTTAGATTTACTTTCAAAAGAATGTGAATGCAGTGTGAACGTTATTGAAATTTTTCAGAAAAACGGCCTTTTTTCCGAAAAAACCCTCTGTAGTGTAGACGTACCCTCCTTCTGACATTCATGAGTGTACTTGCTACAGCAAAACCTGGTTGTTTAGGGGCAAGGCAGTGGATTTAAGCACCTGTGAACAACAAATATTTTGGAGTCCAAGTGCAAGGGTAGACCCCTCAGTAGTGGGCTGTTCAACTTCCTGTTTTATGCAGGGTGGGCGGTAAAGTTTTCTTACAGTTACCATAGACAAAAGGCTATAGAGTAGCCACATTTTAAGATGCTCAAGGGCATCTGGAATATTGTTGTTTTGATGTGGGTCTCTGTGTTTCAGTGCAGATGTTTGAGCCCTGGGTTCAAGCCTGGGTTAGAAAACTGTTAACACAGAGGTAAGTATTAGTGTAGACACTGAAGACCTAGGTTCTTTCATGTGGGCCAACTGACACAAGTTCCACTAACCCTGGGTTTACGTTGCTATATAAACATGCCCAGCAAGATGGTGCTTAGAGTGCCCTATACGCAAGAAAGCTAAGTGTTAGAATCCCACCTGGGATTAGAGTCTTGGCAGCAGTAGGGTTAAGGCAGCTTTGTTGTGGCCCATGGTCACAAATTTACATACTTGGGGGATTTTCTCAGTTGAAAGTTAGGTTAGTGTTGCTGCTGAGCTCGGGTTTTGAGGTCTCAGTTTTGCGTTTAGGCATCTGATGTAGCAGTTAGTCACTTAAATCCCTCTGCAGAAATAGCCTTAAAATATGTAGCTTTTAAAAGTGGGACTTAGGCTCCTAAATTAATTACGCATTTCAAAGCTATGAGGCACAATGGCTAAATGCCTTCAAAAATCTGGGCTGAATCAAGGACTTACAGACTCATCATTTGAGCATGACAGTACAAATACTAATGAGCGTGACTCTAGGAAAGATTATATGAAACAGCAATAACAACTCTAATGTCATTGCTTTTGTTTTTAACTGAGCAAATATCTTGCAAACCAGAACACACAAATAGCCACATTGTATTGCAATTTAGGGAGGAACCTGTAATTATGTCGCAATCTGTGCACTGTTGCTCTCTATTTGCCAACTTAATGAGGAAAGGTCTTCCATGGTATTTTTAAACTGAAAGGATTTTAGAATGAATTTCCTTGTGAAGTCAACAGTTTGAATAGAGGGCATTCAAAAGGTCACCACTTTCTTGGGCATTACAGTAAGTGATGATAAACCATGTTAATTAAGGAAACCTCCTATACATTGAGGTTGCTTTTCAGTAGTTCCTGGGTCTACTGTTTTAGAGAAATAAGTTTTGCAGCTGATGGTAATTTCTGGAGTGAGGCAAGAGTTATACCCAACTGGAAATTCAGTTTTCTGTTTTCATTTCTCCCTCTTCTGTCTCATTTCCTTCCTGGCCACTGTTCAGTAAGTGAAGCAGCAACTGGGAGAGTTAACACTGTTACTGGGCCACTACAAAAGAGTTGCAAATGCATTAACACCAGAACTGCTTTAAAAACAATTAATAGGGAACGTCTCTAAAAAGCGCTATTATCTCTTAAAAACTGTTTTACATACTTCAAGTTTTACACACTTGAGATGTCATATTTTCCTGGAAAACCAGATTCATTTTGGTATTTGTGTTTTAGTTTGTATCCATGTGTTGGTGCCATATTTTGTACTCTGGCATGTTCTAAGCAGTAAACTGCAAATATCCTGATAGTGCTCCTGGCATTGCCAGGTTCAGGGTGACGTTTATTACATGTCTTGTATTACTCGTGTTTTGTCTAGCCACATCTTAAACAAATGCTTGTCTTGATGAGCCATAATAAAAATATAAGGCCTTACTGGGTCAGACCAAAGATCCATCTAGCCCAGTATGCTGTCTTACAACAGTGGCCAGTGCTAGACGTCTCAGATGGGGTGAATAGAATAGGTAATTATCATGTGATGTATTTCTTCTCCAGTCATCCATTTCCAGCCTCTGACAAACAGAGACTAAGGACACCATTCCTACCCATTCTAGCTAATAGCCATTGATGGACGTAACCTCCATGAATTTAACTAGCTCTTTTTTGAACCCTGTCAAATTCCTGGTCTTCACAACATCCTCTGGCAAGGAGTTCCACAGGTTGACTGTATTCTGAGGCTACATCTAGACTGCAAGCCTCTTTTGAAAGAGGCTTTTTTGAAAGATACTTTTGAAAAAGAGCGTCTAGACTACAACCAGTACTTTCGAAAAGGCAAGCTGCTTTTTCGAAAGAGAGCACCCAGGTAGTCTGGATGCTCTCTTTCGATAAAGCACAGTTTGCATTACATAGCACCTTTTTTCGAAAGAGCACTTTTGAAAAAAGGTGTTATTCCTCGTAAAATGAGGTTTTCTGTGGTTGAAAAAACTGCTGCGTTCTTTCAATTTACTTTCAAAAGACCACGGCAGCAGTCTAGACACAGGGGAAATTAGTCTAGATATACACTGAGTGAAGAAAAACTTCCTTTTTTTGGTTTTAAACCTGCTATCAATAATTTCATTTGGTGAATCCTACTCCTTGTATTATGGGAACAAGTGAAAAAATTTTCCATATTCACTCTTTCCACGGTCATGATTTTATAGACCTCTATCATATCCGTCCTCAGTCTCGTCTTTTCAAAGCTGAAAAGTCCCAGTCTCTTTAATCTCTCTGCATATGGGACCAGTTCCAAACCCCTAATAATTTTTGTTGCCCTTTTCTGAACCTTTTCCAATGCCAATATACGTTTTTGAGAATGATGTACGGTATTCAAGATGTGGGAGTACCATGGTTTTCTATAGAAGCAATAAGATATTCTCTGTCTTATTTTCTACCCTTTTTAATGATTCCTAACATTCTGTTTGCTTTATTGACTACCATTGCACATTGAGTGGATGTTTTCAGATAACTATCCACAATGGCTCCAAGATCTCTCTCTTGAGTAGTTATAGCTAAATTAGTCCCCATCATATTGTATATATAGTTGGGATTATTTTTTCTAATGTGCATTACTTTACATTTATCAACAATAAATTTCATTTGCCATTTTGTTGCCCAATCACTTAGGCTATGGCTACGCTACAGACTTTTTCCAGAAGAGGAAATGCAAATCGAGCACGCATTTGCATATCTCATGCTCTCATTTGTATATTCTCTTTCGATCCTTTTTTTTGGAAGAGGTTTTTACGCAAAAAAGCACTGTGTAGATGGAGCCTTTTTGTGCAAAAACCCCCTTTTATGCAAGAACCCTTATTCCTAAAAAAAATGAGGAAGAAGGGATCTTGTGCAAAAGGGGGTTTTTGCGCAAAAACCTCTTCCACAAAAAGGATCGGAAGAGAATATGCAAATGAGAGCACGAGAAATGCAAATGAACACTCCATTTGCATTTCATCTTCCAGAAAAAGTTTGTAGTGTAGCCGTACCCTTAGTTTGGTGAGATCTTTCTGAAGCCCTTCATCGTCTGCTTTTGGTCTTAAATATCTTGTGCAGTATTGTATCATCTGCCACCTCACTGTTTAACCCTTTCTCCAGGTCATTTATAAATAGGTTGAATAGGATTAGTCCCAGTACAGACCCTTGGAGGTCACTACTAGTTACTTCTCTCCATTCTGAAAACTTACTATTTATTCCTGCCCCTTGTTTCCTGTCTTTATCCAGTTATCAATTCATAAAAGGACCTTCCCTCTTATCCCATGACAACTAACTTTACTTAAGAGCCTTTGGTGAGAGACCTTGTCAAAGGCTTTCTGGAAATATAACTACACTCTATCCACTGGATCCCCCTTGTTCTCAAAGCACTTTAGTAAGGTATGATTTCCTTTTACAGAAACTATGTTGACTTTTACCCAACAAATTATGTCCATCTATGTGTCTGGCAATTTTATTTTTTACTATAGTTTCAACTAATTTGCCCAGTACTGACATTAGACATACCTGTCTGTAATTGCCAGGATCACCTCTTGAGCCCTTTTAAAATATTGTTGTCACATTAGCTAACTTCCAGTCATTAGGTATGGAAGCTGATTTAAAGGAAAGGCTATAAACCATGGCTAATAGTTCTGCAATTTCACATTTGAGTTCTTTCAGAACTCTTGGGTGAATGCCACCTGGTCCTGGTGATGTCTTACTGTTAAGTTTATCAGTTTGTTCTAAAACATCCTCTAATGATACCTCCATCTGGGATAACTCCTCAGATTTATCATCTATAAAGAATGGCTCAGGTTTGGGAATCTCCCTAACATCCTTAGCCGTGATGACCAAAGCAATGAATTCATTTAGTTTCTCCACAATGACTATATCATCTTTGAGTGCTTCTTTGGCATCTTGATCGTTCCGGGGGCACACTGGTTGTTTAACGGGCTTCCTGCTTCTGATATACTTAAGAAACATTTTGCTATTACTTTTTGAGTTTTTGGCTAGCTGCTTTTCAAACTCCTTCTTGGCTTTTCTTACTATATTTTTACACTTAATTTGACAGAGTTTATGTTCCTTTCTATTTTCCTCACTAGGATTTAACTTCCACTTTTTAAACGATGCCTTCATACGGTGAGAGTTACCACTTAGAGGAGTCTAAGGATTGCTAATGTGAATCAAACCAATGATCCCTTTCATCCAGTATTCTATCTCTGATGATGTCTAGTACCAAAAGTTCCAGATAAGAGTGCAAGAAGCCCTATCATGCAGTGGTTCTCAACCTGCAGCTTGGGGAGCCACAAGAAGGTTTCAGGGTATCCACAAAGCATGCTAAGCATAAGACTTGCTGGAGCCCAGGGCAGAAAGTCAAAGCCCCCACCACATAGCACTGCACCCCAAGCCACACCACCTGTGGCTGAAGCTAGTGCCCCCTGTGACATGGGGCCTGGGCAACTGTCCTTCTTGCAACCTAACATCAGTCCTGGCTTTTTACATACAGAAAAAAACAGTTGTTGTGGCACAAGTGGGCCGTGGAGTTTTTATAGCATGTTGGGTGGGAGGGTCAGAAAGGAAAAGGTTGAGAACCCCTCTCTAGTGGACAGCTATAAAATAAGCAGCCCATAAAATTCAGTCCTTATGGCTGCAGCTAAACTGCAGGTTAACCTGGATGATTGACACTCAGGTCAGCCTAGCCTGGGTGTGAGTGCCCCCACTGCAAATGAGCTTTCTGTTTCTATACTCACCTTGTCTGGGGGCTTATCCTGTCATTTTTGTGTTGAGATGCTCTAGGATCCTTTCCCAGGCAATTAAGTCTATTATGGGCAGGTCATTGGAGGACTGTCAGTGCATGACTAATTTAGCCTGCATCTTCATTGTGAAATGGGCTAGTTCCAGCATTGGTTAAAGCAGAGGCTGTTTTCTACTGAGAATACCATTCAGGTAAACTAGCCTGGGTATAAAGCATTTGCAAACCTGGGTCAAAGATTTCCAGTGTCCACTGAAGTGAGAGTGAAGGCTAAACCCCAGGAAAGACCCTATGTCAACCCTATGTGCAGTAAAGGCATGCCTTCAGAAGCTGGATCATGTCTTGAAGCATAATAATGTGCATACTTTTATTTTTCCCCTTATTCTCATTCCCTTTTTGAAAGGCATTTTTCAAAAAATTGTTCTTCAAGGAGACCAGGATATTTACCAGAACACAGGATACTGAATTAAACTGCATACAGAAAGCTTTTTGCTATTGTTTAGAAGTTTGGGATCTGTGGGCAATCCCAAAAATATTTGTATGCCTCTATTTGCCTGCAGCCATTCTAAGAAAGACTGGTTATGTTTAACTTCATGTTTGTTTGGGATAAGTGACATGGAGAAGAAATGTGTGATTATTTCCCATTGATTGAAAGATACATGAAAAATTCACTTCCCCTTGGGGTCTGCGGCTTAGTTATCTTCCCCGGTTTTACTGTTTGGGTTTAGGTCTTTACATTTTCTAGTTAAATATCTTCTGAGTTTTTTGGATTTTTACTCCCATTTGATCATTTATCATTTTGGCTCTATCCTCCAAATCTGACAAGTTCTTTGATGTGAGTCCCCATGGAATTTGCACCAAATAGTTCGTCATGAAGACATATAGGAGCAGCACAGCATGGAGAGAAGTCTACCATTCATTTGGTTTCTTTGCCTGTCAATCCCAAATCAATTCTGTCTCTGTAATTTGGCAGGAGATTGTTTTGAATCAGAATTACAGGCACACGCTTGCTTACATATTGGTCACTGCCTCCATCAGTGATACTACAGGTTGAACCTCCATAGTCTAGCACTCCCTGGTCCGGAAACATCCATCGTCTGGAATGATTTTAGTAAGTTGGATGTCCCCTTTTCATAGGTATGGCCAAGTATCCCGTGGTCCCATTAAGCTTGTTTATAGCCACCAGTCCTAGCTCTCAGTGTCCTCTGCGCTATTAACTCTAATTTACCCCTAAATGTCCTCTAACAGCCCTGTAAGCAGTGGAAGTCCTGGTAATGCTGCTAGACAATATTGACCTCCCATGGTCCAGAAAATTCTCTTGTTTGGAACCGGTCAGGTCCCGAGGGTGCTGGACTACAGAGTTCAACCTGTACTGCAAGAGATTGCATTTCTTCTTATACAAATTCCTGAAACAGCTTGTTTTGTGGAGGAAGCAGTGAGAGAACAGCAAGCACTTACGTTTGTGTGACTCTTCCAGGGTAAGAGGTAGCCTCACCTCCAGAGTGACTTTCAGGAAGAACTCTTTTGATGACTAATATCTCATTGACAATGAGAGTAATAACAGTAAAACTGTGAGAGGATTCATCCTTACACCTGAAAAACTAGAAAAACTTGTAGAGCCTGTTGGATCATTATTCATAGGAATGATGCACAGGTGTGGCTGCAGGAGACTGTCAGTCGCATGGTTTCCAGGCTTTTCATTAGTCTTGTAAATCACTGCAACTGAGATTTGTCACAGGCTAATGGCCTGCATGGTAAAGAACACACAATAAGAAAATTATAAACATGAATTTCACATTAGTGGTTTCTGGTGGAGGGAAAATATATTAACATAATAGCTAATTACAGAAAAGAAGTCATTAAATTTGTCTAAAATATAATTAGCTCTCATATAAGAATCCACCATTTTCAGAGTCCCATGAAGCAGAATGAGGCAGAGAAAATTCAGCTTCTCTTAGAAAACACTGAAAAATTGGAGGGTCAAAGTTGTCATGTTATTTATTGTTTTAAATATACTATTTTGGTTACACTAACAGTACTATTTAGAAAAATATATAATTTTATATTAAAACAATTTAGAAGCCTTTCATAACATTTAATTATTTACCCCAACTATTTTTTCAAAGAGCTCTAACACCTTCAAGCATTTGATTGGGAATTTATAAAGTAGCAGAAGGATAGTCCTGGGGTCAGAGAGATGCCTTTTATCGCCTCTTGAAAATCCATCCAGACAGGGGCTCTATAAATTTTCAATTGCATTAACTTCCCATGTGCAAATGTCCTAGTACCCAGAGCAATATCCTAGACCCAAATAAGGTCTTTACATGGTAGGTGTAGAGACAGAGCTCAGGACAGCCAGCCTTATTTCCTGCATTCCTTGAGCTTCTGTGTTCAGCTAGAGATGGGCAGGAAATGGTTTCCTCATCCCAGGAAAATGTACGAGTTCCAAAATAAATTTCCCTTCATGAACCAGGACCAAAAAAAATGGGCTTTTTTTTTTAAAGAAATGATAATCTGATATGGTTTGGATCACTCAAACACCTCATGCAAAAAAATTTGAAAAAAATGTTTGAGCTTTGACTTTTTAAAAACATTTGAAAATTATAATTAACTTAAATTTTAAAATAAAAATGCTGTTTTAAACCAAAATGTTTTGTAAATGTTGAAACAGAACATTGAGACAATTATAAAACTTTTCCCTTACACATTCACTTTTTATTCCACAGTTAATCAAAACCAACCCTTTCCTGTGAAAAGTTTCAATTCTGACAAACTGGAATTATCAAATGAAAACAGATTTTACTGAAAAATCCCTGATTAGCTTTTGTTACAGTGTTAATGTCTTTATAACAAAGCTTTCTTATATAATTGTAGAGAAATGAGGGAGATAAAAATATAGATATATATTTTAGTTAGGATACAGACTGGGAGGTTTAATCTGTCCTCCATGCAGGGTGATGCGTAACTGCGCCATCCTAACAGAAACACTGGGAGGCATTGTATATCTGGGCCAAAAAAGTTGTATGTCTACATGACAATTAAACACCCACAGTTGGCCCATGTCAGCTGACTCAAGGTCATATGCAGGCACGGGGATATAAAGCTGCAGTGTAGATGTTTTGGCTCCCAACAAACTGTAAACATACAGTATGTGATGTCTGAGTCAGATCAGTACCAGGAGAGCAAGCCTATTGTAATCATATATATAGTAGCCCAATGTCTGAGAGTCTGTAACACTGTAGCGTTACAGACTCACCACTGGGGGGCGCTTTTGCCTCCCGCCGTGGTGCTCGGCTGAGTTCTGCGCCGCTCAGCTGGGCGGCGGCGGGGGAGCAAGTGGCGGCAAGTGGCTGTTTGGGGTCCATGCTCCCCATGCAGCACCGTGGACCCCAAACAGCCTCTTGCCGCTGCTTGCTCCCCCATCGCCGCCCAGCTGAGCAGCATAGAACTCAGCCGAGTGCCACGGCGGGAGGGGAAGGGGGTGGGGCAGTGATGTACACAGCCAAGGGCACGGTCACCATCCCGCCCCCTTCCCCTCCCACCGTGGCGCTCAGCTGAGTGCTGCGCCCCTCAGCCGGGCCGCCGTGGGGGAGCCAGCGGCGCAAGCGTCCATTTGGGCTCCCCCGCAGTGGCCTGGCTGAGTGCGCAGCACTCAGCCAAACGCCACGGCGGGAGGGGAAGGGGGGGCAGGGGTGACGTATATGGCCCCGCCACCTGGCCATGTACGTCACTGACCCTCCCTCCTCCCCCGCGGCGGCCCCCTGCAGAGGGGAAGGGGGGCGGGGAGAGACAGAGCAGAGAGAGAGGCAGGAGGAGGAGGAGAAGAGAAAGGGAGAGTGAGAGGCAGGAGGGAGAGAAGAGAAAGAAAGAGACAGAGAGAGGCAGAAGGCGGAGGAGAGCTGAGAGAGAGGGGGAGAGGCAGTAGGAGGAGGAGAGAGAGAGAGAGAGAGAGAGATGGAGCGAGAGACCGGAGGCTCAGGAGAGACCAACGTGGAGGAGAGACCTGAAAATCCCGTCTTATGACGGGCTAATTGGCTAGTCATTAAAGAACAGGGCAGAGAGCTGGGAGACCACTTTTCTATTACTGGCTCTGCTGACACTGAATTTGTGACCTTGGACTTCCCCTCTGTGTGTTGCAGTTTCCCATTTGTATATGTCTCACTGGTGTGTTGTGAGGTTTACTTCATGGCAATTAGATAAAGCACTTGGAGCTCCTTGGATAGATTAGACTGTAGAAATACAAAGTATTATTTTCCTTAGAGGAATATGGGGACTTATATCCCTGGCTTCTAAAACACTGGTGAACTGGAGTTGAGGAGAAGATTATGTTCCTGATACTTGTGTAACTGGGATCCTGGTATATTATTGCTTTCTGTGGGAGTCTGAGATGGTCCTACGACTTTGCCAAGTTCCTGTAATACACTGCTCTCTGTAGTCTATGAGCTGGAGTTCCCCCGCTCTGACTGCCAAAGCCTGGATACTATTTCACAGCTCTGAGGATGGTGTAAAATGTCACTTACTCCCGAGCAGGCTGTTAGGCTAACTGCTGCAAAAAGTATTTCAGATTTGTATTTGGCCAGAATTGGAATTCAGCTGCTAACACACGCATGCACGTTTGGCATTGTTCCAAGCTTTAGCAAAGAAAAAAGACATAATTCACTCAATTCACTTTGCCCTGCATGCTGTATGTTTCATTCTCCTTTGTATGGCCACTATATAGAGTCAATCTTGCTTCAAAAATATGATAGTATTTCACGCTATATTTTCCTTTAATATGGGGACTAAAATTTGTATAATGCTGACAAGACTGGCAGTGACTTAGCAAAAATCATCCACATATTGCTAGCTGTACTTGGAACAGGCAGGTGTAATCCTGTGAAGATAAATATAATCCAGTTACTGGCACTGATGTCTTTAACATCTTATCAAATTCCCTGTTGTAGCAACAGTGTTGTGCTGTTTTTCCATTCTGCTTAACCAGCAGATGACTCAGTCTACAGACCAAGATAATGTAGTACAATTATAGCATTCATAATGGTTTACGTGTGACTACTTAATGCTTGTATCAGCTCTCTTTATTGGCTAGTAGAACACTAAACTAAATGCAAGTTAAAAAATGCCTAAAAATACCCCAGGGATGAATCATCCTTTTCAAAAAGGGTTCTGGAGAATGTTTACCACAGAGATGGTAAGTCACGGGGTACTAGGCAAGACATTTCTGTACAGAAAGAGAAGAGAAAACCTTGTCAGCCAAATGCTATGTTACAATTCTGCATTCACTACCCATTAAATGTTTGTTATTAAAAGGAAGCACCATCAAGCTTAGATGCTTAAAGATGGGCAGCTAACGTAAAATTTTCAAAAATATCTAAATGACTTCGGAGCCTAAATTACACTAACATGACCAGATGTTCCAATTTTATAGGGAGAGTCCTGATATTTGGGGCTTTGTCTTACAGAGGCAACCCACCCTCTGCCCTGATTTTTCTTGCTTGTTATCTGGTCACCCTAAATTACCCTGACTTTCAATTGGATTTAGGTGGCCAAGTTACTTGGGCACTTTTGAAAATGTTAACCTTTGATACATGTTGGGGAACCTAACTAACTGGCTTAATTTTTAAAGATAAGAGCTGCAGATCCTGTTTATTTCAGTAACAACTGAGATTCAAAAAGCAGACCATTTATTTAGGTACTTAGCTTTGAATTTAGTTGCCTAACTTTAGGTACTGAAGTTTATATTTGGCCTAAATGCATGGCACAAGAGATTACTGAAATTTCATACATGAGTTATAAAGTGGACTGAAGTGTTTTTGAAGGAAGGAGAGTACCAGCCATAGCTGGTACTCTCGGCTTTGATAATGATAAAAGGTAAAGACAAAATCTAGATGAAATTAACATTAATTATTCAACCAAAGCCCTACAATGAACATCTGATAATCTAACATAGAACTAGGCTCCAAATAGGCATGTCTACATAGCAGGGCAAAAGTTGAATTAAGCTATGCAACTTGAGCTATGTTGATTATATAGCTTAAGTTGAAATAGCTTAATTCGGCTTTTGGCGCTGTCTACACAGCAGATAGTTGAAGGAATAACACTCTTCCTTCGACTTCCTTACTCCTCATAAAATGAGGGTTACAGGAGTGGGAGTAAGAAGTCCTCCAGCTCGCCATTATTTCGAAATAATGTCTTGCAGAGTAGACACACTCTTTGTTATTTCGGAATAACATCAGTTATTCTGAAATAACGCTTCTGTGTAGACATAGCCTATGGGTATGATACTCATCTCTGTCAATCATACTTCATTTCAAGGCATGTTGGTCATTTTAGTCCCAATGTTACCTATTTTCCACAGAGATTCATTGTCCCAGCACATTTATTGTTGAAAAATCAAAACACTATAGAAAGAGCTATTAATACTAAACAAATGGATTTCACAACATTTTAAACTTTCCAAATAAATTATTATTTTCTGTCCCTTGAGCTAAGTTTTTGGCACAGATTGCATCCCACATGTGGCTCTTGATAGTTTGAGAAATATGATGATGCTGGTCAGAGAAATATAAAAGAACCAGTATAAATTACCTTTCAGGGTCCCAAAACAAGTGGTTGAACATAAAGAAGGTGCCCCGAGGACCATTTCCAGCCTTCCTCTTTTAGCATATCATCTTTCATTTGCAAGACTCATATCTGACATTATAACACTGAGAAAGGAATCTAGACACCTGCCATATCAAATTAGGGTTAAGTATATATTTAATATACTTAATTTATGTTTGAAAAATAGCAGCCTGAAAGTCAGGATGCTGCAGGTTCCACAACAATTCAAAGGCTGTGCAACTAAGATTAAACAGTAAGTTTAAAAAGACAGGTTGACCATTTTAATTAGCATATGCAGAAAAATACAAACTGAATCATTTCATTCAATATACCTGCATTACAAAGCTACATTTTTGACTGTTATACATTGCAATCACCAGTAACTTCAGAAAAAAGATTATTCCATTATTTATTTATTCTCTGTTTAATAGAATTCAGTAAAAACCCTTATTTCTTAAAGAAAAAAAAACTTGCCTTATACATATCAATATAATTACTGTTTAATGAAAATCTCTTTGTTCTAATAATTTGGTGAAACCCTGTCTCCCTCACACACACACAGTCAGATTCTAAGAAGCAAGGTGATGTTTGTCTTGGAACAACATTATAAATCTTAAAAAAAATAGCCTATTGAAATGCTCATATTAGCTTCCACATCTCCAGTCAGATGGGAAATTTCTTCATAACATATGCCATAGCCTTATTTGTACAAATGAATCTAGGGAATTGCCTGATAGAAAGACTTTTTGTGAAGAGTAAATGAGGATAATTGCCTGTGTTGGGGGTTCTCATATATTTTCATGAAATATTTGCAATAGTAAAACTTAGATTTCTCAGGAACCCAGGAAGGTGGGCTGCCATTGCTGTTGGCAAGTCATATTTTGCTTAGCCATGGGTCCACAAGCTGCAGACATATATGCATTTTTAGGTATATCTAATGCAGTCCCAGTGCTCTCTGTGCCTGTGTTTTGTCAGAGCTCCATTTGCCATCATTCAAGGAGTATGTTTTGAAACAAAGGGCTATAATATAGCTGCACAAACTACAATGCAAAATAAATGGGACTCCAGACAGCAGTGTGCTTATGGTTGCTGGGAACTGGCTCTCAAACTACAAGTGCGACGAGGAGTCCTGTGGC
Organism: Pelochelys cantorii; assembly: GCA_032595735.1. Lineage (NCBI taxonomy): Eukaryota > Metazoa > Chordata > Testudines > Trionychidae > Pelochelys > Pelochelys cantorii. Next base: position 236,060,782 of record CM064327.1, read on the forward strand.
ACCTTATAGACTAACAGATTTATTGGAGCATCAGCTTTCGTGGGAAAAGACCCACATGCATCTGATGAAGTGGGTCTTTGCCCACAAAAGCTTATGCTCCAATAAATCTGTTAGTCTACAAGGTGCCACAGGACTCCTCTTCGCTTTTGCAGATTCAGACTAACACGATTACCCCTTTGATACTTGATACCATGCAAGAAACTACGTCTAGACTGCATCCCTCTGTCGACAGAGGGATGCAAATCAAGCACATCAAAATTGCTAATGAAGCAGGGATTTAATTATCCCACGCTTCATTAGCATAAACATGGCCGCTGCTTTTGTTCGAAACGGAGCTTTTTAAAAAAAATGGCAGTCTAGACACGGATCTGTCGAAAAAGGGTTTATTTTCGACAGATCCGTGTCTAGACTGCCTTTTTTTTTTTTTGAAAAAACTCCGTTTAGAAAAAAAGCAGCGGCCATTTTTATACTAATGAAGCCCCGGATATTTAAATCCCTGCTTCATTAGCAATTTCGACGTGCCTAATCTACATCTCTCTGTCAACAGAGAGGTGTAGTCTAGACACAGCCCAAGTGTGTCTCAAATATGTCATTGGCTGTAAGGGTGTTGCAGGACACCCAAACTGACTCCTGGGAGGCTAAAGACTTATTAAGCAATTCACATAGATTAGGGGGAAGGAATTGGGAGTAAGACACAACTTGAAAATTGGAGGATTCTTTACGGACTTATACAGGTATTTTATTTCCTTCAAGAATGGAAAAAGGAGGCCAACGGAGTTTGGCCCTTTTGTTCCCTGAATCGTGAATCTGACTCTGTCAAGGGCAGAAAAAGCAGTTCTGACATATAGAAAAATACATAGCAGAAAAAAACAACACATTTGTCTCACTCTTTGTAATTTGGGCAACACTGATTTATACACAGTCTTACTTGACACCTGACACAGGTTCACACTGTTTCTGATTATATCCTTTTGATCCTTTAAGCTGATGAGTAAAGATAGATGAACCTCTTAACAGTTATTCAAACATCTCTAAGTAGCTTTTGGATTTGTTGGAATGGCAAAACTAGTTCAAGTTCACAGACCTATGTATTTTAAACCAATGCTCTCCCTTCTCTTTCCTCCCCCAGGAAAATACAATTAAGCCAATATTTTCTAAGGATGACAATACATTTATATTAGGAATTTTTGAAATATCATTCAATTGTATATTTAGATTGAACTGCTGCAAAGTTCATACAATGCTATGTGCAGTACTACAGTAATAGAGACGTAGCCGTGTTAGTCTAGTCTAGCTGAAACAAAAAACAGGACTATGTAGCACTTTAAAGACTAACAAGATGGTTTATTAGGTGATGAACTTTTGTGGGCCAGACCCACTTCCTCAGATCAAATTGTGGAAGAAAATAGGCATGACCATATATACCAAAGGAATACAATAAAAAAAAGTGAACACACATAAAAAAGGACAAATCAAATTTCAGAACAGAGGGGGGATGTGGGGGGGGAGGTAAATGTCTGTGAGCTAATGATATTAGAGGTGATAATTGGGGAAGCTATCTTTGTAATGGGTAAGGTAATTAGAGTCTTTGTTGAGACCCCGGGGTAAAGTGTAAAATTTAAGCATGAATGACAGTTCAGAGGTTTCTCTTTCAAGCCTGGTGTGAAAATGTCTTTGAAGCAGTATGCAGGTAATCAAGTCATTGAGACAATGCCCTTTCTGGGTGAAATGTCAAGATATCCGGATATCAGACAGTATCACAAAGAAAAAAACATTTACCTCCCCCCCCACCCCCCCTCTGCTCTGAAATTTGATTTGTCCTTTTTTATGTGTGTTCACTTTTTTTGATTGTATCCCTTTGGTATATATGGTCATGCCTATTTTCTTCCACAATTTGATCTGAGGAAGTGGGTCTGGCCCACGAAAGCTCATCACCTAATAAACCATCCTGTTAGTCTTTAAAGTGCTACATAGTCCTGTTTTTTGTTTCTGCAGTACTACAGGTACTATGGAGTGCTTTATGTGTATGCATTTCTCAATTGCATGTTCATTTGTCATGCACTGCAAAATTAAAGTGATCTTAACTGCATGCACAATTAGACATGCAATCACACACATTTTTGCTGAGAATCTATCCTATAATTTTTTTATTTCATTTCTGCACATTTTTTCCATTTTTTCAATGTATTTTTCTGTGCTTTGCTCCTCCTTCTACTACCTTCTTTTATCACTCACATTTTCTCAGTTTCCCTTCTGCTCATTTGCACAGTCTGTCTTAAGCAGAATGCAAATGAGGTAATAGTCAAATCAAAGTTTTTACACATTCAAAATTCAGCACAAGGATATTCTCTCAACCTTAAGTACTCTGATTTGCATTAGGACCTATCACTTCCTCACAGAAATGCATTAGCACCTTTTTTTTCCCTTACAGAAGACATCAGTAATTTCTGTGGCTGACAACCTAATGCAAACTTGTGCCAGTAGCATCTCTCTATGTTCTTTTTTTATGCAACAGAATCAAACTGAGTCTAGTCTATTGGTATGATCTAATTCAATGGGACTCTTTCTATCTGTTTCAGTGGAAGCTGCTCTGGGCTCGATATGTAAGCATGATGCACATGAACAGTTGTGTAATGAGATGAGAAGATACTACCAAAATATCATTGCACCTTGAGTGCTCTTTTCCCACTCTTTGAAAATTAGAGTCACCCTGTTGACCTTACAAGATTGGGAATAATTACACAAATAAATAAACAACTTGTTCTGAGAAACTAAGCAAACATGGCAAGCAAATTACCGAGGTAGGTTCATACATATGCACTGTCAAGGTGTCATCTTGACAAAGTGTCTTTTTTCGCAACAGGGGAATATTTCACAATCTCAGCAGGTTTTAGAAGTGAAATACATGTATTTCATTGTTAGAATTCAAAGGAAAACTTGAAAAGTCTCCTCAGCTTTTTTCAGATAGGTATTAAGCAAAAATGCTGTTCATCCACAGAAAGCACAGAAGGTCAACATTGCAGATTTACAAAAATGCTGATTATAACTCATTAAGGGTAAATCTAATGAAGATTTTAAATGTCCTCCTTGCTGCAGCTGGTGCTACACACCTTTTTTACCTCGTCAACTTGGAAACCAGTCATGGAGAAACTTAATTCCTCAGAACATATAAGCAAATGCTTAGAGTTAAGCATGTGCTTAAGGTCCTCTCTATTCATTAATGTGTGCTTAAGTCCAATTAACTTACATGGAATTCGAGTAGGTGGTTTAGCTCTTTGTTGAATAGCAATTGAGAAAAAAATTGGACAAAAATGAAAGTATTTGCATTAACTTCTGTGGAAGCTGGATCAGGTTGCGAATGAGTAGCAAAACTCAGCACCTTCTGATTCATAGCAAGGTTTCAGGTGTGAGGTACAGGAGATAGGTGGTATGGAAAAATGTGATATATCTCTAGCTGAAACAACGAGGAGTCCTGTGGCATCTTGGAAACTAACAGATTTATTAGGACATATACTTTTGTGGGTAAAATCCACTGCATCTGAGAAGGGAAATTGCCTTTGTAATGCATTAACCAGTTAAGATCCATATTCAGTCCTAAATTGATAGTATTGCAATTGCAAATGAATTCCAGTTCAGCTTTCTCCCTTTGTAACCAGTTTTTGAATTTTTTTGGTGAAGGATAGCTACTTTTAGATCCGTTATTGAATGTACCAGTGTTCCCCTTCAAGTTTTTTTATGTTACCATAAGCCAAAGGATAAATGGACACAAATCAGAAATCAGGTATGGTAACATATATGAACCTATAGGGGAACAATTTGTGCATCAACCATTGAGACTGAGACACTTCCACCCTGACTTGATTAGCCTCATTCACACAAGCATCTTCTTTCTTTTGTTGTCCTTATATATAAATATACTCATGCCTCTGTAAACTTCACTCTAATTCATCTAACGAAATGTGTTTTACCTATGAAAACCTATGCCCTAAATAGTTTCTAAGATGTCACAGGACTGCTCATTGTTTTTGCAAATACAGACTAACATAGCTACTTCTCTGACATCTCTAGCTAGGCAATTCCTGTATTATGAGTAAAGTCTATTAAAAACAGTATTCTTCAGTTAGATTTTAGTGCTGAAAAGTGCTCATATCTACAGGAAATAAAGTGCAATATGAGCAAGTGTCCAGAAAGGGGGGGAGGAGACCCTGTCAGATTGTGGCACTGATTTTGCCCTAATAAATTTGTTCTAAAGATGAAATTCTCTTGATGTTTGAGGGCCCAGACAAGGCCTTTTGTGCAATGGAAAAGCTTATGGTACCAGAATGGCCATACAGAGCAGCCTCTGGTCAGATTAACAGAGACCTGAGGGATGTGCAGGGGGGTTCAACTTCTTCTACAGAATGGGACGTGAATGACTTGCGTAGACGATGGTAAATGTAGTATAGCTGATTGATTCTCTAACTTGAAGTATTTAAATCATGATTTGAAGACTTCAGTAGCTCAGCCAGAGGTTAGGATCTGTTATAGGAATGTGTGGGTGAGGTTCTGTGGCCTTAAATGTGCTGGAGGTCAGTCTAAGTGATCATGATGCTCCCTTCTAACCTTAAAGTCTATGAGTCTGAGTCTATGAGTGGCTGTGAAAGTACTCTGTCTCCCCACATGCATACATGATCTGGCAACTTTATGTTCACATTTATGTGTTAATGAGTCAATGCACAAAAGGGGATGGAACAAAAAAAGGAAAATGGAGGAGAAAGACTGACTAAGACAGGAGAAAGTAAGGAAATCTGATGACAAATTTCAGACAGAAAAAAATACACCTAACTGGAAGAAAAATCTATTATGAAACAGGTGTGTGATTTGTAATTGTTTAATAGGGAAGTTATTCACAGGGGATTTTCATGCTCAAGAACAATTACCAAACATTGTGTTGAATGGTAATACCTTTGGTTATTGATTTGCTTTTCTTTAGAGTTTAGCTGGTGGGGATGGTAGCTTGCCTGTTGTTGTCACACCTCCTACTGTATTGAGATGCAGCGGTAACCAATGTAACGTACGCTGCAAAGCAATTGCTTCTACCCACAATACAAGGCGCCAGCAGCTCTACTGGCAACAGAAAATTGAAACTGTTAGCTGCATTGAATGTATTGAATTAATTTAATCTTTTTCTCTTTGCCAGTGGTTTATAGACTGACAGTGATTTTCTCAAATGTATTTATTATTCAGAGCAATTCTGCAAATAGTTCTCAGCCTATTGTGAAGCTGGGTGATTCCCAACAAAATAGTTATTAGTCAAATGTAGCCTTTTTTTCTCTACTTGCCAATTGTCTGAACTTGCCTGTGACTGCCACAAATTTGTTCATTTTTTTATAAAAAAAAGTTTTATGAAAACATAAAGCCTGTGGGGTGCTTATTATTGTTAGCGCAGGTATCATTCTGAGTATTCGATACTTGGAATTTTGAACTTGAGCTGTTTGGATAGATCTTTAAATTATGTGGCTTGTTTCTATTCATTGACAGAATCAGCTCCCCCTTAAGAATTAGATTTGAGATTAGGAATTTAAATTGTTATATATGAATATTCTGCAATATTGGTTTAAAATTTCAGCCCTGTTCTTACTAGTAAGGCTGTTTATCACACATACTTATTCCTCACATAGTATCTGAGCACCTTACCAACTTTAAAGTACTATTATCCCTATTTTACAGAGGGGAATCTGAGGTGAAGGATCAAAGGGACACATTTTTAAGTGTTTGTAATTCCTGTTGAAATCACTACAGGTTAGGCAATATTTTTTTTTAAAGAAATTGGACCCTGAGTAATTTGTCCTCACTCAGGAAGGTTGAGGAAGACCAGGACGTTTTCTGGCTCTTCAAAATACCTGGCTTTGGCCCCTATTCATTGGACTACACTTCCTATTAATTAGTATATGATACTATTTTCAGATAACCAGTACAAGAAGGTTGTGAACATAACTGAAGCAAGTTCATTTAAAATTTGGAAGGATATTCATGAAATATGTAATGCAGTCTTCACCTCTCTTATTATCAGTATTATTTATTTGTACTGAATTAGCACCTACTGGCTCCAGCCCCATTGTGCTAGGCACTGTACAAACATAACAAAGAGATAGGGTACAATCTAAAAACTTTTAAGAACAATGAGTACTATATATTATATAGTACCACTTTTTCAGATGAGATTATCTTGAGTACAATCTAAGCAATGTACAATTTAGGCATGTTCTAGTCAATAGCATGGAAGCAAAGATATTTTCCAGTGCTAAACAGAGAGTCAGAATGGTCCACTGGATCAAACAGTGGATTGGAACCTCATCTATGATATTTTGGTAATCTTGGGTAAGTCACTCTACAGCGTAGTGTCTCAGTTTTCCCAGCTGTAAAATGGGGATTATTTAAATCTATTATTAAATTCTTAGAGATCTGCAGGAGAAAAATAATAAAAACTAGAAAGAATAGATGGCAGATATCGGAGATCCAAAGACATCATCTGTAAAGCATTTTGAAATGTGAAAGTACCATCTGTTCCCATACAAAGATTTACCTTCTCTTTTATAAAGGCCTTCTAAAAGAACATCTCATAAAATCCACCAAATGAAACGTCCAAGACACCAGAGTTTTGAATGGTGTGGTAAGACCAACATCTGCCAAGGCAGAATACATGCAGAACACATACACTTACAAAACTTTTAAACTGCTACTGATATTCTTCCTTCTACAGAACCTTTGGAAAGTTTTTTTCTAGAGTCATTTTAACTTCCTCTTTATTCTATACCACAGATCTGTTGTCTGATTCCTGAAACTCACCCAAACAGAATCTTTAGTCAGATTGGATTTGAGTTTCTTCCTCATTCCACTGGGCAACTTAAAAAACCCCGTAGAAAATATTATATTAACGAGAATGTTAGTTTGTTCCATTCTCTGTGAATGAAGTAATGTCACATTTTTCTATGTAATCATAGCACAATAGCACAAACCAGTTGGATATTTTTGCAGATGTTGTTATTCTCTTTGGCCACCAATGAAAAGCCAGAAACCATGGTTTCTTGCCATGGGTATAGAATGAAAGTAGAGTGCAGTGCTTTGCCTACCTTTATTCCATGAATGGACTGGAATTATAGATAACAATAGTGTCTCTTGGGTTTTTAGATCTTCAGGTAAATGAACACTGGAAACTATACTCCTATCTGGACAATGTAACTACTTGTTCATAAAACAGTAACCCTTATCATTTCTCTCCTACTCTCTCTCTCTGTGTTTGTTACATCCACTGGTTGTACGTTATTTTAACACAGAGTTTGTCTAAAAAGCCAGTTTGCAAAAAAAGTGATTACATGTATGTTATATTCATGGACATTCATGATGTAGACTCAGTGCACTAGTGCAAAACAGGAAAATGTATGCCACTAATTTATCAGGCGAGATCACACTCTGTAAATTACATTTTACCCAGATATCTCCAGTGGGCTCTTGCCCCAGATTAGCTACATTGATGTGGCTATATCGGTACAAAAACTACAATATAAACAGAGCCTTAGAGCTGCTGCAAGGCGGTACATTTTGAGACCTGTGAGTTTCAGTGGGGCTCCATGTAGAGCTAATGGTCCATGTGAATCAGCTTGCAGGATAAGGCTGTAGAGTGTAAACGCTTTAGAACAAAGTCTGTCTGACTGTCTGATAAGCATCCAGCACAGTGAGGCTTCTGTGTACTATTTGAATACAGGTATTACATAATAATAGTGAGATTATCATTTTGCACTTCTGCAGTAACTTCCATCAAGGAATCTCAAAAACACATTTGAAATATTAACAAATTCAGCCTCGCAACGTCCCAGGAGGTAGGCAAACATTATCATCCCCACCTCATGAATGGGGAAGCTGATGCAGAGAGAAGATAAATGACTTGCCTGAGGTCTCACAGAATTCTGTGGTACATTCACGATGAGAACCCCGATTGTCTAATACCTAACTTTACAGCTTGATTTGCTTTAAGCCACAGAGCTACTCTTTCATGGTAAAGGCAGCTTACAATAGCAGTCATCTTAATTTTATTTTAAACAACGTTGGCTACACATCCAGCAAATATTCTTCAGGTATGTGGATCACATTCATCCCTTGTGTGACTTTACTGATGTTACATCTGGGAGGAATTCCCTCAGATATGCATTCCAACCTCTAGTGAGTTTGAATGTTTGTGAAAAAAAAGTAATTTACTATGTTTATTCCATGCCCCTCTGAATAACTGTTTCCACCATTACTCTTCTTCCATAGCCAGAAGGTACATGTGTACCATTCTCTCTTAGCCTACTGAATCCTAGCTAAAACCTCACCTTTCTAAAGTGTAACGGTGTCTAGTTTAAACTGTATTTTCTCAATTACAATATGAAGCTGAACAGCATAGTTATGTCATCCTTCATTGTGTAAAGGGATCATTCTGTCTTAATATACTCTTCTTTGTACAGTAGTGGGTATTCATCTAGCCTATGAAATGGACAACTATAGGCCAGTCTTTAAATGGCACACTGGATGGGACTGAATTGGGTAAAATCCAAAGTGTCAGCCAGTGATGTTGTCTCAAGATGCTCTCTTCTCCTCCCCTAACAATTACTACTCCATATAGACACCGAAGAAGACACCACGGCAGGAGAGTGAGCAGATTTTCATAATATATGAGTCCTTCTTCTTCTGTGCTCCTCAGAGTCAGCAGCTGGTCCCCCCCTCTCTCCTTTCTTGGGTGATCAGAAAAGAAATAGTTAAGAATGATGACATTACTATTGGGGTTCTAAGATAGTATCCCACTGAGATGAAGCGAGGCACTTTGCACTTTCTAGAACTAGTCTTTGAAGCTGCTCACAAAAGGAGAGCAGAATCTGCTGTGGTGATTGATAGTTGTTCTTTAGGAAGTATATTTAGCTCATCAGCTATAGAGAGTAAGAAAGAAAGCCAGGGACTCTTGAGTTCTAGTCCCAATTCTGCACCCTGGTCCACTCTGTGGCATGAGACAAGTAACTGAGGACCAGATTCAGCCTGGGCAATATACACGTAACCCTGTAGGATAGGTCTGCATACAGAACTGCAATTAAAAACCTACAGCTGGCCCATGCCAGCTGTCTTAGGCTCTCTGGACCTGGGCTAATGGGCTGTCTAATTACAGTGTAGATGTTTAGGCTGGACTCTGGGTTCTGAGACCCTGTGATGTGGTAGGGTCCCAGAACTCAGGCTGCAGCTCAACCCCAGTCTACACTGCAGTTCAATAGCACCGCAGCTCAAGCTCCACATGCCCCAGTCAGTTAGCACAGGCCAACATAGGGTATCTCATTACTGTATAGACGCCCCCAGACACTCATTGTCTTAGCTAGGGAGACTGTAGACGGCTGTACTCTCTTTCCCTCCTTGGCATGGATCAGTACTCATAAATATGCTTCAGTGGCAACAACTAGCTTTCCATATCTTTGTATCAATTTTCACCTTCAATAAAATAGGAAAAGGGTAACTACTAGTTTAGCTAATGCTTATATAGAGCTATAAACAGTAAGTGCAAAATACAGTTAGACATCCACATGCAACACAATGATATTACTTGAATACAGGTACACAGAGTATTTTCTGGGATTGTACTGTACAGTGCACTAGAAGACATAGAGTAAGGAACAGTTCTTTTGGCAAGAAATGGATTCTTTTATCTCTTCTGCTTTTTATTAATTAGGCACTGATAGGACATTCGCCTTGCACACATTCTGGGAATGAAGCAAAGAGATCAGTAGTTGCTGGACCAATTTACCCTAAAAAAATCTTTAATCTACAGCTTTAATCTACATCTATTGCTTCTAGGTGATTGGGCAACAAAACGGCAAATGGATTTTAATATTGATAAATGCAAAGTAATGCACATTGGAAAAAATACTCCCAACCATATATACAAAATGATGGGGATTAATTTAACTATAACCACTCAAGAGAAGGATCTTGGAACATTGTGGATAGTTCTCTGAGAACATCCAGGCTATGTCTACACTGCCCCCTCGTGTGCAAAAAAAATGCAAATGAAGCAAAGCATGGAATATCGCCAAGCCTCATTTGCATAATTAATGAGGCTCCATTTTTGCGCAAAAAACCCCCTCTTGCGCAAGAGCCGTTCTTCCTGAAAAAAAGAGGAAGAATGTCTCTTGCGCAAGAGGGGGGTTTTGCGCAAAAAGGAGCTGTCCACACGTCTCCTTTTTGCGCAAAACCCTCTTGCACAAAAAGGGAGCCTCATTAATTATGCAAATGAGGCACGGTGATATTCCACACTTCACCTCATTTGCATTTTTTTTGCACAAGAGGGGGCAGTGTAAACATAGCCCCACTCAATGTGCAGCAGCAGTCTAAAAAGCAAACAGAATTTCAGGAATCATTTAAAAAGGGACAGAGAATAAGACAAAGAATATCTTATAGCTTCTATATGGATCCTTGGTATGTCCACATCTTGAATACTGCATTCAGGTGTGGCTACCTCATCTCAAACAAGATACATTGGCATTGAAAAAGGTTCAGAAAAGGTCAAAAAAGTGATTAGAGGTTTGGAACTGATACCATATGAAGAAAGATTAAAAAGACTTGGGGTATGTCTACACTAGCTCATTAATTCGAGGTAGGTAGGCAAATCAGGCAACCGGAGTTGCAAATGAAGCCCGGGATTGAAATATCCCGGGCTTTATTTGCATGTTCCCGTCCGGCCGCCGTTTTTAAATCCCCCTTAGTTCGAACGAACTGCCCGCGGCTACACGCGGCAGTTTAAAGTTAATCCGAACTAAGTCCTTAGTTCGGATTAACTGTTACTCCTCATTCCACGAGGAGTAACAGTTACTCCACGAGGAGTAACAGTTAATCCGAACTAAGGACTTAGTTCGGATTAACTTTAAACTGCCGCGTGTAGCCGCGGGCAGTTCCTTCGAACTAAGGGGGATTTAAAAACGGCGGCCGGATGGGAACATGCAAATAAAGCCCGGGATATTTCAATCCCGGGCTTCATTTGCAACTCCGGTTGCCTGATTTGCCTACCTAGCTCGAATTAATGAGCTAGTGTAGACATACCCTTGGACTTTTCATCTTGGAAAAGAGGAGACTAAGGGGAGATATGATAGAGGTATATAAAATCATGAGTGGTGTAGAGAAAGTGAATAAGGAAAAGTTATTTACTTGTTCCCATAACATAAGAACTAGCAGTCACCCAATGAAATTAATAGGCAGCAGGTTTAAAACCCCCCAAAAAGGAAGTTTTTCTTCACATAGCACACATTAAATCTGTGGAACTCTTTGCCAGAGGATGTTGTGAAGACCAGGACTTTAACAGCATTCAAAAAAGAACTAGATAAATTCATGGAGATTAGGTCCATCACTACTTATTAGCCAGGATGGGTAAGAATGGTGCCCCTAGCCTCTGTTTGTGAGAGGCTGGAAATGGATGACAGGAGAGGGATTACTTGATGATTGCTCATTCTGTTCACTCTCTCTGGGGCATCTGGCATTGGCCACTGTTGGGAGGCAGGATACTGGGCTAGATGGATCTTTTTATCTGACCCATCATGGACATTCTTATGTTCTTATTGCTGTTTTCACAATCTTTGGTCTGTTCTTTATTCTGCCATAATTCTATATTGTGCACATGGCTTTTGTTGTATTACTGCACTCTATTTCCCCTCCCTAACTTAAATCCCTGGAATATACCCGTACGTGTTTTTACAATGAGTAGAATGCCAGTGTTGATAGGCATCAGAGGGGAATTTTTGTCATATTCCTAGGTAGATTGTTGACACGGACTATTTCTAATAATTACCTATCATCCATTTCCTTCAAATGATATATTATGTACCCTACTATAAGTTTATTACTTCTAAGGCAATTTGCCTAGTGTCTTTTATTTCAACTTGGAAATTTTACTTTTTCTGTCCAGCTGATGTGGCCGTGTAAAAGAAGTCATTGCAGGCACACTTAACACCATTCAAAGAAAAGCAAACTAGATTTTTTGCAAGCAGTTGTTAGCATTGACATCGAGGCATAAGGGAGCGGTCGACAAAGGCTTCCCCTGTCGACCGATCTGCGTCTTGACTTGCACGCTGTGCCGACGATCAGCTGAGCCGGCACAGCATGGTGGCCAGTTTTATTTTAATGGAGCTGGGGATATTTAAATCCTGGCTTCTTTGATTATATCGGGTAGCCTATTTTACATGCCTCTGTCGGCAGAGGCATGTAGTCTAGACATACCCTAATAGTACAAGGACTCGACAATATGGTTTCACTTCTTGGCTCTGCCACTGATTGGTTGGGAATTATTTTACATTAAAGATAGCTTACTTCAATTATCCATGTTTAATTATAAACATGAAGTCATCTTTATGTATTCACATTTTCCAGCACAAGCCTGATCCTTTGAAGTGCTTTCCACCTCCTCCAAAGTAGGGAGTATCTTCAATTTTGACTGAAATCACTCAACATGGAGTGCTCAGTACCTCAGGTGAGTCAGTCCCTAGAAAAAGAGGGATTATTCCAGGTTCTGAAAAAGCTGAACTAGTTAGATCACAGATAGAACAAGAAACCAGAACAAGAGAAAACACAGCTCACATTTCACCTTGCAGTTCACAGAAAAACAGTCAAGACAGATTCATTATGGGCTTTTCAAAATATTGTACAACAACCTAGTTATGTGAATTGATACTTTTCAAAAGCAGCCAAGGTATAATTACCTGTATGATCCATGGTACTCTACATAAAATAAACTGTAATAAATTTTAGAACATCTCACAATCACAAAGAAGAGAGTAATCATGGTTACTGCAGACAAAAAATTATATATATCTACACATATGCATTCTATTCCTCCTGAATTTAATTGTTAATATTGCTGTCTTCCCAGACTAGGAAGTGTATTTCTTCTTATGCTGTAATTTATTAGTTTATTTTCAGATCAGTGAGCCATGAAATGGCAAGTTTCAAAATATGCATTCTAAATTTGTGATACACTGAATCAAATTTACAGTTCAAGCAAATGTCTACACTCTACAGGAATCTCGAATTTCTAAGACTTTGTGGCATTTACCAGATGCAATCTTCTACTGAGTCTCAAGAAAGTCTCCAGGGAACCACCACTGTCTTAGACAAATAAATAGTTAAGCTATGCAGACGAGCTTATCTGCTACTATACATTGATATAGCACCAATGAACTCAGTGGAACTACACTAGCTTACACCAGCTGAAGATCTGGCCCTGGGTTTGACCTTCTCTATCTTTAATTTTGAACAGCTTCCATTGTATTTGTTTTAAATTTCAGTGCAACATCAGCTCTTTCAGAAATGGATCATACCAAAAAATGTGTCAAGGTATAAACAGAAAAAATACTGAAATCAAAATATTATTAAGATAAAAAGCAGCAGCATATGTAAACACAAGCCTTCTGCAATATTAATAGGCAACAAAGATCTGATCCTGCCAGGAGTTTAGCAATTTCTGTGAGGTGCTGGGCTCCCTCAATCCCTCTGGAATTTAGGATTGAGATCTACAATTTTTCATGTTGATGGGGGAAGGAAGTTGTCATAACTTGACAAAGCCCTGCTTGGAATGATTTGGTTGGGGTTGGTCCTGCTTTGATCGGTGTGTGTGTGTGTGTGTGTGTGTATATATGGATAAACTCCTGAAGTTTCTTCCAATTATAAACTTCTATGATTCTATGAGTTGTAGTTCACATATAGGTGCAATAATTTCAGCTTTCATAAGTTTTAAGGAAGTTTAGTTTGTGCATGAAGGCAAGATCCAGAAACCATACCACTATTTAAAGGGGAATAGATGAAAGGAAACCTCCATCTCTTGGGAAAAATGAAACTATATCAGTTAAAGAAAGAGCTAAGACAATCTTATAGGGAAAGAAGTGCATTGATTCAATAACAAAAAATGTTATCCTCGCAGCAAGGATGAGGGAGAGATCAACTATTTTGATATACCGTATCAGTTTTCAAAAATCCTAACACAAAAATGAACCCAACTTGCACATCTACATACTCTGATAGGCATGTGCCAATGTGGACTGAAACCATCCATCAGTCCATGAAACAGTTTCTCTAGTTCTTTCTGAAAAGGGCACAAGAATGGCTATCTTGAAAAGTGAGAAATCACATTTCGCTAGACTCAAGGGAGTGTTTCTTGAACTTCAGAGGAAGGAATGACTGACTCTGTCCAGGTAAATTAAGAACCTCCTTTTCTCCAGTTCTACATTCATTTTTAGAAAAGTTCTCAAATGCTTATTCATAGAATCATAGGGCTGGAAGAGACCTCAGGAGGTCATTTTGTCCAGACCTCTACCCAAAGCAGGACCAACCCTAACTACATCATCCCAGTTAGGGCTTTGTCAAGCCGAGACTTAAAAACCTCTAGGGATGGAGAGTCTACCACCTCCCTAGGTAACCCATTCCAGTGCTTCACCACCCTCCTAGTGAAATAGTTTTTCCTAATATCCAACCTAGACCTCCCTCACTGTAACTTGAGACCATTGCTCCTTGTTCTGCCATCCGTCACTACTGAGAACTGCCTCTCTCCTTCCTCTTTGGAACCTCCCTTCAGGAAGTTGAAGGCTGCTATCAAATCCCCCCTCATTCTTCTCTTGTTCTGACTAAATAAGCCCAAATCCCACAGCCTCTCCTCATAGGTCATGTGCTCCAGCCCCCCTAATCATTTTGGTTTTGCTACTCTGGACCTTCTCCAATGCATCCACATCCTTCCTATAGTGCCGAATAAAGGGGAATAATAACTTGTCTAGATCTGCTGGAAATGCTCCTCCTAATGCACCCAATTATGCCATTAGCCTTCTTGGCTACAAGGGCACACTGTTGACTCATATCCAGTTTCTCATCCATCGTAATCCCCAGGTCATTTTCTGCTGAACTGCTATTTAGCCAGATGGTCCCCAGCCTATCACAGTGCTTGGGATATTTCTGTCTCAAGTGCAAGACTCTGCACTTGTCCTTTCTGAACCTCATCAGATTTCTTTTGGCCCAATCCTCCAATTTGTCTAGGTCACACTGGACCCTATCCCTGCCCTCAAACATATCTACCTCTCCCCCTAACTTAGTGTCATCTGCAATCTATCCCCTCATCCAGGTCATTAATAAAGATGTTGAACAAAACCGGCTCTAGACGTAATCCTTGGGGCACTACACATGAAACCAATGGTCAACCAGATATAGAGCGATTGATCACTACCCATTGGGCCCAACAATCTAGCCATTTATCCAATTCATACGTCCTTAACTTGCTGGCAAGAATATTGTGGGAGACCATATCAAAAGTTTTGCATTTTCTCACATCTTTTTCATCTTTGTTTCTTGCTGGAAACTATACTACAAATACCACAAGAAATGTTGTTTTAGTGTTTTAGGCAAGGGGAGCCTTTATAAAATTAGTACCGCCAGTGTTCAAAACTCAGAAGTAAAGCTCCTCCTCCAAATCATGAGATTGTCTGTAAAATTATGAATTTTTGAAAAATAGTAAATTTTGTTTGTCCTTTAGGTTTTTAGATTTTAGGACTCACAATCTGAAGCTTTTCTGCACAACCATTAGGCTAGAAAGTTATATTTAAAAAAAATGAAACTGAGTGACTCACATAATAACATGATTCACAGATTTGGGGCTTTAAGAAAAACACGTGAAAAATGAGTTGACAACACTTTAAAATATACTGCTGTAGTAATTATTACTATATTACTGTAATATACAATCCTGAGTAAAACAAATATAGTGGACCATCACTGTAAAATATTGTGGTATATTTTGTAAATGGGAGAAAATGAAAGAATCATGGGTGTAGGCCCTCACTCCTTTGAAGTCAATGGGAAAACCTTTTTGGACTTCTGCAAGATCACAGTTTCACTCCAAAGATCCACAGTTTGAGATTCATCATTCCAAAACTGCTTTAGATTCTATTCCTGCAATGAGCTCAATGTGGATGCAAGTTCTGTTTCTTTACAGTTCTTTGAAGACTTCCATGGTAACCTTAACAACCAGGTGTGCCCTTTATCTACAGTCAAAACATTCTGGCTATGTCTACACTACAGGTTGTTTTTGCGCAAAACCCCATGGAGCATCCACACCTCAAGCGCATTTTTGCGCAAGAAAATGTACAGTAGAATGGCAGAACAGAGGGCTTTTTGTGGTGTAGGTATACCTCTTTCTATAAGGAATAACTCCTTTTTGTGCAAGAATTCTTGGGCAAAAAAGTGTGTGTGGACGCTCAACAATAGTTTCTTGCACAAAAAAGAGCCTATCCGAAAAAACACAGGTGCTCTGATGGCCATTCTGTGAATGGCCATCAGAACTTTCTTGCACAAAAGTGTCCCTGGAGTGTGGACGCTCTCTTGCACAAAAGCGCATCGCTTTTGCAATGTGCTTTTGAGGTGTGGACGCGCTTTTGTGCAAGAAGTTTTTGCGGAAGATCTCTTCTGCAAAAAGCTTCTTGTGCAAAAACCTGCAGTGTAGACAAAGCCTTTTAAAGAACTGTTTTAGGATCTGGTTAAATCCAAAATATATTTGGATTCTGCACTGCAGGAAGTGATTGAGAGGCACACAAATAAAATGTCTTGCGCTAGTTTGATGCTGAAACTAGACTTTTTAAAATTGCCCTAACTGCAATGAGATCAGTTTAAAATCTGCATTAAAAGCATCATCAGCCAACTGACAAGTTTTAAAAAATGTTTGTTGGGGATTTTTTAGTATATTTTTTCAGTTATGCTTGAATTTTGTATTCTTGAGGAAAATTGCCACATTTTATGTTTACTGTGGAAGCAAAACAAAACTCTTGGTATGTTAGCCTGGAGCTATAGTTTTTTCTTCTTCCTTGTTTAGTGTGATGTCATCATTTTGGCACTTGGAAACTTATTGTTTCAATAAGACTCCCATAAATGGCCTTTCTATGCTCCTGATTTGAATGTTAAGAAATGGATGGGAATTGCTTTCTGCAGTGTCTCCCACTTTCCTTTCAGTTAAACACCACTCAGTAGTAAATATCCACAGGATGCATTGTTATTCAGGGTACATCCTGCCTACCACCGAAGCACTCATTTTTGTTTTCTGAAATTACACAAACTCTGAATTAGAGCAGCAAAATAAACCTCTCTTCTTCCCTTCTCTCCGCCACTCCTCACAAATGTAACAAACGTTGGCTCCGATAGCTGGACATTTCAATCCTAGGAGAACAAAGACAGCTTGTTTCTTTACTTCAGAAGCAGAGGCATAATGATGGCATGTTTCCAAAGTGGTGTACTCTCCTTAGAGTAATTGTACTTACTAGACACTATACATGTTACTGAAAAGCTGAGTTTTTTTTAATTTAAAGAATTGTTCTCTTTCAGATTGCAAAAAAGAGAAGGCCTGTGTCAGAGAGGAAGGGTGATCCTGTGGTTAAGAAACGGGCCTTAGAGTCATGAATTTAAATTGTAGCTCTGCAACAAACTTCCCTTATTGCCTTTGGCAAATTTCTTAATCTTTTTTCCCTCAAAGCAGAGACAATACTTCTCTCTTTTTAAATTATATATCCTTTGGTGGCAGGGACTCTCCCTTTGTACATTATCTAGCACAATGCAGACATAATCTCTGTTGACCCCTTTAAGGGCCATTGTAGTTGTAATATTATTAATAAGAACAATATAGGGTGACCTGATGGCAAGTGTGAAAAAATGAGACACTTTTGTGTGGAGGGTATAGTTGCCATTATAAGATAAATATCATATTGTGATGATGCCTGTAAAATTGGGGTGTCTGGTCACACTACTACAAACCCTGAAATCTGATCATCTCTGAACTTTGGGGAAGTTTAGATCCAGATCTGGGACTGCACTTTATGAAAAGTCTTCCTCTTTTGAAAGGTGAATTCCAGCTCAGTGAAGTCAATACCACAACTTCTGCTGAATTCTATGGCAGGCCAGGATTTTATCTCTACTGAGACAAATGAATGCCCCTGTAACCTAACACCACCTAAATTTGGGGAAGGTTGGATCTGAACCCATGCACCTGAACCTATCTCTTTCAAAATGAAAATGGTTAGTTTTGTTATATTGCTCAATGAGGGCTTTTACAGCTCTATGCATTATGCACTTATATCATCTATCTTTGTTAGTGTGTGATGGGCCAGATACTCAGCTGGCAAAAAGCAGCATTGCTCTGATTAGCACTTTTCTGGCTGTGTGCCCTTAAATAAAAGGGGAGTTTCAGATGTTGTTAGAAGCAGGACTGCTATGGGTTATTTTTACTTATTCAAGAAAGAGACAATATCACCACCCCAAATAAAAAGAGTTTTAACAAGTCCTCAGTAGGTACTTCAGGGCCATGAAAAAAGTCTGTTTCTTCTCAGTGAGCATCTGGAACCCCCAGTGGAGTTCTGGCTCATTCCCACACACTTTCCTTCCAGTAATAACACAGGAGAGTGGCAGTTTCCCATCAACTCTGCAGAGCATAACGGTAACCTCAGGAAGGAGTGAATAAACATCACTGCCAATCGGCAGCTCCAGAGAAGGGAGAAACTTCACGTGCTTAGTTCATGAAGAGAATGGAATGTTAACCAAGTTCATCTAAATGACATTAAAAAAGGAGGTGGAAAATACTCTGGGGTTCATTAAAATAGTTTGTTTCTTTTTGCGGGGGGCATGAGAGCCATTTTCTTTTCAGTGACAGCAAACAGCAAACAGTGACAGCTCGTGACAACATTGCCAAATAATGCCTAGAAATCATTATTAAGAGTGAATTTAAGGAACAGGCTCATAATTAGCCAAAGTACATACATTTTTAGTCACACTTTGCATTATGAATGGTAGATAAGGCTATAATTGGTACTTTATTAGAGTCTGTGTGACTGCACACAATGCTAATTTATTTTTAAAAAACCTATTTATTGGTTTGATAGTGATGTAATGAGTTGCTATCCCTTATATTGTTAACATCCAACTAAATATTATTATTCAATTAATAACTTCACAAAGAGAGATACCAGCATCTGGAACAGTATGTCTATTAGCAGATAACACATTTCCAAGAGGAGTTTTTGAAAGAATGCCAAATTAATTCATCTGAGCCACCAAGTTAAAAAAGATAATTAAGACAATGGGGGAAGGGAGAATGAGAGAGAAAAAAAGAGAGAGCACTGATATGTTAGTAAAAGTTATATATAGTATGAAAAATAAGTTACAAGGATTTGAAAACATCTGGAATACATTTCTGGAATGCCTCTGAAAAACAAACCACAGGAGAAAAGTCAGACTGAGAATTACTCATTTCTTTTCTTTCATTCCTTTGTATATACGGGGATGGGAAAGACATTTTATGTTAACGTAAATATTTTCTTCAGTATATGTGTTCTATGTAAATAATTAATGACAATTTTGGGGGGTTTGTTTTGTTTTTGCATTTCAATAGCTCCATTTAAGTCAATAAAACTACCCTCGTGATAAAAACCTATTGAATCAATGAAAAGACCCCCCTTGCTTTCAGTGGTCTTTTGATCAGTCTCTAAATACCTTGCTGAATCAAGGCCATTTTTCTTGAAAAAAGATTTTGGTAGCTTTGCAGATACTACCCCAGGAGACCTAGGCAAAAGGTGTACAGTAGTTTTGTCAATCTGAACAGTGCCTTAATGGGACATAGACTAAGTTTGTTTGTGAATTTGGCCCTAAGTGATGGAGGAATCCCAATTTCAAAAGTGACTTCAGCGCTTAGAGTCAGGTTTTCAAAGGTAGGTAGGTGCCTAAAGAGGCATGTAGGCACATAACCTGCTTAGGAACTTTTGAAAACCCTACTAGGCACCTCATGCCCATTAACTGAGATGGACGGCAACTCAAAGAATGGCAGTACAAATTGTGGCTGTATTACCTCCTGTCTTGATCTGTGTGCAGAAGCCCAAGGTAAGAAGAAGGCTATGTCTACACTGCAACGCTATTTCAGGATACCAGAGTATTCTATTCTTTTATGCATAGATCTGCAGGAGATGATCTGGGCCTTATTTTTTGAGGGTGGACAAATATTTCTTTAGGATGAACAAAAATAGCTTTTAAAGTATAAATTCATATTTAAATATGCAAGAAGCATCCCACCATACATAATCTGGCCAGGTATTCAAGACACGCTTAAGACATATATGTTTTATGCAAAGCCAAGAACCGCTCTTCCTCAGCAAATGTACATACCCTTTAGAAATCTGGCCTTATTGTTGAGTCAGGCATAATTCACGGTTTAGGCCTAATTCACATCCAGTTTATGCCAGTGGAAGAAAAGAGGAACTCCACTAAATGATTGGTTACAACAATGGAAAACTAGTGTAAATAAGAGCAGAACTGGTCCTGTGTCACTGTGGTGTTCCAAGCTAAGCAGTCTGCAGAATGTTGTGCCTTCTGGCCTCGCAGCAAGCTGACATATTCAGGAGAAAGGCAGCCTGCTCTGGAAAACAAACAAAAGCAACATAGAAAAGGCAACACTCCAGGGAGTTTTGGTTATCCCTGTTTCCCACGCTCCATGATTCCCAACTCACTGTCCCTTCACACATGCACTGAGCAGCCACCAGGAATAAACTACAGCCAGCTTGCAAGGCTGGAGAAAATCCTATGTGCGCTGTATCTGGTAGAGAAAAGTACTGTCTCAAAACAACCTCAAAGCTGGAAGATTTATAACAAAAAATAATCTCAGTGGATTGAGATGGATGGTCCTGAATCTTTTTATACTTCCAAGCACTGTTGTGATTTGTGGGGCACTCAAGAAATCATGGGATTCTTTCTTCTCCCCCTGACTGAACTCTGAAATAGTACCTGCCAAGGAGATATCCCTGCTTCTTAGAATATTATATCTCCTCAACTTGTTGACCGTTCCTATGTGGTTTATGTTTGCATCTTAGCTCCTAAAAAGGGAAACAAATGGATGAGTGAAGAGGACTTCTAGTAAGAAATTGTGCCTCCATCTGTGGGTATGTCTACACTTGGAGCTCAGTGTCATCTCCAGGTCAGGGATGCATACCTATATTAGCTTTGATTGAGTGTAGCTCTGTGTAGCATCTCCTACAGCAGCAGCTCTCTACCAGGGGTCTGCCCTCCCCCACCCCCCCCGGGGGGGGTGCAAGCAGTTTTCAGGGGGTCCACCAAAATAGACGAGAGAAGAGAAGAACCACTGTTAGACTCATGGGGCCCAGGGCAGAAAGCTGAATCCCAAATCCCAGCGCATGGAGCTAAAGCCAAAGCCCAACACCCTCCTCCCCAGGCTGACCCCAAAGCCTGAGCAACATAGCTTTGTGGGGACCCCTGTGCATGAGGCCCTGGGTAATTGCTCTGATTGTTATCCCCTAGCACTAGTCACGGTTTTTAATCTACTGAAAAACAGTTGTGACACTGGTGGGGCATTGAATTTTACAACTGAATAGGGCCCATAATGGGTTAACAATGTACTAATAAAAAAGTGTCAAACTAAATACCCAATCAATAGAAAAAGAAACATATGGGCTATCTGCATTCTTGCATGGTGTACACCTGTGCTTTTGCTTTTTGAACTCGGAGCATGGGGAGGGCAGGTGGGATGCAGTCCCAGCCTTCTTGGCCCTGGCCTCCATGCAGTTGAAGCTGAGGGAGCTCTGCTGAAGCATGGGGGAAGGCCTGGGACAGAGTGTGGGTGGGGCCATGCCTGGCAGTGTGGGAAGGCAATGCCTCTGATATGTGCCACCCATGGCTCTTACCAAAGCCCACAAACTTCTCCCTACCTGAGAATGCTTGCCTTTGCCTGCCTCCATCTTCGGCCTTATTCCTAACTGTGTTCCAGGCCTTTCCTTCCTGTTCTCCTTAGTAAAGAGCACCACAGCCTACTTCTTCCCAGGCTTCTATTTTCTAACCTGGCCAGCTCCTTCCCAAGCCCTCTTAGTGAAGTGATTTGAAAGCTCCCTCCAAGTCTTTCTCCACATTGAGAAACAGCAGCTATGTACATTAGCAATCCTTCCTGTGATTCCTAAAATTTACATTGAACCCTGGGAACTGCAGCACCCAGGTGGCCTCTGTTCTGGATAGAACCAGGAACTGAACATGTCTTGGACTTAGAACCAGCTTTAAGCACTACCTTGCCCTAATACTAAATAATATTCTCTGTTCAATGTCCTGAATATGTATACAAAAATCCTGCATGATAATACCTACTTTAAGAGTCATAAGGAAATCCAAGATGTTTTGTTCATAATTACAATATAAAATAAAGCCATTGTATAAAAACTCTCCTATAGCATCTTTCTGCAATAAGTTATCTGAATATAAATCATTAATGTAATGGACACTTTTTATTAGATATTATCTTGATGTTATGTCGCTAAATATGACAAATTAAATTAACTCTTAATAACGTTCTAATTAATTCTTCTGCTGCCAACATCTCAAATGTATTCAATACAGTACCTGAACTTAGGCATTGCAATTAATGTAATTATGGACAATTTCAATTAGAAAAAAGTAGATAATGTATATATGAGGAAGACAAGTTAGCAAAGTAGTATATCGCAGGGATAGGGCTGTCCTACCTGAAAGGCAAACTTCATTCTCATTGTAATATTATTGGTGAATAGAAAAAGGTACAGAAAGTGAAGAGTAGTTTTAGGTCAATGCTTTAGGGCATATTTCCAGCAGTGTGTACCAATTACCATGTTATTATAGTGAGCCTAATTTTTACTAAACAACGAGAAGTCCTGTGGCACCTTATAGAGCACAAGCTTTTGTGGGCAAAGACCCACTTTGTCAGATGCAAGCAATAAATGCTCCAATAAATCTGTTAGTCTGTAAGGTGCCACAGGACTTCTCATTGTTTATGCAGATTCAGACTAACACGGCTACCCCCTGATACTAATTTTTACTGTTAGTATTAATGTATTAGTGCACTAGGGATGGTCAAAAATATTCCATGGAAGCTCATTTTTAATGGAAAATTGGGCTTTCAAATAAACCCTCTTTTTAAAATAAAGTGGCTGCTTAATAAAAATGACTTTTCATCAAACAATTGAACACCCAAAAACAAATATTTTTGGCTAAAAACTGAAAAACGTCAGCAGAAAAATCAAAACATTTGGATTCAGCCATACTACCACAGTGCCTTATGGAAGCAGTAGCTCAGGTGCTTCATGTCACCAATCTCTTTTATGAGCTGTTTTTCCTAATCAAATTACAGCCCCCTTGATGTGTCGTGGCCAGAGACATCCACGGTACATCTTGGTGGCTCAACAAGGAGCAAATGTGTGTTACCTCAGGAGAGATGGAATCCAACTTGGGAGCTCAGCCCATACAGGATAATGAGGGCATGAGGCACACAAAATATATCTCGTCTGTTGCAGCATTTCTAAACTTAAGATGGGTTTCCATTTTAAACGGGAAAAGGGTTTGGTTAAAACTTTTCAGTTTGCAGATGAAAAATATTCTGTTTTCGATTGTTCACTGCAGCACCCCATCCCTCTGCCACTTTCCAATAAGGGGGAGTTAAAACAAACACCCATCCAGAATTCAAATTAACATTTCTGTTTCTGCAACATTTGACCATCTGTAATTTATTGTAATTATTCATTCAGAATTTAAATGAACTGAACTGAATTGAATGTAGACATGCTGTGAGATGTCATGTTAATCAGTAATAACACTGTAGATCTAGTAGTGGTGCATATTGGACCAGAAATAAATTACATATAACGGAAATGTCAGTGAGAGAAATTGAAATCAGTAGGAATTAATCTTGCTCATGTCAAGGCTGATTTGTCCCAGTGGTCCACATTCTGCCCTTAAATACAGGGTCTCATCTTACTTTCACTTCAGTGGGAGCTACTCCCCTATACCTTGGGCCAATGACTTTTCAGAAGATTTAATGGTTCACCAGGCACTACAGAAAAGTCAAGAAGGAGGTGCAGAGCTGTTGAAATGCATGTCTCTGTTTCCACCTAAACAACTGCTTTCTCAAGCACCAATCAAAATCTCTAGTCTCTTATTACTGGTGACAAATCATTTAATTCTGCTTCAGTTACTTCAATTGACCCTTAAAAAAGGAAACAGTACTAGACATGTTCAATATCTACATTATTTTTCAACAGGGTATCGATTTGTTGCTTGTTAGTCACTGGTTTACTTCTATGGGACTAAAGAAACCCTTAGAGCAAAGTAGCAGAGGCAGAAATATTGCTGACTGTTTAAATGTTTTACACAGCCAGAACCTTAATTTGTTATTTATGAAGTAGTAGAATTTAGTAGGACAATTCAGCTAAAACATGCAATTCATTTACACCTTTATTCATGTTGAAGAAATTGCAGAAAGGGTAAAATAATTCCTTTAGAAATGAAACAACTGACACTTTACATTTATTACAGCTGTGGTGCCTTCAAGGTAGATGAGTAATAATTTTTTTTTCCATTTTCAACAATGGTTTTACACATAATGCTTGGAGACTTGGAAAGGATGATTAACAGACCGTACATTCCTATGCAATGGCATCGTGCTACTAATTCACTTCAAAATAAGGTCACCATTCACTCCCAAATAGGAAGGAAAAGACTTGGCATTTCCCTCAAATTATCTTCTTTCTTAACCATCCATTTTCAAGTCATATTCAAGATCTTTTCTAAAGAATTTGTAAGCATAAGGATTCTGGTATATATATTAGAGACTTTGTGCATCTAAGTATCTGTCTGTGTGTCTGTTTGTTCAAGAACTCCTCCTATATGGTAAGAGCTAGGACCATCAAATTAGGTATGCAGCTTCCTCTTATCATAACTTAAAGCAGTTGTTCCATAACAGTGAGATGTGCATGGAATGTGATTATTTCATATCAGACGGAAAGGGAGAAGAGTGATATAGCACGGACAATTATACTCAAGAATGACCACAGAGGGGCAGCAGGTACCCCAGCCCCAAAGAGCAGCTGCTGGCCACCAGGCAGCACCCCCCATCCCCACCCACCCCAGGGCTGCACCTGGGCCACCATTCCATCCAACCCCCACCACCTTAAGCTGTCTCCGGGAAGCAGCCACTGACTGGGCCACACATCCCCACACATCCCCGGGGCCAGACCTGGGGAGAAGCCAGCAGATAGCCTGCGTGGCCCATGTCGCCCCCAGGCAGCACTGTACTAGGTATTTTTGCGGTCAGGGCAAAACAGTAATTAAGCGCCCCCCTCCTTAGGTTAGGACACATCACGCTCTTTACTTTTGCAGCTTATTATTTTACGTATTGTGTCTTTGTGCCCCTGATTATGATGCACCCAGGGTGAGTGCCC
Source organism: Pelochelys cantorii (assembly GCA_032595735.1). Classification (NCBI taxonomy): domain Eukaryota; kingdom Metazoa; phylum Chordata; order Testudines; family Trionychidae; genus Pelochelys; species Pelochelys cantorii. Next base: position 236,086,080 of record CM064327.1, read on the forward strand.
CGCTTGCCCAGCCCTTTTCACAGGCTGGCTCTGGGAAGAAGCTGGCAGGTGGGCTGCATGGCTCCCACTGCCCTGGGCCAGACCCAGACCTGGACAACACTGGGTAAGTCTTCTAGTATTGAATATATAAATAATTTCCCATAATTGGACATTTTTTAATGTTTGCATTCAGTACAGAACATGAAATATAATACCAAAACTAGAGATACACCAAACCAGCTCTCCAGAGCCCAGCACCCCTTGGCAACTGATAAAATTTGGATCGAGACCCAAACTTTGTAGTTAGCTTTTATCTTTATGACTAAAAACATCACCGGCTAGGAACCCATCCAAATACTGGGCCACATTCCTTCATTTCTAGTCACCATGAAGAGTGCCTTGTTCCATGAGTAACCCTAGCATGAGTAAGGATAGAAGATTCTCTTCCATTATAATCTGTGCTTTTCTTTAGCTAAAATAACAAAAATATGTAGTATAATACAGGAATGAGATGTTAACATGAGAATTTGTAACAGCAAGTTTGATTGATGTTATGCACTCAAATCCACATTGCGCTTAAGTCTGAGCTCTGGTGTGCACATCTGAAAATTAGGCTACTTATTTACATGGATTTAGGAGCCTAACTTTAAGCACCCAGCTTTGAAAATTTTGGTCTGAGTTGTGTATACACACACACACACACACACACACACACACACACGGCTCGTACTTTTGAAAAGAATGGAGGGAAAATATTTCTAGAGTACAAATTGCATTTGAGAATCTACAAAAATAATTAAAAACTATTTAAAGATACAATGGGCAGTAGAAGATTTTTGAAGAGAAAGCTATAATTCATGCAAGGATCTCTGATATTGTAAAGTGGGGATACAGTTTGAGTGATTAATAAGTAACCAAGGACAGAGCTTATTCAGGAGCCATCTATCAGTACTGAAAAGATTAAAAAATGGAAAAAGAAAACTATTCCTAGTTAACTTGCTTTTCTTTAAATTATAAGCTGTCTGCAGAGTGATTATAGAGTTCCTGGTTCTCATAAGAATGGCCATTCTGGGTCAGACTAAAGGTCCAGCTAGCCCATTATCCTGTCTGTTGACAGTGGTCAATACCAGATGCTCCAGAGGGAGTGAACACAATAGGTGATCATCATGTGATTCCTCTCCTGTCACCCATTTCCTGACAAACAGAGGCTAGGGACACCATTCCTGCCCATCCTGGCTAAAAGCCATTGATGGACCTAACCTCCAAGAATTTACCTACCTCTTTTCTGAACCTTGTTAAAGTCTCCACAGTTACTAAAAAAGAACAGGATGTGTTGCAGTAGAAACTTTATTAACTTCTGGGTTGGACAGTTCTGTAGTTGCTACTTAAAGCAAGACTTTTGTCTGATGTCCTTATACATGGTGTGAGAAATGAGGGGATGCCTCTTACTAAAGAAGGAGTAAAGAAAAGAAAAGAGAGTCCTCGACTGTCAGAGTGGTGAGTGAATGGGGAATCTGGAAAATCAGGGCAAGATGTGAAAGGTGCATCCGAAAGGAGATACAGTCCAGGCTCTGCTAGAGAAGTTTGATTTGACAACCAAGGCAGCTGGCCTTGTTGCATCTGGAGAGTTGAATGATTCAAGCTGGCTTCTGAGTTAACAGAGCATGCATAAGAATACCTTGATATTTGCCATGGGTGATGTTGCTGCTGATATTCTATGTTCCCAACCCCTCAAAGATTGAGTAGAAGAAAGAATACTTCAAAGTGAAAAAGGCTTTTGATACCCCTTTCTTAGACAAACAGAATATTATATATGAAAGTGTCAAATTTAATAGGCGGAGCCAAGAACAAGAGGAACAAGCTGACACTTTTATTACAGCAGCTCATAAACATGATGAACATTGCCAATATGGAATGTTAGAAGAATAAATAATGTGAGACAGAACATTGTTGGCAAAAGAAACTCAAATTTATCAGCAAATCTTCAGTTAGACCCTGATCTCACATTAGCAAAAGCAAGAAAGCAAGAAACTACTGTATAAAGAAACAGCAATGTGACATACATACTAGCAGCATAGAGGAGACTGCATCAGACAATATTGACACAGCAAAGAGCAAAGGCAAAAATGTGAAAGGAGCAGCCAGGCCAAATTTACAACATAAGAATAGTGTGCAACTAGAAAATGGGAGACCAAAGACTCTTAATAGGATGGAAGCTTGGAAAAGCTGTGGAAGATATGGCAAGACACAAGCCACAGCTGGCAAAAGACAGATGTGGGAGCTGCCAGAAAATGGGATATTTTGCAACAGCACACCAAGAGTAACGGAAACAATCCAAGAGAGAGTGTTATCATTAGATGACAATGAGTCCATAATTCTAGGGATTATATCCTCTGTCGAACAGACAGAGCTTTGGTATACACATATGAATCTAAATGGTTGAGTTACATTTAAAATTGATATTGGGACTGCAGTAGATAGAGCAAAATAAATAAATAAAACAAACACACAAATAGATAATTAATCCTGGATTGGAGTTCTGCAAAGAAAAAAAATTATGGGTCTTCTTACAACACATTGGATGTTTTTGGTCAGTCCCTTTGGCAACTGTAGAAAGGACAGTAAATTCTTCAACAAATAATACATGTAATGTGAGGACTGACAACTCCTCTCCTATGCTTGCCAGCAATAGAAGAACTACGCCTAGTAGAGAAACTAGAAGGCAAGAAGTAGACTATACAGATGTATCCACACATCTCACAGAGTTAGGGAAACTGTCACATGAGTACAAAATAAAACCAGTACCATCACAGCTCCATGTTGCATCCCAGTGCCCTTGCTAGGGAAAATCAAAGAAGAATGAAAAAGAATGGAGGATAATCACAGTTATTTCCCAAACAGAAGATACCACCAACTGGTGTGCAGGGATGATTGTAATATCAAAGCTAAATGACAAGGTCTGGATTTGTGTGCACCTGACACCACTTTAAAACCCATGTGTAGAGAAAGACTCATACCTTCTACAGTTGGTCAGTCATTAGTCAGTTATCAGAAGCAAAGTCTTAAGCTAGATGCTACAGCAGGCTTCTGATGACTCCCCCGTGCAAAGAACCAATACCATTAAGTACAGTGATCACCCTATGTGTAAAAACAAACAAACTTTCAATCATCTTTCACTCAGCATATCTTCAGTACCAGAAGACTTCTGATAGAAAATCTGTCAGATCATGTCAGGTTTGCTTGGCACCCTTTGCAATGCAGCTGATATGTTGGTATATGGCAGAGATAAAAATTAATTTGAAAAATGACTGCATGCAGTTTTGTCAGAATTCCAAGAACCTGGCCTCACAATGAAGGAGATATGTGAATTTGGAAAGGAGCAGATAAAATTTGTAAAACACATAATTAGCAAGCAGGAAATTCAATGTGATTCAGACAAACTGAAGGCATTGTAAACTCCAAGACTTTTCTGCTGTTAAAGAATTCCTGGACATGACAAATCATCTGGGGAAATTCTTACATAATTTAGCTCATCTACCAAAGTCCTGAATGATAGATCTCCTTAATGGTCTCAATACGTGGACACATTTAATAAAATTGAAGAACTATTGATATCAACACTGTTTTGGGCTCAATATTTGGTCAAGTATACAACCACAGTAGCAGCAGATGTATCTCTATATGATTTTAGGAGCAGAGTTCTCACAAAAGCAGCCAGAAGGAGACCAGACACCTGGGCATTCATACCAAAAAGCCCCATAGAAACTGAGTAGAGGTATTTTCAGATGGAAAAGGTAGCTATAGCAGTAACTTGGGCCTGCAGACAGCTCAATGCATATTTGTTCATCTTGAATATTAAAATAGCTACAGACCACAAGCCCTTAGTGATATTATTGGATTCAAAATTCAATAATAGATTCAAATATTTCAGCTGCAGCTAATTCAATGTTCTTTAAGCCTTCAGCATATACCAGGCAAAACACACCTAGCAACAGACACTCAGGGTGCATCTATACTGCACCATTATTTTGAGATCACTAGTGTTATTTCCAAACAACAATGCGAGTGTCTACACAGCCATTCCGTTATTTCAAAATAATTTCAAAATAAAGGACAACTTATTCTGAAATCTGTAAACCTCACTCTACGAGGAATAACGCCACTTCCGAAATAGCTATTTTGAAATAAGGCATGTGTAAACACTCCACTGCTGATATTTTGAAATAACATCTTCCCAGGGCCATTCTAAGTTATTCCTCCCTAGTGCCTCCTGAGGTTTTAAATGGAGATAGCATATCTACATTAGGGAAGCCTGCCTCAGACTAATTTTGAGGCTTCTCTGCTAGATAGACTAGCTTATTTCAAAATAAGCATGCAGGGTAGATGTACCCTCAATCTAAAGCCTGAATCAAGCAGCCAATAATGGAAGAAAAAAGGGCCTTAGAGAATGTCAATGTCTACATTTTCCTTGTTCTGGCAGCCATTCCAGCATCTGCCAGCTGATGTTAGCAAATTAGACATGAATAATTAAATCATGAGATTTGCCAGAAACTGGATCCTCTCTGCCAAAGAGGGGTCAAAAAAAAGCAACTTCCAATAGACCTAGTACCATGTTGGCAGGAATGGAAACATCTGTGAGCTAATGGGCCTGCTTCTGAAAGGATGGCACATTCTTAACCCTGTGGTACTAAAAGATGCTCTCCAAAGTTCATGAGGGATGTCAATGTATAAACAAGTGCAGGCACAACAACGGTGATTTGGTCTAAATATGCAAATTCAGACCTTAGTAGAAGCCTGTGCAATATGTAACAAGGAAAAATAATCATCAGAACTATTACTCTCAAAAACTCTACTTTCAAACCCGTAACAGTGGCTAGCCACACATGGATTTTTCTGTAAAGGACACATATACATTATTGTAATGGATTATTTTTCCAGAAGTATCAATTTGGCTATTCTTACCCAGTGCTTATTGTCACCAGTCATCCAGAAAATAAAGTCAATATTTGTAAGACAGAGTTCCTAAAGTCCTCAAACCTGATAATGGGCCTCAGTTTACCTCTGAAACATTCCTAGAATTTGGACATGATTCTGAATTTGAATCATACTAGCAACTTTCATTAATCCCAGAGCAATGGGAAGTTGGAGAGAGCAGTGCAACTTTTAAAAGACTTCTGCAAAAATCAGCAGGCCCATATAAAGTACTCCTTGGCTACATCTACACTGGCAGCGTCTTGCGCAAGAACTCTTTTGGGGAAGAGTTCTTGTGCAAAAACTCTTCCAGAAGAGAGCATCTACACTGGCATGTGCTTTTGTGCAAGAGCATCCATGCCAGTGTAGACGCTCTCTTGAGCAAGAAAGCTCTGATGGCCATTTTAACCATAGGGCTCTCTTGTGCAAGAAATTCATGGTGCCTGTCTACACTGGCCTCTTGCGCAAGAACAGTTGTACAAAAGGGCTTATTCCTGAGCGGGAGCATCATAGTTCTTGTGCAAGAAGCCCTGATTTTATATAGTAGAACGTCAGTTTACTTGCGCAAGAACACACGGCCAGTATAGACAGGCAGCAAGTTTTTGCGCAAGAGTGGCCGCTTTGGTGCAAGATCGCTCCAGTGTAGACACAGCCCTTGTGTATTGGTCAGCACAGCTTGTGTCTGGACGATCTTCTACAGACCTTTTCATGGGAAAACAACTACAGATACCTTTACTGTGGTACTAATACAGTTTAAACCTAAGTGGCCCAAGCTGAAGTAATTTTAAAAATGGGATTCTGAAATAAAAATTGAGCAACACAACTTCAGTGTTTGGCACAAGAAAAAAACATTACCTGAATTGAGATCTGGAAACATCATTTGGCTCAAAACCTCCTAGTTATTTGGAGCTGCTCAGAAAGTGGCAGAAACTTTCAGATCCTACATAATGGAGACTGCAGAAAGACTTCCAAAGGATTTAGGTTCATCTTCAGTATTTCTCAACACAACAAAGATGGACTTCTGTCAAAAAGGTCCACAGGAAACTCTACACACAGACTAAACAGAAGTTGGAACATGAGTTGTAAGACTGACCAAACCTAGTCAAAGATGTCATCTTCAGAACAATGTTCAAGACTATTTAAGTTCAGTATATGAGGGAACCTAGTAGAGTAAGCAGTTTTAAGAAATGTTTATTTTGAATTGTGTGCCCATACACTGGTTTATAATTGAAGTTTTAGTCTTTTATTATAAAGATTGGTCAATGTGGAGTGGCTATAGAGTTCCTGTACTCCACAATTAGAGAAGGGACCACGACATGTTGAAATGTGGAACTTGAAAAACACAAGAACTTCCTGGTTGCAGGGTTCTCTAGTCACTACTTAACGGATAGCTGTTAGTATTGTGTTTTCACACTACCATGGCCCACACTGAAGGAGCAATTTCATGGTGAGGCTTTGTTAGCTCTCTTGCCCTTCCTCAAATGATATTGCCATGAAATGTCAAAGAACAAAGAGAGAGATAAATATTTAAGATTTTAAAATGTAATTTGAAACAAATAATGGACAGACTTTGAAACATCACGGTGACTTTCAGGGAACCTACAGTTTCCAATCACTGGCATGTCAATTAAGCTACCAATGAAGTTGAAGTTACCAGAGCTTGAGTGAGTCTCAATACATCTGACCTTCTTGGTTGGAGGTAGCTGCCTGCAAATATTTATGCTGATTTCACCCTGATGTGTAGAGGACATTTTCAAAGAACCTTCACAGTAAGGTGCTTGACTTTGAATGTTAACTTTTTCATCAACTGTTGGATACAGATCGTTTATGTTGCCACCTGGCAGGAGTGAGTGTTTCTCCAAATATTGTTTTAGAAATTGATCACTGTGTGCACTTGAAGATGAAAGAGGAGTAGATTCTGCTGCCTTGCTTTTAATGTTCAAAGACCTGGGTAACATCATTTGTTTCATGTATGTGTGTTTGTGTGAATATGTAAGGTGGTTGTAAGTCCCTATCTCATATCCTGTCAGGCAGAAAAGACTATAATGAGTTTACTCAGCTGACACCGAAAGGATTAACTCCTCTTTTAGCATAAACAGCAGAGCCACATGCTTTTAAAGCTGAAGATCCAGAGTTCAGTCCTCATTGTCAACCCAAGAAATGTGTCCCTGTTCAGTGGTTGCTCCACATAAAGGAATGATTATTTATTTATTTAGACTTCCTAACACATCTATTGAAAAGGAACTATTTCTTGGAGCTATTTCTTACTCAAATCACTGCTTCATTTCATAAACACACCTGTCCTGTAAATATTCATGCCACATTACCAAAAAAATCACAAAAAGAAAGATTAGAAAAAGATAATAAGAAACAATGTACTTTGTTTTTAACTGGGGGAAGGTTCTTCAAATGTCACTAGTTCTTTGTTAATGGACCTGCTCATTTTCAACAGCTGAAACTGCCTTTGTACAGAAATTAACATAATTCTCATTAAACCTTCAAATTTTTATGTTTGGTAAAACTGTGAAAAGTTCTTACTCTGAAATTTCAGTGAAGAAATAATATAAATCAATGAGACGTCTACTTGAATTAAGTACTTTGCTTTCAAATTATAATTCGTAATGAGACATATCAAGGATTATTTTCTCTATATTTTTGTCTTCTCCTATCACTTAAAGTAAGTGATCTGCTTCTGCACACATTCACACTGCTTTGTAAGACATTAATTTATTTATTTACCATAATTATAATTATTTTATTATTATTTTTCACACAGTAATATTGTTGCTGTACAAAGCACAAAGGTGGAAACAGGCTCTAATCTCAAAATTTATGCCCTATGTATATATGGATTATAGTTTGAAGAAAATGCACCTAGAACTCCATGAAGGATTGGGACCAAGAAGAAGTTAACGAGAATACATGATGTACTTGGGAATCCAGTGGTAAGAGCTTGATTTCACTGTTATTCCTTCAAGTTCCTTCATTCAGGTTATTCCTCATTTAGGCCCTGATCCAAAGATCCAAGGCTGCCATTTTGTTGTTTTATTTTGTTTTCTACCAGGCCCTTACAGGAAAATTAGGCCCCAAATTAGTTTTTTTTAATTCATGCTCAATTTTATGTTCTTTGTTGCTTACCCCTTGCTTGAATCATTGTGTTAGATACATACTGTAGTCAACTCTAAGTATGAGTTAGTACTCATGAAAATGTGGATTGTCTATCGCAACAGCCCTAAATTTATAACATTTCTCCATATGCCAGTGTGTCGGCTTTACTGCAACTTACAGCACCTTTAGTTATTTCTTCTTTGCTATATGTATCTCTTTAATGAAAAGTGTTGCCATAAAATATGTTAAATGAACAATTACATCTCCTTAACCATCTGTCTATATTCCCTAACAACCTAAGTTTTCTCCCGTTTATTTCTGTCTTTTTTTTTTCCTGCTTTTTCATTTCTTCAGCAATATGCTTCCAATTCTAACTTTCCCAGGTCAGTTTTACTTCATAGTGAGAGCCCTGCCTCTTATTTACAGTACAATTTGCAACAGAAATTTTTTTTAATAGAATCTTCCCAGTAGATGTTACAAAGTGCTCAACATCTGACTCTTTTTCAGTCTAAGTCCCTGTCGTGAGTGGCTTATCACTTTGCCACACTTTAACCATTTGAGTTGAATTTTCCATTCCAGGTTTCTGCCAGAGGCTGAATTTTGTTGGAAAATGTAAGGTAAAGAACTTTGTATATTCTTTAGACTACAACTGAGATAAATACATTGTTTTGCCCATATTAAAATGATCCTCTTAAATGTTTAATTAAGAAGGTTTAGAAGCTCCATATTTTGGAACAGGGACTTGAAATTTGGTAAAGGGATTGTCTTGGTATATGGAATGTGCTTTTTAACCATCTTCATAAAATTTGTCTAAATTTGGAAAATAAGCCTTAAAATAGATATTTGTACATACAGATTTCTATTAGCCTTTTATTGGCTTTCTTTGACAGGGTAACAATCTTTGTGGTGAGGAGGGAAGTGGTAGATGTGGTGAATCTTGACTTCAGGAAGGCTTTGGATTCTGTCGTATATGACCGTCTCATAAAAAAACTGGGGGAATTACAACCTAGATGGAGCAACTATAAGATGGAAAACCATAACTGGTTGGAAAACCATTCCCACTGAGTATTTTTCAGAGTTTCACAGTTATACTGGAAGAACATAACAAGTGAGGTCTACCAGGGATGAGTTCTGGGTCTGATTCTGTTCAATATCTTCATTAGTGATTTAGATAACAGGATTGGAGTATATTTATAAAGTTTTTAGATGATACCAAACTGGAGGCATTGCAAGTACTTGATTGGGACAAACTGGAGAAACTGAAGATGAGATTCAATAAAGACAAATGTAGAACTCCACTAGGAACAATCAGATACATAGAACCCTGTGTGGATACAAATTTGTATTTGCAGCCACAAAAATCATCTTCAGATATGTGCATCCACATCTTCAGATATCTGCAAATGTGAAAGGTTCTAGATACAAAATTTGTATCCACATGTGTTTTCACAAAGTGAGCCACGGCTGTCCTCATCCAGATCCACAGATGCGACTACCAATGGATATAAAGTGGATATCCACAAATTTTTAGGGCTCTACAGATGCACATATACAAAATAGGAAACAACAGCTTAGGATGGAGTACTGCAGAAAGGGATCTGTTGGTCATAGTGAACCACAAGCAGAATATGAGTCAACAGTGTGACACTTTCAAAAAAAAGCAAACATCATTCCAGTAAGCAAGACAGAAGAAATAATTCTTCTGCTCTACTGTGTGCTGATTAGGCCTCAACTGTAGTAGTGTATCCAGTTCTGGGTGCCACATTTCAGAAAAGATGTAGACAAATTAAAGGAAGGCCAGAGAAGAACAACAAAAGTTATTATAGATCAAGAAAACAGGAGCTGAGCTTTAGATGTTGCCTGGGACCAGTAAAAGACAATACAGATATTGTACTGGCTGTGAGGTGCCCCACTACCTGCTGAACTCACTAAGGGCTGGGCTAAGTGGTGGAACCACAGAATTCAGTGTCATGGGAAGAGCAAGCAGCAGCAGCTGTTAGTGGCAGCAAAAAGAGACAGGAGAGGGATGGTGGCCAGCAGCGGCAGCAGAGAAGCAGTGACCGAGACATTTCCAGGAGAAGCAGTAGATACACTGATTGATGCCATTCCCCTGGGGTGGGAAGTGAAACCTGGGAACACACCCTTGGGGTCTTCACTAGACAAGGACAGCCAACTCTTGAGTTCAGCACAGGGTGTGATGCCCTCTGAATGGAAAGCAAGGGGAGTGATGTCTTACAGCAGGGCTACTCAATTTTGGAAGTTCCAGGGGCCACAATGCCACGGGCCGCAACTTAAGTGTGGTAATATATACATGCAAATATATATGCAAATAGCTTCTTTCACACTGACGGGTATAAATACAAAGATTAAGGCAAGACTACACAACATGCAGGCCCCATTTAAGTCAGCTCTGCTGATATTAATAAAATTCAATATTTAACCAATTTCCACCCATATGACAGCACTTTTAATGAGTAATAACAGTCCAGGAATTTAACTACTAAAACGCATATCATCAGAAGACCATTATATTGACTACTTTTTTGTTTTGGCTCCCACCTGCAAGCCACATGCTGTGGCCCACATAAATCCAAACTGCACTGCGGGCCACAAACAAATGGGCCGCAAGCCACATGCAGCCCATGGGCCACGTGTTGAGTAGCCCTGTCTTAGAGGGACATTCGTTCATCTGACTTCCCCACTGCAAGATGGGAAACAGAGGTAAGAACATATTTTAGAGTCTGATTTGCTTATTGTGGTCACTTGCTTTTGAATGTGATTGTGGTGTTTTCCCAAATTAATGCTTGGTTCCTTTTCCTTTTTGATAAAAGTTCTCTTGTTATCCACTGTACGGAGGGAGAAGTGTGTCTTACAGGTACTGGGGCTAGTGTTAGGTTTTTCCCAAATAACTGGGTGGGTGCTCAAGCCAGTTCTGTTTTGTGTAATTAGATATCAAACCCGGCCTTGCTGACACTGACTCCACCTAGCAGATGGAGGTAAAGAGCAGAAACTAGGGTATCAATGGTGTTCTAGGAGCAGAGCCAGAGAGGGCAGGAATCAGGGCACAGTGGGGAGGGGTAGCTAGGAGCTGAGCAGGAGGGGAAGAGAGCAGGAATTAGAACAATGGGGATAACATGGGAGCAGAGCAGGAGGAGGACAGGAACAAAATGAAGAGCTAGATCTGTTTTCCTAGTCAAATAGTGTACCACTAATAAATGATTCAGTTAAATAGCATCTGTCAATGGGAAACAGTGCAGGACTCTGAAGAACTAGACAAGTCACTAGACAATTAGTTCAAAAGGTGAGCAAAACCTGTATGGTGCACTTTACAAAATAATCCATTTTCCACATAACTACTGATATAACAATTAAGTATGTCTGAGCTCCAGCAGTGCCTTCTTTTATTGCCAGTGTGCATAGCTGGTGGGCAATGTGTCAAGGGAAGGCATTGCCTTCCCAAAACTGCCTACACTCTCCAGCTGCCAGGGAAGGCTGGGGCTGGGGCCGGGGCTGGGGCCATGGCAGCTCGGCCACTGGGGAAGGCTGGGGCCAGAGCCAGGGCCTGGCCTCTGGGGAAGACTGGGGCCAGGGCTGCAGAATGCTGGGGCCAGGGCTGGAGCCATGGCAGCCCGGCCCCCAGGGAGGACTGGGGCCTCCATGTGGCAGCCTTGGCCCTCCAGGTGGCCAGGAAGGATAGGGCCAGGGTCAGGCAGGGCTTCGCTCCACAGGAGGGAGTGGGAAGGTAAGGTTGCTGAAGGGCCGGGGTCTTGGGCAGAAAGGGTGGGGGCGGGGCTTGCCTTCCCCAGCTGGGCCTTCACCCGCCACCCATGCCAGTGTGAGACATTTATGCGAAGTGTGGTGCTGCTACCTCAGCTGACATGAGAGGTTGAATTAGGAACCTGCAGAGCTGAAAGCATGAGTCTCTACTGCTTGATTTACAGCTCAAGGCTTGCTAGTTGGGATTGAAACAGGCTTATATTGGACAAATATGCAACAAGCACTGACGGCTGGGCTGTGAAGCACTATCAGGAAAGGCTACGGAATAGCAGTCATGAAGGCCTGGTGTCTAATGCTGGACCAGATTGATTCTCCGTAGGTTATACCCTGGCACAATGCTGGAGCTTAACACACTGTTGATAATGACAGTAATTAATAGCTTTGCAATGTTTCTGAAATGATAAACGAGGATAGATGTTACTGTGAAAGAACAGATCCAGTCCAGTGATTTTTTTTAGCCATTTTTTTATTCAAGCACATTGGTAAAATACCAAATAATTTCTCTTCATTCACAACACCTATAACCCACCTCAGAACAATAAAACATTTCTTTAGAACTGTTTTGCTGAGAACTGTTTTCTGCACACAAAACAAAATAGAAAAAAAGTTAATTAAGTAAATTAAAATATTGCTTGGAAAAAAAGGAGTGGCATTCTTTGGTACTGGCTGCTTAGCTGTGAATTTGAGTTGTTGGAACAATGTAATGTAGAAAGCCGCCATTGTGCCTGCTTGCCAGGACCACTGATTATGTGGGTAGAATTCAGGCCAAGTCTGAGTGACACAGCAGGCTCAAAATCAAATGTGACCTTCACTCATGTAGCAGGTTAGTTTCAGTTTGGGCTACGTCAAATGCAGGGCTTGTTGGATCAGTTTAGCATTTACTGTAAAGCATGCAGTGTGGAGGAGGACTATCATATTGCACTATGCCTAAAAACAACACCTATGACTCAAACAACAGGTTACTTGGATCTGATAGGATTAGAAAACTAGAAGTTGGTGCTGCAAATAGCTAATGTTATCTTTCCAGACCCTGCTGGGAACAAACAGTTCATTATAAACTATTTTAATCTGTTTTTGAATGACAGATCCCATATGTTTTGCCCGATTGTAAAAGGGGGGAAAATGCAAAAACATTAGAATTGTTCTTGTATATCGGGATAGTCTAGCAACACCACCTCAGCAGCTAATGAACACTTAAAGTACATATCAGCTCACTGTGGATGTATACCAAAGTGTCTCTGAGTACAGTTCAAAGGGCACAGAGGTGCTCTTCTTCAGTGAAGAGCTTGAAATGACTTCACATGTTATTCCATAACTGTAATCTAGCATGCTTAAGGGATGATACAGTTTCCCTTCCTGTGGGGTTCATAAGGAAATGCTGAATTACTGAAATAATTTTTTCAAAAGAGAAGCATGTGCTAGAAAAGTCTCAGAGAATGGAATTATGAATGAAGCTCATCATAGCATTACTAGAGGCATGACAACACAAACAGGTGGCAATTTTGGTAAAACTTCTTTCTTTCCAGTCTGATTCTAGTGTGGAGTAAGTTTGTATGTAGAAATAAACCTGTAAGAATTGCTTAATCAGCCAGAAATCGGAACACCATGTAACACAACATGTTGCTGTGGGATGGGGACCTAACTTCAAAAGAAACATATGATGAAGAAATTACACAGTGGTGGAGTTCCCTGTGATGACTCTAAGCTTTTTTTTATAGACATTTGCAGCTGCTGTTTTCTCAAAGACCAGACAGGAGTCACAAAAATACAGTCAGTCCGGGCCAGCCTCTGCTGGTATAATTTACTTCATTGAAACCATGCTGATTTACATCAGCAGAGGATCTGGCCTGAGAATCAGTGTGCCTTTATACGTGCATGTTTAAATTCTCCCATCACCTTCCAGGCACCATACTGAGGAGAACCAGCTACATTTGATCTTGAGAGCCCGTGAGAGATGTTTGCATTCCCAGTGGGTCACAGAGCACAGTTCAGTAGCAGACACTGCATTTTGTTGTTTGCCTTTTTAAAATCTTGGTAATGTTTAGGGACAAGAAGGAGAGATGCAAACTCGCTGGGGAGCCGTCATTGATGATATGGATCTCTAGGGCATCTTCAGCAGTGGTCAAGCATCTTGATTTTGGATGCGAATGATTCCTTGCACTCCTGACTCTATGGAGACCCCTCCCCTCAGCATGCCACCAGGTTGCTCAGGTAGTGAAATATGGAAACAAAATATTTGTGTGTCAGGTACTTTAAATCTTTGCTTATTTATATATGTATTTTAAAAGCACCCATCTATAAGCAGTTGGGAAATGCACAGAGGTTTAATCATTGAGGTCTGTATGGTTATGAGTCAAGCATACTTTGCTGTGATGGAAAGCACAGTATTGTGCCACAAATCCAGCCTCAAAACCCCACATTTGGTCAATGCCTCCCTTCCGGTAAAATGCCACATCATATGCCGCATACCAGTGTACATTTGGTACTATGCAGTTTTTCTGCAAAAAAGCAATGTGAATGGGTATAGGTTGTGTGGCAAAGCTAAATTAGTGCCTAAGACACCTTGAAGCAATCTACTCTTCTGCAGAAATTGTGTTTCTGTGTTCTTTATTTATTCACATTTTGCTTCCTCCGATGGAATATAGCAGCTTGTAACTCTGATCTAACAAGTCCTGCACCTAGAAAAGAAAGGAGCACCCAATAATTATGACAAAGAAGAGGAAATGTTCAGAATCATATTTGGGTGTTGATCTAAACCAGGGGTTCCCAAACTGGGGGGCATGCCCCCGTGGGGGGCATGAAGAAATTCCAGGGGGGGCGTGAGGTGACCCTGCCCCCACCATCAATTTCCCCCCCTCAAGAAAGAGCCTGCTGCTCCGCTGCTGGAACACGTGCAGCTCGGGCTGGCTGGGGTAGATTTCAAAATGGCCACCTTAAAAGGGCAATGCCTGCTCTGTTCTTAAAAGGGCAAGGAAATCTTTTTTTCTTTTTCTCAACAAACAAATCTTGCTGCTATTTTTGTTTTTCGCCCCCTCCCCTACTCAGTTCCTTTTTTTGTGTGTTCAACAAGTATTGCTGCTATTTGGGGGGGCATGGGGGTTTCTCAAAAATCAAAACGAGGGGAATGATGCCGAAAAGTTTGGGAACTACTGAACAAATCTAGGGAGAAATATTAATTCCATTGTAAAAGGCATTGACAAGACCTAATCTGGAATACCGCATATAATTCTGGTCACTCATTTTCAGAACAGATTAATTCAAATTGGAGAAAGTGCACAGAAGAGCTACTAGGATAATTAGGGGAATGGATAGACTGTCTTAGAGAGGAAGCTGGAAGAACTTGATTTGTTTAGCTTAACAGAAAGCTTAGAGGGGATATGATTTTTTAATTTCAGAAGTGGAGAAAGCAGCGAGTGGGGAGGCTGTTCTAGATTTGATTTTAACAAAGAGGGAGGAACTGGTTGAGAATTTGAAAGTGGGAGGCAGCTCGAGTGAAAGTGATTATGAAATGATAGAGTTCATGATTTCCTGTGCCAGGAAAAATAATGGAGCAAATAATTAAGGAATCCATCTGCAAACCTCTGGAAGCTAATAAGTTTATAAGAAATTGTCAGCATGGATTTGTCAAGAAAAAATCATGTCAAACCAACTTGATAGTTTTCTTTGATAGGATAACAAGCCTTGTGGACAAGGGGGAAGTGGTAGATGAGTTATGCCTAGACTTTAGTAAAGCATTTGATACTGTTCCACATGATCTTCTTATCAATAATCAAGGGAAAGACAATGTGGATGGGCTACTATAATGTGAGTGCATAACTGGTTGCAAAAGTGTTCTCAGAGAGTAGTTATCAATGGTTTACAGTTATGCTGGAAATGCATAACAAGTAGGGTTCAGTTTTGGTACCGGTTCTGTTCTATATCTTTATCAATGATTTAGATGATGGCATAGAGAGTATGTTTATAAAGTTTGCAGGTGATACCAAGCTGGGGAGGGGTCGCAAGTGCTTTGGTGGTTAGGGTTATCATTCAAAATGATCTGGACAAAATGGAGAGATGTCATTTCTGACATTTATATTGACAAATACAGTGTACACTTGACACATATTTTATATACCAGCAAATCTAGCTAAATAAGAACACGTTGAACAAAGGCTCCTGTCTGAAAGTCAGCGTGGCTTCCAGAAAGGATGCAGGACTAGAGATGTGGTGTTTTCAGCTCATCAATACCACAAGAAATGCCAGGAACAGACCTATAACTTGTATATGACGTTCAATCACCAGACAAAAGCATTTGATGCAGTCGCTCAGGAAGGCCTTTGGAAGGCCATGGCACAATTTGGTTACTCAGAGAAATTAATCATAATGATTTAGAAATTCTATCATGGCATGTTTGCTCATGGTATGGGTGACAGTGAGTCATGTGAACCATTCCCAGTAGAGTAAAGCATGGCTGTGTATTGGTCCCAACCCTCTTTGGTATGATATATTCTGCCATGTTTACAAATGCCTTTTGTGACTGACACACCTGGGTTAGCACCAGATACTAGACTAATGTCAAGCTTTTCAATCTGAAGAGACTGCAGGCAAAGTGGAAGATACAGGAATTGAGTGTTCATGATTTTCTGTTTGCTGATGACTGTTCTCTGAATGCGAGACTTGATTTTGATATGCAGCAGAGTATAATGCTTTGGGTCTCGCAATCAATATAAAAAAGATGGAAGTGATGTACCAGCCTGCACCAGGAAAGCCTTACATAGACACTACAAACAGTGAATGGCCAAGCCCTCCAAGCAATGGTCCAGTTCATCTACCTCAGCAGTGTACTATCACATGCATTTTACATTAAGATGAAACTAATGCCAGAATTGCCAAAACAAGCATGGCCTTTGGCACACTACATGCAAATGTGTGGGAGCACAGAGGCATTAGTCAGCAAACAAAACTGAAGTTCTACAAAGCCATTATGTTGCCAACTCTGGTGTTAAACCATGGTAAACCTGAAGGGTGTACAGACCCCATGTTATGAAGCTGAATCACTTTCACATGGGCTGTCTGAAGAAACTGAGAAGGATAAAATGGCAATACAAAGTTTCAGATATTGCACTTCTTGAAATCACAGATCAGATGGACAGGTCATGTCACCAGAATGTCAGATGAGCAAGGTAAATGCTCTCAGGGAAGCCATAGAAATATATAAAGGACTCCCTCAAGTTATCCTTGAGGTATTCAAGACTGAGCCAGAATTCTGAGAAGGTCTCACTTATGGTCATTCTACCTGGTGAAATCTTATCTATGCTGGAGCTACAATCTATGAGTAGAGGAGACCTGATGAGGCAGAGCAGAAATGCCATCAGTGTAAATCTCCCAACAGCAGCATGCCTGCTGTTATGCAAGTAACCCATAGCAGCATCTCTTGTCCAGCATGCCACAGACAGTTCAAAGCTCAAATTGGCTTGATCAGCAACTCATTTGTCCACTGAAACCAAGCCAACCAGTTTGAACTCGAAGGATGAACAACAACCTCTGGGGTGCAAGATAACAGCTATCGAACAGTGAACAGCAACATTACATAGCCATTTAGGATGGAAAATGAATATCATATCATATCTCTGAGTACATGAGAGGGAGAGGGTAAATCATGTGGTCAAAATGTAATTATCTGAGGTGAAGTTTCACCATATCCAATGGAGCTAACATCACTGCCTTTCCTTAAAGGTGTCATAAGATTGCTAATGATCACAAGTGGTCAGAGCCTATGATGTAAATTTCATCTAAAAATAGAATCTCTATTCTAGCTTAGTGTTCCCTGGAGTCCTGGGGCAGTGATAATTCAAAAGGAAGAATGAACTGAATGAATCATTTGTCTAATTTTCTGCAGTGCCTAGACAGGGCATGGTAGTTTTCCATCCAACTTCTGATTGAACATGGTTTTGTAACATATTAGACCTTTTAGGATAATAGTTGCAGAACCTCATCAGATCAATGGAGTGTTTGTTTCTGACAAAGTCCTATAGAATTGAATAGGTGTTAAATGCTAAGGATGTCGTTCTCTACTGCATTCAATTCTCATTTTCGGATAAATTTTTAATTTTTCCCTAAAGAAAATGGGTAAAAGTCAGCACCAAAATACCAGTATATGTAACATTTTTCTTTTATATGTGTCACTTTTTTCATAATTTGGGGATATACAAATCTGTCCAGCTATTTCTTGAGCACACTAGTCACATTCTTCTACAAAATCTGGGTTTCAATGTCTTTTATTATTTCACGCTTAAAAAAAACTGGAGATGTACAAATATTGATGGGAAAATTAAAAGAAGAGACACCATCTGTTTGCTAAGAGTAACTACACTGGATTTAGTCGTACAAATAGAATAAGTGCTATTATTACTTAAAAAAACATTGCCCAGGATACAGAAGTCATCTTTCTATTAGGAAGGGGGAAAAACAGAAAAAAAATCATAAAGAATAGCACAGGATTGTCAGTGAACTCTTTCAAAAGAGTAACTAAAAATGAAAGAAGGCAAACTTTAGAAACTCTATCTTTTCATCAGGTTATGGGAAAGAAGAACAAAGGGATCAAAACACATATACTGATAGGATGATGATTCAGACCTCATCAGGGAATATGATATTGTAGTCTGAGTAAAGGTCTATGGGAAATATTTTCCTTGGGAAACCAGGAAATGCCTGAAAAAAAATCTAAGCCACGGGGTGCTTTGAAAAGAAATGTTTCCCTGGGACACCATCCCTTTTACAGAGAGAAAAGGATCTATTAAGTGAGTGTAGTAAGGCAAGGGAAATTAACGAGCTGGAAGAGAATACATAGAGCTATACTGCTGTTCAAATTTGTGTGTTGCCCTGAAATAGAATCTAGTTTTCCTGAAAGCCAATGAAAACTTCACACAGCTGTTCATTAGATAGTGCAGACACCAGAGGAGAAACTGGGACTCTCTGTATGTGTTAGATTAGTGTTTTGCCACTGTTTCCTCTATTTATTTTCCAGATGGTATTTTCTTTTCCCTATTGTGTTTTACGTTCAAAAGTAAATTTATCCCTCTTGTAACTCCATCAGATGACGTGGAATTACACCAATAATGAATTTGGCCCACTGTCTTCTGTATCTTATTTTACACAGATTATTTTCTTTGTGATTATTTCATTGGCACTGGTTATTGCCACCATTGTGCATTGTAATTCATAATGGAACATTTTATCCATATGTATCCATGTAGCTTTTGCTGCTGGACTCTCCATTTCTAATGCAATTTATCAGGCTCTTTGAATCTATATTGTACTAAGGAGCATGTATATGCAGGATGGTTCAGTGTTGCTCTGGAGTGATACTGAATCCATTCACATCTGAATCTCTTCTTTTTTAAATGTTGCCTTAGGTCACAAGTGGAAATGAATTTGGTCACCGTGTTCTATTGCACATTTGGAAGCTGCTCAGAAGTGCCATGCAATTTGATACAATCTCACCTCAGTCTCACTGAAATGACAGGACTCTTGCGGGCTACAACTGAGGTGCACTGCAGAAGGGTATTAGGAATTTGACACTGCCAGGCTATACTACAGTTAAAACAAACCTGTGCTCTAATACTCTCATTTATTAAAGTACTGAAATAATTAATCATATTTGTATTAAATGAACAGGTAACCTGTTAATTTGAAATCAGGGTGATGGCTCATGTGATGTGCCAGGACCAGTGTTATAGATTTGGTTATGGTGCCTTGTGAATTAAGGACCAAATCTGCCTCCTTTTTCATGGGCATTCTTGAGACAGAAGAAAAAGCATAGGGAGCCCTTCCCCCCATCCACAGCATGACTGCACAGGGGAAACATAAGAATGTAAGAACTAAAGAATGGCTGTCCTGGGTCAGACCAATGGTCCATCTAGCCCAGTATTCTTTCTCTTACAGAGTGTGTCTAGACTACAGGGTTTTTTCGAAAAAAAGTGGCCTTTTTTTGAAAAACGTCTCCTGCTTCTAGACTGCTGCCGCATTCTTTCAAAAGTAAATTGAAAGAACGCGGCAGTTTTTTCGACCGTGAAAAATCTCGTTTTACGAGGAAGAATGCCTTTTTTCGAAAGTGCTCTTTCGAAAAAAGGTGCTATGTAATGCAAACTGTGCTTTTTCGAAAGAGGGCATCCAGACTGCCTGGGTGCTCTCTTTCGAAAAAGCAGCTTGCTTTTTCGAAAGTACTGGTTGTAGTCTAGACATTCTTTTTCGAAAAAAGCCTCTTTGGAAAGAGGCTTGTAGTCTAGACGTAGCCCCAGTGGCCAGTACCAGAGCTTTTGGGGGAGTGAACTGAAGAGGACAGTTGAAGTGATCTACTCCTGTGTTTCCTCTAATCAGATTCTGGCAGTCAGAGGTTTAAGGTTGCTCTGAACACGGGGCTAAATAGTAGTGTGCAAACAGGTAAATAATATTTCCCTATTCACTTTTTCCGCACCATTCATGATTTCATAGACCTCTGCCATATTCCCCCTTAATCATCTCTTTTTTTCTAAGATGAACAGCCTTAATCTTTTTAATCCCTCTTCATGTGGAACCCATTTCATATCCTTGCACGTCTTTCCTGCCCTTCTCCAGCCCTTTTCCAGTTCCATGATATCCTTTTTGAAATGGGGCAACCAGAACTGGACACAGTATTAAAGGTATGGGTGCACCAGAGATTGATACAGTGCAGGGGTGTAGCCATGGGTGGGCCTGTGTGCACTGTGGCTTAGTTCCTCCATCCCCAGCACTTGTCCTGCTCTGCCTGCCTGCCCAGAACTCCACCTGGGGAGCAGGGTCTGGGGCTTACTTCACTTGGCCCAGCACTTCAGTCAGGGAGGTGGGTTAGGGAGTAGGGGATTGGCTCTGCTACCCCAACACCACTCTCCATCTGGTGCACTGGGTGCATGGTTTGGCAGAGCGGGGCAAGCCTTTAACCCCACCTCCCAGCTGGAGTGCTGGGAAGGTAGAAAGAGTGGGGCAAGCCCCTGTACCCTGATGCTGCTCCCCAGGTGCACACCTCCAGTCCATGGAAGACCTGGCCGGATGGTCTATTGTGGGATGTTAAAGAGGACAAAAGATGTTCGTGGTTCTACCCCTCATCTCCAAGAAATGAGTCATGCAATGAGTTCTGCCATCAGCTGTTTGTATCTCAGAGAAGGTGGAAAGAAGGGGGATAAAATCACAAATAGGAGAAATCATTTCTCTGGGCTACTTGGACTTGGGAGATGGAGCAATATTTCTTGGCATAAGCAAGCAATCTGCTTTTTCGAAAGATAGCATCCACATTGAATGGATGCTATCTCGCATTCAAGCTGTGATTACTATGGACAAAGTGGTGCTTTTTCCTCTTTCCTCTTCTTTTGAAAGAACTACCTCTTCCCCATCCACAGATGCCTTTTTCCAAAAGAGCTCTTTCGGAAAAAGGCTTCTTCCTCTTAGAAAGAGGTTTACCAATGTTGGAAAAAACCCTCTGTTCTTTCAATTTTTTTCCAAAATAATGCAGTGTGGAAGTAAGTGAAGCATTTTTGGAAAACTGTCTGTTTTTCTGAAAAAAACCTCTGCAGTATAGACATACCCTTAGTTTATAAATTCTTATATGTTTTTTATAGGATTGGGGACAGGTGTTGTCTTTGGTGTGAAATCTAAGGTTCAGTTGAACTGGGGTAAATAACTAGTCCTTTGGCACTAGGAGGCTATGTCTATACTACAAATAAGTTTGAAGAAGCCGCAATCGATCATATGGGGTTTGAATTAGCAGGTCTAGTGAAGACACGCTAATTCAAACTGAGAGGATGCTTCCATTGATGTCATTAGTCCTGCTTCTATGAGGAGTATGGTCAGTTGAAGGGAGACTATGCTCCCTTCAACTTTCCACAGTGTGGACAGCATCAAAATTCAAGTTAAGATACTTCGACTTAAGCTATTCAATTAACTTAGCTGAAGTTGCATATATTAATTTTAACATATCCCCTCATGTAGACCGGGAGGAGTAACTTGAATGTTACTGTGATTCTAGATATAAGGAACCATGTATCACAAAGGTATGCTCATTCTGGGAGGCAAGATAGATTGGAGTACCACAGGGGACTGTCTGTGACTCCATGTTTAGGCTGTTACAGAGCTTGAGGAGTTTGTACATGAGAATTTCTTGGTGAAATCTACATACAGATTTCACCAAGAACCAACCTGGTGTTTGTGCCCTGGTTCTTAACAGTCTGCCCTAAGGTTGGTATTCATGCTCCTGAATTACTGTAGACAACATTATAACAAACAATGAAGATTAACTAGATATAAAAAGCTATAGAATACTTCTTGACATTGTTCTTGGAATCTGAACTGCTGGCTACATTGAAAGCCAAACAAGCCAGCAGAGTGCTGGACAGCTGGAAGAAGAATGCATATTGTGGATGGGAATAGCAACGGACAGGTGTGTCAAAGAATTTTGAACTGGGGAGCATATCTCTGTAACTTGGCATCTGATGCTGTATGTTGGTAGGGCTTTTATCCAGCCATAAGAAGTACACTGCGCATGTGTTTCAAATACTCCAGAAGTCCAAGTATACTAGTGAAACATTTATAATCCACATTGAGACAACTACTAACAGCTAAAGAATAGCATTGGGTTCACAGCTTGACATAATTCAACATATGCTTATTTGGGGCCTTCTGAAAACAAAACAAAATGAGAGTGGAAAGGTCTGTCCAGACAAACTCAGCCTGCGTCTGTATTTAATCAGCTGTAGCCTGTTCTGCCAAAAATTGCTGTTCTCTATTTGTGAAGCTGATGGTAAAATTTTGTCAATTAATTATTTAATTAACTATATTATATATAGTTAATTAAAAACACTCTGCAAATTCTCAAAATGATCTATATTACTGCATCTTTCTGTTTTAGTTCACCTCAGAGACTG
This sequence comes from Pelochelys cantorii, assembly GCA_032595735.1. Classification (NCBI taxonomy): domain Eukaryota; kingdom Metazoa; phylum Chordata; order Testudines; family Trionychidae; genus Pelochelys; species Pelochelys cantorii. The sequence continues at coordinate 236,108,828 of CM064327.1, forward strand.
AGAGTGGATATGTGCATACCGTGGTTTTCTATGTAATGTAAAATGGATTGATTGCATTCCCCTAGTCCTATCATAGGCCAGGCAAAATTCTTCTACCAATTATTTTTTATGGAAAATTGGATTTTCAACGGAATGAAATTTTTCATGGAATGTGCACACTTTCATAAAAAAATATCGTTTATCGTTAGAAAAGCTAAAACCCAAACATGTTTAGCAAAAACCTGAATTTTAGGGGGGGGAGACCGATAATTTTCAGATTGTGGTCAATTTTTTTCAGATTTTGGAGGCTTCCGTTCTCAGTTTTTAGCTGACAGTTTTGGGGGCTTGGTTGACAAAAACAAGTTGTTTTTCAGGGTTTTTATTTTCCAATGGATTTTCTATGGAAAATGTTGATTAAAAATGACATTTTATGTCAAAATTTTCTGAGGCAGGGAATTTTTTTTGACCAGCTCTAATCCAACTCTCACTTCTGTTTGGACAGGTCACATCTACAATCAGTGATTTAGAAGCAACTAAAGCAGCAAGTGAAATTAAGGCAAAGGGATTACACCAGTGCAGGGCAAGATGCGGCCTGAGGGCCAGATCTGGTCTGTCTAACACTTTCATCTGGCCTGTGGACTGCATCTGGCTGCTTTCTATTTACGTCCTGCTATCCTTCAGGTAAGGAGGCAGGTAGCTCCTCACTCTTCACCAATCAGCCCAAAACTGAGCCAGGTTCTTTCTGCTTCTCCCCACTCCAGGCCTGGCAATAGCTGCTTCATCACATATACCAGTGTTACTGCCTGCCAGCCCAAGTGCCTGTGCATCAGAGAGATTTCTACGCTTTCCACCACCATAGTGCGAAAGTATTTTCTGTTGCAAAGATAAGTATGTATAAAATCAGGTCCGGTAATTGGTAGTAAAGTTAAGAATTGAAACATTATGATATGTTCCAATAAGGCAGAGACATGAATTCTGGTCCCTGAGAACCTCAAACTTTTGGGACTTATCCCTTATATATTAACTTATAATAGGGATAAGTTAAGTTATAGGGTTATAACTTGCAAGTTATAGGGTTATAATACTTGTATAGGGACTCATCTTCCTCCCCTTGGTATCAAAATGCTGCAAAAAATAATAATGTCTGTTTTCATACCTTAGACAACCAAAGTAAAAAGGTAAAGTAAAAAGGTCCTTTTTATTTTTTTTAAATAGAAGACAGAAGTTAAAAAAAAATCAGTGGATGCAAAAATACCCTTAATCACCTGAAGAAAGTAACAAAATGTACAAATTCATTGAAATAAAAATTAAAGTTACAGAGTTCATTGACTTTCTAATTGCCATACATCTCTTTCTAATATGCACCTAATATACATATATAATTTAACTCTAATATATATATACATATATAATTTAATATTAAATGAAGTATAGAGTGAGTAGGAAGGTTTATCTAGCAACAGAAAAAAAGTTGTAGATAGACTGCACAGTACAAAGAGCTGTTTAAGACCATGAATGAGGAAATGACTTAAAGCACATTCTTAATTCTGACTTCACAGGCATGTAAATGAGTGCTTAGCACATGCTTAAGTGCCTCTCCTGAATTGCTTTCCTGAGTTGAGACCTAAACCTGAAACTGAGCAAGAAATATAGTAAAAAACAACAAATGGTCTGGTAGCACTTTATAGACTAACGAAACATGTAGATGGTATCATGAGTTTTCGTGAGCACAGCCCACTTCTTCAGATGACTGGAGTTTTACCGGAGTTTTACTCCAGTCATCTGAAGAAGTAGGCTGTACCCACGAAAGCTCATGATACCATGTTTTGTTAGTCTATAAAGTGCTACCAGACCATTTGTTGTTTTTTCCTGTACAGACTAACTCGGCTACCCCCTGACGCTTAAGAAATATAGTGGTAGTTAAAACAAAACCCACACAACTTACATAGCTTGTCCTCTTTAAAACTGATCAAGTTGTCCAGAATTCTATCTCAATTTTTAAAAGATGGTAGTGGAGAAAGAAGCCATCCTAAACTCTAGTGAAAATCCTTATCAATATTATAGAGGTTGAAGGATCTGTCCAATTTAATCAGTAAGATAGAGACGCATACAGTTCTAATCCTTTTGATGTAATCACATAAACCATCTCAGAGGGCAGAAAAACCAATCCATGGAACAGGATTGTTCTGACTGTGGAAAAATTAAATAAAATATAAAAGAAGCGGCAAGACCTTTGTTGTTTAGTTAACACTATGTCACGATTCAAATGATAAACTTTCTGCCTAATCTCTGTCTCTCTATCTCTCATGTTTATCATCAGTGTTTGACTGTCTCTTGAGCCAGTTCCTCTGTTTGTTTCATCAGTCATGTAGGCTGCATAGTACTTATCAAACAAAAATGTAAGCATTATGGTTTCAGATCAAATAGAGTTTGAACAAGTAAATCAGACATGGATAGAGGAATTTTAACAAAGTAAAAAATGCTAGTCTCTGCACTAGAAGGTATCTACCCCATCCATCCAAATTCACAGTTTGTGTAATCTTCAATTGTATTCAGTGCAGTAGCAACTTTTTATTCCAGCAATGAATTTTGCCTCATATATTTTAACCTCTAAGTAAGCAAGCAGCAGACAGTAACAACTGAACCTTTTAATATTGTCCCAAAAATCTGTCATGAGCAATCTGATACCAAGGTATTAGTGTTATTCCCTCATTTTGAAGACAAAATATAATCTACATCAGTGCTTTAGAAGAGTGCAAAAACAATCACTGTTAAAGCAAAAGTGTTAAATTTCTACTTTTTGCTGGTTTCATGAAGAAATATATTTAAAAAAACATGAATTTTGAGTGCAACTTATTGTTTTCACTCTTAGGAAAAAAAACAGTTTTTATTAGAAAAAAACTATTTTGTTCAGGGCAAATGAAACTTGTGCATCACAGTTGGAGTTTGTATTCAATAGAGGGTGAAGAGACAACATCAGCTTTTATGTCCATTAAAGAAATAACCAGAGCCATTAATGCGATATGGTTTTATTTATCGGAAAGAGGGTCTAGTCTTGCTCCCACTGCAGTTTTGCCTCTGACTTTAGTGGGAATAGGAACAGATGTCAGACTTCGGAATTTGAAAAGTCTATTACTAGCAGATGAGGTGATGTGTAGTCCAGGGAGTTCATGATGAGAGGAGTCCTTGCAACTGTGATTAGCCCATTTGCTATTAGGCACTGGATGCACAACCACCATGAAAAATGATGATGTTGCTCTGAAATGAAATGGAAGTACAACACTTTCCTGCTGAATAGATTCCTGAAAGTCACCCTAAACGTCATTAATTCACCATTATCGACTTTGTCCACCCCAGAGGTAATTGTAATATGCACTAAGGGAGTGCTAGTATGCACCAGCAAAGACCATAAAGGTTACTTAGAGTGCATCTACACTGCACCGTTATTTCAGAATAACTAGTATTATTCCGAAATAACAATGTGAGCATTTCCACAGCAATTCTGTTACTTTGAAATAATATCGAAATAACGGATGACTTATTCTGACTTCTGTAAACCTCATTCCACGAGGAATAACTCCTCTTCCGAAATAGCTATTTTGAAATAGTTGCACTGTTGATGCTCCACTGCTGCTATTTTGAAATAGCTCCTCACCAGGGCCATTCTAAGTAATTTCTCCCCGGTGCTTCCTGGGGATTTAAATCGAGATAGCATGTCCACATTAGGGGAGCCTGCATTGGACTAATTTTGAGGCTTCCCTGTAGTGTAGACGCTCTATTTCAAAACAAGCTATTCTGGAATATATCATCTGGAATAGCTTATTCCATAATGAATATGCAGTGTAGACATACCCTTAGAGTGCAACATGCTAGTGCAATCTAAAAGTTACCCCCTTCCATCCAGTGCAGACTAAAGCACCATGTAGAGAAGTCTTAGATCAACATTTACCAGCAAATGACAAAATAGGAGTTTGTATCTGGAAGAACATGAAAAAACTTAAAAAGCAGCAAACAGTCCTGCAGCAAGAAAAGGGAAAAATGGAGAAAAAATATTGTCAATTAGAGTTAGTCATGGACTCCCTAATTGACTATATTTTTTCTCCATTTTTCCCTTTTCTTTCCTTCCCCATCCCCTCTCTTGCTCTACTATTTATTGGTACTCTGGACCCCTTAACTCTATTCATCTGAAGAAGTGGGTTGTGCCCATGAAAACTCTTGATTCCATCTACATTTTTGTTAGTCTCTAAGGTGCTGCAGGACTATTTGCTATTTTTTAATTTTTTTCAGTTACAGACTAACACGGTTACTCCTCTGAAACTTCTGGAATAACATACTGACTATAGCACTTCCCTAACACATATAAAATGGAAAATGGTTTAGCTGCATGCATACTCACCTTTTCTGAGTTGGCCGGGCTTAGTCATTTTCCCCACATGACAAATCTATTCTACAGTATCACCTAATTCTAGATAGTGTCCTATCCATTACCTTTAAAATACTTTATTGCTTTATGAGGGGGAAATATTCCTATGTGATACAAAATGCAACACCACAGCAGCCATTTTGGGGGAGGATCTATAGCTCTTGTTACAGAAGACTGCCACCAGCTTACTAAAGTAGTTCCTCAGGAGCAGGTTCTTCAGAAGAAGGTGAAAAACATTTCTGAAATAGTCAGTTATGGAATAATCTGCCTGACCCTCCTTGGAGGGAGGTTGAACTCTGACTGATGTTTTAGACTGCATGTTATCACACTGAAGAGAAGTCAAAGGGATACGTTTTCAAAGTTGCAGGCTTTATTTGTGTAACTCCAATGGTCTTTAATAACTAAGACCTCATGTAACATAGAAAATTCTTCACTCTGTTAAAATTAAACTTGTTACAACCTCAGGGATTCCTACACATTCATATGGCACTGTGACAATCACAATATAAGACCCTACATTAATAGATTGGTAGGTCAGAAAGAACCACTGTGCTCAGCTAGTGTGACCTGTAAATGCAACTGACAGCACTGGGGAACCAGCCACCTGGAACTTCTTGGCTAGCTTCCAATTTCAACACTGATCCAGCCAAATTCTACTTATCTTCTGAGATCTATGCAAGTCACAGGCCAAAATACTGTCTGTTCCAGCTACAAAGAAACTTTTTATAGACTCCAGTGGTACAAAATAATTGACCCAAGATATACAAATAATGGCATGTGTCAAATATGTCTGTTTTCAAATGCTATGGCTTTCACTCGCCACCACCAGAGCTGTGGAGATAGCAGGGACAGTTGCTACCATACCACAGGTGGGATTCCCCCTCAAAGGAGCCCAGATTTGTTTTTGCACTACAAACCTGGCTGGGCCTTGGTTATATAATTAGATTTGGGCAAGGGTGTTTTTAAACCAAAGACAAGGCTGCAGACAAGGGATGTATGTGTGAGGAGGGAGACCAGGGCAGGGCAGGTGGTATTGTGTCAGTGTCTGGCCCATGTCCCTCCCTGGTAAGTGATATCCACTTTAGGGACTCTGATGGCCATCTCTGGGCATCCTAAGGAATCAGTGGTTGTGGGCACCTAGCAACACTGCACATTCAGGCAGACATCTGCAGGAGAAGGGGCTGGGGCAGAGAAGGCTGCCAGGCCACTTTGGCTCAGACCGTCCATGTAGTCAGAGAGATGTGACCCCTGCCACCTCCTCACGCCAGGCCTCTGCAATCTCCTGTGTCCCTCCTATTCATAGGACGATTGGGGCAGCTGATCCTGGGGCAGCTACAGATTCTGAGGCAGCCACCCTGATTCATCCTACAGCTCTGTAAGGAACCAAAGCCAGAACCTGAGCTCTGTCACCCAATGCTGAAGTCGAAGCCTGATCATGTAACTTCGCTTTGTGGGTCCCCCTGTGGTATGGGGTCCCAGGAAATTGCCCTGTTTGCTGCCCTCTAATCCCAGCCCTGGTGTCTCCCTATTATTTCATAAATGATGAGTGGCATGATAGAAATCCCAAATAATCAGCACAAAGACATAGTGAAAAAGATTGGAAAGAAATCCTCAATCTAATCAATTAAAATTACATGCTCTGGTCCACCAGGGAACAGCTGATGTTTGGTTTGAAAACTGCTGTACTAATTGTTTAAAAAGAAGAGCATTTCCAAACATTTCAGATTTCGGCAAATGTGTTCTGTTTGTTCATACTCCTTTTATAAGTGTGAATCCCTGTAGAGCTCTAAGACCGTGCAAAGAAATACAGAGCTCTTCTGCTGACTCCTGATGATATCAGACCAGGTGGACACTATTAATTCCAAGCATACAAGAGTTTGAGTGTTTCTCTGAACAAGATGGAAGCAAGGGGGGCAGCAATGGCAGAGGAAAAAGATTATGCTGAGATTTATGCTTTATAAATGAGCAATAAAGACAAACTCTGAGAAAGTGGTTAGTTGAGAACATATTCAGCATGTGAAGTGCAGGGTGAAAATGCTACTTACTGACAATTTCATTCTTCCATGGTGCTGTTACTGCTGTGGTGCTGTTATGTATACACCTCCTTGTTTCTTTAAAATGGTTTACAGTGCTGTTTCACTAGTACATGCTCTTCACACTTTGGATGTTACAAATGGTTTTAAGGAATAAAAAAAATTGAGAAGCTATATGAACATGATTTATGCATGCTTGGGAATGAAAATGACAGGGAAATTCAGATATTTCCTGGAACTTTCCCTGTTAAAGGGATTGGCACTCACTGAGCAAATTTGGATTTACCATTAACTCTGTAACTTTTCTGCCAAGTGGTGTCAGCAGCAGCAACAAAGGCTGGGATTCCTCTTAACATTCAAAAACAAAACTGGCTTGAAGTCCTCACTCAGAAACCTGAGACAATTAAACGCCATCCCAGGGTGACTCTAAGAAGCAACACTGCCCCAATCACAAAGACTGAATCTGTGTATAACAAAAGAAAACTTTTATTAAAAGGGAACTCATCATTAAATGGGATTAACACCACAACAATGATTCAAAAGGCTGCAAACCACCTTCCCCACAGTATCTTGGGTTGTGTTCTTTGCCTCCGTTTTCCACCTTGTGCTGTGAAAATACAATAGACATAAATCCCTATAACATGCTACTCTCGTTTCCATCCCCTGCACTGCACTCACATGCAGTTGTCCTAGATTTCAGATGTACATTCACATGAGTTTACCTCCTATGCCTGAGTGGGGAAGGTTGAGCAATACCTCTGCTGCTACTGATCACTGTGTTCTCCACTATTGCTTGCCACTCAATGCTGCCTTTGCTGCTTCTCACCACTGCTTCTCCCTAAGATATAAAATTCCCCTACTTAGCCCATCTCTTAGGCTACGTCTACACTGCAGGCTTCTTGCGCAAGAATGGCCATTCTTGCTCAAAAACTTGTGGAGTGTCTACACTGAATGCGCGTTCTTGCACAAGTAAATTTAAAGTAAAGCGTTGGAACAGAGGGCTTCTTGCACAAGAGTTATTCCTCTCCCCACGAAGAATACGCCCTCTTGCGGAAGAGCTCTTGCGCAAGAAGGCAGTGTGGATGGGCTAAAATGGCCATCAGAGTTTTCTTGTGCAAAAGAGCATCCACACTGCCATGGACACTCTTGCACAAAAACATATCTCTTGTGCAAAAGCACATGGCAGTGTCAACGCGCTCTTGTGCAAGACCTTTTGCGCAAGAACTTGCACAAAACAGTCCTTGCGCAAGAAGCCTGCAGTGTAGACGTAGCCCTAGTGATTTCAGTTCTTAGTGATTTTGCCAGGTAGTAGGGAACCTCACTGCTGCTGTATCCTCTTTCACTGAAACACAGTCTCTACATCAGGTTTAAAGTTTAGCCCCCTCAGTCTGCCCATCAGTGGTTTCAATTCTAGTAATCACTAAGCAGAACCAAGAATGCTCTCAAGCAAGTTTGATCACCTCTGTCTTTCAACACAGGAAGGGGAGAGTCAAGTAGTATCAAGAACTCTTTAAATGGAGATCACACCTCATTTTCACCAGGATTTGGCATGATTACTCCCTGTTTAGTAAGTGAGATTAAATTTAGGATGATCTTCTCAAGTTAGGACATGCTAAGTACAGTTCTGTTGCCTTTAATCACACAATAGAGATAATATTTCAGGCCCCCCCGTATTCAAGACTAAGGTGAATTGTAACCCCAAACAGCCAACATGGATCACTTTTGCAAAGCAGATCTATCTACTGATCAAAGTAGGTGTGTCTATGTAAATATAGTCTGCTCCTGAGGTCTTTTCCTATAGTTCAACAATAGATTTCAGGGAGAGTTCATTCAGATTGTGGTTTACAGATCAATTGGTGCAACACTTCTACATGTCCTTTCTACAGCCACTACCAATGCAGCACCACTGGTTGCTGAATTAGAACAATACCCAAATGCAAGGCCCCAGACTATTCAGAGTTCTAGATACCTTTACATTATTACTGGGCATACTCAGAGGATTAAGATATTCATTAGCACAGAGACTGTCATACTAATATTAAACCATCTTATTAGCACAGTTACTCCTACTCTAGTAACTCATTACCTCCCTGTGACAGTTCTGAAATCTGTTTACCTGCCTTTGTCTCCTGGATTGTGTCAAGGATTCTTCCTTGCTGAAGCAATAGCATTGACGTGACGGAATTCTCGTTCACATTCTGCACTACTGTCAGGATGGAACAGCCTCATGGACTTCAGTTTTTTCTGGAATGTCTCCTTCTGCAGAGAAACTGAAGTTACAATAACAAGAATATATAGATAGATAGATGGGGAACGGAAGCCAGTTTCCAAACAGTAGGGATAAACACAGGAAACAGTGGAAAATGTGGAACGGAAAAAGATTTAGAGAAGGGCAACAGAAATGATCAAGGATATGGAATATCTTTCATATGAAGAGAGACTCAAGAGATTAGGGCTGTTCAAGCCACAAAAGAGATGACTAAGGGAGGGATATGATCAAGGTCTTTAAAATCCTGACTGGCCCAGAAGAAATTGAATAGAGAACTGCTATTTACCCTTTCACACAATTACAAAAACCAGGGGTCAGCCAATGAAATTAATAATCAGTAGGTTTAATACAAATGGAAATGCTTTTTCACACAATACACAATTACACTGTGAAATTCATTTTCATGGGATCTTGTGATGGCCAAAAAAGAATTAGATACATTCAGGTCCATTGATGGCAATTAGCCAAGATGGCCAGGGATGCAATCCCATGCTTAGGACAATTTTAAACCTCTGCTTGCCAGAAGCCAAGAGAAGACGATCTCTCCAAAATTGCCCTCTTTGCTACACTCAGCCTGAATTACTGGTACTGGCCACTACCAGAGACAAGACACTGGGCTAGATGGACCATTGATTTGACCCAGTATGGCTGTTCTTACGTTCTCAGAGCATATGTGTAGAAGCGATCCAATATTTTCTTTGTTGCCCAGACCTACTCCTGGTATTAATGTCAAATAGAATATTTTAGCACAATTAAAACTCAAGAAATAGCTTTTATCCATTGAGGATTATTTTTAAAATTTGGTCTCCACTTTCTTTAACATGAAGCTAGCCAAGATCAATAACTTCCTTGGAAAGTAAAGCTTTTGTAGATAATTTTGTAAGAATCTCTGAGAAAGAATCCATGTTTCTGACTGTTGTGGTCAATAGTTTGTATTATCATATAATTGTTGAGGCTGCTCAGAGCCAGGCTACATCAAACCCCTAAGTGCCAGTAGTTTGCCAAATGTTCCACAACTTGGAGGCAAACACTGTCAGTGCTTCAGCTGCTATGTCTTATAGTCGCTAGTTCTGGTGGGTCCTACTAACCACTTAGAAACAAAGTTAAGTGAAGGGTTACTTTACTAGGGCTGGCAGGAAAGGAGTAGGTTGCAAATATCATGGGTACAGAGATTTAAACAATTACAGTTCAAAGTGAGCAATAGCAGTAAATGTTTGGGCTTTTGGTGATGATAGTCCCCTTGAACTTTGGGTTGCCTTCTCCAATTCAAGTAAATTGGAGTTTTGGGGTTTCCAGGCAGGCTCACTTAGAGTGTGTCTGTCCCTGGGACCTCTCTGCACTAGCTCCCTGCCCAGCCAATGATGCTCCCCCATAAATCCCAGATAAGCTGCATCCAGTTATAATTTACAGCCATCACAGACTGTTCCACATGAGTCTTCTCTGTGATCTAGCTGCACCGGAGCTACTGGCTTCCCATGCAACCACTGCTTCCCAACAGACCCAAGGTTTGTGGTACAGGAAACTTCCCCTTAGTGGTCAAGGAAAAAGAAAGTGCAGTGGGGAGAGGACTGATGGGAGCTGTAGTCCCTTGCTTAGCAAATCCATTACAATCATATTTGTGTTTTTTTTCTAAATTATCTGCAAGACACTTACTGAAATGGGTAAAAAAGCTATTTTTGGAATATATGCTGTGCAGATTGTGAGTCACTCTCATGGAATCTGTCATCCTGAGCAAGAGTCTTTACAGAAATGACACACATTCCTTGAAAATCATTTAAGCTCTGAACACATAAAATATACCTGGAAAGCAGACTGGGAGATCTGACTAATGTGACGTGTGTCTCTGAGTAGCTTGGAAAAATAATTTTTATATTTAACAACAAAAACCCTTCATATATCAGTGCAAAATGTAATAAGAAAGAATTATATGAGAATGTATGAGCCAAGTCTCTGACCCCTGATCACTCCTGAGAATTCTGAGTAAAATCTCAGGAAGCATCTGCAAAAAGTGCATGCAATGCTGGGAAATACATTCAGACCACCTGCACTGAAGAGTAACATGAGGATAGCTAGTCCTCTGCTAGTTTGCCATATCGGCACATCAAGAATCCCAGCAGATGCACAAGGCAGTGGTTCAAAAAAATCCCAAACAACTAAATGTAGAGAACTCCTAGGAATTTATAGACCACACTAGAGCTGGGACCTCTACACTGAGCTTGCAACATCACTACGGAGTACAGTCCAAAATTCAGGCAAAAAATCCATTTGGAGCCCACCTCTTAGAATACAAGTTACTTAGTTGAAAAAACTGATTCCTATGATGCTAAAGAGCCAAAAAAAATTAAATAAAACATTTACAGGCTGATGAATTGGAATATGCTATATGCAAAGAGAATTTCAAATCCTGGCCATCTGTGGTCTTTTAAAGACAGACTGTTGTCCTTTTTTCACTGAGATATTTGTAAGTTTGTTGGTTTGGTTTTGACTATATATTTTAAGAAATTTGGAAGGAAACTTATAAATAAAAAGTTTGTATAGAACTGAAATCTACCTTATTAGACTAATAGAGGACACTAGAGCAATGTTTCTCCATGGCCAGTCAGTGGATGAGGGGTGATCTTTGAGATCTCTCTGACACAGTTTAGGAATGCAGCAAGCAGGTTGCTGGTGTCAAAATGGTTGAGAAACGCTGCGGTAGAGATAATTAGGAGGAATAACAGGTAGTTCGAACTAGGGCTTTATTTCAAACTACCGGGTCCCTGTCGCGTGTAGACGCGGGCAGTTAGTCCGGACTCGTAAATTTCAAAAATGGCTGGGAAGATGCAAATCAAGCGCGGGATATTTAAATCCCGGGCTTGATTTGCAACTTCGAATGCCTACATTAGCCTCCCTAGTTCGAACTAGGGGGCTAGTATAGACATACCCTAAGAGTTTAGTTTATGATTCCCATGGCTTTCAATATGACGCCTTGTATATGTCATAGCTATTCACATGAATAATGATGTAAGCATCTGTCCTCACCCAGACATTAAAATATTCAAGTAAATTCTGTACCTCATAGACATCTTAACTAGCTCTCTTTCAAAAATTCCCAAGGCCAGGTCTACACTACAAGGGAAGACTGAATTAAGATATGCAGCTCCAACTATGTTAATTACATAGCGGGAGTTGACATACCTTAATTTGAATTTCTGTTCAGTCTCCACTGTGGGAGGTCAATGGGAGCAAACACTTCCCTTACTCGTTGTGAGGAGCAGAGTACTGGCACAGGTGGGGTACCCTCTGAATTTGATTTAGCAGGTCTTTACTAGACCCGCTAAATCAAACTTCAGAAGATCAATCGTGGCAGCATCGATCTTCCCCATAGGGAAGACATGGCCTGAGTATATATGGTAGCACTGCAGATACTGTTTAGAAGATACTGTATGCATGTATTTGGTCATTAAGCTCCACTGAGCACTGTACAATAAATACGCACTTAGAGCAGATTTTTAATGGTATTTAGATGTCTAAGATGCAGTAGACATCTAGTCAGATTTTAATTGATTTCAATGGAGATTAGGAGCCTCAATATTTTTAAAAATCCAACAAGGTGCTTTTTTGTGTCTTTAGCTCGCTAAATACCTTTGAACGTCTGGCCCTTAGAGCCTAATTCTGCAGCCCAGACTCAGGTTCCAATTCATCAGACCATCCGTTTTCAGCAAAGCAGCTAACACTTGTTTAAAATTAAGCATGGGATTAAGAATTTTGATGAATAGGAATGGGTTTAAGCACATGTGGTGATTAGAGGAATCTGTGTACACCTTACAAATTCTGGTTGTTGTTTTAAAATTATTATGAAATTGTTTCAATGACAATTGTTGTATTATGGAATGCTCCACTACGTGTATCCACCAAAGGCTGATAGAACCAAGCGTATGCTCACCAGACAATGGACAGTACAAAGAATGCTCTGGACTACTGAAGAACCAGAGGCAGGGAAATACATGTAATATTTATTATTTTGTGTGGATCTGTGTATTCCTTGTTTGATTAAGTAAACAGCAATGTATCTATGCATTTTATGTGCCCCTAGAAGAAGAAAAGGGTAAAGCCCAGACACCGTATGTCTGGAGTTCTGTGAGAGTGTATTTGACCTACAGGGAGAATTTGAGTACTGAGCACTGATTCTGGGGGTTGGGCAATTGGACCACAGTTTACACCACTCAGAATGGGACACTTTAGAAAACGTCTGCACTGCTTGAATGTGCCTAGAAATCCCAAGACAATCCCACATTGCCTGAGTTCTGTGAAAAGTCCAGAGACTCAACATTCAGGATCTGAACACTGGATCCCTTCTCAGATGTCTGTTGCACACCTGGAGCTGTGATAGCATACCCTTGTTAAACTAAAGCAGTGGTCACCAACCAGTAGATCAGGAAAATACTGATAGATCTTGGAGCCTCTGACAGGGGATCCTGACTGCTTTGGCTGAGAAGCTACGAAGCGCTGGCACCTTAGTTTCCCCTCTGCCCACTGTTATTCTGCTCCTGCCCTCTGCCTTGGAGCTGCCTCCTGGGATCCTCCTGCTTGCTGTGCAGGGTGTAGGACAGAGAAGGGGGGCACTGATGTCAGGGTGTCCCTCCTCCCCACACTCCTCTACCCTTTCTCCACACAGAGAGAAGGGGATGGAGGGAATTTGGCAATGCATATCTCTGTCACTCTCACACACTGTGTGTCTCTGCCATTCTCACAAACACACACTGTCCTTCACTCTCCTCTCCCAACCCAACACACACGTGGGTTGTTGTTGTTTCTTCTTTTACTGCTTGCAAAGTGTATTACTTTGAAGTTTTGACTGGTCTGTGCATTTCATCATTTTCATTTATCTCTCACTCTTACTTACTGAAAGATCGATGCTCCAGAGGTCAATCTTCTGGCATTCGATTTAGCGGGTCTAATATAGACCCCTAAATTGACTGCTTATATTTAATTGTTTGAGTAGTGAGTTCTAAAATGCCTAATCTGGTGTGGCTGGAGTACTTATCCCGATAGTAATTGCTGCTCCTGAGACAGGCAGAGCATGGGGTCCCCACATGCTGTCCTTGCCTGCAGAAATCACTCCTGCAGCTCCCATTGATTAATAATGGGGAACCATGGCCAGTAGAAGCTGTGGACTCAGTGCCTATAGATGAGGGGCAGCACATGGCACCATGGAGCCATTGCTGTACATGCCAGCTGCTTTCAAAAGTGGTGCAGGGCCAGGATAGGAGTAAGCCTGCCTTAACCCCACTGCTCTACCACCAAGAAGCAGTCTCAGTTAAATGGTACCCAGCCAAAGCCTGCTTCCTGAACCCGGTCCTAGCCCTGAACCTCCTCCTGCACCCAACCTCCTGCCCCAGACGTGAGTCCCCCTGCACTTAAACTCCTTCCCAGAGCTTGCACCCTAAAGCCCCTCCTGGACACCAATCCCCCACCCTGGGCTAAGCCCAGAGCCCCTCCCACATGCTGAACCCCTTGGCCCAAGACCAGAGCCTGCACCCCAACCCCCTACCACAGCCTGGTGTAAGTGAGTGAGGATGGGGGAGGAAGTCCTGCTGAAATCAGTGGCTAGGACTAGCCAGGTTAGTAAGGACTACAGGATTAGACTCCCCTTAAGTGGTTGGTAAGTCAGGGAGTATAAAGAAAGATGGGTGTTTTATGTTTGAAAGGATTTACTATGTGCTCTTTCATGATGCTTTCTGGGCGGTGCTTAACCTTCCATATTATTACATGTTTTATATTTTACTTACAGTGGTTAATGGCTTAAAACCAGAGGACTGTTTGTGTGATAAAGCTGGCAGGAATGTGCCAAGTACTGTTAGGAGATAGCTGCTTTGTCTCACTCTTGTAAACACTTCTATTGACTCCAGATAATGTGAGTAAAGCCAGCAGGATTTGATCTAATGTCTTTCTGCCTTTTTTACTGCCAGTCATCATGAAAACATTTTCAAACATTGGATAACACCTGGTCATTTGTATTCTGTAATATTTGGGTCCTTATACCATGCCCATGATATGATATCTGAGCACCTAACACAGTTAACTAAGGGTATGTCTACACTACAGCACTAATTCGAACTAATTTAGTTCCATTTAGTTAATTCGAACTAAGCTAATTCGAATTAGTGCATCTAGACCTAAAAACTAATTCGAATTAGCGTTTTGCTAATTCCAACTAGCATGTCCACATTGAGTGGACCCTGAACCGAAGTTAAGGCTGGCCAGAACCAGTGCCGGCAGGGCATCAGGTTAGGACTTAGAGGGTGGAGCTGCTGCCTCAGGCTAGCCAAGGGCTGTGCTTAAAGGGACCCAACCCCCACCCCGGACAGACAGTTCTCAGGGTTCCCCGCTTGCTTGTCTACCTCGATGAGGGACAGCAAAGCAGTCCTGTCTTGGAGTGCCCTGAGTGCCCACACTTGGCACATCACAGCACTCGGCCATCAGCCCGGCTGCACTTTCCACAGGCTGCCATCCGGGGGTGTCAACTGGGGGACTGTCAGGATCCAGGAGGCCCTGCAGGAGAGCTTCCACCCCGAGGAGCCCGCAGAGCCACCCCAGTCCTCCTCATTGGGGGCTCGTGCCCCATTCCTCCCTCACCTCCTTCCACGTACCCTTCCCTAGCCCCCCTTCCTGTTGTAAAGAATAAAGGACACGTGTTCAAAAATAGAAACTCTCTTTATTTAACAAAACTGGGGGGGGGGATGATTAACCTCTGGGGAGACTGGGAAAAGGAGGTGGGAGAGGGGAAGAGAGAGGGTGGGAGAGGGGAGGTGGAAACCTGGGAGGAGGAAGCTGGAAGGGGGAAGCCAGGGGAAGAAGGAGGAGGGGAAGTATAAAACTATGGTACGCCACATCTTCAGTACTGTGTACAGATGTGGTCTCCTCACCTCAGAAAAGATATTTTGGCCTTGGAAAGGGGTCAGAAAAGGGCAACTACAATGATTAGGGGTTTGGAACAGGTCCCATATGAAGAGAGGCTAAAGAGACTGGGACTTTTCAGCTTAGAAAAGAGGAGGCTGAGGGGGGATATGATAGAGGTCTATAAAAGCATGAGAGGTGTGGAGAGGGTGAATAAAGAAAAGTTCTTCATTAGTTCCCATAATAGAAGGACTAGAGGACACCAAATGAAATGAATGGACAGCAGGTTTAAAACTAATAAGTGAAAGTTCTTGTTCACACAGCACATAGTCAACCTGTGGAACTCCTTGCCACAGGAGGCTGTGAAGGCTAGAACTATAACAGAGTTTAAAGAGAAGTTAGATAAATTCATGGAGGTTGGGTCCATGGAGTGCTATTAGCCAGGGGGTAGGAACGGTGTCCCTGGCCTCTGTTTGTGGAAGGCTGGAGATGGATGGCATGAGACAAATCGCTTGGTCATTGTCTTTGGTCCATCCCCTCCAGGGTACCTGGTGTTGGTCGCCGTTGGCAGACAGACTACTGGGCTAGATGGACCTGTGGTCTGACCCAGTACGGCCGTTCTTATGTTCTTATGTTCTAAGCTCAGGGCTCAGGGTCGGGGGTGGGTCTCACTGGACCAACTTGATTTTCATGCAAACCTGCTCCTGGGTTCCCATGTGGCCTTTGGTGGCCAGGCTGGCAGCTATCCTACCCTAGATGGCCTCATTCCTGTGCCTAGTGCGGAGGTCGTGGACGTTGGAGGCCTCCCCCCAAACCTCGATGAAGTCCACGATCTCCGCACTAGACCAGGCGGGCACCCACCTCTTGCGGCCCCGGGCAGGCTTCTGCGAGCCGCCAGCCTGGTCCTGGGAAGAGGCAGAGGGCTGGGTGGCAGCAGGTGCTGGCTCATGCCGTGCCAGGTGCAGGGTCTGCTGGCTGGGTGCTGGCAGGCTTGCAACTGACACGAGCACTGTAGCCAGACCGTGGCCCTTTAAGGGCTCCGGGGCCGGGAGGGAGGCAGAAGAGTTTCTCTGGTTTGGCCCAGAGTGGCCACCAGGGCAAGCTGGGAAGGGCTAGCCTCCAACTAGTTTGAATGAAGTGGCTACACAGCCCTTAATTCGAACTACTTAATTTGAACTAGGCGTTAGTCCTCGTAGAATGAGGTTTACCTAGTTTGAATTAAGCGCTCCGCTAGTTCGAATTAAGTTCGAACTAGCGGTTTGTATGTATAGATGCTATGAAAGTTAATTCGAACTAACGGCTGTTAATTCGAATTAACTTTGTGGTGTAGACATACCCTAAGTGAGATGACCTCTAGCACCTTTTATGGGCCCAATACAATGTCTCTTTGGGCCCAATACAATGTCCATTGAAGCCAGTGGAGAGATACCCATTGATATCAATAGCCTCTTACAGATTCTCATATCTGTAATTAAATATTGCTATAATTCTTGTTGCACTTCCTTAGACCTTCTGAGGAACAAACAAACCCAGACGAAGGATGGGGTGGAGCAGTATTGCTTTTAGGGTGTTTATTGGTGCAGATTCTTAAGAGTAAAGTGATACACACATTTATCACATTCATACCGGCAGTTTGGAGGCAGGCTGTAAGTGTACTGTAGATTACTTTTGATTTCGCTGGTGGCTGGAATGCTAGCCAGGCATCAGCTTCCCAGAAACTCAACCATGATGTTCCTTGGGAGATCCCTTCAATCTGCAGGAGGCTTTACTTTCTCTGGGCCAGACCCAGGTTTCTGCTGTGATGTTTTATTTTGTACAAGAGAGAGAGGGAGATTTTCTGGCCACTTCTCAGTTAATTTAGCTGCTTGCAGGGTCTTTGTCTGCCTTAAATGGTCACAGATCCTAAACTGCCTTTTTGGTTGGGTATTTCTCATTTACACCTCACACACATTCCACAGGTTACATACATATTAATAAGCAATATGGTTTCTAAGCAAAATGGGGCTTCATGGCCTTGAGTACAAGAAATTGTATTGTACTACAGATAACATGATAAAAAGCTTAATAAAATATAACTAAGAAAGCCAAGGTCAGGAAAGAAGGAGAAGCAGAAGAATATGTCTGGACAGCTAGACACCAGTGAAGAGGAAGGAGGGGGGTTGTGTCCGACTGGTTACAATTCATACATATGCTATAATAATAATTAGGCACTTGGCTTTAACTGGGTTTGCATACCAAAACATTAATCTTAAAATGATCATGAACGTGATAAGCAAAAGAAAGAAATATAATCAATAATCTAGCATCACAACCCAAACGTCACAAAAACAGTAACAACAATGAAGAGAGGAGAATAATTATGACTCAGTCACAGAAACCATCATCAGTCTTGTGGCTTATTTGAAACATGCTGCTTTGACATTGCTTTTAGCTGATATTGACACTTATGACTTTGCCTGAGTTTTGTATACACAAGGTCAGAATAGATTAGTTTTACCTCTTTTTTCCTCCACTCATATTAATACTGCTGAATAATCCCTGATGAACATTGATGATCCAAATGAGTAACACATCACAGTTAACTTTAATGAAGTTTCAGAAAACTCTTGCCTATAGGAAGGTACTACTGAAGATGGCAAACCAAATCAGATGAAATAAATCATTCTAATAAATCAAACAGTCTACTAAAACTGAACTGATTCCTTAACTGAATGTAACTAATTGCTGTTAACTACTACTTTTTGTGATATGTTGTGCTTCTTTTTTGTCCAAGCCTTGAAAGCAACAACACCAGAATCTTACTGAAAAACTACTATTGCTGTATTTTGATGCATAGAGAACCAGGAAGCAAAATCTTGCAAAAAAAAAAAAAAATTCTCTTTGTGAGGTTCTTAGCTTGATTTCTTGAAAGGAAAAAAGTGGACAACATGCTTCAAAGAAGTATTAAAACATTTTATAAGTATTAAAACATTTTAGATACTTCTCAGGACCATATGTCTGAGCCAAGCCATTTGCATTTACCCTCGGTCACACAAATATGCTTCAAAGCAGAACTGATGTAATATTCAGTGTAAAAATAGTTACTTCTATTTTCCTTCATTCCTTCCAGCCACAAAATCTCCCCATCTCACTTTTCATCCCTGTTCACATAGCTTTTCAAATCAACTTGCCAATTGATTGCTGTCCCTTAATACTACTTTCAAAAGACTGCTTCAGTATTGGACCAAACAGAAGTGTCAGATGATGAATGGCAGCAGCAGAATTAGTGTTCTGTACGTCAGATCCAAACTGGGCAAGCAGTGCTGGGATTATGTGCTAATTCCTGTGAGCGTGAAGTCTTTTATTCAGGAATTCTTTGGCAAACAGCTCACTGTGGAGTGTAATAGGCCAACACCAAGAATGTTCTCTATTGCTCCATGGCCATGCAGCAGAGCGTAAATAAGGAATAAACTGCCCCTCTACCTTCTTGCGTGGCTGCACAGGAACAATGCCAATGACTATTGGGGTGAAGTGAGAAAGCAGGAACACTGTCCTTTATACTTCCCATTGCCAGAGTTGAAAGAAATGGGAGAGCATGCATTATCTCTCTGCTAAAAACAGAGAACTTCCCTTCCTTTTAGTAGGCTGGGGCAGCAACACTCTCTACACCTTCTCCACCTCTTTTACGGCTTCGCTCCCCCTCCTGTTTCAAGCGCCTTTTATCCATTTTCTCCACAAACAAGTGAGTGATGGATGAGTGGAGAGTGAGCAAATCCAGGGCTCCCTCTCACATTCTGGGCAGCAAAGTTGAGCATGAAGCCAAGGGAGTATGCTTTACTCTGGAGTAGAGTACTGTCCCTTTGGAGTAGGGGAAAATTTTGCCTCTCTGAGGCTTGTTCTTTGGGACACTTGCAGAAGTGACTCACCTAGGTACAGCCAAAGCGGCAAGGAGTCCTGTGGCACCTTATAGACTAACCGAAGTGTTGGAGCACAAGCTTTCGTGGACAAAGACCCACTTCGTCAGATGCATGCATCTGACGAAGTGGGTCTTTGCCCACGAAAGCTTGTGCTCCAACACTTCGGTTAGTCTGTAAGGTGCCACAGGACTCCTTGTCGCTTTTGCAGATTCAGACTAACACGGCTACCCCTCTGATACTAGGTACAGCCAGTGACTCAAGAAATCCTCCATGGCAGCTGGCAATAGAGTTACAAGGACATCCTGATTCTGGCATTTACATGGTGCTTCACCAATTAATGTCATGTGAGTTCCTAAATGAAAGTATTGGACCAAATACTGAGTTACATTTGCCCACTGTTAGGCCTGGTCTACACTGCACGGGAATGCTGTAGAAAGATACACAACTCCAGGTACGTAAATTACGTAGCTGGACTTGGCATATCTTACATTGTGTTTCCATGTCATCCACACATTGGGAGGCTGATGGGAACAAATACTCCTGTTGACCTCCCTTAGTCCTCGTGAAGAGCAGGAGTACCAGTGCTGACGGGGGTGTGCTTTGAGTTTGCTCTATACTACACTTGCTAAATCGAAACCCAGAAAATTGACCACAGCAGCATTGCTCTTCTGTGAAGTGTGGATGTGTTCTTAGTGTTGTGAAATGTATGTAGAAATACTGTATAGAGTATGTATGTATGTACATGCACTCAGAATATGTCCGTAGCTTCTGTATCATGGCAAAGCTAGGGGAACAGCTTTCCCAAGACAAGGGACGCTTAATATCACCTATCTCTCCTGTTGAAATATAAATTAAGTATTGTCACATTCACAGTGTGCCTTCCAGCATGCATTGAAACTGAAGCACATGAAGGATTATAAGAATTGCAAGGATCTAACAGGTGCTGACACAGTGGAGAAAGAGAATCTCATCTTCAGCTATATACTTCAGAAGTTCGCAGGACTATGTTTGAGGAACAAAGTAACCACCCCATGATCCTGCACCTAGCAAACAGGCAGTACTTTACTTTCATGAAAATAGGGTCACAATGAGACTTAGCTTAAGACACTGAAAGTGACTTTGGGTGAGAATAAGGTAACTTCAGATTGGCAGTTAGCCTGCTAAGATAAATTTAGTCTCCAAACAATATAAGGTTTTGTTTCATATGTAACAAATTGTTTCCATTATCCTTTCTTGCTTTCTCCTGAATCTTGAATGTTTAGCAATAAACTTATTCTTGTTTTTCCTATAAATATATCTAAGTGCTGTGATATTAAGCTAGGTGCAGATCCTGAGTTGAATGATACAAGCTGGTGTGTACACTGACAGCAGATCTGGTTTTCCTGTAGGTATTCAGTGGATGAGGTGCTGGATGGTACAGTGGGACACTTCTAAGGGGCTCAGTGGTGGAGATTAGTGCACCTACTGTTAACTTGCAAGACAAAGTAAGGGCTGGCAGAACTAAGAGGAGATTACTTGTGTGGCTCTCGGGTTACTAGTGTCAAGCTCCTCGAAACCCAGTTAAGCACATGCAAGTCTCCCTGATTCTGGAAGCAGGGGATAACAAGATGACTCATAGTCCTAGATATCCCAAGAACTGTCACATTGTCCCCTACAAAGGTGAATGATTTCACTCAGAACCTGCTGGGTCAAAGCCCTTTGCAACAAAAGGGGATTTTTATAATGACGTGCTAGATCTGTCCTAGGAATTATCTGGAGGTTTTCTCTGGCCTGTGTGGTATAGGAGGTTAGACTATGATCACAGTGATCCCTTCTGGCCTTGGAATCTATGATTCTATAGGGCATGTCTAGACTTCATTCCTCTGTCAAAAGAGGAATGTAAATGAAGCAAATTGAAAGTGCAAATGAAGCGCGGATTTAAATATCCCACATTTCATTTGCATAATTGCATCTGAGAGCTTTTTCAAAAAACCATTTTTTGAAAGTGAAAGTGCAGTCTAGATGGGGTTCTTTTGAAAAAAAAAACCCTTTTTCGAAAGAACCCATACTCCTGAAAAAGTGAGGAGTACAGGTTCTTTTGAAAAAGGGTTTTTTTTTCTAAAGAGCCCGGTCTAGTCTGCGCTTTCACTTTCTAAAAACCCCTTTTCCGAAAAAGCGCTCGGACGCAAATCTGCAACTGAACCGCGGGATATTTAAATCCGTGCTTCACTTGCACTTTCAATTTGCTTCATTTACATTCCTCTTTCGACAGAGGAATGTAGTCTAGACATAGGCTATGACTTCAATGGGCTTAAGATCTGGCTCTTAAAACTTATTACATTTCCTTTATATTTTAGCATCATTTAGGAAGACACAGAATACTGCTTGTTCAGATCAACAATCTCTCATACAGAGAAGAGAAATAGGTTGGGGTTAATTGTTCCCATGACTTGTCTGACATACTAGAACATTTGGATACAAGTTCTACCCCGGCAGCTCTTTTTTCTCCCCTTCAAAATGTGCTACTGTTCTTTATATAAAAGGGTCAAGGAGGGCATTTCAATGATAATTACTATACAGTGGTCATCTGTGACAGTCTGTAGCCTACCATTATTTGCAATTTCAGTCCATCACCAATAATTTATGACTGCATCTGCAGTGACTATCAGCTAAGCAATATTTAATTGCTTGGCACGTAATCTCCAAACTGTCAACAAATGCATATCTGCAAGCACCATTACATGTTTCCAATGATGCCTTCAGCCTTTTTTCTGTTTTTATTTGTTTTATGGGTTGCTAGCACAGCTTACGGTTATATGTCCAATGTTCACAAGTCATAAAACCATAAAAGAGTGCTAAAACAGTCTTGGCTAACACATAGATAATTCAGAAGTCACGGAATTCATATGTTCTCTTAAAGTGACAACCTGCTATTTTGTTTTTATAGACATTTGCTGCCAGGCTGTACTATGATATCTTTTTCCTGTTTGGAATGTTAATGGTACTGGCAGACCTAAATTTAAAATGTAAGTCACTATAGCTTTCTTTACATATCAGCTTGCAGTTAAAATAGGTTCTAAAGAAGTCAAAGATTAAAAGGTTGCAGCAATGGTAATATTTTTTAACCTATGAATAGTAATAGCCCTTGGCTTGTTCTCATGCTTAAAATTAGAATATATTTTTAGTCTTCAAGTCTTACATGAGCAGACAGGATGCTGGGCTAGATGGACCTTTGATCTGACCCAGTATGGCTGTTTTTATGGTCTTAGAGTGTTAGGAAGGGCAAGATTCTGCCACTCACAGTTGGTTTAAGTGGTACCTACCATACTTTACTATGCACATAGTCCCAGTGACTACTTGTGGAATAAAGAACTATTTAAACAGAGTAACAGAGATAGGACATCTCCCTATGTGAGCACAAGACACAGGCTACATGTGATACAAACATTCACCTGTCAATGTATTGCCTACAGTTATTCAACACAGTTCAATCGATGACATCACTCGGGTTAATCCGCTCACTAGAGAATGCATAATTGGATGCATACTAACCAGAAACTGTATACTGAGGGATACATAACCTACTGCATTTTTATTTGAAAGGAATAAAAGCAATTCCTGTCTAATAAATTGTAACCATGCATTTAGAAATATCACCAATTTGCCACTGAATCAAAAATAAGGTTTTTGTATTACAAGATTAAAAAAAATACATTGCTGTTGCAAGTTTCTTTCTCCTTTCTCTAATTGTGCCCTGTCTTTTATTTTGTATTATTTTATACCAGGTAATTGCCTCTTTATTGTCTAATCTTCAGGTTTCTCTAAAAATATGTTTAATTTTAACTTTTCAGAAAGCACATGTTACTGAAAAAATAATCAGCAAAATCAGGGAGCTACTTTTAATGATTGGTATTGTAATGGATGAATATTTTTAGCTAAATATGAATGCAAAATGGTTCTGTGGTTTGGTGGGGCTGAAAGTCAGCACAAAGTTTGTAATATATCTAACAGGCACAGATAACACGATCCTAATTCAAATTAGAAATATATTTATAGAACAGACCAGCAAGTTGCAATACATGTTGTGCATAAATCATGAATCATAGGACTAAAATCTTTGAAATGACACTAAATAGGCAGTCTAACTAGCTTCTGTAAATATCATAGTCATTTTAACGGCCCTGCCAAGACTTGTAAATTCTTCATTTTATATTCCCTTATTTATTTTCTGGAAAATAGTGTCTGTCAGTTTTAGGAAAGATAGGAAACTACTCTTCTATAATTCTTTTACATCTCATTTAATCAAAATCTATAGTCAAAAAGTATATGTGTAATGTCTGCTAAGTATGGAATGTTCCAGAGAATACAGTGTTATGAATTGCTATGACTCATAGACATGTTCTAATAAAGAAGTACTCTCTGTGTGAAGTGTATTGTAATGGTTCAGAATGCCTTCTTGAGTGGTCTTTGACCCCAGTATCTGTTATGTGAACTCCATTTTACAGTTTATTTTCATGGCTCAAATGTTAGCTGAAACCATAATATTTACTATTACACATTTGTTCAATGTCAATGTAATATATTGCTAAGCAACACTCAGCAATGAAAAAAGGAGTGCCACCTTTCATTCAGTATGGTATCTAAAAAAGCAAACATTAAATGTGCCTGTTTTCTTAGTCCTCTATGCCAAGGAAGAATTGTATTGGCACAAAATATCATTCATGGTGAAATTTATTTCCTCTGTTAAAATTGTTCAGCTGAATGTAATGTTTGTGAAAGGTGTTCATTCCATAACCCTTAAGGCTAAAGTTCTCTATTCACCTGCAGAAGAAACACAGTGAGAAACCAGGAAGGCTATCTGGTTTTTTTCTATCTGACAAAGTAACTGAAACTTGAAAGCACGGAGACAGGAGGGTACTTGATGACAAAACTCAGATTTAATCCTGTGCAGGGGGACAGACAGAATTGTTGGGCCTCTGGGCAAGGGGCAGGGGTAGCTCCATGCTCCCAAAAAGGGGCAGGGTCTCAAGTGGAAGGGGCAGGGCTAGGGCCGCCAGCCCTCAGCACTGAAGAAGAGGGCACTGCCTCTCCCCCACTCAGCCCTTAGTGCCACCTGAAATGTGCCGTTTGAGGCTCTCACAGCGATTTAAAGGCCCGGAGGCTCCAGATGCTACTTCTGCCATAGTCGCAGTAGCTGGGAGCTCCAGGCCCTTTTGAATTGTCAGGCCCCAAGGCAATTGCTCATTTGTCCCCCACGGATGGTGGGCCTGATCCCATGGCTCTCAGTGAGCAAGGCAACCTACCAGATATGTACATGTAGATTATTTCTTCTCACTATGCACTTTCTCTGGCATCTTTGTCAGTGAACTGGCATCTGGAACTCCCCCCATGAAATGTCACCATAGCCATCGGTTTTACTGTTAGTCGCTCTGCATTTGCAGGTGGCAGGGAATAACTTAGGGCCTAGTTCTGTAGACAATCAAATCAAGAAACTGCTTCTGATGCTAGTTATTGTATTTGTGAGTGCAGAGTAGCTGAAGAATTAGACCCCCGATGACTAGCAGATGCCTAGCCCTATTGAGTGCAACAGTATTTCTTCCTAAAAATAAACCGCAGAAATATGATTGTTAAAAAGGAAAATATTGAGGCTAAGTTTGTCCTCAACTACAGTGGGGTGAATCTCAAATAAGAAGGTGGCCTTCAGTGTAGTTGTTGTATGGTTAAATAGATTAGCAACAGGGTAAATACACAGTAAATTTAGCCCAGGAGCCCCTGTTTTTCATCTTGCATCTTCATTCCTTGAATCTTTTCAGGCATCTGTACCATTTCACTAGATCAACAACTTGGCTCTGAAACCTGGGGTGTGACTACTCTGCACCGTTATTTCGAGATAACTAGCGTTATTTCAAAATAAAGATGTGAGCATCTACACAGCCATTCCGTTATTTCAAAATAACAGATGGCTTATTCCTAAAACTGTAAACCTCATTCTATGAGGAATAACGCCTGCTCCGAAATAGTTATGTTGAAATAAGGCATGTGTAGAAGCTCCACTGCTGCTATTTCAAAATAGCGTCTCAGTAGGGCCATTCTAAGTTATTCCTCCCCAGTGCCTCCTGGGGCTCTAAATAGAGATAGCATGTCTACATTAGGGAAGCCTGCCTCAGACTAATTTTGAGGCTTCCCTGCAGTGTAGACGTGCTATTTCGAAATAAGCTATTTCAGAATAATTATTTTGAAATAAGTGTGCAGTGTTGACATACCCTAGTGGCCATCACCTTCAGCTCTGCTGTGCATTCTCTAATTCACAGGAGTGTTGGAAATACACTAAATCCTACTATTGTGTTTGAGCAGTCCCTGCTAGAGGCATGTTGTTATTATTTCTTATTCCAGGATGCTGTTTCTGTCCACGTCAGCAGAGGTTGTTTCTCCAGTTACCTTCAATTAGGCAGGGAGCCAAGCTGGATAAAGATTTTGATGTTCAGTGCTGCTTGTGCTTCCTCTAAGTACTGTTCCTCAGTTGTTTCCAGCTTCCCTCCAGGAAAGAAGAAGAAATCTGCTAGCTAATGTTTGTTCTTACTGTTGCTGCATGCTTCAAATGGCCACTGGAATCTCAAAAGCAGAAAAAAGAGAAGAAAGGCATCTCTCTCCCTCTGATGCTCTAAGCATATGCCGCTAGCCATTGTGGGTATCATTTACCCTCTGTGCTTGGGCCAACCACTTTCGCCTGGCTTCACCTGGACTTGCAGCAGCTGGCTACCTGGGGGAAAGACAGCAAGTGATTTGTCCCAGTCTTCCTGTGCAAAAGAACAAGGAGCTTCCAAGGATCAAAATCAGTATAATACATGTGGCACACTCCCTTGCTTCTTGGGTGGTATAGATTGGCCCCATCCTCTTCTCAGGCTGCATGACACAATCTATCGACATATAACTATGACTCTAGGTTAGAGGATGCATAATAGAAATGGAGGCAGGCAGCATCACAACCATGCCCAGTAGGTTATAATTTCATTAATTAGGGAACTCCAGATTATCATTTGTCATGTCTGTAATGTCCCAGCAAGTGTTCCAGTCATTCAGAATCAAGCATTTACAGGGTCTCATGTATCCTACTACTTCTTCTTACCATTGATTCTGTTTCATATTACATATTCATGTTACAAAGATAAGTGAATATGTTAACTGGCAATGTTTGCACTGGTGTAGATTACAGACAATACATCCAGCTGGTGTTTTATGACTTAAAATTGAGGTCAGTGAAAACTGATGCAAAATGTGAGGAAAATCCTCTCCAAGTTCTCATCCAAACTTTCCTGCTGCCTTTGGAAATCTCATTAAGACATTAATATTGATACAATATTTCTTTATTCATTGTTTCTCTTTTTATATCCATGTGGAAATAACATTAAAAGGAACGTGCATGGCCTCCTTCTCCCTAGTAATTTTCCTTTGAAGAAACAATGTAATATGGAGTGGGAAAATAATGAGGATAGAAATAATAGGAACATAAAACCAAAATAATGGAAGGGTGCTTTATCGATTTGTGGATTATAAAAGGACCACTGTGAATGTCTAGTCTCACCTCGTGCATAACACTGGCTTTAGATCTTCCTGAATTAATTCCTGTTTGAATAAGATTGATTTATTTCCTAACCTGCTCCTCCAATAGGAAAGAAGGAGATGGATATGAACAGGAATAACCATAAACCAAGCCAAATAATACTAGCAGTGTAAATAACAAAAACTTCAGCAAGTAAATAAAGAAACAAAACCAATAGCAGATCCAGAACTTAAATAATCTGGAAGTGTAACAGGAATACATTGAAACTCCACCTTCTTTAATCTAAAATAATTAATCTGCCTCTTCATCCCTATTTATGTAGACCTCAGGTCTGATAAAATAGCATCCTCTGTATGGGGATGTCTACACTTGCCCCCTAGTTCGGACTAGGGAGGCAAATGAAGCATAGCGAAGTTGCTAATGAAGCGCGGGCTTTAAATATCCCGCGCTTGATTAGCATATTCACGGTCGGTCGCCATTTTAAAATGCCGGTCGCCCGATTTAACTTGCCGCGTGTAGACGCGGTAGTCCCATCCAAAACCCTTCCCTGAGGGTAATGAGGAGTAACAGTTAATTCGAGGGAAGGGTTTTGGATGGGACTACCGCGTCTACACGCGGCAAGTTAAATCGGGCGACCGGCATTTTAAAATGGCGACCGGCCGTGAATATGCTAATCAAGCGCGGGATATTTAAAGCCCGCGCTTCATTAGCAACTTCGCTATGCTTCATTTGCCTCCCTAGTCCGAACTAGGGGGCAAGTGTAGACATACCCTATGAGAAGAACACTGCTCTCCATTCTCCATTTTACTTACCTTTTGCACTGGGGAGTGACTAGAGTTGTCTCAAATAACAAACAGTCTGATTTAAGAATTAATTCATTATGCTGAACCCACAATTAGATATCACTATAGTTTG
Source organism: Pelochelys cantorii (assembly GCA_032595735.1). NCBI lineage: Eukaryota > Metazoa > Chordata > Testudines > Trionychidae > Pelochelys > Pelochelys cantorii. The sequence continues at coordinate 236,136,762 of CM064327.1, forward strand.
GGGCTGGGAGATATTATTAACTATGTGTGACTATTCCCAAAGCTGCCTGGTATCTATGCAAATGTTCAAGAAACCTGAAATTTCTTACCACTTTTAGCAAAAATGATTATTTACAGTTTGGTAGTTTTCTGTTTAAAAGTGTTTGTCATCCAAGCAAGGAGCAAACACAATGTTGTGTGATGGTGATGTCAGCTACACAATGAGACTAATGAACAGCTGAAGTGAACAGGTCACAAATTCTATTCTCATTTGCTTCCAATACTATGTATGATCTTTGAACAACCCCCATTCCAAAAATTATACATCCAGTTTATTTAGCAAAACAGCTGTGGATACAGACACATTCCCAGCCATTTGTACTACCTTGAAAATGACTCATGCACCAAATAACAATAAGGCAAAATTTGTCATATTTTTAGTTCAACACATAACAGCTCTAGTAGTGGCTGTACCATTTTCAGTTGCTAAAACAACAAACGACTAGAAAAAATAAACTAGTAAGGGACAAAAGAAATGATAATTTGAGACTCCAAATATAGAAATGTCTCTAATGCTTAGTACAAAAGCTGCAGCCAACTGGAAGGGCCATCCAGATCAGCATATTTTGTCATGTTTCTTGTTGACCTTTTTCCTTGAAGCCACCACAAGTCCCAAAGTAGAAAAGCTTTGTGTTCTTTGCAAGTTTCTCAAAAATGAGGAACAAGCAAAAAATAGTCAGGAAAAGAGATTGTAAAGTTCAGTGTGAGCTATAAAACAAAGACAGCTAACCAAGCAACTGAAACATCAACTTCAATAATAGCTAGAGCGAAACAAAGAGATCTTCCTTTCTTTCTCAAGCGAGGACAATTCCAATAATAATTATGTCAGCTTGTGAGAACAAGTGTATGTGAAATCAGAGTTCATCAGTTCCTATGACTGCTTGTGTGTTTTTCTTTCTCTTTCAGCTGGGAAGCATTCATGTGTTCTTAGTTTAGTATGGCTATGAGGGGAAGTATAGGTATCACAGAATGTTTGGGAGAGACTGAGATTTAATGACTGCTTTGTTGAATACATTGTGCTACATTGTAAGCCATTTATTCCTACTAGTACTCTGTCCATGAGAAGTCCTGGTACCATCACTGGAACTGTTTGTTCACATACCAGTGGAGTAAGAAGCTCTAAATCAGACCCTAAAGCAGCGGTGGAAAAATACTGGTTGGCGGGCTGGATCCAGTTCATCACGGTTAGCCCCTGGTGGACTGCTGCCACTCTATTTATCTGTGCCTTCGCAGGTATGGATGCTTGCAGTTCCTGTTGGCCACGAATCACCATTTGTGAGCAATAGGAGCTGCAGGAAGTGGCATGGACCAGGATACTGCTTTCTGCAGCTATAGGTTGTACCTCCAAAAACTGGCACTCTCTGGTGCGGCAACATCCATTGCCCAGCAGGACTATGGATGCTCCTGAACCAGAGAGCCCAGGAGGGCCAGCTGGGCCAGGGCAACAGGGTCGGCAGCTTGGCTGGGAGCAGTGCGAGACCGGTGCCAGAACCCTGCAGCAGCCCATGGCAGCACAAGGCCATGCCGGAGTCCCCCCGCAGCATGGGTCAGCATTGGGCTGGAGCCCCGTGGCAGCGCCTGAGAGCTTAGGGCTGAGATCAGAGAATATTTCTCAAGAAAATTAAGTTTAAATTGGTGTTCAACAGGTTCATCTTTGTATTCAACAGTTCTCTGATTTTCTTGAGCCATGAATATTTCATTTAAGTTGTTATTATACAAACAAGTTTTAGTTTGGCTTCAGTGATTTCATTGTTTGAAATCCTCAAGGTGCTCAGGAATCAATGAGATTCCTTCACATGAGATAATGCTAAGAATTTAAATCATGTCTGCTGATTAGATCTAAACAAGAGAAAGGGGAGCCAAAAATTAACTGTACTTATTTTTGCATGTTTGACACCAGCTTGATTTTTAGTATATACCAGAGACAATCAAAAGCTCTGATTCTACAGTGACCCTACCCTATGATCATTGTCTGACATTAAAACAGAAGTATACACAAAGGTTTACCTTATTTTACTTTGCTCAAAGAACCTCTAATAGATTACTATGAGTAGTTACATGGATCCATATTCTTAGACATGCAGCAAAGATCAATCCTGATCAAGTCCCAAGTCAACAGGTGACAGACATGGCCTCCTGAATATTTCTACAGCTGCCTGCCAGAGAAACAATAAAGTAACCAACATTTGGCCCAGACTACAGCATCTGAGGTGATCAGTTCCATATTTATGGCTTTTGGAGTCCTACTACTACAAGCACATCCCATCTGTGATCCACAGCTGTTATCTCTATTCCCGGGAGGAGGAAGAGGTAAAATGGCAGCAACACGAGTAACAACAGAAAAGTCGGTACAGCCGTTAGCCCCTTTAGTGTTTGATTGTCCTTAAGACTGTTCAATTTTGCCAGGCCATCTGGGAGAGCAAGACCTTCTGCCTCCATCCCACACATGTATACTCTTCAGTCGTCTCTCTGGATCTTAGGCTATATTTTACACTAGCAGAAATACCCAGCATCACCCGGGGAAAATATAGTAAAAGGTGTGATGAATGAACAATGTCAATTACATTAACATAGCATATTTTATTGGAAGTACTTTTATATATTACTTTAAGAAATTAAAATAGCTAGTGATGTGCTTACAAAATGACAAATCCCATAGGGTCTCTTTTCTCAATCCCCACAAATCAGGACGGCCCATCTTCCCTTAAAGACTCTATGCAAACCAATGCCTGCAGCCTCCTTGCCAGAAGCCCTGAGAAATGGAGGGGATGTCTCCTGGGCTTTGCAGCAACAGCAAATCACTGCTCCCCAAGTAGCCACTCCCCGAGTGCCTTCAGTGCACGCTCCATGGGGCAACCGGAGCGGACTTCCTAGCGGCAGCTGGACCGATTGCATTGATCAAACAAAGTGAAACACCTTCAGACCAGGTGCAATGAGTGATATTTAGATGATCAGAACATGCAGCACCTGAACGTACCTGTTCTAATGAGAATAGGATGTTTTGAATGTACCGTGTCCTTCTCAGGCTCCACGATGCTCAAAACCTTGTCCTCCTACCAACCTCCTCTTTGTACTGTGAGCTGAATCCTGCAAAGTGCATAATTCCCATAGGACTTGCTGATAACGCACCCAGCCCTGCCAGGAGAATGCACACAGCCCAAAGGAGGGAGAGTGGTGGGATGGCTCATTTGGGTGTGGGGGGGAGGGAAGCAACTTTAATTTCCAGAAGGGGTTCAGTCGGAGCCCAGCTGCGTGAAGATGTTGAGAGGCTGTGATAGCTTGAGGCTTCTCCCAGCCACAATTAGCAAGGCTAGACCCCAGCCAGCATCAGCCACATTTGGGTCTGTCCTGGAGACCTGCTGGAGACCTAGTATAGGGGAGGTTGCTGATTCTCTGCCCCACTGCAGCCCCTCCCCCATGGGCTTTCCCTTGACGGTGCTGCAAGTGCCCATATGCTTTATCCTCTAGGATCTTGGAGTTGCAGTTTATGTGACACGCTTAACAGAAGAGTCCAGCAAATGCCTATGCTCAGGAGCTACTAAAAGCTAATTATCAGTGGGCCCAATTGGGTCTCTAGGGGAACTGGGGGAACCGATTTTGAGATCTAACCAATCCAGTTATTGAAGTTAAGAAATCAGTAGTATCCATGCAAAATTTTGTGTTTCTAGGTGTGACAGGATGGGCGGCCTCCTCCCCGCGGAGGCAGACCCGCCCCGCACTGACCCTGCAGTCACGCTCGCGCTCCAAGGGGCAGCGCAGAGAGAGCGGGTGGCGTGCGGCCCCTGTACGGCCGCCGTCGCTCAGCTGAGAGGTGGGGGCGAGGCCGGAGTGGAGTGCCGGCCGGCGTGCTGGAGCCGGGGCACGCCACGTGGCCCGTGACGTGCGCGTCGGCCAACGTCATGGTGGAAGGATGCCAGCGCGGGGGTTCTCTTTTAAACCCCTGGAGAAGGCGGGGGGGGGGGACATCCGGGGAAAGGTAGGACGCCGGAGGAGAAGGCGAGGAGAGGGCGGGCAGTTGGGGAGTGCTCACTCGGGGGAGTGGTCACCCTGAGCGGTGGACGCACCTGCGGGGAGTAAAAGGGGTTCAGGGAGTGACGGTGGGGTAGGAAGTAGCCCAGGGCGGGGCGTGGAGCCAGTGAGCTGGTGCGTTGCGGGCGTTAGCCCCTTCGGCTGGACGGGTTCCAATGAACCTGTCCTTAGGATCCTGGGCTGGGGCCCGTGAGAGAGGGCGGGCCCGGGCTCCCCTACCCCACCCTCCTAGCAGTAACGGGCAGACAAAGCATGGAGTAACGGGCCGGAGCGCCCGAGAGACACTAGGAACTTACCCCGGGTTGGGGAAAACGCAAGTGGGGGTGGCTTAGTACTTACCTGGCGAAACAGGACTGCCACCCCGACTCGTACACGTGGTGGAGAATGGGGGCAAATCACAAGATCCCAAAGCCGTAGGACGAGGGGAAGGGATTTAAAAAAAAAATAGGAGAGAAGTCTGGAAAAGGGGAAGAAGAGGAGGCTTACTAAGGAGGAGCTGGATAGGGTCGATACCTCAGTACAGTGCAAGGAGCAAGCCCGCCCGAAGATGGAAGTCGGAGACGTGTTCAAGTGGTTGAACGAGAACTAACAGCAGCAGCAACAACAGCAAACGGCCCTCCTGCAGCAGCTGTCCGCCCAGCAGCAAGACCAGCAAAGACAGCTCCTGAAGGACTTAGCAGAGCAGTACCAGGCGCAACAGGAGCGATGGGTGAGACAATGGGGGAGCCTGGGATGGGGGCAGTCCCTGGTGCAGGGTGGGGAGGGGACTGAGGGAGGGCCCCTGTCTCAATTGCCGGTGAGACTAACTAAAATGGGACCCGCGGACGACCCCGAGGCGTTTCTGACCACCTTTGAAAGAGTGGCCACCATGGCCAGGTGGCCAGAACAACATTGGGCCACGCTTCTGGTTCCGTACCTTACGGGTCCAGCTCAGCTGGCCTATCGGAGCTTAGATCCGTGCGATGCCCTACACTATTTTAAAGTAAAGGAGGCCATATTGGACCAACTAGGAATTACCCCAGAGACCTATCGGCAGCAGTTCAGGCAGGAAACGTACCCCACGGGGGCGCTACCCTGGGTGGTGGCCCAACGGTTGAGGGAGGCCGGGTGGCACTGGATGGAGCCAGACCAACATACTGGACCACAGGTGGCAGAGAAAGTAGTGTTGGAGCAGTTCGTCCACATTTTGCCGGGGGAGGGGCAGCACTGGGTCCGACGGCACCACCCATCGTCGCTTAGCGAGGCAGGGACCTTGATGGAGGACTATTTGGTGGCCGAGGTGGGGGAAGGGGGAGGGGCAGGGGGGAGGGAGAACGTCCCCAGTGCGGGAAGGGGGGCCCGCCCGACGTGTCCCGGGGACGGTAGGGGGACAGGAGGCCCACGTAGCCCTGGAAAGGGGGTAGGGAGGCGACTTAGCCCCTTCGGCTGGACGGGTTCCAACGAACCTGTCCTTAGGGTCCTGGGCTGGGGCCCATGAGAGAGGGCGGGCCCGGGCCCCCCTACCCCACCCTCCTAGCAGTAATGGGCAGATAAAGCACGGAGTAACGGGCCGGAGCGCCCGAGAGACACTAGGAACTTACCCCGGGTCGGGGAAAACGCAAGTGGGGGTGGCTTAGTACTTACCTGGCAAAACAGGACTGCCACCCCAACTCGTACACTAGGTCTTACAGTTTCTGAGATCTTTCTGGACAAACAAACAAACAAATAAACACACACACACACGCACAAACAAACTTACTTTCAAAAATATTAATGAGAGATAATTATGTGATGCTGTGTGCTAGCTACACCCCCAAGCACATGGGACAGTTGTCAACAGGAAGGGTTGGGGAGTGAATGGAGTAGAAGTATCATACAATGCTTATTATAGGTAGAGATTAGGCACTGAAACTCATATTCATATAGTGTGGCACCTTACTGTCTGAATAGCTCCATTGACTTTAGTGAGATTCTCATGGAATAAAGGTATGATTGAATATGAGGAAAGTTAGAAATGTTACATAAAGTTGAAGCATTAGTATTCATTCATATATGGGTATTATATTGAATTAACTGAAGAAGGCATTCTTACATTAATTAATTTAAGGGAAAACACTAATGGTGAAAGTGTAATATTTCTAGAGCAGCTCAAACAATGAGGAAATGTTTTCGCAAATATTTTTATTTAATTTTTTCCCCTTGATCCATCAACATTAAAAAAATGTAATGAAAATTGTTATCAAAAATGAAAATCACTACATTTTATACAACAGCCTATATTTCTTATTTTTGCCTAATTTTGCCTTATTTCATTGCTTTCAATTACTCCAAGCTGAATCTTTCATCAGAATGGCTTGTTTCAATAGCTTCCCGTGTATTTAGGAAATTTCTTACGTGGCTCTACTGGAGTTAAATAGTTTGATCATCCTATTTATCTTAAGCTTTTATATTCACTGAACAATATGGATGAAGAAATAGTAGAGGACATTGCACTTTTTATTTCTGTGTGAGCGCATGCATTTTATTTTGCATTAATTTTTGGAATGTGTCTCTTTGTTCTGGAGAATACAACTGTTGTGATGTCTTGGAAAACTGCAATTTTGAAGAGTAGCGCAAGACAGAGAAGATTGAGTCTGCATGTTCTGACCAGAAGATGTGAGCACAAACAAGGTATTAAAACTTAGTAATAAAAACATGATTCACCATAAAAAGAACAAGATCTTAAGGGAGAGGCAGAGATAAGCATCAAAACATCACATTTGATGGAGGAGGACAAAAATGACAGACACAAGACAAGAGACACTAAAACATAAGACAAGCAAGAGAAGGAGAATGTGAAGATTATGTAAGAGATTAAGATAAAGAAGAGGGCATATTCTGAGTATATGAAGAACAAGGTCAAAGAATGAGAGAGGAGGGCTTTTAAGAGATAACAAAGATAATTTAGTAATTAAAGAAGACACTCAGGACAGAATAAAATTAATCATTGACCTGGTGGTTTACAAAATAAGATGAAGGGATGATACCAGATCCAGACACATTATTTCAAGGAGAGGAAGACAGAATAAGAGATAATCAAGAAATGTGAATGTTTTTAAAAAATTATTGTTCTCCATATACTCAAAATATGTCCTCTTATTTATCTTAATCTACTGAAAGAATGGACGGGACTACAAAAGAATGGAAGGGAGATAAGATCATGGTTGTCATTTAAAATGGACAGTTTTTCAGTTGCCTCTAGACATCTTTACAACCCTTAGTCCACTAATCCCTCTCCCCTCCCCCCTACACATACATGCACAGCAAGGGTGTGTCTAGACTACAGGGTTTTGTAGACAAAAGTGGACTTTTGTTGACAAAACTATACCTGCGTCTACACTACCGCCACATTCTGTTGACAGTAAGTTGACAGGATGCGGCAGTTTTGTCGACGGCAGTAAACCTCGTTTTACGAGGAATAACGCCTTTGTTGACAGAATTCTGTAGACAAAAGGTAAGTGTGGACGCGGGGAAGAATTTATGTAGAAAATAAAGGCCTCCAGGAAGAAGCCCTAGTGGACACTCCTGCCACAGCTTTCAACTTTATTGTTCCTGCCTGTAGCCATCTTTAAAAGGCACAGGAACCCAGGATTAGCATTCTGGAAGCAAGTCAGCTCCAGCCAGGACCCTGACTGTGCAGCTCTTCCTGGTAGGGCCACTCGGAGCCATGTCTCAGGGACAAGCCCCCCCAAAGCTCCCCTGGCCCTTCCAGGGACACATCCCCGCAGGAAGCCAGGGGCACCAAACACCAGGCACCCTCCTGGTCTGGGCCCGAGATAAAAGCCCTCTTGGAGCTCTGGTCTGAGGAGGAGGCTCTTCAGGCCCCACAGTCCAGGCGGAGGAATGCTGACATTTACACTAGAATGGCCTTGCAAGGAAAGGCCACCACCCCTGCACCTTAGACCAGGTCAGAGCCAAGGTGAAGGAGCTGTGGCAGGGGTACATTAGGGCCTGCGAGCGCAACTCCCGCTCTGGGGAAACGGCACACTATTGTGCCTATTACGAGGACCTGGACTGATCCTGGGTGCAGGAGAACACCTGCCTCCCGAGAGGGTTGTGGAGTCTGGGTTGGAGACCCCTGTGCAGCAGCGGCCGCAACTCCAGGGTGAGACCCCAGCAGAGGACCAGAGCTCCAAGAGGAGGAGGAGGAGGAAGACACCACCAGGAGCACAGCGACCCTGACCCAGGAGCCAGACGCCCACACTCAGGAGGCCTCCCAGACAACTTCGGACGCCAGGGAGGGAACATCAGGTGAGTGCTGTGAGGGCCCAACACACACAGGGCAGGGCAGGCGGGAGCAAAGTGGATAGTGCAGTGTTGTGACATATCATGCTGATCACGGCCTGGGGGGAGGCACACACATGGGCGACCTCAAGGAGGGGTTCCTACCCCTACACCTGCATGGGTGCGAGGCACCACCTGCTCCCTGCTCCTACAGGCAGTGATGCCAGGTGCAGGCATCGGCTGGGGACGCTGGGATTGCCACACAGCTTCAGGCCTCTCAGCAACCTGTGGGAACCCCGACTGTGGCCTGACACTTGTCTGTGCTGCTTGGCCATGGGGTGTGCGTGAGGGGGGGCAGGATGGCGTCCTGCACACCTTCTGGGCTCCAGGGAGGCTGTGGCTGCTGGCCAGGCCACACCATGCCTTACTGAGATGCACATGAGCATCCTCTGACCCTAGGACAGGCACTGACTGCTGAGAAGGAGGGCAAGCCCTCTCAGGGAAAGTGTGAGCATGCATGACTGACGACTTTTCCCTCTTGTCCTCCACAGCCGGACCAGCTGACCAGGAGGGGAGCACCACATCTGCCCCACCACCCAGACGGCTGCAGGGAACCCATTGGCACTGGCACACATATTTGGACCTGGTGCGCCAGCACATCTCGGTCCTGCAAGGGATGCAGGATGCAATGAACCAGAGGATGGAGGCAGAGGCAGAGTGGCGCAGGTGCTTGCTGGATGAGTATGTCCAGCAGTGCACTGAGATTTACGCTGCTATCTGGGAGGCCATGGCCTTCCCCGGTCCTGTGCCAGGTCCTGCTGCTCCTGCTCAGCCTGTGCCCCCCCCCCTCAGTGCCTGACCCCCCCCCCCAGCCCCTGCCATCCCAGACCCAGGTACAGTCCCACCTCCTGCCCAGCCCCCTATTGTCCCAGCCCACATGTGCAGCCATCTCTGAGAAGGTGTCCACAGCCAAAGTGCCAGGGGCTCTTCATCAAGGCAGCACCCTCAGCCCTGAGCCTCCCTCCCCACTTCCAGGCTGACATTCCCGCTTCTCACCTGTGAGAGTCACAGAGGGAAGCACTTTACTTTGTTTACAAACACTTTATTTTTCTGAACAAGGGAGTATTTTAGTTTTTCAAAAAACCAATAGTGAAATAAACTGCAAACATTTTTTCAACAACACCTGTCTCTGTGGTCAGTGTGTGATGAATGCGTACAATGTGTGAATGTGGGGCCGGGAGGGGTTTTAGGGAGGAAGGCACTAGGACAATGGGGACATGGGGCAATCCCACAATTGGAAGGCCCTGGGAAAAATCATCAGCCTCCTTGGGAGAATTGCTCCCTCACGGCTTCTTGAATGCGCAGTCCCAGCTGGTGGGCTTGCCAGATGGCAGCTGTCCGGGGCTGCTCAAAGTGCCTCCCCTCCACATCAGCCTGTGCCCCCCACGCAGGGAGTAAGGACTCCCCTTTCCTCTCCACTAGGTTGTGCAGCACACAGCATGCAGCAACCACATTGGGGATGTTGTGTTCTCCAGCCGACTGAGCAGGCATCTACATCTGCCATTCAGATGGACAAAGGCGCACTCCACCTGGAAGCGAGCCCAAATCAGGCCGGAGTTAAAGAGTTCCCTGCTCGCATCCAGGTGTCCCATGAATGGCTTCATGAGCCAAGGCATAAGGGGGTACACTGCGTCAGCCACCCCCGACTGCATAGTTTCTCTCTGGAAAGAATGCCCCAGCCTGCAGCCTTTGGTACAGGTATGAATTCCGGAATATGCGGGCATCGTGTGCCCAGCCTGACCTCCCGACACAAATGTCTGTGAATTGTCCCTGGTAGTCGACCAGGGCCTGCAGCACCATCGAAAAGTAGCCCTTTCTATTAACATACTGTGCTGCTCGATGGGGTGCTGTGCGGATTGGGATGTGACTCCCGTCGAGTGCTCCACCGCAGTTCAGAAAACCCAGCCCCGCAAATCCGGCCAAGATGGTCTCCAGGTCTTCGAGGTGTACAGTCCTGTGAAGCAGCTCTGAGTTGATGGCCGTCACCACCTGAAGAAAGGGACAAATACAAACACACATAACAGGACATTAGAGGAGTTGCATGAGATGATGAGAGGTGCTCCCCCACCCCTCCCCTCCCAGACCCCAAGAGCACCCCCGCAGGCAACCCCCCGTACTCCCCCACACCACCGCAGGGTGAGGCCAGGTAGGCTTCTACCACTCCCACCCCATCCCCCATTCCCTGTGCCTGGTCCTGACCATCCCCCTTATCTGCCCACCCCCGCCCCCATGGACTGTCCCCCAAGAGTGACTTACCTTCATCAAGACGGCCCCAACAGTAGACCTCCCCATGCAAAACTGATGTCCCACGGAATGGTAGCTGTCGGGGGTGGCCAGCTTCCACAGAGCAATAGCGACGTGCTTCTCCAGGGGGATGGCGGGCCACAAGGGGGTGTCCTGGCATTGCAGGGCAGGGGCAAGCCAGGCACAGAGCTCCTGGAAGGTGGACTTCTGCATCTGGAAGTTTCAGAGCCACTGGTCGTCGTCCCACTGCTGCATAACAATCTGGTCCCACAGTCAGAACTGGTGTCCAGCCTCCAAACTTGCCTCTCCAGGAATAAGTTCAGGGGCAAGGGCAGTGGGGCTGCAGCCTGAGTGAGGGGCTCCGAGCTGGGCTCTGAATCCAGATCTGCCACAAACATCATGGTACTCTCATGAAGATGCAGCAGAACTTCCAGCATCACGGTGTGGGGCCATCGCCTGCCCAGGGGCAGCTCAGGCTCCATGGCCAAAAATATAGTGCAAAGCACAAAAACAAACCTGAAAATAAACTGCTGTGGTGTCCGAGGAAGCAGGGCAACCAAAGCAAGAACTGCAGCAGCTTTGTTTTCCCTCTAGGAGGTAGGCAAACCAGAAGCAGGAGCAGAGCAACAGCTGTCCAGGAGGATCCCTTTAAGCACACGTCTCTGCAAAGAGCATGCAGCAGTGCCTGGAATTTAAGGCTGCCCCTGTGGCCTGCCAGAAGCACTTCCGGGTGCCTTCTTTTGTCAACAGAGCGTCCGGAAGTCTGGATGCTCTTTTTTGACAAAGAGGATTGATTTTTCGATCCGCGTAATGCAGTCTAGATGCTCTTTTTCGACAGAGGCTTTGTCGACAGTATCTGTTGAACAAAGCCTGTAGTCTAGATGTACCCCATGTGTCAGCAGCTCATGGATGACACTGAGTTGAAGTGCCACCATAGCTGTGACCACAGATCAGATCCAGTAATTTTGTGTACGCCATAAATTCATTCTCAAATCAGTACATAAGGTATAACACAATTTTTCACTAGCAAGACCAATTTTGGCAAATGTCAAAGGAGTACTGTCTATGTAAATTCTATCATGTGGACATGCAAGGGTAGTGATCTAATGCAGCATAGATACAGGTTTTGGAGCAGGAATAATTGTAAGCTATCTGCTGAAAAAAAGGCCCTTCCGCAGTTGCCATAAATAAGTTTTGTCTTAACAAGAAATTACTGAGAAATATTTAATTGTTTGGCTTCTCCACACATAATACAGGGAACCCCCTTGAATTTTTACAAACACTAAGGTAATGCTGTACTGTTATCTAAAGTATTACTTAAGGCAACTGGCTCATTTTAAAAATGACTAGCACTCATATTTAACAAAAAATCTCAAAACCAGGCATTTGAGCCCTATTTGTCCAGATATTTAAAAACAGAGACCTGAGATCCTTAATACCTATGTTTGCATGTGTAATTATTGCAATTACACGTGCAAATGAAACAGTTGTATTTACAAGTGCATATGTATATATCTAAATACCTGGATGACACACACAAAAGTCAAAATTGTATACAGTCACAGAAATGATGTGTATAAATACACATGTGGTGAGGATACATTTGGCTTCTTTTTTTTAATATAACCTATAAGCTTTAATTCAACAGTGGAAGAGTTACTATGGAATTAAAGATTAAAATGAACCTCATTCAGTAGTAATCCATCACATGATCCTGCATTCATTAAGTTAATGTCCTCCTATTGACATCAGTGGTGCAGGATCAAGTCCCTAAATCTTAACCCTGCCCACTGATATGCTGAGGATGATCTGTTTGTATGGATAACTGACTTAGATAAGCTGATCAGTGAAAAAGCCCTGATGTCACCTTTCATTTTTTCTTCTCTGTAAGCCAATGTCTCGTGGAAAAAGAAATATCCATAAATTGAGGACATTTTTGAGAAGGCAAGGCAATCAATGAAATGTAAGAAGGCAATAAAATTCAAAATGACATAGAATAGGAGAAGCTGGGGAAATACAATAATTCAATAAAGTGAAACATACACTTGGAGAACACGGCTAGGGATGAAATAAAAACAATACCAGCGCAGATATCTTTGGAAGCCATAGATTATAAGACACAGTATTACCAAACACAAGATTTTGAAAATCATGAGTCAACCCTAACAATCATGCAATTAAACTAAATATCATTGTGTTTCATGAGGATAAATAATAATAATATAATATAATATACATTGCATTCCTTTAATTGGTCTTCTGGTGTCTCAATCTATAGGTCACACTCAAGTCACTATTTTCAAGCTTTTTTTGCAACCATTAGGGCTATAAACTTACCTTTCAAAATGAAAGCTAGAATTTTTTTATAATCATATGCCTCCAGGATATGAGGCTTTAAAAAAAACCCAATGATTTCAAAGGTGAAATTCTGGCCCTATTGAAGTTAACATGAGTTTTACCTGTGATGTAAATGGGGCCAGGACTACACTTCAAATATCATGAGATTTGTGTTAAAATCACAGGAGCTGACAACATTGAAAATATGGACTAAGAAAAGAATCCTTAAGGATCTGTGATGAATACACTTCTAGATAAGAGAACTAAAATTAGCCATAAAAATCCTGAGGTGCATAAATATAGATATTAATTATAGGCTATTGTTTTAGTCTGTGGTAAATTATTAAATCATTAGCCAAACTGGGACTATAATCCATTGACATACAATTATAAAAGTGTTATCACAAGTATGGAAAAGGAAACAGAAGATAAAAATTAAAGGTAGTTTTACAGAAATGTATACAAAAGCAATAAAAAGAGAGGCAAGAGAGGCTATCTGGAAGAAGAAGAGGTTAACATGAAGACCAAGAGACTATAATTGTATAAGTATTATAGGAGATATAGTAAAGGGATTTTAATGGAATTTATTTGTAAACAGAATTTTTAAATGGTCTTGCAAAATAGTTTATAAGTAACAAAAGGGGAATATGTTGTGGGGAATGTTCAGTTTAAGAAGAGGAGAAATCTAAAGGGTTTATTACTAAAAGTTTAACCCCAAGGCTACGTCTAGACTGGGGTTTCTGTTAAAGTATTTGCTCAAGAGAGCGTCTAGATTGGCACGGACGTTTTTGCGCAAAAGCGTCCGTGGCCAATCTAGACGCGCTTTTGCTCAAGAAAGCCCCGATCGCCATTTTAGCCATTGGGGCTTTTTTGCGCAAAACAAAACTGAGCTGTCTACACTGGCCCTTTTGCGCAAAAGGTTTTGCGCAAAAGGTTTTGCACAAAAGGACTTTTGCCCGAACGGGAGCGTCAAAGTATTTGCACAAGAAGCACTGATTTCTTACATTAGAATGTCAGTGCTCTTGCGCAAATTCAAGAGGCCAGTGTAGACAGCTGGCAAGTTTTTGCGCAAAAGCGGCTGCTTTTGCGGAAAAACTGGCCAGTCTAGACACAGCCCAAGGGTTAAATCCTTTTCTGCACTGCACTGATGCAGCTGGGGAAGAATAATAGAAAGGCTCTCCCTGGATGCTAGCACGAGGACAGGCTGTCTCTTAGTGGAGAATGTAGGTGGCTTTGTGGTTACAAACAAGGCACACAAGTCACTGGTTTGGGCCTTGGGACTAGAGAGCTGAGTTCAGTTTTTGGCTCTGATACAGGGTCCCTGTGTGATCTTGGACAGGAGACTTAACCTTTGTGTTACTCTCCCTCCATCTTCAATACTTCTTTCCTCGCACCGTATGACATGTCTGTTCAGATTGTTAGCTCTTTGGGGCAGGGTGGGCAGTCTCAACTGAAAACTCTATATGCTACCAAAATGCAAAGAAATAATAATTACAGTAATGAACAATAATTTCTCCAGAGAGCATTAGGAGAGACAGACCATCAACTAACTTTCTCAAGGGGACATGGTCCAAGGTAGACTCCTCTTGGTGATAGTAGCAAATGCTGTCCTGGGGCACAATTTTCTCCTCTTCAGAGGAAAGTATACTCCAGAGCATCCCTGAATACCATGAGGAATCATGCTCCTTGGCCAGAGGGATTAGTGTATCACAGCAAAGCATAAAGCATGACAGGCATCTGCCCTCTTTTCAAGCTATCGTTACTCCTCTCCGATACCCCCTGAAGTCAGTGGAGAAACAACCATTTATTTAAATGGCTACTGGATCAGCTTCAAGGGAAAATATTATATTACTTTGTGTGACAGTCTCCCAAGGGAAATGTTAGAATCACTAAAAATATACTGCATGAAAATATGCTGCAGAAGCAAAGATTAAATGGTCTAGATGCACTGACAAGAAGAGAGAATAGAGGATAAATTACCATGTTCTTTTCAGTCTGAAATTTCTCTGATTCTACATACTTTACTGCCTCTACTATCCTCAACTATATTATTTTTCTCCTTTTTCCTCTTTTGATGTAATTAAACCTCCTAGATGGTCAATTGGACAAAGTCTCAGGAATACTGTGGTAAATAATCCTTGACTGGCAGACAGATTGACAAGAAGAATAGGTCACCACAATACATTTTGCTATGCTACAGAGAAAAGAAAGTATAGGTATGCTTAAAACAACTATGCACTTAACTGCAAAAAAAATGATATAAAGAAAGGGAAGAAGTGCAAGCAATAGCTCATGGACTTAAGCAATCATTTGGATTTGTGAAAAAAAAACAGTTATTGCATGGCTTCAGCAGACTATTAGGGTATGTCTACACTACCACCCTAGTTCGAACTAGGGTGGTTAATGTAGGCATTCGAAGTTGCAAATGAAGCCCGGGATTTAAATATCCCGGGCTTCATTTGCATCTTGCCGGGCGGGCGCCATTTTTAAATCCCCTTAGGTCGAACTCAGTGCCCGCGGCTACACGCGGCACGGAGTAGGTAGTTCGAATTAGGATCTCTAATTCGAACTACCGGTACTCCTCGTGGAACGAGGTGGAACGAGATGTACCAGTAGTTCAAATTAGAGATCCTAATTCGAACTACCTACTCCGTGCTGCGTGTAGCCGCAGGCACGGAGTTCGACCTAAGGGCATTTAAAAATGGCGCCCGCCCGGCAAGATGCAAATGAAGCCCGGGATATTTAAATCCCGGGCTTCATTTGCAACTTCGAATGCCTGCATTAACCACCCTAGTTCGAACTAGGGTGGTAGTGTAGACATACCCTTAGTTAGTACTGGTGTTGGGATAGCATCTGTCCTAGGGATGTCTACACTGCACGCTTATTTCGAAATAAGCTATTCTGGAATAGTTAGCACGTCTACACTGCAGAGAAGCCGCAAAATTAGTTCAAGGCAGGCTTCTCTAATGTGGACGTGCTATCTTGTTTTAGAGCCCCAGGATGCACTGGGGAGAAATATCTTAGAAAGGCCCTGGTGAAGGGATATTTCGAAATAGCAGCAGTGGAGCATCTACACATGCCTAATTTCGAAATAGTTATTTCAGAGTAGGCATTATTCCTCAGAGAATGAGGTTTACAGATTTCAGAATAAGTCATCCGTTATTTTGAAATTATTTTAAAATAACAGAATGGCCATGTAGATGCTCACATTGTTATTTTGAAATAACACTAGTTATCTCGAAATAACAGTGCAGTGTCGACTCACCCTTAGTATATATGATCTCCAGGGTTCACTACAATGAAGAGAAACCTATGGTGAGTTCTTTGCTGAATGGTTGAGATGGCAATCAAAAAAATTCATGTCGCATACAAACGAAATATTTCGCCAGCCACATGGAAGTGTTCCCTCCTTGAGTACAATATGGTTTTGGGTTGATTTCTAACCGTAGGATTGTTCACAGGGACAAATCTTACTCTTGCATATTCCTCACACATGGAGGTGTGAAGTCAAAATTCAGTGTGGGAGTTGAGTTTTAGCTGCAGAAGAATACTGCACAGGGGGGATCCCTTGTGGCCCTCTTTATAGCAGCACTAATAGGAGTATAGAAGCCAATATAGTGAAGTGGGGGGAGGGCAGTGGTGATGAGCAAATGAGGTAGGATTGTCACATCTTTTACTCACCCACATACCTAGAGCTGTATGTTACCTAGATGCCTCACTGATGGCAGTGACAGATGGATGTTGAGACTGAAAATTATTTTTTCTTGTGAGTCTGTATGTGTGTGTGTTTATCTCGGTACACAGCCCATATATTTAGGCTTTTCACTCCTTTCATGGGACTTGGCCCTTATCTAAAGCTAGACCTAGATCTTTCTGTTCCTCAATAACCGATACATGATGTTATTGGTTAAGTATTTTTTCCTTGAGGGTCAGGCTGCACAGGACCATCATACAGTGGAAGTTGTTTGCATTACTTACCTGAATATATTCCTTTATTGTGGGAGCCTCAGTCAGGGGGAGGAGCTACCAGAGCTATATAAGCCTGTGACTCAGTGACCAGGGAGCTTGCGAACAGGAACAGCTAACAGGGAGTTTGGAGAGGGAGTTTAGAGGGGGAGGTTAGAGGCACTAGGGACTTCTGACCTTCTTTAAAACATAACTCTTATAATAATCTATATTCCAGAGGTTTAAAAAGAATCCCAGTTTCTGCTTAAACTTATTCATTAGAAAGATGGAGACAGAAGCCCAGCAGCACAGTGGGGGCTATCCTGTTTATTGCGTCGAGTGTAACATAAGAACATAAGAACATAAGAACGGCCGTACCGGGTCAGACCAAAGGTCCATCTAGCCCAGTATCCTGTCTGCCGACAGTGGCCAGCACCAGGTGCCCCAGAGGGGGTGGACCGAAGACAATGATCAAGCGCTTTGTCTCCTGCCATCCCTCTCCAGCCTCTGTCAAACAGAGGCCAAGGACACCATTTTATCCCCTGGCTAATAGCCTTTTATGGACCTAACCTCCATGAAATTATCTAGCTTCTCTTTAAACTCTATTATAGTCCTAGCCTTCACAGCCTCCTCTGGCAAGGAGTTCCACATGCTGACTACACGCTGTGTGAAGAAGAACTTTCTTTTATTAGTTTTAAACCTGCTACCCATTAATTTCATTTGGTGTCCTCTAGTTCTTCTATTTAGGGAACTAATAAATAACTTTTCTTTATCGGCCCTCTCCATACCACTCATGATTTTATACACCTCTATCATATCCCCCCTCAGTCTCCTCTTTTCTAAACTGAAAAGTCCCAGTCGCTTTAACCTCTCCTCATATGGGACCCGTTCCAAACCCCTAATCAATTTAGTTGCCCTTTTCTGAACCCTTTCCAAGGCCAAAATATCTTTTTTGAGGTGAGGAGACCACATCTGTACACAGTATTCAAGATGTGGGCGTACCATAGTTTTATACAGGGGCAGTAAGATATTCCGGGTCTTATTTTCTATCCCTTTCTTAATAATACCTAGCATCCTATTTGCCTTTTTGACCGCCGCTGCACACTGTGTGGAAGTTTTCAGAGAACTGTCCACGATAACTCCAAGATCTCTTTCCTGATTTGTCGTAGCCAAATTAGCCCCCATCATACTGTACGTATAGTTGGGGTTATTTTTCCCAATGTGCATTACTTTACACTTGTCCACATTAAATTTCATTTGCCATTTTGTTGCCCAATCACTCAGTTTGGTGAGATCTTCTTGGAGTCCCTTACAGTCTGCTTCTGTCTTGACTATCCTAAACAGTTTGGTATCATCCGCAAACTTTACCACCTCACTGCTTACCCCTTTCTCCAGATCATTTATGAATAAGTTGAACAGGATTGGTCCTAGGACTGACCCTTGGGGGACACCACTAGTTACCCCTCTCCACTCTGAAAATTTACCATTTATTCCTACCCTTTGTTTCCTGTCTTTTAACCAGTTCTCAATCCAAGAAAGGACCTTCCCTCTTATCCCATGGCCATGTAATTTACACAAGAGCCTTTGGTGAGGGACCTTGTCAAAGGCTTTCTGGAAATCTAAGTATACTATATCTACTGGATCCCCCTTGTCCGCATGTTTGTTAACCCCTTCAAAGAACTCTAATAGATTAGTAAGACAGGATTTCCCTTTACAAAACCCATGTTGACTTTTGTCCAACAAATTATGTTCTTCTACATGCTTCACAATTTTATTCTTTACTATTGTTTCGACTAATTTGCCCGGTACTGAAGTTAGACTTACCGGTCTGTAATTGCCCGGATCGCCTCTAGAGCCCTTTTTAAATATTGGTGTCACGTTGGCTACCTTCCAGTCATTAGGTACGGAAGCCGATTTAAGGGATAGGTTACAAACCACAGATAATAGTTCAGCAATTTCCCATTTGAGTTCTTTTAGAACCCTTGGATGAATGCCTGCCCTGTGGGCGGGTGGCATATGTGTGCACCCATTGCAAGGAGCTCCTGACCCTCAGAGACCGAGTTCGGGCTTTGGAGGCCAGGGTGGCTGAACTGGAGGAGCTAAGGGAGGGAGAGAGATATGTTGATGAGACTTTCGGGACACTGTAGTACTGTCCCACCTCCAGTCTGAGAGCCCCTGTGCTCTTAAGGAGGATGAAAGTCTCAAGGGAACAGAGCATTCAATGGGAGCAGAGGGAAACCATCCTGTAGTTGGGACCCTCCTCCCAGAGGATGCTGCGGTATCCTCTCGCACTGAGGATAACTCTGAGGGGGAGGAAATGCCAGTTAGGAAGAGGCAGGTGTTAGTAGTGGGTGATTCGATTGTTAAAAACATAGATAGTTGGGTTTGTGATGACCGGGAGAACCGTATGGTCACTTGCCTGCCTGGTGCAAAGGTTGCGGATCTCTCAAGGCATCGAGATAGACTTATGTGTAGTGCTGGGGAGGAGCCGGTGGACGTGGTACATGTAGGTACCAATGACGTAGGGAAGGATAGGAGAGATGTCCTGGAGGCCAAATTTAGGCTGCTAGGAAAGAGACTGAAATCCAGGACCTCTATGGTGGCATTCTCAGAAATGCTTCCAGTTTCACACGCAGGGCCAGGTAGGCAGGCAGAGCTTCAGAGTCTCAATGCGTGGATGAGACGATGGTGTAGGGAAGAGGGATTTGGATTTATTAGGAACTGGGGACACTTTTGGGGGAGGGGGAGACTATACAGGAAGGATGGGCTGCACCTAAACCAGGGTGGAACCAGACTGCTGGCACTAAACATTAAAAAGGCCGTAGAGCAGTTTTTAAACTAAGAGATGGGGGAAAGCTGATTGGTGTGGAGATGCACGTAAATCGGAGGGAGACTTCTCTTAGAGGAGAATCCATTGATAGAGATTCTCTAAGCTGTAGTCAGAAAGAGAGGAGGGGAGAGGGCAAACCATGAGCCAGAGCAGACAAACAACCGCATATAAAGTAATCCAATGCACCAGGGAAGGGCAGACAAATAAGCAGTGGCAAATATTTAAAGTGCTTCTACACAAATGCTAGGAGTCTGACTAATAAGATGGGTGAACTAGAGTACCTAGTATTAAATGAGGAGACTGACATAATAGGCATCACTGAAACCTGGTGGAATGAGGAAAATCTGTGGGACACAATCATACCGGGATATAAAATATATCGAAAGGAAAGAGCAGGCTGGGTGGGTGGCGGAGTGGCACTGTATGTGAAAGATAATGTAGAATCAAAAAAATAAAAATATTAAGTGAATCAACATGTTCAATAGAATCGCTATGGATAGTAATTCCATGCTCCAATAATAAGAAATTAGCAGTAGGGATATATTACCGACCACCTGACCAGGACAGTGATACTGACATTGAAATGCTGAGGGAGATTAGAGAGGCTACCAAAATAAAGAACTCTATAATAATGGGGGATTTTAATTATCCCCATATTGATGGGAACATGTCACCTCAGGAAGAGAAGCAGAGATAAAATTTCTCAATGGCTTAAATGACTGCTTCTTGGAGCAGCTAGTGCAGGAACCCACAAGGGGAGAGGCAATTCTCGATTTAGTCCTGAGTGGAGCGCAGGATCAGGTCCAGGAAATAACTGTTACAGAACCGCTTGGGAATAGTGACCATAATATAATAATATTCAACATTCCTGTGGTGGGTAGAACACCTCAGCAGTTCAGCACCCTGGCATTTAATTTCAAAAAGGGGAATTACACAAAAATGAGGAGGTTAGTTAAACAGAAATTAAAAGGCACAGTGACTAGAGCCAAATCCCTGCAAGCTGCATGGAAACTTTTTAAAGACACCATAATAGAGGCCCAACTTAAATGTATACCCCAAATTAAAAAACATAGCAGGAGACCTAAAAAAGAGTCACCGTGGCTTAACCACCATGTAAAAGAAGCAGTGAGGGACAAAAAGACATCTTTTAAGAAGTGGAAGTCCAATCCTAGTGAGATAAATAGAAAGGAACACAAACACTGTCAAATCAAGTGTAAAAATGTAATAAGAAAAGCAAAAAAAGATTTTGAAGAACAGCTAGCCAAAAACTCAAAAAGAAATAACAACATGTTTTTTAAGTACATTAGAAGCAGGAAGCCTGCTAAAAAACCTGTGGGTCCCCTAGATGATCGAACTATAAAAGGCGCAATCAAGGACGATAAAGCCATTGCAGAGAAACTAAATGATTTCTTTGCTTCAGTCTTCACGGCTGAGGACGTTGGGGAGATTCCCAAATCTGCACCGTCCTTTGTGGGTGATGAATCTGAGGAACTGTCCCAGATTGAAGTGTCATTAGAGGAGGTTTTGGAACAAATAGAAAAACTTAATGTTAACAAATCTCCGGGACCGGATGGCATTCATCCAAGGGTTCTAAAAGAACTCAAATGGGAAATTGCTAAACTATTATCTGTGGTTTGTAACCTATCCCTTAAATCGGCTTCTGTACCTAATGACTGGAAGGTAGCCAACATGACACCAATATTTAAAAAGGGCTCTAGAGGCGATCTGGGCAATTACAGACCGGTAAGTCTAACTTCAGTACCGGGCAAATTAGTCGAAACAATAGTAAACAATAAAATCGTGAAACTTGTAGAAGAACATAATTTGTTGGACAAAAGTCAACATGGCTTCTGTAAAGGGAAATCCTGTCTTACTAATCTATTAGAGTTCTTTGAAGGGGTTAACAAACATGCGGACAAGGGGGATCCAGTAGATATAGTATACTTAGATTTTCAGAAAGCCTTTGACAAAGTCCCTCACCAAAGGCTCCTGTGTAAATTACATGGCCATGGGATAAGAGGGAAGGTCCTTTCTTGGATTGAGAACTGGTTAAAAGACAGGAAACAAAGGGTAGGAATAAATGGTAAATTTTCAGAATGGAGAGGGGTAACTAGTGTTGTCCCCCAAGGGTCGGTCCTAGGACCAATCCTGTTCAACTTATTCATAAATGATCTGGAGAAAGGGGCAAGCAGTGAGGTGGTAAAGTTTGCAGATGATACCAAACTGTTTAGGATAGTCAAGACAGAAGCAGACTGTGAGGGACTCCAAGAAGATCTCACCAAACTGAGTGACTGGGCAAAAAATGGCAAATGAAATTTAATGTGGATAAGTGTAAAGTAATGCACATCGGGAAAAATAACCCCAACTATATGTACAGTATGATGGGGGCTAATTTGGCTACGACAAATCAGGAAAGAGATCTTGGAGTTACCGTGGATGGTTCTCTGAAAACTTCCACACAGTGTGCAGCGGCAGTCAAAATGGCAAATAGGATGCTCGGAATTATTAAGAAAGGGATAGAAAATCAGACCCAGAATATCTTACTGCCCCTGTATAAAACTATGGTACGCCCACATCTTGAATAGTGTGTACAGATGTGGTCTCCTCACCTCAAAAAAGATATTTTGGCCTTGGAAAGGGTTCAGAAAAGGGCAACTAAAATGATTAGGGGTTTGGAACGGGTCCCATATGAGGAGAGGTTAAAGTGACTGGGACTTTTCAGTTTAGAAAAGAGGAGACTGAGGGGGATATGATAGAGGTATATAAAATCGTGAGTGGTGTG
This sequence comes from Pelochelys cantorii, assembly GCA_032595735.1. Classification (NCBI taxonomy): domain Eukaryota; kingdom Metazoa; phylum Chordata; order Testudines; family Trionychidae; genus Pelochelys; species Pelochelys cantorii. The sequence continues at coordinate 236,159,269 of CM064327.1, forward strand.
GAGAGGGCCGATAAAGAAAAGTTATTTATTAGTTCCCTAAATAGAAGAACTAGAGGACACCAAATGAAATTAATGGGTAGCAGGTTTAAAACTAATAAAAGAAAGTTCTTCACACAGCATGTAGTCAGCCTGTCGAACTCCTTGCCAGAGGAGGCTGTGAAGGCTAGGACTATAATAGAGTTTAAAGAGAAGCTAGATAATTTCATGGAGGTTAGGTCCATAAAAGGCTATTAGCCAGGGGATAAAATGGTGTCCTTGGCCTCTGTTTGTCAGAGGCTGGAGAGGGATGGCAGGAGACAAATCACTTGATCATTGTCTTCAGTCCACCTTCTCACCTGGTGCTGGCCACTGTCGGCAGACAGGATACTGGGCTAGATGGACCTTTGGTCTGACCCAGTACGGCCATTCTTATGTTCTTATGACCCAACTTTCTTCCCTGGCTACTCTGTTAACAGAGGCTGTGCCAAGTATTGCTATTGTAAGTACTAGTCTGCTGTGACATGATAAATTGTTCTAAACATGTGAGAATTCTGCCAGTCTTTTGAGCCTTATATAAATTGGGACTATTTCCTCCAGGAATCAAAACAGTGGTCAGCCATAGGGTAGATCAAATCTGAGCTGAATACTATGAAAAGGGGTAAGGACAAACTCATCCAAAAGGCTCCCAAATCATACAGCCATACAGAGGAGTGTATTAACATTGCTTTCCTGAATATATTATCATACTGTGAGATCCAGGGGAAAGCAGGAGGGGGTAAAGGGCAGTTGCCCTAGGGCCTGGAGATTCAAAGGGTCTTGTGATTCTGGCTGCTGCCACTTCCACAATTCTGAGGGCTGGGGGAGAGGGGGTCAGTGCCATGGTCTGGGCAGTGCTAAGAGCTGACTGCCCTGCCCCTGACCTTTCCACCTGAAACCCTGCCGCTTCTGGGGGCATGGAGCCAGCCCCCCTACACCTAGCCCTGGAGCCCGCAGTGGTAAATTGTATAAAATAAGCAGCCTCTTATAGAGACAGGGTCATTCTCGCTGGACCCCACAACTGACATGACACTAACCAGGAGGGACAAACCGTGCTATAGGAGGTGGAAGGACTTTGAAACCTACCACAATCTCCATGTAGAAGATCAGTGACACCTCATAAGTCATGACTATAAATTGTTTATTTTTTTCAGGGCATGTTTTTTCTGTCATACCTTTTGTTTTAAATAAATACTGCATTTTATGAGGACTGGCTGGTCATTGGTTAATCCTATCATAGGCTCTGGTGCACAGCAGAACAGCAAATGCTGAGCCAGATTCAGACTTGCTAAGGTGATCATAGTGAATTGCATGAGGAAATTGCGTCCTAAATCCCTGATCTTGAGGTAGAGAAACGTGAGTTACTGCCCTGAGAAAGGGAAGGCTGGAGACCAGACTGATCACGCCCTCAAGAAGGCCACAAAGGTCTGAGGTGCAGTCATCCTAGGCACGCATCCATATGAATTTACATTATTTCTTCAAAACCCAGAGGGGTTTGCTGTATTCTCTGTCCAAACATATCAGAGAGCCCTTTCACACTAGCTAAGTCTTAGGGTATATGCCATAGGGTAAAATTCTGCTAATAAAAAGGAATTGACAGGTCTCAATTACATTCCAGGTGTACTCCTTCCCAGGTAATTTATGGAATAAAATACTCCTCCTGGACTGCTGCAGCGTCAAATGAATGTCCTCTTTTGGCAGAAGCAGAAATTACAGTTTTTACAATGAGATTCTTGCTGCAGTGAGATTTCTCAGCAAGGGAAATAAAAGGATTTAAGTGTACGCCCCCTCCCCTCCCCTTTCATTCATACACACCATTAACTCTCTCGTCAGAGATCAAGTTACAATGTATTCGGCAGCACTTCTTGGTCAAGTCAGTGACTTCAAGAAAACCTTTGTTCCCATTAATGTCTCCAAAATTCCATGTGGCTTTGCAGCCATGTAACTGAAACTCTTCAAACAATATTGAGCAGCAATTATGAATGGAAAGGGGTTCCCTCCCCCCCCCGCCCCCCACCACTTGATCCTATTAAAACTGACTGGGAATATTTGGCTTTTTTTCTAATCCCTGATTTTTCCTTTCAGTGTTAGCATATTCCCAGGCACACTGAAACTAAATAAATAAACAAACACCCTCCACTGGGTTGATATTACTCCTAGAAGGCTGGAGAGTGGCCTTGGTACTATAAATGTTCGGCTGTTGGAAAGCAGTACAGGAGTAAACCCATGAGGCCACATCTGGGAATGTGAGTGTGTGAATGGAAAATAGCTACCCTCCCACACAACAGGAATTCCATCAAAAGTATGTACTGTGGATGGAAGGATAGAAAAATATGTTTGGGAAATCACTAAGGAAACCCAGATACATTGTCATTGCCAAAGTACAGAAGACAGTACAGTTTGTGACTATGACTCAAAATGACTAAAGCAGAGGCCTCTAAAATGAGGTTGATGTAGCAGGAAAATATAAAGAGAAGAAAAACCTATTTTTAACAAATGATCTAAAAGAACATGATACTCTCTTTTCACATTAATGGGGAATATAACTGCATCTTATTTCATCCCTGTGGCTTGTTCAGGCCACAGAGACTGGAAAAAATATGCTTGTTACAGCATTTTACTGTCAATATTTTTTCCACAATTTCTAAACTGTCAGCTATCTACCTCATTAAACATCCCATTCTCAAGGATTTCCTATTTCTTGATGATTTAAAATTGTAACATTGATTAATATTTCTGCAGAAATATGTATGTATGTAAGCATTTGCATATGTTTACATAACTAACTCCTTCTGGCTTTTTGAAAATCTGATTTGACCTTTACAATGCAGGCATTTCCCAAACTGTCATGCTTAAGTGAATGTAAATTGTATGTTTGCAATCTCCAAAATGCAGCACAATAACCTCACAGATATACCTTAATCTCATCCAGTTATTGTGTGAATTTCTAAGTCCATAACTACAAACTAATTTTCCTCTGAAACATCTAAATATGTTAGAACTTATGCATCACATGGAGAATGCAAGAAACAGTAATTTCCTTAACAGCATCAGTTTTTTTAAAAAGCCATTGTCAATTGAAGCATGTTCCATACAAAAAAGGTTATTGCAGTCACCGTAAACTCTTATTAAAAGACATTATTGTTCTCTGGCATATAACCTAAAAATGCTATTTGATTATGGATGAGAAAGTTCCCTCAGTATAGCTTTGTTTTACATTATACTGTCTCAATTCTCTTCTTGATCATAACACATATTATTTACTGAAGCACCTGAGTCATAACAAAGAGGAAATTCTATTGAAATCCACAGGAATTTAGTCATTCCTAAAAGCTGGCAACAGAAGACAACGTGTAAACATTTCTTTTATAATGTTCTGTAACATAGCAAACAGCAAGTTGATTGTTAGATAAGGACTCCATCACTATAAATTGTATTAGCCAATGATCGATCTATTTGCCTGCTCTTGTTAACAGTAGTGAAAACATCCTGAAAAAAATATTGTTTTGTAACTTGTGACTGTGTTTACTGTACAATTTATTATACTTTTCTTTTGGCTAGTAGCTTGAAACAGATGTTACTCCTAAAAATAAATATTTCACCCAATTGCTAATGTTTTAAATCATATTCAGTAAATGTACAATAGCACTTACCTCATGATTCCAATCAGATGCCTGCAATATATTCACCCAACTTCCCACTTTTGTTCAGACATAATTTTTGAAAATATGTCTTTTGAGGCTTACATTTTCCATTTTTTCCATTCTTTAGCTGAAAGGAAAATTTTGAGATAGGAGTAACTGAAAAACTACAATTTTCCCTTTGCACAAAATAACTTTAAAAAGGCTAAAGCTTTTTTCTACATAACTCAGAAATGATTGTACTTTGAATGTATAATGTGTTCATTGAGATATCGCTTTTGCTAGCTTAAAAACAAAATGAAAATAAATGAATATTAAAGTTTTATGCAACTGATTGTTTTTATGAGCTTATCTGTGTTTACCAGTTAAGAGACCTGGTATTCAGCTGATGTAAATCAGTGTAATTACCCTGATTACTCTGGAGCAATACCAATTTAGACTATCTGATATTTTAGCTCAATGACCTACTGAACATTCTCATTTTGGGTTACTTCCATGCCATTGCACGTTCTCCATGCACTATAAGAAGACAAGGAACTTCCTGAGGTCAAAGTGTTGAATTTACATGAGGTGGTAGTGCAGGATGTTTGCGAATGACTCATTGAAACACAAAGCTGGCTTCTGGATTTTCAGGTGGATCTGGGAAATATTTTTCATCCATGCCAAATTTAACCCGTCCTTGTCCACCATTTCTGCGGGAGAAGATCTGAAGGACCGTCAGTAATGTTGATGTCCTAAAATCTGTAGTATCCCCAGCAATCAAAGGTCATCCACGATGCAAAAGAGCTAAGTATTCTGGCCCTCCAAGCAGCCACCAATCCCTTGCCATTCCCCAATCCCTGCCCCTAAAGGATGAGGTACCAGAAAGTCTATGCAGTGAAGCACATTTTGTTATCACAGTAAATTTTGCTATCAGCAGGTTTTTCCACAGGAGGGACTGATAGGGCTCTCAGAGAAGTCAGTGGCTGCAAGTGAACAGTGTTTCTGAACTATGGTGAAATACTGGTTTAGTTTGAGCAGAGTCAGTCCTGTCAGCTCATGAAATTGGACAACACAGCTCTCCAAGATATAAAACAGCAGCGGCGTAGGAAACCAGGGCAAAATTAGAAGTCTACTTTCATCTGTACTTGATTGCAGTATTGGCCCAATTTTTACAGCTTCTTTGCATGTATGCAAATGTTGGGGGGGGCACAAGGAGTTAGAATCATAGAATACTAGTACTGGAAGGGACCTCGAGAGGTCATTGAGTCCTGCCCTCATGGCAGGACCCAGTATTGTCTAGACCATCCCTGATAGACATTTTTCTAACCTACTCTTAAATATCTCCAGAGATGGAGATTCCACAACCTCCCTGGGCAATTTATTCCAGTGTTTAACTACCCTGACAGTTAGGAACTTTTTCCTAATGTCCAACCTAAACCTCCCTTGCTGCAGTTTAAGCCCATTGCTTCTTGTTCTGTCCTCAGAGGCCAGAAAGAACAAGTTTTCTCCCTCCTCCTTGTGACACCCTTTTTGATACCTGAAAACCGCTATCATGTCCCCTCTCGATCGTCTCTTTTCCAAACTAAACAAGCCCAATTCTTTCAGTCTCCCTTCATAGGTCGTGTTCTCTAGACCTTTAATCATTCTTGTTGCTCTTCTCTGGACCCTCTCCAATTTCTCCACATCTTTCATGAAATGTGGTGCCCAGAACTGGACACAATACTCCAACTGAGGCCTAATCAGCGCAGAGTAGAGCGGAAGAATGACTTCTCATGTCTTGCTCACAACATACCTGTTAATGCATCCCAGAATCATGTTTGATTTTTTGCAACAGCATCACACTGTTGACTCATATTTAGCTTGTGGTCCACTATAACCCCTAGATCTCTTTCTGTCGTACTCCTTCCTAGACAGTCATTTCCCATTCTGTATGTGTGAAACAGATTGTTCCTTCCTAAGTGGTGCACATTGCATTTTTCCTTATTAAACTTCATCCTGTTTACCTCGGACCATTTCTCCAATTTGTCCAGATAATTTTGAATTATGACCCTATCCTCCAAAGCAGTTGCAACCCCTCCTAGCTTGGTATCATCTGTAAGCTTAATAAGCGTACTCTCTATGCCAATATCTAAATCATTGATGAAGATATTGAACAGAACCAGTCCCAAAACAGACCCCTGAGGAACCCCACTTGTTATACCTTTCCAGCAGGATTGTGAACCATTACTAACTACGCTCTGGGAACTGTTATCCAGCCAGTTATGCACCCACCTTATAGTAGCCCCACCTAAGTTGTATTTGCCTAGTTTATTGATAAGAATATCATGCGAGACTGTATCAAATGCCTTACTAAAGTCTAGGTATACCACATCCACTGCTTCTTGCTTATCCACAAGACTCGTTATCCTATCTGTGATGGGTGAAGCAGCTCTGCACTGAATCCGCAGGGCCCAGCCAGGGTTACCTGGCTGCAGAGGCCCCTCCCCCACAGCCCTACTGAGCATGCCCAGGCTATAGCTCAACTATAAAAGCCTGGGGAAGGGCTCATTCTGTGCTGGCAGCTGGAGAAGAAGGACCTATGAAGGAAACTCCTGACCAGCAGTGACCTGAGACCCCAGAAGAAGCCAGCGAAGATGCTGAGGCATGTTGGGTCATCGCAGAGGCCACCCGCCAAGGAAACATTGCCCAAGGGAGGACAGCAAACCTGACAAGTAGGTGGGGAGTAGCTCCAGTGGCCCAATGCTGGCTGTTACCTATTACCTTGTTATCTTCCAAGTGTTTGCAGATGATTTCCTTAATTACTTGCTCCATTATCTTTCCTGACATAGAAGTTAAACTGACTGGTCTGTAGTTTCCTGGATTGATTTTATTTCCCTTTTTATAGATGGGCACTATATTTGCCCTTTTCCCGTCTTCTGGAATTTCTCCTGTCTTCCATGATTTTCCAAAGATGATAGCTAAAGGCTCAGATACCTCCTCTATCAGCTCCTTGAGTATTCTAGGATGCATTTCATCAGGCCCTGGTGACTTGCAGATATCTAACTTTTCTAAGTGATTTTTAACTTGTTCTTTTTTTATTTTATCTTCTAAACCTACCCCCTTCCCACTAGCATTCACTATGTTAGGCATTCCTTCATCAGATGTCTCTAATTTGCTGTTCTCCTTTCTACCATACCTTAGAATCATGAACTCTATGATTTCATGATCACTTTCACCCAAGCTGCCTTCCACTTTCAAATTCTCAACCAGTTCCTCCCTATTTGTTAAAATCAGATCTAGAACAGCTTCCCCCCCAGTAGCTTTTTCAACCTTCTGAAATATAAAGTTGTCTTCAATGCAGTCCAAGAACTTATTGGATAGTCTGTGTCCCGCTGTGTTAGTTTCCCAGCATATATCTGGATAGTTGAAGTCCCCCATCACCACCTAATCCTGTACTTTTGACGATTTTGTTAGTTGTTTAAAAAAAGCCTCATCCACCTCTTCCGCCTGGGTCGGTGGCCTGTAGTAGACCCCTAGCATGACATCACCCTTGTTTTTAACCCCTTTTAGCCTAACCCAGAGACTCTCAACACGTCTGTCTCCTATGTCCATCTCTCCCTCAGTCCAAGTGTGGAAATTTTTAATATATAAGGCAACACCTCCAACACCTTTGGAAGTGTTGCATAGCCTTGATGGTCAGAATTGCTCCTGGATAGAGTTCCCTTCTTCAGACCAGTCAAAAGAGGTCTATACAGAGAAGCACACAGTGTGCCTTTGTGAAGGGTGACAGAGATTCTTTGCTCCCTGAGTGCTGAAAGGTGCACTGTCTCTGTCTTAATTAATTCCATATTTTGGCTTGGACAGATTAGTTGTTAACAGTAAATGTCAGAAAAAAGTGAGTTCATCGTACACACATGAAAAATGAAAAAATATTTCCAACAATAATTGAAATTTATATAAAGGCAAAATAAGAAAAATTCTGCTTGAGAATTTATTAGAATTTCATTTAGATTTTATTGACTCAGGCTATTTTGACAAGTGATATTTATAATTTGTCTTTTAATAGTTATAAAGCTTTAACTTATTGAATCTCATTATCTCCAGTCACCAAAAAAATTGTCTACCATTCCATTGGCTGACTGCCCACCCAATTTCCTGCAATAGTGAAAATTAAAATAAATACTTAAAACCCATCATTTTGTACAACTGTGAATATTTAAATTGATAAAAATTTGAAAAAATGATTAAAAGTAAACACTGATATTACCGATCAACATTATAAAAGATAAAAATTGATTTCTGCTTATCCATAATATTCCACAATGTGTTTTCTTTGTGGTTAAGAATGTTACAAATTGTACCTGCAGTTGAATCTCTAATTTATGTGTCTGATTACTGTGACTTGATGCAGAATATTATGGCAATTATATCTGTAGGTTACCATGGATGTAGCTTTCCTTATGTGCATACCAATGCACATGAAATGTTCTGAAAATGGCTATTTATGAAAAAATTTAATTGATAAAAACATACAAAGCGTCCTAGGCCACAGAACTGATTTGCAAATCTTCAATGACAATGTCATATCTATCCAGTAATTGTCAAAGATTTTGCCACTGCATGGAAAAATTATACCAATAAATATCACTTGCAGAGAGCACGTGCATGAAGCTGTTGTAATCTACTGCAGTGCTAAATTAAAACACAATTCTATTTCTGTACCTTTACATGTGAAGTGAGGCTGGTTACAGGACTAGAGTAGGGATATTAAGTTACCCGTGGTTGTTACAATGAAAAAAGTCATTATAAGAAATGGAATCTACAATACTTAAAGCTTTTTAAAAAAAGTCTCCAACAATTCCTATTTTCTACTGAAATCCATAAACCAGCATTTATGTCAGTAATAATGGAATTGTGCTATCTTTACCTCACTTACAGTTTAGTACTGTTGTTCTCTGGGGATATATTTCACTGTCAGTTTGTATTAGCCCATTGGAGTGAAAAGGAGTTTTGGAGGAAAAAGAATTGTGTACTGCTGTGCTGTTTTTACACATAATGTTCAGTAAAGAATTGGCTTTGAAATTTGCTGCAATTTATCTATCATTGATGCACTTACCATGTGCAGCTTTACCAAGTAAATACACAATGGGGTACATTATACTGCCCGTTCTTGTAATAATGCCTAAGTTGTGCGATTGGCTGTTATACAACACTTCCTGCCTACCTTCTCCTCATCTCAGTTCTTGCTATCTTAAAAGCTCTATAGGGGCTTGTCTACACAGCAAAATTATTTTGGAATAACCGCCATTATTCTGAAATAACTATGCAGGCATCTATACAGCAATTCTGTTATTCTGACATAATTGTGAAATAACGATGTCTTATTCTGACTTCTGTAAACCTCATTTTATGAAGAATAATGCCTATTCCAAAATAGCTATTTTGAAATAAGGCATGTGTAGACGCTCCACTTCTGCAATTTCAAAATAGCCCCTCACCAAGGCCATTCTAAGTTATTCCTCTTCGGGCTGTAAATCAAGATAGCATGTCTACATTAGGGAAGCCTGCCTCAGACTAATTTTGAGGCTTCCCTGCAGTGTAGAGAGCTTATTTCAAAATAAGTTATTTCGGAATAACTATTCCAGAATACCTTATTTTGAAATAACTGTGCAGTGTATACATAGCCTAGGAGAGGATATAATAAATCAGATTATTTACATTCTGTGGGGACATGTCTACACAGCAGATCTAAACTCAAAATAAGCTACACAACTTGAGCTATGCTAATTGCATAGCTTAAATCGAAATAGTTTATTTCAACTTTTGACAATGTCTATACAGCAGTTATTTTGAAATTGAGCACTCTTCCACCGACTTCCCTTACTTCTCATACCGGAGTCGGAGTAAGAAGAACGTTATTTTGAACTTATTTTGAAATAATTGAGCTTCCTGTGAAGACGAACACAACATTATTTCGGAATAACTGAGGTTTGAAATAATGTTGCTGTGTAGACAGAGCCTGGCAGAATAAATACATCCATTGGTTATATATATGTATTTGGAAGAGTCCTCTGGGTCAGAGTTAAGGATGCTTTGAAACATATAGGCTACGTCTAGACTGGCATGATTTTCCGCAAATGCTTTTAACGGAAAAGTTTTTCCATTAAAAGCATTTGTGGAAAAGAGCGTCTAGATTGGCACGGATGCTTTTCCACAAAAGTGCTTTTGCACAAAAGCATCCATGGCCAATCTAGACGCGGTTTTGTACAAGAAAGCCCCGATCGCCATTTTCACCATCAGGGCTTTTTTTGCGCAAAACGGTTCTCAGTTGTCTACACTGGCCCTCTTGCGCAAAAGCATTTGCGCAAGAGGGCTTTTTCCCGAGCAGGAGAGTCATTGTATTTGCGCAAGAACACTGACGATCATACATTAGATCGTCAGTGTTCTTGTGCAAATTCAAGTGGCCAGTGTAGACAGCTGGCAAGTTTTTGCGCAAAAGCAGCTGCTTTTGCGCAAAAACTTGCCAGTCTAGACGCAGCCATAATGTATGTTTTTGCATGTCAACAATATGGTTTAATGAAAATATGAACTAAAATAGTTATGAAATATTTATATACTTTATTTGCCACATCAAAGACTTTGAAAAGCTTAACATATTTTATGGTGACATTCTTCTAATACATTTTTAGAATGGTCATATTACTCATTGTGGCAACCAAAACTGCACATTCATAAAGGTGTTTTTCTTTTTGCAAGAAATAGGGCATGACTCATGAATGTAAAGTTTATAAATGTGCATAATTTTTTTTGACTTTTTTTTCCAGAGTAGCTGCTTCTCTAAATTATTAGGTTCAGCTTTATTTCTTGTGTATTTGTTTTAAACTTTTCCACAGCAACCAGTTTGTGGTCTAAAAATGAATGAATGAACATACTTCTTGCTTCTAGGAAATGCGTGCATTTTTTTATTCATTTAACTGGGTTAAGAATACAATACAACCTATATCCTTATAAGGCAATCTTCTATATTAATAGACTACCTGAAATGTATTAAACACATTACATTAAACACATTACAGTTCTGCTCTGCCTTTCTTAAGCAAATGATAACTAATAACAATGTTGTCAGTCCCATGGGTTGCTTTAGATAGCATTCATTATACAGTTTATGAAAAATGAATTTTATATTTGTAGAATGCTAGAAATAAACCTCGATTAATTATTCATTGTTAAAAATATTACTTGTAATTTAACTCTTTTTCTATTCAATAATCACACATACACTAGTCCTGATTTGTAACATGCATTAATTCAGCCTGATTCTTCATTCTGCTACACCAGTTACATGCTGATATACCTCTATTGAAATCAGTTAAATCAACATTAACCTGTAACTGGTGGAGTAGCAAAGAGGAGCATTGTTTCTTAGCATTTGCCAAATGATTTGGATGCACATTATTAGCAGTGTTTGCAAACTGTTCATTTAGAACATAAGAGCATAACACAATAGAACAGGAAGGACCCTCTTTGGTTGTTAAATCCAGTTCCATGGTATTGCAAGTACATAATCCCAATGATAAATTGATCCATCTGAAAACGAGATAGGTTCCCTTCCTCTAGTGCTTCCATTGGAAGGCTGTTGAAAGCCTTCAACCATGCCCCTAAGCATGAAGTATGGTTCACCTCAGTCATATGGCTTCTGATTCTGGATTCCATCTGAGAACCTTTCAAAAATACAATTGTATGATGTTCAGCTCAATCTCATATGTTGGAATACAGGATTCCAGAACATTTTCACAATTATCTGGTGGTTCTCCAGGGGTAATGAGTATTATGGCCTCCCAAATGATAGAAAACTGAACTCTCAATTTTATTTGCAAACATATTTGTGATCTAGCATTTTAAGTATACTGTGAGAAACAGGGAGAGCGCTAAAATAAATAACCAAGTTCCATGCTATTTATTTAGTCCCTGTTGGCATACCTCTTTCATATATACAATCTCAATGATTATACCCTTTTCTCAGCCCTTCCATACCCTCAAGCAATATTCGTCAGATTGAATTTTGTCTATACTGTGGTGTATAGTATGCAGCTGAGGACTGAATCTGGCTCACCTATTAATTTTTAAATACATATTTTTCTGTGTCAAATCTTTCCTTTAAGTATTTTAATATTTTTTCACCCTCAGATGAAACTTCCCTTTGATTTCAAAAATAACAAAGTCTAACATGGAAGTCCCCAACATCAGACTGAGATGATATCCCTTGTGGAGGTTAAACCGTGGCTTAGTCTCAAACCCTGTGTACAGGGCACTGCACTGTTGTGCTGCCCAACAAGCAGACCAGGAAGCAGATTTTGAGTCAAGGGTTGATCCTGTGCCCAACGAAGCCAATAGCAAAGCTCCAATTGACCTCAGTGGTGTAAGAATGGATCATCTGACCCCACAACCAGACTCTCATTTTTCTTCTGGCACTGGAGATCAGAACTGTACCCTGCAACAACCCTATAAGTATTACAATGTATATTACTCAGAAAACCTAGGTGGAGGCAGGTGGAGCCAATACTCCTCACATTCCCTGTTGCCTATCAGTATGGGAAAGGCATGGCAACTAGACAGTAGCTCTTTACTCTCCTTCCTCCACTCTGCTCCCTGCTGTGGCGGTAACTTGCACCTTGAGGTCATTATCCACTTTACTTCCCTATGCAGTGACACAGGATATGAATTCCTAGGGTGAAAAAACACTATTTTGGGGGGGACAGGGATATAAACTCTTAATTATATTGTTCAAATAAAAATGCTTGCAGATAATTTTATACCTCACTGTTATGTATAGCAGCATGAATGTATATTGTTTCCTTTAAAGTATCAACAGTTCCAATACTTAGAACATGTTCTGTTACAGTTTCCAAATATATTGTATATAAGTACACAGAAAACACAAACTTTGAATTACTGATATCTAGTACTTTATATGGCTAAAAGAAACACATTGGTAATCTTCTGAAACATGTTCAAAATAATAGACTTCCTGTACTTAACCCTAAATACTTCACAGAACATTCTTTAGTTTATCCCAACCATTGGAATTATTTCTAATTTATGAGTAATACTCCCTTGAAAATCTTGAGACTCTTGTTTTTATCTTGTACTGTAAGTCAATAATTTATGAAGGAGATTATTTCATGCAGGAACATTTTTAACAGGGGACTGAGTTTTAAAAACAGTACTATATGTGATTACAGATTAATGAAACAAACAAAAAGCTGCTTACGGTTTCCCACAGTGTTTTAGCATTGCCTCATAAAGTCAAATATCACTTAGGGACAAATGCCAAAATTTCAAAGTCCAGTTTCAAAATCCAAACCTAGGCACATAAATAAAAGTGGGTTAATTTTCAGACTTGCTGAGCACCTGCAATGCCCACTGAAGTTTAATGAGTTATGAGTGGATCACCTCTGAAATTTAGAACATTTTTATATAGGTGCCATCTAGGAGTGTTCTTTAAGCAGAGAAATATTGGGAGTATGGGACAAAGAAATTGGGCTTATCCTAAATTGTGCCAGTCTCATAAACACAGCCCTCTAAACACATAAAACAATTGCAGAGTCGCCCCATGTCTGCCTTAATATCAGAATAAACACAGAAGACCCAAACTTCTGATATAGTTACAACTCAGTGAAATTGCAGGCATAGGCCAAATTTGAAGACCTTTTTAAGGATTAATGGTAATTTGCCAATTGTTCTTCATAACTGAAAATTTCTTCTTCAGCAGTCACTGACAAAAAAATTCCCTACAACAGAGAATTCCACATAGATATGACTTCTGCCAAATGACTGCTATTTCCCATTATTCCCAGTGGCCATAGGCCATTGTAACTTGCTGACAGTTAGGCGGCCATTTTCTGAATTGCAGCTATCTCCTACTACTCTTCATGAAACTAAGGCCAAAGGCTGGCTTTGTTTTTTCAAAACAGTGGAACTCAGTTGACACTTGAAAGAGGGCAAGCTGTTGTGGCGCAGTCCCCTTGAGAACAGGGGATGACTGTAGTCCTTTGGAAAGAGGCAAATTCTTCACAAGTTACTTTGAAGAAGATTTTGATTGACTAGTTTCTGCTGAGGGATAAAAAATAATGGCCCCAACTGATTATTTGTCCCAAATATTTCAAATAGGAGCAGGTGTGTGTGGAAAAATGTGGAGAACAGGATGGAAGGGGGTTTGAGTAGGCAAGCTCAGATGAGTAGGGAGGTACAAGAGGCAAGGGGGAATTTGGGTCAGGAAATAGGAGGGAACTGGGATATACCCTCTAAACACAACCACTATTGACATCTTGAGTGCCAGGATTTCTTCACCAGAACTGTAGGAGACCAATTCTATCAATCTCAGAGCTGTTTATTTGCATTAAATAAAGTCTAATTATAAGTCTTAGAAACTGTCAGGCTCCTGGCATAACTTTTTGAAACAGGAAAGGATTGGCCAATCCTTTCCTCTATTTACAATTTATAATTAATTAAATGTTACAATAATAAGAAATTTAAAACACTTGGGACTTAAACTATTCTGTTATACAGATGTAATATTATATTTATTTGAGATGGGCCAAACCACAACCCTGAACCTAGCTGTGCCCAAATTTTGAGAACTAGATTCCAGTCCCCTTGCATCTTGGATTGATCTCTAGTATTTGTGCTTTACAGTAGAAAACTTCCTCCCCGGAAAGAATCCGAATCTCAGCCTCTGCACATAGAACACCAAATTTCTATTAAAGAAAGCTGGCTTGTGATATATTGGGAAGCGGTGAAGCATAAGCAGCAGTTGTGGATTTTAAAATTCAGATGGCTCTTATGTCTGATTAGTGATAGTGCTGTTAGCAATTTTGACATGGCGCACTGTCAGAAAACAAGAAAACAGACACTCTGGAGATGAGAGAGAGGACCACTGAAGTAATTTAAAAGAATACGGACTGTCAAAAGCAATCAAATGAACACATGAATCTCTATTACAGGTATCACAAAACAGTCAGATGAGACATCTGGACAAATCTCCAGCAGGAGTTACTCATGGCATTATACATTAGGAATAGCAGTAATAATGGCTGGCATCCAGTTGCCCAAAAGGCCTGTCATATTGACCATGTGGATTAGCAGACACCACTATCTTGCAACTCATCTGATGAAGTTGATCTTCAAGTTGATCTTACCCACAAAAGCTCATAATACTATATATCTTTTTTGTCTGCACTAGGAAATTATTTTTGAAATAATTTATAACTCCCAAAATAATTATTTCGAAATAAACTTATTCCCCAAGGAAATATTATTCCCCAGGAGTTATTATTTCAAAATAACCAGCCCATTATTTCAAAATAGCAGGCTTGGTAGTGTGGATGATCTGCTTGTTGTTTCAAAATAAGGGGAGTTATTTTGAAATAACTCCCAATAGTGACCAGTGCCAAAGGATTACTCGTTATTTTTAAAGTTACAGACTAACGTAGCTACTCCTCTAAGACTTTTTACTACTATCTAAGATGATCAGACCTGACTCTGCAGGATCCTCTCTGTTACACCTGCTTAGGAAATTAATTAATTAACAGTATAATAGAACATAATTTGCTTTGAATACCAGACAGCATAGTATTGCCAATCCAGAGCATTAAAAAATCAGTCATCTCCTTCCCCTCCAAATCAAGAGAGAGGCTTAAAAATCATTAGGTATTGCAAATGAATCTTTTGTGGGTTCTTTTTCTTTGCATTTTGTCTTTTCAGCCTTTAAGTTCATGTTTCCATTCTTTTCTCTACAATCATGTGGGTTAAAAATCTCTCCCCTCCCCCCACCTCATGGAAGTTGAGTATTTCACACAATCACGTGTCTCCAGGAGGCATGACAGGTGTGAAAGGAACTTAAATTTCTTACAGGTACTGTCCTATCACAAGCTGGGTCCCTGCCAGCTTTTTAAATAACTCTCTGCTGGCTTTTGCCCCAGCTCAGCACCCTCTTTCTTTCACCTCTGAGGCATGAAGAAAAACACCAAATATCTGGAGACTGAGAGGAGTAGACAAGAATTGGCCACTGAAAGCAACACTTTGCATCATTATTCAAGGAGCTTCTAGAACCTTGCCGGTGACAGCTCCAAAGGCACAAATGGATTGAGTGCCCAAATCCCATCAACTTTCAATGGACCTAACTGTCCTCTCTGGAAAGCTGCACCCTCTCAACCTTACAGAACACATTTCACTGTGAGGGAAATTTTAAGAAAAGAGTTGTATATGAAAATCAATGTGCTGGACATTATTAATCACTATTATTGTCTCCTGACAGGGGACATGATAGCAGTTTTCAAGTATCTAAAAGGGTGTTACAAGGAGGAGGGAGAAAAATTGTTCTCCTTGGTCTCTGATGAGAGGACAAGAAGCAATGGGCTTAAATTGCAGCAACGGAGGTTTAGGTTGGACATTAGGAAAAACTTCCTAACTATTAGGGTGATTAAACACTGGAATAAATTGCTTAGGGAGGTTGTGGAATCTCCATCATTGGATACTTAAAAGCAGGTTGGGCAGATCTCTAACAGGGATAATCTGGATGGTGCTTGGGGACTGGACTTGATGATCTCTTGAGGTCCCTTCCAGTTCCAGTATTCTATGATTCTATGACTATTATTTGTATAACTGTAGCACTGGGAAGTCATAGTGATGGACTAGAAACTCATTGTACTAGATGCCACACAAAGATGGAACAAACACTAATCTCCTGCATTCCCCTTGCTATTATTTCAGTTATTTTAGGGTCCTTCCCTGTTCTGCTTGATCTTGTAGTGGAGTAGTAATAATACATTTATTTTCAAGCCACAGCTGAAAGTGAGGCTGGATCATGGACCAGCATCATAGCTTCAGTGCAGGGTGAGCCACAAAGGGCATGTGGATAACAAGTAAACCAAATCCTTGTTTGCATATAACTGATATTGATGAAAATGACAACCAAATGTATATCTGGCTGGGATTTTCAAAGGTTCATAAGGGAGTTGGGCATCCAAATGGCCAAGAAATTCTTCTACTGGGTTCCTCTAAGAATGACAAAGCCCCTTGTTAACTGCTGACCATGGCCCTGATTCAGGATTAACATTAAGCATATGCTTAACTCTCGTTAGTTTCAATGACAATTAAACATGTACTTAGGAAAGTGAAGTCTATGCTTAGATGCTTTTCTGAATCTTCTGAGACAAGAACCATGAATACTTCACTTTAAAAGCTCACAAGAGAAACTATTATTCTGGTAACACTGAATATAGTAGAGCAGTGGGTTCTATTCCTGGCTCTGCTACTAGCCTGCTGGTCATGTAGCAGAGCCATCCCGTCCATTGGATGGTTCAAAGCAGTCATTCTGGGCCTGTGCTTTGGGGGCCCTATGCTTCAGGAGGCATGAGCTGGGTGGCATGGGGGCCAGTGGCAATACCACCAGCCCCACTCTGCTCTGTCTTACCACCTCTCAGTGTTGCTCAGGATGGGAGTGGTTGGGAGCTTTGAGGAAAGGGAAGAATTGGGGTAGGGTGGAATAGGAAGAGGTAGGGTGAGGGTGGGGGCTTGGAGGAAGGTGTGAAGTGGAGGTAAAACAGGGGCAGGAAGAGGTGAGGTAGGATGGTTCCCAGGGCAGAGAGAAGGTTGTCCCAGGATCCACAAGCCCTAGGGATGGCTTTCTGTGCCTCAGTTTCCCCATCTATTAAAGGGAATAAATAAAATTTTGAGCTCTACTGATGAAAAAGGCTTATATAAGAGCTGAGTATTAAAAAGGAGTAGTTCTGAGACCAGTTCTTCTGATAGCGTAACTGGGCACAGCACCATTCAACTGCATAAGATACAATTATGTCTCTGCCACTTTGTGACCGGTCAATTCACATCAGCTAAGGATCTGGCTCATGAGCAGTAGTACATACACACAAAATCCACTAAATCAGACAGGACAAGTTCTGTAGCAGATTTCATTGTTTTAATGTTTCATAAATCCCAGTGGAAACCCTTCCATGAATTTCTAGTCTATGATCAATAATATGAATATGACACCAAAAAGAATTACAGAAGAGAAAATGCAGTTTCCGTCATATTAGATGGATGAGAAAACTTATTATTTTCTTCTTAATTTTTAAAGAGCCACTGCAGCATGCTAATAAATTGGTGCGGTCTCCAAAGGACACTAAAGAAAAAAAATACTTGTCTGCTGCAGTTCATAAATCTCTCATGTGCTTTGGAATTACCAATGCCTTCAGGACACAGGAATGCAAGCTACTAGTTTAATGTCAACTTTGCAACAACAGTGAATGCTTAGGCAAATAATGAGAAAAAAAGTAATGCATAATTAAAGCTTTTGTTAGATAAATTCTGGGTTATGTTTATTTTAAGGGTGGCAGTGAAATACATTTGCACCTGTGTATGTTCGGAAGGTGTCATATTCACAAGTCTTGCTGCACAAATAGGGTCTCAGCATACAATACAGGGATATGCATTTCAAAGAGAATAAAATGCAAATAAACCTAATATTTAATTTTCAGAACATACCAAGATTGCTATCACAGTGGTCCTGAACTGTAGATTTAAATGAATGATCAAGAGATGTAGATAATAAACTATAAGCATTTTCAATGAGGTATCTGATCTGGCTAAATGAGGGCTAACTTGTACAGATACTGTCTTCCCTGTTCAAGCTCTGTGTATGGAGGAAGGATGGTCCAATGGTTAGGGCACTTGCCAGAGTCTTGGGAAACTTGATTTCAAGTCACTGCTCCTCCCTATGCTTTCTGCATTAGCTTGGACAAGTTACTTGACTTCTCAGTGCTACTGTTCCTCACTGGTGAAACCAGGATAAGTAATATTTCCTTATTTCTCCAGGGTATTATTATTGTTACAAAAGGCAAATCAAAAGCTAAGTTATCTGACATGGAAGACTAACGTGTGAACCCACTTCTTTCTCTTTTGTTTTTGTGTAATTAATTTAAATAAATATACACTTGGAGCTGGCTATATTATAGCACAAAAGATTACTGGAATGTTTTTGTCACTTAGGTTTCTAGCTACTATACCCACTAATCAGGTAATTAATACTTTACCTGGAACAAATTGAACCTGAAGTTATTAGCATCTGCAAATTGGAGGTACAAAAAAGAAGAGCAGGAAAAGACTGAACTAAAAACCTGGGTGAAATTCTGGCTCCACTGAGGTCCATGGCAAAATTCTCGTTGGTTTCAATGGGGCCAGGCTTTCTCTCCAGATTATTTTATTTACTGCAAGTCAATGAAAGGGGGTGGAACTACAAATCTCTTTCTCTGTGAAAACGAGTACAAGGAACTGGAGTGCCATGCTTCTTATGGATTATTGTAACTGATAAGCCTCTTTCAACATTTGAATTGACCTTCCAATGCCTAAAAATGTAAAGGCCTAAAAGTCTAGCCATTCTACAATGTAATATGTTATTAAATGGCATGATACTGTATCTTGACAGTGCAAAGCAACGGATGAACTGAGCTTTAAAATGAAATCTCATCTTTGAGTTGTTTCAAGAAGCCTCTCCTGACACTGAGAATACAATTGTTCTAGGTCTAAGTGTATTCCCTATCGCTAGTTTCAGTTTCACTGTAAGCAGTCCAGTTATGCAAACTAATCATCTTCAGCTACCAGCCATTAAAAATTAAAATTCAGTGGTATTGCCTTTCACACTGTTCTCAAGGCGTTCCCTATAATGCTTTGGTAGTGATTTTACTTTTCAAGTATCTTTTGGGCAGCCATCCAATACTTAGCTTGATAGAGCTCTTTGTATTAGTTACTTGAAAATTAACATCCCCATCAAGCTAGTGCTTGTCTTGACTGTGGTTCCAAAGCACACAAGTGCCAGTGTTAGATGCTTATAGATAATCACCATTTGAAACCAACTGTGTCCACAGGCAATTGCAAAAGGAACAGTCTTCTGCATTACTTCTTTTTATTTACAGCCAGGCCTTACATTTGGGCCTCATTCCAGTACATAATGATACATTGCACAATAGAATGTCACCATGGTTAAAGACAGAAGAAAAAGATGGTTTCTACTAACAACCACAAATTATTTATTGCCAGATAGGGCTGCATCCAAGCATTTTCAAAACCCCTATTGCTTAGATTTGAATAAGAAGTTGTTTGCCCAGCAGTCCTCTCTAATGCCAATTATGTATTTGTTCAACTGCTTCTTCAGTACTGCTGAAATACAAAGTGTTAAAATGGGACATTTGCTCAAGCCCTTTACCACATCTGAAAAGGACCTGAAAGCTGCAAAATGCAGAAGCAGCCTATTATTACTCCAGTAAAAAGTTTCTGACCAGTCCTAAGCAAATTATAGCCTTGATATTCTACGCTAAACCTCCAATTGTATGTGTCATATAATACACTTCCAAAGGGTGAAATTCTGATCTCAGTCACAGCAGTGTGTATCTGGAGTCAAGCTGTGAAAGCAAGTGGAGATACTTTGTTTTTTGTACTCCACATTTTGTACTCCAATACTTTGTATTCCTCATTTTGTGTAGCTTTTTCAAATTTTTTTCTGAAGAGTCTTTTCCGAAATTTGGTCCGACTACACTGGTCCAATTTTTGGAAAATCCCCCTCTTTCGGAAGATCCCTTCTTCCTCATGGAATGGGAAAGACAGGGCTTCTGAAAGAGCACTTTTGCACTTCGCAAAAAAAAAGTGGAAGAGCAAACACATTCCCTGGATGCGGTGGAGTTTTTCCAGGATACCTCTGGAAGTGTAGACGTACCCTTAATGTACTAAATCTACTATAGATTTGAGATTTGAGAGCGTTTGTGTGTCTGTCTGTGCATCCATCCCTCTGTCTGGGAGTCTGTTTGTTTAAGAGCTCCTCCTAAATGGTAAGAGCTAGGACCACCAAATTGCTGAGGGCTGGCTGCCCATGGTCCTTCTGCCCAAGGCCCCCACACTTTGCCCCAGGATCCATGGTTACTGTCAGCTCCACTGCCTGAGCACATCTGCCCTGAATCCTGCACCTCCACCCCCTATCCTGATCCCCCCCACACACACCTCCCAACCCCCTGCCTTGACTCCTGCCCCTACACTCACTGCCCTGACTCCTGCCCCACCACATTCTGCCCTCAACCCCCCTCTCTCCCCCACACACACTTCTCAACCCCCTGCTTTGACTCCTACATCCCCCTCCCCACTGTCCTGAGGTCCCACAAGGACCTGAGCATTGTCAGCTAAATTCTCTAGTATGATAATAATTGTTTAATGATGTGGACGAAGGAGTCAGTGTTGTCTTGGCTTTATGGACCTAATCCAAGACCATGATCATAAATGGGAAGACTCCTTTTCATTTCATTGGGCTTTGCTTTGGTTCACAAATGACCAAGAAGCACCACATGTGAAAACAAACCTGCCTGGTTAAAATGAAGAACCTAAAATGCTTCTTTTTGCATTGTGTCTTATAGCAACACTTTCAAAATGATGGTCCTGTGAAAAAAGTTTGTTCCAGCTTTAAAGTTATACTGTGGTAGTTAAGCTTTGCAAAAGGTTCATCATGAATTAAAAGCAGATCTCAATAGCAAAGCTGTTGCTATTTGTTTATTTTATGTAATAAAAATAAAACTTGTATAACACAGAAGAAGGCAGCTGCTGAAGGTCTAAGGTGACTCCAATTACTGTAGTAAAATTTTACAGACAATTTTATGCAAAACAAGCAGAAGTGGATGTTAAACGTTGGGAGATGGGGGAGGTGTAGAAACAGAGAAGTGCACTAAATATGTTTATGATTTTATGATAAAGCCAGTCAAATGACCTTGTAGTTCTACCAGTAAAAAGAGCTGAGATATACAAGTATGTCTACACCTAAAGGGTGTGTCGAGTACAGACACTACAACAGCTACCTTGGGTATAAATAACAAAGTAGACAATGAGGTGCAGCATACGCAGGTAGAATACACTGCCCTGCACATCTGAATCCACAGAGTAATACCTTACACATACTCTCCATGCATCCAAGCAGTGCCTCCCAAGTCTACATTGCTATTGTTAGTAATGCCATTTCTGCTTCCTGCCTGGTCAGTGAAAAGCTCTGGCAGGGGGAAGCCAGTGAACAAAGGCTCCAGCAACAGGGAGCTGCCAAGCCCTTTGTCCACTACCTTTTTGCTGGTAAATCTTTCACTGTAGCTTATAACTATACATGTAGTAGTACCTGTACTCCACTTGCCACTAAGCCTTATATATGATGGCTTATGGTCACTTAATAATAAGAATCAATATGAGCCTTTTTCAGCTCTTCTCAACTGAAAGTAAAATACACCCCACTATCCCAGAATCTAGTGTAGATGGGAAGTTATAACTTTGGGTGTGTCTAGACTACAGGGTTTTGTCGACAAAAGTGGCTTTTTGTCGACAAAACTATACCTGCATCTACACTACCGCCAAGTTCTGTCAACATAATGAACTCAGCAGTTTTGTCGACAGCGGTAAACCTCATTCTACGAGGAATAATGAACGCCTTTTGTCAACAGAGTTCTGTCAACAGAAGGTGTTATTGCATCTACACTGTCCTTTGCATCTACACTCTCATGTCAACAAAGTGGCTTGCTTTGTCGACAGAACTGGATGAAGTCTAGACGCTCTTTGTCGACAGAAGCTTTGTCAACAGTATCTGTCAACTAAGCCTCTGTCAACAAAAGCCTGTAGTCTAGACGTATTCTTTGAGACATAGTCATCAGTGCTAGGTTGCAAACTAGGCTAGCCATACAATGTATGGTGCAAACTTTATCAAACATGCCCAGTCAACATAACCTCTTCTGTGAACTAGTCCTTACTGAAATATTGACACCATGGAAAGTTAGTCCAAGGGCTAATCAGCTACCAAGTAAGGTTTTAGAAGACAGGTCAAGGTACTATAGGTGTTAGAGGCAGCACACTGGCATTATTTTTTTTCCAAGATTATTTAATGAGGCAGCTTGTTCCTTTTGCAGACTCCTAGAACTTCCCTAACCCTTGTTTTATTGGCTAGAAAGTGAGATGTGTCACTCAAAATGCCAGGTGTTTACCTTGGATCATCTTGCTCAAATTGTGGATTACACCTTTTATAACATGTTGGTAGTCTTATACTGAGTGTTTTTTACTGAAAAATGCCCAAATTTTATAAAAGCCATTATTTGTTTTTTACTGATTTTCACCTGAATTTGGGAACAACCAAGTGTGTGAAAATATTGGTTATGTTAAGAAAATTTAACACATTACATTAGATTGATGTGTTTATTCTAATTAGAAATTAGTGTTAATACGAGGCTATCTATAAACTTAATGGAAGATACACATGCACATGTGCTGAAAATGAAGGGTCTTGTGCACAGTGTACTGTGTCTTGGATAGAACTAGCTAGAAAATTGATTATACCTTTTTTAGTGAATTGTGCTGTTTCATTTTGAAAAAAATCTGAAAACTTCAAAATATTTTGTTTGACATTTTCAGAACAAAACAATTTGATTTCTCAATTCAAAATACCTTTTGTAATTTTCTTTCACATTTTAAAAAATGTTTAATAATGCTCTCACTCTACATGAAACATTTCCTTTCAAGTTTTGTTCAACCAGAAACAGAAAGAATTTTGACTTACCTAAAATTTCCAATATTGGTTCAGCCAAAATGTTTTTCTCCAGATTTGACAGCACACCCAAACACACACACACACACACACATTATTTTAGCTTTACTTTTTCATTTTTAGTTGTTTCTCTTAATTTAAAATAAATGTCCTTCAGACTCTTTATGTACATGATTACATTTACTCCACAGGTAAATGGTCATCATACAGAATGCACTCTCCTAGCACTTACCCTCCCAGAGACATTATGAGTCTAAGACATATTTGCATTATTGCAAGGTAATTAGCACTTTCTACATCAGATAAATTGTTTGGCCACGATCTTGACTGTCATCATTATTTCTATTTTTCCATATATTTATAAATTTTAAGGTAAGAAGGGACCACTGTGACAATATAGGTTGAACCTCTCTAGTCCAGAAACATCTGGTCCAGAAACTCTCTGGTCCGGAAACATCCATTGTCTGGAATTATTTTAGTTAGTTGGAAATCCACTCTTCATAGGTGTGGCCAAGTTTCCCGAAGTCCCATAAAGTTTGTTTATAGCCACCAGTCCTAGCTCTCAGTGTTCTGTGCTGTTATTTGCTCTAATTTACCCCTAAATGTTCTCTTACATCCCAGTAAGCACTGGAAGTGTTGGTAATGCTGCTAGACAATATTGACCTCCCATGGTCTGGAAAATTCTCTTGTTTGAAACTAGGAAGATCCCAAGAGTGCCTACTAGAGAGGTTCAACCTGTATAGTCTGGTCTCCTATGTAACATAACCACAGAATTGCAAATTCTTAAGAAGCATCCAATTCCATGGTGATGAGAGTCACATACGTACAAAGACAGATAGGTAAATTTATATCTTAATTCAGGGGTGTCCCACATTTAGCCCATAGGCTGTACGTGGCCACCAGTGCATTTCATAAGGCCCATGACCTACTTCAACACAATATGCTAATGGCTAATTCATTAGCATTTTGTCATCACGTTTACATCATTTTAGTTTAAACAACTGTGTAAAATAGACAATACTATACTTAGAAAAAAACCTATCTAAACGCATATGAAACAAACTG
The DNA here is from genome assembly GCA_032595735.1 of Pelochelys cantorii. Classification (NCBI taxonomy): domain Eukaryota; kingdom Metazoa; phylum Chordata; order Testudines; family Trionychidae; genus Pelochelys; species Pelochelys cantorii. The sequence goes on from CM064327.1 coordinate 236,183,560, forward strand.
AACTGAAAATGGAAATCAAAACAAGTGATTTTTAAATCTTATTCCACATATTTTAATCTGTTTGGCCCATACAATGTTGTGCTTAAGTTTTTGTGGCCCTCTTGTGTAATAAGGTTGGACATCACTGTCTTAGGGTATGTCTACACTACAGCATTATTTTGAAATATCTTATTTCGAAATAACACGTCTACCCACAAAAAGTATTTTGAAATAGCTTTTTGTTATTTCAAAATAGCGCACCCACACTGAGTGGACGCTGAATCGCATTTAAGGCTGGCCGGAACCAGGTCTGGCAGGGCATCAGGTCAGAAGTGTCTTTGTGTGGCTGCTGTCTGAGGCTATCTGAGGCCTGTGCTTAAAGGGACCCCCCCCCCCACCCCAGACAGCTGGTTCTTAGGTTTCCCTGCTTGCTTGCCTACCTCGATGAAGGACAGCAAAGCATTTTGTCTCTGCGTGCTCTGGTTGCTCTCACTTGGGATACCACAGCACTCTGCAACATGGAGCCAGACCTGCCCCTGGGCACTCTGGTGCTTCTCATGGATGCGTTGCTGTGAGCCTGGCTGCACTTTCTGCAGGCTGCCATCCAGGATGTCCATCAGGGGGCTGTCAGTATCCAGGAGGCCCTGCAGGAGAGCTTCCACCACAAGGAGCACTAAGAGCCTCCCTGGTCTGCCCCAATGAGCGCTTGTGCCTCATTCCTCCCTCACGTCCTTCCACTTACCCCTCCCTAGCCCCCCTTCCTGATGTCAAATAAAATACACGTATTTTCATGAACACAAACTCTCTTTGTTTAAGAAAACTGGGGTGGGGGAGAATGACACTCTCGTGAAACTGGGGAAAGGAGGCGGGAGAGGAGAAGGGAGAGGGGAGGGGGAAACCTGGGAGGAGGGAACTAGAAGGGGGAAGCAAGGGAAAGAAGGGGGAGGGGAAGCTCAGGGCCCAGGGTTGGGGGTCTCACCAGACCAACTTGATTTTTATGCAAACCTGCTCCTAGGTTCGTATGTGGCCTTTGGTGGCCAGGCTGACAGCTATCCTCCCATAGACGGCTGCGTTCCTCCATCTAGTGTGGAGATCATGGACGTTGGGGGCATCCCCCCCAAATCTGAATAAGGTCCATGATCTCCACCCTGGACCAGGAAGGTGCCTGCCTTCTCTGGGCCCTTGCAGGCTCCTGGGAGCTGGCAGACTGCTCCTGGGGAGTGGTGGAGGGCTGTCTGCCAGTGGCTTGCTGGCTCACATTTTGGAGCCACTGGGTCAGGGGCAGTGACTGCTGGCTCTGGGCTGGCAGGCTTAGAGCTGGGCTCTTGGGCTGCCAGGCTTTAAGGGCTCTGGGGAGGGTGGAGGGAGAGGAGTGTTCTTGATTGAGGCTGGAGTGGCCACCAGGGCACCCTGGGAAGGCTGGAGGCCCCCTATTTTGAAATAAGTGTCTACACAGCACTTATTTCAAAATAGCTATTTCAAATTTGGCTTTATTCCTCATGGAATGAGGTTTACCAAATTCAAAATAAGCACTCCATTATTTCACATTAATTTCAAAATAGCAGTTTGGCTGTGTAAATGCTAGTAAAGTTATTTCGAAATAACGGCTGTTATTTCGAAATAACTTTGCTGTGTAGACATACCCTTAATTTATAAAAGAAAAAACAAAAAATTGGAGATGTGTGATTGGTGTAAAGTCTAGAAATGAGTTCTGAACAGGAAACTTGCTGCTTCTCTTTCTGTCTTAAGAGTAAATCTCCAGCTAAAGCACATTCCACATGGTAATTCCATTCAGGATGATAAGTTAGGTGGGGTCGTTTTTTTGGCAAAAGTATTGACTTCAGCCTTCCCAAGATTGTGAAACCAGACACTTTAAGGCATTGTCTGCACTGAGATGGAGTAAAGCAGAGATCAAGTTCCTGTCTTCATTGGTAGCATAGTAACTTGTATCATGCAATATAGGAAGGACAAAGGATTAGATAATACCTTGGACAGCACAATATTTTAAGTCTGAAATCAGACCTGGAGAGACAGCTTAAGAAAAATGACAGCATACTTAACCACTTGAGCTCCTTAAAAGGACATGGACATTAACATTCTTGAAGCAATACCAAAGCCTTACGCCAGTGGAATTTTTCAGTGAAGTATATTGAATGTTATTAATGACTGTTTTTTCAATGGTTTGTATATTGCATTTCTAATGCTCTATTTATGAGAAAATTCAGAATGATAAAACAACTGTCCAGAATCATGCATACAGTAGGTGCCTGGATCTGATTATATATACACAGTTATTCCAATGTTGCTCCATTGGTTTTAGTGGAGTTATTCCAGTAACATCAGTGTAACAACAACCAAAATATGGTCAGGCTTCATCTACATGTGTGATTCTCTCTTTTGTGTGGAAGGATGTGAAGAGAAGTATTCAGTAAAAAAAAAAGGTTTCAGAAAGGATCTGTTTCATTAACAAGTAGTGAAATAAACAGGAAGAAATGTAGGAATGGGATCTGCACAGAGTATGCATAAAAGCCGGTGGCACATGATGAGAAGCCTGTGTGTGTCTGGCAGCAGCCTTACCTAACTTATACTAATGAACCACTGCATTTCCACGAAACTAGATCCCTTCTGGAACGTGAACCCCTTTCATCAGTTCCATTCCTCAGACTTCAGGCTCCATTGTAATTTCACCAATGACATCTTATTGACATTGCATAGTATTTTTCACTGATGATATTTTGAGCCTTTCTCTTTAAAAAAAGGTCTGAATTTTATGTTTCTAACTCTAAATTCCAAAACAACCTCCATTCAGTATCTGCCTCCAACTAATATACTGCAAGAATGACTGTCACGAGATACCATCAACAAAATGATGGGTTTTCCTCATGTATCAGGTAAAAGACAAAAAATAAACAAAGATAAAAAGCATCACCAATAGTTTTCTCTGGTGGAACTCATATATGCCACTATGCAAAGATACCATCGAGCACATAGGGTGTATTCCCTGCATTCTGCAGCTCCGGGAGGAATTCCATAATGACTTGGCTCTGGTTGTGCATGTAAGGTACAACCTAGCTTCTTGCAATATCCTTTCCCCCTTAAATATGTCCAGATAAATAACATTCATCATTGCTTTTGTATTTCTAGTGTGTGCATTAATATGGGTGACACATGCATGGCAAACAGATTGAAAACAAAATGCCATGCTAATGTAGTACTTTGTACAGCTGAAAAATACCCTCCTGAAATTATGGCTTGATTGAAGACAATGTATATTTGCCCATCAATCACCTTTGTTTTAGATATCAATTAAAACTGTTTCAAGATGAAAATTACCACAGGCAGAAGTGGAGAAGCACTGTAAATAGAAAAGAGGTTCAGAGAACAGATGTGGGTCTGGAAGGGAGAATATGTGGAAGGGAACCTATTAAAAAATGCATGTTAATATGAGAAGTTTATTTAAATTTGGTCTGTCAGATAGTACATTGCATTGGGAACCCCTCAATTTAGGGATTTCATTTCATATATACATAAAGTAAAAATTTATCTCAGCATAGAAGCAAAATAGTAGTCCATGGCTGAACTATATGGGACATCTGAGAAGGAAAAAAAAAACTTTAAAGGTAAAATTAACAATACAATAGCAATGTAGAGCCAAATTTTCAAAAGTAATTGGCTGTTGGGTGCTAAATTCTTTCAAAAATCTGAACACATCAGCTAGGTACCGAAATAGAAGCTAAGAAACTGGCCCGAGTAGTGGGTGTTGAATTATTTTGAAAATTAACTAGTTGCTTTTGTGAGTTAACTTTTATCTCATGTTATTTATACAGCTGTAGTGGATGTATCCCATGCAGCTTTATTCTATATGTAGGAGAGTGTACTGACTGATGATTAGTCACAAAGAATTAATATTCCTGACCAAAGACTGGGCCAAACTTGCATCTTAACTGATTTCACTGAGACAAGTTAAAACATTTTATTTTGTTCTTTTGTCTCTTGCTCTATCTTTGTTTATGCTGAAGGCCATTCTTTGTAATGATTTGTACCAGATCCTATTCTCACTGGAATAATTTGGAAGTTTGCCATTGACTTTTATGGACACCAGAATTTGACTTACTGGACTAAAAGCTGTATTGGGTGACAAAGATTCTTGCCCATTAACTTTAGAAGGGGGCCCTTGGTAACTGTGGACCCAATCAAGTCTTCACTGAAGTCAGAGGAAAGATTTCTATTGGCTTCAATAGGAGCTAGAACAGGACCTGTGAGCAGAATTGATTGAGCATTAGATTGAAAACTGTCCACATTTCCTGTCTATTTATAATGCAACAGCCTCATTCCCCATGTGATTACTCCAGTTTTATGCCCATGTAATATAAATCAGCTGGGTTACATCAGTATAAAACTGAAGTACTGCACTGGTGAATCTGATTCCATACAATTAATTCTGATGAGTGGCTGATAATAATATTGTGTATCATAATATTCTGATGAGTGGCTGATAATAATATTGGGTATCAAGAATTGAAAGTGTTTGGGGACACTAGCACATTTTCAAAATAGAAAAAAAACCCTACAACTTCCAATAATGAAGGTTAATATAATTCCAAAAAGGAAAAAAAAAAAGGTTAACAGGGAAAAATGAATGTGTGCCCAGAAGACATAGGGTGGTGGTGGAGATATCTGATAAGTGCAAAAGGACATTAGCACCAATTTAAGTAGGTCTGAAGAATCAGTGGTTCAGAAAATAGAAAATAATGATACACTCAGACAAGTAATGATGATGTACCACAGTTACATGAAATCCACTCTAACTACCCAAAGGCTGAATCGAGTTTCAAAGTTGATGAGAAATTAATAGTTTCCACTATGCTAAGCCAGAGATATTTCTCCTGCACAGAAGCCCTTAATTGACTGCCTAATTGCCTGTAGCTTGGCTCATGTTGACCATTCATGCTAATTATTTACTATGAATCGGTGATAGTTATGACCAGCATGTCAAGCACATATTTAATCCTCATTTTACAACTTTAGAAACTGATCATCAGCCAAGTACTCTGGAAGCTCTGATAACAAACTGCACTTTTTGACAGAATAACTTCTAGGTACCTATTGGTCCTTGACTCTAACATTTTGGTGTGTGAAAAATTATAGTTCTCTCACTGATGTCAATAGGAGTTTCACACATGTAGGGAGAATTTAATATAAGAATTACGATCTGCCATGTCCGCTACATATTTTTTCCCTGAGCAGAAATTCATTATGAATGTAATTGCAATTTATGCATTGCAATGCACTAGAAATTAGAGATTCTTTTGCAACTTCACAAAATTCAAATCAACACTCCCTGGGTTCACTTCTACTGCAACAATTATACCCTTGAAAATGACCCTAGTGGGAGCTATAGCATGCATAATTACTGTGTACATTAGGGAATGATTTACCAAAACCTACTGAAGTCATTGGGAAGACTTCCATAGACTTGGTTAAGTTTTTGATCAAGCCCTTCTACAGTTCTCTTATACAGCTGAGATGAAAACTAGTCATTTCAATTTATTGATACCTCTGGTTTAGAAATTTGGAAGTAAGCCTCATTGGAATGGGAATATTTGCTAGATTGACAGCTGTGCCTGATGCTATCTGAGACTGAAATATATTTGGAATGGTTTTCAAATAGTATTTCAGTATTTTTGCTTACGGTCATGGCTAAAGAAAGAAGCAGAGAGGTGACCAAAATGTTATAAAAAGTTAGTTTAAGGTTTTCAAATCTCAGAAAGGTTTAGAAGAGTCAGGTTTCAGGCAAAGTTTTAAGAATATGATTTATGTGGTAGCCTCTACATTGAGGTGAAGCTCAGACTGCTCTCTGGTGCTTGCTAGTTGGAGTGGCTTCTCCTTGCATGGGTTGGGTCCTGTTTATTTATTTTTATTTTTTTTACTGATGCCTCCACCCATAGTAACTCTACCCTGTGCCCAAGTAACATGGGAAAATGAACAATGCTGCTAAGAGACAAACAATATATAACCCAGTCCATGAGAAACAATGACCTCAGGTTAGTTCTCTGCCATTCTGGACGCTGGCCTCTGCAGGGCTGCAGTTGCCTGACCAGATCCCACCACAACCCAAAGACTCTGTGGGGAAAGGTGATGAAGCAGAGACTCCATGAGCCAGTCCATTTCTCTCTGAGCTCATAACTGAAACTAAAACTAGTCTCTTTGGCTAAGTCTGTCTATCTCCATCCACTGAGGGGCTGACCTGCCCTGGCTCACACTTGACACAGCAGATTGCTTGTCCATATTGCCCCATGCAGAAGCCTGCTTACTGGCCTCAGCAAGAGTTTCGAGTCCATTCTGTCCCCACCTCTGTGCCTGGGCATGCTGGGAAATACTGTCAGCTGGGTCTGGTAGCCATTACTCTTGTAGTCCCTAACGTAGGACTCTCTAGTGGCACAGCCCTCAAGTCCTAGAGTTTGCAAGCTCCAAGTGAGATTAGACCACCTCTGAAAGAAAGGCCTGATTTTAACTTGTATTCTAAGATGCTGAAAATATAGGGATGTTCCTGAAATGGGAATTTTCTGGTCTAGGGAAAATTTTTCTTTACTTTAGAGTTTAGTGGTCCACCTTTACCTTTGTGTGTAATGATTATTTAATATTCAGTAGTATGAACAAATAAAAATCTACTTTTCCTTCCCTTATTTCATACAGAAATTGGGGGAAGACTCATGTTCTGGGTACATTTTGTATATTTGAACATAAGGCATTTGTAATTAAAATAAAGCAGCTTTTCTTTTTCGGTGTTCTGCTTATTTGATGAACTTCTACAAGACTATTTTTGGACTAGATGTGTCGGCTGAATTTAATGTGTTTTCACTGCTTCTGCCTCCACTGCCTCAGATTCCTATGTGTCCCCTTCCACTAAGAAAGAGCTCTTTATTTAAAGCTCTTAGAGACAGACCACCACTGGGATTTGGGTCAATTTGCATCACCTTCATGGAAACACTTGAACGCACAGTGCCTGATATGCTAAATGTCTCCTGGAGCATCTCAGAATGCACATGAAGTATCCTTGTTGCTATAGCTCTTCACGACAATAGAGCATACAGTCTCCCTCTGGGGCTGACATTTTGTGGAGTGGTTTGCCCCAGAGGATGCTAGTCTAGCAGAAGATGTCCCAGATGTGGAGAGATGGCTTAGGCTGATATAGCTGCGAGGGCTCTTTGTTCTCCAAACCTTGCATACTTGTGCAGGAGCCGGCCACAGTGTAGCCCGTCTTTTTCCCAGATATCTGAAATAAAGATATCAACTGTTCCACCCTGTTTTGTTAGTGTGTGAAAGAGTGTGATCGGTTTTGTATGTTTTTAGGACTACCCTCACTGGTAAGGTGTGGTGATTGGAATATTAACAAGTCAACATGTACCTCATTCCTGATTACATTAGGGGTCCCCATATCCAATGACCTGTGCTGTTTTTATGAGGCCATCAGTGTTTTGATCAGTGGGGCACTACCTGGGCATAGGAATCCACATAGTCCATTTCAGCAAGCATACAACTGTCAGAATTCATTTCAGCCTCATATCTGGTCTTTCCTAACAGAAATAGAGCTGTGAAAAGACCTGTGGGTAAATGTAGACCTAATTTACCCTTTTCTTTCTCATATTATTGATCAGGGTCAATGCCCACATCATCTATCAGCTATGACCATGATTTCTTTTATGCAGATATCTCACAACAATGCACGCAAGAGTAGCTTATATATCTTTTCCCTTTTGGAAATTTATCTCCAGCCAGTGCTGAATAAAACTCATTGTTTTATTAGGAAATCATAAATAGAATGAGAATACATTACAAATAATAATCATTCTTCATTGTTTCTTTGATCTATACAAAAAATAAGGCCCAGTTTTCATGAGTCACTCTCATTAGATCTGTAATTGAAATTAAATTTATTTTTTCCATCATAAATAGGTCATCCATTAAAATAAATCATCTTATTGTATGGCAAAGTTTTGCAGGAGCCATACAGCATGCTGGATTCATGAAGCACTGTTCTGGACAATCAATAAAGCAAATTTATGAACATGATTTGTTCAGCGAAGTAATTTAATTGCATGTAATCTGATCAGAAAGGATTTAGAAAAATGAAGATGGGAATTGGGAAATGACTAAAGCAGATGCATAGTATTACAAAAGCAATGCAGTAACACGAGGCTACCACAGTGTTGATTCAAGCTTTCATAGACTAGCCTATCTTCCTGGCTCAGGAAGCCTTTTGTATTAAACTCTGGCAGAAGTTCCCGATTGCCACCAGCCTGATACTGACAAAGCAATTTGCCCCATTGTGAGACAACTGGCAGAAATCCACCATTTGGATTTCTGCTTTTGGATTTGCAGATTTTGAGAGGGACAAGAAGTGGTTCATAGTATGTGGGTCTGATCCTTAGTTAGAATGTAAAAAAGCTTTCTGGAAAGCAATACAAGTTCCTTTTTTTATTATAAGGAATTAAAAAGCTCTTACATATATTGTACTTTCCCAGGTGCCTTTTATTGCCCTCTGGTAGCTTCTGTATTTTAGTCTCTAACATACAGTAATAAAATACACCTCCACAGTTCAACAGTCAGGCTGATAAGACACAATTAACCACACGAATAAGATGAGGTTTAAAATTCAGGTCTCTCATTTCCAAAACAAATGCCCTGCAAATTACTTAAAGATGTAGCTGCCTCATTTATGCCTGCAGGCTTTGCAGTTGTGCAGTCACTGAGGGTTCGTCTACACAGCAGGGCTAACGTTCAATTAAGCTACGCAACTTCAGCTACGTCAATTGTGTAGCTGAAGTCAAAATAGCTTAATTCAGGTTTTGGTGCTGTCTACACAGCAGGAAGTCGAAGGAAGAACTCTCTTCCTTCGACTTCCCTTACTCCTTGTGAAATAAGGGTTACAGGAGTTGGAGTAAGAAGTCCTCCAGCTCAACATTATTTCAAAATAAAGGCTAATCATGTAGACGCACACTATGTTATTTCGGAATAATGCCAGGGTACGTCTACACTAGCTCATTAGTTCGAGCTACGTAGGGTAATGAGGGCAAGTGGAGTTGCAAATGAAGCCCGGGATTTAAATATCCCGGGCTTCATTTGCATGTTCCCGGGCGCCGCCATTTTTAAATCCCCCTTAGTCCGCACTCCGTGCCCGCAGCTACACGCGGCACAGACTAGGTAGTTCGAATTAAAGATCCTCCTCCAGGAGGAGTAACGGTAGCTCGAATTAGGATCTTTAATTCGAACTACCTAGTCCGTGCCGTGTGTAGCCACGGGCACGGAGTTCGGACTAAGGGGGATTTAAAAATGGCGGCGCCCGGAAACATGCAAATGAAGCCCGGGATATTTAAATCCCGGGCTTCATTTGCAACTCCACTTGCCCTCATTACCCTACCTAGCTCGAACTAACGAGCTAGTGTAGACGTACCACCAGTTATTCCAGAATAACACTGTTGTGTAGACATAGCCTGAGTGAAGTCAGCCATTCTTATAGTCTAATTGTGAAATCCTAACCCAGGTACAAAGCCTCGGAACCAGGCCATCAGAGGAGATCTAACTTCCAGTGAGGGGGAGCAACCCTCTCCCCTCCCTCCCCCCGCATCTGTCAGTAGGGCATAGACCTATACAGCCAACTCACATCTTGCCCTGATGTGAATCAGAACCAGAGCCCTGAATTTGGGTCTTCCAAGGCCCAGGGAGATTTCATCCTATGGATTACATTCAGTCCAACTGTATAAAGCCTGAGTTTTCAGGGTTTATGTGGGTGGGCCTAGGGAGGTAAAATCACTACTTCAGGCCATGGCCAAGCTGCTGTGCTACTTCTCCCTCCCACAGCTACTGCTCCATACACCTCTGGCATACCAGGAACCAGTTCCAACATATGCATGGCTGCATGCTCAGACACTGGTCCCAAACAGCATAAGTGCAATGCAGGGGTGTCTGCCAAGTTGCCACACTATGGATGATTTTTTTTCTTTTTTTGCTGGTTGAGTATCATAATAAAGCAATTTGATTGAAAAGGTGGGCATGAGCAAGTTTCACAGGCATGGGGAGCCTAAGCCTCCTCCAACAGCCAGGCATGGCCCCACCCACACTCTGCCCTCAGACCCACTCCTACTCTTTCCCCATGGTGCAGACTAGGCTGCTCCTCTTCCCTGAAGCATACAGAGGAAGGGGCTGGAGCAGGACACTGGGGGAGCTGGGAACACTTGGGACACCCAGAGCTTCAGGGCTGAGGGGTGCTGGAGCTGCTGGGGCCATCCAGCACTCCCAGGTTGGAGGTGCTAGGATCACTTGGCATTATGGGGCTAGGAGCAGGCCACCTGGTGGTCTGGGGCTTGGGTGGCACTCCTCCATCTGTGATGGCAGGGGAGGGAGTGGAGTCTCAGGTGGATGAGTTGGGGGCTAGCTTCCCAAAATGGGTGATTCACAGGCCAGCCTTGAATTTGGGTAATGCAATATCTTTTATTGGACCAACTTTTGTTAGTGAGGGAGATAAGTTCTCAAGCTACACAGAGCTCCTCCTCAGGTCTGGGAAAAGCAATCAGAGCTAAGTATAAAGTCAAACAGATAGTTCAGCATAAGTAGTTCACACATACCTATCTGTCTAACCTTTGCCTCTTTTGCAACATTGTTAAACTATTGACTCATATTCAGTTTATAATCCACTATTACCCGCAGATTCTTTTCCACAGTACTCCTTCCTAGTCAGTTATTTCCCATGTTGTACACATGCAACTGATTGTTCCTGCCTCAGGGGAGTACTTTGCATTCATCCTTATTGCATATTATATTATTTACTTCAGACCACTTCTCCAGCTAGTCCAAATCATTTTGAACTTCAATTTTACCCCGCCAACGCAATTGCAACCTCTCCAACCTTAGTATCATCTGCAAACATTATAAAGACGTTCTCTATGCCAGAGGTCTTAAATTCCTGGCCCGCAGGCCATCCCCGGCCAGAGCAATTATGTAATCCATTCTGGGAATCACAGCAGGCTGGGGAGCTGTCTAGTCCCAGCATCTCCCTATGGCTTTGGGGATTGCCAGGTATGCCTGGCACAGGAAGGCAGCAGTAGTCCATGCCCCCCACATGCTGCACTGCAACAAGACCCACAGGAAGCAGAGCGCACCTGATGGGAGCACTTCCTGCTTGCCCATGGCTCCTGATGTCATGGGGAGTGCAAGGGGCCAAACCACGGTTGCCACCCTGCATCGGGCCCCTCCGGTAAGCTCTGAAGCTGTGCCCATAGAGGAGAGGGCAGGGTGATGTCAGGAAGGTATGGGCCGTGGGGAATGGGAATGGACAGCTTCCCACTCCTTTCCCCACCCCCCCAGGCCTGCCGATACACCTGGGCTGGATTGCACAATTGCTCTAGCTGGGTGTGGCCTGCAGGCTGGGAGTTTGAAACCCCTGCTGTACGCTATTATCTCATTCACTGATGGAAATATTGAACAAAATAGGGCCCAGAAAATGTCCTTGCTGGAACCTACTATATATGATCTCCCTACATGCACTCACCTTATAATAGCTCTATCTGGGTTATATTTCCCTAGTTTGTTTATAAGAATGTCATGCAACACAGTATCAAAAGCCTTACAAAGTTAATATATACCACATCTACCACTTTCCTTCTATTTACAAATCTTGGTGCCCTGTCAAAGAAAACTAGTAGGTTGGTTTGATATGATTTGTTCTTGATATATCCATGTTGAATGTTATCACTTTATTACCTTCTAGGTGTTTGCAAATTGATTGGTTAATTATTTGCTTCATTATTTTCCCCAGTACTGAAGTTAAGCCAACTGGTCTGTAATTCTCCGAGTTATCCTTATTTCCCTTTTTATAGATGGGAAATATATTTGCCTTTTTTGGTCTTCAGGAATCTCTCCCTCTTCCATAACTTTCTGCAGCATTCTGTTGTGTTCTCCATTAGTTGGAGCTTCCTACAGCCAGTAGCTTCATTCTCAGATATACTGGACTGCTGCAGTGCAGACAGAAGAATGTATAACTTATAGCCTAACAATATCCATGTTGCCCTAATTATATCTACCCTCACAGTGTTATGATTTGCTTGTTTTTGAGTTGTTGTTTTTCTTGTCTTGAAAGGAAACAGTCAACTTAAATTTGGCCCGAATGTTAAATTTTATTTTAAAAATATATATATTAAAATAGAAAAGTAAACAGAAGTGTTTCCAAAAAAAATGAAGCGAAAAATGAAAACATTTGTTCCAAAATAAATATTTCCTCATTTTTTAAATCCAAATATTGGAGTTCCAGAAATAGTACAGTTAAGATCAAAATAATTCTAACGCTACATTGATGTACCCAGAAAGAAGCCAGAGGTTGGATGTTCTGTGTGAGGGACCCTTCAGCATCAGAATTTGTTCCACATTTGGCAGAAAACATGAACTTTCAGGGCACACTCTCACAATGTTATCATGATAAATTATATTTTTCTGAAAATCCCAGCTCCTGGAGTCAGGTGACTTCCTCAGATCCTCATTGTTCATTAATAAAAAAAAAACTAAATTAACTAAATACATTCACTAATGTATATGGTTATGTAGAAAATCTTGAAAATGTGAGCCTTAAAAGATCAGAAACCACAAGCAGCATACATTTAACCTACCTTTTATTATTTTAAGATGTGATGATTTTAAGTCAGTCTCATGATTTGGGGGAGGCACAGGGGACTGACTCCTGATTTTGGAAGCTTGGGATAAGATTTACTGAGGTGACACTGAATAACTCATGTGTTTTCACAGGCATTGAGAAAGAAAAGGTCAGGGGACTGATGGGAATATAATTATAATCATGGGGAATTGCTAGAGAGGGATTTAAGCTTAAGAATTCCCTGGTTTGCTTATAGGGTTATATTATTACATTGTGCTGATATACTTTAGCTTCATTGGTTTCATAATATTTTAAGATATTCTTGTATGTTCCTATAGCACATTTAACATCTTGTATCCATCCAAATAAGGACCTCTTTCATCAGTTTTCATTGTCCAGACAAAGAAAATTGACAAAATAAACAGAATAAATACTGACAGATAAATTTAATTAAAATTTTTGTAAGGATAGTCTTATCCTTACAAAAATTTTAATTAAATTTATCTGTCAGTATTTATTCTGTTTATTTTGTCAATTTTCTTTGTCTGGACAATGAAAACTGATGAAAGAGGTCCTTATTTGGATGGATACAAGATGTTAAATGTGCTTTAGTTATAAAATAAAGAAAAGTGGGATTTTTTAAATACTTTTAATTGACAGTGTCCTTTTTCCACCAAATAATTATCTTGAGATTGGCTGCAAACCTTTCAGCTAAAATTCAGAATTCTAGGTAGAGAGGCCACTCAAAGAAATTAGCCTTCAGGAAGTCCATAACTAAAATTTAAAATAAATCATGTTTGATTGAAATATCTGAGTATGGCAACACACACAGACACACACACACACACACATTTTTCAGGGCAATTCAATCCCATGGACTTCACAAGGAAATAATTTGTTTTTTTTCCTCTCTGAAGCACATTGTTTCCAGTAGCAACATTGGAGGAGGTCTGGGGGCTCTAGCCTCCCCTGAATTTTGTACTGGGGTGTACTCACCCTAGCCCCAGACAGAGTTTTAAATGCAACACAGCCTGAGTGCCACATGTGATCAGTTTGGAAGCTGGGAGCAGCACTGCTTTTGTGGTAGGGAGTTTAAAAAAAAAGAGGCAGGGTGATTAAGATAACAAAAGGCTTGACATTAAAATGAACCAAGGATCATTACATTATCCTGAAAGCACTGTCAGGCACTCCAGTCAAAAGATAGGAAACAAAGGGTGGCAATAAATGGTGAGAATGGAGAGAAGTAAATAGTGGTCCCTCGCGATCTGTACAGGGGCCAGTTCTGTGCAACACATTTATAAATGATCTAGAAAAAAGGGGAAACAGTGAGTTGGCAAAATATGCAGGTGATACAAAATTTATTCAAAATTGTTAAGTCCAAAGCAAACTGTGAAGACTTATAGAGGGATTTCATGAAACTGTGTGACTGGGCAACACAATGACAGATGAAATTCTATGTTGATAAATGCAAAGCAATGCACATGGTAAAATACAGTTTCAAATATACATACAAAATATTGGGATCTAAACTAGTTGAACCCATTAATAAAGAGAACTTGGAGTCATTGTGGACAGTTGTCTGAAAATATCTGCTCAATCTCTTGTGACAATCAAAAAAGCTAAAAGAATGTTGTGAGTGGCAATGAAAAAAACTAACAGAAAATGTGTTGGTCTTCAAAGTGCTACAGGACTTCTCATTGTTTTAACAGAATATTGGGACTCATGGAATGGATAGATAATAAAACTGAAAATATCATAAATCCATGGTAGTCTCACATATTGTATACCGTGTGCACATTTGATCACCTCATCTCAAAAAAGATACATTAGATTTGGAAAAGGTATAGAGAATGGCAACAGACATAATTAGAAGTACTGAACACCTTCCACATGAGGAGGGATTAAAAAGAGTGGTAATTTTCAGTTTGATTTAGAGGGAGATATGACAGAGGACTATGAAAGCACGAATGATATGGAAACGTTGAATAAAGAAGTGTTATTTACTCCTTCACATAACACAAGAACTAGGAGTCACTCAATGAAATTAATTGGCAGCAGATATAAAGCAAGCTAAAGAAAGTATTTCTTCACAGTCAACCTGTGGAACCTTTGCCAGAGGATGATGAGAAGGACAAGACTATAACAGGATTAAAAAAAAAATTAGATAAATTCATGGACAATAGATCCCTCAGCGGCTATTAGCCAGGGTGGGCAGGGATCCAGCATCATGTTCTGCATGCCCCTCACCTCTGTTTGCCAGAAACAGGGAATGGATGATGGGATGAATCACTCATTGATTGTCTATTGTGTTCATTCCCTCTGAAACACCTGGCATTGGCTACTGTCAGAAGACAGGGTATTGGGCTGTATGGACCTTTTTTCTAATCCAGTATAACCATTCTGAGATTTTTACATAGCTTACAGGAGTCAGAGTAAGAAGTCCTCCAACTCAACATTATTTCAAAATAATGACTTGCTGTGTAGATGAGCATTTTGTTATTTTGAAATAATGTCAGTTTTTCCAAAATAATGCTGCTGTGCAGATGTACTTTAACAGATGTATTTGGGCATAAGTTAAGTTGCTGATTAAAATGCAGTGTAATGGTATACTGCATATCAATATGACAAAATCTAAAAGGAAAAAAAATAGACTGACCCAAACTTAGTGCAAGTGTTTGCCAGAAACAAGAAGTTGACAGTGCATTGCCAATATATGTATTCAAGGATGAAACTAGATAAGGAAATTTCCATGGAGGAAAGAGACCTAGAGTGTTGAAATGGTACATTATTTGAAAGAAAAATATTAGGAATTTTAATTAGAACTGAGGAGACTGTAGTAAAAATAGCCACTGTCTGAACTGGGATTTCATGGCAAGCCAAACTTGTGTTAGGTTTCCCAAAAGTTTGTAAACTTTTCATCATACACAGGCTGAGCTGCTAGTAAATATGGGCAAATTTATAATACTTTCCTCGAGAACTAGATACTAGATGGCATCACACAACCGACAGCATGGCCTGGCTCTGGTTCTATGGCAGCTGACCATATATCCTTCAAGCTGTAAACCATAACTGGTAATTTAGCCAGGCTTCATACCCAGTTCTCAAAAGAACAGTAGAATACTATCCTGCTCAGATCCTGTGTGGGTGTGAAGAAGTACTAGTGGGAGCTATGAGTATCCAGTGGAATTATACAATTATTGGCAGTATATTATTAAGTTAGTAGATGTCTTTTGAGGGTACGTCTAGACTACAGGCTTTTGTCGACAGAGGCTTTGTCAACAGATACTGTTGACAAAGCCTCTGTCAAAAAAGAGCGTCTAGACTACAGCCAGTTCTGTCGACAAAGCAAGCCACTTTTTCGACAGAGAGTCTAGACGCTCTCTTTTGAAAAAGCACAGTGTGGATGCAATAGCGCCTTTTTTTGACATAACTCTGTAGAAAAAAGACGTTATTCCTCGCAGAATGAGGTTTACTGCCGTCGACAAAACTGCCGCATTCTGTCGACTTACTGTCGACAGAACTTGGCTGTTGTGTAGACGCAGGTATAGTTTTGTCGACAAAAGTCCACTTTTGTTGGCAAAACCTGTAGTCTAGACACACCCTGAGAGTTGTATAGAGTTGCAGACAGGGTGGAGTGTTTGATAAAGAAAGGACTCAAAACAGGAACTCAAGCTGTGTGAAAGTATATTTATTTCTATCTGTAGTTTGTAGCTGGTTACCTCAATAAATATTTCCTGTTTAAGATAGATTATGTTTCTATATATCACACTATTCAGCACCTCTGAAAAACAAAGATTCTACTTTTTATTTTGTTACTGAAATGTTGATTTAGGTGTCGAACTTTCAAAAATATTGACTTACTCATCCAGTGCCCAACACTGACATCAACTGTACTGTTGATTGCAGTAAGACTATTCACAAGAGAAAATGTTTCAGGATCAAATCAACAGGCTATATTTAAACATTTTTCCCTAGAAAGGATTATGTCAAGAACATGTGTCAGAACTCTAAAAATATTTTAACTATTAATTGTTTCCATAGACTATAGCATTAAAATTTGTAATTGCAACATGTGAAAACAAAAGCATCATGATTGTCTTGAAAAGGGAAATCTCTTTTCCTTTCACTGACATCTGAAGTTGAGAGTGACCAACATCTGTTTCTTGAATTAGCTCCAAAGATGTTAGCTATTATAACACAAATATTATTTATTTTATCTTGCCAAAGTGCTCAGAGAGATTCATCAGACCTGTAAAATATTGTAAAAAGTCTTCATGTTGCGGTAATAGAGTGCTTGAGTGGTCTTAAGGTGCTATGAAAAAATAAATATTCCACTGGAAATAAGGAAATGGAAGGATATCACTCCAATCCAAAGTAGAATAGACAGGAAGACTATGAACGTTCCAGACTGGAATTTGTAATTATAGAAAAACCATGTTGTATAATAATCAGTGCAAGCTTCCTAGCTTTCTTTCAGTTTAGTCCCTTAGGAAATAACAGGGATTGACAGTTCTAGGTTAAATGTTCAAGATCACATTTATTGCTTTTTACTTGTCCCCTAATGAGGTTATTAAAAATAATGGTTTAGGAGAGCATATGGGCAAATTGCAAGGAACAGCTGTAAATGTAAGCTGCTGAAGTCTGGACAGCTTATCTAATGGTGTAGCAGGACTGTGCCTGGTGGCTGTGGTGGCAGTTGAGAACAACGACAAGCATGGATCCAAAAGGAGTATCAGTTTTTAGGTGAAGCCACAGTCAGGTTTGAGAAGCCAAGCCAAAAGGTCAGAACCGGAGTCCCAACTGGGAACACCACCAGGCTGAAGAGCAAGCCAAAGGTCAGCATTTGAGTCAGAATCCAAGCAGAGAGACAATGCAGGAGCAGGACTTGAGCACAGGATGGAACAGGAAGCGGAAGTGAGATCAGGGTGAGCTCAGCTGCTTGTGTGGCACACATGCCCAAGTAGCTGCTGTGTTGTTGCCATGGAAAGGCTCAAGTAGTAGGCTGCTAGCTTCTGTGCCCAAACAGGAAACATGGCCATTTAGAAAAGGCTGGGAGCCAGCTGTGCACTTGACAGTTAAGTTCACATGAGTACAAATAAGAATGTATGTATGCTGGCAAAGTAGTATTGGTTGAAGGCCAGAGAGATTTGTAAGGGGTTATAAAATGTTTTCAGCCCACTGTTAGGTTTCAGGCAGATCAGTAACAGAATTCATTGCCATTTTGTTTCCAATGAAACTCTTTTTCAGTGAGGAAGGCATGATCACTGTCTATCCTTGGCTATTATTTACAGTTGCTGTCCGCTGTTAAATAGTTGCCATGTTTTGCCTCAAAGGTAGCTAAAGTGACTTTTATGGTTTTAAAGGGAAAGTTTCTAACTGCCTTGTATATATGTAGGTTTGACAGGATTAGATTTGTATTGGGTAAATGTTGGTAAATATTAATTTTACCATAAGCACACAAGCCAAGGAAAAATATTTTCATCAATAATCAAAATTTACAGACAGCCACGTAAGGAAAATACCACTTGAGATCTTATTAGAGTATGATTTGACGATATGTGTTTTGGCAAGTGGTATTTTTAACAGTTATAAAGCTTTTAACTTTTTAAATCTCAGCATTTATCATCATTAAATAATTATTGTCTGGCCCTCGTTGTCTTAAACCCCTTCAGTAATTTCCCACAGCTGTGAAAATGTAAATCTATTAACCTAAAAAATGAAAATAAACAGCTACTATTTAAGAAATGATTTTAAAACCCCATGGCACCATATTACATAAGTATTCCCAGTACTGGAACTATTTGTGAAATCTGGCCCTAAATCAGTATGTAGAATTTGCAAAACATGCTCGGATCACCCTGGATGAAAATATGTAAATAAATAAATGTAAGATATTATCATCACACAGTCTTTGGCATCAAATCAGGCTCGATAGGAAGAAATAGAACTTTTAGAATAAATATATTTCTTTGCCTAGGGTCATATATTCATTTAGTAATTAAAGGATTCTACAGTTCTAATAGATTGTAAGCCCAAAAGGAACCATTATGATTATATAGTCTGACTGCATTACATAGGCCATGGAATTCCCCTGATATTCATGAATCCCATTTCTCGACTAAAACAAACCCATATCTTTATTAAAAATTGGAGTCCATGTGGACTCTTTCGTCCCTACTCTTTAGAAGAGTGTGGGAACATTCAAAAGAATGTAACCAGTATCCTGGTACCTGCTTTCTTTCTATCTAGCTATCTATCTATCTAAAATTTGGATGACCATTCGAGTGTTCCTGGGAACAGTGGTGGCTTCTAAGCAAGCAGATCAGATTGCC
This sequence comes from Pelochelys cantorii, assembly GCA_032595735.1. Taxonomy (NCBI): domain Eukaryota; kingdom Metazoa; phylum Chordata; order Testudines; family Trionychidae; genus Pelochelys; species Pelochelys cantorii. Next base: position 236,202,514 of record CM064327.1, read on the forward strand.
AATGCTTTTGTTACTTTGGAAGCACTTCTCTGGGCCAGATCATCACCTGATGTAAATTGGTGTAACATGATTGATTTCAATGTAGTTACACTGATCTACATCAGCTGAAGATCTCACTTTTGCTATTTACCAAAACGGCAGCAAATTATTAAGGACATCTAAATGGTCGTGATTCTCAAGCACACAACAGGATCAGATCATTTCATAAAGGGAATAGGATGTCCTCAAGCATTTTGTATGGTCTCTCTGACACCATCTGCTTTTTCCCCAATTCCATCTAGATTTCACATCCACACAGAAGCAGTGTTTTTTTCACTTATTTCAAGTATTTTTGCAGCAGAGACGGTATAGAAGAAGAGAGGACTGAACAAGTACAATAAAGCTTTGTGCAACACTGGAACATTGGTTAGTTACAGTCTAATCTGTATCACTATTGCCTCTCAGCTAATCTTTTTTTTATTCACTACTTTTTGGCCTCTGTTCATCAGTTACATAACATTATCAAATGTATTTGAAAATCTAATAATGGGCTCAGTGCATTCAGAAAACTTCACAGTTTGGCCCCTGATGCTTCTGCAGAGTTCCCACAGCTCTGAAGACAAGCACTGATTCAAAAAGCTGATGTATTTTTACCCTGCTCCATAAAACTTCCAATCTGGCCTGTGGCTACACGCCGCAACTATCATGCATGTGTCACACCTCCCAGATTGCTTGTTGCAGAAGGTAGCTAGGAAAGATCAGGGCCTTCCCTAGAGGGTTGCATGGCCTGGGACAAATCAGCCCCCACTGGCTGGGAACCCCACTCTGCATTGGTGGCTGGAGTAGCGGGATAGATTCAGTTGGGCTGCCATCTGCTGCCGGTGGTTACCGACACCCACACCCATTGTTGGCCATGGTACTGTGGCACATCAGGGCTCTGAATGGGGCGGAGGGTGTTGCTACACCAAAACACAGGTAGCAGAGTTGGGTGCTGCCTCTGCTAACTGCCAGCAAGATGGCAGGCACTGACAAAATGATGGATTTGTCTTCTGGTACTGACCATGCTGGCCAACTGCACTGGCCTGCTGGGGCCCCAAAGTGCTGGGCCCGAGTGGTCTCCATGATTCACTCTACTCCAGGGACAGCTTTGGCAAAGATGATGTCACTGTAAACAGAGCATGCTGAGAATGAACCAGGATGTCTGCACATTAGAAGCAGCATTTCTGCAGCAGCTCATTAAAGAGACACGCAGATGGTTCTGCTTGAGCTCTGCTAACAGGCAGCTACAGATTCCATGTTGTGATGGCTGCATCCAACTGTATCAATCTGATTCTACCCACATTCTGGCTGCATATAGAACATACATAACCTTCTTTGCTTTAACTGTCCCACCCATTTTACACACACCCCTCCCTTCACCCCACTCTCATTTATTCAGGCAGCACCAGATTACATACCATTGTGTGTAAGCCATTCAGAAACATTACTACTGTGCATCACTGAATGGCAACTGTTCGGCAATAAATACGCCACCATTGTGGAAGTAGAATATAACCAGCTCTGGGACCTCCAAACAGAGTAGCATATAAACCAGTGTTTCTTAAACTATCTTCCGCGGAACACTGGTGTTCTGTGAACAACTTGCAGGTGTGCCACTACCTCTCCTTTTTTTTGTTACTTCTTTTTTTTGTCTTTTTTTGTCTGACAATTTTTTTAAAGAAAATTTTCATAGGTGCTCCGCATAAAAAAAATTTTTGTTTGCTGTTCCGTCATCTCAAAAAGTTTAAGAAACACTGATATAAACCTTCCTTAAAACATGTGGCAAATGTAACTGTCAAATAAGAATTTCTAGCCAGAATCTTGGAAGTCGCTTTACATTGCTACTTGTGCTGTAGTTAACTGGACGTGACATTAGTCATAGAGTTCTGACCCAGAATAAATTTCATAAGGAACGGAATATACGCATCTTGGAAGAGTGTTTTATTTCAGTGTTTGGCCTGTTTGAATTGGATGAAGGAATACATATGAGAAAATTTTGCCTGCCATCTTGTTTGTCTCTCTAGAAGACCAGCAGGTAATGGTCTAAAAGAAGCTTCTAGGATACACTAAAATGTCATGTGGAAAAATTAGCAGGGTGTTTGTGGATTCTTGTTGTTTGCTGTTCCCTATCTACCACAATACTAACATCCTTGATGAATTTGAACACATTATACAGAATGTATCTCTCACAGAGAAAGGCAGGATGTCCTTAATTTTAGCCTTCATTATAGTTTGAGTCTCTTCCCCCTTTTTTTTAAAGCCTTCGTTACATTTCTGGAATCTCTTCCTACAACACCAACAAACAGGTTTCCAGGTTTCTTACAGCAACAGCCTCCTTCCTACTTTTTTTTTGTTGAAGTGACAAAAATATGTGACCCACTTTCCCAAACTTCAGATTTCTCTCTCAGTCTTGAAGTGAGTAAAAATTGAGTGAACTTGTGAAAATGCTGCTAATGCTTCTTCTCCTATTTCCACCCCCACTTCCTCCTGAACTCCTTGGTGTCTATAATCGAGTCCAAGGAAGCTTGTCAATTTTAAAAGGCTCTAACCTTTTAATAACCATTTTTCGGCTGCATTCTGCACACTCGAAGTTTTCATCTGCTTCCTCTGGAAATCTGATTCCTGGTTTGGGTTAAATTCAATCTTCATTTATAAAAACAGATGTTAAGTAAATTTTTAACATTTTATCTGTTTCCTTTTCTTCTATTTCCCTTTCATGTTCCCATTTCTCTGTAGTATACGTATTTTGTCAAATACGTATATGTATTTGACAAAAATTACTTAACTCTGTCATTCCCTGCAGAAAAGTCAATCTCTAATAAGCTAATCTTTTTCATTGACATGACATGTAAGATTTTAAATAGGGAGAATTGAAGCTGATGAAGGTTGTGGGTTTGGAAATCTCTTATGGGGGGGGGGTTCAAAATGAGTTAAAATGTATTAATTTTTACCCTGATTTTTAATAGATTTTTCTTCTACAGTATTTACATTTTTAAACTAGGAGTGTAAGTGATATCTGTGCTATGCATTAGGGACAGAAGATCTAAATCTCCCAAAAACTGAATTGGAACTAGTAGGTGTTCTACTGTGTAGCTAATATTGGACCAGAGCTTCATCACTGAAATTGATGGATCTATGCTGATTTACATCATTTGAGGATCTGACCCATTATGTGTATGTTTTCATTCAAATTTCTTTCATCTTTTCTCCTCACAGTTTCTCCACATTTCTTCTTTCACCCTCCCCACTCTCACCCTAATCCTGCATATAACTCCTATTAATATTATTTGCATGCAACTACAAGAGAACAATTCATGTAACAGAGTAAATTGCAATGCATTTAACTTCTTAATGGTTAGAGTCGAGTAAATAATTCAGAGACAATATTTCAGATGACGAATGTAGACTGTTTGTAGACTGTGTGTTGAATATATTTCCGCAGTTTATTCATTGTCTAATTTCACTCAAACATTTTCTAATGTTAAATAAATTGCTTATTCAGAATTTGAGCTGCATTGCTTAAATGGGACTCTTGGGATTTAAAATTCAATTCCCATAAGTTCTCACAAATGAGTTTGAAATTCATTTTTTGTTAGTGAAACTTGATATCAATAATGTGTGGCAAACACAAAGGACATGAGGAAGCCAAAATGTCATCACTTAGCTATCCAGATGAATATGAGTTAGAAAATGCATCATCTCCCCAGTTTAAATGTTACAATTCAGTATAGTATCTTCTTATTGCTCGTTGCTTCTTAATCAAAATGCTAAGCAAATACTAGTTAATCTGTCTTCTCCTTGCTTCCCCTTCCAAGCTCTGCCCACAGCATCATATTTCCTCTCTCCCTACTAAAGGCCCAGTCCTGGTCTCACTGAAGACAATAGTAAAATATCTATTGAGTTCAACAGTGCAAGAACAGGCTGTTAAGCACAAGTCTTGCTTCTCATCGTTGATGTCAATGCGTGTTTTGCTAGACTCCAAGGGGCTCAGGAGCAAGCCTAAAGGGCCTAAATGAAATCTATGCTCACTTCCCATGTGAAAATACAATCTTCTGTCTTATTGTCTGGGCCTCTTAGACTATATTGAGAAATCTCATTGTTATAAAACATCCTGCTAGGTTGGACATAAATGAAAGAATAAACAGGTGTTACTGAGAAATGGAATCAGTTTTTATAACTCAGAGAGAATGAGGCTGAGTATAGTCATATGAAAACACAGGGAATATGAAGACTATTGTGTCTTGTAAATGATTTAAATCTGTCCGGTTCCAAATACACATGCTTTGACTGGAAAAGAAGAGAGTCTATTCAGCCTGCCCATTATGTCCTTCTCTTATGGAGCTGCTTAGCAATGATCCTGGAGACATGCTTCAGTACACTGGTTTGTGTCATGATCTCTGGAGCTTTGGCAGTTAATATGCCAGATAATAAAATGTATTCACTGATAACCCACCAGACAAATGAGTTGTTCAGCTATTAAGTCAGATAAATCAGACAGATAATACAGTATAAAAGGAAATGACAGCAGTACTTCCCCATCCCTCCCCCTGCCCCAAGTACGCACACATACCCACCATGGCAGTGCACCACTAAGGCCTTGTTTATACTGAGCCAAACACTAACACTCCAGAGATCAATCTTCCTGAATATTTAGTGGGTCTAGTAAGGACCTGGTGCCCCTGGCACCCAGGTACTCCCCAGAGTCGTGAGGAATAAGGGAAGTCAACAGGAGAGTTTCCCCGCATCAACCTCCCACAATGGGGACACTGCAGAAGTTCGACTTAAGGTTCAGCAACTCCAGCTCCACTATTCTCGTAGCTGGAGTTGAGTATCTTAAGTCAACATTCTCCCTACATGTAAACTTGGCTTAACTTATCACATAAAAAGAATAAAGTGATAGTGAGCTTTGATAATAGAGCTTGATGTTAGCTTTGTCAACACTGTTTTCAAATATGGATGGAAAGAACTGAGGGCACATCTACAGTTTCTTCCCTTTCCCCCTTTCAGTATGTTGAGTAACACTGAAAACAGTCCTAATGAAATCACTTGGCTAAACTCGTCCTAGTCCCTATCCTCATTGCTGACATGAAGGGAGAGGATGCAGATAACTACTGCAGCTGTGCAAGTCACTTTTTTCCCCCTGTTCATTGGCTTAGCCAAAAAACATAGCTTCGTTATGGAGCAATCCAAAATGAAATTTTTTCACAGGTTATGTGAACCAAAATAATCAAAAAGATTCATATTCATTTGGGTCAAACAAAACATTATTTTTCATGTTCAATTTTGTAAACTTTTAAAAAAATAAAATTGCAGTCAATTAAGAACAACAAGGCATTTCAAATAAAAAAGGAAAATATTTTGAACATTGTTTCTAAAATGCCAAAAGTAACATTTTAATAAATTTCTAGCCTTCACCGCAGAACTTTTAAGGTTATCTTAACATGTGCATTGTTAATCAAGTCTGAAAACAGCCCTTTAAAGGCATGTTTCTCATTCAATAGAAGTCAATATTTATTATATTTTTTTAAAAAATAATCTTTCTCATTAAAAGGAACCTGACAAGGCATTAGTATATCATAGAATACTAGAATCATAGAATACTAGGACTGGAAGGGACCTCAAGAGGTCATCGAGTCCAGTCCCCTGCCCTCATGGCAGGACCCAGCACTGTCTAGACCATCCCTGATAGATATTTATCTAACCTTCTCTTAAATATCTCCAGAGATGGAGATTCCACAGCCACCCTAAGCAATTTATTCCAGGGTTTAACCACCCTGACAGTTAGGAACTTTTTCCTAATGTCCAACCTAAACCTCCCTTGCTGCAGTTTAAGCCCATTGCTTCTTGTTCTATCCTCAGAGGCCAGGAAGAACAAGTTTTCTCCCTCTTCCTTGTGACACCCTTTTAGATACCTGAAAACCGCTATCATGTCCCCTCTCAGTCGTCTCTTTTCTAAACTAAACAAGCCCAATTCTTTCAGTCTTCCTTCATAGGTCATATTCTCTAGACCTTTAATCATTCTTGTTGCTCTTCTCTGGACCTTTCCAATTTCTCCACATCTTTCTTGAAATGTGGTGTCCAGAACTGGACACAATACTCCAACTGAGGCCTAATCAGCACAGAATAGAGTGGAAGAATGACTTCTCGTGTCTTGCTCACAACACTCCCGTTAATGCATCCTAGAATCATGTTGGCTTTTTTTGCAACAGCATTTGTTTGGCCTGTAATAGAACCTTTGAAGGGCTGTCACAGCACTCTTTCATTGTCACTTGGCTTGAATGTTGGTTTGTTAGTGCTGAGCAACTTCCGTTGACATTAGCTTTGAAATTAAAATACAAGAAATTGGCAAAGTGTTTTAGAAGAAACAATGTACAGTAGGTCAAATTGTTGGCCTAAAGGAATTCCCCAGAAGACACAGATAAAAAAAAATAGCACTCCTTTCTAAAAGATGCACATTTATCTTCCTTGGCCAGGACACATTCTTTCTTGTAAAAAATATGAGCCCTATTATTCTGTTAAGTACAAATGTAATCAGCTGTTCAGATCATTAGTATTTAAACTTCAATAAAAACAAAGTGCATTATTAGTTTTGTAAACATTATTGGATGTTTTCCAAAACTGATTTTTCATTAGCATGATTATTCAGCAAGATGGATGACAACAGGATTACATAAAAGCCACATTAAAATAATATTATTTATGTTATAAAGACAAGTTCTAAAAGATTGTTAATATGACATTTACAGTTACCTATGGAAACTTTATTATGTGTACCCATGGGTGCTCCTGTGTACCCATCCTGTGCACAGAATGAGGCAGGTGTTCTGTTGAAAGAATATAATGTGTTTGTGTAATTAAAATCTGTAGTATACTTCATGTACACATGGGAATTGAGTTAAGACTGTAGATGCAACTATAAATCTGATATTGTCTAACTTTTGGGTGTTTGCCCAACCTGAATAATGTTCTTTTAACTTAGGGAGCTTTGGAATTTTTTAAAAGGAAAAAAGGTAAAAACAAATTCCACTTCTCCATCCCACAGCATCAGCAATTCCAGAAACTTCAGCATGGATTGCTATCATTTGAACTACAGGGCTAGCTCATTAGCTGGCAACAGTAGAAGGATGTTAGCCCAGAAGGGGATGCATCAGTCAGGAAGTGCTTGGAATTGGAGTGCAGGAAAATTTATCTGTTCCCACCCTCACCCAAAGCAGCTCTCAGGCTGCCCAGGACACTGTGTACTGTTGCTGCTGTTGCAGCTATTTTGGCAAAGACAAGTCCAGCATTCAAGCATATTCATGAGTAGTTATTATTTTGTCAGGTTGCCAATATGTTCCTGACAAGTACAAACAAACCTCAGTAAAATCTGAACAGAAGTTAATGATATAAAGAAAAGGCACTTCGCTAGTCCACCAAATTTCCTCCTTATGCATTTCAAAGGCATATATACAATGGATATGCTAGAGCCTCTCAAAAAAAAAAAAAAAAAAGAGAGAGAGAATCTTTTGTAAGTGTTAGACAACTTTAATATAAGGTTGCTACCCGTTCCCCCTGCAATTACAATTTTACAATTTAGTGAAGGAAATTTCTGTGCTGGCATATTTACCATCTACTTCCCATTCTTTTTAAAAAAAATATATACTTTGTACTGTATTTTGAGTAAATCAGTTTCTAAATCAAAGTACACTACAGACTGGCACTTTGAATGCAATATGCTACAATAATGTAGCATTACCATCAGAATGCTAAGAATCATTACATATGCTTTATGTAGGACTTGCTAGAATTTCTCTGTGTTGCTTTTAGTAAAAAGCAATTTCCCATCTCCCTGGCAACGCTGAAGATACCTTCATTATTTTGGCATAAACCACTGTTTATCAAACATACCAAAAATGTCACAAATATAAAATGCAGGTACAGTCAGATAATTTGTGATGGGCCACATCCACAAAGGGACTTAAGTATGCAAAGCCCTTATTTAAGTGACTAAATCCTAGTTTTAGGGACCATTTTGATCCACAAAATCCCTGCTTGGCTGCTGCCTAGCCCTGATTTCCATTGTAAATTTCCTATGTTTCTGCTTCTGGGTATATGCACTGCTGCCTCACTCCAGGTGTGCAGGTGCCTATCTCCTACCTAAGTCCCAGTACAATCTTCAAGCCAGGCCTTACACAGTCAGTGTGTTATGAGCATGCGTAACTCCACACTAAATTGCTGGCCAGTGAAAGGATGTGGCAGTGACCTCCCCGATAGCCATTCCACTCTAATTAAGTATTAATTGGACCTGAGCAAGAATCACACCATAGTCTAGTAAAAACAACAAAGTGTCTTGTGGCAGCTTAAAGCCTCACAGGTTTATTTGGGCATAAACTTTTGTGAACAGAGACACTCCATGCATGTGACAAAGTAGGCCTTTACCAATGAAAGCTTATGCCCAATTATATTTATTAGTCTTTAAGGTGCCATGGGACTCTCCTCATTGTTTTTGCAGATACAGGCTAACATGGCTGCCCCCTCTAACACTTGTCTATAGTAGACTGTTTAGGGCATTCTCCGGACAGGTGGAAGATCTGTATTCAAATTCCCTCTCCTCATCAGGTAGAAAGGAAAATTGAAGCAGTTTCCCATATCCCTCATGAGTACCGTAGCCACTGGGTTAAAGGTCATAAGGAAGCCTCTTTCCCAGGCTCAGCAGCTATTTTTTGTGGAGTTAGTCAGGTGCCTTAGTGATTCTCACCAGAAATGGATTAGGCTCCTAAGCCACCTGATTCCCAGGGACAGATTCCCAGCTGTGGATTTCAAGCCAAGATAGTGCCTACTCCCATGAGATGGAGCGGGCCATAGGAGACATCCCTCACATCAGCATACCCTGTTGGCTAGCATTGCTGTCTCGTCTCTAGTGTGCTGGCTTCTAGGCTGCCACTCTCAGGGGCCTATCTCTCCCCATTTGTTGTACAGGGAGGAGAGGCACCTAATGCAGGAACCAAATGATTGTCAGTGTGCTTAAAAGTTAGGTATTGCCGTGCTGAGCAAGATGGTGTGCAAAGGCAGAATGTGTTACACACCTTCTTTTCCACTAGCCCAGCCTGCACAAAGGCGAACAGCCGTAGTCCCTGAACTATGGAGAGTCTGGAGGGTACTCTCTCCCACTTCCCCCAGGAGCATACAGTGCCCCAAAAGGGACACAGAGTGACAGGAAACCATAGCTCTGTTCACTTCACACCTATGCCCACAGAGATGGACAGTTAAGAAAGGAAGAATAATGTTCCTCCATGAAGTGATAGCAGTGGGCCCATTGCCTTTGCATTCTCAGGAGCTCTAGGACAGTATCCCTGGACAATACAATTTCACTCCATCCCCCAAGGAAGAGCTATGTCCATAGCCACCAGTGAGCCTTTGAATTGCAAATTCCCTTGCTGAAGTAAAGCAGTTTTATATTCAGTGTATAAACAGAGATTATTAATCTGTCATGTCAGGTGCACAATTTACAGTAGAAAGTAAGTGGGAAAAATGCCTCCTAATAATATGCATGCCCCTGGGGAAAAGGGGGATTGTGATAGGACCGTGCCTGTAAGAAATTTAAGTTGCTTTCACCCCTGATGTTTGGTCAGAAGCATCAACATCCTGGGCACCTACATGTTCATTGTAAACATCCCAGCGTTGTCTGGTACAGAACATTACAGTCCATTGTTATCCAGAAGAGTCAAAGTTAAGTTACCAGTCCAGCCTTCTTTAGGAATGCAAATATAATCCACATCTGTGAGGATAGGGAGCAAGGGAAGTGAGGCTGGCTGGACTGCTAAATAACATGCATTTCTTTTGGTTTCCTTGTGTATTAGCATCAGTTCCCAAAGAAGGTATTTATTTGATCTGCCAGCTGGAAGGAAGATAAAGTGGTTGCCAGAAAGAGTTCATCCATGAGTTAAAAACTGGGAGAGGTGAGGAGAGAGAACCTTGAACACCAAAGAATGGAAAGTTAGAGACACTGTAATTTGTTAAATAAAAGCAGAGCTGAACCTCAGCTCTACATTCAGTGATAATGACTTGAATTTCTATAGCACCTTTTACCCAGAAGGAGCATTATAAACAACAATGCAACAGAGCACAACTACATCCTGGGCAGGAACTGAACGATGCTTTATCAAACTGAAACTGCAAGAGCATTTTTAGGTAGGTAGAATATGGTTTTTCCACATTGGAATTCAGCCAAGACACTCAGGTTTACATTCCATATTCTTGGGAAGTGCACCAAGGAACCTTAATGACCACAGTTAGCCTGGACCTTGGTTTTATTCCAAATCTAAGAGCAACAACTCTGCTAATAGAGAGCCGCCTAACCTTATGCTGCAGCATTTGTTCAATTCAGGCGTATGGGGAGAAGTGCAATTTGATAGATAGCAATACTGTTTCCTGTATCATCTGTGCCTAGGGTAAGTGCCTCCTGGACAGAGCCTGAATCTAGCACCTATTCCCTCCTACACCTCAGTCCATAATCCAAACCCTCTGCACCCCCTCCTGCACCTTTGCCTCTGGTCACAACTTCCTCCCAGACTCTGCACTCCCTCCTTCACCATTCCACCAGGTCAGAATCTACTTCTGTACCCAAACTCCTTCCAGATCTGCAGCCCCTCATGCACCTGGTCACAACCCCCTCCTTCAACCAAACTCTCTCCCAGACCCCACAACCCTTCCTACAACCCAATCACATACCTCAAGCTCCTGTCTCTATTCAACCCGCACCCCCTCCATTAATATCACAGAAAAGTGTGGCCCTTGACCACTTACCAAATTTGTGGAGTGGCCCCACATCAAAAATTATTGAATAGCCCTGGAGCAGGGGAATTTAAGTTCCCTTGTTACACAATAGCTGAAACATCAGCTAATCTATAACAGTTACAAAGGGAATGAGTCTCATAAAGTACACACCTATGTCTCGATGTCTCCACACAATTTCTATTGCCATCAAAAAGGACCTGTTTTTGCAGTCCCCTGTTCTCCTAGGTCACAATCCTACACACTGAAGTCAAAGGCAAAACTCTCACTGATTTTAAAGGTGTAGGATCAGGCATTAATTGACTTCAAAGGAACTTTTGAATACTTAAAGGGCAGAGCAGGCTTTGGCCATATATCTGAAGATGAGTTTGTCCCCTGAATTTTGTACTTTATTTGCTTGTGTAAGTAGGACAACTCATGATATAAGTTTGCTGCCTAAAATACAATAAAGAGAGATACTAAATTATGGGATCAATCATAGTAAATGTTCCTAGGAATGGAATATGCAATGGATCTGAAATGGAACCAAACAGAAATGTATGTGCTATACCATACATTGAGTGTATCTCATACACTGAGCATATATCAGAAAGACTATTATAAAACCCTTCCAAACATACACCAAAACCCTGAATTTCAATCAGGATTTTCCTGTGTGAAGTTTTATATTTCAGATGTACATCATAGAATGTCAAGCTCATAGTAAATTAAAATAATCAAAATATAAAATGACCCCTTGCTTTGAGGCATGCTTATTTCAAGAGGAATAGATTAAACTAGTTACATATTTATTTTAATATAGTTATGAATATATTGTTATTGTATTAAAATAGTCCCTAGCAAGGAACCCCAATGCTCCTAAGAGCATGACTGTGAATCCTTCAGCCAGTTGGGTAGTGTGGCCAACCTGACGGCTCAGCTGCACTCATTAGACAGGGGATTAAATTAAGACTCCATATAACCAGTGTGTGTGAGATAGAGTGTAGTGAAAATCAATAATATGTATTTATTCCATGGAGACAGAGAGGTGGGAACACATATGCACAGTAGGATGGGGACAAAAGTAAATATTATAATCTTGCCCTTAACCTGGAAATAGATTTATCTGATTTCATTAAAATTCAAGTTTGCCTAGTCATTCTTTCCAGCCCATTAACCGGCACACAATATTGATCTGATATGGGCCTTCTCCTGTTTTATATATAAAAAAAACTACCTAAAAAAATTTGCGGTCCCTCATACTTTAGTATGTGTGCTTTTTTTTCTCATGTTGATTGCATTGTTATGGATCTAGAAAGAAAAACAAATCGCATCGGCTAAAGGCTGTGTGGTTACCTGAAATCATAATCTCCAAAAAAAGAAAATAAAGAAAATATTGCACTTGCCAAACTTTTAGTCTCATCTACTTTTGTTTTCATCTTCAGTCGTGTGCTGTGTCAGCACAACAAAAAGATACATATGGTATTGAATAGCCAGGAGCTCATAGTGGAAAATGTATAAGTAATTTCATGACTCCTGTACAAACAAAAAGGCCTTCAAAGTTTATTTCTTCAGCTTTTTAGACTCAGTCAGTGTTGTGGTATCACCAGGAAAGAAGAACTCCCAAAGCAAAATTTTGTCAAGCAATATAATTCAAGCCCCAAAGAAAACAAAAAAGGTGAGTTCAGCCTGTCAGAAATCTGTAAACTGGAGCTGATGATCATTGGACTTGAAATTTAAATGTTATGTTGACAGCCAGAAATGTGTGAAGACATATGCCATAAAGAAATGCCTTTTTATTTTGAGATCCCAGGTGCTAAGAACTGAAGAAGTTCCAGATTTCAGATCTGCTGGAAGTCCGTTCTGAAAGCCAGGAAGAAAACTAACAAGAAATCCAATCTGGTTGTCAACAAGAGATGCTGAGTCTTTTGGCTGTAAAGAAGATTACTATCTGAATGATTCCCTATGAAATCTCATTATTTGGTGGGTGCTCCAGGATGAGCAGCTATAAATCCATTACACCAAAGCAACTATTTTTTTAATGTTACACTGGAGTCTTATTAAGTGGACAAAAGAATAGTCAATGGAAAAAGGATAGCTGATTTCATGCAGAAATGGTCCTCCACTCACAATCAGCCTGACACTAGATTCACAGGATTTCAAACTATTCCTATTTAGCTTCTCAGGTACTGCATGATTTTGTTTTCTCACCCTAACCCAGTTCAGATCTGGATTATATCCTATAATATAAAAAAATAATCATGGGATATGAACTTGAAAAGAATGGACTATTTCAAAATATGTGTTATGTGGGTGAAAATACTCTTTTAAAATTTATAACTACATCTGGCCAAATAATTTCACACTGCTTCTTGCTCTTGCAATCTTACAGGTTCCAATATAATAAATTACTAAAGTGGAAAGCTTGGGTGCAAGAACAAAAAGGTCGATGTGTGAAAATCTGGCACAATATCTCATCCTCTGAACTCCTCTTGGTTCCTGAGGTGATATAATCAGGAGTCTCAAAGAAGATGATTACAACCCCTGTTGTGTGCTTAAGTAAAGCTTTCCCTTTGGATTAATACTTCTTCTTCATCATTATTATTCTTGAGGGGCCTAAAGAAAACATTGAGCCTCATGTCCAGCTTTTTTTACACTACAGAGGAGTTTCTGTAGGCTGCTTGTCTAGCTAACCATCCTCTTCTCACACCAACGTCTAGCAAACACACTGGAAAACAGGGTCCAAACTGTTAAATAATTTTAAAAAATTAGCTCTGTGGGGATGGTGCGTATGTGGGGGAGGTTCAGGATAAAGACTCCTTCCTTTGCCCTCCTTTGTAGGGGCCATGCACAATCTGAGAAGTACAAGGGCTGAGTGAAACTAGTGCCAACAACAGTAATAATCACTCCAAAGAGAGCAGGGATGGGAAAGGGCCCATCTAGTAAGAGCATTCCACCCAGTAGTGCTGTGAAGAAAAACTGGAGTCTATGTACTGATCCCCACTGATGTCTGCATTCAAACAGTCACATTCAAATTTACCATTCGGTTTAGTTCATCTTTTACTTTATTTCTCAGTAGAAGTGGAGTTTTACATGGTCTGTGTACCTTTGGCAACACACTGGGATCCAAATCAACATGATATATTATATACTTAATGCATCCCAGTCCTACATCCCCTCCACTCAAGCCAACAGTGTCAGGATCAGTCCAGTGTGGTCCTGTGTGTATCTTTGTCCTTGAATATTTCCTGGCACTAAAAATGCTGGCTACAATAAGCACTAAGAACTGGATTTTTTTTTTCATTTTAAGTCATATGATTATGGCAAACAGGAAGAACATAAAGGGCACCACAGTATTTATGGGTTTATCCTATTTTTTGCAAAATGTTAATATGGAAAATATTTCAGAGTATCTTCACTCTTGCTCTACTTGTGAAAGTCAGTTCTGGATTAGTATTATTGAGTATCATGACCTTTCCCAGAGGGTTATTTAAATATTTGAAGCCACAGTGATTTTAACGATGTGTTGATGTGTATCTTTATCAGGACTCACTGACAAATTATGCCTACGATGCTCCCAGTAAAATATATGTTTACAGTTCATTTTCTTATTGCAATTTATAAACATATCATTTTTTACTTAAAAACTAATGTGAAAAAGAGGAAGGGGTTTCTTAAAAGTTTATTTAAAATCATATGTCTTATGTGTTTAAACATGAATCAGAAGGATATTGCCTTTAACAAGAAAAATAGAGTTGGGTGAAGTACAGTAAATTATAGGAGATCCTGTGACTATTTCTTCCATTTTAATTCATGAGTGTTTTATTTGGAATTTTGGGATCAGACAAAACCTGGTTTCCTCCAGGCTTAGGAACTGACGTAGGTTTGCTGGGAACTATGTTCAAGTTTTCTTAATACAGGTTGGATCTCCCTGGTGTGGCGGCTCCTTTGGAACCGGATGAGTCCCAGACAAGGGAGTTTTTCAGACCAGGGAAGGTCTTGGGGAGATGTGAGGGATGTGGCAGTCTCTCTGTTGGGCTCCTCTTCCCAGCTACCTGGCTCCACTGCCCTCAGCCCCCTGGCTGCAGCAGCCCTGCGGGTAGACAGTGCCATGAGCTCTGGCAGACCTACTGGCCTCGCGAGCTCTAGCAGCCCTGGCAGCCCTGCAAGGTCTAGAGTTCCCACCAGCCTCACAAGCTCTGGCAACAGACCTGTGGGCATTCGTGGCCCTACTAGGCCAGTCACGCCAACTGTGGGCTCTGCAGCCTACTCCTTCCTGGCCCCACCAACTGTGGCCCGCATTGCCCCGTGGACTCCGGCAGCCCCGCTGGCTTCCAAAGCCCGCTGCAAGCTCTGTTACACCCCCCCCCCCACACACACACACCCCACCGATGCCCCAGCACTCCCACTGGCTTCCCAGTCCAGAGAGTCCTGGACCACGGAGGTTCAACCTGCAGTATTTCTGAATTGTTTGTAGTCCTTGTATCAAACCCGAGCTGGTTTCTTGTAGAGTCTGAATCTGCAAAGTGCTAAGTAAACTCAGCTCCAGAAAAGCTCCGGAGGCTCAGAGTCTTGAGAGAACAGGCACTTTGGATTTCATCCAAAGTCCACTGAAGTCAATAAAAAACCTCCTTTGGCTTCAATGGGCTTTGGATCAAGCCCTTTGAACATAACAAAACTGGAACCAAGCAAGCTTCACAGTTCATAATGGAAACTTTACCCCCTCCTGGTAGTAAATATTTTATATTTTGCTTCTCCAAAGCCAAAGTAATCAAAGATAATAGACAAAATAACCAAATTGAAATATTAGTCATATAGGCCCCAACTCAGCAAAGCATTTAAGCACATGCTTAATTTTAAGCATGTACTGAAATCCATCCCCATTCAGCATTTATGCATATGCTTGACATTAAGCATGTTTTTAAATGCTTTGCTGAATCAGGTAAAATTAAAAATACTTGTGTAAAAATCTGTAAAACAGCAGAATTCCACCGACCAATAAATCCTAACAAGCTGTATTATGTTCAGTGTCAGAAGCTAGACCTCAATTCAGCAAAACATTAAGCATGTACTTTAAGCAAAGGCATAAGTCCCATTGAATTCTATTCTTTCTGTTCTGTATAGATTCTCACACTGTGCTCTCCATTTTAGTAACTGTTTTTCAGTAATGTGTTAAGCAACATGTATGTGCCTAAGTTTTTTGCTGAACTGAGCCCCGAGTCCTTGAGTCAGATGGTTTTGGGGGTACAACCATAGATCCCTATTACTCTTGCTGGATCAAAATAGGGATTTTCTGACTAAAGAGCAAACAAAAGCTGAGAGAAAGTTAAAGCAAAATCAGCACTCCCCACTCCACATGTACCGTTTGCAGCCCTTCCAAGTCAAGCACTGTCAAAAAAAAAAAATAGCAACACAAGTGTACTAGCAAGCAGCTGTTAGTAAAAAAAAAAGGCTTTGAGCTGAAAATAGGGAAGGGGTGTAAGGAGAGATGAGCAAATGTGAGGGTCGGAGGGAATGGGGATATCAAAGAAAATTTTTCATATGGCATCAATTATGCAGAAACGAGGAAACTGGAGAGCAAGTTGAAATGACTGAGATGGAAGAATTGCCAAATGTGGTGGAGACAGTAAAATAATGCCAGCGGGTTTAAACATTGCAGCGTGTGTGTGTGTCTATGTATGTGTGTACGTGCACACATAAGCAAGAGAGAAAAATAGCAATAGAGAGAAAGATCTGTGTGAAAAGGTCACAGATGGTGCACAATAACACAGCCTCAGAGAAACTCCAGAAAAAAAAAGAGGGGGTAGCCATTAAATCACATTCTACAAAAAACCCATACAGTTCTGGTTTTATAGTAACTATTGAGGATATATGTATCCACAAAACAGACAGGAAAGCCTCTAGTCAACTTTCTCAGTTCTTTTGTTGGGAAAGGAAAAGAAAGGAAAAACTGCGGGTTGAACATTCCCCCTGTATTATTCTAGGGTTTTTTTTTTTCACTTTCAAATTTATCTCGCTGATTGTTTTTTTCTTATTTGCATGATTAGCTGCCATGGCGCACCACATATTTTGTTTTGCTGAAACCAAGTGCTTAGCCCAGGAATGACCTTTGTGTTGTGTTTGTTTTTGTAACCTGAGCATACCTAAATTCCTCCCTGAGTGGAGGTATGCCAGAGTGATACAATGGCAGCAGGAGACCCAGTGAAACAAAGAGGCTTGTAGTACCTATCTGTCAGACCTATCTGCACAGGTTATTTGAATGACTGATGCAGTAGACTAACCTGCCTGGGCCTCTTAAAAAAAAAAAGTGGTTTCAGTCTTTCTGGATGAAGGACACATGCCCGTACAGTAGTTTCTCTCTTAGGTTTTGGCTTCACTGACACAAAGTATTGTTTTGTGTTCATGTCAGATGATAAATGCTTGATAGCTATCTTACTGTAAAATCCTAAATGAAGACAAGTAGTTTTTGTCTTGGAGGTAGCTAGGTGAGATCAGTATTATACTTCCCTTGACCTCACCTAGTTTACCTCTTGGTAAAATTACAGTGTCTTGTCTCCTCTATGTTATTACAGTAGGATAACAAACACTTAGGATAACTAACATTAGTAGGCTAACTATTTACAAAAAGAATCACTCACTTTTTCTCATTCAAGACAAAAACTTAGAAACATTCAGGGGCTAGAACATGTCTTCTGTCCATTGACACACTATGGGGAGATAGATGTGTTTTAACAGAGCAGATTTACACTTGGCACCTTGATGCCATAAATAGTTGTTAAGCAAGTGTTACACTAAATGGACTTAGTTATCCTATAATAGTGTTGTTAATCAGTAGTCTGTGTGGCAAAGGGATAAGCATAAAGGACTGACAAATTCAGTTTAAGAAAGTTAAAGAAAAAAAATAAAGAGTTTAAGAAAGTTAATAAAGCCCATGATTAGAAGTCTACAGAACCAATGGCATGACTGATAGGTAATGCGGTATGCAGAACTTCTCAGGAGAACTCATAGAGCCAAATTCTCCTTTCAGATATCTGCACGCAACTTACTCTGGAGTTGATGTATGCCTTTCTGTGTGTCTGATTGAGGATGCTAGGAACCAATCATGAAGGTTTTCAGCTCTAGGTCACCTTTTAGCTGCAGGTAACCTGGATCAAATCATCCCATGTTGGTAACAATGGGAAGTTATAAGTGTGATGGATGTTCAATAGCCTATTGTATATGAAATTAGTTCTCATTCCAGTTTCTTATGAAGAAATATTCACATTACTAACCATCACTAGAGCTGGAAGTAAGTGATGTCTTTATGAAAATCAGGCTCAGGAGAGAGGTCTGGGACTGAAACAGCCTTTGAAAATGAAGTACATTTTCACATTTCTAGATAAAGTGCCCCTTTTTCACAGTTCTCAATAAGTCATCAATTCTATTCCCCTGTAATCAAGGCAGGACTATATAACAACTAGAGCATTTCTGGCAGGTGGTTGTCTAAGCTGTTAAAAACCTCCAAGATGGAGATTCCACAACCTCTCAAGGCAATTTGTTCCAATGCTTAACTACCCTAACAGCTTGGAAGTTTTTCTTAATGTCCAACCTAAACCTCCCCTGTTGTAATTTAAGCCCATTGCTTCTTACCCATCTTCGGAGGTTAATGAGAATAATTTTTCACCCTCCTTCTAGTAATAGCTTTTTATATTCTTGAAAACTGTTGTCCCCTCAATCTTCTCTTTTCCAGACCAAACTAATCCAGATTTTTTCAGTCTTTCCTCATAGGTCATGTTTTCTAGACCTTTAATCATTTTTGTTGCTCCCCTCTGGACCTTCTCCAATTTGTTCACATCTTTCCTGAAATGTTACACCCAGAACTGGACACAGTACTCCCAGCTGAAGTTTTATCAGTTCAGAGCAGAGTGGAAACATAATTACTCGTGAACATAAGAACATAAGAATGGCCATACTGGGTCAGACCAGAAGTCCATCAATGCCAGTATGCTATCTTCTGACAGTGGCCAATGCCAGATGCCCCAGTGGCAGTGAACAGAACAGGGATTCATCAAGTAATCCCGCTCCTTTCATTCATTTCCAGTCTCTGACAGAGGCTAGGGACACCATTCCTACCCATCTTGGCTAATAGCTATTGATGGACCTAACTTCCATGAATTTATCTAGTTCTTTTTTGAACCTTTTTAAAGTCCTGGTCTTTTCAATCTCCTCTGGAAAAAAGTTCCACAGGTTGACTATGTGCTGTGTGGAAAAAAAACTTCCTCTTGTTTGGGTATGGCTAGACTGCGGGGGCAAAGGGGGGGTTCAAGATACCAGAGGTATCCCAAAAAAACTCTTCCGTGTTCAGGAAACACGTTTGCTCTTCTGCTTTTTTTTTGCGGAAGAGCAAACACTCTCTTTTGGAAGCCCCTGTATTTTTTGTTCCATGAGGAAGAAAGGGGCTTTCAAAAGAGGGGGGAGGGTTCCAAAATTTGGCCCAGTCTAGACGGGCCAAATTTCGGAAAAGCCTCTTCCAACAAAAGTATTGGAAAAAGATACGCAAAATGCAGAGTGCATTTTGCATATCTTTTTCCAATAGATCCTCACAGTCTAGCCATATCCTTTGTTTTAAACTTTCTACCTATTAATTTCATTTGGTGACCCCCTCGTTCTTAAGTTGTGGGGAAAAGTAAATACATTTTCCTTATTTAAAGTTCTGCAATGTCACGTTTGAGTTCTTTCAGAAATCTGGGGTGAATGCCATCCGGTCCTGGTGACTTGTTACTGTTAAGTTTATCAATTTGTTCCAAAATCTTCTCTAATAACACCTCAATCTGGGACAATTTCTCATATTTGTCACCCAAAAAGAATGGCTCAGGTTTGGGAATCTGCCTAACATCCTCAGCCGTGAAGCCCAAAGCAAAGAATTAACTTAGTTACTCCAGAATGACTTTATCATCTTTGAGTGCTCCTTTAGCATCTCCATCAGCCGGGGGTCCCAATAGTTGTTTAGAAGGCTTCCTGCTTCTGATGTACTTTAAAAACATTTTGCTATTGCTTTTTGAGTTTTTGGCTAGCTTTTCTTATTATGTTTTAATACTTAATTTAACAGTATTTATGTTCCTTTCTATTTTCCTCACTAGAATTTAACTTCCACTTTCTAAACAACGCCTTTTTATCTCTCACTGCTTCTTTTATTTGGTTGTTAAGCCACAGTGGCACTGTTTTGGTTCTCTTACTGTGTTTTTTATTGTGGGATATACATTTAACTTGGTTCTCTATTCTGGTATCTTGGAAAAGTTTCCATGAAGCTTGCAGGGATTTTATTTTTGTCACTGCACCTTTTAATTTCTGTAACTAACCTCCTCATTTTTGTGTAGTTCCCCTTTCTGAAATTAAATGCCACAGTGGGTTAGCTTGCTTACAACATTCCTGCTAATACATTCCAGAATGGGTCTGGGGTTTTTTGCAACAGTGTCACAGTGATGGCTTATATATTTAGCGCGTGATCCACTATTTCTCCCACATCTCTTTCTGCAGTACTCCTTCTTAGGCTGTCATTTCCCATTTTGTCTGTGTTCAAGTGATTGTTCCTTCCTAAATGAATTAATTTGCATTTGTTCTTGCTGAATTTCATTCCATGTATTTCAGAACATTTCTCCAGTTTGTCTAGATCCTTTTCAATTTTAATCCTATCCTCTCTTGAAACCCTTCCCGTCTTACTATCATCTGTAAACTATAGAAGTGCACTCACTATGCCATATCTAAACCATTTATGAAAATATTGAGCAGAAGCAGACTGACACAGGTCCCTGTGGGACCCAATTCAACATGCCTTTCCTGCTTGATTTTGAACCACCAATAACTACTCTCTGGAAACAGTTTTCCAACAAAACACCAACCTTCTAATAGCTCCATCTAGGTGGTATTTCCCTAGTTTGTTTATGAGAATGTCATGCAAGACAGTATAAAAAGACTTACTAAAACTGAGATATACCACATCTACCACTTCCCCTCATCCACAAGGCTTCATACCCTAAGACAGCTACTCAGCTAGTGGAGTATGATTTGTTCTTCACAATTCTATGTTGTTTTTTACTAATCACCTTATTATCTTTCAGGTGTTAATAATTTGTTGCTTGATAATTTGCTCCAATATCTTTCTGGATGCTGACATGAAATTGACTGTTTTGTAATTCTCTGGGGGTATGTCTATACGACCACCCTAGTCCGAACTAGGGTGGTTAATGTAGGCATTCGAAGTTGCAAATGAAGCCCAGGATTTAAATATCCCGGGCTTCATTTGCATCTTGCCGGGCGGGCGCTATTTTTAAATCCCCTTAGGTCGAACTCCATGCCCGCGGCTACACGCGGCACGGAGTAGGTAGTTTGAATTAGGATCTCTAATTCGAACTACTGTTACTCCTCGTACTCCACGTACTCCACGAGAAGTAACGGTAGTTCGAATTAGAGATCCTAATTCGAACTACCTACTCCGTGCCGCGTGTAGCCGCGGGCACGGAGTTCGACCTAAGGGTATTTAAAAATGGCGCCCGCCCGGCAAGATGCAAATGAAGCCCAGGATATTTAAATCCCGGGCTTCATTTGCAACTTCAAATGCCTACATTAACCACCCTAGTTCGAACTAGGGTGGTAGTGTAGACATACCTTGGGTTATCCTTATTCCCATTTTATAGATTGGCCCTATATTTACCCTCTTCCAGTTCCCTGGAATTTCTATATGTAATTTTTAACTTAATCTTTCAGTATGTTGGCCTCAGCTCCAACCTCATTTTCACTAAGTTAGCTGTCTGAACAGAGTTAATCTTTTTGGTAAACCCAAAAGGTAAGGCAAGATGTCATTTGGCATATCTGCCATTTCCACATTTTCTGATATTGTTTGCTCCCTTCATTGAGTCATGTGGGAAACTTGCATTGCTTCTGGTGGCATTTGTGTACTGAAATAAGTGTTTATCTTCTTGGACTACCAATCAAGGACACTTTGTGATTAAAAAATGCAAACCAGAAATAAAAGCAATAAGGAATAAGATTCCATAGTTGGTCCAGAAATTAACTGAGTAGATCAGTAAGGATTCTCATGATTTCTAAGCTTAAGAGAGTGACAAAGAGAGAGAAACATGTCAATGTAATGATCATCGGTTCACTTTGATGGCAATGGCGATGGTGGTGGAAAATAAATACAAAATGCTCAAGTGGTTTAGGAACCTAAATTCCACGGCAAAGGTCACTTTTGAAAATGGGACCATAATGACACTGTGCTCCCAAATCATTTAGGTGCTTTTTAATTTAAATTTGACTAGGAACTTTAAAAACTTGTACAAGGATAGATGTCTGCTCTGCAAAATTTACAATTGAAGGGCATGATTGTGTTCTGGGCTACTTTGATATTATGAAACTCATTCATCATACAGTGGAGCTTCTGATACCATCTCCCAAAATATTCTTGCCAGCAAGTTAAAGAGGTATGGATTGGATAAATGGACTGTTTATCTTTGGTTCTGGACATCCATCACTCTGGTCATCTGAAGAAGTGGGCACCCACAAAAGCTCATTATACTATCTACATATTTTGTTAGTCTTTAAAGTGCTACACAGACAATCTGTTGTTTTTTAAATCTTTATTAATGACCTGGATCAGAGGATGGATTGTACCCTCAGCAAGTTTGCAGATGATTCTAAGCTAGGGGGAGAGGTAGATATGTCGGAAGGTAGGGAGAGGGTCCAGAGTGACCTAGAGAAATTGGCGGATTGGGCCAAAAGAAATCTGATGAGGTTCAGCAATGACAACTGCAGAGTCCTGTACTTGGGATGGAAGAATCCCAAGCACTGTTACAGGCTGGGGACCAACTGGCTAAGTAATAGTTTAGCAGAAAAGAACCTGGGGATTACAGTGGATGAGAAGCTGGATATGAGTCAACAGTGTGCCCTTGTAGCCAAGAAGGCTAATGGCATATTGGAGTGCATTAGGAGGAACATTTTTAGCAGATCTAGATAAGTTATTATTCCCCTTTATTTGACATTGGTGAGGCCACATCTAGAGTATTGCATTCAATTCTGGGCCTCCCACTATAGAAAGGATGTGGACACAGGAGAGGGTCCAGCAGAGGGCAACCAAAATGATTAGGGGGCTGGAGTGCATGACCCACAAGGAGAGACTAAGGGATTTGGGTTTGTTTAGTCTGCAGAAGAGAAGAGTGAGGGGGGAATTTGATAGCAGCCTTCAACTTCCTGAAGGGAGGTTCCAGAGAGGATGGAGAGAGGTTGTTCTCAATAGGGATGGATGGCAGAACAAGGAGAAATGGTCTCAAGTTACAGTGAGGAAGGTCTAGGTTGGATATTAGGAAAAACTATCTCACTAGAAAGGTGGTGAAATACTGGAATGGGTTACCTAGGGAGGTGGTGGAATCTCCATCCCTAGAGGTTTTTAAGTCCTGGCTGGACAAAGCACTGGCTGAGATCGTTTAGTTGGGGTTGGTCCTGCTTCGGGCAAGGGGTTGGACTTGATGAGCTCCTGAAGTCTCTTCCAGCTGTAGGATTCTATGATTCTATGGAGGTACTTTGGGTTTATTCTGCTGTGACTGAATTAAGAAACTGTCCCTAACTAGAGCAGCACCTCAGTAGCTACATGTGCCTGCAGAATAAAGCACAGCCAACCTCTTTGGGAATCAATTTGCCTCAAAAATAGGATTAACTTCTTTCATATCTATTTTCTTAATATGCACATTTACTAATTTTAACCCAGACACAATGTGGACAAACTTATGAGACATTCTATGCTCTGCCGATACAGTAGGGCTAAGCAATGGTTCCCTTTCTCAAGCAACTATCCCTTAGTAGACTAGATCCTGAAGAGTCTACAGCAACAACCTAGAGATACAGAAGACCATTCATTTCCATTAATTTATGGAGAAAGTCCTTAGTACTCTCAGGGATTCCACATTACATTAAAAGATCAAATAACACCAAGAGTAAGGTAATTACAATCTTACCATTAACATATAATATTAAAATCCAACAAGTTTTCTCTGATATTATGTTGTCATGTTTGTTAACATTATCAATTCTTTTCACAATAAGAATTTAGAAAACTTACTGTATTGTAGACAATATTTTACCCTGATGTTGAAGTCTCTCTGCATAAAAATACACTGACCAAACTCCACACTGTAATAATAGAACTGGTAAAGTAGCTCAGAACTTGTAAAACATTTTGGGTAAGATTAAATTACCATGTAAGGCAACTGAAATGTGAGGGAAATTGGCTCCAAAAAGACTGAGTTTAGCAACAAGAACCTGGAAAGGTAACGAAAATTCCACTTTTATCCGCTGTAAATTTGCAAGCAAGTCATAAACTTTAGTGGTTTTTGGAAAGCGCTTTCACAAGTGCATAAAAAAAATTCTCAATGTCAGTAATAAATGACAGCCATGGAATTCTGGCAGCAAACGTTTCAGGCATCCTCATGACATGGATGAATATTTCCCTCAGATTAATTCACGTTGTACCATGTTACCAGGGAGAATGATAATAGGGTTCTTCCCTCATGCTTGTCATGTATAAAATATTGTAGCCATTCTGTAACATTAAAAGGGTGAGTGAGACCAGACACTTCTTTCAAAATAAAAGGCAAATCTAAACTCCAAGAAGGCAACATCTTCAGCGTGAAATCTGGAGCTAATTCTTAGTCACAGCTATTCTCATGCTTTACCTTTACACCTTCGGATTTCAATGTCAAAATGGTAAGATCTTACTCCTTCCCCACCTATTCACCCTGAGGATGGTATAACTTTTTCAAAGGAAAAAAAAATCATTTGCCTGCTGCAAATATTAAATGGGTGAATGTTTAGTAAAAAAAGATCTCCCCATCAAGAAAAAAATCATGCATAGTAATCCATATATTTCTTTATCCCCTGAAATTTCAAAGTGAAATAGTTGTATGAGAACAATATCAGCCACAGTACATCTACACTGGAATAAAAGGCCTGTGGCATGGTTGTCTTTGGCCTTCATCACCCTATCCTGACTCATGGACTTCTGGCTGTGGCATTAATTACTTCAGTATAGACCTTTGGGCTTGGGCTGGACTGGGGTGGGCTAGATACGGCCCACAGGCCCAGATCCTGCCCACCAAGCCACTTGATCCAGCCTTCCTGCTGCCCAATCTGGCCCATAGGCCACTCCACCAGTGCCCAGAGCAGAGAGCCACAGGGAGCAGCCAGCCATTTTGAGTATCCTGAAGCTGTGGCAGGGGGAGCCTGCCTGCAGGGCTACTGCCTGGGAGCCACCAAGGTAAGCACCTGCTGGCTGCAGCCCACTTCTGGAACACCAGCCCCTCCCTGCCTAAGATCACCACCCCTCCTGCCCTGGGTCAACATCCAAACCTTCTGCATTTCCCTCCTCTCCTAGGTCACAATTCCCTCAAAGACCCTGCACCCACCCCCTCCTAAACTCCTCTCCCAGGCCAGAATCTCTCCTGCACCTATACCTCCTCCCAGATCATGTACCACAAGTCGCTGCCCCAGATCATAGCCTCTTTCTTCACTCAAACTCCCTCTAAGACCCCACACTCTCTCCTGAACCCCAGTCTTCTACCTTGAAATTCCTTATGCCCCCAACCTCTGTCCCAGACCCCGAATTCCTGCCATAGAAAAATGTCGCCCTTGACCACTTACCAAAATCTTGGCGTGGCCCCCTATCAAAAATTATGATAGCCCTGGTCCCAGAGCTTGTGTGGTCCCAAAGTTCAGGCTCCAGCTCAAGACCTAATGTCTGCACAACAATTTTACACCACCACACCATGAGCCCCATTAGCTAGAGTCACCTGACCTGAGCCAGCCATGGGCGTTTAATTGCTCTGTAAAAACATAACAAAGTGTTAAATAATACAGTACACTAATGAACGCACCTTCTACAGACGTTGATCAGGCATATTTAATTACCAAGATGCTTGGGAACAGAGAGGGCACACTGAAAGATTGATCCTGCTCCCTATGATATGTGTATGTCTAAAAAAACCTGTTATTGTGGTTAGGCATACATGCTTAGTAGCTACTTCTAAAGACAGGGCCTGATCCAAAATGCAAAGAAGTCATGTGAATCCTTCCATTAACTACAATGGTCTTCAGATCAGATACATCTGTGGCCATGTGTGTACCCTGCTTGGTGAAACAAATTATCCTCTCCCTTGTACCTCAAAAGGTGATTAGTCAATGGTGAAAGTCCTCGTGGTGAAAAATGTTGCTGACCCCCTGCATTAGGAAATTAATCATAAATTAAAGCTGTTTTATTTTTTAATCCTTTAGTAAGATGAATTTTTGTTCTCCATCTGCATTTTGCTTGTACTTTCAAAAGTCCTTTCAGTAAGAAGGTTAAAGGGAGACTGGATTACAGTTTATAAGTACCTACCTGGGGAACTAATATTAAATAATGGAGTCTTCAAGCTATCAGAGAAAAGTAAAATATGATCCAAAGGCTTGAAGCTGAAGCTAGACAAATTCAGATAAGAAATAAAGCATCATTTTTAATTGAGAGTAATTAATCATTGAACAAATTACCACAGGTCATGGTGGAGACTCCATGGCTAACCATTTTTAAATCCAGATTTGATTTTTTTTCTAAAAGATATTCTCTAGGAATTATGTGAAGGAAATATTTTATGGCCAGTGTTATGCAGAACACCTGATGAGATGATCACAATGGTCACTCCTGGCCTTGGAATCTGTGAGAATAATTGAACACAAGGGAAGTGGTAATTATTGAGCTCTTTGTGTCTTCAAAGCAAGACTGGATGTCTTTCAAGGAGATATGCTTTAATTAAACACAAGATATAGGGTTCAAAGAGGGGGTATCTGAGTGAAATTCTGTTATACAGGAAGTTGGATAAGATGTTCTAATGGTCCCTTCTCACCTTGGAATCACTGTGACTATAAATAATTCCTGTCTGCCCCTTTACTCTACTAGCTGGTAAACTCTTTAGGGCAGGGAGTGTCTTTTAGTATGTATCTATACAGCAAAGTGGGGTTCTAATTGCATCAGGGTCCTGGGGGGTGGTGGTACTGTAATACAAATAAATAAAATAATAATCATTGGAGCAGTATTTATTTTGCTGGCCTGGTTGGTCTTGGAATTGATATTATCCTGAAGCCAGCACCTAAAGAGATTTGCCCTCTGGTTTGCAATTAGAGATATTAAACACTCCTAAGGATTTTCAGTGTTTTTAAAACAGATTCAAATAAAATAATCAAAGGTGCATCTAAAAACACAACATTACTGGCTACAGCGTTGGATTATTGTGGCTTTTATTTTCCCTTGTGATTCTGAGTTAGTATAAACCTGGCAATCAATATTTTTGCCTGCAAAGCAAAATACTTGATACACGGTATTTATTTGTATTGCTCTCCTTTTCCTTTCACCTCAGCCCAGGTACCCATCGTTTACCAACCTCCCTCTGGCTGGAGTAAACTGAAAGCCTGTGTTTCCAGCTGATGCCATGCTATGCAGCCGTTGGCTCAAGGGAATGCTAATGCTAAGACATCTGAGGATGTCATCATTATCTGTTCTGTTATCCTGAATAGTAAAGTTTTCAAATTTCCTCCATTTTCTCCTGGACCAGGGAGTGCTGATCAAAGTCTTGAACGTCATCCTCTACTTGCGTAAATGGCATCTTATCTTCTCCTAGTCACTTCCTTTCTTGTCAGCATGGGGTGTGGTCACTCAACCTACACTTGTTTGGCATGTAGCAGAACAGGTTGACTTTGAAAGTTAACCTTAGTACAATCTATCCCCGGAACTTACTTCTCATTGTGACCTGTGGACCTTTTGGTATCAATCATGTACTGTTAGAGGAAAAACCTCACTGTAAAAATGAATGTGTACAAACATAGCTCAGCCAAGAATCTTCAGAATAAAAGTTTGGCAAGAAATACTAACACAATATGGTAGTAATCACTATTAATACTGATGGACAGGGGCAATGACAGCCTCCATGGGCCCCTGGGCAAGGTGTGTGTGTGGGCACTTAGTGATCCTAGAAAGGACAGGGCCTTGGGAAGAAGGGGTGGGGCCAGGGCAGCCATCCCTGAGCATTGCCCAGAATGCACCATGCAGGCCACCAGGCAGCCACCCGTAGCCCTCAGAGCTGCTTGGAGTGCACATGGCACTCTGGTGGTGTTTTAAAGGGCCCAGGGTTTAAGCTGCCTCTGCTGACAGCAGCTGGGACCCCTCCCCAGATCCCTCTGAATTACTGAGCCCCAGGGCAAGTGGCCCCTTTGCCCCCCACATTGGTAGGTCTGCTAATGGAAACACAAAACAAGAAGAATAGCAAGTAGAAGCTATTACCAGGCTTTTCTGAGCCAATCTGAGGGAATATTTAGCTGTGTTCCTGCACTCTGGTGTCTGGCTCCTGTAATCAGCTGCCCCCATGAAGCCAGCTCTTTCCTGTCACTCACTCTTTGTAGCTGGAGTTCTATATCCTGGACCTTTTTTGGAAGCTGCTGACCTTTGCGTGCTATCTGCCCTTTTGGAGTCCAGGTCCACGGTGCAGGATTCTTCTTGGGTAGCCACTTAATGCCACTGCATGACTGGATGATGTTTGCATTGTATCGCAAAGATTCTTTGCTTGAAGGATATATGTCTGCTGAAACTTGTTCACACACTGGGCCTTGGTCACTGTGCAGTGCACACATTAATATTCATCCACTCTGTTTGTAGTCCTATTCATTTAACTGGCATTGTTTATAGAGTAAATTACTACTCACCAAGAGTAAGCATATACAACCTCATTCAATATTGGGGGCTCAGTGCAGTGAACGCTAATGCAGCTGCTGTGGGCAAGCTTCCTTTTTCATCCAACTAGTTCATCCAGCCCTAATTTTGACTCCTTTTTTTTTTTTTTTAACATACTAGCAGGTCATTTCTTCTTTAGTTGTCCTAAATACATCTTAAATTAATGGACTTTAATTCAACACTGAAAATTACTTTCAGAGCATAAACATTTGCACCTTTTGCCATAAAGATCTAGCTTTTGCATGCCTCTCAA
Organism: Pelochelys cantorii; assembly: GCA_032595735.1. Lineage (NCBI taxonomy): Eukaryota > Metazoa > Chordata > Testudines > Trionychidae > Pelochelys > Pelochelys cantorii. The sequence goes on from CM064327.1 coordinate 236,231,316, forward strand.
AGCTTCTTTATTTAGCAGTAATTATAGTGGAAGTGGTGCTTAAGCCATTACGGTCAATAACTCATCTATTTGAAAAGGCTGTGTTTAATCAAAGCAGGTGCAGCGCTCTCACAAGGGCATAGTTTATAGCTTATGAGTTTTCTGATGTGCTGTCTAATTACAACTCAGCCAGAAATCCAGTCTATTAACTAGATTGGAGTCTCAGTCATGAGCTTCACTCTAGACAGTAGGTAAGTCAAAGTTGGAGGCCAGTTATGTATATTATACACTTGTGGAAAAGAAAGAAGAAATGAAGGAAGAAAAATGATTAATTTAGGGAGCAGAAGAAGTTGTAGTTGTAGTAACAGTCCAATTTGTTTTTCTTCCCTGACTCATATACAAGGAAGAGTGCCCATTAACATATATAAAAAATTGTGTCAACTGGTACATTAGCATACACTGGGCTAGATTCACCCCATTCTAGTGAACTAATGCACAGATTAGGCCCCAGTACAGCAAGGCACTTTAGCTTGTGACTTAAACAAAAGCTTATTGGTCCAAATTCAAAACTCATTGAAGTGACTGGGAATCTATTTTGCCCAACGAGTTTCAGATCAGGCCTACAGTGAAGACAAATACACCCTGTGGAGATTCAGCCCAAAGAGGGTTCCATCTCTACCAGCCATGCCCTGTTGGTTATTCTGGAGAAGAGTTACTTTAAATTCTGCTTTGCACCTTTTCAACCCCACTCCTGCAGCATTTGATCTCCCAATTCCTCCCCAGGGCAAGCGTGAACCCTGGAATAAACCTCTCCAATTTTTTATTATTTGTAGTTTAATGGCTAATTATTTTAAAGTTAATTATCTTATACCATCTACTTTCTCTAGCACCAAGACAGGCTATGTTTGATAATATCCCATATCTATTTAACTTGCCACCACACCAGGTTTATATATACTTCATACATAAAATATAATGAAATATGTATTTGAGGACATATAAAATATATGGCTCTATCAGAAAACATTGACAGGAGAGAAGATTTCTGCTTTGTAAAGTTAAAAATAAAACTATTGAGTCCTATTAATATGCCCCTTTTAAAATGTTTAATATAACATTTTTGTGGATATTAATGACATTTATACCTTTACAATTTGAGGCCCTAACACTTATGCATGATCTTAACTTTATTCATGACTCTCTGAAAACAATGGGGTTAATCAGACTGGTACATGTACCAAAAGATATAAGATTAACAATGGGATGGTGGTGGGTGTGCAGGAGTATAAGGATAGAATTTTGATTCAGGTGCAACATTGTACATTTGGGAAAGTGCATTTCAAAGTGGGAAGTGGAGCTGACTGTATAATATTTGCTGGATATTTGTTATGATTTTTTAAAATATATTGTTTCACTATTTTTGCCATCATTTGATGTAGATCTTAAATGGAATTTTTTCCTTTTTCAGTGATATCAGCCATTGGCTATTATTGGAAAAAAAGGATATCAGTAGACCAATGGGATCGTGTTTTCTGAATTCCTAAAAAAAGTTAACAAGCAGCAACAATCTCAGAATAAATAAGATCAGGAACACTGTAAATTAGGAGTGCATTCTTTATGCCTATTTACTCAGAGCCTTTTCAGAATGCATTCCTTTGAATCTCACATAATTTACCATATAAAACCATGGAACTCTTTTATAATCCACCAGTTTCATGCGGCGACCTATGAAGATGTAGTATTGGTTTCACAACTTCAGGACCTCTATCTTTTCCCACAATCTCACAGTGTCAGAAGAACTTTCATTAACAAGATGACTCGTGTTTCTGCAACAAGCCTCAACATTTCTGTTCCCATACGTTAACAAACCACACAGAGAGGAAAACTACTAACTAAGTTGTTTCTCAGGAGGCCGGGTGAGGCATACCCTTGGAAAGTAACATTGTGAGCCAAGGACAGTTTGTATAAGTGCACTTCATTGAGTACATTTTTCACTCTACAGAGAAACTGCCCTCTGGCAGATTCCTCCCATGTTTTCTCAGTACACCCATAAATCTTGAAACCCCTCCCACAGAAAAAAAATAACAAATGATACTTATTCAGAGGCAAGCATAGCAAATCAGTTAATATGGTCTTTTATTAAAGACAGATGAATGTGTGGGATGGTGCTGGAGAAAAATATCACAGGCTTCTTGCTGACTGATTAAGTCTTTTGACACTTAAGTTTTATTATTCAATAGATCCATCCTTGGAATATTTAAAAAGAAAACAACAATCTTTCTGAAACTATAGAAATAAAAATACCTAAAAAATATGGCTCCTTTTTACCTACCAGGATAAGCAAACAGACCTTCCAGGGAAGTCCCAGTTCCAGAGTTTAAAGAGATCCCTGTAGCGAATGGTGCTGACAAAGTGTATCTACATCATCCATTCATTAATCTGCATTACTTTTTTTGTTTTTAAGTGCTGCTGCTGCTGAAGCCAACTGTGTGAGTTCAGTGCATTTGCTCTGGAAGGATTTCCGCTGTATCATGCACTGGGGAGAAATAAGTGTTGAGTGCAATTTAACTTGCAAAGCTGGAAGAAAAAAAATGAATAGTAATTACTCCTGCTCACTTTTCTTTCAGGAAATACATGTTTTAAATTCTCATGTAACTACTAAAGTAGTTACATGCAGAGCAGCTTTGAAAGATTTTTGAACAGTTTGAAATTCATGATATTCTCAACCTCACAAGGACCACTGGCAGCTAAAATGGCTTTGGACCATAATTTACTGCTCAGAAATCAGTCATGATTGAAATACTGAACAGAAATCTAAACCTCTCCAATCATCTGATTTTCTAAATAGGGCTCATGATAATATCCATCATTGAAGCCTTCATTAATGCAATAAAATCCTTTGCACTTGTCTTTATATGTTGTGCACCCTGAAAGACAGCTACTTAGATTTTCTAATGCACATAGCCAATCTTCTCTAATTGGAGATGGATTATTTGTGGCCCTGAGCCATGACTCCTGGGTTTGAATACTGATGTGGAGAAGTTTATTCAACATTCTCCAATTCCAACTACTGAGATAATGTGGATTTTATGTAGATCACAATTGTTAATCTGTTACAACATTAAGTGGAGTTGGTACAGGGAAAAAATGTCCACATATTTTTCTAAACTAAATGTTCATATTCCAGTTTTCCAACAAAAATGAACCCAAACAATTTTCTTGTGGAAAACCAAATACTGTGATTAAAAAATATCATTTTTTTCTGTTTCTTTTTTAATTTTTCTAGGGAACATGCTCTGTGGTTTCCCACCAGCTCTATTATGGATATGGAAAAAATATGGCAGAGAAATAAACAGAATGCTAAAGATATGAATGCTGAAGCTTTTCCTTAAGACAGGGAATCCCAGACTGGTCCATGGACCACCCTGTAGTCTAAGGAGCCTTTGCTGATGATGTAGAGGTAAATAGAGATATGGTGTGGTTCTCCTCCTGATTTTCAGCTGCTAAGTGCTATTGAAAGACAACCAATGTGACATATGATTTACTTTCTCTCTATCACTTTTCCACAAAACTGATTACTGTAGTTGCCACAGACACCTGATGCAGTTGCAAATCTAAGTGGAGGTGACAGGAACTTTCTTGGTTCAGAGGAAAGGTGATGAGAATTTCTGATTAGAAGGGGAGATGATCCATGAGACACCTTCTGAATTAAAATGTCATCCATGCTTTGAAAAAGTTTAAGAATACCTATGACCCAGTCACAATCTCTTCTTCCTTCTTCATAAGGGTCCCATTCTGATCAACTTCTTCAAATGAGTACTCTCATTGTTTATAATGAGGCTGCTGGTTTAACTAAAATGGGCAAGATTTGTCCCTTTCATGGGCACCTCTAATAATCACTTCACTAGAAAGTGAATTCTGTACATGTAAAAGGTTTAATTCTTTACCCACAATTCGTGCTTCTGTTTCATGTAAATAGAGAGCAGAGTAACTTTCAGTTCCTGAATCAGTACTCAGGACTATAGCAACCTGGACGTAGTTTTTAACCAGTTTCATAGTGAGGAAACAGCAATTGTTCACACATCTGTGTCACTATTATTTCTATTTCCTGACAGTGTGATCCCCTTCCTGCTCCCATTGAAGTCAATGACAAAATTGCTGTTGGAACTTCAACTACAGCAGCTTGAAAAACCAATCATAGTATAATAGCTACCTAGAGCCATTACTGATCATGCTGTGAGAAATAATTCGGAGTTCTTTCTCAGGCACCTTAAGAATTGCTGCCCAAAAGTGATTTCCACATAACTTTGGACTTTCCAGATAATTTGTCAGCTTCGGGAACACCGTTTCTTTGCATTGTGATTCAGCCATCCCAAAGAACAAATGTATGTTGTAATGGGTAGCACTGTTTAAAATCCCTATTTGCGCTCAGCTTTTCAAGATTTCACTCTAAAATGAATTGCTTAGAAGGTTTTGCTTACATTCCTCTTTTCCTGCACTTTACATGCTTCATCAACATATGTTAAAGAGTTCACAAAAATGCATCCTTACCCATTTAAAGTATGTGATTAACTGCTAATATGAGATATTAACTTGCAGGGAATTGACAGAGATGTCGTGCAATTATATTTGATGATGCTAAATCATAATTATCAGTTGGGTACATTTTAAACAGTATGGTGGCTGCTAAATATCCATGCATTCTGTATACATGTGAGCTCTGATATAAGGCGACCATAACTTACTGGCTCATTATATTAAACTCCTCTTTAATTATCTTCCTGGAAGCAGCACCTCTTGCATTACAGGGGCATCTCATAGCAGTCCCTATCTTTAGGTTGTCTAACATCTTTTCTTTATAAAAGATTCCTTCTTTTTGAGAAGCATTTATACTGCCATTGTTTGCAGAAGCTCATTAACATTCAGCAGAAAGAAATGCCCCTAGGCTACAGAAGTGTCTTTTTGTCCCAGTAAATTCTGTTCAGCTTTTGCTGAGCTATAAAACTGATAAAATCACCATTTCACTTTCCTCAGCCTCACCAAATGCATGAGCATCATGAGGCCCAGTTCATGCCACCATCAAATCAGTGGCAGCTTCTGCAGCATCTGCACTTGGGGATGTGGGAAACTCCTGCTCCTGAACCTAGCTATGGCCTTAGTGAGCCATACCCGCCCTGTGGAAGAAAAACAAAGGGCAGGAAGAGAGACAGAGCTTGGGTAGACTGGGCTTCCTTCCCAACTAATCTCACCTTCCAGTCCCAGTATTCCCACCTCCCATCCCCAAATATAGAGTTCCCAAGACACTGCAGGTGAAAGTAGCTTTCTCAACTCCAGGGGGCTGGGAGAACAGAGAGAGAGAGAGAGAGAGAGAGAGAGAGAGAGGAGTATTGAGCTGGACTGCGTTGCACCCGGATCATTCCACCTGGATCCATCTAGAATACAAATCTTCTCTTGCTATAGCTTAAGTAGCTTAACCAGTAAAAGTCTGTGGCACAATGCTTATGTCTGAGGGATCAGAATATGCTGGTGATGCATACTGCATGTCTCAGGGGGTTGCACATAGCTGAATTTGGTTTCCCCTTTAAAAAACTGCCTTGGCATTATGCTTGCCCACATTAAAAACCAAGGAAACAAATACATCAAAAGAGCATTTTCGAGCATGTGAAGTCAAGCACTGAATAATCACACAATGCCAGAGCTGAGGTTGCTTGTGCAGACTTATGTCGACCCCCTTATACATGATGGTACATTCTTTCATTACACGATAAATGCTCTTTTTTTAACTGAACCCCTTACACATTCATTGTTGCAGTGGGTCAGAAATACCACAGGTCACTGTAATTTCTTTATACTTGTGGTAGGACTCCCATCCTGTTTCCAGCTGCTTCACAGGTTCAGTCTACTGTAAAGGACTCTGTGACTAACTGTGCAACTTACCAGAAGCCAGTGGTGACTCTGTTCATTCCTCTTGGACAGCTCTTACAGAGCTGTGACAGACTGGTATTTCTCCTCACTGTGAACTCTCAACTATGGACTCCTGCCAGATTAATCCCTTCTGCTCTGCTTTTCAATGTGTTTGTTAGATGGCCTCACAAGTCAACAAAATGTGGATGACATGGACAGGGGCAACTAGTGCCTGCGGGGAGAGGGGATGCAGGGAGGGCCCCCCATAAGTCAGGGAGGGAGCATGTGGGGGCTCCCCAAAATTTTGGCGGGGCATAGAGAGGTGGTGGACCTCCTGAGTGCTACCACGTGTTACCTCCGGAGTACCTCCTGTAAGTATCTCCTCCTCACAGAAGATAGCTCCATCATGTACCTATCCCAATATCTGAAAAAAATAAGAATCTGGATGAAATAAATAAGAATCTGGATGTTAGCTTAATCTTAACCCAAGTCCCAAGGAAAATGATGCTGGTAATTGTGTGAGTGGCAGGCACACGATGAGAGGGTGAATTTAAAAAAAAAGCTGCAGAGAAAAGTACTGTCCCCTCTATTGAAGGAGACAGCTCCTTGGTAATCAGGGAGGTGCAATTGTGATATGCCTCACTGAGCTCACTGGCTAGATGCTTAGGTTGCAGTAATGGTGAGTAGCAACTTTTTGCACCTCTAAATGGCAAGAAGGTGTATCCATGCCTCACACATGCAGACACAGCCATAGTTTCTTTTAGACTGATAAGAATATGAGAGTCACGAAGGACAGTGTAGCTGACAGCACTTAGGCTAAAGCTTTACAGGAGAAGTAACAAAGTGTTCTCAGTGAATGGAAGCCAGATGAAAATTCCTTACCTGAAGATGAGTTCTGGCCTCACCTCACCCTCACCTCGTTATTATCACCGAATCTGCAGTCTCTGAATTATTTTTGCTGTGAGACGCAGACATAGGCAGAATGACTCACAAATACAGGATGGGGAAGAGCATTCTGACCAGTGTCCCTCACATAATCAAGCCCAAGTTGCCTGGTATAGTCCAGCTGTGGCTTTTTTTTGTTGTGTAGACATGCCCTATAGTGTTTAAGGCCACAAGGGACTACCCAATCATCTTCTGCCTGAAGTTGCCATTAGGCACACAGGGGAAGAGAGGGCCAGGACCATGATTCTGATACAAAGGGCCGTGCTTCTTATGGCCTAAAGAGAGCAATGGGATGTTCTGAAACTTTCATATTGCCTCTGTGCTTTGTGCTATAGAAGGAAAGGCAGACACTGGCCCACCAACAGGGATCGGGGAGGTTACAAAGGGGGCAGTTGCCCGGAGTCCAATGATTCAAAGGGGTCCTGGGCTCACAGCAGCCATTGTTGCTACAGCAGCCAGAGCCCCAGGCCCTTTAAATAGCTACCAGAGAGCTGTGTGACACATTCCATGTGGCTTTGAGGATTTGTAGGGGGACCGCTGTGTTCTGGGTGACATGGAGATCTGGCTGCCACCAGCCCTACCCCTTCCGCCTGAGCCCTTCCCCTGCCCACTTCCTGGATCACAGAGCTACAACCCCCACCTTGTCCAGAGGCCCACGCAGGCTGTTGGCTGCAGGCTGTTGACACAATTCAGCTCTTCTTTTTTAACTATTCCATTATTTCTAACAACATTCTGATCAAAGTGCATGCATTTATGCAAAGGCTGTTTTTTCATAGTTCTTTATGCATAGACTTAAACCTCTATTAACTGTGAGAGAAATAACATTGCGGCAGCTCCTGTGGGGGGAGATGCTGGCATTCAGCGTCCTAATTATTAACACAAATAATCTTCCCTCTTGATGTTTTTAGAATTTCAATAAAACTATTAAAAATTTAGAAACAGTCTCACAGGGAAAAAATCTTAATGGTGGTAGGATTTGCAGATTTTGTACACATAATTGAAGGTTCAGGTTAATGACTCAGGAGTCATTGCTGCTGTCCTTGTGACCTAAGGGACTTGCACCATCTATTTGCTCTGCACAACTTTGGGAGCTTGAGACCTGGGTTCAAGTCCCCAAGGAGCATTTGCAAATATGGGGTGATTATAATCATTATCCACTGGATCTGTGTGCAGTATAAAAATGTTACAGATCAGGCTTATGATTGAAAAGGAACAATTCAGGATTTAAAGGTCACAACAGCAGGCAGAGTTATGATAAAGGTCTCTAAACCACTTGAGCATGCTAATCATTTGCTCTTAGCCTCTTTAAATATAGTAAGCTTTTTCTTACAAGTCTCCAGTGAAGCCCAAAGCAACAGAACAAAAATGCCACACTTGCAAAGGAAAAAGTGAAAGTTTAGGCAGTGAACACTTTTCCTGAATGAATCCAAACAAGAAATCAACCAACCAGTAATGACTGGATTTCAGACACAGAGTTGATTTTATTCATTAAAATAAATTAAGATGTTTTGGAACTTTCCAAAACCCTCAGAGTGTGCAAAGCCTTTTTTCGTAATACAGGAGTTCAATGATGCTAGCAGCAAAATTCTTTAAGCCATGTTTGTCCTTAATCTTAGGGTGTGTCTACACTGCAGGGCTTAAATTGAAATAAGCTATGCAAATTGAGCTATGTCAATTGCATAGCTTATTTTGAAATAGGGAGTGTCTACACAGAACTTATTTCGAAATGGAGCACTGTTCCTCTGACTTCTCTTACTCTTTGTACACTGTGGGTTACAGGAATAGGAGTAAGAAGTCCTCCAGCTTGACAGTATTTTGACACTATTTCGAAATAACTGCTTGCTGCGTAGATGTGGACTAAGTTATTCTGGAATAGCGCTAGTTATTTCGAAATAGTGTTGCAGCGTAGACATACCCTTAGAAACTGTGGGAGAAATCCTGGGCCTTTGCAACTCCACAATGGCAGTTTTGCCATTGACTTCAACCAGGTCAGGATTTCTCACATGTTTTCAGGATGGTTTCACCATGAAGTGCAATTAGCTCTAACTGGGCATGGAGATAAGATCGGAGTCTTACTGTGGCTACAGAAAAATGAGCCATCATTCACATGTGGCTTTTGAGATTGGGAACTCCCACAACCACAGTACAGCATGTCAATCAGACACAATGAAGGTCCATTCAAGAGAATCCACAACCCAGGAACTGTACACAAAGGAGAGTTCTCAGGGAGAGCATGGGAGATAGGCAAGGGAGAATGCTTGACCAATGGGGGTGGATCCCCACATCACAAGCATAGATCTTTCCAGCAAGTTGGAAAAAACTATAAGGAAAAGAAGGGACATTATGACTCGGCCTCACTCTTCCACCACTCACTCTCCTAAAAGCACATCTGGAGGATAAAGACTTTGAACTGGGGGAGAATGGTCCAGGCTAGAAGAGGAAGATTCAAATGCAGGTTACTTGATTCAAATGCAGGTTAGTTTATAGAACTTAGTCTGTGAATTTATTTTATGTCTTAGATAGCCAATTGTGATCTCTAAGCTTATTACTTATAATCACCTAAAATCTTTCTATACTTAATAAACCTGTTTTATGTTTACCTAAAACTGTGTCTTTTGACTAAAATAATTGCTTGGAAATTTTTATATATATACACACACACACTCATGGGGGTTAGGGCTCTGTGGTGGGGCTTGGAATCCCAAGGGGGTTCCCAAGTCTAGGGCAGAGGATTAAGGTTGCAGGGGTGAGGGCTGCAGGTGGAGCTAGAGATGATGGGTTCAGGGTGCAGGACAGGGCTCAGGGCTGGGGCACAGGGAGATGAGAACTCTGGCTTGGGGAACAGGCTCTGGGATGGAGTGAGGGATGAGGAGTCGGGAATGCAGGCTGCCTAGAGTCTGGGACCAGAGGAGGACCCCACCCCAGCCCTTTTCCCGCCGGCATCAGTGAGCTCTGGGGGGAAGAACCCATCTCTCCCCACTGGCTAGGCCCACTGATAGGGAAGTAAAGGGGCCAATTGCCCAGGGGCCCAGGCAATTTGAAAGGGTTCAGGATTCCCAGCCAAGCCTTAGTAGTTCTGTCTGATCCAGGGGAAAGCATCTTTTGATTCAAAGATACCTTGTATCCTCCAGCCCGGTGTGAAGGGGGCTCAGGACTTCTCTGAATATTGGTGGAGCATGTACACTACAGGCCTCACCACCTCTGGACCTGGCTAGATGCTCATCAATTCTGCAATCTCACTACTGGCAGCAAGAGAATAATTTGTGGTGATCTCTTTTGAACCAGCCATAAAGAAAATTGCTATGTGCCCTGTTTCAAGAAAATTTGAACTATTCTTTCTGGTCAGGCAGACAGTACATCACAGGCTTTGTCTACACTAACCCAAAAACTGCCTTTTGGTGACAAAACAGTGAGAGCATGCACACTGCAATGCAACTTTTGTCAAGAGAAATGCCGAGTTTCACTGACAAAAAACTTCCACCCCATAAGAGACATTTTTCTTTCACCCCTCCCTTTATTGCCAAAGAAGAGCCAGTGTAAATTCTGCTATTTGTTTTGTTGACAGAACTGGCTTCCGCCAGTATCCCACAATCTCTGTCCTGATGGCTCTGTTCACTGATTTGATCTCTGCTGCGCTGCAGGCAAGTGCCTTTCCCCTTTCAAAGCTGCAGGAAGTATCTGACAAATGAGCAAGCTGCTCTGTTTGGTGAACAAACAAAGAGCAAATCATTGGAATGCTCCTGTTCTGCCCTGTACTAGGAGCACAGTGGCAGGCAGACTGCTGTTGTCAGGGGAGAGGGAAGGATACTGTGGTGCTTTGACATTACCCAGCACGGAGATCTCACATGATGCCACTCCTGGCTACTGAGGAAACTGTAAAATAACCTGGAGGGAATCCCAAGATTCACAAGGATCAGGTCAGCTCTGCCTTCCCACAACACACCACTGTGGGATACATTCCCACAGTGCATTGCTCACTGTATCGATGATGGTGTCTCCAGTGTGGACATGATCTGTCGACAGAGGGAACAAGTGTGAACACCCTCAGAAAATTTATTTTTTGTCAACTTTTGGGTGTTGACATAAATTTTGTTTTGTAGATTAAGCCTCAGAATCAGAAAATATCTGCTCTAGCGCTATGGATCTGCCTTCTTCCATTCCTTCACTCCCTGCTGTACACCTCTGTAAAACCACAAGCTTGAACTCAGTCTTACATTTTTAGGCTTGTAACACAAACTACTCCACCAACATACTATAGATATTTAATTTGCATATTTACAAACAATATTCATCTGCTGTGTCCCATCCCTTCTTTTATCTATTGAATAATGGGACAAAAGGACAGCATAAAATAATTATGGGATTAAAAATTCAGAACATTCTTTCTTAGCCTCAGATAGAAGCAACATAACTTGTAATTTGATGCCATCTGATCTCCAGCAAGCCAATGAGAAGAAAGAGAACACTCATTTTGCAGCTGTTGCACTAAATAATCATAATAATGTAGTTGTTAGACATAAACAGCCCACATCAGCTCTGACAGTGCAAAAAAGGATCCCGAGCTAAGTACCTGTTAAGCTTTGACTGTGAAGTGTTTACATGTAATATCAGTATTTCTCCAATGCAGATGACACTGGGTGACAGCTGTCACTTTGGTGTACACAGTGTTCACCAGCTCCCAGGAGAAGAGCTTCAGAATAATTTTTACTCCAGCAGGAACTGAATATTGGCACTTCTGAATGCGCAGAGGGAAACAAGTCTCCCTATTACTCATGAGCCAAGGGAAAAAATAGCACAGCGATTATTAAAAAATGAAATGGTAAGTAAGGCAAAAGATTAAGGCTGGGAATTCTAAGGAATCCTGAGGGAGTTAGTTTAGTTCAAAGGACTCCTAATTCCCTTAGGCTCAATCTCAGTTTAACTGCCAGATTTTGACACTGTTATTTGCACTAGTCAGCAGTTGTTCACACACAAGGAGTTCCACTGACAGGATAAAAGGGCCGTAATATGGCTGTATATGTAACATAGAACTGTAGAATTCACTATCTGATCATAGCAAATAGTGCCCTTCTTTTTATAGGCTTCGTTCCTTCTTCCATGCACACAGACATACACACACAAATACAGATTCTCTGTCGTGCTCTCTTTTCACACACACACACACACACACACACACACACACACACACACACACTCACACACAAATTGGTGGTATTTTTAAATAAATCATTTCATATACTCTTTTTGTAGCTCTGCAAGATAAATACTTCTTAGAATTCAGCCATTATATATTTTCTTCCTTCCCCCTTGACAGTCCTTCCTTAAAAGTGTTTAAAATGGAATCACTACGTCACAAAATTTCTCTTTGAAAACAAAGATCTTTCAGCATACATGACTAAATGCAAAAAGTATCCAAAATCTATTACTATCTAATTCATTTTATTTCATGTGTCTAATTAAAAAATAACTGCAATGTATTTTTCACTACGATTTTAAATTGTTTATGGGTTAATTATACAGAGAAAGATTTTAGGAGCACAGAAAATAAAGTGCATTTTTAAATGTATGCTATAAATCCTTTACAGTAGGTCAATGGTTTTGATGAAAGGGGAAATGAGATGCCGTAATACTAGCTGCGGCCTACAAAGAATATTATCTAATGAACATATTCATAATCATAATAAAAAATTCAAAGGATTAGCATAAAATGTGCATGTTTTACTGACAAACCATTTATGAGTATTTGTGTTCAGCACAGACTGAAAATGAGGCCTGTTGACTCACCAGTTGGAAGGAAAATTTCTACAGACACACACACACCCAAACAGGATCAAAACAAAGAGCGATTTTCACATCAACAGACTTTGCCAGCTATTCTGTTCTTAGGTCTGTAATGCTAATGTGTAATATATTTCTGTCAGCAGAGATAAGAAACTTGCACAATAGAAGGCGTGCAAGAGCCATATATGGCACTGAAAGGCCAGGCATTGAAGATGAGAGAGAAGAGGGTGACATTAATAAACAGAAATGGACCAGAGGGGTAAAATTCATAGCCACAACTGCCTCTAAGCTCTCCCAAACCTGAGGTTTTGAGGACTTTGGTTTAGATTATAACATACCTAATCTTGAACGTGACATTCAGATCCAGTTCTGTATCAGATGCAAACTTCCCTAACATTTTGGGGTAGAAAGAGGGAACACTTTTGGGTTCAGCTCACCAGTCTGGAGATGAGGAAAGAGAGAGAGAAAATGCAGAGAAGAAATGTAAGTGGTCGATTGTGCCCAGCAATGTTCTCTAATTTTTTTCCATCTGTGTGTGGAATAAATGTTGTTACATGTACCAACGAAAGTGCAGATGTGCACCACCAATAGAAACACAAGTTGCCATCTGTTGGAGGCTGTGGGTTCTCTGCTAATTAGCTGGGCAGCATTTGAATCTCTCCTCGGTAGCTGCCCAAGGACTCCGTTTACAGGGAACACTTCCAAGCATTGTCCATGAGATGAAGAAAATCATAAGGAGCATAGCCTCTGTGTCTCTGTGCAGAGAACACTATCAACCCTCCAATGATCACTAACACCTGGAAGCTGGTGGGGTAAAGGTAAAGCCTTGTCACCTACACAACCGCACATCCTCCCAGCACAGAAATACAATATCCACATTAGGATGAGCTCACAACCCAGACTACATCTAGACTGCATTGCTTTTCCGGGATACCAGAGGTATCCCGGAAAAGCAATGCTGCATCCAAGAAATGCGTCCACTTTTTTGAAATTTTTTTCAAAGAAGTGAACACGCTCTTTCACCATTCCTGTAAACCCACGAGGAATAAGGGATGTGTCGAAAGAGCACTTTATTTCGACATTTGGCACCATGTAGATGTGTCAAATTTTGAAAGAGCCTCTTTCAAAAGTAAATTGGAAAAAGATATGCAATTTGTGTACCTCAAATTGCGTTTCTTTTTCCGATTTAACATTGCAGTGTAGACCTAGCCCCATTGTGAAATCAGATTCCAGAGAGAGTGCTACTATCCCTATTTTCTCACAGTTGTCCTGTATCCTGAAATATCAGCTTGGAGCCAAAAAAGAAAAAGAGCTATTCCCTATTTTTTTATACCTGTCCCACTCTTCCTTATGTTTGGGTGTATTTGTCCTGCCTGATGTCTATTATAGGTTTGCAGTAATAGGGCAAAGGACACCTATGCCTTTGAGAAAACAAAGAGAACACAAAGCAAACAACAGCAACTTCAATGAGAATTGTGTTTCCACATACTGTTTCCTTTACAATTGTACGGAGCACTTGGCCAGTGTGTTAGTGCTGGATAGCTCACACTTTAAATGTCACTATCTTCAATTATTTCATTTTTTTAAGGGTGAGAGAAAATATTTGAGGTTAATTTTTACTGTTTTACTTATGCAGACTGTAAAAAAAGAAATGCATAGTTTGTTATATTACTCCAGGTGTAACCCATGCATATCCTATAGCTAACAGGGGTTTACGACAAGCCTGTTTTCAGTCATTTAAGTATGGTTATTGCAGCTTTCTGATGGTATGTCTACACTGCAGAGGGATTTTTTTTTTTTTTGGAAAAACAGCCATTTTTCCGAAAAAACTTCAATGATGTCCACACTGCACTCACAAAAAAAATCGAAAGAACAGAGGGGTTTTCCTGAAATTGGTAAACCTCTTTCTATGAGGAAGAAGACTTTTTCTGAAAGAGCTGTTTCAGGAAAAAGCGTGTGTGGACGGGGAAGAGGGAATTCTTTCACAAGAAGAGGAAAGAGGAAAAGCACAGGTGCCCTGGTTGCCACTCCATTCACAGTAATCACAGCTTAAATTTGAAATAGTGTCCATTCAGTGTGGATTCTATCTTTCAAAAAAGCAGATAGCTTTTGCTGTGTGGACACTCTCTTTCGGAAGAAGCTTTTTCAGAAGCTCTATTCTGGAAAAGCTTCTTCCAAAAGAAGCCTGCCGTCTAGACGTAGCCTGAGACAGTTAAAAATAAATTTTTAAGACTAAAATTTTAATCTCACCTCAGAAAACACAGACTGCAAAAACTGCCTATTCTAACTTCTATTTAGTGCTTCTATGAGATGGTGTTCCTTGAGTGTTTGTAAACCCTGCATGGTCAACATTTTTTCTCTTCCTAGCCACTTTTTCATTATTTCATAGGATGGTCATTATCTGCTGTAAAAGCGAATAAATAACTATCCAATAAGGAATTTCTCCAGAGTCACAGTTTCAGAAGCCATGAAATGCACAGAGGGAAAAACATTGTCAGCAAAAAATTATTCATAAATAGTACCCTGTCTTGCAGGCCTAACCAGTCATCATACCAAGTTTGCTTTGGGACAGTCATTAATGCCTGCAATAGAAATGGGAATGAGGTGTTTTCTTATCCTTGCAGTTAGGATTCATGCTCATTACAAAGGCATGAATGTATCCAGGAGATGTCATTATTTTACAGATGAATGGGTACTGAGTATTATGAGCAAGGACGATTTCAGAGTTGCCAAATCTATCTATCTATCTATCTAGCTATGTCTGATGGTTGCATATTTTAATTTTAAATATAAAAATATTAATATTAGAGCCAAGTGAAAAAATTGCAACTGATAATTCATCAGACGTATTTAGAGTCTTTTTCTGTAACCAAATCACCAGCTCATAGGGCACGTCTACCCAGCAGGGCAAAAGTTGAAGTAAGATATGCAACTTCAGCTACGTCAATTGCGTAGCTGAAGTTGAAATAGCTTAATTTGATTTTTGGCGCTGTCTACACAGCAGGAAGTTGAAGGAAGAACACTCTTCCTTTGATTTCCCTTACTCCTGATGAAATGAGGGTTAGAAAAGTTGGAGTAAGAAGTCCTCCATCTTGACAATATTTTGAAATAATGGCTTGCTGTGTAGACGCGCATGTTGTTATTTCAAAATAACGTCTGTTATTTTGAAATAATACTGCTGTGTAGATACACCCCTAGGGTGGATTCATTATTCAAAATAATTTGCTGAATGTATGAACATGTGGGTTTTTATAACCTTTATGTACTGATTCTGAACCATTTTCTGAGAGACATTTTTTAAAAAATATTCTCTATGGTTTAAATTCACCCCTTTCTAGGGAACCAACACAAAATTTAGGCATAAGTTAAATCTCAGAGTTGAAGTGGTGATCTCAGATCTGCTTCTCATCACTTGCAGTAAGGAGAATTTCACACTTAAGAAACAACTAGATAGAAAGCTAAATAGCTAGCTAGCTAGATATAAAAATACCCTTTTATTTCAACTCATTTTCATGAATTTTGGTTTGTTTAGGTTTTTTCTTTATTTATCAAATATGTCAGAATACTGTCAAATCTAAATTAGGAAACCAGAGTAGGTAACTGATTGTTTCACTGTACACAGCATTATTTTAGCTTAGTTGGTTTTAGGATTTTAGAGAGACAATGTGGATGAGTCTATGTCTATATTTGCAAAGTTTCACTGGTGATAGTGAACTAGCGAAAGAAAAGTGCTGGTTTGTGTGCTCACTTAATTCCAAAAACATCAGAGAATATTTACATTTGCAGCATTTCCATCATCCATGAGAGCAGAGCACTGAGGGTGAAGATGGATGGCAGGAGAGAGATCGCTTGATGATTACCTGTTCGGTTCACTCCCTCTGGGGCACCTGGCATTGGCCATTGTTGGCAGACAGGATACTGGGCTAGATGGACCTTTGGTCTGACCCAGTATGGCCGTTCTGATGTTCTTATGTTCTTATCCCACAGTTATCCCACGGTGCAGCTCTCCACATTTTGATGATAGATCTTGTGTGTTGTGGGGTGTGTGTGTTGTAATTATGGGGCATTCTGGGTCCCTGCAGAGCCACCTCTTTCTAACCATTGATCAGCTCTGGTAACTCAGCATTGCTTCATACAGGGGATTGTTTGCTATGTGGAGCAGCCATTGTCACCTGGCCAGATGATAAGAGAGCACTTGCCCCCCTCTCCAAAAAAAAAAAAAAAAAGAGGAATGGGAGTTCCTAGAGCTTTAGAGAAGGAAAGGTGAACATTTGTTTACCTGGTGTCAGGGCAGCTGAGCTGCTGATCCTCTGGAATATCCTCTGGAGCAGGACTACTCAACATGTGGCCCGTGGGCTGCATGCTGCCCGTGGCCCATTTGTTTGTGAACAGCGTTGTGGTTTGTGTTCATGCAGGGCTCAACACGAGGCCTGCAGATGGGATCCTTTGAACATGGCCTCCACTGGAAACACGCTCCACAATAGAGAGTCAATATAATGGTCTTCTGTCGATTTGTGTTTTAGAAGTTAAATTCCTGGACTGTTATTGCACGTTAAAAGTTTTGTCATATGGGTGGAAATCGGGTAAAGATTGCATTCTATAAATACCAGTAGAACTGACTTAAATGGGGCCTGCGTGTTGTGTAGCCTTGCCTTAATCTTTGTATTCATGCCCATCAGTGTGAAAGAAGCTATTTGCATATATTTGTATATATATTTGCATGTATATGCAACCACACTTAAATTGCAGCCCTCAGCATGTGCTGTGAGTATCATTGTGGCCCCCAGGGCTTCCAAAGTTGAGTAGCCTTGCTCTGGAGCTTAAAAGCTATGTTTTCACTTGCACATCACTCCAAAAGCATTGCTGTTAAGAGCTGTATGCTCCTTATGGTAGTGATTTTCTATTTGCAATGCAACTTCCGAGTTTTACCACAAAAAGTCATGTCAAGTGTAGATGTTCCTATGGTTTTTGTGCAAAAAATGGGGCTTTTTGCATTTTAAATGGCAAGTGTAGGCATGCTCTAAGTGGACAAACTTCAGTTGATGAGAGAGAACCTAAAAGCTCGAAAGCTTGACTCTCCCACCCACAGAAGTTGGCCCAATAAAAAGGTGTTACCTTATCCAGATTGTCTCTGTGTGAGTCATGGTTGTTCCATAAAAAGGAAAAAAAAAAGTTTCAGGTTGTCTTGAAATTAAAATAAACATTTTAGGCAACCCAGAAAGTTGAAAAAATAATTTAAGACAAAACAAAAACATTTTCTTCTGCCTGAAATGAAACATATAATTTTGATTTTGAGCATTTTTAACTTAAAAAATAAAATTAAAGGAAATTTCAAAACAAAAGGGTATTTTGAATCAAAACATTTTGTTTAAAAATGTCAAATTCAAATATTTAGAATATTTTGATATTTTTATATGAACACTTTGGCAACAGTGGCACAAATTTGTGAAATATTTTGCAGCTGTGTAATGCACATTTTTCACTGAAAAAGTTTCAGAAAAAAATTTGCTCAGCTACAGCACAAGCAAATACTTGGAGAAAGGAAAATGTGCAATGTACTTTTTAGACATTTGTATATATAAATAGATATATGTGTGAATATATATTTTACATACCACATGATCATTTCCTAATAACACTAAGGGTGCATCTACACTGCACCACTTCTTCAGAAGAACTGCCGTTATTCGGTAAAAACAATATTAGTGTCCACATAGCAATTGTATTATTTCAAAAGAAAATCAAAATAACAGAGAACTTTTTCTGACATTGGTAAACCTTATTCCACGAGGAATAAGGCCTCTTCCAAAAAAGCTCTTTCAGAAGAGGGTGTGTGTGGATGCTCCACTGCTGCTATGTCAAAATAGCGCCTCACCAGGGCCATTCTAAAGTTATTCCTCCCCAGTGGTTCCTGGGGCTCTAAATCGAGATAGCACGTCCACATTAGGGGAGCCTGCCTCGGACTAATGTTGAGGCTTCCTTGTAGTGTGGACACTCTATTTCAAAATAAGCTTGCAGTGTAGACATACCCTAAGACTTGAAGCTTCTTCCATTGGAGTCGGTGCTCCTTTTTGCCACTGAATTCAATGGGATCTGGAATTGGACCCTTCTCAGAGCAAAATAAATGAAAACGATAATAAAATTAGATTTCTACACAGCTGATGTTTCCAAAAGAAAGAGAGGGCTCAGCTCTAGGCACACTCATATCAGAATCTTGTTACTCGGTAATAAAAAAATATAATGAAAGATTTCTGAAATTCCTGCGGGGAGATTTAAAGAACAGAAATTTCTTTCTTTGGGGATTTTCACCAAATGTCGGTTAATTATTCCTGACATTTATTCTGAGATCCCATAGCGAAGGAGCACATGATAGTCAAGATTTAAGAAACTAATAATAGCCCATTTAAAATATTTATTGACTTGGATCTTGGGATATGAAATTGAGTTTTGTTTTGTTTTTTTTCATATCTGAGAACTCTGCAGCTGTGCTATTGTATACCTCTGAGAACTCAAAGATAATAACAAGCAGTAGCTGATGAAAAGCCCCAGTGAAAAAGAAAACTCCACTTACTGTACACCTATTACATGTTGGTTATAAGCACACTGTACTAGTCTATTTTCAGTGTAAATTGCAGTGGACTCTTTGCCTGCTTGCATACACAAAGTGATTTTTCAAAGTTATATTGAGTACCCATTTATAGGAATGCAGATTACCTTGGGAAAAGGCAGTAAATAGAACATTGATTTTCATATTCATTTTGTTTCATTAAAGTATATATCACCAAAGATGGAAAAGCGACTAATCAGAAGTTAGGATAGAAAAGTGATTTAAAAAATATGCAAAGCATTTGAAAATTAGATTTCCAGTTTACACTACATCAACAACAAAAAATCTTACTATTTCTATCTCCAATGGGATGAGACATCTGGAGTTAAATATTGATCTAGGTTAAAAACAAAACAAAAATCAAAACAGTCTACAAAATGTGAAACATATAGGTTTGACAAACTATTCACATTTGATTGTGGGATGACCATCTCAGACTAAGTGCTCAGACATAGAGGGCTTGATTCACTCACAGCAGGGTAAATGAAGGCTAATTCCACAGATGCCAACGAAGTTATATTGGTGCAGTGGGAAGATAAAGATCCACACTGGAGATGGGTATCTGAGTCAAAAATTTGATCCTGAGTTCCTGTCTTTGTTCTGGAGTGCAGCACAGTCTGCAGTGCCAGGACACTCAGGTAGTCTGCCTTAGCATCCCCACTGGTCACCTGATCACCCTGAACCAATGAGACCCAGTGCCTGAGATTCCATGACCCAGTACAGGGTCGTGACCCGAACCACTGATTCACAGCATACTCTAGTGCAGTGCTTCTCGACCTTTTTTTTATAAAGTACCCCTTTTTTTAAAAAAAATTATAAGTACTCCCAGTACCTACAGTTTTCAGACACACAATTTTTTTTCTACCATTGCAACACAGTTGTTTAAACAACTTAATTGTAGCCAGGTGAGTGATGACATTTTTAGGTATAAAAAGTACAAAAATAATAAAGTACTGTAAAACTTAAAAAAAAAATTCAGTTATCCAAATTTCAGTTGTGTTGACATACCCCCCCCCCCCCGACTTCTCTCAAGTACCCCTAAGGGTACTTGTACCACTGGTTGAGAAACACTGCTCTAGTGCAGCAGGGACAAATAATATAGTAAATATTTGTGATGTAGTTAGTAACACCACTTTACATAGGATTCTCAGCAATGTTTCTGTTTTCAGGTAATGAGAAGATTCCTTCAGGCTGTCTTACTCATAGCCTTTTATCTGCCAAATGATTCCCATCAACATGAAACTCTTTATGACATTTGTATGTGATTTTTCTCATCATAAAAGGAGCAGTGTAATTATGTTGGGGTTTGCCTCATGAAACCTAGCCAAAAATATATGAGATTTCATACCCCTGAATTTCAAAAATTCCATATTGAGACATTCTAATGGAACCCTTTCAGTAATTCTACTAATTTGAAAATGCAAAAAAGGGGGTTGGGTGAATTCATGGAGGAGTTTTCAACTTTATTCACTAGCACCCAATTCAGCAAAGACCTTAATCCTAGGTTTAAGCAAGTCTGTAGTCCCATTGCCTTCAACATTCCTAAGGGTGGAATTCCTCTAAAGAGGGCCAGCACAATACAAACCAATTAAGTTGGATGTAAGTCCAAATTATTTTATGTTTGCATTGCTCCTCTGTGCAAGGTAAATTTCACCTGACACAAAGTCTGAATGTCTAAAAAGAAGGTGCCATAAAAGCAGATCAGCTTCTTTCTTGCTGGAAAGAATGTCACACATATATTCTGAAAGTCATGAGCACTTTTTCACTATATGGCACAAATGTGCTGTCATTTTTGTTGTTGTTTCTTTGATGTATACTCTAAAGATGATAGTGCCTCAGAATATGACCAAGACTAGCTAGACATATACACATGATCGGGGGATGACAAACCGTGGCGAAATCCACTCGCCAGCCCCGTACCGCGCATGCGCCAGACCCCCATTGCGCATGTACGTGTTGCCAGTGAACGGGGTGACCGGCTGAAATCTACTCGCCACGGGCGAGTAGATACACTGATTTGTCGAGCCCTGCACATGATTAACAATCCCTCTTACAACCATTTTCCCAGGTTTCTAAGAACCTTTGGATCACATTTGTCACTGAGTAAATCCATTGAAATCTGGACTAACACAGTGATGCAGGCCCTATATTTAAATTTTAGGGAATAATGATATTGCTTGTGTTACCCCCACCCATATTTGAAGCACATTTTGCATTCCCAGCTAACAAGAAGAAAAGTTAAATGTGTTCTTTATTGAGAAAATACTTTAGAAATAAGGCAATTATTTTCTTGGCTACTTGTTTTAATTCTTTCTCCCCTGGTTTTAGTTTAGGCCTTCCAGGAATTTGGAGCTTTAGAGAATCTCATTTTGTTTATGGCATAATTCACTCAGCACTGTAGTCGACTGGTAAATCTTCCATTTATATTTCCTGTGCCTATTATTAATCTTGAGACTGCAGCACTGTAGAGAAAGTAGTTAAGGAGCTTACAGGAGGCTAACTGGCTGTATGCAAAGTCTCATGCGCCTCCTATGACAGCCTGACAAGCTTGTCTTATTAGTGAATATCAAGGATTGTGGCTCATTTCTTAGCAACGCTAACAGGTTCTCCCTTCACATGCTGAATAGGTTTTGTCAAAAACAGCTTATTAAAAAAGATGAAAGATATTGTTCTTTAAGCCTATTCTTTTTTTTTTAACCATGTTCTCTGAAGTGACCTTCACCATATGACTCATGATAAAATATAATCTCCCTTCAAATACTTTATGTATTCACTTCGTGCATTTTAAACATTCGGGCTATTTTAAATGCAGTGCCTTCCATCAGGAAGTGTGGTGTCAGCTGGATTCTGCATGTACTCTTCTATAAAGTTTCTGTGATAATGCAAATATTTACTTCCTCCTTTGAGTCACAACTATTAAGGCAACTGGCCCCAACCCCCATGCTCCGCAACATTACTACATGTAAATAAAGCAGGAAGACCAGTGAACACAATAGGAAGACCATGAAAAATGAGCAAAATATATAGAACCTGTTTCATTATTGAAAAGGGGAAATAGGATTTTAGAAAGGAAATGGTGAAGAAAGAGTTTGTACATGAAAAGAATCACCTTTTTATGAAATCCTTGCAGCCAGAGGGAATTAAAGCTGCCATTAGCTTGTCACATCTGTACTGTACTTCATAGAGGCAGGGAGAAAAAGAGTTTATGTTGATCATGGGATTTCCAGCTCTACTCTCTCATCTCCTATACACAGATCTCTCACTGACATTGGTGAAGATGTATAGGCATGGATCTGGGTCCAAACTGCACCAAAGGCCAGGGTGTTTGGAGGTGGGATGTTAGGTGCTTGGAACCATCTCTTTTCTAAGGTGCGGAATATCTTCACATGACTGTGTAGATGTTCAAGTCGAATTCTGTCCATAATAAGTGGGGATATTTAAGGAAGTGACAATAATATTTATGATAAAATATTAGGTGTGTGTGAAGTTTTTCACCTGATTTGAATATTGTAGGTTTGTAGCTAGTAACTGTACATGGAGCTTTTGTGGAGCATCTCACTAAATAGTGTTTGGAGAATGCAGGAACGCCTTTCAGTTTAAGTCCACATTTCTTATGGTGGACAGTAAACCTGCAACATCCATATTTTGCCTTGTGTTTTTTGCCCCAAAGTCAGAAAGACACATTATCCACTATCTCCACAATCATGCCGAGAGATGGAACTAATTGTTAAAATCCTTGTTCCAGTATAGATAGAGAAGTTTTGGATTTTATAGCCAGGCAAGATTATTCTAATGTAAAATTTCAAGAAAAAATGTACTAGAAATTAGACCTACCCTTTTATAATTTGTTTTTGTTTGGCTGGTTTCTTTTACCAGCCATTTGCAATCCCCCTCAGCTCACCCCACACAAGTTTCAACCATCTTTATGACCTTTTCATTCCTAGAATTGGTCCTTCCATGGCAAAGGTCATTGAATGGAAGCTTGCTCTGACACTGCTCACCATTTTCTGCTTAGTGAACAGAGCAATTCAGTTACCTATGCTGAAATCAACCCCTTTCTTAAGCAGTATATTCACTTGAGGATCAAAACAAACAAAAAAAGCCTAAGGTCATTTAGGCTCAGCCCAAACATCTCCCCCACACCACCACCATTTTCATCTTTTACTCTTTGTGGTCTCTCTGGTCTCACATGAAAAGGTATCACATACATCTCAGATTTTGAATGAGTTAACACAGTGATCTTTTGTGTTAACAACTGCTGTTGTCAGATCTGTTGACTCCTCTTTGGAGCACTTTGGAAATGTTTGGTGACTCAGCTGCTCACTGATACAATCTCAGGTTAGCTCTTCAATGTGTATTTTAGTAGTGATTTTAGTAAGCTCACAAATTTGAGGGATTAACTCTCTGGAGAGGAGTTTGTTGCCATTTAGCCATGTTAAAAGCACTGCTTAAAAGCTATTATTGCTTTTTTTTCTGCAGTTCCTTCAATACATTGTATGTGTTACTGGATTTTGCTTTTGTGTCATCAACTGCATCTTTTTAGTCTCTAAAATGAAATGGTGTATCATGTATCATTTTCCCCCTCTTTTTACAGTTGGTGCCATTGCCCTAGACTTCTTTCTTTTTTTTTTTTTTACTTTCAAGCAGTAAGCTTTCCTAATGGCAGGATGCATCTTGCTTATGTTCATGTTATTCCTTGTGACTGTTCGTCATCTGTGTCGGAAATGTACTTCCGTTCCTCAGAAATTTAGTGTTATCTTTATTTTATTACTGTAAGTTAATTATGATAATAAATTATGAATCATCATGAGATGATGGCTATAGACAGTTATATATATACAAATCAATCCTGCATCATATTGTTTATCTTACATCATAATTTTTCCGGTGTCCCTTCAGATTTTGAACCTCTTTCTTACAGTATCCCCCACATCACAGCAGGTTGAAATTATTTATTATTGGCATGTTTTTAAAAGGAAATGAATCTATAAATAGAATACAGATGTTTATTCCTACAAAAGCATTTACATGTAAGCATATATATGTCAGCATGCTATATAATAAGTATACTTCTTGACATAAGTAATTTGATACATTTTTAGAGCTATGTTACACTTAGTGGTATCTGATATTGCAATTAGGTTCCTCTTAGCTCTAATCATCACCAACAGTCCACTTGTCAGAATATGAGATTGTTCATGAAAAATGTCTGATTACTCTAGGATGTTTCCTTTATGTTCATCCCAAACCCTCTCAAATGTGGCAGGATGGCACAGACAGGCCCTTTTTAAATGTGCGTGAAATATAAAAATCCAAAATACAGCTTTTCAACTGAGAATTAAGAGATAATACTACAAAGAGCTGCTTTCCCCCCTATAAGCTATTGTACAACTGCCCTTGCGAAAAAAAACATCATTAAAGCTTTTGAAATGAATTTGACTGTGGTGAAAAGTGCATGTGTGTGTGGTGAAAACTTGTCTCCTCAACCTACAGAAATTGACCCTGTAAAAGATAAAAAGACACCCACTTTGTGTTTTTTTTAATTGCAATTTGTAAGTGCTTCTGTCCTTGGTTGTCTGTGAAGAGTACTGAATTTGAATTCAGTCTCCATGAAGTAAATATATTATTTCCAACCACATTGGTAAACTCTTGGATTACCAAATTATCGGTGACTCATGAACTGACTTCCTAGTTATCAGGTGACTTTCATGAAAGGTGGGTAGGAAGTGCTGTGTGATTAGGTCAGTCAGTCAAATGGCTAGGAGGTTTGTGAAAGATCCATGTCAGTTACAGGCATTCTAGTACATCATGGACAGGAAGACATGCTGCACAAATGGTCTCGATGGGAGGGCTTTGGCTTCCTCAATCATGGGAACAAGGTCTGCTGGGAAGAGAAATGGACCACCTCATCAAGAAGGGGAACACTAACTTTGTGTATCAACTCACCAGTCTAGTAATGAGGATTTTGGGGGCAGATCCTGATCTCAAAATTACCTTTGCCCTGTTGCTGAAAACATGGAATGATTTAATGTTGAACCAACCCTAGTTTGTTAAGTCTTAGCTACCAGGAACCATTTTTATAATAATCTTGTAACCATTTCTGAATTTAATGACTTGTACCATCTTTTTGTATCTACATTAATTTGTCTTATTCTTTACATAAAAAATAGTCAAGTACTGTGTTAAACTGAATTGTTTGGTAATGGCAGTTAAAATAGAAAACTGTCTCTGGCAGGTCAGAGGATCTCTAAAATCTGAACTGTCCAACACACGTGTTTTAGGGAAAAATCTGGACTCAGGGTATATCTACACTGATATAAAAACGGCCGTTTTTTCTGGAAAAATGACACTTATGTCTACGCTGATATTGCGTTCTTTTTGACAGAAAGTTGAAAGAACACAGGGGGTTCTCTGACAGCGGTAAACCTCTTTCTATGAGAAAGAAGCCTTTTTCAAAAAAGCTTTTTCCAAAAAAGGTATATGCGGACACCGAACAGAGTGTTTTTTCAAAAGAAGAGGCCTCCAGGGAAAAGAACAGGTGCCCTGGTGGCCACTCCATCCACAGTAATCACAACTGAAATGCGAGATAGTGTCCAATCAATGTGGATGCTATCTTTCAAAAAAAACAGATCATTTTTTCATTGTGCTTCTGCTGTGTAGATGTTCTCTTTCGAAAAAAGGTTTTCCAGAAAATCTCTTCCAGAAAAGCTTCTTCCAAAAGAAGCTTGCAGTCTACTTAGCCTTAAAGTGAGTTGGAGTCACCCCACCACTGGTAACTAAGGCAGGTGGAAGCCAGAGAGCTGACTGGAGTATTGCCAACAGGGTGCAGCTGTATAATGATACTCAGGGTGTGATCTGCATGCTCTCTGGCTGTTTGTGGGGAGCACAGGTTGGGAGTAGCTGCAGCAGAGCTTTGTGAGGCACCCAAGGATTCAAGAAAATTAGTGACACAACCCCTCACTATTCTGATTTGCACCTTGGATTGTAATACTAGGTTCAAAGAGAACAACATGAAAAACCCACACCTAAGCACAAGAATGGTGGCTATACCATAGACTTCCACATTAAGGAGGACATGGAAAATTTACCATAGGGTCATAAGAGCAACAAGAGTTATTAGTGGGGAATTCTGATTAACATCTTGTCATTGCTACACAAATGTAATGATTGTGGAGAAGAACTGGAAGAGTTAGTACCTAAACTACTTTATGACTTAATTGGTGTTGGAAATTTGGTGAGGTAAATCTTATGACTGGAATATTGGTATAGAGGTATAGCTTGTTTCATAAGGGAAGGCAGGAGGAAAAGAGAAGAGGTCTTGCATTATACAGCAAAATATGTATACTTTTTTCAGACATCCAGAAAGAAGTGAGAGGCAGACCAGTTGAATGTTCCTGGGTAAAGATAAAATGAAAAAAAATAGGGTTGACAACATGATTAGGGTCTACTAAAGACCACCAACTCAGGAAGAGGAGATGAATGAAGAATTCAGAAAACAAATAAAAGAAATATGCAAGGTGCATGACCTCATAGTAACAGGGGACTCTAATACCCAAATATCTGTTGGTAAAGTAATAGACAAAATGTGCAGTAAGTATTTGGAAAGTACTGGGGACAAGTTTTTATTTCAGAAAGTGGATGAAGGATTCAGGGAGACTGCCATTGTACACTTATCTCTGACCAACAGGGAGGCAGTGGTTGCAAATCTGAAGGTGGAAGGCAATTTGGATGAAAGTGATCATGAAGTGATAGATTTCATGATTCTAAAGGAAAGGAAGCAGTGACAGCAGCAGAATAAGGACAACAGACTTCAAAGAGGCAAACTTCAAGAAACCCAACTGGTGGTTAAGCTCTCAGGGAAGAAAATCTAAGAGATAAGGAGTCCAGGAGACCTGACAGTTTCTTATGGAGACAATATTAAATAGACAATTGCCAACTATTCAGTTGTAAAGAAAAGACAGGAAGAATAGTAAGCTGGCAATAAACAGTCCCTGATAGAATAAAAATGATGAAAAAGAAACCCTACAAAAAAGTGAAAACACAAACAAATTGCTAAGGATAGGAACAAAACACAAGCATAATTATGCAGGGACAAAATCAGAAAGGCTAAAGTACAAAATCAGTAATAACTTGCAAGGGACATAAAAGACAATAAGAAGAGCATGAAAAAGTAATGAAGGAAGTGTATGTCCTCTACTCAGTGGGGAAGAAGAGATAATAATTGATGACATCAAAAAATCAGTGGCGTTTAATGCCCATTTTATTTCATTCTCCACTACAAGAATTAATAGGGACCAGGTACGCAATACAATTAGTATTAACAATGGAGAAGGAATATAAAACAAAAAGGAAAATAACAGGTTAAAGAATATTTAGACAAGTTAGGTGTATTAAAATCATCAGAGCATAATGAAATTGATCCTTGAGTATTTAAAAACCAGCTGAAGAAATCTTAGAACTGTTCACAATTATCTTGGAGAACTCATGTTCCCAGACAACTGCAGGACAAATATACTACTCATATTTAGAAAGAGAAACAAAGAAGACCCAGGGAATTATAAACCAGTCGGTCTAGCCTCAATAACTGGAAAAATTCTGGAACATATTATAAAACAATGAGATTGTAAGCACCTAGAGAATAATCAGAATATAAGTGATAGCCAGAATCTATTTGTCAAGAACAAATCATGCCAAATCAATCTAATTTTCTTCTTTGATGGGGTTACTGGACTAGTCATTAGGGAAAAGCAGTAGAGGTGACATATCTTGTTTTTAATTGAGGCTTTTGACACATTTCCACATTACAGTCTCATAAGCAAACTATGGAAATGTGGTCTAGATTAAATTATTATAAGGTGGATATTATAAAACTGGTTGAAAGGCCATACTCAAAATAGTTATCTAGGGTTCATTGTCAAAACGGAAGGGCATGAGTAGGACAGAGTGGTCAATGCTATCAGGTACAATTCAATATTTTCACCAATGACTTGGACAATCGCGTGGAAAATATAATCACAGAATCATAGAATCCTAGGGCTGGAAGAGATCTCAGGAGGTGATCAAGTCCAGCCCTCTGCCCAAAGTAGGACCAACCCTAATTAAATCATCCCAGCTAGGGCTTTGTTAAGCCAGGACTTAAAAACCTCTAGGGATGGAGATTCTACCACCTCCCTAGGTAACCCATTCCAGTACTTCACTACCACCGTCTTAGGCTATGTCTACACTACAAGGTTTTTGTGCAAAAATGGCCATTTTTGCGCAAAAACTGGCAGAGCATCCACACCTCAAGCGCGTAAATCGAGAGGACAGAGGGTTTTTGCCGGTAGAGTTATTCCTTTCCCCACAGCTCTTGCACAAAAAGGCACGTGTGGACATTCTGCAGGGGTTTCTTGTGAAAAAAGCACAGGTGCTCCAATGGCCATTCTGTTAATGGCCATCAGAGCTTTCTTGCGTGAGAGTGTCCATGCAGTGTGGACACTCTCTTGTGCCAAAGCACATCGCTTTTGCGATGCGCTTTTGAGGTGTGGATGCGCTTTTGCAAAAGATCTCTTCCGCAAAAAGCTTCTTGTGCAAAAACCCTGCAGCGTAGACGAAGACTGAGTGAAATAATTTTTCCTAATATCCAACCTAGACCTACCCCACCGTAACTTGAGACCATTGCTCCTTGTTCTGCCATCTGTCACCACTGAGAACAGCCTCTCTCCATCTTCTCTGGAACCTCCCTTCAGGAAGTGGAAGGCTGCTATGAAATCCCCCCTCACTCTTCTCTTATGCAGACTAAATAAACCCAAACCCCTCAGCATCTCCTCGTAGGGCATCTGCTCCAGCCCCCTAATCATTTTGGTTGCTCTCCACTGGACCCTCTCCAATGTGTCCACATCCTGCTTATTAATATGCTTATTAAATGTACAGATGATTCAAGCACTTTGGAAGACAGGACAAAATGGGAAATATCTAGCTAGGTGCCTAAAATATCTGGGATTATAATGTATCACAAACAGAATATGAGCTAACAGTGTGATGAAGTTCAAAAGAAATATTATTCTGGGGTGTATTATCAGGCGTGCTATATGCAAGATGCAGGAGGTAATTGTCCTGCTCTTCTCAGGTCTACATGGGCCTCTGTCACCTCCACTCCAATTCATTGGATGAAGTGGGTTTTACACACAAAAGTTTATTCCCTGATAAATCTGCTAGTTTCTAAGGTGACACAGGACTCCTTGTTGTTTTTGCAGATACAGACTAACAATCGTCCTTTTGAGACAATTCCAAACTGAATTTCCAAATTGTATTTTTTCTGCATTTTGTGTTCTAAAAACAATGTTGACATTTTGTCCTGATGGAAGTTCAGATTTTGGACTACCTCTAGTTAGAAAAAAGACATTTAATGTAAGTCAAAGAATATAAAATTTAGTTTAATTTCTTTTGGTTTTTCAATGTGACTATCAGAAGTTTAGGGTGTCTTGGTCTTTGGCTCATTAATAAGAGGCCAATAAAGTAAGAATATGTGAATCTAAATGTACGCAGGGTGAGTCTCTGATAAATAAGAAGGATTTTTAAAAACCACAATTATGGCTGCAATTTTAATTTAATGAAAGAGACTATTAAAACATATTAACCCAAAATACTTCTCCATGTATAGTACATTTCCTTTAAATTAGACATTTTTACTTCAATTAGGGCTGTGTGAGGAGAGAATGCAGGTCTCATAAATTATAATTTCTGGAATCTTGAAAAGCTTAGCTAGCTTTGCACTTCTATAGAGTTGTTTACAGATTTTCTATGGAATTCTTGGAATCTTTCTCTCCTGATTGGAGGCCATGCATTGAAAGGTATGTATGAAGGGAAGTAATTGAATCAGAGGGGAAAACAGAGATTAGAACAGCAATTTCCTCCAAAGGGACCCTCCCTGTTTTGAATTTTTAGTAGCTGTCTTTATGTTATTAACAACCGTACTTAAATCTGACAGGCAAATAATAATGTGGTTATTCATCTCAAAGACAATGGAGCAGAATACATGTCTGTCTTTATAAATGAATTTCAAAAGCTGGAAAACAAATTTCATTATAATAAAAAATGAAATGATTTACATTTGGCAAATGTAATCTTTTTATTTATTTTATTTTATTTTTATTGGTAGATACTCTATTTTTCTACAAATATTATTAAGGATTTTGAAGTTTAATAAATAGACTGAGAATTTCCCTATTTATTAATAATTGCAATGTTTGAAAAGTGACAGTCTGGGATCCCTTTCAAAACTTGCTGGGCCATATTATTTGAGTGCAATCAGTTGTGCAGGTCGACGACAAAGTTAAAATCAACATCCAGACCCTTTTTCCATTAAAATCCCTAGACTGTTGGCTGAAATAGATGCAGGATTAGCTCCCAAACATAAAATGTAAGAGCTTCACTACAAAAAACGGTTGAAGCCTTTCATGACACAAACAGGACTGGCCCAAATCCAGGTCTTTATCATTTTATGATACTTAGGTTTGTTTGGATATTTCATTGTGTGGACTCCTTGTCAGGGAATAGCGCATTATCAACATTTTGTTCTTGAATAACTGATCACAGTGATGATATCTGAAGCAGGGTTGCCAACTGTCAGTCAATTTAATAGACAGTCCATAAAAAAAAAAAAGCTAAAATCAAACCTGTCCATAAAATCCATGAAAACATTTAGAGATCAATAAATAAACACCAAGCTTTGCAGTGGGGCTGAGGAGTCCCTCCCCTTACCCCTGTAAGTTGAGCGGTCCTTAAAAATAATTTTCAGCAGTTGGCATCCCTGATCTGAAGCCCATTATTATACACAGAATTAACCCCAAAATGAAAGAATGCCAAACAAGTGAAAATGTATTTCAGTGTGCTAGGATCATATCTCATAAAGACTTGTTAGTCTTCCTACATATGCAGATATAATTAGGATATGTCTACTCTACAGAGTTTTGTTGGAAAAATGGCCATTTTTCTGACAAAACCTGAGTTACGTCCACATTGCAATTGCATTCTTTTGAACGTAAATCGAAAGAACAAAGGGTTTTTCTGGCACTGGTACTCCTCTTTCTATGAGGAAGAAGCCTTTTTCCAAAAGAGCTCTTTCAGAAAAAGGCATGTGGCTAGGGTCCCAAGAATGATCTCGGGGTCGAGCTCGTGCAGGACCAGGAAGGCAGCTGGCACAAACTGCTGCAAAAACTGCAGCATGGCCGTGTGGGGCCATCGCATGCCCAGAGGCAGCTCTGCTCCATGGCACCAAGAGAAAAGCTGTGGCATCCAAAAAAACAGGGCAACCGCAGCAGGCACTGCGAGAGCTTTGCTGTCCCTCAAAGAAGTAGGCAAGCACACGGCAGAAGCAGAGAAACAGCTGTCCGGGGGGGTCCCGTTAAGCGGGTGTCTCTGCAAGGCTCTGGCACCAGCACTTGGAAGCAACTGGTGACCTAAAGCCCTGGCTGAAGTGGTTCCAGGTGGTCTTTTATGCGAGAGAGCGTCCAATCAGTCTCAACACTCTCTTTTGGAAGAAGTTTTTTCAGAAGATCTCTTCCGAAAAAAGCTTCTTCCGAAAGAAGCCTGCAGACTAGGTCCCTCACCAAAGGCTCTTGTGTAAATTAGGTTGTCATAGGATAAGAGGGAAGGTCCTTTCATGGATTGAGAACTGGTTAAAAGACAGGAAACAAAGGGTAGGAATAAATGGTAAATTTTCAGAATGGAGAGGGGTAACTAGTGGTGTCCCCCAAGGGTCAGTCCTAGGACCAATCCTATTCAACTTACTCATAAACGATCTAGAGAAAGGGGTAAGCAGTGAGGTGGCAAAGTTTGCAGATGATACTAAACTGTTCAAGATAGTCAAGACCAAAGCAGACTATGAAGAACTTCAAAAAGATCTCACCAAACTGAGTGATTGGGCAACAAAATGGCAAATGAAATTTAATGTGGGTAAGTGTGAAGTAATGCACATTGGAAAAAATAACCCCAACTATACATTCAATATGATGGGGGCTAATTTAGCTACAACTAATCAGGAAAGAGATCTTGGAGTTATCGTGGATAGTTCTCTGAAAACGTCCATGCAGTGTGCAATGGCAGTCAAAAAAGCAAATAGGATGCTAGGAATTATTAAAAAAGGGATAGAAAATAAGATGAAGAATATCTTTCTGCCCCTATGTAAAACTATAGTACACCCACATCTTGAATACTGCATACAGATGTGGTCTCCTCACCTCAAAAAAGATATTTTGGCATTAGAAAAGGTTCAGAAAAGGGCAACTAAAATGATTAGGGGTTTGGAATGGGTCCAATATGAAGAGAGGCTAAAGCGACTCGGACTTTTCAGATTAGAAAAGAGGAGACTGAGGGGGGATATGATAGAGGTATATAAAATCATGAGCAGTGTGGAGAGGGTGAATAAAGAAAAGTTATTTATTTGTTCCCATAATATAAGAACAAGAAGACACCAAATGAAATTAATGGGTAGCAGGTTTAAAACTAATAAAAGAAAGTTCTTCTTCACACAGCACACAGTCAACCTGTGGAACTCCTTGCCAGAGAAGGCTGTGAAGGCTAGGACTATAAGGGTATGTCTACACTGCAAAGTTAGTTTGAAATAACAGCTGTTATTTCAAATTAACTTTGATAGCATCTATACATGCAAACTGCTATTTTGAAATTAATTCGAAATAGCGGAGC
Source organism: Pelochelys cantorii (assembly GCA_032595735.1). NCBI lineage: Eukaryota > Metazoa > Chordata > Testudines > Trionychidae > Pelochelys > Pelochelys cantorii. Next base: position 236,264,218 of record CM064327.1, read on the forward strand.
GCTTAATTCGAATTTGGTAAACCTCATTCCATGAGGAGTAACGCCAAATTCAAAATAGCTATTTCGAATTAAGTGCTGTGTAGACACTTAATTCGAAATAGGGGGCCTCCAGCCCTTCCCAGGGAGCCCTGGTGGCCACTCTGGGCACAACCAGGAAAACTTACTCTCCTCTCCCCCAGCCCTGGAGCCATTAAAGGGGTAGACCCTGGCCACAGTGCCTGTGCCAGCTCCAAGCATGCCAGTCCAGAGCCAGCAGTGGTCACCGGGGCCCCTGACCCAGAGGCCCCAAAACATGAGCCAGCAAGCCACTGGCAGCCAGCCCTCCACCGCTCCCCAGGAGTAGTCTGCCAGCTCCCAGGAGCCTGCAAGGGCCCAGAGAAGGCGAGCGCCTTCCTGGTCTAGGGTGGAGATCATGGACCTTATTCAGGTTTGGGGGGGATGCCCCCAATGTCCATGATCTCCGCACTAGACGGAGGAATGTGGCCGTCTATGGCAGGACAGCTGCCAGCCTGGCCACCAAAGGCCACATGTGAACCCAGGAGCAGGCCTGCATGACAATCAAGTTGGTCCGGCAAGACCCCCAACCCTGAGCCCTGAGTTTCCCCTCCTCCTTCTTCCCCTTGTTTCCCCCTTCCAGCTCCCTCCTCCCAGGTTTCCCCCTCCCCTCTCCCTCTCTCTTCCCCTCTCCCACCTCCTTTTCCCAGTCTCCCCAGAGGTTCATCCCCCCCCAGTTTTGTTCAATAAACCCAGTTTCTACTTTTGAACATACGTGTCTTTTGTTTGACATCAGGAAGGGGGGCTAAGGAGGGGCAAGTGGAAGGACGTGAGGGAGGAATGGGGCACGAACCTCCAGTGGGGAGGACCGGGGTGGCTCTGATGCTCCTCGGGGTGGATGCTCTCCCACAGGGCCTCCTGGATCCTGACAGCCCCCCGATGGACACACACACCCCTGCATGGCAGCCTGCAGCAAGTGCAGCCAGGCTGATGGCAACGACCCCACGAGATGCATGTGGCCGAGTGCTGTGGTGTCCTGAGTGCGGGCACTGAGGGTACTCCAAGACAGGACTGCTTTGCTGTCCCTCATTGAGGTAGACAAGCAAGCGGTGAACCGTGAGAACTGTCTGTCTGGGGTGGGGATAGGGTCCCTTTAAGCACGGAGCTCAGTTAGCCTCAGGCAGCAGCACCACACACTAAGTCCTAACCCAATACCCTGCCAGCACTGGTTCCGGCCAGCCTTAACTTCGGTTCAGGGTCCACTCAGTGTGGACGCGCTATTTCGAAATAGCAAAACACTATTTTGAAATAGGTTTTGTGTGTAGATGCGTTAATTCGAATTAACTATTTCAAATTAAGTTAACTCAAATTAACACTGTAGGGTAGACGTTCCCTAACAGAGTTTAAAAAAGAGCTAGATAAATTCATGGAAGTTAGGTCCATAAAAGGCTATTAGCCAGAGGGTAAGGAATGGTGCCCCTGGCCTCTGTTTGTCAAAGGCTGGAGATGGATGGCAGGAGACAAATCGCTTGATCATTGTCTTCGGTCCACCCTCTCTGGGGCAGCTGGCACTGGCCACTGTCAGCAGACAGGATACTGGGCTAGATGGACCTTTGGTCTGAACCACTATGGCCATTCTTATGTTCTTATGTCTAGACGTAGCCTTAGAAATGGCATATCAGTAGTCAGAATCCCTGCAAGATCACACCCTAAAAAATAAATTCATATTTACAAAGGCTTTGTTTTTGTGAATATCAGACTGATAGCTATTCATTTTTGTCATTGAGTTTGCCTGTGGATTGTTATTGTGCTGAGCTATTTATTTCAAGTTATTTCTTTAATGTTTAGATACAATATTAGAAAATCATCTCTTTTTGACTTTTTCAAACACCTCATCATAGATATACTCCAATATGTGAATTAGGATAGAAATATGTATATGCCAATTTTATGTAACATGACAGAAAGTGATCTAACATCAAATGGGATATGGTCTCTTCACTTGGCAACTCCAAGGCAGTTCCTTAAAAAAATGGTTTTAAAAGTAATGAAAATAGTGATTTTAAGTGGCATCTTAAAGAAAGTTGTCAATGGTATCTCCTTCAGTGACAGAAAACTCAAATTATATTTTTATAGTTCTTTTTAAAATTAATGTTCCTAGAATAACTATAGAAAACCACAAAGCTTTAATTCAGGGATTCTCAAACTATACATCAGCAGCAGTGTTCCCTGTAAGCTTTGCACTTGTGCAGTCACACAGGAGAGGTTCAAATGCTGCTCAGCTGATCAGCAGAGCATGCACAGGTTACAGGGTTTTTTTTCTCTTATGGTGGTACACATTCACACATGCCACAGTGCACATAACGTTTATTCCACACATGGATGGGAAAAATCTGCACATGGATGGAAAAGATTAGAGAGAACATTGTTCAGGACCCCAAAGTGTGTCACAGCCCCTTTTTAATGAGGTCACTAGGGCAGAGACTAGACTCCTTGGGGCCCAGGGCTGAAACCTGAGCTCCACTGCCCCAGGAGGAAGTCTCAGATTCTAGGCCCCACATACCCAGAGCTTAAACCCTTGGGCTATGGCTCCCCGCCCCCCCGGAACAGTGAACCTTGAGCAGGGTCAGACTTCATTGCCTTCATTCTGGGGTTCTGTAATGATTTTCGTTATCAGAAGTGGGCCACAGTGCAATGAGTTTGAGAACTGCTGTTTTAATTCCTAGCCCCATCCCTGAAAACTGTTACTCATGCCAACTGTCCTTATGTGAGAAATATCATTGGATTCAATTGGATTAATTTCATGATTAAAGACTTGGCTGAGTAAAATTTTACAGGATTAAATTCATGGGGCCACTCCAAATTCCCACTGTAATCAATTAAAACACTTCCTTTAGTATTAATGGGAACTAAATCAGCATGGGCAGCAGGTAGAAGAGGCAAGCAGAGGCAATGCCTTCCCTAGGTCTTGGTGCTTAACCTCTCCCCTCTTCCTATCCCTATTCTCACCATTCCTGCAGGCTCTCAGAGCAGGCTATTGCAAACTTGTGAGTCTACTTCCAGAGGGGATCTAGCAACTGAAAAGGCTTCCAGCTTGCCAGACCGATTAGCATACCTTTGAACCTGTGAAAGAGTCATTAAGTGGTAATGAAGCCATTTAATAGGCATGTGCCAACCCAGAGGTATATATGGTCAATTTCTGAATTTACTGACAAAAACAGTTGTGAAGTACCGTAACATGACAGGACCTTAGTTTAAAATTTGTTTTCAATATTTTATTAGTTTGTGGCTGAAGATTATAAAATCACATCTCTAAAAATTCCTTGTATCACTTTTTAGATGCACAGTCTGACTATACAGCTTTAGCCTTAAATGTCTGGATCTTCAGATATATAGTTTTTTAAATAAATTATTCAAAAGGCCACCCTTATCTAAAATACACATTGAATTTTAAATATTATGGTACAAAAAGTTGCTCCCAAAGTCTTCCTTTCCTTTCTGCCCATCCCTGCAGTAATGTCTCTCTTCACCCTCTTGTTGAGGAGAGCATTTAAAGGGACAACATCTCTTTTCTTCCAGATAGCTAGACAAATAAATTTCCTTTCTTCTGATTATTTGATGAACTAACAAGAGACCCTTCACCAAAATCAGTAACTTAGTAATATATAAAGTCCTTTGTTATGCCTAAAATGTTTGGAAACATATTTTTAACACAAACATATTGGCTATGTCTACACTGCGCCCGTTTGGCACAAGAAATATGCAAATGAGGAAAAGTGTGGAATATCGCTGTGCCTCATTTGCATAATTAATGAGGCTCCGTTTATACGCAGGAGGCTTTTGTGCAAAAAGGAGCCATCTACACGGCTCTTTTTCATGCAACAAACCCTTCTTGCGCAAGAGCCGTTCTTCTGCATTTTTTTCAGGAAGAATGGCTCTTGTGCAAGAGGGAGTTTTTGCGCAAGTGGGTTTTGAAACGGAGCCTCATTAATTATGGAAATGAGGCACAGTGATATTCCATGCTTCACCTCATTTGCATATTTCTTGCACCAAATGGGCACCGCGTAGACATAGCATGGTGACATTTCAAAAACATGCTTTTCTTAAAGCCATGAACTTTGTTATGAACACACTAACCTGCTCAGATTGATTCATTTAAAATAATGTCTTTGTTTCAGTGCTTTAAATATGTAATAATCTGGAATGAATACTTTATGAAGGCTTAAGAATACATTTAAAATATAAAACCATCTTGGAAATACCAATTTAAAAATATAAAATAGAATTAGCTGCATCATGTATTCCATAGTATTTAATGTTATAGTCAGCAGGACAGCTCACTTACCCTTACTACAAAGTTCTTGCAATAAATCTTTGACCAAATTCAGGGTATATCAAAAAGCCTGGGAATGACATTTTTAATCCCCAAATGTAATGCTTTTAATTAAGTACCTTCTGCATGTCCAGTCTGCATGACTCCAACCCTGGCATGCAGTAAAAACAAGCTCCATTTTCTTGAGAAAGAAATTTTAGAAGAGTGTTTATTTTCAAATGTCATTTGCTACATTTGGGTTCAGGGATTTGGCTGAAATGGGTGAGCAGAGAGAAGAGGGAGAAAATGGGGAGGGGACAGGGCTTAGGCAGAATGGAGTGGCAAGGGGCGGAGTATGGGAACGCGACAGGTTGGGGAGCTCGTCTACTCAAGAAGCATCTTCACCCACCACCCATATGAATCGGACCAGAAGAAAATAAAATGGATATCATACTTCTTTGGTAACAGTTTTTGCCATGCCTAAAATACAGTTTGACTGTGGAGTCATTTTCAGGCATGTGCAGGGTGGCACTTACAGGCACTAGCAATACCTGATTAAAAAAAAAAATCAAATGTTTCAAGTTTTGGAGCATATAAGCAGCCAGAAGTTTGAATATTACTACAAAATTTACCTGAACTCTTTGGCATCTGCAAAATTGATTGGAAATCTGCAGAGGAGAAGGATTATTTACATGATGCTGTATTTATAGGTATTTCCTTTCTTATGGACTGGTCCAAATGGAGCTAAACATGAGCGGTGTTTTATTTGTTTCCTTTTTTTTTTAGCATAAGTTCTTGTAAAAAATTATATATTAAACAAGATAGGCCAAGCACTAGGAAATTTCCAACTATCCACGCCAGATCTACTTATCCCCCTTCCTCTCCCGAAGAAGTATGATGCAAGAATGTGAATAAGAAGGGGACATAGCTAGAGGTATATTGCACTTGACAATTCCCACTTGTGGGAAAGCCCATTGGGACCATTGCAGCTGGGTGCAAACTGGAACAGTACTAAAGCTGCTCAAAATTATACCAGAGACAAACTGGTAAATGTGGCCCAAGAACCTCTTGTTGCCAGTATGCAAAGGGCACAGGGATATGTCAGGATACAAGCATCCCCTGAGTTGCCCCCCCAAAAAGTCATGTACGTTTTCTAGTGAAAGTCTGTGTCACGCTGGTCATCATAGTCATTGTGAGATGTATAATAGCAGATGTGAGAGAAGTTATGTGTGTATGCTGAAAATTATGTTCTTTAGGTCTTGTAAAGGTCGGCCCTCTCTTGTCCAGCACCCTCAGGACCTGAGTTGTCCTGAACAATGGGTTTTGCCAGATGCCTCCAGCCCCAGCAGTGGCTGCACCCTCGCCACAGTGCTGGTCCAGGCTGCTAACCCAGATGACTCCAACTCTGGCTGGGGATGAGCTCCTCGCTGCTAGCCCCAGCCAGGACTGTGCTCTTGCACTGAGCGAGCCCCAACGGAGGCTATGCTTCTCACAGCGCCAGCCCCTCTACCTCCAGCCCTGTTGGGGGCTGCACTCCTTGCCACCAGCCCTAGCCAGGGCTGTGCTGTCTGGGCTCCCCACTGCCAGTCCAGCCTGGGCTATGATTGTGAACCTGGCCATCCAGGGCTCTCTGGTCCAGCAATATCCATGGTCCACCAGACCAGAGACTCCAGATTTTAGAGGTTCAACCTGTAGTTAAAGGCAAATTACTCAAAAGTAGCATGTCTTGGGACAAACTTGTCCAGAAAGGAGGTGGAAAACACTTGTCTCCCTGGTGTACCAATGTGTTCTGTGTCTTTAGCATACTAAGTCAAATATGAATGAAGAGCTTGTGGACACTTCGGAAGGAAATTAATACAGAGAGTTAAATAGTACATGCAGGGGAAAACCTTGTTTTCACATGAAGCTCCAAGGTTTCATCTGGTATATCTGAAGGCTATGTCTACACTACAGGTTTTTTGCGCAAAAACCCGAAGAGCCTCCACACCTCAAGCGCGTTTTTGTGCAAGAAAATTTATAGTAGAATGGCAGAACAGAAGGCTTTTTGTGGCATAGGTATATCCGGTGCTTTTTTTGGTAAGAAAAAAGGTGCTGATGCGCTTTTGAAATGCGGACGCGCTTTTGCGCAAGAAGTTTTTGTGGAAGTTCTCTTCCGCAAAAAGCTTCTTGTGCAAAAAGCCTCCAGTGTAGACATAGCCTGAGAAAGAGAGAAGAAAGAGACTTGGGATAAACTATACTGTAGGAGATGGGGACTTTCTTGTGAATTAAGTCAAGTCTCTAGAAAGTGTTGTATGGTTTCATCTGAAATGTAACTATTTGTTTCCAATATTCTGACTTGCTATCTTTTGAATCTCTTTTTGACAATCTTATTCTTGGTTGAACTACAGCTGGTCCCCGAGTTGCGAACGGTCGACTTATGACCATTTGCAGTTACGACCAAAGCTGTCGTAAATGGCGGACCCTGAGTTACAAACGCGATCCGCGCTTACGAACAGCGTGGTCGCGTGTAACTCTATGGGGTCCGACTTATGAACGAACCGAGTTACGACCAATTGCTTGGTCCGTAACTGGTTTGTAAGTCGGGAAGAGGCTGTATAAATAAAATTAAGTGGAGTGGTGATCCTGGATTAGAGCTAGCAGACTGGTGTATGCTATTCCTTTGGGAGTAGAGAATCTGAGTGTTCTAGTGGATCGGGAACTAGGCACTAGGAGAATGGGGTGTAACTATCAGAGACAGAGAGGCCTGTGGAAGACTGGAAGACAGTGCTTGTGTGGAGGCATAAAGCTGATCCACAGCAGTCACAGAAATACTTTGTCACACTAAAAGCAGGTAGTAACTAGATGTCTCACAACCCTGAGCTTTTGGAAGGGCTGTGTGACTTCTGGATTTATTGCAATTCCAAAAAACAATGTTGGAGAAACCATATTTACACACTAAATCAAAACCAAAGTTTTTTGAACTTTTAGATGAGTTGAAAAGTTGAAAAACATTCATTTGGGGGCCAAAGAAAATGTTTCAATTTGACAAAATTTTGTTTCAATTTTGACTTTTTAATTTTTTTAAAACAAAATTAAAGGAATTTTGGAAAGGAGAAACCATGTCAAACAAAAATCTATGCATTTCTAATCTATGATACAGGAGTATCTCGAAATAGCTATCCTGCGTCTTAACAGCAAGCTCATTTTTTTGGGCTCGCTACTCCGACGTCCCTGTAAACTTCATTCTAGAAGAAGTAGGGGTCATTTTGGAATAGCGGGTTATTTTGAATTTTAGTGCTGTGTAGATAGCACCAAATTATGAACTAAGCTATTTCAAAATAAGATCGAAATAAGATGCAATTCGCGTAGCTCAAATTGCATATCTTATTTTGACCTATGGTGTGGTGTAGACGCACTCGTAAAGACAGAAGACCCAAATACAATTGATACCCTTTAACCCACCTGCTATCAAAACAGTGCATGTTTGTTATCTAACTTAAATTCTTGTCAGCAAAGCTATGTGAGCTTTCTCACACTGATTAGATGCCAGTGCTGGCTCTCCCTCTCTCTAATAGCATATAATATACCTGCCCTATAAATTAAAAAAATAGCCATATCCACCATCATTTCATGTAGTCAGAATTGAACACAAGGATTATCAGTTGATTTTACTGGAAAAAGTACAAGAAACTCTAGAGGGAATAATTATTTATTAGTCTGACCAGAGGGAAGACTTTCTTTCTAATTTAAACTGCCTGTTTTATGCCCTGAAATTTAATAGTTTGTATCATTCATTCATTCAACTGTCCATCCAAGGCTATGTCTACACTCCGGGAGAGGCATAAGGATCTTGCGCAAAAAGGAAACATCCACGCCGCTTGTTTTTGCGCAAAAACCCCTTGCACAAAAACTGCTCAAATAGATTATGCAAATGAAGCATGAAAAAATGCTAATCAGTGCTTCATTTGCATACTCTGCTGGCAAAAGCCGGCAGTGTAGACAAAGCCCAATTGTAGAAGTTCTTACTGTCTGCACAAAAGTTTTCTTTTCTGACTTCTGCTAAGCTCTTAGATTCAATGGCATCTTGTGAGTGAGTTTTACCAGTTATTTATGTACTGCATACAAAATTATTTCTTTTTATCCATTTGGTGATCCCCTTGTTCTTGGATTGCGAAGAAAATTATAGAAAAACATCTACTTCCCCCCCCCCTTTTCCCTTTATTTCCTGCAACTCTGTTATTTTTATCTGTTCTCTAACCTTACAGTCTCAACCTTTTTAATCCCCCTTCATGTGGAATTTTCTCAGTGCTAATCTTGTTTCTTCTTTCTAAACTCCTTTTTCCATTATATCATTCAGAGATAGTTAGACAAGAATACAATATGCTAAGTGAGGTTGTGACATTATAAAATGATATTATATTTTCTGTATTAGCTTATCCTATTCTTTATGTTTCATTACATTATGTTTGCTTTCTACTACTGCTACACATGCAAAGAGATTTTCACAAAGATAGCCAGGTCTTTATCGCAAATAAACTCAACAATGTGCATGAGTAGTTCAAATTATTCTTTCCAATTTGGTTTGACTTTAGCATAAAGTAACATATTTACAGATCAGGTAGTGTTAAGATGTCTAGACCAGTACCCAGTAAAGTCAATGAAAAGACTACTATTGATTTAAATTGTCATTGGAGCAGACCTGTAGGGGGGTTACAATGTTACTAAAGCCTTCTTCCAGAGCTGTTTGAATTTTTTCAGTTTTTGATAAAAAAAAAAACCCCAAACAAACAAACAAACAAAACAAAACAAAAAGCACGAACAGGTAAATATTCTTGCAAAAAAAAAAAATCAAGATTTCCAGCCCTCTCTCTTTTTACCGGCTTAACTTCGTCATTATTCTCCAGTGCTTCAGATCCCACTCAGGGTTCATTGAGCAGACATTCCTGTGTTGCAGAGACAAATTTCCACCTGCCTAAAAACCATGATGAAAATGAAAAATATGTTGTACTTGCAATAACAAATAAAGAGCTGGAGCACTTGTACATTTCAATGGAGAAATGCAGAAGTGTCTATCAACTACATGACTAGTAAATTAATCGATATTTAACATCCTTAGTGTGAAGAGGCTTCTACTCCCACTGGCTTTGCTCTACCTGTTCTGTGGCTAATATTATTATTTCTGTCCCAGTAGTGTCTAAATGTCTGAACCGAGTCAGGGCTCCACTGTCTAATGTTCTGTATAATTTTGTAGTCAGAGACCACTTGCCCAAAAGAGTTTATAATCTAAATAGACAAGCCAGACACAGGGTCAGATGGGAAAGGTGAATTTACTTGTGCATGGTCGCACAGCAAGTCAGTAGTAGGACTGGAGAAAATGACTAGAAGCAAGGCGTCCTGTGCTGTAGTCTACTGCTCTATCCATTGAATCACATTGACTCTTGATTAATTGTAAAAATTCACTAAGGAACCTGAGGGTATGTCTACACTTGCACCCTAGTTCGAACTAGGGATGCAAATGCAGGCATTCAAAATAGTCAATGAAGCGGGGATTTAATTATCCCACGCTTCATTAGCATGATCTTGCTGGCACGTTACTCCGAATGCCAGCTATTTCGAACCAGGAAGTGCGCGCCGGGACGCGTTAGTTCGAACCAAACCCCTTAGTTCGAACTAACGTTACTCCTCAAATAATGCATCCTAGCGCGCACTTTTCCTTTCGAAACAGCTGGCATTCGGAGTAACGCGCCGGTGAGATCATGCTAATGAAGCGCGGGATATTTAAATCCCTGCTTCACTGACTATTTCGAATGCCTGCATTTGCATTCCTAGTTCGAACTAGGGTGCAAGTGTAGACATACCCTAAGGGAGTTAGAGGCTGGCTGGGATTTTCAAAGGAATTAGGATTTAACTATGTAGCACCTTTTACATGAATGTCAAAAATTCTCTTTCTGGAGAAAATATAAATATATTCTAGTGACTAGGTTATTGCTTGCCACCTCTAATGATATTTGCATTGACATCATGTAGGGACTGATCCAAAGTTCATTGAAATGAGTAGGTCTATTTCCACTTACTTAAATGGGCTTTGATGAGGTCCTTAGAATAAACTACAAATGGAAACAAGCAAGTGATCAAAACAGAAATAGTTCCAAAAGGAAAACATACTGTTTAATGCAATCAAACCCACATGCTGTCAGCTTCTCACAATGATGTAAATGGAGAGTCATTTTTGAAGTTAATGGAGAAAACCAGTGTAAACCCAATGTAAGTGAACCTGGCCCAGAGCCGAATGTCCATTAACTTCTCCAGTGAAAGCATTTGCTGTTATATTAAATTTGGCTTCATCTTTTTCTTCAAATTATTGACAGTCACGAGGTATCAAAACAAAGATATTCTGTATTCAAAATAAATGCTGCAGAGAGCAACATTTCTCTCTTGGCTGTTTTTCGTCATTCTTGTTAAGAGAAGGAAGGACACAAAAGAGAAATCTGTGCATAATAAATGAAGATCACACCTTCCCATCTGACATGTAAGAAACAAAACACCTCTCTTGGCCTGATCACTAGCCCACGTATGATAGTTTTATATCAGTAAAATTTCACTGCACTATTTTAATGAAGTGACTCCAGAGTTACATTGATGCAAATAAAATTAAAATGTGTCCATCCCCAGCCCCACCTCTGCTCTCCATGTCCAGTGTCAATAGAGCAAAACTCAATAATATTTTCAGCAACAGGAAAGAGGAACTGTGAGCAGCAGAACCGTGGCAAGGTCATTCTCTCTGCCTGCCAAACATGCAGAAACACTTGCCAACAAGGAGTACAGGGAACAATTCTGGATTCTGCCATTCTGTTGTGCTAATTGACCACAGGGTATATGTCAACACATGCAGAACATTCTGTGCTATAAATACACACATACCTGGATTCTGCCACTGTACCAATTGGCTGCCTACACTCATTGATATTAGACTGCTAACACTGCAGGCTACGCTATTCAATTCAGTTATGTTTGTAATCTCATAATGGTTAGTTGATCTTCATAAACAAATGCACAACGAGTCTTGGTTTCAAATGAGATATTTCCTGACTATAACATCTGCTGCTCTAAACATGTGGTTCTAGGGCAAAATACTGTTGGCAAACCACAGTCACTATTTTTAGTGAGAGCCAGATAAAACTCTTTGGGTGACAGCGTGCCAAAGATGTGGCACTCAAATTCTCAACTGGCTTCAGTTTGTGATGTCAGCATTAGCAATGAGCTGCTTCCTAATTTCTCCATTTCCTTCCTACTCCACAAGGCTATTCAGTTCTGCCCATGCATTTCCACAAAAGGAAGAAGCACTGCCACTACCAGCCACCTCTTTCTCGATCAGCAAGTTCTAAGTGCCCTGATTTTGTCTTAAGCCCCATCTACACCACAGCTGGGGGTATGGTTTGCAGTTCATGCAGGCGTATCCACACTCATTAATCATAGCTGTAAGGATGTGGCAGTGTAGACTTCAGTGTGGAACATACAGGTCCACCTGGTCCCCCAAGTATGGACTGTCATTGCTGGCCTGTGCTGAATCCCACACGGACACTTTTTTTAGCAGGGTAACTAGATAAAAGCTAATGTGGTACCTCTAAATCAGGGCAAATTACACCCCTTGTCATCTTAGTGTTTGACTAATGGAAGGGAGTTTTTACTACTAATCTACATTGCCAGCCAACGTTTAAATTCTCTCTGTGTTCTTTAGGATGAAGAAGAGGAAAGATGGTCTGGTGCTTATGTTGTTAACCTGGAATTTGGGATTCTGTGCTTCTGGACAACAGGGCCAGATTAACTCTTCCAAGGGCTGAGGGCTCTTAGATTTTCTGGGGCCCCCTAGCCTCTAGATGAGGCCAAAATGAGGGGTTCAGTGTGCAAGAGGGGGCTGCAGATTGAAGCAGGAAAGGGAGGGAGGGAGGAGGTAAGGCCTCTGATTGGGGTTCGAGCTCTAGGGAGGGGCTGAGGATGAGGCATTTGGAGTGTAGGAGGGGGCCTCCAGGCTGGGCCCAAAGGACTTGGAGTATGAGAGCAGGCTCAGGGAAGGAGTTTGAAGTGGGAATGCAGGGTCTGGGTTGAAGTTAGGGTAAAGGAGGAGGCTCAGAGTTGGAGTGTGGTGTCTGGGAAGCAGATAGGGAGTGTATGAGGGAAGTTTCAGGGCTGGGGTGCAGAGTGTGGGAGGGAGTTATGGTGGAGAATGGGGCTCAGGGCTTGGGCAAGGAGTTGGGGTGTGGGGTGCTTACCCCGCACAGCTTTCCTGTAGTGTGGGGGGAACATTGGCTCCACATGGCCCATGCTGCCTCACGCTTGCCCCATGCAGCTCCCTTTAGTCAGGATTCCTGGCTAATGGAAGCTGCAGGGGTGAAGCCTACCATTGAGGGCAGCATAAGGACAGAGCTTCCTGGTGCTTGCAGTGATGAGGCTTCAGCCAGGGAGTGAAAAGAATGGCAGCATGCAGAGCCATCGCTCTCCCCCATGCCAGGATGCTTTGGCCCGGAACACAAGGTTTTTAGGGGCTGCAGTCCAGGGACCCAGGTTAACAGGACTTCCCTTAGCTCGGGGCCCTGGTCTGCAGCGCCTAAATCCCCTTTCTTAATCTGGCCTTGCTGGACAAGTCACTTAGTCTCTCCTCTCTGTGCTTCAGTCCCCTACTACATGGATAATAGCACATCCCCACCTTGCTGGCCTGTTGTGGGGACAAAATTATTAAAGGCTGTGAGGTGACAAGTGGCACCAGTGGCAAGAACCACTACTTGCCAAGGACTAACAGTGACAGCAGAAAAGGAGGTGAAAGCCATCAACAAAGTCCCTGCAGTGGCATTTCAGAAAGTGGCATTATTTCTAAATTTGTAGTTTAAAGATTTTAATCTCAACTCACAGTAATTCACATTGAAAACATTATCTAGGTTGACTTGTTCCACACTGACATTGTCAAATTAATTCTCAAATGGGCTTAGAACTTCTAGCTGCTACACTTGTGCGTGTAGAACCAGTGTGCTATGCTAGTGGGAAAGAATGCCACCAGTGAATATGGTGAGTAGCATGATATCATGATCTACAAGTTGGACCTCCCTGGTCCAGCACCTTGGGGACCTGACCGGTCCTGGATGAGGGATTTTGCCAAACCAGGGGAGGTCATTTCTGGCCCCTCAGCCACCAGCCCCCTCCAGCCTGGGCTGACTGCTGCCCTCCCAGCTGGCTCCCTCCCTCTCACTGGCTCCACTTCCCTGTCAGCCCCTGCTGCCCTACTAGGCAACCCCACAGCCTCTGCTTGCTGGGCTCCCACTACCGCACCTGGCAGTCCCACCGCCTCTACATGCTGGGCTCCTGCTGCAGAGCCTGGCTCCTGCTGCCACTCCAGGTAGCCCCAGAGCCCCAGTACTGGGCTCCTGCTGACATGCATGAGACTCCCTCTGTCCTCCCAGGAAGCCCTGCTACCCTGCCAGCCTGCAGGGCTTCTGGGTGCTAGCCCTCTAGTGGGATTCTCTGGTCCTGGAACATCCGTGGTCAGGCAGAACCACGGATGTTGCCAAAGCAGAGAGTCCAGGTTAAGAGAGTTTCAACCTGTACTTTCTTCCTAAGCCTTGGTCTACACTAGGGAGTTATTTCAAAACAACTCCCCTTATTTTGAAATAACAAGTGAAGCGTCCACACTACCAAGCCCATTATTTCAAAATAAGGTTATTTTGAAATGATAACTCCTGCGTTCCACAAGGAATAACAAGTGAGGATGCTTCACTGCTGCTGTTTCAAAATAACTACTCCCCAGAGTCATTCAAAGTAATTATTCCCTAGTGTTTCCTGGGGCTCTAAGTCGAGATAGCGCATCCATATTAAGGGAGCCTGCCTCAGACTTATTTTGAATCTTCCTGTAGCATGGACATGCTATTTCAAAATAGTTATTTGGGAGTTATTATTTCAAAATAATTTATTTATTAAACCACTAGTTTAGACATGCCCTAAAGGACGATTCTTAACATGGGAATAATGAGCTAGAGTCTCAGTTGATATAAAGTGGCACATCACTGTTTATTGGCTCAATATGGAGAAACCACTGGATTCGGTGATACAGATAAGAAATCATTCATGTTTGGTGGAATTATCAATAGCTACACAAATCGCCTGCCCAACAGCAATAATATAGGCTAATAGACTCGCGTGTTACACCCGCGAATTCTAGGTTAGAATGGTTGTGTGAACATAGCAGGCCCACTGATGGGGGGAGGTAAAGATGGCCATTATCCCGGGGCTTGGCAGTTCAAAGTGGCCTGCAACTTGCTGCTACTATCACAGCAGCCAGAGCCCTGGGCCTTTAAATTGCTGCAGAACCGTGCCCCGTGCTCCGAGCAACTCCAGGGATTGGGGGGTTCAGCACCACACTCCATGTGATAGGGAAGGCTTGCTGCTTTCACCCTGCCCCTTCTACCATTGGCCCCACCCCTTCCTGGAGCACAGAGCCTTCCACCACTTTTCCCAGGGTACCTCAGAGTTGGTCAGCTCTCCTATACATACCTGCCAGAACTACGGGTGATACCGCACCCCCTGGCTTGAAGTGGTTTCCATCATATACAGTATTTACAGTTTGGTTCAATGGCTTTAAGCAGCCACACAGTAAAAATTGTTCCAGTACCCTTGTGTGTGTACACAGCACTGTTTCAAAAGTTACCACCACCAGAGCCTTTCTATTCTGAGCTGCATGTTATAAACCATCTCACTGTCACTGAGTAGCTTAGGTGATCCATGTAGCTAATATGAGAAATTAGGAGAGCTAAAGAGGCAGTGTAACCTAGTGGACAGAGCACAAGCTGGGATTCAGGACACCAGAATTCTATTCTTGGATTGGCCAATGACCTGCTGGGTATTTGAGCATGTCTCATCATCTTCCCTTGCCTCATTTTCCCAATCTGTAAAATGGAGATAATAATATTTATCACCTTTTTAAAAGCACTAGTATAAGACCTATGTGGTGTTGTTATAATTCCTGGGTACGCCACAGACTTGCTTTGTGAAAGTGGATAAGTCACATAAATAAAAATGTGCAAACCTGGATGCTCTAAGTCACCAGGGCGTGAATTTCAGAGGTGCGGAACACCTATATTGCCTAATTAAATCAGCAGGATCTTGAGTATGTCAGCTATCTTTGAAAATGCCATCCTTAATCTCCCTGGCTGCGTCTAGACTGGCATGATTTTGCGGAAATGCTTTTAACGGAAAAGTTTTTCCGTTAAAAGCATTTCTGCAAAAGAGCATCTAGATTGGCACGGGTGCCTTTGCGCAAAAAGTGCTTTTGCGCAAAAGCAACCGTGGCCAGTCTAGATGCGATTTTGCGCAAGAAAGCCCCGATCGCCATTTTCGCCATCGGGGCTTTTTTGCGCAAAACAGTTCTTACCTGTCTACACTGGCCTTCTTGCGCAAGTATTCTTGCGCACGAGGGCTTATCCGTAGTGGGAGCATCATAGTATTTGCGCAAGAACACTGACAATCTTACATTAGATCGTCACTGTTCTTGCGCAAATTCAAGCGGCCAGTGTAGACAGCTGGCAAGTTTTTGCACAAAAGCGGCTGCTTTTGCGCAAAATCTTGCCAGTCTAGACGCACCCCCTGCGTCTCACCCTCCCCATTTGAAACATGAGGATAATGATGCGGCTTACTTCATTCATTTCTACAAATTCTTCTGTCTATATCCTCAGAGGTACATAGATGCAGATCATTAGATTATTCACTATTATAGCTCCTGTTGGTATCCTGTTGGTTGGATTCTCACATTTCAGCTGGACTTTTGGATCCAGATTAGAATCAGGGTTGGTTTAATGCAGGAACTTTAGGGGTTGCAGCCCCGGGCATGGGCTACAGGGGACCTTCTGAAAAATAAATTCATAATTATATATATCAGTAGCCACCAACCCACCGATTGCAATCGACTGGTTGATCCTGGAGCCTCTGACAGTCTGTGCCTGCATGACATGGCCCCATATCACTCCCGGATGTGGCCAGCTGCTGGCATGTCTCTGCAGCCACTAGCAGGGATGGAGGTGGCTCCGTGTGATGCACCCATCACCAGCACCATCCCACACTTTGACCTCACTCCTAGCACTATCTACAGATGCAGGCTATGCACAGAGATACACTGTCCCCCTCCTGCAGCAGTGTGCAGGGACATACTAGGCTCTGATCACTACCAGGAGCTGTGTGGGGTCATGACATGCAGGCAGACTCCATGAGCCCTGATGCTCTGCTGGCCTGGAGCCACCTGTGGTAAGCACTTCCTGGCCAGAGCCTGCACCTGGCACCTCCTCCTGTACCCCAACCCTCTGCTCCAGGTCAGAATCCTCACCTGCACAAACTCCTTCCCATAGCCAACACCCCTCACCCTCTCCTGCATCCCAACGCTCTACCCCAGCCTGGAGCACCCTCCCAGAAAGAAACAAATTAACAGCTGCTCTAAGGTAAGAAGTAGGCTATTTTGAATTAACTTAACTATATTCTACATGTTTTAAGACTGAAATGTAACCACAGAACTGCTTTATATTAATTAAAAGGAAGGTTTAGTACAGCTTTCTTAGACTCCATGCCATAATTGCATTCATTTTTATTTAAACTAAGAAAAAAGATAGGAACCCCACAAAATCTAATAGCCCCAGGCAGACCCAAAGGAAAATTAATCTGGCCCTGATCTGAATTTAAACCCTTGTCTGCCTCTAATTTATCTAAACAGATTCTTCATCTGTTTAGATAAATTAAACATCACCTACATTTTTACTTTGGTACTGTTCTGATTGAGATCCAACTCTATCACCACCACATTGGCCCATCTCAATATGGGATAGAGGAGATGCAAGCTGCCCTTAGCTCTTGATGCTGAATGTTTATCTAGATATCTTTATATTAATCGTAACTAACTTTTTAAAAATCAACAAAAACTCCTCTACTTTCAAACGCCTGTGCAGTAGTATGCATTCTCGGGCATGCTGTTGAGTTATGTTGATTGAGAATGAGTGAAAAAGCAGAGCCAGTCTATTAGCCAGCTTAGTTGGTTGCTGTTTACATTAATGGAAATGCCTCAGTGCATGCCCATTGAGAATGGTCAGTAGGTGAAAAATAATTCCTCTGCTTCTCGTCTCTGGAAATCTGAAAATTGAAATGCCCACTGGGCACTAGCAGATGTTTTAGTCTTCACAGTCTCCAGGTGAAAATGCTCTATTATTGTTCTAAGGGAGAAGGTTCTGTAATACACTCAGGAGTCTGACCATCACACTGTACAGTAGGTTGAGATGGCACCCTTCTGAAGGCTGGCATAACAGATACCCTGGCACAGATAGTATTTAGCCCTCACAGCAGCAGCTGCCTTCCTGCTGCTACAAACAGCAAGTAGCTTCCTGACATTGCAACAAGGCAGTGATGGAAATACAGCAGGGAACATAGTTAATTTTCTAAAGATCTGGTTTATTTTGCCTTTTTTGCACAATTTGTTAATTTGAAGTAGTGGCCTCAGCATTGGCAGCTGGCATCATGTGACTTTATGGATACAAGAAAAATATTGCTAGAATTTATATTACAGTTATGCCTGAAGGTCCCAGCTAAGCACGACCTATTGTGCAAGGCACCACAACACTCCTCAGACAGACAAAAGTATCATCTTTATCTTCACTCTACATATATTTACCAGAGGTACAGAGCAGTTAAGTGACTTGCCCAAGGTCAAACAGGAACAGCCAAGGACTGAATCCAGATCTCCCACTGTCTTAATCACCAGACAAGTCTTTCTCCCTTAGAAAGCATTTGACTATATGAAACCACTTGGGAAGCCTTGCAGAATGACTCTCACTGCTACAAAGGATTGAAACCCTGACAAAGAACGATAACAGACTTTTGTTAGTCAGAACCCACCTACTGGAGATGCTGCTGCAATAGAAACAGTTTTGTTTTGTTTTGTTTTGTTTAAATGCAGCTCAGGGTAGAGATTTTGTATCATGGCTTTCACCTTTTCTGGAGACTGTGAAAATGAATTGATGTGAAGAACTGGATGCTGCCATTGATAAAACATCTGCTACTTTCTGGTTGCCTTTTAGACAACAGGAAATGGCTAATAAGAAACTCTAGGACTTCATTTGTGCCTCTTGGTCTGCTGAGTGTCCAGTTTTTGTAAGTGTAAAATTCCATTTAGACAAAGGAGCCAGATTCTGACCCGCCTTAGACCTTATATATCAACTGTAGTGATGCAGCATAGGCTGCAAGTCAGGGTTCAATTTGGACCAATATCTCAACTAGTAGGCTAACTAGTGGACAAGATCTGATAGTCTACCATCTGTTTGTAAGCATCTCATCTATAATTTAGACCTAAACTGCCTTTACATTTCCACATTGCTTGCTCTGGTTATTCACACTTTTAGCTTGCTTCAGAAAACATATGGTATACATAACACCTTGTTATTCTGCTGAACTGGGATTTGGATAGTTATTGTAATCATATTACCTATTTCTCACATTTCACATATAATGTAACTAGTAAGTTGGGTTACTTGCAAAAGAGTCAGCACAAATCCTGAAGTTTAAACCTACAGATCTGCTGGGTTGGCATTTAAAAGTGATTTCAACAGATAGCTATTATCTTTATTTTTCCCATAGCTTTCTCATAATGACATGGATATTTTATTATGCTTATCCTTATAATTTTGCAGAGTGTGCTTGAATTATTTTATCTGGTATCTAAACTGAGTGTAGTAATCCTGATATCAGAAGACCATGTTTTCCTTTGAAATTCAGCACATTCAGGTTGTGTTTCCTAACACAGCAGTGTAATGAAGAGTGTTGGGGGTGGCTGGGAAATTTATAAACAAAGACTTCTGCAGTTCCTTCCAACAGTCTTTCTCCTTCTGTCTGTGTGTTTCGCTGAACAGTAGCAGTCTACTCCCTGGAGATTTTGTTAATTCATTTACTGTAGTACATCTCCTGCTTGGTGAGAGGAATTTCACATTATGCAAAGCACCAACATGCAGTACTTTGATGCAATGCAGATTTATTCATTAAACTTAATTATTTGTTCCACAGGTAAGAAGCCTTGCATTTCACCATTTGCTAGCTCCTTCTGCATGTCTGCATGCTACATCAGATATTCATTAATATGAAAGGGGAGTCAGTGGATGATCATTACAAACTGGAGAGATTTCAGAAAGATCATTTTTGATTTTTTTCTTGCAGGCATTTTGTTGAGTAGGCACCACTGGACTGAAGAAGAGGGAACATCCATGAGTCTGCAACATGCACATTTCATTGTTTGTCTATTTAAGCCATTTGCTGCTATTTATAAAGCTCCCGCTCAGTGGAAATTCTTTGATTTTGTAACTATGGTATGTAAATTCTCAGCAAAAAGAACTCCCCTTTCCCCGGAACACAAGGCACCCTAAGGGAGCAGGAACAGGTAGGAAATAGGCAAGGCTAGGGCTCTGCTTCCTGTTCACCCCAGATATGAATTGTTCAATACAGCCAACTGTCCACATAAGGGGAGAATGTTGCACATCTTGTGTTCCTACCTGCACTTCCTCCCTCCCAGGGCACCAGTGAGCTCTCTGAGGAACAGAGCAGCTTCTCAATACCGCTAATCCAGGGCTGTACCTAAGATGCACAAACTAATGCCAAAAGATTTTAATTAAAAGACGCGAGGTATTAATGCTTCCCCCTAGATGTGTTTGAAAAACAGAAAACAATTTTACTGCACATCGCCAAAGAGGGCCGTAGACTTCAAGGCCAAACAGGATCATTGGATCATTTTGTCCAGTGATTGTTGAACTGTGAGTCACGACTCATGACCCTGTTTTAATGGAGTCACTGGGGCCAAAATTAGACCCATTGGGGCCCGGGGCTGAAGCTGAAGCCAGAGACCTGGCTCCTGGCACTGAAGCCAAAACCCAGGGGGGCCAACAGGCTTGCTGGGCTGCATGGCAATGTGGAGGAAAGGGTGGGCTCCTCAGGTAGAAGGTGTTGGGCTGGGGGCAAGCAGCCCTTAACATCACCCAGGGTCCACCACCCAGAGTTCTTGTGGTGATTTCAAGGGCCCAGGGTTCCAACAGTGATTTAACGCAGTGGCTGAAAAACCCGGGCCCTTTTGAATTGCTGGGCCCCAGGGCAATTGACCTTTTCCCCACCTCCTGTTTGCCATTGGCAGGCCTGCCAAACCCTGAGGCTGCATCTAGACTGGCATGATTTTGTGCAAAAGCAGCCACTTTTGCACAAAAACTTGCCAGCTGTCTACACTGGCTGCTTGAATTTGCGCAAGAACACTGACGTTCTAATGTAAGAAATCAGTGCTTCTTGCGCAAATACTTTGACGCTCCCGTTTGGGCAAAAGTCCTTTTGCACAAAAGCTTTTGCGCAAAAGGGCCAGTGTAGACAGCTCAGATTTGTTTTGCGCAAAAAAACCCCAATCGCGAAAATGGCGATCGGGCCTTTCTTGCGCAAAACCGCGTCTAGATTGGCATGGACGCTTTTCCGCAAAAAGTGCTTTTGTGCAAAAGCGTCCGTGCCAATCTAGACGCTCTTTTCCACAAATGCATTTAACGGAAAAACTTTTCCGTTAAAAGCATTTGCGCAAAATCATGCCAGTCTAGACGTAGCCTGAGGGTTTCAACACTGGGTGGCATGGCTTGGGATTTGACTTTAGCCCTCGGCAGTGGAGCTTCTGCTTCAGGTCCTTCCCCCTCTGCCTCAAGGCAGCAGGGCTCTTCAGCCCTGTGTGGGGTCATGTAGTAACTTTTGTTCTCAGGAGAAGGTTGTGGTGCAATTACGTTAGAGTACTGCTGATAGTCTGATAAGGAAATAAAACAGGCCAGGAAATTTCAACCAGTTACCCCAAACGGATTCCAATAACATGTGCTTGACTAAAACATACCTTCCAGAGAATTACCCAGTCATGATCTAAAGATATCAAGAAATGGCAACTCTATCACTTACCTTGGCAGAAAAATCATAATAACGGTTACCCTCAACTATTAAAACTATGTGCCTCATTTGTATCCTGAATTGAAATTGTCAATATCATTCATATTTTACATGGTTGAAATAGATCTTCATACTATTTTTCAAAACAATTTACATAAAACAAAAATGTAACTGAAATGTTATCAATCTTTTTATCAAAATAATTATCAAGCTTTTGGTTTCACAAAAGCCATAAAGTCAGTGATTGTGGAATTGATGTTAATTTAAAAAAAATCAGTGAACATTTCTTGGAAAGTTTCCTGGAAAATAGAAAATGTCTATAGTTTTCTCAATAATCTTACAATTTTTCACAAAAGTTTGTTTTCTAAAATAAGGCCTATTTTATGGAAAATTTTGTGAACAAAAACCTACATCTCACATACGCACACCCTATATAGTGTCCCTTCCAACAAAGACAAGACCAGACTTGGTTGTTGTGGATAGAACTGAGAGAATAACTGTTTTTCCAATTGAGCACCAATACTTGAACTGAGGACAAACTGTATCTTGGGTTAAATCACATCTGATTTTTTTCAGAATCTAAACAAATATTTTCCCCAAGGGGGCAGTGATTTGAACATAGATCTTTTACTTTCCAGATAACCACTTTAACCACTGGGATAAATGCTGTCAGGAAAAAATAAGGAAGGTGTAGCGGGTTGGCATAAGGAAGAGGGAGAAGGGTGGCAACAACTTCCTCCTCCTCCTTCTCTGGCTGTTGTGAGAATGTCCAAAACTTTGTGTGTCAAACTGGCAAATAGTTTGGGTCAAACAAAATTTTATTTTCCATCAAATAAATAATTCATCAAAACAACAAACAAACAAACAAATCTTTGCCTTGCTCTAGTTGTGAATGCAGAGAGGAATTTATCTGGGATGCTCCTGTAGTTCTGTCATGGTGTAGCTCAGAATGCACAGTGTCCACCTAAATCCTAGTCCAGATTAGTCATGGAATGGATTACTGACTATATGACAGGATCACAAATCCATCATGTTCCTCTGGACAATGTATTTTGATGCTGCTAGCAGAGTGATTTTCCCTCTCGTCATTACCTACTATTGGTAAAGTAGGAGGCAAGCACAATCCCAATAAATTTGTGGGGAGCTAAAGTCAGTCTTGTTTGCTAGAAACGGAAACTCTGCTGAATATAGTTCACTGAAGTCCTGAAGTGAATAACTGTCTGACTGTTGACTAAAAGGAAACCCTAACTATCTGCAGGTTTTTAAAAGAAAATATGATGGAACAACTTTGTAATTTAAATACTTAGACAATCCCTCTAACAGGACAAGAAAACCTCTGTGTTTTCACAGGTGCCTAATCAGGTAAAGAGGAGACAAGTGGAAATACAAATGACTATCAGACTCAAGAAAGACTTGGCTATATTGTCCACAATATTCCATTTCCAGTTAGATTTAATTGTTTGTTGGATAATTAAGAATCCAATAGAATTAATGTTATGAAAGTTGAGAATAAGATAAACTATAGGCATTTTCAATAAAAAGAATTTCAGATCCATCGGTGTTAGAAGATGGAATGATAGCATTTGAATACATTAAACCAATAGCTTTGGAACAAACGCCAGAAAAGTAATTAATGCTTAGTATGAAATATTACAAGTACAGTGTATAAATGTGCATCCGTCCGTTTGTGAGTCTGTTTGTTCAAGAACTCCTCCTAAATGGTAAGACCTAGGACCACCAAATTTGTTATGCAATTTCCCCTTATCTTAATTTAAACCAAAGTCAGAGTTTGGATGTGCCAAGAAAAAGGGAAATGCTGGGAATGGAACTTTTCCCATAACATGGAAAGGTAGGGGGCACAGAGAGGAGGGACACTGAGAGCAGCCAATGGATGAAGAAAGGACAGGGGTGTGGTCACCCCTGCAGAGTGACCACTGGGGGCAGCCACACTACTAAGGGAGTGGGGAGCTGGGGTTGGGGTTGCCATCTTGCCTGCACCAGACCAGGTAAGTGGCCCCATGCCCCAAACCGTCCCCCAGTCCTTGGCCATAGCACTGGGTGGGGGAGGCTCCTGCTGGCTCGGAGGGGTTTGGGGGGCGGGGGGGAA
Source organism: Pelochelys cantorii (assembly GCA_032595735.1). Classification (NCBI taxonomy): domain Eukaryota; kingdom Metazoa; phylum Chordata; order Testudines; family Trionychidae; genus Pelochelys; species Pelochelys cantorii. The sequence continues at coordinate 236,287,572 of CM064327.1, forward strand.
GAGAAGGCCCCTGCCAGCCAGGGGGTGGAGGGGCTGGGAGGAGAGAGAAGGTGCCTGCCGTTGGGGGCGGTCTGGGTGAGACAGAAGGAACCTGCTGGCTGGGGGCAATGTGGGGAAACAGAAGGCCTCTGCTGGCTGAGGGGCAGACAGAGGGCCCTTTCCAGCCGAGGGGAGCTGTGGGGAGACAGAAGGCCCCTGCTGGCTGGGGAGGGAGGCTTGGTCAGAAGACAGGATATTGGGCTAGATGACCCAGTATGGACAGTCTTATGCTCTAGGTTAAAGAATAGCAAAATAAGACAATCACTGTAATCTCTTTAATCTAGCTAGTTAGCCACTAAAATTCTGACACTACAGTTTCAGTGCTGGGCAAAAACCTCGGAAGACTGTATTACTCATAACTGATTTGTATCATGTTATCATTTAGCGTTCCATTCATTTAATCTTTGAAAACTATGACAGTCATCTGACATCGACGGAGCATGTGCAGATGACTAGATGCCCCAGGCTGTGTGAGAAAGTGTTGGCTAAATCCCAGAAGCTGTTTACAGTGAAAACACAGAAGTACTCCTTGGATAGCTAGTGTTGTTTCTTGTACCACATGACAGCTAAATCAATACTGTTCCTTTTTTCAAATTAATCTGCCACTCGTACATATCAGTTTAATGAATAAGGATTTGTAAATTGGACTAATGTTTAAGTTTCCAATAATAATAGAGGGGTAGGTATGCTGTAGAGACATCAGTTCAGAGGTATTTGGAATTACAGATTGTACTTGTTGCCATTGGGTATTAACCATTCATCTGCCTTTCACATGCTGCTACACAAGTGCTTGTCTCCACTTCTCGGGAGATCAATGTTGCAGAGATCGATCTCTCAGGGTTTGATTTCGTGGGTATAGTAAGAATCCTCTAAATTGACCAATTATTGCTCCCCCATCAACTCCAGTACTCCACTGGGTCACAAGAAGTAAGGGAACTTGCAAGAGATTTTCTCCCACTGACCTCCCACAGTGGGGATGCTGTGGAAATTTGAACTAAGGTACGTCATATCTTAGGTTGACTTTCTCCCCTAGTGTAGATCTGGCCTTAGCAACAATCTGGCCCCTATATAGACATGCTAGGAGAACAGACTCTGCCAACTCTTACACACTCTGTAATGTAATCCCTGACCTTGAGGGAGCCCAGGAGTTCCTACAAAGTTTACTATCCTTGTTGTGTGCAATCAATAAAAGGAGGTACATTCTGCCCCCACGCCTACACAGTGGCCAACAGTGTTTTCAAAGGGATGTAGCATATTACTCCATCCATCCTTCAAAACAACCTGGGAGCACTAGAAGATATAGTTCCCAAAGGCCCTCCTGAGGAGTGTATCTCTGCACTGCACCTTACATTGGGACATGCCTGAGTGGCACAATTAATTCTTTGTGCTTGTAGTATCATACTACTAATAAGCTTATCACTATCCAGCATCCAGTGGGAAGAGCCAGGGCAAAATTCAAATCTCTGTTGTATCAGTGGAACAATTCCAATGATTACAATGGTACTGGTCTGGATTCTCAGTGGTGTAAATGAGAATCTGACTCCAAATATTTCTGAAAGTTCTGACCGGGACTTTGATGAACCACTCAGCTGTGGGACAGAGTACATATCATTCACCTGTTCAAAGTGAGGTCCTCTACTTTCTTATGCAGGCTGGGAAACCCTTCCAATTAATCCCGTGGATTTCCCTGTTGCCTGACTTGTTTTCCTTATGAATCTACTGCCTAAAACAATAGAGGGGTTTCCAACCGTCTGGGGGATTTTCAGTGCTCCAAGCACAGTCAGTTCACGTTACTTAAATGAGAAAAAATTCTCCTGTACAAAGTCTTTCTGGCCAGTGGTCAGGTTAATATTTATACACATTGCACAGAATACCCAAAACTTTATAACAGCAGAGGGGTTACTTCCTTTATGAAAGAAAGCACACTTAGTAGTAATTTTCCAAAGTATTATAAATTGTACTGCAATATATTGGAAGGTATTGTGATCTTTAGTGTTTCTACCATTGTGATAGAATAAGGTATACATATAAAAACCTTTGAAGAATTGCAACATTGAGAAATAGACTGTGACTTGGACTATACACTTATGCAAGGGAATCCCCTTCTGAAGGTCTGGATATATAAGCATATATTCAGCCAACAACTTGAGTGCCACTAAACTGAGGACCTCTAAAGCTGAAAGTTCTTACAGCTTGAGCAAAAGAGCCAGCCTCTTAGACTATGAATTGTAATAAATCCATATTCTCTATGGATCAGGTCCAGAGGGAGATGAGTAACACACATTGGCTGGTGGGTTACACATGCTTTCTTACTCCCTCCACAGCACAGCTGGTCAGGGAGGGATGAGGAATATGGGAATCTTGGTTATATATCCTTGTCACTCACTGGCCAAAACAGCTGAACTGGAGGTGCAGCGAGTGGTGCTCTACTTTTCTGCTAATATAGGGCAACAACTAACTGCTATCATGCCAGAGGAAGAGGAGATAGTGTAGAAGTTGTGACTCAGAGAAATATCTCTGAGTTTTGATGTCTCTTGAGATTAACCTTGTGATACTGAAGTTTATACACCACTCCTTCTCCAGGGGTGTAACCAAAGTCACACGGTAGCCCTTTCTTTATGTATCTGTTGTAAATAAAAATGCTTCCCTCTAAATTGTGTATGACATGTGGTGAATCACATCTGTCTCCTGCGTGAGTCCCTTTTCCCATTTCAGTACCATACACTGCCATCAATCCCTGAAAAGCGGTGATGGATGCTACGAAAAAATGAGGAACTACCATAAGAGGCACCCAGCCACCATTCTGAACCCTGTTCTTGCATGCAGTTTCCTCCCTACGTCTCTCAGTTTATAAGTGATTTGGGAGGAAATTCTGGCCCCACTTGAAGTAGATGAGAATTTTGCTATTTCCCTTTGGTTTCTTATATCTTTGAAATGTCCCTAACAAAGTAGAGGGTCTGGGATTTTGGTAGTTCCTTTCAGTGGATTCTTTCAACTTATTTAATATCTCCCACTGGTAGTACCTTGATTCATCAGAGTTGTTCCCAATTGCCACTGGTATAAGGCCAATTCCAGGCTGCTTAAGTCACAACAGGCCAGATTCTGACACTTTTGCTCTTCAGACTGCCCCATGATTACTTACGGGGCCTACTGATACTCATCAAAAGCATAGAGGTAGATTCTTGTACTTATATATTTTCCAGAACAGAATAAGGTGGCTTTAAAGCAAACAAAGCAATTAATAAACCCTTTGGATACTGCAGGTGCCAAAACAGGCAATAAAATCATCTCATCATCTGATGAAGTAGGTTTTGCCCATGAAAGCTCAGACTATATATTTTTATTAGTCTCTAAACTGCCATGGGACTACTTGTTGTTTTTAGAAAAAAATATGTTCAGCGGGAGTATCATACTGCAGTCTGCCCAATAATTTCCTTCAAACACTTGCCAAAACTCGATAAGAACAGCTGATCTGAGGGTTTCTGTAACAAAAACTTTTCCATGTCAGTGTGTCTTATCATATGATGACTGCAAAGCGCATGTCCTAAAATAATAACAAACATTCTTTCATAGTTCTAAGCAGTCATTGTTCTTGAATCAGATGATAACTTCTTGATCTGAACATATTGGACCAAAGTGGTTCTTGGTTTCCTGAACCCCACCCCCAGTTGCTGTATTTTTATACAGCACCATGAATACTATAGTTACAAAATGTCATTAACATTAAGGTTATTGTCATAACTGACTAGAGGTTTGTAATTAAGACTGAAACTTGTCTGCTTCTAATGCATTACGTGGGAGGAAAAGAAAGCACATCAGCAAGAACTCATTATAGAGCTAAAGTGCTGTCTTTTGTATTTTAAATATGATTTGAGAGTTATATATCTTTTTTATATTATATTTTGTTCTGAAAGACAATTTTTACCATCTCCAGTGAGCAAACACACATGGACAGATAACTGGCAATGTTTGTTTAAGAAACAACAAATCACAGCAGCAACAAAAACAGAACATTTATTTAGCCAAGGAAAAGCAAAAATAAGAAATAAGGAAGGGATCCAACCCAATGAATTATCCTCCAGCTGCAGACTCATCCACCTACCTACCCAGTCATCCACCACATGTGTCCATGTTATTCTTTACAAAGGAGTGTTTCCTGAATCAGGATTCCATCCATCATAGAAATACAGCGAGATTAACTCCTCCTATAACTCAGGGATAAATCAAAAGATACTGAAATCAAATCAAAGAAATGAGATATTATTGTGATGAATGCAGTGAACATCGATGTATTAGATACTAAAATAAACAGATGCATGAATATAAACACAAAAGTAAATGGATATAGAACATACAGAACTTTAAAACCAAGAACTTGAGTTGTCTGGGACAGGGATTTTATTAATTATTATTATTATTATGTTTGCATAAGTATCAGAGGGTTTGCCATGTTAGTCTGAATCTGCCAGGACAACGAGAAGTCCTGTGGCACCTTATAGACTAACATATATTGGAACATAAGTTTTCGTGGGGCAAAGACCCACATGCATTTGACAAAGTGGGTCTTTGCCCACGAAAGCTTATGCTCCAATACATCTGTTAGTCTATAAGGTGCCACAGGACTTCGTTATGTTTTCATAGTGTCTCTTTCAATGAGGGCTTCTTCCTTAAGTGAGGTCCTTTGGAGCCATAGCAATGGAAATCTACTATAAATTTCAAAAACTCCTCTTAAATGATAAGACCTAGGACTACTAAACTTGGTATGCAGCTTCCTCTTATAACTAAGCTATGCAAGGTGTTGGTTGTGCCAGGAAAATGGGATATGCCTGGAATGGGATTGCTTCTCATAAAACCAAACAGAAAAAAAGAGACAGACTCACCAAATCAAGTACAGTTCTCAAAAAACTGACATAAGTGAGCAAATGTTAAGAGAGACTGAACCAAAATGAGCTGAAAAAAACAGAATGAAACCGGAATAGACCTTCTGAATAAACCTTACCCAAAAGAGATAAAACAGAGGAATTTGGAATAGTGCTCTGTTTTGGTACAGCTGTACCAATCATATATATAGTAGCCCAATGTCTGTGAGTCTGTAACGCTCTAGCATTACAGACTCATCTCTGGGGGGCACGCTTGCCTCCCGCCATGGCGCTTGGCTGAGTCCTGCACTGCTCAGCTGGGCAGCGGTGGGGAAGGCCAAGCGGCGCAGCATGGGGGTGCTGCATGGGGAGCGGCATGCAGCACCCCCTGGCCATGTACGTCACCGCCCCACCCCCCCTTCCCCTCCCACCGTGGCACTCGGCTCACTTCCGCGCTGCTCAGCCAGGCCACTGCGGGGGAGGCCAAGCGGCACAGCATGGGGGTGCTGCATGGGGAGTGGCGCAGACCCCAAACGGCTATTTGCACCCGTGCGGCGGCCCGGCCGAGCGGTGCAGAAATGAGCCAAGTGCCATGGTGGGAGGGGAAGGGGGGCGGGGCAGTGATGTTCATGGCCAGGGGACAGGGCATGGACAAGCATGCATCCCCGACTGAGACAGAGGAAGCGGAGAGAGAGTGAGAGGCAGGAGGGGAAAAGAGAAAGAGAGAGACGGAGAGAGAGGCAGAAGGCGGAGGAGAGCTGAGAGAGAGAGAGGGGGAGGCAGTAGGAGGAGGGGAGAGAGAGAGACACGGAGCGAGAGACTGGAGGCTCAGGAGAGAAGACCGACGTGAGGAGAGACCTGAAAATCTCGTCTTACGATGGGCTAATTGGCTAGTGGTTAAGGTTTGAAAACTAGAAGACAATGTTATTAGAAACTAATTTGACTATAGCCCTTTTTGATAAAACACAGCGAATGATTAGAGGTTTATATGAATGAAGAAAAATATCCTTGATTCAATCCCGATTTAAAAAAATTTACTAAAATTAATTTCATAAAAATAAACACTGTATTTTTGAAAAATATAATCATTTTAATAAAGCATGTACATTTTCATTTTATTTAGAAAAAGTTAACGACCCGAGCAACATCAGGTAAATCTGGTAGTAATAAATATAGAAAAGAGATAAAAATCAAAATAACCATAAATAAGAAGAAAGAGTTCAAAATATATGAAGAGATTAGATTAGATTAGACTAGGAAGCGTTTTGCCCTTCTAGGCCTAATCCTGTAAAGACTTTTTCACAAAAGGATTCTTTGCTTTTATAAATAATCCTTACTAATATAAATAGTTTCCTTGTCTGCTTTCATGTGTGAGTATTACTCCTGTGAATGAATCTTGCAGGGTCAGGCCCACCAACTCGACCTGGCACTTATGGGTGTACTGTGCATCGCAGGCCTGATCCAACTGGAGACACTGGAAGGATTCTTATTGTCTTCAGCGGGATGTGGGTCAAGCTATATCTGTGCCAGTGACATCACTGTTCCAATCAATCTTAGTCTGTAGCACCAACAGGAAAGAAAATTGGAAGGAGACTAGAAGCAAAGACAAAAGTGAGTAAAGTCAAAAAAATATGGTATGTAGCATAATGAAAATATGTGATGGCATGGGGAGCTGTAAAGTTTTTATTGCCTCTTGTTTAGGAAAACCTGCATAGCTCACCCTTGAGTAACATGATCATCTCAGACTCATGGCAATAAAATCTTTACAGCACCCAGCACCATCAGGTAGTCTGTACGTACATACACTTTTGTATAATTTAAAATGATTTGAAAATCGTTTCCTCCCTCCCATGTTGAAAGACTTCAGAACAAAGACATATTTGCTTCACATCCCATTTTACAGCATGGCTGAAAGTGCCCCAATGAATTTATCTTGGAAATGTGGGCTCTGCCCTAGCTGCAGTGAAAGTAAGAGTGTCACTACGGGGGAGGAAAAGAAGAGAGCAAGAGCCTCTGGGAAAAGTTATATGGCTTTTAAAAAGTCTACAAGACAGACATTTGACACAGGACTGGGAGTCTAGAAGACTGAACTCCATTATGTCACTATGGACTAGTTCACAAAGGTATTTAGGCTCCCAACTCAATAAAATCTAAGATCCTAAATATATTTGTGAAGCTGGGCCTAATTCACTGACTGACTTTGGATATGCCACTTGTAGCTTTGTGATCCTCAGAGGTGTGGAGCATGCACACTTCCACTTGACTTCAGTGGAGCCTTTGGGTAACCAACATTTTTGTAACTCAAGCCATTGCGACTTTGTCAGTCAGTTTTCCACCTGGAGATGAGAATACTCTGAAGTGGTTTTTAAGATCCTCAGTGACAGGCAGTAGAGAAGCGCAGTAGAGAAGCACAAAGTATCAAGATACATATTAGAAAAGTTGCTCACCTGCAGATTTATTCTGCCTTGCACAAGTCATCCCACGCATAGAAGAAAATGAATTAAACAACGTTGCTGAATTATTAAATATGTTGCACCAATTTAAAGGCAGCAAACAGGCCTGCAATATGCAGAAAGTCAGACTAGAGGATCTGATGGTCTGTTCTGACCTTAAAGTCTATGAGTCTAGACATGTGGCATAGAAAACACTGAGGCAGCTGAGCCACTGAAGAGAAACACGGCATGAAGTGCACCAGTGGCACCAGTGAGCCACAGGCATCAGCTTTGTGTGTGCTCCAGACCACGAGCACCCATGCAAAAAAAAACCAACAACAACAAAAAAATGGGTACTCCACACTCACAAACATCCTCACTCATTAAGTTTCCCTCTTCCCCCCAGCACCTCCTGCCCTGTGGCAGATCCTGCCACTAGCACCTCCTCCTCACTGAGATCAGTGTTCAGTCTGCAAGAGACACTGGTGGAGCTGGGAAGGACCAAGGGCAGGAAGAGGTCGGGGGCAGCAGGGACTGGGATGGAGTGGGGGGTGAGCACCACTGGGGCAGTGGAAAGTCGGCACCTCTTCCAGTGGATGTTTTGGAATTCCTTGTTAGATGAGAAGAAAGACCATGCCTGTATCTTTGTGTTCTAGAGGTGTAACGGGGCTAAGTACACCCAGTGAAAATCTGTACTAGCCCCAGATCATCCTAAAAGGGCTCTCTTCCTTTCTTCCTGGCCTCCCTCAATCCAACACTGCTCCCTTGCCTGAAGCTGGGCTACCCTTTGCAGAAATGTGATTCACAACTCATGTTTTCCCTTAGAAGCCAATTCTCATCATTCTGTTTGGAGCAGGAGTTTCTGTCACATGCAATATTCAGATGACTGTATAAAACGTTTATTTCCTTACTCAGAGTTTAGAATGTTTACATTCCTGTACAGGGACGCATAAAGGGAAAGATACATTACTAGCATTCGCAAAGTAAACCTACGCATGTTCTGTACTGAGATTCCGAGAAGGTTTCAGTGTTTCGGTGGAAAGGTAAAGGGAAATAAGTTTGTTTCTAAGGCAATAAAATTTTATTAGGTTCCTTATTTTCTTTTACATTGGCTATTATTGCACTGAAACTCATCTGGTATTTACCGGATGATAAAAAGGGCAAAACAAGCTACTCTTCCCTGGGAAAAGTTGTAATACTCCAGTTTAAATCAACCAGACCTACTAGGTAGACTAGAAATAGACTGGAAAATAAGTTCTTCCAAATGCATGCATATTAAGTCCCAGTATTTAAATAAAGGGGAAAGTTCATACTGTGAACACCTCTGGGCTAGAATCTGATCTAATTTACACTGGTATAAATGAGGAGAAACTCAAGTAAATTAAATGGAGTCCTGCTAGTGTAGGCAGTTATCAAACTGGTGGATAGCAGAGTGACAAAAAGCAGCTTAGAAGTGAATAAAATACAAACAAATGAGAAATGACAGTTGGTTGGAAGCAGCTCTCCAGCTTTCAAAGATAAAGAGTTTTCAGTGTTTAGCTAGTATGCAGTGACGGGTGTTACAAAAATACAATAGACGGGTTAGAGGAGATTAGGCAGACAGCTCTTCTACAGTGGTTTACATCTCTGAACCACTGTATGAACATTAACTGTTGAAGGGCAAGTTTGCCTCCTGCCCAGCGCATCCAGGCAGGGATGTAAGGGAGTGGCTGACAACATGGGACATGACACTTTAGGCAGAGAGCAGGCTCCATGGGGTTGCCAGTGCCATTGCCATGCAGGTAAGCACTGAGGACACAGAAAGGGAAGAGACAAGCAAAAGTGGAGAACAGCCAGAATCCAAGCAGCTCCCTCCATGCACCAGTCAGCAGAACAGAACTGCATAGAAAGGAAACAAATAATTTGATGGACCTGGCACATACAGATTTTGCATGCCCAAAGCGGGAACCTGGGCTCAAACTGTGACTAAGTATTAGTAACTTTCAGGAATACCTGTGTAACCCATACAACTAGTGGGGTCCTGGATAAGTCTCAACTTGTAACCACCATCTGGCAGATTTGAATCTAGGACCTCTGGAGTTTAGTGTAGGAACCTCGACAGCTTGAGCTATAACACCACCTAGCTCTTAGCTTAGGCTGTAGAAGAGCCTCCCTTGTCCTTATCTCTTGCTGTAAGTATTCTAAGTGCCATTACATGTGACAGTGAACCACACCCATTAGGCTAGGCATGTGGGTTACATCTGCTCTTGGAGTGGGACAACTAAGTACCCCTACTTACTCTTGGCACATTGTAATGTTACAGTAAACTCTACTTTTCACAGCATACATCTGAAACAGTAAGGCAGATGGCTGCAGTTGAGAGGGAGTGGAAATCATCTGGAAGGAAAAGTGGGTGTGAGGAGATGCTGGGAAGGAGAGGCTGGAAACAAAATTTATGGAAGATGAACCTGAGGTTTCCAGGCTATTGAAGTAAATACTGAAATGAATGGGACTTGGTAGACAATATAAACACAGAAAATGCTAACCCTTTCCATTATAAAATATTTTGGGTCTCTATTTTGGTCACACTTCCTGTGCAACCTGAATAAAATTACACAGAAAAAGACAAGGCACTTCTTTAGCCCGAGGGCTTTCCCATTGCAAAATATCAAAAGCCTGCTGCAAACAATAGATACAAACTTCTGTTTAGTTTTCACTGAGTTATATACTGTTAAAAATCACCCTTTCCCTTTCTCACCAAAATACTAACTGAAGACATTGCCATCCTAAAGCTGAACTCATGTTGCAAAAGCAGCAGCAGGATGGACTATATGGGAGTTGCCAAAGCAGTTCCAATGGCAGCAAGGAGAAAAGAATTAGGCTTTTAGGGCTTCACCCTAAAACTCACATATGGCCTCGTCAGTGTAATCTGCCCATACTGGAAGTGAAGCATCACATGGGCAGGAATTCCTCCAACCCCAAGGATTGTGGGGAAAAGAGAGAACCGAATAGGCTTCACGATCACTGTATCTCACAAAATATAAGTCTTTAACACAATATAACACATAATTACATGACCATTTACTATACTTACCCTGTGCACTGAATGAGGCAGGGTGGATGCAAAAAGGGGAAGAATTAAGGTTGTATGATTATGCCAAGTGCAGAATGTAGGTCACATCACAGACTGGGGTTGATGAGACTGAATAACAAACTGGAAAAAAGTTACAGTAAGTCAAATGCTAGCTAGAATGGAACATTGAATCTCTGAGAAATCACTAGGAACAAGTGTTTCAGAAAACAAAGACCAAATGACTTGGGAACATCTGAAAGCTACTATTGAAGATTAACATGTAGGAAAGAAAATACTAGCTAAGAAAAACCCGCGGAAAACAGATGAAATCACTGTTTTGATGGAAGAAAGAAGGAAAGTAAGAAAGCACAAAAATCAGCATAAAATAAAAAGGAATTTTGAAGACTATATAAATTAATAAAGCATAAATGCAGTTTAGCCAAGTCTTAATGGCTGAATGAGACATGCAAATTAGTTGAACTGGATAAAGAGAACAAAGTAAGATGTTTCAAAAGATAAGATCCTTTAAATACAGAAGAAAGGTGATTAATATTACTCAAAAGAACAAAAATGGACAATATCTGACAGACTCTAAAGATAAGAATGAGAGACAGTAATAATGTAGCAACGAATTCTATGGTGATGATAGGCCTGAAAAAACTCATTTGGAGATCAATCAGGTAAGCTCACCGATAATGAATGAAGAAATAATTGAAATAATATCACTGACTTTATTCAGTATGGATAGCAGGTGTTTGATTAAGTGAAGAAACGCAAGAAGTTGAATGTAAAATGAGTAAATATGTTTTCTATGTTGATGATAATGCTGTTGTCTAAGTCAGGTCAGATGAAGTTACTGGAGATTCGTAACATTCCTGCTGCTCAAGGTTAAGGGTGCCCCCGCTCCTGGCAACGTCAGGTTGTCAGCACAGTTGCTGGAAGTTCATCAGGTGGTCTGACCTGCAACCATACCAGGCAGGTAAATAGCAGTTCAGGTCCCCACCAGAAGGTTCTGTGTTAAATTACAACTGTGAAACGTGGACAGTCAAACAACTATAATGCAGAAACTACAAACCCTTATATTATGGTGTTATAGAAAAATTCTGAAATACTAGATACATAGATAGATCACATAACCAATGAAAGTGTTGGAGATGAAAGGAACACAAGAAATCGTACTTAGAGATTTTATGAAAAGATTCAATCTGCAGGGCACATTTTAAGAGGTTCAGCTGAAGATATATGTTTATGAGCACTGGAAAGGACAGTTGTTGTCAGAAGAGTGTGAGGCAGAAAAGGACCTTGGATGGGCAATGCAATATCCTAGGTAGACCAAAAGAGATTTGCAAAGAGATTAACAGAGGATGGTACAAAATGGGCTACCCTGGTTGCAAACTCATAGTAATGGGGATGCTAGACAGAAGAAAAAGCTGGAATTTCCTAACTTTAAATGCTTTGACCTTGCAACCAAATGAATATTAATTTAATAAAGATTTTTGTACATGTCTCAGTCAGGATCAGAACCATTGGTGAATGGTGCTGTACCAACAAAGACAAAAACCACGTAGTAGACCTTTTAGTCTACGGCAACCTCAAATGAGCTTCTGTCCTTAGACAGAGACAAAGTTTTTTTGAATTAATGTGTTATGCCACATGAATGAGACTGTAACTTTGATTTACTATGAATATGTTCCTCTAGCAAAGCTTTAGAAGCAGCCAACAACCCAACTCATGATCAAACTTGTGAGTACCCTCCCTTTCTTTCTCACACACACACACACACACACACACACCTCTGCACTGTTACATGTGATACTGTGAACAATCAAGCCCCTTTCTTTGCCCTGAAAGAAGAACATGATAGCTACTTATGGCTCTTACCTAACTGTGAATACATCAAATGAATATCAAAGAACAAGAAACTTGCCAAACTATGAAAAATGGGTATTTGGCTATAATTGTTATAAAACAGTTTTTATGCAGCAATAAGCTGTACATAAATAGTGTTTCTAAGGATCATTTATGCTTTGAAGTATCTGGCCAAATCAGAGGTACTGCAAACCTGCATTGTTCCAATGGAAGCACCTGGAGATATTTGTGGATCTCCTGGGTTGGCAGGCTATACCCATCTACTATTTCACTCCACTATAAGATAAACCTTACAATTGCTTTCATGGCCAGTTACCTCTGATGATCAATGCAAGGGGCCCAGTGTCCTTCCTGTCTTTTCCCTACCATTATTGTAGGGAACTTGTTCTCCTCTCAGATATCCTTGGCTATTCTGTATGCATTATTTTACATGCAAGTCACTGCATAAAGGGCCATCATCTTATGGAGAGCACATCCGAATTGAGATCTACTGGTCTGCGTACTATAAAAAACTAACGTCTGCATGTTTCTTGTTTTCTTCTGCCAGGATACATCACCTCTGATCCTGTGCAGAATGCTTTCCCAAAAGAAGGAGAACAAGATGTAGCTCTGCTGTATATATATATGTAAAAAATCCCATGACTAAAACCACAAAATCTCATTGATGCAGACATGTGATGAGGCAAGATGCTGATACATACAAGAAACTATAATAAAGAAAGCAACAAAAACATTGCCAAAAAGGAAGAAACAAAGATACTTAAACCATCCCTATTCAAAGATGGGTAACAAAAAATGAAAACAAGATAGCTACTCTCTGGCTTCACGCACTTGGAGCCCTGCAGTTAAATACATTGATCTTATCTTTCTTCAGTTACATTTGTCATTCATTTTACTCATTAACTGCTAAGGCAGATTCAACAAAATCTAAGCCAGTACATGGGCTTTAACAAAGAGCTTCCTAAGAAGACTTGATTTAATTAGGAGACAAGCTATATTATTCCACCTTAATGGACTTCCTATTCTAAACAACATGCTCTTGTTTTTCTGCTAATCATGATAACCCACCTGCTATTTATATGTCTACAAACTGTAAGGGCAAGTATTGCATTTCTAAGATATTCTTTATTAATTCATATTGAAATTCTTTAATATTCAGATAATCAGGGACAACACTGAAAGCCCACTGAAGATAGGGGGAGTCTTTTCATTGACTTGAACAAGCAGGGTTGGGAGTCAGTATAATTCATGGTATGCAACCTAGCAGTGAGTGCCAATGTTACAGGTATTCTGTATGAAGATGAGATATTAGATCCATATGTACAAGAGAAGGGCCAAACCATCTGGAAATTGTAAGATCATTGAATATGAGAAACAGAGAAGTGTATGGTCAGGGCATGTAACTTGCCCAAGTTGTTATCGTTCTATGGCTGTTTGGTGACTTGTTTTGATGGGGCATTCCACTTCCTTTTGGCAGCAGCTGTTTGGCTCATAATCACATGGTATTTGCTTTAGTTAATAATATCCTTAATGGCAGTGTAGAGACCAAGAGCTGAATGGCCTTTTAGACTGATCTTGGTGAGGCAAGGTAACTAACAACTTGAATAATACAGCAGAGTTCACTTTCATCCCACCACTCCCCTGCCACTGCAGCTGTTCAGTGGCTCAACATGCACATACATCAAAACCGATTGTTCCATTTCCGTGGTAGTTCTGCAGTGGCGGTGTTTCGTTCTGTTGTAGAACTAAACAAAATATCGACAACCCAGAATCTCCTGTAAAATGAAAATTCCTTTTTCTGCATAGCTCTAAAAATCAGCATGATTTGTCCAAGGCTTGGAGGCAAGTTGTCAGCATTTCCCTCCATTCTGCAAATGCTATGAGTAACTGGGGTTTTTTTCCCCTATTTCCTTCTCCCATGCATTTTTTCTACCATATGCAAAACATGGCACAGATTCTGTTCTTTGTGGTTTAAGAAATGAAAGAAGCCTTTGTCAACAATCATTTTAGCTTACATCTTGGAGGAAAAGCCAATTTTAAAAATGCCTGAAAGTAAACATGATCGCAGCACATTATGTGGGCCCAATCCTGTGACTTTTCTCATGTGACTAGTTCCCTTGAGGGCCATAGGATTAACAACATGAGTGGGCTTTATCTTTATGCCAAGAACTGTATGATCATATGATTACATGCAGTGTATAAGGTAAGGCAGATATTTAGCCTAACAGAGTTAGGGACCAAAATTCAAGGGGATTTCAATAAGAATCGGGCTCCTAAATGTCTTAGCTGCATTTCAAATTAATAAAAATAGCTTGCACACATTACTTTGATTTTAACTGTATGAGATTATTACCATTATCATTCCCAATGGACTTTGTGTATTGCAAACCTGTGTAGTATTTTGCTTTTATATCTGTGTATATAATGTAGAAGATGATAGCCGCTAGACAGATAGGTGGGCTAAGGTATGATTTCTTAAAGTTCATATTAGGTCAACAGCACAATGGAATATCACTTGTCAAACAAAACACTATACAGAAAAGATTACTGACTGAAAATCTCTTTCATGAGTCTATCTCAAGGATGGTGAAGTGCAAATAACTACCCCAAAGATTTGCCTCTCATGAAATCACATGACAGGCAAAAAACCCCCCTATTCTGACTGCAATAAGAAACATAATTATGTCATAGGTTGTACCATATGTTAGTGTCCAGATAGTCATTTAGGGCACATCTAAACTACATTTCGAAAGAACATATACTCCTTGAGGTGTACGGGTTCTTTCGAAAAAGGGGTTTTTTCGAAAGACGCCTGTCTAAACTGCTATTTCTTTTTCGAAAAACCCTTTTTTGAAAAAGCGCTCTCACGCAATTATGCAAATGAAGCGCAAGATTTGTAAATCCACGTTTTGTTTGAATTTTCGATTGGCCTCATTTACATTCCTCTTTGGAATGTAATTTAGACATAGCCTTTGAGCCTGAACCAAAGATTCTTGAAGTCAAAGGGAGTTTTTCCATCAACTTCTTCAGATTTGTATCAGGCCCTTAGAAAGCTTCTCTCTGTAAGGGAACAGGAGTTTTCTTTAGGGAATCAGAGTTCATCCAACTAATCTCATGCATTGCACCTAACATACAATAGCTGCATGTCAACTGTAAATGACATGTTAATTTAAATACTGAGAAATAAGCACTTCCTTAATCCTTTTCAGATTAAAGGTCTACAAACCCTCCTTGCCACCAGACTTTAACATGCCGATTTTTAGAGCAGTGACCACTCATGTGATCCCCCATAATTGCCACATCAGAGTTACCTACTACTACATCCTTAACACTGCTCTAAAAATCGGCATGTTAAAGTCTGGTGGCAAGGAGGGTTTGTAGACCTTTAATCTGAAAAGGATTAAGGAAGTGCTTATTTCTCAGTATTTAAATTAACATGTCATTTACAGTATCGTATATGGCCTATAACCTACAAAATGGATATGCTGCTTTATTTCAATGGGACCAATGCAAATGCAAGTGTATTTCTGTGCAGAACTCTATTGCAGAGAGCAACTTGCAGGTTCAGAATCTGTATGAGCAACAGTCTTCTAAGAATAAATGTGCCTGCTTCCAGTAATTTCCTCCCAAATGCAGCCCTAAAGCGTTTGGTTTAGAAAACAGAATGTTTAGAAAATCCAACTATTATGTCTGTGATTTTTTAACTCCTCCTTTGTTTGAGTTCTCAAGTGTAAACTGCACTTTTCTCTTAAAGTCATATTTTTATATGGACTATATATGATTTTACCTTTATGTGAAATGAATTTAGGCAACAGATACTATTTATTTTCATATTCTAATATCTTCTCCCACTGCCTGACTTGTCTGGGATAAGATTAGCTTTTCTCTTGTTACCTGCCAGCCAATTTTACTTCTTTCCTTGGGGCATATGGTGACATAACGCTGCTTTCCAAAATGCAGCATGGAGAAAATTGTATTTCTCTCCCATGCCCCCATTCTTCAGATACATATGCATTTGGACATTTGTTTAACCTAAAGATTTGAAGTGAATAATGCGTTTAGATCCTTACCCCATTCTTCTTTAAGCTGCTTCTCCATAAACAGTAAATGCCAGATCTCTGTTTAGATGTTTCATGCAGATGTGTATTTGCCAAGCCATGCAAACCTGTTGTATCATGATTTCCCTAATCTTAATGCTAAAGCAGCATAGTGCCAAGGTGCATGTGCATGCAGGCGAAGAATGTAATAAGTTGCAAAGTGCCAAAGGAAAACCACAGGGGGAAGAAAAATCAAATATTTTCAATAAAAGTACACAGAGTGCTAGAGGGGGAAATCTTTCAAAACCAAGTGTACTCTACTCAAAATGTTCAGACATGGGAAAATGAGTAGCATGGATTTTGACAGAGACTAAAGCAAAAAGTCTTGAACTACGTTTGTGGAGTAACTCATTAACTTTTTCTCCCTGTTTTGATAAGGGAAAATTATGTAAGTTGTTGCACTACTGGCCTTTCACAGCTTGTGCTCAAGGTTTAAAACTCCCCCTGTTCAGCTTCCATGAATCTGAAATCTTCATTAGAATGGTTATAGTACATCAGGGAAAGAAACTAAAATATGCATGGCTCCAACCAGCCTTATGGCTTTCACACAGGGTGTGTCTAGACTACAGGGTTTTTTAAAAACTTCAACTGTGTCTAGACTGCTGCCGCGTACTTTCGAAAGTAAAACGAAAGAACGCACCAGTTTTTTCAACCATGGAAAACCTCATTTTACGATGAGTAATGCCTTTTTTTGAAAGCGCTCTTTCAAAAAAAGGCTCTATGTAATGCAAACAGGTCTTTTTTGAAAGAGAGCATCCAGACTGCCTGGGTGCTCTCTTTCGAAAAAGCAGCTTGCTTCTTTGAAAGTACTGGTTGTAGTCTAGACACTCTTTCGAAAGAGGCTTGCAGTCTAGACATAGCCCCTGGGAAAGCAGAGTCCCTTCCAGTCCCAAGCCCTCACTTGTACAAAGATATTTGTGCGGCAGAGAGGTGCTGCTGCAAACACACCTTATCAGCCTCTGCCATGCCCATCCTAATTCAGAGGGATAGAGTGGGGCTGGTTGAAATGCCTTATGTCTGCCTACAACTGGGAGCACCTGCCAGCCTGATGAGCCAGGAGAATGGAGCAGAGAGAGTGTGTAGTTATTGACCCAGCCTGTAACAATTGTATGTAGTTGGACAATGGTCGTGGGAAAATGCTGAAAGAATAAAGGACACAGGTGTTGCATGGAGTTGCTGAAGTCTCCCTGGGTTTATTTGGAAGGGTTACAGTGCCTGGAGAAAGAGGGGCCAGTTGTGCACTCTGTAAATCTTAATTTTTTTTTAATATGTTTCTTTTTCCCCTCACTTTTACTTGCTTCTGCCATCCTAGAAGCAGAGCTAAAAAGAACCCTAAGTAACTTTAAGAAAGATTATTTCTCTCAGTCAACAGCAGTGACAGTGCCTAGCTGCAGCTTTTTAGACACCATTTGGTTAAAGAGAAAAGAGCACAATGTAGTCTGTACACACATGTACATACATATTTTAAAGGCCCCTCCCCTCACATTCTCCTGGTGTCCCTCAGGAGGGAAAGGGCAGAGGCTTAGGAGAAATGGCAAAATGGGAATAGGGTGGGGGTGGAGCAGGGGCAGGAAGAAGTGGGGTGGGGAGCAAAGGGGAAAGTCAAGGTGGCAGGGCCTGCAGCAGAGGTGGGGGTTATCCTGTGCCCTACATGTCATTGACAGTTTCCATCAGCAGGGTCCTCTCCAATCTCAGTAGAAACACTAATGTGATGATTCCCCAAAAATGGCTATTTTTAGATAGATCCATCAGTTAGCCAGGTCACAATTAATATATGCTGTGAAACTTGTAATCAGAATGTTATGTGGTATTAAGTCAAATGCTGTACAAACATTTACTGTTACAAGGAGATTATACAGTTGGGCTATGTCTACACTGCAGGCTTCTTGCACAAGAACTGTTTTGTGCAAGAGTTCTTGTGCAAAAGATCTTCCACAAGAGCGCATCCACACTGCCATGTGCTTTTGCGCAAGAGCATCCATGGCAGTGTGGATGCTCTCCTGCGCAAGAAAGCTCTCATGGACATTTTAGCCATAGGGGTTTCTTGCACAAGAAAATCATGTTGCCTATCTACACTGCCTTCTTGTGGAAGAGCTCTTGCGCAGGAGGGCTTATTCCTCGTGGAGAGAGGAATAACTCTTCCGGAAGAAGCCCTATTTTCCAACCCTGTACTGTAAATTTACTTGCACAAGAACTCATGTGCAGTGTAGACCCCCAGCAAGTTTTTGCACAAGAAGAGCTGTTCTTGCGCAAAAAGCCTGCAGTATAGACGCAGCCTTGGTGAACAAAGGTAAGATCATGTGCTTACCCCTGTAATTCACGGTTGTGTCAGAAAGCAATGTGGCAAAGTGCCTTTGTCTCCCACATGGCCTATGGATCATCTGCCTCTCTGCAGGTTTTCTAGGCCTGGCCCTTCAACCAAGTCGCAAAGTTGAATCCACTTCTGGGGTAACACAAGGGCCTACTGAAACTTCAAGCTAAATGTACAAATAATAATTCTTCCACCTTCCTCAGATTCCACTGGCCCTCCCTCACACAAACCCTCCTGCAACTGGGTTTGTCCTTAGCTTTAGCTTCCTCAGGGCCCCAACTCTAAATTCCAGCTTTGAGGCCCTATATTGTGAAATGGCTCAGTCTGCTTCTTCAATATATGGTGATGTTTCCCTTTCCTGCTTTCTACTTCTAAGCCCCCTTGTGCTGTTTCACTGCAGTCTTGGTTCTTGGACCTCTGGAACCTTCTTTCTCTGTTGAACTAATAAGCCTTCCCCACATGATCTTAACCTGTCTCAACAGGTTTCTCCTCCCTCCTGGACTATCAGTTTCCACTTATGATCCCCCTTCTCTTTGTAGGCTTTAGCTCACAGTTTCCCTCACAGAAACATATGCTGCTGCCTGTGGGTCCTTAGGAAACTAGCCCAACACCCGCTGAGCTCTCCTGCCTGCATCCAAGTCCTACCTTCTCAGCAGATTTCTCCCGTACCAACACCCCCCCTCCCCCCCAAATCTCAGCTGAATCCTCCACTCTGTTTGTATAATCTTTTCCTAATCCTCTCACAGCTGTAGTCACTATTTTTCATTCTGTGGCCATATCACATCAGCTGAGGGCTAGCTGATAGGGCACAGGCAAGACTGAGCCTGGTTTGCCTGAAAGGTCTAGCCAGCCTACATGACTCCCCAGAGAATGAGATCAGGTTTGTTTGACAGGACTTGTTTTCTGTAAAGTCATATTATTTATATTCCTAACCTTTCAATTCCTTGTTAATTGAATTCCGTATAATAGCCAT
Source organism: Pelochelys cantorii (assembly GCA_032595735.1). Classification (NCBI taxonomy): domain Eukaryota; kingdom Metazoa; phylum Chordata; order Testudines; family Trionychidae; genus Pelochelys; species Pelochelys cantorii. Next base: position 236,307,204 of record CM064327.1, read on the forward strand.
CTCTTTTCCATTATTCTGCTTGGGACTGATATCAGGCTAACCAGCCTAAAGTGACTTGCAATTTTTGAAAATTGGCACCACACTAGCACTCTTCTTGTCTTCTAGAATTTCCTTGGTATTCCAAGATTTATTCACAATTAACAGCTGTGCTAGAGGTCTCCTCTTAATTAACTTGCTCCCAAGACTCACAAAAAGAGCTATCTGCACCTATCATTTTTAAAATTGTATCCCTAGCAGTTGTTGTTTAACTTCCTCCTTGGTTACTAATGGACTGGAAAATACCTTATCTTCATGCTTGTTAACAAATACAGAGTATAAATATTTATTAAACATGTCTGTTTTTTCTGCATCATCGGCCATTGCATGGGCCAATACCGCTGATAGGATTGCTTTTATTCCTAATGTACTTTAAAAATATTCCTTCTTGTCCTTAATACTGCCAGACATGCACATTTCCCTGATGTCTTTAGATTCCCTTAGCAATTTTTCTACACTTCATGACTTCTATTTTATATTGATTGCTATGTATTTACTTGTCTTTAAATTTGCATTTATATTACTCTAAAAATTCAAATTGCTGCCTTTGCCAGTGAACCAAGACGGTTCGTTAACCAAAGTTGTCCCTTCTTGATTGTGGAATTGTGGCTACCTAAAAACTTTTCTTAAAGAACTCTCGAATTGCATTCATATTGTTTTAATCTAAATTTCCCCCCTGTCCATTTTACTCATAGTTATACTTGGCTTTGGGAAATTAGCAGTCTTGAAGGACCAGGACTAAATATTACTGGTTCATACCATCCTCCGATTGCACATATTCAACATAATCAGGTCATGGTCACTTGTCTTTAGGCAACCAACATCTTCTAGTCTAGTATTAATTCATTGTTATACATCATAACGAGGGCCAATGTCAGGCTATCTAATGTTTGGGTTCAATACTTTTTGTGCTAGAAATTTATCGCCTGTAACTTTTAGAAGCGTATTACTTGCTACTAGCTGCATGAGATTTTCAGTCTATGTCTCCCATATGACATGCAAAAATGTAAAGAGTGATTATACAGTCCCTTAGAATTACTGAATATGTTTAGCTTTGTGATGTGATCTTATAACAATCTTATAATGTTTTGTGCAGATGCACAACACCTACTTAGGCACCAGGCTCTGGCAATTCCCCTGACCATTTGGGCTGCTTCCAAAGTCCTGAGTCTTACAGAGCTGCAATCATAAAAGGATTTAGAAGAGCAGCAGGAATATGGTTTTCCTGTGCCAGCATGATGCAAAGAACAGAGTTCTTGAGATCAATCACTGTCAATTATGATAACAGTTTTAGACCCCGATCAATAGGAATTTTGCCATTGATTTCAATTTCAGCAGAATAAAGAATGAAGAAAGCTCATATTTTTTCTGATTAAAGTAAAAATAGTTTTATGTTTCCCTTCCAAAACACAAACACACAATTTGAGGAAGGAGAGAAGTAAAGGGATCATCTAAGAGAAAACTCAGACTTTTCATCTACATATTGTATGTAGGTCTATATTTAAACAATGGTGCCAAATTCTGGAGTTAGATGCATGCCCATTCCCCCCTCTGAGGTTCCTAAGAGCCATGCACATGCATCCAAAAGCAGAATTTGGCCCATTCTTCTTGGGTCATTCTTCTTGGATGGTCTTGCTAACATTTCTGTGGTTCTCCTTAATTAAGCATGTGACAGTATATTTAACCATGAATTAAGGGCATCATAGAACTAGTAGATTGTAAAATTACAATTGAATCTGTTTTGGGACTGTCAAGTATAGAGCCATAGCAGAGAGAAACATAGCCAGGAAACTCTGTATGAAGAAGCCTGCTGTAAAGATGCGGAATGGTTTTATGAGACTGATTATTCCATGAAAGCATTTGCTTCCACATACCAAGTTAGATTTGAACTCAGATGTATTTTTAAAAATATGGTTTGATATTTTATACAAAAGTAAGAAATATCTGTACCTCTATATACGCAGCTGGAACTCCTGGGTCCGTGTATGTCATGTATCCATTCTGTGCCCATTCCATGGTGGATGTGAATCTTTTAGAGGCCCTACTTATAGACCCTGGTTCTTTAGCTCAAGCTGGACAGACTTGTGTTATGTTCAATTCCCAGTGTTTGCCAATACAGTGGAATCACCGAATAGCACAGTAAAAAGCTTCAGGCCTTTAATTACATGAATCCATTCTTTCCCCATTGAAGTCAATGAGAAACTCTTACTGACTTCAAGGGGTAAGGATTTCAGGCCGTAACTTTATAAATGGTGAATGAAAGATAGGGGAAAAAAGAGGACCCGAGCAAAAAATGAAAGACTCGTATTGACTTCAGTAAACTATGAATCCGGCAGTAAGCTCCACTTCCTGTTTCTTTTCCTTGAGGGTAAAGAGTAATATAGGATCTGATGACTGCACTGCAATGTAAGCCTGTGCTTGAGCCTCGGCTCAAGCCTAACCTGCCTTCGTGTTTACACTGAAATTGCACTAAACTGTGGCTCAGACACAAGGTCACAGGACCCCGTAGGAATGAAGAGTCTGAGTTCAAGTTAAGTGGGACCCAGGGTCTGGGCCTATTGCTTTGCAGGGTAAACATAGCCTTGCTTGGTTTGAGGCCTGGGAGTATCCCACAATTCTATGGGACACCTTCTTTAGTCCTCTCTATCCCAACAATCTGCAATCCAGTCTATTGAAAGGGGAAGCGATGTTCCTTTAGCAAAAACAATGGCTCAGGTCAGCATTAACCCATGCTCTTGTGATCACCAATCTGAAAGCATACTGATGGAGTCTCTTGCATTTGCCAGGGAGAGCAAATGATGATGGCTTTTGCAAAGCAAGAGGCTTCAAACTTCCTGTAAAATGCAGAGTGGGCTGTAAAGTTTCCCCACAGTGTGTGTAGTCCTAGAGCCACTGCAGCCACATTTTGGGCCAGGGGACTGCTAGGGACTCTGGGATACTGTTACTTCATCTCAGGTCCAAAGGGAAAATGGGACACTGTGCAAAATGTGGAGACATATAGACGCCCTCGCTATGTCTACACTACAGGCTTCTTGCACAAGAACTTTTTTGCACAAGAGTTCTTGCGCAAAAGTTCTTGCATAAGAGTGTGTCCACACTGCCATGTGCTTTTGCGCAAGAGTATCCATGGCACTATGGATGCTCTCTTGCCCAAGAAAGCTCTGATGGCCATTTTATCCATAGGGGTTTCTTGAGCAAGAAACCCCTGTTCCCGTCCACACTGCCTTCTTGCGCAAGAACTCTTGAGCAAGATGGCTTATTCCTCATGGGGAGAGGAATAACTCTTGCGCAAGAAGCCCTCTCTTCTGATGCTTTACTATAAATTTACTTGCGCAAGAACATGCGTGCAGTGTAGACACTCCACAAGTTTTTGCACAAGAACAGCTGTTCTTGCGCAAAAAGCCTGCTGTGTAGAGGTAGCCCCTGTGTCTGGGGTTGGTGCACTGCAATGTGGACATTAGAGCCTGAGTCTCGAGCATCAGTTACAAGTATTAAAGTAGGGTTTAAATACCATGTAGATGCTCAAGTCCCTCTAACCCTGGACTTTCAATGCAGTGTAACCATATCCCTAGATACACATTTTACTTGTATGGAACTTAGTGAGGGCATGTCTATATAGAAACATTATTTTGAAATAACATAGTGCGTGTCTGCACTACAAGCCTTTATTTCAAAATAATGTCGAGCTGGAAGACTTCTTACTCTGACTCCTAATAATCCTCATTTCATGAGGAGAGTGTTCTTCCTTCGATTTCCTGCTGTGCACCAAAAGCCAAATTAAGCTATTTTGACTTCAGCTATGCAACTGACATAGCTGAAGTTGCGTTCTTTATTTCAACTTGCCCTGCTGTGTAGACATGCCCTTAGAGCTTTGCCATTATGTTCAAGAGGAACAGGATGGCCTCCTTTACCATTAAAAATCATTATGCCTGTGAATCACATCCATGAAGTCCCAACCTTATAGGTTGTTCTCTCATCTGTTGCCATCCCAATGATATATTTTAATTACTCTCAATAGCTGTCATATATCCTTAATTAATACATTAAATAACTAATTAAATAAAGATATATATTTTTATCTTTAATGAAAAGAAACAGGATCTATCAAATGTGTAAAGAAGCACTACATTATCTCTGGACAAATTGAAAAGTTTTTGAAGTAATGTAAGTTTAAAAAAAAACTTTCTAGATATTTGTAAAGGAAAAGTGCAACAATTAGAAATATAATTGGGCTAGATTCAGCCACATGTCCTTATTTTGAGTAGTAATTAATGTTTTAAATAGCTCCACTGGAATCAATGAGATTACTTGAAAAGTAAGATGATATCAGTGTAACTATCCATATCACAATCTAGTCCATACTAAGTAAGAATTATATGCAGTGTACTCAGTCTCTCTTCTAGTCTGCTTGCTTAGGAAGCCAAAAACCAGCCCTTAACCATGAAGTCTTTGTTAAATCAGGAAAAATTGTCTTACAACATCTCATAAAATCATAGAATACTAGAACTGGAAGGGACCTTGAGAGACGATCAAGTCCAGTCCCCTGCCCTCATAGCAGGACCAAGTACCATCTAGATCAGAGGTGGGCAATAATTTTTGAAGGGGGGCTATTCCAAGATTTTTAGTAAGTGGTCAAGAGCTACACTTCTGTGGAGGAGGTGTGGAGTCTGGGATGGCGGGTGAGGTATAGAAGGGAGCTTGGGATACAGGACTGGGGTGCAGGAGGGAGTGAGGGGTCCGAGAGGGAGTTGCAGTGAAGTAGGGGGTTATGATCTGGGGCAGAGGTTTGGGGTGCAAGGTCCAGAAGGGGTTATGGGTGCAGGAGAGGATTCTGGCCTGGGAGTGGAAGCGCAGGGAGAAGGAGGAAAAGAGGGTGCAGAGGGTTTGGGTGGTGATGAGGGACAGGGGAATGGGGATGCTGGGTGAGGGAGGAGTATGTCTTCAGGAAAGGATTCTGGCCTGGGGGAGGGCTGCTGGAGGGGTGCAGGGTCTGGGAGGGAGTAGTGACCTGGAGAAGGTGGGGAGAGGGGATACAAAGGGTTTGGGTGGTGGCCTGGGGCAGAAAATTGTGGGGGGAGAAGGGGTGGGGTGCCAGAGGCAGGCTCTGGCTGGGAGGCACTTACCAAGGTGGTTCCCAACCAGCAGCTCTTCATGAACCTGAGACAGGCCGTCCGTCCGTCCGTCCGTCCATCCGTCCGTCCGTCCGTGCGTGGTAGCTGCTCCACAGGGCTCTGCACAGGGAGGGAGGGAGGAGGCTTTATTCACTGTCCCTGCCTTCGGCAAAATGTCTCAGCTCCTACTGGCTGGAAACTGGCCAATGGGTGGTTGGGGATTTTGCTAGGGGATGGGGACAATGCAGGAAGCTTTCTCCTCCCTGCCCAGCTTGCAGAGCAATTAACAGCCTGCTGTTTAAAGCGGCTGCAGCAGCTCTGTAGTAAGGGTACAGGCAAGGTGGCCGCGTGCCAGATCTGGTGGCTTGGCAGGCCAGATCTGGCCCTCTAGCCACCTCTTGCCCACCCCTGATCTAGATCATCCCTGATAGATGTCTATCTAATCTAGATGTCTATCTCCGTGAAATCCACATATTCAAAGAGAATATGAAAACTCCTAATCCTAACATACTGTACATCAGCAATCTGTCCACCTGGCATCTTTCAATTGTTACTTTTATTTTTATATTTTAAAACACTTACATTTTGAACACTTTAGTCCAGTTCCTCAGTTGATATAAATAAGCATAGATTCATTGAGTTCAGCTAAGGATTTAGCCTATTACACCTATGAACCAATTATTAAAATTCACAGTGAAGGGGAAAATCGCAGTTGTTATAAAACATACCACATGTTAGGTTGTGAATGTTCTAGTGAAGCTTGTTCATAAATGAATGATGGGAATTGATCGTCTTGTTCATAAATGAATGATGGGAATTGATAGATGCATGGATTGGAATCCCTTTCATGTTACTTTGCAGTTTTCCCATATATTTTCTCCTTAAGAATGTACACCCCCTGTCCTTTATCATGTCAGCGATGTCAAACAAACAATCATAAAAATAAAACAACCTGATTTTGGTAATGGTAATCATGGCAAATAAATGGAAAATGTGAATGCATACCCTCTTCTTGGTGTATGTGGAGTTATACATCTAAATCCTGCATACTGATGATCTTAGAATGGTGTCGCTGATATCATAGTGGTACTTTTAGTGAGTCATAATGTTTCTTTGAAGGTACAGGGATATCATTGCATATGTATAAAGTACTATTAATGAAGTTGAAAAAAGGAAGCTTCTGGTGATATTACATGAGGTGTGCAGCTCCTTTGGACAACCTATATAGGATATAAAAAGAACTATTATAATGCAAATTATATTTGTTAATCTTCTATTGAAATCTGAGGGGATTATGCATGAAACATATGCATGACGAACAAAACCGCCAAAGACGATCAATTCCCATCATTCATTTATGAACAAGCTTCACTAGAACATTCACAACCTAACATGTGGTATGTTTTATAACAACTGCGATTTTCCCCTTCACTGTGAATTTTAATAATTGGTTCATAGGTGTAATAGGCTAAATCCTTAGCTGAACTCAATGAATCTATGCTTATTTATATCAACTGAGGAACTGGACTAAAGTATTTGTGCAATTTTTCTTTATCCAGAAGTGTTCTTCTAAAAACCTAAGTTATTGTGCCAAATTTGATGGTAGTAAAATGCTAATTAAGACAGTAAAATTACAATAGGAATGGAAGCGGCCTAGTATGTCTGAACAGAGAAGTATTTATTATTACCCAGTGTGTTGGAAAAGTCCAGCCCTGTGGTAAAAGCAGGACCAGTCCCAACTAAATCATCCCAGGCAGGGCTTTGTCAAGTTGGCACTTAAAAACCTCTAGGGATGGAGCTTCCACCATCTCCAGTTACCTATTTCAGTGCTTCATCACCCTCCTATTCTTTGATTCTGGCACAGATGAAGAATCTTATGACTCCAACATTACTGAATCCTAAATGATCAGGGTAGGAAGAGACCTCAGGAGGTCATCTAGTCAATCCTCCTGCTCAAGGTAGGACCAAGTCCTTCTGCAATAGCTCTCTGCTTCTCCCAGGACTATGGAAGCACATATCTGATCTCCCAAAACCCTTTCAGGGCAAATAATTAGATTTCACTGCAAGATGAGGACCTGAATCATCACTTCACTGGAATCAGCTGTGTAAAACTATGTGATACTCTGGTAATTCAAACTCCAAGGCTGCATTAACTCACCCAAGTTCCCCCCGGTGTAGGATGGAAACTGCCTTCTTGGAAAGGCAGGGCAGATTTATGAGGGTAAACCTCCAGCCTCACATGAGATGGAAATCTATCATACATGCTCATGAAAGAATAAAGAACTCTTAGTTTCCATGGACTCTAGAGAGAAAGAAGTGCATGGTTTATAGTGCAATTTAAAAATGGCATAGCCCCTGTGCCCAATACCTACAGATATACCAATTATCACTGGAAATATTTACTAATATTTAAATGTAATAAATTAAAGCATGGTAATTGCATCATTTTAATGGTGCAAAGAAAATGCAGCCACTAATTTTCCCTTTGTTTAACCCATTCCATTTTTCCATACTTTAGAAATGGAATCTTATCTTTAATAAGATAGCTTCACCTCCTCCAAATCTTGTATTTTTTTCTTTTCTTCTTCCTCCTACCCACGCAGTTGCTGAAAGAGTTAACCATGAAAGAAAATCTAATGATTTCAGTGGTTAGGGTTTAATATCACAGTTAGCACGAAGGATGTTAAGAGGCAAGTAATTGACTAATTGTATAGTTGATACAATTTATATTGACTACTCGATTAGTCAATAGGGGAAGGAGTTCTGTCCCAGCTTGCACCGGGTCCAAGAGCTACCCCTGCTGCGGCTCTGCAGTTTAAATGTAGTAGGAGCTGGGCACACAGGCGGCCTGTCTCCTACTACATTTAAAATGCAGAGCCACAGCGGTCCTGGACCTAGTGTGAGCTGGGACTCAGCCTGGCTTGCTCAGTCCTGGCTTGTGCTGGGTCCGAGACCTACCTCACTGTGGCTCTTCATTTTAAATGTAGTAAGAGCAATTAAATTTAAAATGTAGAGCCACAGCAGGGGTACCTCCTGGACCCAACCCAAGCCGGGACTGAGCCAGGCTTGTTCAGTCCCGGTTTGCGCCAGGTCCAGCAGCCCCTGTCCACAGAGGGTCCTAGCTCTCTGCTGGGACCCCCTGCAGGACAGGGGCTTCTCTGCAGGATGTGGAGCAGCCTCTGCTTATGGTGAACCTGGGCCTGTTGCAGGCAGAGGCTGCTTCGCAGCAGCAGCCCCTATCCCCCCGCCCCCACACTGCTGCCTCTGCTGCCATGGGTGGGGGGCAGGTGGCTTTGCGGAGATGGTGCTGGAGGGAATTGGCTTTTAAGCCAGCTTCCCTCAGCACTCGTTCCTGTTCCCTTCTCCCTTGCTGCCTCTGATACAGAGGCAGCAAGGGGGAAGGAGGAAATGCAAGTAGTTGACTCAACTACCCAATCAACCTAGGTTTATCAGGTAGTCAACTACTTGCTTACCTCCCTAGTTAGCACCAGGCATAGAGTGTACACAACCAGATGGGTATCATAGTGGTGTCTTGTCCTAGTCCCGGCCCTGTCTTAACTAGCAAGATGAATAATCATGCCAAATTCTTTATGCTGCTTTTCTGGTGCCTCCCTCCACACAGGGATTAGTATAAGACTAGAACATTCATTTTCACTATTGCAAATTAGGATTTGGACCTTGGGGATATTGCTGCACTGGAATAAAAGACCACATCATGGCCAGTTGGGATCAGCTGACAGGCTCATAGGACTGTGGCTGCAGGGCTAAAAATTGCTAAGTGAATGTTCAAACTCACACTGAAATCTTGGTTTCTAGGACCCTCTCCCTTCCTGGGGTCCCTGTAGTTCTGGCTCTATCAGAAGCCCTAAATGTTTGTGTAGCAATTTCACAGTCCAAACCTGCAAACCCAAGTCAGTGGCAGGTGCATCCAGAGCAAAAATACCCAAATGTAACCTTGCCCCTTTCAGCTACTTGTTCATTGTGCTTGAAAGTGGAGAACTAAGGCATAGAGCGATTAAGTGACTTGACCAAGTCACACAGGAAAATTGTAGCAGAGCTGGGAGTTGAAACTAGGTCTCTGAGACCCAGTTCAGAGCATTAATTGCAACTCCTCTCCAATCTGCCCACAATTTTAGAAATAGATAATCATCAATGGAAGAGAATGACCTGAAATTTATTTTAAGACTGTATCTCCTCCTAAGGTTAGGGGATATTGAAAAGTAATATATGGAACAAAGGATGTAACAATCTCTTGATAAATAAGTAAAGACTGGGAGACAAAATACACTCACCATGTTATTAAAATGCTACCCAGCTTCAGTGCCATCTAACCAATATTGATGCAGGTATTTGCAAGTTTTGTAATGCAAATACTTATTAGGTTTAGTCTGTTCTGTCAGGCATTAAATAATGTTCTCATTCTAGTTTTAAAGAACTCTTTCTAATCTTTGTTTACACTAATGCCTCCTTTGTTGACTTTTAATAATTATGTGCCATTGACAATTGTTTATTGTTCTTTAATTAGGAGGTGGATTATTCCTGTGTTTTAATGATTAGTGTTCAACAACTTCACAGAAATGTTATTCCCAAAACCACTAAACACAAATTGACTTTGATTTCTTTTACTTAATCTTGTTATGATTGTATTACAAGCCCTCTGGTGTATAACTTTTTATTAATTATGGTATCTCAGAGTTTCAGCTCACTAATGTGTGCACCAATGAAAACAAATACATAAAATGTATATTCCATTTATTTTGGTAATTTTTAAAAAAAGTTAAAGAACTAAATGTTAAACATAAGTGGTATAATTACTATTTACTCAGTTTCCAAATTGGAGCATCTTACTTAAATATTCTGAAAACTGAAGTGACATAGAAATCTTAGAGAGAATGGCCATTATATCTGAAATGTCATCAGTCCCAGAAGTGCTACCTGTACAAAGATACCATAGGTAATGAATGCTGTTTAAATATTGATTGTTGGAGACATTAAATAAATGTATTTAGAAATGTTATCAACCTTTATTAGCCAATTAGGAGACTTAATTTGTAGAAATAGAAGATCCAGAAGGCATTTAAACTATAGTCATCACTATTATAGTCACAGAGCTGGTTGAAAATATTGCATCAAAACTGTTTTGCAGCAGAGATTTCAAATCACACAAAATACAACAGCCAATAGATCAGCTGCCAAGAGCCTTTTATCCCTACATGTAATCCAATCTCTCCACAGGCTCCCAGTTCACTTTCATTCCTAGTTCGAGGAGCCAGTTCTGATCTTGAAGTCCACCATCGGGTTATTGCAGCACGTTAGCTATTGCATATTATCCACTAATGGACATTAACAAGCTGTTTCTCCACTGTCCATCATGTTTTCTGGTGCCAAGACAGCGTAAGCATCAACATCTCAGAAATGCATTATTAGTGACAATAAGAAACAATTATTGCTTAAAGCTTTTGAACCATTTTCAATAGCATTGATATATTAAAAATGTGCCAGTTCTCTATAGAGAAAATTTGACTGCTCTGTGCTGTGTCTTTGAAAGAATTGAGATGGTGGAGAAAAGGAATGGCCATGTGGAAGATCTGTGAGATGTCTTCATGGCTCAGGACTTGATGACTGCAGAGTGCATTGGTTTGTTCTCTTTAGCACACTTTACTGTAACTCTCAAGAAGAAGCAATATATGCCCACCTCCTGCACCAGCTGAGATAGCCCTAGAAGACAAATCTCCTTAAGTCTGCCATGCACAGAACGGTGTAGCACTTGGAGTCTCTGCTCAGTGTACAAAATCCTGAAGCATGTCCTCCTCTACTCCTGAGCAAATCTGCTGGTTGGGAACCAGACTTTGCTGTCTTTGAGATCAATGGCAAAACTGACATTGACTTCAAAAGGAACAGGATTGGGATCTGGGGGTAAAGAAAAGGAAGGCGGTTTCCTACAACGTCTTTATCCCAAGTGCATGCAGTCAACACAAGATTTAGTCCTATGCATTCTGGAAACTATATCCAAAAATGTCAGGCAGAGAAAATGACTCTCCGATTTAATTTCAGGCAGACTTTTCTCTAAATATACAAGGTAATGTCACCAAAAAAGTAGCCACACATATATATATAATGTAATACATTTTTGCCTGTACATGTGTGTGTGGGTGTGTGTGTGTGTGAAGGCACACCAAAAGAAGGCAAAAATGTATTACAAATATCAACATACATTAAAATGTGGATATTTTGTAATAGGAAATGAAAAAGGGAAGATAAAATGAAATATCAAGAACATGATTTAGCCTTTGGGCCATATATCTGGGTCTCTTCTAATTCTTTCTTCTAGCAATTTTTAAGTTACTTATAAAAATGTGTTCTTTCCATTCTTGCAAAACTGCAAATCAGCAAAATTTACATCTTTTTCCAAATTAACAATAATACTATTCAGGCAGCTTCCTTTGCACTCATCCCCTGCATTTAACTTCACATATTGACAATTTAGAAAGCAAAAAGCTCTTAAAGCCAACTCCCCCAACCTGTCCCCTCTGAACAGACACATTCTGTTTTTTTCGAGTCAAGGTTCTTGAAATAACATCAGGTAATAGCATATGTCACCTAAATTCTGTAGGCTGGCTGTTTTGTGAATGTGTATGAGGGAGAAAGACAGAGAGAGACTCATGTGATACATTTATTTATCATGCACTGCATCTAATCATCTGGTCTCTGTCGTTAATCTACATCCCTGGGATTTATTCTAATACCCCAATCCCCTTAGCTGCTTCAAGCCATCAGTGTGTAAAATCATACCATCTCAGAAATGTTTCCTCCCCAGAGCAACAGCAAACTAGCCCCCTTGAAAAAATGGCATATGCCCAATCCCCAAAACAGGCAATATCATGCAAGAGGGACAACTTTTCTACACATACAGATGCTATGGATTTAAAGTATAACACCTTTGAACTAAGTAGGTGCCCCGAGGGGATGGGAAGAGGAAAAGAGGACAGAGATTTTGCATACATCAGCAAATCTATCACTATTTTCTTTTTCGTATAAACTGCTGAAATCCAGCTATCAAATACCATTTCACTCTTCTGGCTGTGAACAACAGGCTGCACCTCCCAAAACTGGAATTCTCTGGTCCGACTGCATCTGTGGTCCTGTGCAGCTTGTGGCAGTGGAAGGCCTGGGCTGGAGCCCCCAGCAGCCTGCCAGATCTCAGATATTCTTGGACTAGAGAGCCCTGGTAGCCCACCAGTGCCAAAAGCCCAGCCACAGGTTGGAACTCTCAGTGGCAGGTCCAGAGCCCTCAAAAACCCATGGCAGTGAGGCCAGAGCCCATGGCAACAGTGGTGCAGTCAGAGCAGCACAAGAGCCCCCAGCAGCAGGACCAGAGCTGGAGCCTGCAACAGCTCAGCCAGGGTGCCTGTGGCTCAGCAGTTTGACTGGGACCAGGGGCTGCCAGCAGCCTGGCAGGTAGCTCAGCAGGGGCCAGGAACCAGCATCCCAGCAGGTAGCTGGCCAGGGCTCAGAGCTGGTTGGGGCTGGCAGTAGAGGGCCCTTTATCCTGCCTCTCCCTGGGTGGGTGGGACTTAAACCCACCAACCTGCTCTCTCCAGGAGAGCACCCTAGCTCCTAGGCCATGCCCCACCACCTCACCTTCAGGGCACCCTTTATCCCACCTCTCCCTGGGTGGGCAGGACTTGAACCTACCACCTTGCCCTATCCCCTAGACCATGCCGGAACCCACCCCATCAGCTCACTTTCAGGATGGTGAGGAATTGGAGGTGGGGGAGGGCAGCCAGTTGAGGCAGAAGCAGAGCCAGCTGCACTAATTGGTGGCAGACTGAGGGGCCAGCAGCAGGGGACATCCCCTGACCTGACAAATTTCCTCGTTTGAGACTGGGAGGTCCAACCTGTAATTGTGTTGTACATTGTTCTAGTGCATCCCTTGCAGTTATCTGTGTGTGTGTGTGTGTGTGTGTGTGTGTCTCCTATTGCCATCTGTCCTCTCTCTGTTAAAGAATTGTTAAATTTACATCTTGTATATCTCTTCCCATCACAATTTTTACTCGATATCTGGTCTGAGTCGGTCTGTGAGGAAAAACTAACTTTACTCCTTGTGTGGGTACTTTCATGGGTAGGAACAAACTAATTAACATATTCATGAAGTCTGGACTCACAGATGTTATTTGGAGAGTCACTAATGCTGACAACTAACTGTGGGCTAGACTGTGCCATATATGCCCAGCCCAAAGCAATGAGTGAGAAGCTACTCCTCACATACTTCACATACCAGATCTGCCAAATTCACAGGGTAAGTCTAAACTACATGCCTCTGCCGACAGAGGCATGTAAATTAGACTACCCAACATAGTCAATGAAGCGGGGATTTAAATATCCCCTGCTTCATTAAAATAAAAATGGCCGCCACACTGTGCCGGCTCAGCTGATTGTCGGCACAGCGTGGCAGTCAAGACGCGGATCGGTCGACAAGGAATGCCTTTGTCGACCGCTCCCTTATGCCTCGTGAAACGAGGTTTACAGGAGCGGTCGACAAAGGCGTTCCCTGTCGACCGATCCTCATCTTGACTGCCGCGCTGTGCTGACGATCAGCTGAGCTGGCACAGCGTGGCAGCCATTTTTATTTTAATGAAGCAGGGGATATTTAAATCCCCGCTTCATTGACTATGTTGGGTAGTCTAATTTACATGCCTCTGTTGGCAGAGGCATGTAGTCTAGACATACCCACAGAGGCTCCCCACTTCTGCTGCTACACAGTCGTGAAGAGTGCAGTTTTCTGTTTTGCAGGAAGCACACTAGCTCTGGGATTGGTGTAGTGAGGGGCACAATGATTGTCCCCATCTTTCATCCATCCTGAATACTTCAAAGCACTGTGCACCCCTGGGGGAAGAGGATTGGAGCAGTCCGTGAGCACAGGGGCTACAATTGTATCTAGCATCCATGTAGGCCTTTGAATAGTAGTGGGAAAGTTTCTTACACCCTCTCTTCACTAGAGCACATACATTCTAGGTGGAATCTGACCCTTAATATGTAACATTCAAGGATTAGGCCAACAATGGTCCCTGCAGTGAGTAGTAATGTATTTGAGGGGACTCCATCTGGATATGGTTACATAGAAAGGCTATACAAATACTGAAACTCATGCCAGCTGAAGTATGAGGTAGCCAGAACTCCTATTTTCAGTAATGTGTGCTTGTACTATGCAGGAATGACACAAGGGAAATTCCTGTCAGTGATGTGATTATAGAAGGTGGTAATCCTAAATACAATTCCAGCCTTGGACACACTGATTTGAAAGTCCCAGAGGGTGTTTTAGCACTCTCAGTCGCTGAGATAGCAAGCTCCTCTAACTGTAGTGCAGTCTGCAGACATCTTTTCCCAGGTATTGGAGAATGGAGAACTTAGGGAGAATTCTGAAGAAAGAACTGCTGGGGGATTTAATTTGCTGATTTTCCAGTTACTAGTGATGAGATACATTATAGTGAGCAACTGTAATAATCATCTGTGGGGTTTCCAGGCCATTTCCAAGAGAGGAAGGACTGGCCAGTAGTTGGGGCACTACCAAATATTGGGGAAATCCAGGGCCATATCGTCTATCTACCACAGAGCTCCTGTATAACCCTGGGCAAGTCACTTTGCTTCTGTGAGCCCCAGTTCACCAGCTGTAAAATGGGGATAATAGTACTTTCCTACTTCATATATCTACGCTGCAATGTTAGCCTAGGCTTTGAATTCAGGCTCAAGTCTAGCCCACCCTCCTATCTACACACACTTCATGCTGACCCAGGACTGAGACCTGGAATCCCAGGATACCACAAGAGTTGAAAGTCTGAGTGAAGCCAGGGTTTCAGTCCTATTATGTTGCAGTATAGATACAGCACCACTGGACTTATGCTCTGGGAACCTAACAGAACTATTCCATTACCCCACAAGCCAACTTTCTTTGTCCTCTAGACAGTCAAGTTTGGTGAAGAATCATGACACCTCACACCGCACCATGAGCAAAGGGCTAGAGTGGCCACATTTCAGGAGAGTGCTAGAAAGTCTGGAATATGAGTGCTTGGGTCTCATAATGCAGTGAAGATGCTGAAGCCCCAGGCGGAACTCAGGATTCAATGATTCCATAGATTCTCAAGCTCCTGGTTAAAAAACCCCCATGAGTTGCTAACTCAAGTTCTAGTACCCCAAGGCTTACTTTGTAGTGTAGTGTAGATGTACCAACAGGGTGTTGTGAGATTACATACATTTCAAGACTGAGATACTATGGTGGGGGGCATAGACAGAGGTTTTTAAGTAATCTCAAGGTCCTCTACGGAATATGGAAGAAGCTCTTTGAAAATGTTTCCTATAAATCCAAATACATAAATAAATTGCCCAATTCAGCAGTTTCAAGATAATTAATTGAGCTCAGAAGTGAATGGCCAGTGCAAGCATCTTTCTCAGTTGGCCTGCTTAAAATATGTTAGTTGCCTTATTCTGAGCTAGCTGCAGCATCTGGGTGCCAATGTAAAGTGTGTTGCAGAAGTTAGATGATAAAATACTACAAATTGGGGATGTTTTGTAATACCAGACAGAATGTGTGCTAGGCAAGCACAGGAACAGAACTTTTTTAAAGCAGGGATTAGTGCTTAGGGCAGCTTTGGGTTTTTCAACCTTTACACTGTTTAAAGTAAAGTAATATATTTAATTCGATTAGCGAGGGAAAGGCTAAGATAATGTTCTTGTCAAGGATGCAGCACGAAAGTATGTCTATAATGTGATGGGTACTCTTAGTTTTACTGATGCCATGGGGAGCTTAGCACTCTACAGGATCAGATCTATATCCTCTGCAGAGTCTTCTATCATACATAGGGATGGAACAAGTTATGACGCACCACCACGGTGCCTCCTGATGGTCTCCTAGCAAATGAGCTCTTCCAGCCATGAAGCGCCCCCATGACCTGTGTCTCACATTCAGTTACCTTTCCTCTTTACTACTTCAGGCCCACAGTGCCCTTTCCTCATGATCCTGCTCCACAGCAATGCACCCATAGCCTCCCCTCCCAGAAAACCTCAATCTCCAATATCAGGGGTGGGGAACCTAAGGCCTGGAGGCTGGATGTGGCCCCCAGCCTGCCTGGATCTGGTCCCTGAGACTCAGCATTGGGGAGCCCATGAAGGCTGACTGAAGCACACAGAATCTACTAGCCTGGACCTGCCTAGGTTCTGGTGTGCGAGGCGAATGAAGGGAGTGTGTTTCTCCTTCTCAGTCTGGGGGGGACACATGTCAGTGAGGGTTTTTTTTTCTTCTCGTGAGTGGCCCCCAATTGATTTTTCTGTGTGTCAGCAGCCCCTGACCCCAAAAAAGTTCCCCACCCCATCTTATACCCTCCTGGCCACAGTGACCCACTTCTAGTTGTCATCTAGCTCCTGCCTCAGGGACAAACCACAATCTGAAATGACCACTCATTATTTGCAAGAGGGTATGGACTTGCTCCCTTCTCCTGCTCTGGCTGCCCCCTGCAACCTTAATACCCCTCAGGACTGTGTATCAGGCCTGTAGCCTGGGATTGCGGTCAGGACAGAGCTCCCTAGCTCTGTCTGCATTTCCCCAGCACTACTCTGTCTCAGATAAGGATGTTAAGTATTGAGTAAATGACTGACCGTACATCAATACAATTTGTAGCCAGTACACGATTAGTCAATAAGGGGCTGCTGCGGCTCTGCAGTTTAAATGTAATAGGAGCTGGGCATGCAGGAAGCCCAGCTCCTACTACATTTAAACTATAGAGCCGCAGTGGGAGTAGCTCCAGGACTGATTTTACTACATTTTAAAAGGCAGAGCACTGCTGCGTCTCTGCCTCCCCTGCCTAGGCTTATTAGATAGTCAGCTATTCGACTACTCTTTTACATCCCTAGTCTCAGGTACCTTCTTTAGCTTACCAGGAAGCCAGGTCCTTCCGACTCCAGCTGGAGCAAAAGTCATGTCTTCTCTGCCCTTGAAGCCTTTTCTAGGACCCAGCCTGGCCCTGACTGGCTGACTGCTCCCCACCCTGATTGGCCAAGGTTGTGCAAGCCTCCTCTAGCTTGTCAGCAACTGTCTCCCTGCTAACATAGGGTACAGGCTCATAAATGTTTGTACTTTTGTTTTCTCTCACTACTTCTTTTGATTGAACTTTGGCTACATATTTCCAGCATACATTCTGATCTAATGTCTGAGCAGAATATTTGCAAACTGTTGCATGGTGCATCCCATGGGAAACACTGACAGAGGAATAAAGTAAATGCTGGCCTTGGAACTATGTGAAATCAAAGCTCAGCCTCAAATCCTTAAAAGGTTGGCTGCTGCTAATTTATAAAGTATTTTCAAGTGAAAGACTCAATTTCCTGTCTTTCCTTGTGTTTCCTGACTGGAATAATACAATGTTTTCAGATAGTACATTGAATCAGTAAGGACTGGCAAAACCAGCCTTCATTGTTTTGGTTTGGTTTCACTGTATTACTCACTGCTCATTCATTTTCATTTTCACCAGCTTAACAGGGTATTTCTGCACATTTCTGAAGAATAATAAAACTCCAAGCCAGCAAAGCACATGAGCTCATGCTTAGCTTTAGTCATAAATGTAGTTCCTTTTACTTTTACACCCCTATTCATCTACTTATTATTATTTATATTACCATAGTGCTGGGAATACCAGTTATGAACCAGGCCTCTATTTTGCTAGGCAGGATACAAATGCAAAACAAAAAGACAGTCTCAGCCCCAAGAATGCTATGATCTAATTTTTAAGTTAAGAAACAATTGATGGATACAGGGATGTACTTAGAGTCAGTGTGCTAGGTTGTGATCCCAACACACCAGCAGCCCAAAGTTAAGCATGCGCTTACATGTTTTGCTGGATCAGAACCTAAGTTTCAAGAAGCTTAGGCTTCAATTGTTACTTTTCAAATTTAATATAAACAATTGTTGGAAAAACTATGACCATAGTTATACTGTTCACAGTTTTTGGGCTTGATGGATTTGTTAGATGAGGCTTTGTTCGGACAACTGAAAGAAGCTTCCAGATTGCAGGCCCTGGTTCTCATGGGGGACTTTAATCACCCTGACATCTGTTGGGAAACCAATACGGAAGTACACAGGCAATCCAGGAAGTTTTTGGAGAATGTTGGGGAGCACTTCTTGGTACAAATGCTGAAGGATCTGACCGGGGCCATGCGCAGCTTGACCTTCTTCTCACAAACAGGGAGGAACTAATAGGGGAAGTAGAGGTGGGTGACAACCTCGGAAGCAGTGATCATGAGATGGTAGATTTCAGGATCCTGACCAAAGGAAGAAAAGACCTTGGACTTCAGAAAAGCAGATTTTGACTCCCTCAGAGACCTGATGGGTAGAATCCCCTAGGATGCTAACATGAAGGGGAAAGGAGTCCAGGACAGCTGGCAGTATTTTAAAGAAGGCTGCTGCTAATTTATAAATTGAAGACACAGAAGAAACCATCCCGATGCATAGCAAGAGAGACAAACATGGTAGGAAACCGGATTGGCTTATGGAGGAAATCCTTGGTGAACTTAAGCACAAAAAGGAAGCTTACAAAAAGTGGAAACTTGGACAAATGACCAGGGAAGAGTTTAAATGTATAGCTCAAGAATGCCGGGGGGTTATCAGGAAGGCGAAAGCGCAAGTGAAATTGCGACTGGCAAAGGATGTGAAGGATAACAAGAAAGGTTTCTACAGGCATGTTAACAAAAAGAAGGTGATCAGAGAGGGTGTGGGACCCCTACTGGATGAAGGAGGGTAACCTAGTGACAGATGATGTGGGGAAAGCTGAAGTACTCAATGCTTTCTTTGCCTCTGTATTCACGGCTCCCGGACTAATGCGCTAAGTGACGCAAGATGGGATGAAGATGGACAGCCCTTGGTGGGTAAAGAACAGGTTAGGAACTATTTAGAAAAGCTAAACGTACACAAATCCATGGGTCTGGACTTAATGCATCCGAGGGTACTGAGGGAGTTGGCAAATGTCATTGAGGAGCCTTTGGCCATTATCTTTGAAAAGTCATGGAGATCAGGAGAGATCCCAGATGATTGGAAAAAGTTAAATGTAGTGCCCATCTTCAAAAAAGGGAAGAAGGACGATCCAGGGAACTATAGGCCGGTCAGTCTTACCTCGGTTCCTGGAAAAATCATGGAAGGGATCCTTAAGGAATCCATTTTGAGGCACTTGGAAGAGAGGAAAGTGATTAGGAATAGTCAGCATGGATTCACAAAGGGCAAGTCGTGCCTGACCAATCTGATTAGCTTCTATGATGAGGTAACTGGCTCTGTGGACATGGGAAAGTCAGTGGATGTGATATACCTTGACTTTAGCAAGGCTTTTGATACAGTCTCCCACAATATTCTTGCCAGCAAGTTAAGGGAATATGGATTGGATAAATGGACGGTAAGATGGATAGAAAGCTGGCAAGAAGGCTGGGCCCAGTGGGTAGTGATCAATGGCTCGATGTCAGGATGTCAGTCGGTTTCTAGCAGAGTGCCCCAAGGTTCGGTTCTAGGACCGGTTTTGTTCAATATCTTTATTAATGACCTGGATGAGGGGATGGATTGCACCCTCAGCAAGTTTGCAGATGACACTAAGCTAGGGGGAGAGATAGATACGCTGCAGGGCAGAGATAGGGTCCAGAGTGACTTAGACAAATTGGAGGATTGGGCCACAAGAAATCTGATGGGGTTCAACAAGGACAAGTGCAGAGTCCTGCATTTGGGACGGAAGAATCCCAAGCATTGTTACAGGCTGGGGACCAACCAGCTAAGTAGTAGTTCTGCAAAAAAGGACCTGGGGGTTACAGTGGATGAGAAGCTGGATATGAGTCAACAGTGTGCCCGTGTAGCTAAGAAGGCTAATGGCATATTAGGTTGCATTAAAAGAAGCATTGCCAGCAGATCCAGAGATGTCATTATTCCCCTTTATTCGGCTCTGGTGAGGCCACATCTGGAGTATTGTGTCCAGTTCTGGGCCCCCCGCTACAAAAAGGATGTGGACGCACTGGAGAGGGTCCAGCAGAGGGCAGCCAAAATGATTAGGGGGCTGGAGCATATGACCTATGAGGAGAGGCTGAGAGAGTTGGGTCTGTTTAGTCTGCAGAAGCGAAGAGTGAGGGGGGATATGATAGCAGCCTTCAACTTCCTGAAGGGAGCTTCCAAAGAGGATGGAGAAAGGCTGTTCTCAGTGGTGACAGATGGCAGAACAAGGAGCAATGATCTCACATTGCAGTGGGAGAAGTCCAGGTTGGATATTAGGAAAAACTATTTCACTAGGAGAGTGGTGAAGCACTGGAATGGGTTACCTAGGGAAGTAGTGGATCTCCATCCCTAGAGGTCTTTAAGTCTCGGCTTGACAAAGCCCTGGCTGGGTTGATTTAGTTGGGATTGGTCCTGCCTAGAGCAGGGGGCTGGACTTGATGACTTTCTGAGGTCTTTTCCAGCTCTATGATTCTATGATTTAGTTCCCAATAGCCGAAGCAGAAGATGAAAAATTTGATGCTGTCTGGTGTGCTGAAACCACAGCTTATCAAGTTTACAAATATTGTTTGCTTATTTCCTTGAATTCTCCCATCAGCCTGTTTACATCCATTTTTTGTCTTTGATTGGAAGCTACTTGATGCAGGGGCCATCTTTTTGTTCTGTGTTGGTACAGCTCCTAGGCACTATAATGAGAAACAAATATACAATATAAACATTCAAGCTCCTGTTCCTTGGAGCCTATGGGTGGCACATCTACACAGCAGGGCTAAAGCCAAAATAAGATACTGAACTCGAGCTATGTCCAAGAAAGAGCACTCTTCCTCCAACTTCCTTTACTCTTCGTAAAATGAGGGTTATAGCAGTCAGGGTAAGAAGTCCTCCAGCTCGACATTATTTTGACATTATATCAAAATAATGTCAAAATAATAGTGTAGCTTGTAGTATAATAGTGTAGCTTGTAGTATAAACACAGCTTGTAGTGGTATTTCGGAATAATGTCAGTTATTTTGAAATAACACTGCTGTGTAGATGTATCCTATGTAAGTAATAAAATTAGAATATAGGCTGTTCCACACTACCACTATAGTCAATCTGTAGTTTAACATTGACTTCAGTTGGAGAAGATTCTAGTCCTACATTTCTTTTCAAGAGTAGTGTTTCCTCATTTGCTATAAAGTTTTCTAATCAGACTGAATACATCACAAGGAGTTCTTAGATTTCTGTACTATGGCTAAGGATGATGTTAGTGAATGTTATACTCTACTACATCAAGTTTCTCCCCAAAGGAACTGTTCTGGCTGACAAATTTGTTTCAAACTTTCCAAAACTAAATGTATTAATTAACATGGCCATTAGAAAAAAACCTCAAAAATATAAAACATCTCCACAAATGACAGAAAACCATCTCTCGTCTTTATTAAAATGTTACATCTATTATGTCCAATATCTTAATTTTCTCCAGGGCTTTGAAGATATTGGCCCATTGGGATGCTAGGAATATTCCTTTTCTATTGGCACAAGCCTCCTATTGCAAGATTTCCAGGCTCATGTGATCTCAGATCATGTGCATATTAGTGATGCGAAGCTGATTAATGCCTATATTGGTCTTGGGCAAGTGCAATCTTGATACAGCAGGGAAATTAGCATGAAATAAGGGGGGAAAATGGGGACAGGGTCTTAGATTTTTTTTAAAATTGTGATTATTTAAAGCAGCTCAGAGATTTGGATTCAAGAATAAGTCCATTACAGGTGCATGACAAGTGCAATCTCTCCAGTTTAGCATGGGGCTATCACATTTAAATATAGACTACATAAGAGTGTGATGTGGCATAAGAATATATCACGTGTCTTCTAAAACTATTATACCTCCTCATACAATCATGTACTTGGCACATTATTTAATTATAAAAACTATTTTTGATATTTTATTTTTGACTAGTTTTGATATTTTAGTTTTGGAACTAAAATTTAACACCTCAAGTGTCTGGAAATGTGAAGTAGCCCCAAGAGCAGGGGTGGGCAAGAGGCAGCCAGCGGGCTGGATCCAGTCCTCTAAGCCACTGGATCCAGCCTGCGGCTGCCTTCCTGGAGCCCTTAGGCAGAGAGCAGCTCACTCTCTGATCTGGACACTGGGGAGAGAGGAAGGAGGCTTTGTGCGCTGCCAACTCCACAAATCTCTCAGCTCTCATTGGCCAGTTTCCAGCCAATAGCAGCTGAGAAATTTTGCTGGGGCAAGTGGCAGCATGTGAGGCCTCCCTCCCTCTTGCCTATCCCCCATGCCCACATCAGAGCCATGTGGTGCAGCCATCCCACGATCCTGGGACTGCAGCAGCCAGCCTGCCTCAGGTTCCTGCAGGGCTGCTAGCTGGAAATCGCCTAGGTAAGTGCCTCTCAGCCAGAGCCTGCCTCTGGCACCCCACCTCCACTCTCCCCTCCAACTACCTGCCCCAGACCATCACACAAACCCTCTGTATCCCTTTCTCCCCTTCTCCCAGGTCATAACTCTCTCCCAGACCCTGCACTCCCCGCTAGAGCCAGGTCAAAACCCTCTCCTGCAGCCTTATCCCCTTCTAGACTCTGCACCCCAGGTCTCAACCCAAACCCTCTGCACTCCCTTCTCCCAGGTCATAACCCCCTTCTTTACCCAAACTCCCTCTCAGACCCCAAACCCCTCCTGCATCCCCGTCCCATTGTCCGTCCCAGACCTTCCACCCGCTCCATAGAAGTGCAGCCCTTGACCACTTGCCAAATTCTTGGAGTGGCCCCCCATCAAAAATTCTTGCCTACCCCTGCTCAAGAGAGATGGATAAGTGGCCAGAGAGCAGATGAGAGTGTCAAAGATGAATACTAAATACAATTTTTTAAATGTCTGCATAATTTTTTAAATTGGTCGGAAACAAGCTTTCACATGGATATTACCACAAGACGTATGGTGTATTATCATTATACGAGTGTTTGAACTTGCAAATCATATGCACATGCCTATGAACGTACAGGCCAACTGATGAGGGAGCAATGGGTGTGGTTGCCCCAGAGACTGGCGATTCAAAGGAAGTCAGAGCTCCCAGCAACGATTGCAGGTGCTGCTGTGGCATCAGAGGCAGCTGGAGTTCCAGGACCCTTTAAATTGCCACTGGAGCACCACATGTTCTGCGTGACTCTGAGGGCTTAGGAGTTGGGGGCAGCTCTGTGGTCTGGGTGGCATGGAGGGCTGCCTGCCCTGGCACTGCCCTTGCCACCCAAGGTCCTGCCCCTTCCAGTGGCACAGAGTTGACACCCACACACATCTTGCCTGGGAGCCCACAGAAGCTGTTGGACAACCTGGCTATGTCTACACTGGCAGCTTCTTGCACAAGAACATGTTGCGCAAGGCTTCTTGCGCAAGAGAACATCCACACAGCCAGAAGCGCAGTGCAAGAATGCTGAGCTCTTGCGCAAGAAAGCGTCCACACTGGCGGGATGCCCTTGCGCAAGAACGTGGCCCTAGAACCACTTTGGCCATCTCAAGAGATCACCAGTGGCGTCTGTGGGCGTGTGCCGGACCCCCACTGGGAAACGCACTTAAAGGGACCCCCGGACAGTCATTTCCCTGCTGCTGTGTGCATAGGCACCTCCTTGAGGGACTGAAAGCCACAGCTGCGCCCGCCACCTCAGCCCCTGGCAAGTGCCCTTGGGCACCCTCGCCCCTCCCCCCACATTACAGCCATGGAGCCGGAGGAGGACCCCAGCCAGCAGTGTCCCCTCACGGCCATCATCAAGGCCACGGAGCAGCTGCACCAGGAAACCATGCTGCTCCAGTGGGAGCTGGAGACCGGGCAGCCCCTGCAGGCCCTCCTCATCGATGCTGCAGCTGTGCTCAGGCACCCCCACCCCACCACCAACAGGTGCCTGTGGAGGCATGACACCAGTGGGGATTGGTGGGAGTGCCTGGTGCTGGGACAATGGGGCAACCAGCACTGGGTGCAGAACTTCCGGATGTGCAGGGGGACATTCCACGAGCTCTGCACCTGGCTCACCCCTGCGCTCCGGAGACAGGACACCCACCTTTGTCCCGCCATCCTCATGGACAAGAGGGTTGCGATCGCCGTCTGGAAACTGGCCACCCTGGACAGCTACCATTCCGTGGGGAACCACTTTGGGGTGGGCGTCTGGCAGGTAAGGCACCCGGGCGACCACGAGCCCGCCCCAGGGGAGGGAAAAGGCCAGGCTGGGGGGGGTTGTGGGGGCAGGGGGAAGCCCCGCACTCAGGGGGTCATGCCATCCCTCCCTCACGTAGCCCTGCTGGCAATGGGGGAACCCCTGGGGGAGGGGATCCTGGCGTACATGGGGGGAGGGGGCATTAAAGGGGGGCGGGCATGCCCCAAGAACCCATGTACCCACCGCGTCTCGTTCTGTGCATCCCCTGTGCTCCCATGTGCCCCTCTGCAGGTCATCCGTGCCATCAATGACATGCTGCTCCAGAGGGTCATCCGCTCCCGTGACGTGGATGCCACCCTCGCCGGCTTTGCCACTCTGGGGTTCCCAACCTGCGGGGGAGCCGTGGACAGGACTCACATCCCCATCTGGTTGCCAGAGCACAGAGCAGCCTGGTTCATCAACGGGAAGGGCTATTGCTCAGTGGTGCTCCAGGCCCTCGTGGACCACCGGGGCCAGTTCCAAGACATTTATGTGGGGTGGTCCAGCCGGGCCCACGATGCCCGCTTCTTCCAGCACTCGGGCCTGTGCCACAGGCTGGGGGCAGGGACCTACTTCCCCCAGCAGGACCTCAGTGTCAGGGCCGTCAGCATGCCGGTTTGCATTGTGGGGGACGCAGCCTATTCCCTGATGGCCTAGCTCATGCGGCCGTACACAGGCCAACTGGAACACAGTCAGGCTGCCTTCAGTGCCCACCTGGACCGGGTCCGCATCCTGGCGGAGTGCCCCTTTGGGCATCTGAAGGCACGCTTCAGGTGCCTCCTGACCCGCCTGGACATGGGGGTGCAGCACATCCTGGAAGCCATTGTGGCGTGCTGCATAATATTATTGAGGAGAAGGGGGAGGCCTTCCTCCCGGGGTGGATGGCAGATGAGAGCCAGGCTTACCAGGAGCCTCAGATGGCCGTCACCTGGCAGGCCAACCCAATGGGGTGCGGATCCGGGAAGCCCTCCGGGTGCTACTCGACCAGGCCCTGCAGTAGGCCATGCCTATGCCTCTGACCGTGGGGCTCCCCCCATGCACCCACTTCCTTCTCCCATCACCACCCCTTCCCCCCACCTTTCCCTCACCTCCCAATAAATATCATGCACTTGGTTAACAGGTAACGCAGGTTTATTTACAAGGGGGGAGGGGGACTCTTAACTGGGAGGGGGGAGGAAGGGGGCTCTAACAGGGAGGGCCTCATGGGTGGGAGGGGTGGCCTCTCCTGCCCCCATGGTTGCGGGGGACCCAGTGCCCTTCGTGCTGGGTCGGGGCGGGCTGCACCAAGATGTGCCGAGATTGGGGGGGCCACGGGAGGGGGCATGGGAGGAAGCGGGGAGAGGGCTAGGCACGGTGGGGGGAAAGTAGGGGGAGGACTGGGCACGGCAGGGGGGGGCCATCTGCGCTGTACTGTGGCCCAGGGCCCATGCGCTCCGCGATTGTGCCCAGGAGGGCGCACACGCGGTCACAGCGCTCCATGTACTAGCCCCACACCTGCTCCCGCCACTCCTCGTCTGTGCGGATCTTGGCAGCGAGTGAGCACTCAATGCGCTCAGTTGCGCAGACGTGGCGGTGGAGAAGGTGGTGAAGGCATGCACTGCAACGGGCCCTGGCTGCTCGGCGCCGGCAGGATGGGGCTGGAGGGTCCCTCGCTGGCAGGGGGTCCCGCTGCAGGGGAAGTAGATGACAGCAAGGTGGTCAGTGAGCCCTGCCCTATGGTGTTCCGGGAACCCCATGCCTTCCTCCCAGCACCTCACGTGCCATGAAGCCTGGGGACGGATGCAGCCAATGTGGGGGGATTCCCCTGGGTGTAGCGGGGGGGCCCGAGGTGGCCCGGGAGCCCCTGGGGGGCCATGGGTGCTGGGGGGGGCGTTGTGCCTTCCCCTGGGGCAGCAACTGTGTCCCATGGGCAGCCATGGTTGTGTGCTGTGGGCGGAAGGCACCCTTCAGGCTGTGTGGGGTCAGGGCTGCGCCCTTGCAGCTGGGCTGCTTCTGGCCTTCCCCACCCCCTGGGCTGGGCGTGCATGACCCCCAGGGTCCCAGGAGTGTGCTGGGGCTGGCTGCCACCTCCGTGTGCCACTCGGTCTGGCTGCATAAGGTTGCACATGCTGTGTGCTGCTGCACGGCTTGTGGCCAGGCAGAGCCGTGTGCCGCTCCCTCTCCCCCACCCTGTGGCCCCCCTGCCCCCTGCACACTTGCGAGTGGCAGCCGTGACACTCACTGAAGGATCCCTCACCAGCCTCCGAGGACGCCCAGGACACAGGAGGGCCTTGACCTCAGCAGTGCCCCAGCATGGCCCCCGCTGCTTGGTGCCCCTGTGGGTCTGCTGGGTGCTCTGGGGTGGCTCCTGGGTGAGGCCTGTGGGACGTTGCTATGGCTGGGCAGCTGCCATGATTCCGTCTGGCTGCTACTCAGGATTCACGTGCCCTGCGGCTCCGCTGGGTGCCTGTGCCTTTAAGGGGAGGCCAGCTAGGGGGAACCAGCGAGTGGTGATTGCATGTACAGAGTGTCGGAGAGGCCACCTGTGTTTTTTCCCGGAGGCCAGTTCTTGAGCAAGAAGCCTTTGCCGCGCGTCCACACTTCCCTCTTGCGCAAGACCTCTCGCGCAAGAGGGCTTACACTTGTTAGAAAAGAGCGTAGCTCTTGCGCAAGAAGCCCTCTCTTACCATGCCGTACTGTAAATCTTCTCGTGCAAGAGCAGGCAGGCAGGTAGTGTGGATGCTCTGCGGGTTCTTGCACAAGAACGGCTGTTCTTGCGCAAGAACCCGCCAGTGTAGACAGAGCCCCTGTGTGCATATGTAAGTCACAGTCAGAAAATTCACCTTAAAATGACAGCCTTTACTATAACATCACGTAGAAAATGTATATATTCTATGCATGTTGAAAACAAGATAATAAAATCAGATTTGACTTTCAATTCAAATCTATTTTGTCCTTTATCTTTCAAATAGTAATGTAGCAGATATTTATTACATGGAGTTTAATTATGCTCTTCCTTTCATTAACTTTTTTTCCTCTCAGGGACTAAATTGCTGATAATGTCTCCTCACTGGAATGAATGAGAGCCAATAGCAGGGCTTAATTTGAAACAATTTCAAATTTGTGTGCTAAGTAAAATAATTTCAAAAATCCAGTCAGTCACTGAAACTATACTGAAATAAAGATAATCAACAGGGTGAAATATATAACACATTTTTTGTGAAAAGATAAAAGGATGCTAGGATAAAAAAAGGAGCATTCTTTGAAATTATTAATAAAAATCAAAAGCTTTCAGGGTAATTAGAGCTGAATTAGAAAGAGAGATGCTATCAATATGATAATAGTTGTAATTTTAATAATGCTGATATCTTATTTTTCTGTGATATAATGTAATATTATTCTTAAAAAATACACACATAAATGGCTTAATGCATGTGGTAGTTTAGATTAGAACAATTACTGTGTTCTGTTTCTATTACCAGCTGCCTATCAAGTTTTGATTTAATCATTTAATTAATCTTTGGGATTATTTATGCAAATTAGCACCAGTTGCCAAACATTTTATCATGAGAAACAATTTATATCTCAAATAAAGTTATAACATAAAGTATCCAGATACCATGATGAATGTTCTCAGATATCAGTGTGACAAGTGCATTATAAGAACCTAAATGGAACAGAACAGAAACATGGGCAGTCAGTGCAGCTAGGGATCGGGGAGGCAGGTCCCCAGCCCCACCTACAGTCCCATCCCCTCTACTGAGTCCCCTGCCCTCCACCACAGGGAGGGGAGGAGGCAGGACAGTGCACTGAGTGCATATCCCCTCCCCCCCCCCCCGACCATGGGAAGCGGAGCCCTGGGGCCGTTGCACTGGGGAGGGAGGAGGGCTCACAGCTCCAGACTCCCTGGTCCCGAAGCACAAGGAGGGTGGGTGTGGGGGCAGCAACACTCCGCCCCCAGAATGCCTACAGCAGGCATTCTGGGGGCAGTGTGTGGATGGGGACATGCCTGGTGGTTTGGGAAGGCTGTGCCTTCCCCCGCCTAGGCTACGGGACATCCAGGAACAGAAACATTCATAACAGGAAAAAAAAGTTGTAAATTCTTTTTGAAAATAGAAAAGTAGTTGTCAATTCCTCTTTTTAGTGTTTTTGGAAAAAAATAGTTTCCAGAATGTAATAACTGTAAATTCCTCTTTTTGATAAATGAAGGTTTTTTGTACACATGGTTTGTTTTAAGAATGACATCATCCAAGTCAATTTATTATTGCTTAATGTTTTTCTTTTCCCCATTTGTAATATGAAGATAATGATATTTAGCTACACCACAGGGGGGATAATGAGACTTAATCACTGTTGTTCAAAGTACTTGGAGATCTATGAATGAAAGTTATGATTGAAATGAGAGTTAGTAGTAGTAGTAGTTTGAGACCTATTTTTTTTCTTCAAATGTCATTGGCCTTTGTGCAAAGAATGGTAGATAAATTATTAAACATATCAGGAACCTTTTTATATCCTCTAGTTTATGTTCTGACAACAGAGTTAGAGAGAGAGTCCAACCTCTTTTCAGCCAAGAAATTTGACTTTGAATTTGATCTGAAGTATTGGGAATAATTTAACCATTCATCTACTTTGATCATATGTGCTAAGAAACCAAATTACTCCTTTTTCAGAAAATGGAGCAGATCAAATATCACCATGCCAAAAAAAAAAATC
Source organism: Pelochelys cantorii (assembly GCA_032595735.1). Lineage (NCBI taxonomy): Eukaryota > Metazoa > Chordata > Testudines > Trionychidae > Pelochelys > Pelochelys cantorii. Next base: position 236,336,226 of record CM064327.1, read on the forward strand.
CACAGCAGCACAACAGATCTTGAAAAGACCAAATCTCTTCTGATTTTTTCAAGTAGATACCATCCATTTCTAGTGTGAGATGCTAACACAGCTCTTCTTTTCTTTGAAATTTCAGCTTGTCCTTTTAAGTCAAAAGCAGTTTCCCATAACAATGCTTACTACCAGCTGGAGAAATTAGAGTTGTCCTTCCTGTAAACAATAACCAACCATGACATTCCACAAGGCAAGGTTGTTTCCCCCTAAAATAAGAAAGATAATATTTTCTCCCATCAATGCGCTCAATATTTTCTCTTCTAAAAAGTGGTATATAGGACTAGTTAGGGAAGGGTTTCACCCCATGAAGCTTTAAGAATCCACAGTGTCTGTGCCAGCTCCAGGCCTGCCAGCCCAGAGCCAGTATTCACTGCCTCTGACCCAGTGGCCCCAGCATGAGCCAGGCAGCTAGTGCTAGCCAGCCCTCCACCGCTCCCCTGGTCCAGTCCCCCAGCTCCCAGGAGCCTGAGAAGGCGGGCGCCTTCCTGGTCTAGTGCGGAGATCATGGACCTAATTGAGGTTTGGGGGGATGCCTCCAATGTCCATGATCTCCGCACTAGATGGAGGAATGCGGCCATCTATGTCAGGATGGCTGCCAGCCTGGCCACCAAAGGCCACATCTGAACCCAGGAGCAGGTTCGGATGAAAATTAAGGAGCTGAGGCAGGCCTATGCCAGGGCCATGGGGGCAGCTCCCAAACAGGGGCAGACCCAGAGAGCTGCCCCTATTTTGATGCCTTGGACCCCATCAACCATGGGGCAGAGGGCCCTGACCAGGGCATGGAGGAGGAGGAGGAGGAGGGCCAGGAGCCGCAGGAGCCTGGAGGGAGCGTGCCACACAGCCAGGACCCCCGAGCCATCCCAGTGGACCTGTCTCTGGTGTCATCCAGGGAGGTAACAACATGTGAGTGCCATCACTGACCCCTTATGGGGAGGGAGACCAGGGACCGCACACGTGGGCCTTACTGACCATGGATCACGCAGCAACCTGTGCATGTGTGAGCATGTGCCGTGCCACCCCTGGGCACGTGGGCCCAGTTGGCTGCCACACCAGGGCCTTAGCCTGTTAGCCACATGCGTGTGTGAAGAGACATGACATGCTCCAGACCCCGGGGTGGGACACATCAGGATGCCCTCCCTCCACAAAGCCATTCTACACAGAGACCTCTCCCCCCGCCCCCCCCCACACACTATACAGCACAGGGGCATGGGTGCAGTCCCGGGGCAGCTTCCACTCCCGGGGATAGCAGGACATCCTGAACATGGCCTCTGTGCAAAGACATCAGCTCTGATGGTGCGGAGACCTGTCATCCTTGCCTTGCGGGGGGGGGGGGTTGGGCTTCACCCACTGTGTCCCCAGGGATAACTGACCACTCCTCTTGTTCCTCCACAGCCGCACCAGCTGTGAGTGCAGGGCACACCACACCACCTAGGACATCCTCCCACACCCGAGGACTCTGCAGACCCACCTGTGCAGTGGAGGCGTACCAGCAGGAGCACCTGGGGGCACTGCGAGCCCTGTACCGCACCCTCGACCACTGGGTGCAGGAAGATCTGCAGCTCCGGCAGGAGCAGCTTGCCCAGGGCCGTGCCATCTGTGAGCACCTGCAGATCCTGGAGCAGAGCTTGCTGCCACCTGCCGCTCCAGCCTCTGCTGCCTCCCCAGCTACCGCTCCTCCTCCCACTCCTTCTCCCCCTCCCACTTCTTCCTCCCCCCCAGGGACGCTGAGGCCCCCGCACCCATGGTGCTGGGAGACAGTTAGGCCGGCAAGACCCCCAACCCTGAGCTTCTCCTCCCCCTTCCTCCCCTTGCCTCCCCCTGCCAGCTCCCTCCTCCAAGGTTTCCCCCTCCCCTCTTCCACCCTCCCTCCTCCCCTCTCCCATCTTCTTTCCCCAGTCTCACCTCAGTTTCATTCCACCCCCACCCCAGTTTTGTTCAATAAAGAGACTTTGTTGTAATGAACACATGTCTTTTATTGTACAGCAGGAAGTGGGGTTAGAGAGGGGTAAGTGGAAGGCCGTGAGGGAGAAATGAGGCACAAGTCTCCAGTAGGGCACACCAGGGAGCCTGTTACTGCCTGCAGAAAGTGCTGCCAGGCTCGAGGAGAAGCTCCAGAGTGCCCAGGGGTGGCTCCGGCTCCATGCTGTAGAGTGCTGTGGTGTCCTGAGTGAGGACAATCACAGCATGCAGAGAAAAAAATGCTTTGCTGTCCCTCAGCGAGGTAGGCAAGCAAGCAGGGAAACCTGAGAACTGGCTGTCCGGGAGGGTCCCTTTAAGCACAGTCCTCAGATAGCCTCAGGCAGCAGCCACACAAGGTAACTCCTGACCTGATGCCTTTCCAGAACCAATTCCGGCCAGCCTTCAATGTGATTCAGTGTCCAATCAGTGTGGATGCACTATTTTGAAATAGCAAAATGCAATTTCAAAATGCATCTTGTGTCTAGACACGTTATTTTGAAATAACGCTGTAGTGTAGACATACCCAGAGTTATTATTTTGAAATAACCCCAGTAGTGTAGACACAGCCTATGATTGCAGCTGGTGCTTGGCACTTGCCAGAAGCTGTTCAGTACTTTGCAAGAGCAGGGCCTAGGATTAATTATATTACAACTAGCTATTCACTGTCTAATAATTCAAATCTTCTGATGATATATAAATAGAAAACAGACAGTTATTTGTTTTTCTTTTTAAAAGAGTCAGATCCCCTTTATCAAAATTTTCTTCCATGAGCAAATCGTCCTGAAAAATTCCTAGTACTTTCAGACAGCATCTGACTTGATACCTCAATGTGTAGTTTTGTTTATTGGTAAATGAGTGTTGCTTCTATTAAATAAAGTTGCCACTGTTCAGTTTAGCCTCTGCATTCTATTTAGCCTCTGCATTTTGTTCAGGTGCACTGCCTCTCAATAAGGGATCATTTGTCATCTGCTTGTTAAATCCATGGTACCGTAAGCTTCCCTGCATTAGGGATCTTTAGTTTTTAGTTATTGTAACTGGTTATAATGTAGATTTTAAGTGACATGTCCAACATTTTAAAATAATAAAGTTAATACCTTAAATATTAACAGAAGAGAAAATGTATAACATCTGTGAAAGATAAAAGAAATTATCGGTGTCAATGGAACCTAAAAGTTAAAGGTAATGCATGGAAAAAATCATTTCAAAGGATAACATGTAATGATAACAATTTCCTTGCCTTGATCACAATAGTTATTTGTGTACCTGCAATCATCTCTCAGATTGGAATTATTAAATAGCACCAGAGGTCAAATAATCCTAAATATAATGGGAGTTGCTTGGTCAGGAGAAATTTCTCTTTGCCTTAAAAAGCAAAACTTTATTTACATGAAAAATATTTTCCCTGTAATATTGAATACAATTCTACATGTTTAATTTTCCACGGATTGACTAATAATTCACTCCCACCCTCACTGACACAGACAAAGCAGCACACATCACTTTGGAAATGTATTTATGGTCAGAGTCTCCCACTGTTATTCATATTACATTGTATAAAAATTTAGGCCCCGATCCAGCAAAGTACTTTAAGGAAGTGAGTAGGGAGTAGTTCTACTGAAGATAAATGCCACATGTGTTCAAGTTCACTGCAGAACATTACTATAATTAAGCCCCTGTTGAAGAAGTTTCTCTCAATTATGAAGAAAAATGATAAAATAAAATCTTAAGAATTTATTTTCACATTGTGAAAGTAATTTATTTTATATTCTCCTAGGGCACATCTACCCAGCAGGGCAAAAGTCGAATTAAGATACACAACTTCAGCCACGTCAATTGTGTAGCTGAAGTCAAAATAGGTTATTTCAGCTTTTGGCGCTGTCTACAAAGCAGGAAGTCGAAGGAAGAACACTCTTTCTTCAATTTCCCTTACTCCTTGTGAATGAGGGTTACAGGAGTCACAGTAAGAGGTCCTCCAGTTCACTATATTTTTGAAATAATGGCTTGCTGTGTAGACATGCTCTTCATTATTTCGGAATAATTGATATTATTCCGAAATAATGCTGCTGTGCAGACATAGCCCTAGGTACTAAGCTTTTGTTGACACGGGCTTCTTCTATTTTAGTTGCACTATGGTGTGCACATCAATATTTCCCTTAGGAAGGTGTCCACAGTAACTGCTAATGGAGGTGGTCATATATTCTGGCAATATTATGGCTAGGTGAAATGCTAAAATAGGGTAAAAGTTTTCTTATATACCTATGCTAACAAGTGCAATTTACAAATCTCTATAGATATCTAAAAAGAACAGTTTCCCATATTTTGGGGATGTCAGCTGAAACAAATGCACATTTTAAATGTGCAGTGATGGTTTATGCCCAATATTCATTCACAAAGTTTCAGAAGGCTTTTTATGATATAATCATAAATTATAATTGTGTCGTTATGCATAATTGCTATACACCATTTCATCACATAATTGGATCAGTTCAAGTTTTAATTGCATGGTTAGAGGTACTTGTTCTAAGTATAAATTGGGATATAATTATACTAATTCCATAATTTTGGGACCTACAAAGTCCAAACTTTGTAGGATTGAGGCTTATTTTTGTGGTTTCAGCTTATAACCTGAAGCGCTTTGAGAGCTATTTTTGTTCCATGGTAGATTGTAGCATGTGTACAGGGCTGGATTGCAAGCTGAATTCTGCAGGAGTGTAAGGAGGAGTAAGGATGAGCGAGGTGTATTCTGTAGTGCAATGTTGTAATTTACTGACAATGCTTACTGGGTAATTGGCAGTGGGGATAAAAAGTCCCTATTCCCTGTGTGGATTACTTAAATCTAGGTCCAAGCACAAAGAAATAAGCATGCATAGTGCAGCAGGATATGAAGTAGGGAGAAAAAGGGCATCCAGACAAAGTGGGAATAGTGAATACAGGTCCTGAGCTCCATTTGATGATGCACTAGCCAAAATAGTTAAGCTGCCATCGTAGTACAGGTTGAACCTCTCTAGTTTGGCACCTTCAGGACTGACTGTTTCCAAACCAGAGAAGTTGCTAAACCACAGGAGGTCAATAGTGTCTAGCAGCATTACCAACACTTCCACTGCTTATTGGGTTGTCAGAGGACATTTAGAGGTAATTAGAGCTAACAACAGCACAGAACACTGAGAGCTAGGACTGGTGGCTGTAAACAAACTTTATGGGACAGCGGGAAACTTGGCCACACCTATGATAAGTTGACATCTGGCTAACTAACATCATTCCAGACGACGGATGTTTATGGACCAGAGAGGTGCATCCTATAGTGCAATGTTGTAATTTACTGACAATGCTTATTGGGTAATTGGCAGTGGGGATAAAAACTAGGACCTCTGGATCATGATCTTCTACTGCCTGATTTATATAACCCCCCCATGTTAGCCCAGGCTGTAGCAGTCTCATCAATCTTTATATATGGTTCATTCCGCCACAAGACAGACAGAGCATCACACTGAGCAGGTGTAGAATATAATATCAGCAACTATCATGAGAGCCCTCAGCCCCCCAAAGAAAGGTGAAGCAGGAGTATCTCAGCATTATAATGTCTCCTGCACCATTTCTGAGATAAAGCAGCTTATGCTCCACTCCTGGCTCAGGACAGAGCAAAGGCAAAACTTAGTTATTTATTGACACAATATTAAAGAATCAGGGAGGAAGCCTGTTTTGGGCAAAGAATGTCACAAAGATTTCCCTTGCCCTGCTAGATTTTGATATCAAAATATATATTCCAATGTGCACAGACAAGACAAAACATAAGGGTTCATAATAGTGTTTGTGCAGGTGGAGCCAATAAAACACTATTTAAGTGTTTCAAAATAAGGTGGAAATAAATCATTCTAAGCCTAACTTTGATTTCCATATTTTCTTTATCATTACCATTTCAAACAATTGATTAAGCAATCCTAAATTAAATAAATTTCCGCATCTGTGAACCTTAATATTTTGAAGTACAATTAAAGGATAATCATCATGGCATTGGACTGCACAAAGCAATAAATGGAATTTGCAGGTAAAGGCCAAAGCGATATCGAGGTGTTTTAATAACCTCAACAGCCATTTTCCTGTGATTATAAACCGACACTTCCTATTCTACGACCAGATTTAAAAGAGAGCATATGGTGTGTGAGAGCTCTTAACTGACCATTTTCTGTTCATTTTATTGTCTGTACTGAATTGGAATTTGACATAACTTTGTGTTTACTGCTGTTGTATATATGGCAGCCAGGCAAAGACTCTGCATATTTCTGTCCGGTGCTTTTCCCATGGTAGATGGCACAAACCATTTTCCAATAAGGAAGAGCAAAATTATTAATTCACCAATTTTTACAGAATAATTGCAAGTCTAATTAGAGACATGGAGGTAGTGGAATCGCCATCCCTAGAGGTTTTTAAATACTGGCTTGACAAAGCCCTGGCTGGGATGATTTAGTTGGGGTTGGTCCTGCTTTGGGCAGGGGGCTGGACTCGATGACCTCCTGAGGTCTCTTCCAGCCCTAGGATTCTATGATTCTAGGTTCTTCTAAGCATTAATATAGCTAAATTCAGAAACTGGTGCATGAGAACAAAAGAAAGAGGAATTACCAACAAATAATAAATAGGAACTATGGGCATCAACTAGTAAACTATTAAGGGGTTTTAACACAAAGTAAATAACACAAAGGAGTAATATTTTCACTCCTTTAGACATAGAATCCTAGGACTAAAAGGCACTGTAAGAGGCCATCAAGTCCAGTCATGGCAGGACCAAATACCATCTAGATCATCCCTGACGGATGTCTGTCTAACCTACTCCTAACAATTTCCAGTGATGGAGATTCCACAATTTCCCTAGGCAATTTATTCCAGTGCTTAACCACCCTGACAATAAGGAAGTTTTTTTCCTAATGTCAGACCTTGCTGCTATTTAAGCTCATTGCTTCTTGTGAAGCAGACAGGGGGATACAGACAGCAGAGTTTGAGGGAGTTTGGAAGAGGGAGTCCTAATATGGTTAGGAAGACCCGCAACACCTGTTCTAGGACTGTTTTTGTTGCCTCTGCCTGTGCCTTTAGCCAGACAGACCACCTGACCATGGATGCCTCTACCCAGAACCTGGCGTGGTTTTGCTGGGACTGTGGCTTGCAATTCCCACTTACTGAAATCCAGGCTGGGAAGACCATCCAATGTGAAAGGTGCCTGCTGGTGGAATCTCTCAGGAAGCAGGTGGGAGAGCTACAAGAGGAGGTGGGCAGGTTGAGGAGCATCCAAATCCACAAGGAATTCCTGGAGAATATCCATGTGGAGACTGCTGATGTTGAGGGTGCTACCCCATTACAAAAAGACTACTGACACACCTCTGGTGGAGGAAGAGATGGCTCTGTCTCAGGGACACTTCTGGAAGCAGGCAGTGCTCCACTCCTGCTCCCAACCTCCCACTGTGGTACTGGAGAACCATTATGCTGTTCTGGATATGGGAGATAAGGAATCTAAAGAAGAAAATGAGAAACCTTGTACCGCCAAGGCTGGAAGATCTGCAGCCACCTCTGCGAGGAGGAAACATAGGGTAGTGGTGGTTGAAGACTCTCTTCTGAGGTGGACGGAGGCACCCATTTGTCAGCCTGACATGTCACCCCAGGAGGTATTCTGCCTGCCAGGAGCTCGTATCCGAGACATTATGAGGGCATTGTGAAGGATTATCCGGCCCTCTAACTACTACCCCATGTTACTCATCCATGTGGGCACTAATGATACTGCAAGGTGTGACTCTGAGCAGATCAAGAGTGACTACAGGGCTCTGGGAATACGGGTGAAGGAGTCTGGAGTGCAAGTGGTATTCTCTTCAGTCTTCCCTGTGTTATGCTTAAACGAAGCACACAAGATCTTTTATAGGGGAAAAGGAAGTACGCCACATTTATTGAGAATACAACAGTTGCATATGTTTTTCAATCATTCACACACAAACATACACACACACAGTCTTGCCAGACGATGTCATAGTTACCAGTCCAGAGTCTGTATCAATCTAGTGGCCAGCTAGATTGAACACGGGGGGGAGCAGGGCTCTGTCAGTCGATCGAGCCGATGCTCCAGGAGTTATTGGCAAGATGAACCCAAAGTTCCATAGCAAAGCACCTTGCTTTTATTATCCTTTTCTCTGTTGAAATCCATGGATTCCGTTCTGTCAGCTTCATGACTGGAATGTTATCTGTTTGATGTCAGTGTTCCCAAAACATTTTCCAAGGCTCATCCTGTAATCAATCGTCTTTCAGGGGTGCTCACTTCGCTTTAAGGCCAATCTACCAAGATTTAACCCTCCTGCCCTTGGCTGCACCACTCTCCTGGGAGATGGAGAGGGGCTCCCTTCACTACAGGCCCTGCTTGGTCTCCTGCCCTGGGCTTTGCTCTGGCTTCTTCTGTGGGGAGGGGAGGAGCAGTGCATGCGCGCGTGCTTCCCTGCAACCCAGATCCGGCATGGAGCCTCAGGGCTTCTCCTCCCCCTCTCCCTCACAGGAAGCCAGCACTGGCTCCAATCTTGCGGGGAGGGCATGATGCTGGATCACCAGGATGGGCTCCCCATTGTGGGTGGAGGGAGCAAGGGGGAGCCCATTCAGTGTACGTGACACTTCACATTAATCTATGTGCCATTTATGGCACACGTGCCGTACATTGCCTACCCCAACCTAGACTTTAGTAAAGCATTTGCTACGGTCTCACATGAGCTTCTTATCAATCAGCTAGGGAAATACAACATAGATGGGGCTACTAAAGGTGGGTGCATAACTGGCTGGATAACCATTCTCAGAGAGTAGTTACTAATGGTTCACTATCATGCTGGAAGAGCATAACAAATGGGGTCCTGCAGGGGTCTGTTTTGGGACCAGTTGTATTCAATATCTTCATCAACAATTTAGATATTGGCATCGAGAGTACACTTATTAAGTTTGCACATGATACCAAGCTGGGAGGGGTTGGAAGTGCTTTTGAGGACAGGATCATAATTCAAAATGCTCTGGACAAACTAGAGAAATGGTTGAGGTAAATAGGATAGAGCTTAATAAGGACAAATGCAAAGTATTCCACTCAGGAAGAAACAATCCGTTTCACACACAGAGAATTGGAAGTGTTTGTTTAGGAAGGAGTACTACAGAAAGGGATCTAGGGGTCATAGTGGACCACAAGCTAAATATGAGTCAACAGTGTGACACTGTTGCAGAAGAAGCAGAAAAAGCAAACATGGTTCTGTGATGCAGTAACAGGAGTGTTGTTAGCAAGAAGTCATTCTTCCGCTCTACTCTGCTCTGATTAAGCCTCAGTTGGAGTATTGTGTCCAGTTCTGGGCACCACATTACAAGAAAGATGTGGAGAAATTGAAGAAGGTCCAGAGAAGAGCAACAAAAATGATTAAAGATCTAGAAAACATGAGCTATGAGGGAAGACTGAAAGAATTAGGCTTGTTTGGTTTAGAAAAGAGAAGACTGAGAGGGGACATGATAGCTGTTTTCCAAGTATCTAAAAGGGTGTTGGCAAGGAGGAGGGAGAAAAATTGTTCTCCTTGGCCTCTGATGATAGAACAAAAAGCAATGGGCTTAAATTACAAGAGAGGTTTAGGTTGGACATTAGGAAATTTTCCTAATTGTCAGGGTGGTTAAACACTGGAATAAATTTCCTAGGAAATTTGTGGAATCTCCATCACTGGAGATATTTAAGAGCAGGTTGGATAGACATCTATCAGGGATGATCTAGTATGCGCTTGGATCTGCTATGAGGGCAGGGGACTGGCCTCAATGATCTCTTGAGGTCTCTTCCAGTTGTAGTATTCTATGATTCTATCATTGGAGGTTAGGGAGAATAATTTTTCTCCCTCCTCCTTATCACAGAATCATAGAATCCTAGAACTGGAAGGGACCTCGAGAGATCATCAAGTCCAGTCCCCTGTTCTCAAAGGAGGATCAAGCACCATCAAGGACCAAGCTCCTTGTAACAACCTTTTATGTACTTCAAAGCTGTCATGTCCTCTCTCAGTCATCTCTTTTCTAGAGTAAACATACCCAGTTCTTTCAATCTTCCCTCATCGATCATGTTCAGTATCATTCAGTAACAGGGAGTACCCAGCTTAGACTAAGTTTACAGTCTAAATCGACAAAAGGTGAATGGGAAAATAAAGGAACAGAACAGAACCAATAACACAACACGTTATCTGATTCTCAGTTTAGTTTCTCTCTCCATTAGGTCACCCTGCCTGACTTCATTCAGTGAATTGTCTCTTAAAATCAAGGAGCTCAAAGATTATCAATTTTAGCTGGCCTTATTAAGGGTTCTTTAGTTTCAGCACGCTGTGGTGATAATTATGCTAGGCCAACTATGTTTTGTTTTCTCAATCTTCAATTTAAGTGACTCCAAATAGAATTCAAAAATAGGAAAAAAATTCCCTTCCATTTTCTCACACTTCACCTCTCAAGAGTAATCACATGAAATATAATAAAACTTTCAAATAATAATCCATGTTTAGGTTGAGAATAGAATGAACAAATGTCATCCCAAAAGGTAAATTCTTGGAATATCCTGAAAGATGGGAAACAGGAGTTGAGATGGGAATAACTTCTCATCCCCAGCAAATGTTATACCATATGAGAAACTGGATTAATTTTGCTAATAATGATGTTGGGTTTATTGATTTGAAAAAAAATAGGCTACATTTCCATTTTTGAGATTCAGTAGGGCTGCCAAATGTGGTGGCAAGCTACCAACTCTTTAATAGCCTAGTTCTCTACAAGACATATCACTAATCTTAATTAAGACCCACAAATGAAAGCACATGCAGATTTTCAACCTCACCAAAACGCAGTTTTCCTGGCTATAGTTATATAAACTTTGGAATTAGTCTCAAATGAATTAAGATTCTTTTCTTGTCACTTATTAAATTGCTCTTCACAGAGGACATGTTATTGACCACCTTCCTCTGTGGTGCAATAATGAGTTTTGCACGAGGAAATAACTCCTACTTGCACAGAAAGCATGAAAATATCATCATTATGGGATGCTCAGTGACAGCAAACACAGTGCTGGCAATAAATATCTGTAAAGGTTTCAAAGTAAGTTTCATTTTGGTTGGTACATGCCTCCAAAAAAAAAATCTTTCCTTCACACCATTCAAACTTGATTAGGGTTCTCACCTCCTCTAGCACAGTCACTTTGGGATGATCAGGCTATGATTCATATATATGTTATTCACCACTTTATATTGCAATGTTTTATTATTATCCACATTTATGCACAGTACATTAATTATTTAGCATCCAATAGTCTCCTCATTCTGCCAGGTACTGTACAAACAGTGCACAAAGGATCTGCCCTGAAGAACTTGCATCTTAAATAGACCACAAAGACCGTGAGTGGGAGGAGAACTAGAGTTGAAGAGACTAGGATATGCAGATTCCTACTCCACTAGACCACACTGCCCCCTCATCTTTTCCTCCACATAACAGCTACAAAAAGTTAATCACAGATACAGATATTTTCAACCAACTAGGAAGACTAGAAAGACAAGTAAGCACTAACAAATTGTAGTTTGTTTGAGTTTTGTTCTGTTTTGTTTAGATACATAAGCAAGTAAAGTTTACAGAGAACTATTTACAAATTGCCGTTTCATCTGCAATGATACCAAACTAGAAATGATGCAAAGAACCTTCAACTAATGCACAATACAAAAATTTCCCAAATCCCTCTCCTCACACGAGTTGACCCTTGTTCTTCTCCCATTCATGTTTTGGGTTGTTTAAGTGACTAAGATCATTTGAGCAATCATGGGTGTTTTTAAAAGTATTTTTCTGGCCTTTATTTATTAACTTCAATATGTAAAAGACAGATAGGGTTGATGTTTAACTTAGGAATCAATGGCTCTTCATACTCTTCCTATATCTGTCAACTCTTTGCCCACCTCAGTCTACGAACATATTTCCAGTCTGCCAACAAATCATATGATTTTGATCTTATCTTGAGATCTATTTCAATTAGTCACCGTTCGCACATTAACATCTATAACATAACGTGGCATGTCCAATGGAACACAGATATGGTTAAAAACAGTCAGTTCATTCACCTCATGATACATACATTTTTTTTCAGACTTCAGCCTCTCTCATGGGTCCTGCTGCACTGTTCCTGCTCCTGTTATGGGCTCTGTTGCTTCATATCATATAAATGGGACAATGCACCCGTAGTGTTAAAAAAAGGTGTCATAAGAATCGCCACACTGTGTCGGACCAAAGGTCATCTAGCTCAGTATCCTGTCTTCTGACAATGGCTAAGGCAGGTGCTTTAGAGGGAATGAACAGAACAAAAAATCCTCAAGGGCATGTCTACACAGCAGGGCTAAAGCTGAAATAAGCTATGTCAGTTGTGTAGCTTAAGTCAGAATGGTTTGTTTCTGCTTTTGGCGTTGTCTGCATAGCAGAAAGTCCAAGTTAGAGCACTCTTCTTGTGACTTCCCTTACTCCTCCTAAAATGAGGGTTAAAGGAGTCGGAGTAAGAAGTCCTCCAGCTTGACGTTATTTTGACTTTATGTCAAAATAACTGCTTGCTGTGTAGATGCGGACTATGTTATTTCGGAATAACTGACATCTCGCTGCTGTGTAGATATAATGTCAGTGACCCATCCCCTGTCACACATTCCCAGCTCCTGGCAAACAGAGATGCACTGGAGGATGGCTTCGGGTAGTCAGCTTTGATGATGACATTACCCATGTAAAGGTAGTTGTGCAGTGTAATGACAAGCTGATTCTCTGTGATAATGACTAAATAAATACGATCCTCAAATGCAGATGGTCATTTGGTCATCTCTTTCCTTCCTCCTCTGGGAGAAGGGAAAAGTGGGTCTTATTTTACAAAGGCGATATTGAAAACAATTAGATCCTCTTAATGATGTGTTATCAAGGCTTTTTCTTTACAGTGTAACTACTGATAATAAGAACAGTAAGAACAGTGCAGTACATGTGATTATAATGAAAATACATGCATCCTTTTTTCCTCATTGTATCCATTGTGTTTTAGAGCTCTAGGACAGCAGTCTATAGTATGTTTATGTGAGCAGATGTTTAGGCAGAGCAATAACCCACTGCAAACATGAGGAACTGACAGCCTAACAAAGTTCAGCTTAATCAGTTCATTCATATCCACATTTTTTTATTAAAAATATGATCTGTATGAAAGTCTATAATGAATATCACACTGCATCTCACTTTTCAGCCAGCTGTAGCATGGAAGTCTCAAAAAGGCTTAGTGTTGTCTTAACTGGGCTCACTGGAAGTTACCATTTACTCCAGTAAGAACAGAGTTCTGCTTATGCAGAGCCCTTCTGAAAACCCAATCCCTCACTATTTAGAGTTTTTTAATTTTTATCTCACAAATTTCAAGAGGGTAGATAATATGAATGTCACTGCTTTTGTGCTGGAGAGCCACTTTTTAACAAGCAAAGAATTTAAAAAAAAATGAGATTGGTTAGAATTCAAAAAATGTACCTGCTATCTCAAAATATTATTGACTGACTTTCTACTTCTTTCAGTTGTCTTAAGAATGCCATTTTAAAGCTATTTCTTCCTTTTAGAGAAAGGGTTGAGAAGTGAAATTGTTGGGGTTTTTTTTCAGACTGAACAGATGGTAACTGTGGACACTCTCCTGTTGTACATTGGATTGTCATAACTTGTCTGTGTTGAATTAAAATATCTTTTGTTGGTTTATCTTGAATATGAATCCTGTACATGACAGTTTAGCGCAATCAGAAGGAGCAGCTCATCAATATTCAGAAAAACATTCCCTCTCTCTACAGGCTCTTGCCTCTTGTGGTAGACACGTCTGGTGACCCTCTTTTCAAGATGTTTAGCTGTTTTTAACAGAGGCACTATTTCCACTCTTTTCTCCTACAGTTCTGAGCAAGGTACTTACAACAGGGATTTATAAACTTTTCCAAAGTAGTGACTACTTCAAAGGTAGATATTCAGACTTTGTTTGTTTGTTTGTTGTTATACTAGCAGCACCAAGATCAGGTCCCATTGTGCTAAGTATTGTATAAACAGAGTAATAGGACCATCCCTGTCCTGAAAGAGTTTGCCGCTTAAACAGAAGACTCAGTATAAGGGAAATAGTATAACACAAAAACAGAGTGAGCAGGGGGCTGGGTGGCTGGCAAATGCCTGTTAGATCCATGATTTTGGGCTGACCTGTTTGGTGGTTGGTTGGGTTGTACTGCCTAGGGTGAGGATTTGCTAGGAGGAGATTACTTAACGGAAAGACCATGGAAGGAGAGGGGCACTGTGTAAGGACAGGGTGAAGGGGGAGAATAAGGGAGGGAGTCTGCATAACAGATGGAGTGAGGCTGAGGTCAGGGAGGGGGAAGGAGGAAATTGGATTAAACTGATAATATGCATAGGGCATAGAATGTCCAACATGAAAAATATAGAGAGCAGTGAGATGAGATGATTCATTTTCAGAGTCCAAAAGGCTCTGCTGTAGAACCTGCTGAGGATGCTTCTGTGTGTGTTCCTGCTAGCTTGAGAGTTTACCTGACTCTGGGGGATGACTCTGTCATGGAATTTTTTTTTTTCCACAAGTCCACATGGCTCAGGTGGAGATAGGAGGATGCCACATCAGTTCTACTATGCACTACAAAGAAGGAAATGTGATTACCCCAAGGGTCATATGTAACTATATAAATAACTTTGTGAACTACAATGCCTAAAATAGAAGCACATATTTGGATACTGCAGGTGGAGATGGACCTGAACAACAAAGATACAGATAGAATAATAAAAATGTATTACTGGAATGGACCTTGGTAGCTCATCTAATCCAATTCACTGCACTGATGCAAGACTAAGTGTTATACAGACCTTCCTTCAAAGCTGTTTGTCCAACCTCTTCTTAAAGACCTCCAGTGACAGAAATTCCACAATCTCCCTAGGCAATTTATTCCAGTGCTTAACTACCCTTATAGTTTGGAGGTTTTTCCTAACGTCCAACCTAAATCTACCTTGCTGCAACTTAAGACCATTGCTTCTTGTCCTCAGTAATTAAGAAAAGCAATTTATCACCCTCCTATTTACATGGATCTTTTACATAATTGAAGACTATTATCATGTCTGCCCTTTTCTTCTCTAGACTATGCAAACGTATTTATTTCTATCTGTCCTTGTAGGACATGTTTTCTGGCCCTTGAATGATTTTTGTTTCTCACCTCTGGACTTTCTCCGATTTTTCACATCTTTCCTGAATATGGTGCCTAAAATAGGACACAGTACTCAAGATGAGGGTTTCTCGGTGCTTAATAGAGTGGAATTACTTCTCATGTCTTGCTGACAGTACTCCTGATGATACATCCCAGAATGATGTTTACCCTTTTTGCAATGGTGTTACGCAGTTGACACATGTTTAGTTTGTGATCCACTATAACCCATAGCACTGATTTTCTGTAGTACTCCTTCCTAGCAAGTCATTTCCCATTTTGTATTTATTCAGTGGATTATTCCTTCTGAAGTGTTTTACTTTGCATTTGTCCTTACTGAATGTTATCTTATTAATTTCATAACATTTCTCCAGTTTTCAAGATCATTTTGAATTCTAAACATGTTCTCCAAAGTGCTTACAACTCTTTTCAGCTTGGTATCTGCAAACTTAATGTACTTTCTATGCTGTTATCCAAAATCATTGATGAAGATGTTGGAGAGAACCAGAAACCCACGACAAATGGACTCAGAATGGGATAAATAATTCTAAATAAGAATCAAACTATAGTCATTACTGTTTCATGATTATGGCAACTAAAAGTGGTTCTTCTCCTGAAAAAAATATCGCTATAGTATCTTACTCAATGAAAAATACAGCCAACCTAAAATTGCTACCAGGGCTGCATTGTAGTGAAATCTATAGACTTAGAAAAGAAAAATAAATAAAATATAAAGAATAGAAAACAAGGTGAGAGGTGATGTTTTGCCTGTGAGGCCTTTTTCAGAATGAGAAAAAAAAAGATTAGCTGCAGAAACAATGTGAATTTTATCTCCCTGGTGTTCTGCTTCTACTAATAATCTTTTAAGCCTCTTTTCATATCCCACAGAAAACCTTGGAGCCATCATGACACCTTAAATCTTATCAGTCTCATATTTTAAAATACTGTGTTCTCAATCACATCTTTCTTTACAAATTATAACTATGTTTCTCTCCTGTTTTCAGAATTCTGCTCTCTGATAATATGACTGCTTTTCATGTGGTACTCTTCCAACTGCTGTGAAAACTGGAGGTTTAAATGAGCAATAGCATCTTTGTTACTGGAGTTTCTGTTCTAAGTTCATTGATTTGTGAACATATAGAGAGCTAAATCCATCCCTAAGGAAACTTCATGGATTCACAATAATGAATCTGGCCCATTTTGTTCTATTATGTTGTCATTATGTTAAAATATATGCTGATATAGAACACCATGGGAAAATAAAATGCTTAATCATTTAGGAACTCAATTCTCATTATTGTGTTCTATGCAGGATCGCTTCTGAATTTAAATTTTTGCCACAAGGTTTAAAAATAGCTGAATCTCAAAGGATCATCATGATCTAATACTATTTCAAGTCCCCTACCAAAAACATTAAGATAAAAATAACAAAAAGCTTCTATGATGTTAAAAGTCAGTGTATTTTTATATAGACTGAAGTAAAAAAATATTTTTGAAGAAAAATAAGAATTGCAATTTCTTACATTTCAAATGCTAGATGAGATTTATTTGATTTTCTCCAGTTAATTTTCATGGGAGTTACACAAACTGAAAAGCTGTGCATTGCTTTGAAGACTGAGAGGTAAATGTACGAATGTCTATGGGTATTGACTTACTTTGCAATACCCTATGGAAGAGATGCTGTTCGTTCAACTTTTCAATTTGTTATTTTTCATACAGGCTTTTGCAATTCATATTCCAGTTTAGAATCTTGTGGTTCCAGTTGTGCTGCTGGGTGAGTGGCTGGATTATTTTACACTCTGTGATATTAATGGTATTTTGGCAGGGTAGTTAGAGTCTTACTTTGAAAGCTCTTTGGGGAAGGGACACTCTTTTTGCTCTGTGTTTTTACAGTGTAAAGAACAATGAGGTCTTTGAGCTCCTGAATGCTACCATAATACAAATAAATAATAATACTTACACAGGTTAAGACCCAGCATGTACTTTTTAAAAATTAGATTTTCCTTTCCTTTAAGCGGTGGTTTCTTTTCACAGTTCATATTTTACGCTTCAGCAGACATCCTCTTAAAGAGATGCTTTTGAGTCATAAATTAAGAACTACAACTAAGTTGTAACTATCTGTTATAGGATTCTAAACAGCATGAGTGGCAGCAGGACAGACCTAGTTCAGCATATGCATCATGTGGTTCCACAATCAGGCAATATTAAAGCTCAGAAACAGTTAATGTGCCTGTTTAGAAACTCAGCTGAAGTGCCCCTTTCAGAGGTTTGACTTCCAAATGCATATTTTTGTCCCCTATAGTATGGAGCAATTGCACAGAAGATTGGGAAGGATTTGACCAGCAGGGAATGTGTGTCAGATTCAAATATAGACAGAAGAATTGTTCTATTAATACACCTCAGGATATGTCTACACTGCCAGGCTATTTTGGGATGCCAGAGGTATCCTGAAATAGCTACCCTACGTCTTTTGAATGCGTTCGCTATTGCAAAATATAGCAGACCTGCTATTTCCACATCCCTGTAAACCTCGTTCCACAAGGCGTAAGAGATGTCTCGAAATGGTGTGTTATTTTGAAATTTGGCTCTGTGTAGACATGCCAAATTTCAAATTTCAAAATAGAATTGAAATCAGATATGCAATTTGCGTAGTGCAAATTGTGTATCTTATTTCGAGCTAAGGGTGCAGTGTAGATGTACCTTCAGTCCTGACTTTAAATGTCCCTTTTTAAAAACTCTTAAATAGCAGCTCCTAGGTACATGAAATTGTGGGTTGGTATTGAGAGGTGGGAAAATGTCCAGTAACAAGATAATCTGCAGCTAAATTGATGCAGACAGACTCTTGAGCATGTGCCCTGTTGACTTCATGGGCACAAGAGTTTGAACATGTAGATCAGAGTACAGGATCAGATTTTAAAATTTTCTGTTTGGGACCCAAGGTGCTGATTCTGATGGCCAAATAGCCGTCTTTACCAAATCAGTAGCTAAAATCACTACTCATTCTTAGGAAAAGATAGGAACACTCTCAGGATTTCCATGGGGCAAAGAAAAATGCAGGTTCATCCTCCAAAGACAACTTTTGTGCAAAAGATTGCTTAAATCTATTAGCTGCTCTTTGATTCTAGAAACTTTAGGACCAAGAGGGATCCTATCAAAAATGCTGAAGTAAGAATTACAGTTCACCCACTGCCCACTAATACTCTGGTTGTTTGTAGGGATATAAGGAAACTCAGACCTGCATGTAGAATGAGATTTTTATTGAACAGTTGACATAGTGAGAAATGCATCTTGCCTTCTAACCTTGTAGTCAGATCATTCATACTGAGCAAAAGGAGTGCCTTTTTTCCTTAAAAGGTCCCATGTGGAGACTTTTACTTACTTATGTGCCAGCATTGTCAGAAATGTATTTATCACCTTTTTTAACACAATTTTTATTCAATTTTTTTTAAATTATAGATTCAAAGCAGACCTATTTTGTAAAAAAATAGGCATGTCTAACAGACAATTACACAGCTCTCTGAATCTCTGACTTTATGTTCATTCTTCACAAACTGTTCTCATCCAAAATCAATTGAAGTCAATAGGCCTCTCGTCAGCAACAAAAAGGAGGGTTTTACTTTTATCTGTAATGAAATATGGAAGCGTTTTATTTAACACTTAAGAAATATCCTGTTAAAGGATGTTTTTTCATGAATATTTGTATGCATGAGTATTACTTCCCTTTGTCTAATTAATAATTAAACTGTAATTAACTCTCCCTCATCCACTCAGTCCTAAGCATCATTTAAGAAGAAATTGCAAGTTGTTCTTTTGCTCTGCGTAATTACTTAGCGAAGATGTGCTAAGAAGTTTTTTCTGTTATACAGTGATATGAAAATACCAAAACCATGTTTAAAGTTTAACTTGAATAAATGTCAGCCAGTAATGTCAATTCACTTTCAATTCAACTCAACATCCATTGATGTATAAATTGCTTTGGGGTACCTAAGTCAGCTGAATTCGCTAGAAATGGTCCCTTCACTGCTTTTCTAAAATAAAAATCCAAATAGGCTAATAGTCTGATCAATTTAGTTTCCAATGAATCTACTGAAAATTTCTTGCTTTGCCTTGGTTAACACCATTTGTGTGTCATTTTCCATTTGATATGGACAAAAGAATTGAGGAATGAGGGCATATTTATCCCTTTTCAAAGCTAATGATACACTGTGATGAGGCAAAGATGCACTAGCTGACTACCTACTGCCTTTGTAAGGGGGCTGAGGAATATGATGAAGAATAGCTCTTAATATCCATTTTAGAAATATGTATATAAAGAATAACCATAAAGGTAGCCTGCGGCTGCCCTGTTAATCTCCAGGGTTATAATAGCAAGAGCCTGATTTGGATCTCTCTTGTGTGTGCATATGTCAATGTTAATTATTGGAGTAAAATGGGTGTGAGATTAAAGTTCCTTTCCAGTTCATAGCAAGCTCCTTCACAAAAATAGTAACCTAACATCACCCAATAAATCTGTCTCCCTGCATCCAGGAAAAGAGGGTATACATTTGATGACCTAGCTGTGATATATTCCACTTTTTTTCCAGGCAAACAAAAATGCTGATAGAAATTCTGAAATGGAAAGAAAAAGTCATCTTTTCTGCACCAGAATCCCACAGGTTTTCAGAAATATAAAACAAAACGATAAATGCATAGTGATCCATCTGTCACAGCACCCCAGAGCAGCATCTGGCACTGCATATTCTATAACTTTAAAACCTATATTTTTATGGACAAGTTCTTTACACATTAAAAATGAAAGATAGAAACAGCTATTTTTTTGTGAGGATGAGAGTAATTTATTAATGTCATACAGTATAATAAAATAACTAACAATGATTTATCTATGTTCACATAATTAACCTTAGGCAGCCTTGACAAGTAGAAATTAAAGTTCCTAATGTTTCCTTTAAAAACCTTATTAAAGTAATCAGCTGCAGGCACTGGGCAGAGCATTTCGTCTTACACTGGGAGGTCAGAATATTTCTGTTCTTTAAGGGCTACTTTCTAGTTAAATAGCTCTTCTCTGGACTGTCCATCTCTGACTCAGATGCAATTTTTACCAGCGTTAAGCCTAAGGAAATGTAGGAAATCAAATAATACTATAATATTTTTCTGCTGAGTCTACATCTACTAATCTATAGCCTTTTCTATATTGTATTTCCTTAGATAAGTGTCAGGGTTAGCAATTTATAGTATCCTGCTTTTTAAAATCTTGATGGTTTCATGATTCAAGAATACACTGTGGCCCAGGATGAAGCATCTCTGGTTTATATTGATAAGTCTAAAAATGCATAAAATATACCTATTGTATTTTATTAATGACAGCTTTGAAAATGGACAAGATACTAACCATATAGTCATTCAATGAACAGCAACTTTGACATTACTGGTTAGAAAGTTAGGTCCCTACATTTTGCTCCCATTGAAGACAATGACAAAATTTTATGTTTGTACACAGGTGTTAGATATATGAGGCCAAAATGTTCACGTAGTGTAATTCCATTAAAAGCAATAACACAGATTAATTTTACCCACTATTTTCATCTTGGAAAATGCACGACACAACCCCTATGAATAATCTAAACAAAGTCAAGACCATGAAAAGTGAAGGAAAACCACATTTTCTTTTTTGTTGTTCTTACTGCATGTTCTCACACAATAGAATAACTATATCACTTGGACTATGGGCTGGATGTTTAAAATCTATTTTGTGCCTCTGTGTATGTCTCAAAAAAAAGTAAGAAATTTTGAAAACCTGGGGAGGGGAAAGGAAATGATTACATCATTAGTTAAGTGCATTCATTTTTTTCTTTTTAGCTGAAGACTTATCATTCCAGCCACTATGTCAGCCCTACAGACTTTATTTATTTATTTTATTTAAAATATTTTTACCCTGTCTCTCTATTTAAAATATTCAAGACAGCTTACAAAATTTTAAAAACGCAATATAAATATATTAAAAAGTAAAATACAAGACACCAAGGAGGGGCATAAATCTTGCTAAGACACCTTGGGTACATCTAGACTGCAGGGTTTTTTTCGGAAAAATGGCCGTTTTTCTGAAAAAACTTCACTTATGTCCACACTGCTATTACATTTTTTTTTAAAGAAAAATCAAAATAACAGAGGGGTTTTTCTGACATTGGTATACCTATTTCCATGAGCAAGAAGCCTTTTTCTGAAAGAGCTCTTTCAGAAAAAGGCATGTGTGGACGGGGAAGAGGGAGTTTTTTCAAAAGAAGAGGCCTCCAGGAAAAAGCACAAGTGCCCTGGTGGCCACTCCGTCCACAGTAATCGCACCTTATATGCGAGATAGCGTCTACACTGAATGGACCTATCTTTCAAAAAAGCAGATTGACTTTTTGATGCGCTTTGGCAGAGTGGATGCTCTCTTTAGCAAGAATTTTTTTCGGAAGATCTCCTCTGAAAAAGCTTCTTTCGAAGGAAGCCTGCAGTCTAGATGTAATCCTTGAGAGGAGGGACACACATATACACACACAACTCACAACTTTGATGCTTGAGGAGATTGTAATCTGATCCCTGCACACTTGATTGACAAGGTTTAGAAATGCACCAACTTCTAAAAGTTTGTATATAGGATAGAATGTGATAAAGTCAAACCTCTAATATGAGAGATCCCACAATCTTGAGGAAAGGAGGAAGACTAGATGGAAATTATAAAGTGCAGAGATACGTACAACTGCAGCCTAAGTTTATATATGTGAACAAATTTTTACAACTGCACTGAACCTCAAACCCATTGTTTTACCTCAAGGTTCACCCTTGTTACAGTATTATAGTAATTTTCTGCAAAGCATGCCTGATAATATACCATTTGAAAACTTAAGATTTTGGTAAAATATGTAGGATTCTAAGATCCCATATTACAATGTTACCAAAATGTGTCCCAACATGTTCTGATCAGCAGCCACAAACGAGTACCTCAAAGAGAAAAGGTTAGTCAGTGCCTCAGCCAGTTGTCAATGAGATCAAATGGACTATCATCTGATTAAGTGGCCACTCTCTGGCATGAGAGAGGATGGGGGGGCGGGGAATCTACATTTTGACAAAGAAGCAGCTCAAGACTGTTATCCTATCTATAAAGATTTTCTGTCTCCTGAACATCATCACATCAGCTGGAGATGATTATTGTGCAAGAGAAAAGGCTATAAGAGGAGAAAGCAAACACGCCAAATAATCTCTCTTCCTTTCTCTCTATCAACAGCATCAACAATTCCTGAAGAAGAAAGGAAGGAGCATTGGACTGAAGGATTCAGCCAGTAAGAATGTTGGAATTTTTGATGAGAGAGATCTTTGCTTTGAATTCATTTAGCTTATTATTGTAGGTATTACGTGACTTTTACCTTTTATTTCTTTGTAACAAATTCTGACTTTTATGCCTCAATACTTGTGAGCACTTAAACACTATCTTTCTGTAGTCAATAAATTTGTTTTACTGTTTTATCTAAATGAGTGTGTTTGGATTGAAGTGTTTGGGGAACTATATTTGGAATAACAGAATTTGGGCATATCATTTTATATTAATAAAATGACAGACTTTATATGAGTTTATGTTGTCTGGGAAGGTGTTGTGCAGTACAAGACACGCATTTCTGGAGGAGGGGGAAATCTTGGTTTGGGAGTTTCCTAATGTTGCCCTATAATGTAATTCCAGAGTGTGGATAAAGCACTCAAACAATATAGCTGGGAATCATGTATAGGCAGGAGTGGTATGTTCTCATAACAAAGCATGTAAACAGCACCCCAGGTTGGAGAATTGAGGGGACACAGCTGTCCATCAGTCCAGATTGTGCCTTGGGTAATATCACATATTTACTCGTGAGTTTACAATTTGATGCAAGCATTTTGCAAGTCATTACCAATGTTACATTTCCCATCTAGTTTCATAGCTAGTTTAACAGCTATAAATCCTTAATTTTGTTTTAGCACTGTTTCAATTTGCCTCAAAAACACATTATAGCATAATCACAAAATAGTTTGGATTTTATTCTTCATAGAGATCAGACAGGTCATCCCCGTATTGTCATTAACAGGTATTCTCCAGACCGATGAATCTCGCTTAAAATGGGAAACTATGTGAATCAGGTATATTTTTTGTAGGAAACTCAATACCCTTCATCTCACATACATATAAATCTACAAAAATTATCTAGGTAAGAACAAAATTTTGACCATTTCAGTGTTCAAATGTCAGAAGTACTGACAATTACTGGATGCAAAGCAAAGTATTTTGTTAAAATAGCACTAAAAACCCACTTTATTTGAAGATGCATCATAAACTACAGGTCACTGTTCATTGCAAAGTACATCTATAGAAAATTGCTAACAATCCATTCTAATTTTTATATGCTGAGCTCTAAAATACTGAAAAGTGCTGCTGGAGCTGCAATGATTTTAGGGTGACTGGTAGTAAATGTGAAAAATCAGGATGGGGATGGGAGGTAATAAGTGCCTAAATAAGAGAAAGGCCCAAATATCAGGACTGTCCATATAAAATAGGGGACATCTGGTAACCCTGCATGAGTTTCCATTGCATTGCCTTTGCCCAGGGAAACAAACTAATGATTTGAATGAAGCAGTAACTACACTCTAAATATAGTGAGGATATTTGGCATTAATATCTCATTAATAGCAGCATCCAGCTTTATTTAGGGATTTTTATTTAGTTTTTGCATTATGGTTGACATTCTGGAAACCCTATATATAGTCCGGGTAACAGTGCTTTATGAGTAGGATTTGGATGGGACAAAAATAAATAACCCCTGGGGCAGACTTCTACTCATCTTATGCACTATAGAAAAGGCCACAGTGCTACCCCTCCACGTTTCTGTATTCAGGTTGCTGGATCTTCATGAGGGAATTTCTAATGAACTCTTACACTGATAGCCCCTGACTTTCCATATTGTGCAAATTTATTTGGCACTAGCATAATGTGTTCCTGAAGCACAAATACTCCATATACAGCTGTCCTGCCCTTGACTCCAATTTAGGGGGTATCATGGAATATCTACAATTGTGGTGTCCTTGAAGATATTCTCACTTACAGGGTGGATTTCACTATGCAAACATTACTCTGAGGGTGCCCTGTTACTCACCATACCTAACTCCTCACTCGAGACAATACTGACACATCAATTTACACCAGCTGATGGTCCATCTCTTCACATTTAAAATATGCTATGCAACCACCAGGAGGTTGCTTCTTCCGGGGACAAAGCATGAGAATATCTCGAATTCTGCTACTGATGATACCTGATGCTGTTACAAGCCCATCAGATGTCTGAAAAGATGCTGCCCCATAGAATATGTTCCATCTTTAAAGGAAGTGGTTTTGTAGGTGTCATCTTCCCAGACATACTCATCTGTTATCAGTAATTATCTCCTGTTTTTGGAGAAAACAAGCTCTTGAGAGATGAGATGAGGGGATACCAGATATTTGCATCTGTGTGTAAATATAACACATTTGATAAAGAGAAGATACTTTGGCTACTTGGAAAGCGTCTTCAATCTAAGGCTCTCGTGCTTTTTGCAAGATGTAATTAAATTACACAGCATCTCCCTGGGATAGAAAAATAGTGTTTACCAGTATTACAGCTGCATAAACTGAAATGCAGAGAGAGATTAAGTGACAGCTCAAGGTCATACACTACAGGTTGAAATCTGGGTTCTATTGAAGCTAATGACAAAACTCCTACTGGTTTCAACTAGTCAATGATTTCACCTACTGTTGGGATCAGGGCATGGCTCAGAACCCCCTGCTTTAACTAACACATGATACTGCTTTCCTACTTTGATATTCTGGTCAAGTGCTGATCCCGCATGCATCATCGTAGTTACGCAACATGAGGTGTCACTGATGACAACTAGTAGGAAAAACTTCACACTTTTTCAATCTTCACCTTGTTTCCATGGTTCAACAGTAGGAAAACTGTCATCCTGAGAGCTAACTATACATTCTGAAGCTTCACAGGGGTAGCCCAGTTAGTCTGTAACTAGAAAAATTTAAAAGAACAACAAATAGTCTAGTAGCACCTGAAAGACTAACAAAACATGTAGATTGTATCATGCGGTTTCGTGGGCACAACCCACTTTTTGTGCCCATGAAAGCTCATGATACCATCTACATGTTTTGTTAGTCTTTAAGGTGCTACTAGACTATTTGTTGTTTTTTAAGTTTTTATACATTCTGAAACTTTGACTGGCAAATGGGTAGGCAAAGGGACCAATTTCACACTTAAAATCACCTCAGCAAGTACAAGATCATACACACATTATTTTGGGGTAAGATTTCCCCAAAAAGGGAATTAGGGACACCAGTGTTGTGCACTCTCTGCTGATGCCTCAATTGATTTCTCCTATAGTTAAGAGCCTGACCATAATCTTTAAAGCTTTCTTTTGAAGGAGCTTAAGATTCAGAAGCAAAACATTATCAAATGAAAGCCCTGTCTTTGGAGTAGCTTGTCAGAAGATAGCAGAACAAATCCTAGTATATCAGGGCAAAACATGGAATATTAATTCCCAATTCCTCCACAGAAGAAAATGGAAGGGATTAATTGGCCCTCAGTCTCCAAAGAATTAAATAGCCTTTCAGCAAAGATTTACATAGTTTTTTTGTGACATAACACATTTTTGAGTGCTTTACCAGACATCCTGAACCAATATATTAGAAAAGATTGCTAATGAATGCAAAAAATCTAAATAACACTAAGCTTCTGACTTCATTCAATAATAACCAGAGTATTCAAAGCTAAGGTCAACACTCCATGTCTGAATCATTATGTTATAGCATTCATCATACAAATATAATCTAAAAGTGACTTAAAGGTGTCTTTCTTGGCATTCCTCAGTTAATGAAGTATGTTCTAGCTAAACCTTTTGCACTTTTAGTAAGTGTATGAATGTCAAAGAGACTCAACATTCCAGGAATGCCACCATGAAATAAACATGAAGGCAGATCGGAAAATAACTCAGAGGCAAAGTATGTTTTCAATCAATTTCTGCCTAGAATTCAGGTCAGAATGTTGAGATTGTGCAATAATGTACAGAGCACATTCCCATGCATGATTGTGTGAAATAATGTACATGAGCTCACAGACTGGTAATTACTTGCACTGCTTACTACAGTCCTAAGCAACTCAATGCAATTTTTTGTTGATGCTTTATCTATGATAGAGAAATTCTACTTAGAGCGAGAAAGCATGAGATTGTTATGGTTTATTAATTCTCTCTGCAGTCTTAAATGAGAAGTTGTTCTTCCTTGCACATCTTGCAAAAATTCAGAATAACTTCATGACATAGCATAATGGTAAAGAAGCTCTTTGTCTTGAAAGCAAAGTGGAATGGATTTCTATTTATAAATAGTACTTCTTTGTATTCAACATGAGAATTATGAGAAAGTAGTGGTTTCTCACTAAAGATATGTCTACACTA
This sequence comes from Pelochelys cantorii, assembly GCA_032595735.1. Taxonomy (NCBI): domain Eukaryota; kingdom Metazoa; phylum Chordata; order Testudines; family Trionychidae; genus Pelochelys; species Pelochelys cantorii. The sequence goes on from CM064327.1 coordinate 236,362,937, forward strand.
GGAAATTATTTTAAAATAACTTATTTGGAAATAGCAACTTCCAAAATAATTATTTCAAAATAGCGTGTCCACACTACAGGGAAGCCTCGAAATTAATCTGAGGTAGGCTCCCTTAATGTTGATGCAACTTAGAGCCCCAAGAAGCACTGGAGAGTAATTACTCTGAATAACTCTGGGGAGTAATTATTTTGAAATAGCAGCAGTGGAGCATCCACACTATTTCAAAATAAGCCTTATTCCTCATGGAAAGCAGGAGTTATTATTTTGAAATAACCAACCCGTTATTTCAAAAATAATGGGCTTGGTAGTGTTCAGGCACTGCTTGTTATTTCAAAATAAGGGGAGTTATTTTGAAATAACTCCCTAGTGCAGACCAGGGCTAAGATTGCTGTGGGATCATTTACTGTATGGCTAAAAAAGCAAATTAAAATGTGGAATTATCATCATTTTTCTTTGAAAATGACATTGATCTTGACTCCATCCTGAAACTGATCATGTAGCACTGTGTGACATTTTGTTTCTAAACCTGAAATGAATTAAAGCTTGCCTGATTTGGGGGGTTGTTACAAGCCTGAAAGTCAACTCTAGGTCACCAAATCGCATGATATTCTTATCAATAAACTAGGCAAATACAACTTAGATGGGGCTACTATAAGGTGGGTGCGTAACTGGCTGGATAACCGTACTCAGAGAGTAGTTATTAATGGTTTACAATCCTGCTGGAAAGGTATAACAAGTGGTGTTCTGCAAGGGTATGTTTTGGGACCGGCTCTGTTCAATAACTTCATCAACGATTTAGATACTGGCATAGAAAGTACGCTTATTAAGTTTGCAGATGATACCAAGCTGGGAGGGGTTGCGACTAATCTGGAGGATAGGGCCATAATTCAAAATGATCTGGACAAACTGGAGAAATGGTCTGAGGTAAACAGGATGAAGTTTAATAAAGACAAATGCAAAGTGCTCCACTTAGGAAGCAACAATCAGTTTCACACATACAGATGGGAAGCGACTGTCTAGGAAGGAGTATGGCAGAAAGGGATCTAGGGGTTATAGTGGACCACAAGCTCAATATGAGTCAGCAGTGTGATGCTGTTGCAAAAAAAGCAAACATGATTCTGGGATGCATTAACAGGTGTGTTGTGAGCAAGACACGAGAAGTCATTCTTCTGCTCTACTCTGCGCTGGTTAGGCCTCGGTTGGAGTATTGTGTCCAGTTCTGGGCACCGCATTTCAAGAAGGATGTGGAGAAAATGGAGAGGGTCCAGAGAAGAGCAACAAGAATGATTAAAGGTCTAGAGAACATGACCTATGAAGGAAGGCTGAAAGAATTGGGTTTGTTTAGTTTAGAAAAGAGAAGACTGAGGGGGGACATGATAGCAGTTTTCAGGTATCTAAAAGGGTGTCACAAGGAGGAGGGAGAAAACTTGTTCATCTTGGCCTCTGAGGATAGAACAAGAAGCAATGGGCTTAAACTGCAGCAAGGGAGGTTTAGGTTGGACATTAGAAAAAAGTTCCTAACTGTCAGGGTAGTCAAACACTGGAATCAATTGCCCAGGGAGGTTGTGGAATCTCCATCTCTGGAGATATTTAAGAGTAGGTTAGATAAATGTCTATCAGGGATGGTCTAAACAGTACTGGGTCCTGCCATGAGGGCAGGGGACTGGACTCGATGACCTCTCGAGGTCCCTTCCAGTCCTAGTGTTCTATGATTCTATTAAATGGTTTCTGTGACCTTTTGGAGTCACTCTGGGTTCTGGGTTCAGTTCTTCGTGAATGTACCTCTGTTGGATAAAGGTTATGGCAAACAGTATAGAAAATCAATTTTGGGATGTATAAGAGCGGGGCATGCACACCCAAAGGTATTTGCAAATGTTTGTTCAAATAAAAGCAGCAAATTCAGATGGTTAGTACTTGTGATCCCTTCTGTTCAGTAGCTGTTTGTATCAGAAAATTTTGTTTGCAAAAATGATCACAGATCACATAAGAGAGACTGACTCATACAAATATTTATGCACATGTATTTGTGCTGGAACAGTTTTTGGACCTAGCCTCAAAACTCTTTTTGGTTATGGGAACTTATCCAATAAGGGAAAAGAACCAATACTATGTGACATAGGCAACCAATCACACAGGACAAATAGAAAATTGTAAGCATAGTAAGTGCTCAAAATACTCGTCAAATATTTATATTTATATTATATTTATATTATTGCCTTATTGTGTTGGGCTATGTACTTAGTCCCAGGAGGCTCTGGGTGCATTTACACAACAGCTCAGCCAAGTGTGATAGACATACTAGCTCTGCTCAAGCTAGCATATTAAAAATAGCAGGGCAGCCATGGAGATATATATTCTGTAAGGATGCACTCAGATGGTTAGCTTGAGCCACCACCCCTGCTGCCAGAGCCAAACTGATATTTTAGTGTACTCAGCTTGAGCAGAGCTACCTTATATTTGTCTGCCTGCACTAGGAGGCATACTTACAGCTGCTGTGTAGACATACTCCTATTGTGCCCATAGACTGAGAACTGTCCACATGAAACATTTGTCAAATTATATCAAATAATAAACATGGGGGGGGGAGGACAAAGTCTATTTGCATACAATTCACAAAGAGAATAAATTATTTTCCTGTGAATTGTTCATCTATCCACATTGTTTACATAACTCCAAGAGAAACTTGATGGGTTCCCTCAGTTTTCCCTTTAATTTTTTCCATGTTTCTTCAAACCCATAGCTTACTGTCAATAAACCCAGAACAAATGAAACCACAGGAAAGATTCACCCCATGAACAAAACCACTGTATTTCATACAAGTATATAAATAAGCCACCAGATGACATTATTCATCCTGAGGCTGATAAGAGCCTCTGATCCTTAGTTCTTACCAATTTAAGGAAATTACTAAGTCTGCTTGGTTGAATTAGCTATGCATGACAGTGATGTTCCTTTCACTTGAGGCTGACCTCACATTAACCCCAGATGTAAATAGGTGCAAATGGAATATTAATTATTGGGCCAGATATACAGCATGTTATATAAAGTTATACGGACTGCAGTAAGTTTACACAAAATCATTTCTGTCATACTACACAGCTCCCCTAATGCAAAGTGAGCACTGTTACCACACGCTGCATTCCTTTCCTGTTTAGCTCAGCTCAGTTCTGTGTTTATGTTAATGTTAAAAACATTTAATATTTACAGAGCTTGGTGTGCTTTTCTATTTATTTATTTAACATTCCCAAAACGCAGTACAAGTTTTAACTAATAAAAAAGATTTCTCCTATACCAGGCTCTCATGAGGAAGCTTGCTAACTTTAACTGAGATAATGAAGAGTCTAGTAGCACCTTAAAGACTAACAAAACATATAGATGGTATCATGAGCTTTTGTGGGCAAAACCCACTTCTGTTTTGTTAGTCTTTAAGGTGCTGCTAGACTATTTGTTGTTCTTAAGTTTTTCCAGTTAGAGACTAACTCGGCTACCCCCCGGAAGCTTTTTAACTGAGATGTGATTATCCCCTAAATCCTCTAAAAATGATAAAACTTGTGTGATGTGGAGCTTCTATAGGTGTGTTGATGTGGCTTTTATTACAGATACTGTAATTAATAGAATTCCTCTCCCGGGTTTTCCTGTTCAACCCAGTAATTACATGTCATCTCTAAATTAAGAGGCCTTGGAAACAGTATCAACATGTTTCAGTTTGTTCTGATACCATGATGATGAATTTAATGTACAGATAGACACACTTATCTGATTAGTTGCTGTCTCTTACAGGTGTTTATCAGTGAGACTACTTAAAAACACTCCTGGCTTACCTGTGTTTGCAAAGGAAATATATTGAGGAAGTATGGACCTTAGCTACAATATCTGAAACTCAAAAGCCAGAGGAATGATGAATATTTAGCCATAGCTGTCTCATTTCTTTATTTATTTTTGTATAAGAATGACTGACAAATCTCTCTATAGCAAGGAATCATTCTTCACTGACAGATTGCTTCCACTTCTTGAAGATCCGAGATGAACTGAAATAGACATTTTAATCATACTAGTTCTTTTGTAATAATAAGATGGCATAACATCCGTCCTCACCTGCATTTGTCAAGTAGCAGTGCTAGACCTAATTCATAAATATTTATTTAAAAAGCACCGTATGCCCAACGCCTCCTGAATGACTAACATAATATGTAAATATCATAGATGTGTCTGTCAGGAAAAGCCTCATTACTGTCTATAGGATATGTGCTCATTTGTATGGTGCAGCCTGAGGGCTAGCTAAAGGATGGCCATCAGCAGCACAATTTTTCCAGTTTGCCTGCAAATGAGCAAATGTTTTCTTTATATTCTGCATTTCATATGCTCTCTTATCAGTTCAGCAAATAAGGTCAGCAAAGTTACATCCCTGGCAGGCAGGCATAGAGGCTGCTGGGCCACATGTCTTGAAGAGATGATTTGAAAGGTTATTATTTATTTTTACAGCTCCCCAAAGGGTGCTAGGCACTTTACATGACAAACGGAAAGGGAAAGGCCTTGACCCAAGGAGCTTATAATGGAACATTAGATGCAATTCAGCAAGTGGAGTAACGCCCATGATGAGAGAGAGGAAAAGAGGAGGAGTGTTACACAATAAGATCACCTGGAAGGATGTCAGGATGGTTCACTGCAGGCTGCACTCACAGAAAAGAGATGCAGGACTAAAAACAAAGCGACAGGACCTCAGCTGAGGTTAATCAAAATCGCTTCAGTGGACCTTCTTTGATTTACAATAACTGGTTTCTTATCAGTAAGTACGTAACCTAGCAATTGGAGGATGAGTAGGCTAACAGCCTGTGTGAGCTTAAAACCCAGTTATTCACTTGCCTAGATCCAGAGAAGTTGTACACAACATAGGCTGCAAATGTAGCATTTTCAAGTAGCTGTTACAGATGGGAAATTGAAAACAATGGCTGAAATTAGAGCCGTTCCCCAACTTACGGCCACCTCGACTTACGACCACCCGCACTTATGACCAAAGCGGTCATAAATGCAGGCTCCAAGTTACGAATGCGACCTGCGCTTACGAACAGCGCGGTCGCAATGTAACTCAATGGGTTCTGGGTTACGACCATTCCGAGTTACGGCCAAGTGTTTGGTCGGTAACACGTTCGTAACTCAGGGATCAGCTGTATTCTATGAATCCATAAACCATGTCTGTGCCTCAGCAAGATACCTAGAAATACACAGTATCAAGAATGGCAGTCAGAATGCCCTCGAGCAGTACTCAACTATAGCCCACATGCTGTATGTAGAAACCACGTGAAATGGTTACTGAATATCACCCTGGCCGATGACTGATGCAGCAACCTGACAAAATCAGATGGTTAAAACTAGAACATACACTAGATTGTTTCTTCTTTTTCTTAGCATAAGTGTAATGTGCCTCAGGTGGCACATGACGAGGATTTATCTTGGGATGTGTAACAGAGCGTGCTGAATCAGGCGCTAACTCAGAATCCTGTCACTCACATCCCCATGTGCCTTGAGTTCAGACTGAAAGACAGGCAGTTGGCAGAGGAAGCAAATTAATTGAATTGAGATGCAGCTAAGGGGCTAATTGAATGGACGCAGACTTCCTAGGCCTGCATAACCATTTTGGAAGAAAACACAGGAGGAGAAGCTGGGACCCTCAAGAAGGGCAGTAGAGGAGATTAGCTGCCATATCACCACCCTTCTACACACAAGAGGGCAAGGTGGCTACTGAGTATGAATAAAACACAGAGGTTAAGACGACCTGGAGTGGCTGTCAGTCAGGTCCCGAGGGTGTCAGACCAGAGAGATCCAACCTGTACTTCATGTTCTTTCCTACCTAACTGATCCTGAACAAGGGAATTTTCTAGACCAGGGGAAGTCCTCTGCCACCAGCCTCCCAGTCCGTTGACCCTTCCTGCTGCTTGCTCTGCTTCTTCCCTGGCCAGCCCCCCTGTCACCCAGCTCCCCTGCTGCCAGGCTCCTGGAAGCACCACTGGGCTCTGTGGTCCAGACCAGAGGGTCTCTCTAGACTACATGGCTCCGTCGACGGAGCCATGTAGATGAGTTTACGAGACATAGGAAAATGAAGCGGCGATTTAAATAATCGCCGCTTCATTTACATCAAAATGGCGGCCGCCTCGTGAAATGAGGTTTACTGGAGTGGTCGACAAAGGCTTCCCTTGTCGACCGCAGCACGTCCAGACTGCCCCGCTGTGCCGCCAAACAGCTGATCGGCACAGCATGGTGGCCATTTTGATGTAAAAGAAGTGGCGATTATTTAAATCGCCGCTTCATTTTCCTATTCTAGTAAACTCATCTACATGGCTCTGTTGACGGAGCCATGTAGTCTAGACATACCCAGAGAGTCCTGGTTTAGGGAAGTGCATCCTGTACTACCTGGGGCAGGGTGCCATAAAACCACCCCAATTTCATCTGGCCAGTCTTGCTAATCTTTGACTGTGATGCCTGATGGAAGGTCTGTAAGGGTTACCTCTAACTTTGAATCATTCTAAATAGAGGACAAGTCTCAGGAGGTAGCCGTATTAGTCTATACCTACCCCTTCTCCCCCCCCCCCCAAAAAAAAACAACTGAGGAATCCTGTGGCACCTTAAAGGCTAAAAGATTTATTTGGGCATAAGTTTTGTGAGCATTTGGCAAAGTGGTTTTTACCCATAAAAGCTTATGCCCAAATAAATCTGTTAGTCTTTAAGTGGTCAGAGGACTCCTTGTTGTTCTTCTTAAATAGAGAAGATAGCTCTTCTGTGTGGGATTCCTGGCTAGTTCTCTGGCTTCCCGGAGATAAGGATTCAGTCGTATATATCTAGCGAAGATGCCTGAGATGGTTTTTGATATCTGAAAGTGGTTAATCCTATTATCTCATTGTTGGACTGGTCGGCAATAAAACTGTAAATTCCTGAGTATTTTCTACACTGCTCATCAGATCTTTATGTCTGAATGCATGGACTGAACCATTGCTCTTCACACCTTTGCACAAGTTGGACTGAGATGAAGTGAGGGAGCTACAATGCCCCAGGACCCTTCAACATCATTCTGTTGCCTCCTAAGGGGTCACAACTCCACCTGAAGCCTATTTTTTTTTCAGTTGCAGCCAATAACATTGAAATGTATATATACACAGATCATTTTGATTAAAAAAATCTTTAATCTATTTCCTAGAAAACTGCTTTTCCTGTTTCTAACTGCTCCTGTTCCTGTGCACACATTCCAGTGTCTGCTTTGTTGCTTGTCTGATCACATCAGGCACTGACTCTGCACTTTTTGCTAGAAGTGTTATCCCTTTTCTTGTACAACCATTTTCACCTGCTAATGTAAGCACCCCTCACTGAGGCAAGATGGCCCAGTGGTTAGGGCCCTAGCCTAAGACTCTGGACAGAAGGGTTTAATTCCCTGCTGGGCCTGTCTGTATGATAGCACTTAACTTTCTGTACTTCAAATCTCCATCTGTAAAACAGGGCTAATACACACAGGCACTGTGTGAGGATACATACACACAGGATTGTGAGATGTTATGAGTGCCATATAAATTATCTTATATAGAACCGATTCTTCCTCTCATTCTAGTTTGGTTCAAATGTATAGTACCTTATCAATGTTATACTTTTAGGCCAGAGCTCTTTAGGCATAGGTCCTTCTCTTTAACATTCATTTTTAGCTATTTACTTGAGATTTTGTCCAGAACCATGTGTAGCTTAGCCATTAGCTCTACAGCACCTTACTGAAGCAGTCCCTGAGAGCTGATCACACAGTTAAACTCACTCTTATCTCTCTCTCTGATGCACTGCTGAATCAATGCTAGTGGTGATGCCATATTCTGGGTGAAATGACAAGACAGAAGCATTTCAGTGGACTGATTTGCCACAGACTAGCATACATGTCATAGAAATGATACCATAATACGACTTACAAAGGTGTTGATAAAACTCTGAAATCCAGATCCTCAGCTGGGAAGCTATGTCAACGTATACCACCTCCTGATCTAGACATATTTGCTTAAAGGGTTCTACTTTAGCAAAAGGCCCAGTGTGTTGGGGAAAGAAGTCTTCTTTTACACTAGGGGCATGGTACAGAGAAGACTTACATCTAGTATATAATGCTGCTTGAGGATTCCCTTTGCATTCAGGTGGCACAGAGCAAGCATAACAGATACTACACAATTTCCTTTCCTGGCCTCCACGTGTGAACTTAAGTTAAAATCATAGAGTTCTTGGCTCTCCAGTTCCTAAAGAGGATGGGAATGTTATGTGAGCCACTCAGTGCAGTGAAGAACTTCTGGGTCGGAGTTATTCACAAGTCCTCTGCTAGAGGCAGCAATGCTTGTATCTGATGTCTTTGTACTCCCACACCACCAGGATACAACTGGGGAAGAGTCAGTGAGACTGTTGTTTCCCCTGCCTCTGGATGAACTCCTGAGGTCTGTGATAATCAGTACGGGTATGTCTACACTACAAAGTTAATTCGAACTAACAGCTGTTAGTTCGAATTAACTTTCATAGGCTCTACACACGCAAACTGCTAGTTCAAACTTAATTCAAACTAGCGGAGCGCTTAATTTGAACTAGGTAAACCTCATTCTACGAGGACTAATTCCTAGTTCGAATTAAGTAGTTCGAATTAAGGGCTGTGTAGCCACTTAATTCGAACTAGTGGGAGGCTAGTCCTTCCCAGCTTGCTCTGGTGGCCACTCTGGGCCAAGCCAGGGAAACTCATCTGCCCCCCTCCCAGCCCTGGAGCCCTTAAAGGGCCACAGTCTGGCTACGGTGCCCGTGCCAGGTGCAAGCCTGCCAGCACCCAGCCAGCAGACCCTGCACCTGGCACAGCACGAGCCAGCCACCCGCTGCCACCCAGCCCTCCCCCTCTTCCCAGGACCAGGCTGGCGGCTCCCAGGAGCCTGCCCGGGGCCGCAAGAGGCGGACGCCCGCCTGGTCTAGTGCGGAGATCGTGGACCTCATCCAGGTTGGGGGGAGGCCTCCAACGTCCACAATCTCCGCACTAGGCACAGGAAAGTGGCCATCTAGGGCGGGATAGCTGCCAGCCTGGCCACCAGAGGCCACATGCGAACCCAGGAGCAGGGTTGCATGAAAATCAAGTTGGTCCAGTGAGACCCCCGACCCTGAGCTTAGAACATAAGAACAGCCGTACTGGGTCAGACCAAAGGTCCATCTCGCCCACTAGCCTGTCTGCCAACAGAGGCCAACACCGGGTACCCCGGAGGGGATGGACCAAAGACAATGGCCAAGCCATTTGTCTCGTGCCATCCATCTCCAGCCTTCCACAAACAGAGGCCAGGGACACCATTCCTACCCCCTGGCTAATAGCACTCCATGGACCCAACCTCCATGACTTTATCTAACTTCTCTTTAAACTCTGTTCTAGTTCTCACCTTCACAGCCTCCTGTGGCAAGGAGTTCCACAGGTTGACTATTTGCTTGTGAAGAAGAACTTTCTTTTATTAGTTTGAAGCCTGCTCTCCAGTCATTTCATCTGGTGTCCTCTAGTCCTTCTATTATGGGAACTAATGAAGAACTTTTCTTTATGCACCCTCTCCACACCACTCATGATTTTATAGACCTCTATCATATCCCCCCTCAGTCTCCTTTCTTCTAAGCTGAAAAGTCCCAGTCGCTTTAGCCTCTCTTCATATGGGACCAGTTCCAAACCCCTAATCATTGTAGTTGCCCTTTTCTGAACCCTTTCCAAGGCCAAAATATTTTTTTTGAGGTGAGGAGACCCCATCTCTACACAATACTGAAGATATGGCATACCGTAGTTTTAGATTTCCCCTCCTCCTTCTTCCCCTGGCTTCCCCCTTCCAGCTCCCTCCTCCCAGGTTTCCACCTCCTCTCTCCCACTCTCTCTCTTCCCCTCTCCCACTTCCTTTTCCCAGTCTCCCCAGAGGTTAATTCCCTCCACACACACCCTCAGTTTTGTTAAATAAAGAGAGTTTTCATTTTTGAACACACGTGTCCTTTATTTTTTACATCAGGAAGGGGGTTTAGGGAAGGGTAAGTGGAAGGAGGTGAGGGAGGAATGGGGCACGAGCCCCCGATGGGGAGGACTGGGGTGGCTCTGCGGGCTCCTCAGGGTGGAAGCTCTCCTGCAGGGCCTCCTGGATCCTGACAGCCCCCCCGAATGACCCCCTCGGATGGCAGCCTGCGGCAAGTGCAGCCGGGCTGATGGCCGAGTGCTGTAATGTGCCGAGGGTGGGCACTCAGGGCACTCCAAGATAGGACTGCTTTGCTGTCCCTCATCGAGGTAGACAAGCAAGCGGGGAACCCTGAGAACTGTCTGTCCAGGGTGAGGGTCGGGTCCCTTTAAGCACAGCCCTCGGCTAGCCTGAGGCAGCAGCTCCATGCTCTAAGTCCTAAGCTGATGCCCTGCCGGCACTGGTTCTGGCCAGCCTTAACTTCGGTTCAGGGTCCACTCAATGTGGACATGCTAGTTCAAATTAGCAAAACGCTAATTCGAACTAGTTTTTAAGTCTAGATGTGCTAATTCGAATTAGCTTAGTTCGAATTAACTAATTCGAACTAAGTTAGTTCGAATTAGTGCTGTAGTGTAGACATACCCTACAAGAATCCTCAAGGCTGATTTAATTTGCATCATGGACTGGGGTGGTTTTCCAGGAGTGAGGTGTACCAGGGCATTTAAAGCCCCCTCCAGAGCTGTGCTGGTCAGTCAGGGAAGAATTTGGCTCTTGCTGCTTCATGACACCCCACCCCATGTAAGGAAGCAGTTGAAATAGGCTGCATAGTGAGAAGCCTATGATTGTTCATGTCTAATCTGAACTGAGCACAAAACTGTGCCCTGCAATACATATAGGGTGATAGACTCAGCCCAGCACTCTGCCTGAGCAGGCTGGGTTGGGTACAAAACAGATGGGGAGGAGGGGGAGAGAAAGGGAGAGACCTTCTGGCTCTGGAACTATGGTGCCATGCCCCAGTTTCACTGCATCCTGAAGCAGTGCTCAATGACTGCAGCATGACCTTTCAAGGAACGTTCTCTGGAGCATCTGTGCAGTGGCACTGTTCCTGCCTTTCTCGTTTACAGGTATTGATGCAGCAAGAAGGCATAGTTATAGGACAGAGATCTGTCTGTGCTCAGAATAGATAAAGGCCACTGTTACATACTGAGAGGCCTGTCTTCTTTCAATAGCTAGCTGGTCAAGCTTATACTCCAGAGCCCCAAGCATCCTATCCAAGTCCCTTCAGAAAACCAATCCTCTTTCTCCAGTTCCACTCCTCATGCAACACTGTCCACTGACTACCCCTACCCAGAAAGCCTTATTAAAACTGGACTCTTCAGGACTCCCCAAATGCAAACCTACTCCGAATCTTTCTGCTTTCATGCCACAGAAAGATCATGGTTCTGCTTCAAGAGGCCCTCTGCAGCCAGTTTGCCCCTTAGTTAGCAAACTTTGAAGTAAAGAAGAGAAGCCTCCTTCTGCAGTCAGATGAAGTGGAAACCTGGCAGAAGGCTATTGTTTCTCTGCCTGGGTGAACCATGAGTAACAGGAAAGTAAACATACAGAGAAAACTCAAACACAAGGAGGTATCACAGCCAGAAAAAAAATCAATTTAAATGGTAAATATCAAATAATGTGTATTAAATAATAAAACAACTTCCATGCTAACACAGGCCAAATAACAGGGGTTTGATGCCCTTCATCATGTGGGTACTTGTGCTGAAGTCCATGGCACAATTTATGTAAGTAAAAGGCTACAGGCTGTAAGTCAATCATTATAAAAATAATATTGTATTCTAAACGCATTTGTAAAATAAGCATAATGATTCACAATGTAGTCCAATAGTCACTAAACTCCAGTGGGAGGTCGAATTAAGATATGCATCTCCAGCTAAGTTAATTACATACCTGGAGTCGACATATCTTAAATCACGTTTCCACAGCATCCACACAGCAAGAGATCAACAGAAGCAAATGCTCCCATCAGCTTCCCTTACTCCTAGTGAGGAAGAGGAGTACCAGCACCAATGGGGGCACCCTCTGAGTTCAATTTAGCAGGTCTTTACTAGCCCCATGAAATCAAACCCCGGAAGATCAACCGCAGCAGTGTCAATCTTCCACATAGTGAAGACGTGGCCTAGGAGATCTGGAAATCAACAGAGTTTCTTTGACTTCCATACTGTTTTACACTAGTTTACTAGGCTGCTTTAATTCCAATGCTCTCTCTATAGCCTCTGATATTTGATTTTTAAAGAAATACATTTATTTTAGCAAAGCAACATCTGTAATTTCTTCACAGCACATGCAGGATGCACTCAGAGTTTCAACTTTACACTGAAACACTGTCCAGAGTTCCAGATGGCCTCTGTTTCATATGTGCAGGGTCTGCCATGAATGCAGTCCTGCCATGATATGTAGCAGGTTCCTAAAAATTGACTTGTATCAAACAAACAAATCCACCCACGGGATTGCTTTGGCACAAAGTCTATATCTCAGTGAGAAGAGAGCCTTGGGAACTTCTCTGCAACACACAGCAACAAGGGAGTTGCCAGCAAATATGAACACATGATGCCTCTTCCTTCAGCAAATATCAGAAACTTCAACATTGTTATGTTTGGCTGAACTTCAGTCAGAGTTTGTTGTTGAAGATGACACCATTCATTACAATTTTAAATTACTCTACTAAATGTTAAGAGAAGAAATCAAAATGCTACAGGCAACACTTGAAAAAAAAAAAACCCTTCATATAGCAAAAAGAGTAGGGTGCTCTTTCCAGGTGTAAAAAGAGAAAAAAAGAAGTAAAACTAACAGCAACATACCAAGCTTGGGCTGAAATTTCCATGACGACATCAGATGACTGCTTAAATAACTCAGGATTTCAAATACCTGGTTGTGTTGCATAATTGCTTGAAAGTAACTAGGGTGCAGGAAACAGATGAACAAGTGAACAAGAGCAAGGCACACAAGAGAAACTGATATAACCATGCCAGCATCAGGTTATCTTTAGACCTGGTACTGTAATACCCATCCTGGCTTTCTGATATAGTGTCCCAGATAAAGAAGCAGAACAGCTTATCTCTTTCTTTCATTTTTTTCCATTCATATTAGAAAGAGCAGACACCACGTCAACTGTCAATACTATCTTGGCAACCTAAATACAAACATTTAAGAGTATTTCACAAACTATTTTATGGAAAAAAACCATAAATTGTCCTATGTGCTAAAAGGCTTTTCCTCTGCTATACCATTAATTGCACACAGTATTACAGATATATTTTAATCAATAAATGTGGTTAAATAAATCCAGCCCTATTCAAAACCAACTAAACAGATTTCATAAAAACTCTTCCTTGACGACTGTATATAGTACTAATCTCACTTTTGCCTCTCCCAGTCCAACAGATCCACCTTTGTGGCAAATCTGGGGCAGGTTTGCTTTGTGGAAGGTTGAGTGTTTATATGGATAAGGGATACTCTATATTGTCATATTGTGCAACATTTATAGAGTGAAAGGAAAGGAGTATTCTTTATATTATCTCCATCACAGGATGGCTAGTCTGTTACAAGTGCAGATTATTGGTAGAAGCTAATTTTAAGAGGAAATGTTCCGTACTATTAAAGATTGTGTAGGGGATAGATTTGTGTTAGTGTTATGGTTGGAATAAAAGGTTCTACTTAAAGGGAGATTGTATAAAAGACTCTACTGTAAATTGAATTTATTCCATTTAGGCCATAAGCAAACTTTTTAAAGGACAAAGATTCAAGTTTAGGATCAGTGTAGAGTTGAGGCCAAAGATATGAAATTTTATCTTAGTGGGTGCAGACACGCTTCCTCCAAACACAGCGGTGGCGGCCAATGAAAATTGCTGTAATGCTGTATGCAGATGAAAGAGCATGTATATGCTTGGGGTGAATGCCACTACAATGTTCCTGCAAGCATACGCTAAAATTTCAGAATTAATTAGCTTTGACTTTGCTTGCACCTCGGTTCTGTTCTCTTCCAAATGGGACTGAGTTTTTTCACAGGAATGCTCAAAAAAAAAAAAAAAAGATGTAAAGTGTCAGGATGGAGTATTTGCACCAGAATGACATATTTCATATAGGATGGGACATGGCTTAACATAGGGCAGTTCATAGCCCAAGCTCAGAGGCAGTTAAACAAGCTCCACAAGAGTTTGACTTTTCCCTCGTAAACTAGGGCAGTGCAATTACTTTGTGAGAATGTGATGAAAGAAGACTAAATGTAAACTCTGCACCCAGCCAATAAATCTCACAGAAGCCTAATTGGTCTAAAAATGGGCCTTGAGCTCAGCCTGTGTGGTCCAGAAAGGAAAAAGTTTAATTTTTTTAATAAAAGTTGCTCCTCATACTTATCTGTTACCTTTTCCTGAGAGATACAAAATCCCAGTGCTTTCCTCAGCCCCTTCTCTGGCTTAAAAATATGCTCATCCATTCAGACAATGTGATTTTGACTAATCACAACTAAGACCCACAGTGCATATTTTTGCATATCAAGTATGAAACACATGCAACAAAATATTCTAAATATTCATGGCAAAACAACATGCACATACATACAAACCATGAATTAGAAACATCACTTGACAAGAGATTACAGCTCAGTTTTCTAAAACAGAACAGAGACTTTACTGAATTAAAACAAGCTATGTAGATGTCCTACCTCTTCATTTCTGGGGCGGGGGGGAAGCAGGTGGTAGAAGACATTAAGCTGGCAGGGCATTGGCTCAGAATCCATAAATAAGTAGAATTATAGATACAAATATCAAAAGAAAAAAATCATACTGAAGTCTGATATAGGTCAGAACTGGATTTTTTTCTTTTTAAAGGCTCTGCCTTATGCAACCACAGGGAGCTATCTAGCAAGCAAAATAGAGTGGATTTTTTTAAAGGTAGGTGTACAAGGGAGTACTTTACCTCTGGTCTTATGAGGTGGTAAAATTTTGAAACATTATAATCTCTATCAGAAAAAATGTGATACATGAAAAGCAGGTTTATATTAGAGAGGATTTATGAAATGAGATTAGTATCATATTGAATGATAATTGCATAATAGCCATTCCAGTTGCTAGCAATCACTAAGATCTTTTGGATGCTGGAATTGTTAGAATTATTGGACAGTATTATGAACTGACTTACATCCCATGTGATTCATTACCTGCCTGGAAGTTGCACATGATGCCCATAAATGGAGAATCTGGCCCATTGTCTTTAACATTTACAGACTGTGTTGGGCCAGTGTAGGACTATGGCTAGGTTCACATCTTTTACCACAAAGAAATATTGATATTCTGATTAAGACTGAGGGCCAGATGGTGTAAATTGAGAGTAATCCCACTGATATCAATGATTAATCTGCACTAATGTAAAGCCAGAAATAAATGAGAACAGAATTAGGTCCTAAAATCATTAGATTATATTACATATTCCAGGATCTTTTCAACAAGATAGACATTTTTTCTCTGATCTTTTTGCCCCTACTATCTTTATATTTGTATGACTTTTGGCCTTTCGTCTTATCCTTTAAACAGATCTTTTTACATCCTCTCTCCTCTTTTACTTTTTTAGTTCTATCTGATCATAAGAGCACAATCTCTCTCCCTCCACACTAAACTTTTATAATTTCTTTTATAGAGTCTTTTTGTAGATATACACAACGTGCCTGACTTAAAAAGAAGTCTCCATGAATATGAAGGCAGTATATTCAAGAAAAGCCATCATAAAATAAAAAACACGAGTCTAGTTAAACAAAAAACAAAAAAGCATGCAGAAGATCTTCACGCAGATAAGAGGCAAAGATGACATAAAAATAGAGCATTAGCAAGTTGCATAATGATTATTTGATTTGTTAATAAGTAATTAATAAATAATAATTATTTACTGAATCCAAGGATTTCCTTTAATATATGCTACACTGAATGCACCAGGAAGCAAGTGTTGACATGGGATCACCTCTAAAAGAACCCTATTAAGTCAACATGGAGCCTTAGATCAACTTTTCCCCCTCTATTCAAGTTTTGGTGTATAGTCCTGTATATTGTATTCAAAATTACCTCCTCATCCCTGCTTTGAATTACTAAACATAAAAAAAGTTTATATGAAGTACAAAATACACTCTCTCTAAAAAAAATCATCTTTTTTTTCTTATTCCTTGTTTTTTTCATATTCATTTTCAAATCTCTTGTCCCTATAAAATGCACTGGGCCTACATGTTACACTTTCTTATGCAAGTCTTATAGGAATGAGGAGGCAGATTCTATTGGATTGCATTTCAAATATTGCAAATATATTTACAAGATGCATATTTTACATAGTTTGAACTGCCTACACAATGAAAAGAGGCCCATACGTATATTCAAATGATATGCAAAATTAATGCCAAGAAATTTAAATTCTTGAGGTAACTAAAGAATATTTTTCCCTGATCTTAATTTCAAGTTTCTTGTATATTTTATATCACCACTAATGAACACAAGGATTCTGATTTTACATACATTTGATTTTTACTAGTATAACCTCATTGTTTTGAACAGTATTGTTCTTGATTTGCACTGCTGTTTTTCAAAAGGATTAATCCTGTGAGTTCAGAGCGGTTGCTTTTATTGCTCTTTTTAACTGTCCGGGAGGTATCTGTAAGAAAGCTCACATAAAAACAAAGCCCCAAAACACAAAACTAAAACCTTCTAGCATATTTAATAATTTGCTTCCAATAATTTTACATGACTTCTTCATGGACAGAGAATGGAATACAAGTTTAGCAGGAATAGTAAGAGGGGAAGAAATTAGATTCTTTTCTTACCAGTTCTGATAAAATGTAAGCCCAAATATTACATTTATTACAATAAAATAAAATAAATTAGAGCACAAACAGTGTACATATGTAATAATTCAAGTAAGTTCATAATTTGTTCTCAGCAAATAACCCTCTAGATAAGTAGACTAGGTTAGTGCTTCTCAACCTTTCCAAACTACTATACCCTTTCAGGAGCCTGATTGGTCATGCAGACCCCAAATTGCACCTCACTTAGAAACCACTTGCTTACAAAATCAAACATGAAAATGCAAAACTGTCACAGTGCACTGTTACTGAAAAATTGCTCATGTTCTCATTTTTTCTGTATTGACTTTGCTAGTGCTTTCTATGTAGGCAGTTGTAAAACTAGGCAAATATCTCGATGAGTTGATATGCTCTTAGAAGACCTCTGTATACCCCCAAGAATACACATACCCCTGGTTGTGAACCACTGAACTAGAAAGTACATGAATTAATTAAAAAATGGATTGAGAAACTTTCAACTTTTGTAACTAATATAAATTTGCACTACAAAAAACCCCCCTATTTGCAACCTAGAAAAAACAATACCCCTAACCAGCACGGTTACTGACACTCATAGCTAAGCACCAAAGACAGAAGTAGCACACCGAATACTTAGTCCTCTGTTCATTAAGAAACCAATGCTAAGACATGTGTTGCAGTGTTGCTGACTGCACTGGAGCTGAGATATGGAGATGGAACTTCAGTCTACAAAATATGCACATTTATGCAGTTCCACACCTAAGTTGCCTTATACCCGCATTGGATCCCTGATGATGAAAAGTGCATCCCTGGAGCTATACAGAAGGACTTTGATTGCCCCTAGAACTAGCATGAGAGAAACACCTCCAGCCTCCCTTCTACCGAGGGCACAATAAGCCAGCACAAGTTAAAAGAGAGAGAGAGAGAGAGAGAGATTGGCTTATGGTACATATGAAATCATTTAGCAATGGTGCCACAGTGCACATGTGTCTGAGGGTGACAAATGCAAAACGTTCAAGTCTTGTGTAAAATTCAATTTCACAGGTCTGATTTGCCTTTCACTCGAAATAGGCTATTTTGAAATTTGGCGCATCTACACAGTACCAAATTTCAAAATAAAACACTATTTCGAGACATCGCTTATCCCTCATGCAACTAAGTTTACAGGGATGCCGAAATAGTGCGGCTACTATATTTCACAATAGTGGATGCGTTCAAAAGACGTGGGGTAGCTATTTCGGGAAATAGCATTGCAGTGTAGACGTACCCTAATTCACAATAGGGTAAGACAGGGGAGACTCAGATATTGTGAATAGTCTATCCTCAGATTTGTGAGTCCTTGGCTTTCACAATACCAGCATTAGAATAACATGTCATGTCCCTCTGCCATGTACACTGGACAAACTGGACTATCTCTATACAGAAGAATACAGTGACACAAATCAGACAACAAGAATGGTAACATACATAAACCAGTGGGGAGCACATTAACCCCCCTGGACACATAGTGACTCACTTGCAAGTTGCCATTTTCAGGAAAAAAAACCTTCAAAAACAGACTGCAAGGAGAAACTACTGAGCTGGAATACATATACAAATTTGACACCATCAAAAAGGGTCTGAACAGAGACAAAGACTAGCTCTCTCCTACAATACACCATGGAGAGGGAAACTAAGGCCCGAGGGTTGGATGTGCCACCCAGGCTTGCCTGGATCTGGCTCCTGAGGCTTGGGGCTTCCCCTCAGCTTTGGGGACCGCACCCTGGCACTCCAGACTCCTCCACATTCCCCATGGGGCTGGAGCACACAAAATCTACTAGCCTGGGCATCCCTAGGCTCTGGTATGAGAGGGGAATGTGGAAGTGTCTTTCTGTTTCTCAGTTGGGGGCCACGTCAGTGAGGGATTGTTTGGTTGGTTTTTTGCTTCTCACTTGTGTGTGGCTCCCGACTGATTTTTCTGTGGGTCAGCAGCCCTCAGCCGAAAAAAGGTTCCCCACCCTGCAATACACTCTCACCTTCTCATCACTGTTGGAGGTGAGCCATATCCACCCTGATTTAATTAGCACTGATGTCATACTCCCATCTCTGTATCCCTGCCTTTCTTTCACTTCAAGATCTGGGGAAGTGAGTTGTATCTCATGAAAAGCTTATGTCATAATGTGTTAATCTTTAAAGTGTCACTGGACTCCTTGTTGTTTTTGCTGAAATAGTCATTTTCTTCTTCATTACCACTCTCAGCCCATCCCTGGAGCCCTCACTAAATTCTAAGGGGTCTGTGATGAGAAGTCCACCCCAGATAAGGCTGCATTTGCAGGTGCAACCCCCACAGCTCCCATTGGTTGCAGTTCCCAGCCAATGCGAACTGCAGAGCCAGCACTTGGAGTGGGGGCAGTGTGTAGAGACTGGCTACTCCTAAGCATAGGTGCCAGAAGGTGGACATGGAGCTGATTCTGGAGCTGTGTGGTGCTAAGGCAGGAAGGGACCCTGCTTTAGCAATGCAGCACTGCCAACTGGACTTTTAACAGCTTGGTTAGCAGTGCTGCCAGTAGCTGCCAGTCAAAACATGGGCACTGGCAACTCTACCTGAGGACTGCAGGGGTAAATCAGGTCTATTAAGATATAGGTCACTCCTGGAGGAAAGCCAGGGAGCACTAAGGTGTAATTTGCTGAGGAAGTGTAGTGGGAGGAGAAGTGGGGCTGAATTTATAAAGACAGGAAGTTGACAGCAGAAATAGACTGCAGGGAAGTAGTGTGCAGTTGCTCCCTGGGAGTAGGGAGGTATGTTTGAGACTACAGTGTTTGGTGGTGAAGTTACTCCCTGGGAAGAAGGGGTATGTCTACACTAGCCCCCTAGTTCGAACTAGGGTGGCTAATGTAGGCATTCGAACTTGCAAATGAAGGCCGGGATTTAAATATCCCGGGCTTCATTTGCATGTTCCCGGGCGGGCGCCATTTTTAAATCCCCTAAATTCGAACTGACTGCCCGCGACTACATGTGGCAGTCAGAAGTTAATCCGAACTAAGTCCTTAGTTCGGATTAACTTCTGACTGCCGCGTGTAGCCGTGGGCAGTCAGTTTGAACTACGGGGCATTTAAAAATGGCACCCACCCGGGAACATACAAATAAAGCCTGGGATATTTAAATCCCGGGTTTCATTTGCAAGTTTGAATGCCTACATTAGCCACCCTAGTTCGAACTAGGGGGCTAGTGTAGACATACCCAAGGACTCTGAGTTGATACATCTGATGGGGGAAGGGGGAGAACCAGAAGCTATAAGAAGGAGCTCAGGGAAGGAAAGCTGACCTGAGTTGCCAGGTATAGGGTCCCTAGATTGGAACCTGCAGTGGTGGGCAGGCCTGGGTTCCCCTACCAGCCACTAGGGAATTGGCACCATTAGGTCGGTGCTAGAGGAGACAGCCTGAGACTGTTCATGTGGAAGGACTTTCCTCAAAAGAGGAAATAATGTAGTGACCAGAATAGAGGGTCAAATCAAGAAGATGAGGCTGCAGTTCCTGGAATAATGGAGGGGTGGCAGAGAGAGGAAGAGACAGAGTGCCACATTGCAACTGCTGGAAGGGGTGTCGGCCTGGCAGAGCTAATCCCCAGAATAGGCAGGAGGCAGCCTGGGTTCATAGGGTGTAAGGCCCCCTCTCGTAGACCCAATTCTATGAGGCGGCCAGCACCCTCAACTCCTATTGTCTTCTCATTGCTCAGCCTCTTCCAAGAAGCTCTGTACTTCATAAGACAATCAAGAGGCTGATGAAGAATTAAAGCACTCTTCATATGGCATCTCTGCATCCTGCTCCTATCTAACATAATAATACTTCCCATCCCCTCACCACCAAGGAAACAATAATACTTAAAATACACTGAAACATGCTGTCATAGCTCCAAAAAGCCCTTATGAGCTAAGAAAATTCCCCCATTAAGCAGTGACAGACCCAGCACTTCAGAGAAACCACTGTCAGTCTTGACCACAGGACAGGATATTATTTCAGTCAGGTTTAGTCTTAGGACATATTGGGGGAAAGAATGTTATGGGAGCCTATTCCCATCATATTTCCACCCCATGCTTAAACCAAGTTCCCGGATCCCTCCCTGAAGCAAAACAAACCCTAGAACCTTCGGAGGTGCTCTCACCACTAACTGAATATATAAATTAGGCAGGGATAATGGAACAATGAGCTGGAGCAATCAACAGTGCTGGAGCAAAATATGTAGAAACAGTGTATGAACACTGACTGGGATTTTGATAAGTATAATGTATGGAACATTTTCCAGAGTATGACAGGTGTCTCTTTAAATCCAGACACATATCTATTCAGGGTTTTGGTGTGTTTTGTGTGTGTGTGTGTGTGTGATAAAACTGAGTTCATTAGAGAGCCTTTTTGTTGTCATTCAGGTTGTTAGCATTTTCATTATAAATAATACTTACCAAAGGTTTATAATTTGGCTGTAAAAATCCACTTGTTATTGAAACTTGGCATATGAAGGATTAGCATGTACACTGCCCAGAAACCTCTTTTCCACTTCCTAAATTTGAAAGACAAATAAACTGAGTCATTTGAGTTATGTGTATAAGAAGACAACTCATATTTTCAAACAGATTTTTGCACTCATCATGTAACACTAAAATGGGAGAGATCCAAACAAAACATCGCAGCATTCACTTTCGTGGGTTTTAGATGACTAGCTTTAAAAAAAAAGAAATATACTTTCCTTCACTCTTAACAAGGTAAAAATATCAGGGGACCTTTTTATGGAACACACACACACACACACACACACACACACACACACACACACACACACACACACACACACCCCCCAAAGGAGCTATAAGATCAACAGAAATAGCTATTATAGATTTTCCCCCAGTGTAACGGCTCTTTGCCACTCCCACTTTCAGTAGATGTGGGGGCAAATAGCCATAGTGTTTCTCAACTGTAGGTATTCCTGTGGGACCAGAGGTAACTAAAAGCAAGGAAGAATGGCCCTGAGGCTAGTCCAGCTTATGGGGCAGACTGAAAATACCCCAGGTGGCCTGGGCACAGGGGTAGTACAAATGTGATTGAAAGCCACCCTCTCTTACTCCTGTGCTGAGCATAAGTCAATCAAAACAGAGAACCAAGGCCATCAACTTCAAGTAAGAAGGGCATGCTATATCAAAAAATGTATCGGAGCTGTAGGCTGTCACTTTATAAGGAGTTTCATGGTCCTGCTTGCAAGCTAGGGGAGTTCTGTGGGGAAGTGTCATGGGTGGTAGGTAACATAGCAAGGGAAGGAATTGCCTTCTGAAAACTACCTATGCTCTGGCCAGCTGGGAGGGCTGGGGCTGCAGCGCAGCTGCCCATATAGCTGGGAAAGATTGGACTGTACCACCTGGTGGGAGGGAGGAAGCTACAGGGTCTGGAGGAGCTCTGGGGCTAGAGGCGTAGCCTGGGATGGGAGCTGGCTGCTGTGGTGGGAGGTGGGTTTGTGGAAAGAGGCAGAGCCTCAGGCAGAAGGGGTGGGGCTGGAGCTCACTTTCCCCAGCTGGGCATTCACCCACTGCCCATGGGAAGTGTGTAGACAGTCTCAAAAGCCTGCAGTCTTTGTTCTGTTCCAGCTAGGCTTCTCCAAGGAAGAGCTGGAGTATTACTCCACTTCCTAGTCAGCCAGCCCCTGTGCTGTGTTCACAGCATTCCAAGCCTGATACCTACATCAGATGTGGTAGGGTGTGGCTGACTGGGCCCACCATAGATTCTTATAACTCTTGCTTGGCCAGTGAGAGATTTGTACACTGTGTCCTACTTTTCTTTAAAACTGTGCCGGTTCTGGCAAGAGGCAATATCTATCAGAAATAGAGAATGAGTCTTCTGACAAAGTATGCATGAAACAAGAGATGAATCTTCATTAAGCTGAGAGAATCCGTTTGCGCTTGGATTCATGTAGAGTATTAGGATGTCAGTTTGAGAGTTTTGAAAGCTATGATTCTGGTTCCCTTTGAGTTCAACTCTTGAGCGCCATATGGTTCAAAAATTTTTTTTTTTCCACATTATATGGGTCCAAATGAATAATAACAAATACTGAAATTGGATCTAGTTGAGAACTTTTCCAGTGGCTGGTGGGGTTGCAGAACAATTTTTATTGTGTGTTCAGACTCCTATATAAAGCACTATGTATCTGAAGGGGATTACCCACAAGAAAAAAACTACCAGGTAAAGTGATGGAATCTCCATATCTTGAAATCTTCAGATCAAGTCTGGGTGCCTTTCTGGAATATATGCTTTAGTCATACACAAATTATTGTGATCTTTATCAGAGGAACTGGAAGAAGTTCTATGACAGGTCAGACTACACAATTCAATTATCAGTTTTGGACGTTAAATCTACAAAATCTATAAAGCACTAATCTGAAGTAGCTATTCTTATGCAGTTTCAGGAATTAGTCTTGACTTTGAAATGCAATGGTCACTTCTTCCATTTTATGTATTAAAACACCTTACATTTATCTAATTTTCTTCTGCAGCATTGATCACAGATCATCCCTTTGGTTCTGAAGAACATAATTCCACACTGTTGGTTACAGTAAATGGACGAGTGATACTCAGATCCAGGGCCGTCCTTAGGATTTATGGTGCCCTACGCGGGATTATTAAACTGGTGTCCCTATGCCTGACTTGTTCTTAGCAACACAAACATAAGCTGACAGTATTGGAAAACTTGCCACATGCACGTTATTAAAAACAGTTTAACGTAATGAAGCACGCTGTAATACTGATGGACTAGCACTAAAGTAGTAGCACTATAGAAAAATTCTGATTTATTGACAGAATGATGCAAATAATATAATTTTTTAAATTTGTCAACATTTTATTGGAAATTTATATGAAGAACCCTGTCCTCCTTCACCAGCTGCAAGATGGGGGCCAGCTGAAGGCCAGGGTTGGCCCATGGAGCCCTGCTCACCCCAGACAAACTTGAGGCCAGGCCCAGCCCATGCAGGTCCTCTCCCCCCTTGGAGGAGCCGCTGACAGGAAAGCAAAGCTCTGTCCCCCCGGGAGGAGTTGTCAGCACAGCATTGTCACCCTTGTAAGCCCCATAATCTCTTCCAGCTCCCTCCTGAGTTCTGCACCCTCTACCTTCTGCCCTGACTCCTGCTCCCCCACCTCCCTACCCTGAGCCCCCCCTCCACCAGACCCTGTGCCCTGAATCCACCCCTCCTGCCCTCACTCTATCACCTTCTGCCCTGAGCTGCCCCCACAAGCCTTCCAGCCCCCTGCCCACACATCTTAACCCCTACCTCTTACTAAGAGTCCCCCATATCTCTGCCCTGACTCCAGCCCTGCAACCTTATACTCCTGCTCTAACGCCCCGCACCAAACCCTGTGACCTCAGCCTCTTACCTCCTGCCTTCACTCCAGCACCCTTCAACCCCTGCCCTGAGTTCTCCAACTCTCCCAGCCCCTGCCCTCACTCCTGTACCCCCACCCCTTTTTATTCTAGCAAAAGACAGAAAACTTGCAAATATTGTCCACCAAAAAAC
Organism: Pelochelys cantorii; assembly: GCA_032595735.1. NCBI lineage: Eukaryota > Metazoa > Chordata > Testudines > Trionychidae > Pelochelys > Pelochelys cantorii. Next base: position 236,387,275 of record CM064327.1, read on the forward strand.
TATATCTGATGTTTTAATCACTTTCCTTCTGATATTAATACAAACTTCCTTTTCCCCTTCATTTTTGAAAAATTCTATCATTTAAATAAAGCATGTACATTTTCCTTTTATTTTGTAACCTCTCCCGCTCTCCACTCTCCCCCTCCCCTGAAATTACCTCTTAAAGATCCAGATACGCTCATAGGGACATAAATATGTAATCACAACATGCATAATATCTCCTCTCGAAGATTTTCTCTTTAACCATGAAGCTTAGAAATGTTTGAAGAAAACGGAGAGTGTCATGTAGTAACAGGACTGCAGGAGCTGGGGATTTACAGACCCAGGGCTTCCCTCACCCCAAAAACAACCCCCCCCCCCCACGCAAATTGACAACGAGATGGGGGCAGCCTTCTTCCCTCCCCCTCAGTACTGGGGGGGGGGGTGCTTGCCCCTCCCAGATCCCTGGCCCCAGCCTCCCGCCTGGGCTGAGCGCTCAGCACCCCCTCCCCCCGATCACTCCCCCGGCCCCAGACCCGCCTCTCTCCCCTCCTCGGTGGCAGCATCCACGTACGGAGCTCAAATCAGCTCAGAGGGAAGACGCCTGGGCTTCTCCCCTCTCAGCTGTACCACGGCATTTAAGCATGCTGTGCATGCGCTCCCTCGGCCCCACACAGTGCCCCGGCTGGTGCAGGGGAATTTAAAGTGCCGGTGCCTGGGTCAGGTTGTGGAGTGCTGGCGCCCTGCATATCCACCGCCAGCTGGCCCTTCGGCGGACAGCCTGCCGGGCCAGTCTGCCCCTCCTCAGCATGCAGCCAGCCAGCCAGCCCCCACCTCTCCTCCCCCGCTCCAGCACCTCACCCAACCCAGCCCTGCCGGAGGAGAGAGGGGTGCTCCACGGGGGGGAGGGAAGAAGAATGGTCGTTATGAGGCAAAAGAAAGGATACTGCCAGAGCCGCCCAGCCAGCCTGCCTCACGTCACGCCAGGGGAGAGTGTCACACAGGTGAGTTCCTTCCCCCACCTCTATCCCCTCCCCTTCCCAGAGACCCCAGCATCCAATCCCCTCCCTCAGACTGTGCTGCAGGCAGCGCATTCGGCTCTCTCTAGGACCCAGCAGCCCTGCTGTTGCCTGCTCACTGCTTCCCGTTCCTCCCAACAGAGTGGTGCCCCAGAAATACTGGTGCCCTACGCAACTGCGTACTCTGTGTATGCCTAAGGACGGCCCTGCTCAGATCTCTTCCATTACCTCCACTGTCTGACTCTTTTGCTCCTTTGTTTCCAGGATTTACATTTTTTGTTTCCTAAAATTTCACAGCTGTAAATTGTTTAAGTGTTTCTATTTAGCTGAACTGGTTGGTGGAAACCTTTGTCAGAAGCTCTAGTGCCATAAAGGGGAATGACTTTTCAAGTTCTACATCTATTCCACCATTCATTAGCCAACTCGTCTTTTTTAAAATAAAATCTATATTTCATCCACAAAATCTCTCCAAGCAAACAAACATTTTGTTTTACTGGAGATCAGTGTCGATGGCCATTTGCAGAGCATTCTTCTGCTTCTTTCCCATACGTGCTTTTTTTAACAACTCCTGGAAATGTCAGCCCACAGAGGCTCCATTTTCCTACCACATGAGATATCTTCCCTTAATTATGGAAATTGCACATATTGGGCCAACACTATTCCCATTGAAGTCAATGGGGGCTATGTCACTGACTGTAGTGGTGACAGGATCAGGTCCAGCTTGCAGTGGGAGAACTGAATTCTCTTTTGCTTTTATGATGTTCTTGCAACTTGATACCTCTGTTGCACTCTAATCAGGATAGAACTTTTATAGAGAGAAACTGAAATCCAAATCTGTCCCCAAGTTTCATTAGCACAGCTTTCTGCTTCGATCTTTTTATCACTGTTTAATCATGAACTCTGAATGATCATTGCCATGATGGAGTATCTTGTACTCTACTTCACTTTCCCAAAGCCTAGTAAAGAAAAAACAGTGCTTGGCTGCTTGCCATTTTTTAGCTTTACATAGAAGCTTTAACAAAAAGAAGCAGCTATATCTTTCTGCTGTTTTGCATTTGTCAGTCTTTATCTTTGGCACTTGACTAACATGACTGCAGCTCTTCTGTCCAGCTTACATAACTCTTGGTATCCAAACATGTGTGTATTACTGTGATGCTGTATGACTGAAATATGGCCATTTATATCAATGATATTACCGCCTTTGGACAGTTGCCAACAAAACTTGTCCAAGAGATGTCCAGTATGGTGTCAATGGATAAATTATGATTTGCTAAGTATGATTATCCTGTTTATATTCATGTATCATTTTTCTATCTGTGGGAAGTTACAAATATTGGCCATATACCTATATCACTATTGTGTTTGCTCCTGGGATAACATCCACATAAAATAATCACCAGTGTGGGCTTAGTCTGCCCTATTTTTCATCAGTTTGCCCTGAATCTGGCACACTCAACTGTGACCCACTGAGACACAGTGACAATTACCTACAAAAAGCACCCAATTGTCTATATAAAGTCAATTTCTTTGAAGAGGATTTTTGCAATGTATAGTGGATTTGGCTTCCTTAAATACCTATACAATAAATCAGAAGGGGCCAGTTTCAGACCATTATATGAGAGAGAAACAATTTTTAAATCATAGCCTAATTAAAAAATTACTCAGCAGACCACAACAATTCTGATCCATCATGTAGCTAATGCGCAATTTTCAAAAACTACGTAATTAAAGTAATTACCCAATAGAACTGATGGCTTTAAATGAGGCCTCTTATTTTCTTGGGGGTACTTGGTGCCCACATTAAAACAACCTGATTACATAATTTCTTAAGGACCTACTCTCCTCTATTTGTAAATAACATGCTTCTGTCCTTTCCTACATCTCCCTCTTTTACATTGATGTAAATTCACCTATTCATTGGAGGTGCCCCAGCATACACTTGGATGGGGATATAGGTTCTTGGAGCTTCCAAACAAACAGAAACAATAGCTAAATATGATTTTTTTCTTTTTAACTTATAAAACATTTCTCATTCTCTCTTTTCACTTTCAGTATGTTCCTCCTCAACTACTCACCAAAGAACACAGAGCAACACCTTTGTCTGACCGCCTCAGTGGGAAGCTTTGAGTTAGGGATAGGCTTCTTCTATTTTTTACCCTGTCACTATGCAAATTAATCTGTGTATGTAAAAGCCACAATTTTCAAATGTGGATGCACTTCCAATGAAGCATTGTCTAGGGGGTTTAGAAACATTGTTAATATTCCTTAACACCTAAGTGATTTAGGAGCCCAAATCTCATTTAGAAGCTGCACACTTTTTTTTCAGATGAACTGTTTAGCTTTGCATAGATGCTCTAGCAGGGAAAGGGAGCTAATAATTGATGATATCTAGAAGGCTGAGGGGCTTAATGTCTAATTTGCTTTAGTCCTTACTAAAAAAGTTAATGGGTAACTAGCAGCTTCAACACCAATATACTAACAATAAGGGGGAAGGAATGCAAGCCAAAATAGGAAAAGAACAGACTAAAGAATATTTAGATAAATTAGATATATTCAAGAGTCTTTGATGAAATTCACTCAAATAATTTCTTTAAGTACAAAGTACTTAAGAAACTAGCTGAAGCAATCTTGGAACTGTTAGCAATTATCTTGGAGAATTCACAGAAGTCAAGTATGGTCCTGGAGCACTAGAAAAGGGCAAACTTAGTACCCATTTTTTTAAAAAAAGAGGAACAAAGAGGAGACTGAGAACTATGGGCTAATCAACCTAATTTCAATCCTTGGAAAGATACTAGAACAAATTGTTAAACAATCATTTTGTAAACTGAGGATAATAGGAATATAAAGAATGTTCAGCATGGATTTGTAAAGAACAAATAGTGCCAATTTGTTCAAACCAATCAATTTTTCTTCTTTTACTAGGTTACTCACCTATTAGATAGGAATCAAGAGCTGTGACACCCTGATTTTCCTAAAGCTCGTGACACACTTCCACTTGACATTCCCATAAGTGAAGAGGGGAAATGAGGTCTAGATGAATGCATTATAAGGTAGATGCAAGACGGCTTGAAAGACTAATCAAAGATTAAGTACTGGGAGGGTGTTTCTGGTGGAGTCCCACAGAAGTAAGTACAAAATCTGGTACTAGTCCAGAGGTGGGCAAGATCCAGCCCACCAAGCCATTTGATCTGGCCCGCAGCCCACCCTGCTGCACCCACGCCACCAGGCCAATCAGGGCCTAGGGGCAGGGGAGTACTCAAAGTCTCCGTACTCAAAGTCTCCTCCCCCTGCCAAGGGCATGTGGCACCTAGAGGAACTGCCATCTGTTCTAAATGGCTGGCAGTTCCCTCTAAGACGCCACATGTCCCTGGCATGGTGGGGCAGGGTGGGGAGACATTTCATGCACTCCCCTCATTGGCCTGGGGATGGAGATGTGCATGAAGTCTCCTCCCCCTGCCAGGGGTGCCTGGCACCAGAGGGAACTGCCAGCTCCTCTCCCCCAATCCCCGCATGCAGTGCCTAAGGGAACCACCCCTTCTGCCTGAGGCTCTGCCCTTCAGGGGCAGAGCCAGCCTGGAGCCACTACAAAAACTGGTGAAGTTGCCGCCTTACAAAAATTATTTCCCACCCCTGCACTAGTCAATATTTTCATTAATGACTTGGATAGTAGAAAGTATGCTTATAAAGTTTACAGATGACACCAAGCTGTGAGGAGCTCCATGCCCTTTGGCGGATAGGATGAGAATTCAAAATAACCTTGACCAACTAGAGAACTGGCCTGAATTCACCAAGATCAAATTCAGTAAAGATAAGTTGACCTTTTAGGTGATCTGTTTAACTTGCTGAGATTATGGTGTAGCTGGTTAGGCTCAGACTGGAGCCTAGAGCCTATGTCCACAGTACAATGAAACAGCCCCTTAGCCCAAGCTCCTCAAGCCTGAGGTGATTTGTACAGTGTGAAGGGGTTTCACTCACCACCACAGCGTCACCAGCTATCTGTCCTGGGAATTAGCTCCTTCTGGCCAGCTGGGTGCCTTCCCTCGGGTGGTGTCTCCCCTCTTCCTGCTAGGCCACGGCGTCCTCTTCAAGGACACTGCCCTCCGGCAGTGCTCACGTCAGTCTCTGAGCTCCCCTTCCAGGGGTAGGTTGTTGTTTCTTCATCAGGCCTTGCTTCAGGCCTGGCAGTCTGGGGGCTTGCTTGGCCAGAGCTCCCCCGGCCCCAGGGAACCTCCTGCTCCCCCAGCAGCCAGACTCACTGCTCCCCGCTCCGAGCAGCAGCCCATCCTCTTATATAGCTCCCAGCTGGGCCCTAATCGGCTAACTTGGCCTCAGCTGGGGCTAAACTCCCAGGCCCTCCTCCGGCCTGGGGTTTGCCTTTAAAGGGTTAGTGCAGGGCGAGTGCCCTGTCACACACACTCCCCCTTAAGTATCTCCCGCTGAGGGCGGGAGAGACCCTGAGGGCCCAGCTAAGGCAGACATTGGGGCGTTAGGGTAATCTCTCTCCTCCTGTGGGCTCTCCACTCCCTGGAGCAGCCTACTCCCCTCTTCAAGGTTTTGGATCCCTACTGTGGTCCTCTCCACCCTAGCAGGGGTCTGGGTCTCCCCCGAAGCCCCGCCTGCTCTACGGTGGGTCCCCCGAATGGTCCTAGGCCTCTTGGCCTCAGCCATTCCCTGCGTGGAGGCTTTGGTCCTCACCACTCCCTCCTTTGGGGTGGGCTGGCCCTCTTTCTCGGCCACGCCTTTTAATATGTCCCTCCACACAGCAACATTCTCGCTCTCTGTCGGGGATGGGAGAGGGGAAAGGGGGGCCTGGGCCCGCCCTCACTCACGGGCCCCAGCCCAGGACCCTAAGGAATCAGACCGTTCACGGTCCTGTCCGGCTGGTGGGGCTTTTTGCTGAAACTTGTCAGCCCATCAACCAGATCCTGGGTCTGCCCTGGGCTGCTTCCTCTCCCCCTCTCCTCCTAGTACCCCCGTGGCTGTTCGCCCTGGGACCTGTCCGGAGGTCGGAGGCTCGACCGCACCTGCCCCCGTGTGTGAGGAGGGTGGGGGTCCCTTCTCCTGTTCTGCACGCCCCTCCATCCGGCACCCGGGCTCACCTGCCCCCTGTATCCGTTGGCTGTAGCCCAAAGAAGAAGGGGTTGTGGGACCCCTCTGTCCGGTGTCCGTCTCCTTCCCCTCCCTGTGTCCAGTTTGCAGTGGCATTGAATTCGCCGCTGCATCCGGCGCCGGACGCACTGATGTCTTGACTCCCCCGGGGAGGAAGACTCCACCCACCCCGCCAAAGTGGTCCGAGCGTGGCGCCGCCACTGCATCCAATGCCGCCTGACGTGCCGCGGCTCTGGTGCAGCCAACACAAAGCTGGTGCCCCGTTCTGGGCCCCCCGAACAGGATTGGCACCGTGGGGGCGCCAGTGTGGGACCGCGTCGTCCCGTCACACACCTCCCCCCTTAAGTCACCTGTTATCCCTTGTCCTTCACTTTCCTCAGCGTCATATTGTCTCAAAAAGAAATCGGCGTTCTGGTGGTTTGCCCTTGCTCTATGGGCCACTTCAAAAGAGTAGGGTTGCAGGGTTAAGTACCACCTCATCACGCGGGCATTGGAGTCTTTCATCATCTGCAACCACCGTAGAGGGGCGTGATCCATTACCACCCAGAATCTGCTCCCTAAAAGATAGTAGCGCAACATGTCAATTGCCCACTTTACGGCGAGCGCCTCTTTCTCTATCGAGGAGTACTTATGCTCCCGTGGGAATAACTTGTGGCTAATATAGACTACTGGGTGTTTGTCTGGCCCTTTCCCTTGAGACAGTACCGCCCCAATTCCATTTTCGGAAGTGTCTATTTGCACGATGAATGAGTGGACAAAGTCGGGCTGTGCCAAGACAGGGGTGTAGGTTAACCTGTCCTTCAGCATCTGGTACACTGCTTCACACTCAGGCATCCACTGTACCTTTTGAGACAGGGCGCTCCTTGTCAAGTCCGTAAGGGGGGCGGCTATTGACGCAAAGTTGGGCACAAACCATCGGTAGTAGCCCGCCAATACCAAAAACTGTCGTACCTGTTTCTTGATCCGTGGTGGCGGGTAGTCCCTCAGGGCCTCCACCTTGTCTACTAGGGGCTGTAGTTGGCCTTGGCCTATGGTATAGCCAAGATAAGTTACTTCTCGCTCGCCGAAGTGGCACTTCCTTGGATTGGCAGTGAGCCCGGTGTCCTGGAGGGCCCGCAAGACAGCTCCCACTCTCTGGAGGTGGTCGGCCCATGTCATGCTATGGATGACGATGTCATCGATATAGGCCGTGGCGTACTGGCGTCACGCAGTACTTTGTCCATTAGCCGCTGAAAGGTTGCAGCCGCCCCATGGAGGTCGAAAAGCATCCTCACGAATTGGTATAGCCCAAAAGGCGTTGAGAACGCCGTCTTCTCCTGTGAAGCTGGGGTAAGCGGTATCTGCCAATACCCGCAGGTCAGGTCAAGGGTGGATAGGTATCGGGTCCCTCTGAGACGGTCCAACAGCTCGTCTACTCTCGGCTTAGGGTAGGCATCAAACCGGGACACGCTGTTGACCTTGCGGAAATCGATGCAGAATCTCATTGACCCATCTGGCTTAGGGACGAGGACTATCGGGCTTCTCCAGTCACTGTGGGACTCCTCCGCCACACCCCACTTTACCATTCATTGTAATTCTTCTTGCACGGGCACCCACAACTTCCGGGGGAGGGGGCAAATCGGCTTGCGGACCTTCTTGCTGGCCTCCATCATGATATGGTGGTAAGCCGTGACCGTCCAGCCCGGCCGCTCGGTTAGCACTTCGGGAAATCGTTGTAAGAGCGCCTCCATTTCTGCTTTCTGAACTGGAGACAGGCTTGTCCCCACCTGACATGACATGGGGGGGCTGGTCCCTCCCCTCCTGGCCCCAGTTCTGGTGGTATGGGGTTGACCAATAAGCCCTCCCGCTCCTTCCAGGCTTTTAAGAGGTTGACATGGTAGATTTTGGTGCCTTCTCGGTCCCCAGTTAGCCTGACTTCATAATCTACTTCGCCCACCCTCTGTACCACCTCGAAGGGGCCCTGCCATTTCGCCAACAGCTTCAAGCCTTGGGCCGGGAGCAACAACAGGACCCTCTCCCCGGGCTCAAAGACCCTCAGCCAGGTACCCCGATTATAATAGCCCGCCTGGATAGCCTGGGCCAGCTCTAGGTTGGTCCGGGCAAACTCCCCTAGAGTGTGCAGTTTCTGTCTCAGGTTAAGGATGTACTGCACCGACCCTTGTACTCTGGTTTCCTGTTCCTCCCAGCTCTCTCTTATAATGTCTAGGACTCCCCAGGGTTGTCGCCCATATTGCAACTCGAAGGGCGAGAACGCAGTGGAGGCTTGGGGGACCTCGCGTACCGCAATAACAGCGCGGGTAATAATCTATCCCACTCCCTGGGGTCTTGCTCTACAAATTTCCATAACATCCCCTTAAGAGTCCGATTAAAGCGTTCTACCAGTCCATCTGTCTACAGGTGGTACATCAAGGTTCTCAGGCTCTTTATCCGCAAAAGCTGGCACAACTCCCCCATCAGTCTGGACATCACGTTTGTGCCCTGGTCCGCAAGGATTTCTTTGGGTACCACAACCCGGGCAAAAATCTCGATCAACTCTGACGCTAAGTTCGGGGCCGTAGTATTCCGTAGGGGCACAGCCTCCGGGTACCTTGTGGCGTAGTCTATTACTACTAATATATATTGGTGTCCGGCCCTTGATTTTTCGGGTGGCCCCACTAAGTCCATTGCAATTCTCTCAAAGGGGGATTTCTATCACAGGTAATGGTACTAGAGGGGCCTTTGGCACCCCTCTCGGCCCCGACTTCTGGCACTCCGGACATGAACCACAGAAGTCCTTTATTTCCCTGTATACCCCGGGCCAATAAAAGCACTGTAGGATTTGCTTTACCATCTTTTCATACCCTAGGTGGCCTGCCCAGGGGTTGACATATGCCAGTTCCATAAGCAGGCGTCAGTATCCCCGGGGGACTAGGAGTTGTCAGACCTCACTATCCCCTCCTCCTTCCCCCGTGACCTGGTACAGTCGATCATGGCGTACCTCAAAGTATGGTCCAGTCACTTCTCTCTCGTTTGGCTCTTTGGCCTTGTCCCAGGTGTGCTTGAATGTCGGGTCCTCTCGCTGTTCTTGGAGGAAGTCTCCCTCCCATAGGCCGAGGTGCAGGGGGATGCGTAGACCCCCGTCTTCCTCGGGGAAGGGCCCGGTTCTAGCATCCCCAGGGCTAGCTCCCGGCAGATTCTTATTAGGCCCACTCCATTCTTCGGGTCCCCCGAGCATTCCTTCCTGTGTCACAGTCGCCTCCTGGGCCTGCCACTCATTCATGGCCCTCCAAAACCCACTCCAGTCTCTCCCCAATAAGACGGGATACACCAACTTGGGGGCTATCACTACATAATACCAGCTCACCCGGGCGGCATCCATTATCTGTACCCAGGTGGTGGAGTACTGATATACATCTCCATGGACACACTGTACGTGCATGGGTGGTCCCCGCAGCCCTCTGCCTTCTACCAGGTCCGCCCTCACGATTGTTTGACTGCACCCGGAGTCCACTAGGGCTATCATTCGGCGGCTGCCGATGCTAACCTCGTGGAGGATTTTGCCTTCTCCTTCCGCCGGGCAGGCCCGCTCCCTGGACAGGGCCTGGGCATAGGTGCTATCCAACTAGGGGGAGTTCTTCTAAAAATGTCCTTTCTGCCCACCGTGATACCAGGTCCCCCTGAAAGGCCCCGTCCTCGCTTCCTTCGGCGGTGTTGTCCACGTCAGCGCCAGTTGCTGGGAGTTCCTGCATCCGCTGCCTCAGCTGCCGTCATTCCCTGCCTCCCCCGAGGTAACCTGCGGGAGGGGTCCATACTGTCGGATCCAGTGTTCTTGTTGACACTGAAATTGCTCTGACAGTTCCCTTATCAGCTGTAACTGCCACTCCTGCTGCTGCGTTGAGAGTTGTTGTAGCAGAAGCGACTGTTGCTGCTGACTCTGTCTATGCATCTCTGTTATCCATTCTAGCATTTGGGCCAGCTCCATCGCTCGACTTCCCGCTCGGGGATCCGTCTTTCCCGTGGGGGACTTCCTGCTTCTTCCAGGGAACAGGAAATGTGTGCACCGCCAGCGAGGGGAGCTTCGGAGAGGCGTGCCCCCGCTTTTACCCACAGCCCGACACAAAAAAACCACAAAAGAAAAAAGGAGGGAGGAGAGAAGAACCCCCCTGACCGCCTCCTATAGGAGGGCGGAAATCTGTCCAGGCTCCTTTTGTCCAGGGGTCTGGATCGACTTACACCCGCATTCTCCACCATCTGTGAAGGGGTTTCACTCACCACCACAGCATCACCAGCCATCTGTCCTGGGAATTAGCTCCTTCTGGCCAGCTGGGTGCCTTCCCTCGGGTGGTGTCTCCCCTCTTCCTGCTAGGCCACGGCATCCTCTTCAAGGACACTGCCCTCCGGCAGTGCTCACGTCAGTCTCTGAGCTCCCCTTCCAGGGGTAGGTTGTTGTTTCTTCATCAGGCCTTGCTTCAGGCCTGGCAGTCTGGGGGCTTGCTTGGCCAGAGCTCCCCCGGCCCCAGGGAACCTCCTACTCCCTCAGCAGCCAGACTCTCACTGCTCCCCCCCTGAGCAGCAGCCCATTCTCTTATATAGCTCCCAGCTGGTCCCTAATCGGCTAACTTGGCCTCAGCTGGGGCTAAACTCCCAAGCCCTGCTCCGGGCTGGGGTTTGCCTTTAAAGGGCTAGTGCAGGGCGAGTGCCCTGTCACATACGGGTAGCTAAAAGTAACACTGGCAGTGGCATGTAGGGCACATGTTGATACATGCTTTGGTGAAAAACATGCTGTGTTCAGTGTGGTAATGCTGGGAGCTGCTGGAGCCTTTGCCTGTTGCCTTCCTTATGCCAAAGTCCTACCCCAGTGCCAGTGACAAGGAAAGACTCCAGGGAGGCAGTGGGACACTATCCTGATAAAAACAGCATTATAGTCATAGGAGGACCTGCTTGGGCATATAATAATTGTGCTAGGGTTTTGGCATATTTGTGCTCTATTCACCTAAGCAGGATCTTACCATGTGCTGCTATTAATACCCGTACTAGCTGGGCATGCCGGGTGTCTGTCCTCAGCATATCACTGTTAACATATCTTACAAGAGTTTTATTATTCATTGTGTTTCTGTCACCATAATGAAGTAAGTAATACCAGGCAGATCCTTGTAATGGCCTAATTGACTTTGCAAACATAATGTGAACTAACCAAATAATCTTCTAGACATGGCAGAGTAAAATCCTTAGCTCTTATAAGAGTAACAGGGCTGCTCCTAGTAACAATGAAAGATATCCCATGTAAAGCTAGGCAATTCATATAACTGCACAGAAGCTTTTGGTTTGGAATAGCACTATTAGATTTCTGAAAAGCCAGTGGGGAGTTGTGAGCTCTGAAACAAAAACAGGCCCATTAAAACATTAAGTCAATTTCCAGGATTTTTCCCTTACTTAAGATGATCCCAAATGACAATATGCCAAAGGAAACAGTTTCATTGCAGTCTGAAAAGAAAAAAAAGCCCACATTAGTTAATGCAAAACATATCCTTGTTTTTATGGGAACTGCTCATGAGATGATAAAATTCCCATGAAAAAGATCTTAAAATGCCCCCCAAAAATCATGACATTATAGAATCATAGAATACTAGCACTGAAAGGGACCTTGACAGGTCATCAAGTCCTGTCCTCTTTACTCATGGCAAGACCAAGCACCATCTAGACCATCCCCGGCAGATGTTTGGCTTATTTTACAGAGACCTGTTTTTTTTTTTTAACTTTCCAGACAATGATGGAAACATTCAAATTTTTCTTAAAAACAAAACCGTCAGTGTACTTTGTAACATTAGAATTTATGTATTAATTCATTCAAGTATTAATTATTCTATTGTCACTGAGCCTAAGAGCCCTGGGTATGGACTGGGACCACATTCTCCAGGAGCTGTGCAAACACAAAACAAAAGAACATAAGAACAAAAGAGCAGTTTAATATTACAGTCACGCCATGCTATCTAAGCAACTTCCAGTTAAAAATAACTGTTGTAATTTCTTATTAAATTGTTTGAGTAGGTATTAGTTATGTTTACTTTTATTTGCTGGTAACCAATTCTGACTTTTATGCCTCATTATTCATAATCATCTTTCTGTAAACTTGTTTTATTTTGTATGTAAACCAGTGTGTTGGGATTGAATTGCTTGGGGAAATCCCATTTAAGATAACAGGATGTGTATATATCATATAATTAATAAAAAATGGACTTTATATAAGATTTTGTTGTCCAGGAGAAATGGACAATACAAGATGCACATTTCAGGGGGAGAGGGGAGTTTGGGACTGCGAATTTGCTGGTGTTGCTCTCCAATGTAATTTAAAGGCAGCTGGCTATAGCACTCCTGCAGGATAGCTGGGAGTAATTTCCATGATGGAGACTCTCAAAGCAAAGCATTGTGAAAGGCACCTGGAGTTGGAGAATTGAGGGGACACAGCTGTTCAACAGTACAGATTGTTAGTTCTGGGGGGAATTACTGCATTTGGAGGCACAGTAAAATTAAAGAATTCCTCCAGGACTGGATTATACCCTGGGTAGTGCCACACAACCCTACAACTTCAAAACACTTGTATAAATTGGAGAGGTAATTACTTAAAGTGTAATATGCTGACCAGTTTTCAAGATTTATGGATATGGGTTTTGCTATACTATACTGTAGAACCCTAGTGAGACTGGCAGCAAGATCCGAACCCAGCAAAAGCACTGAAGTATATGTTTGCCTTTTACAGAGGCCACTCTAGTTAGAAACAGATTAAGCAGCTGCATGAGGCAGCTGCATTTTGGGAAGCTACCTAGGATGGCAGATTTGGTCCAGCTGGCCCCACAGGTCAGAGGGTTGGAGACACCAAATCTGTCATTCTAGACCAGTGAGACGGCACCTAATGGGATGGTACACTGAAGTTTTGTCCAGAGTATTAAGATTGTCTTGAGTGTTCCCTGTACCTTTAAGCATGCACATTTTCCCTTTGAATTCAATTGGCCTCATATTAACCACATATTTAAGGGTATTTCTGGACTGAGATCAAATTTGGTCCCACACCTAAAGTCTTGTGGTTGTTGAGCAGTTTTCTGTGTAGAAGAAGTTCGAAAAAGTAAGGAGCCTGCAGATGGCTGAGTCTGCATCCCATGACCTTTGTTTGATTTGCCCAGTTTCCTCTTCCTGGGAATATCTGATGTCATTTGGGAAGGGTCAACATTCCTCATCCTTAGTCAGTGACTGTCGTTCCTTGTCCTGCCTTCCCTGCCTTTGTTTTTTGTTTCATTGTTTATATGTGATTCAAAACATTCTCCACTGCCTTGTACTTTGTGTTTCTTTAGAGCAATGCAAAGTGGGTGTAAAATGTCATCCAGTTAGAATGAGGGCATTTTATATACACTTTGCAAACATCTAAATGAATATACAAGGTGCAAGGCAGTGGTGACTCAATTTTAAAAGCTTTGCTTATGTTAAAGAGATCTTAGATTCTGGCTGCAAACTTTTGTAGACAAATAAGTGTTATTACACAACATTATAGGTACACAGGGCAAACCAAGAGATCAGGTGCTTGAGATAATATATTTTATTGAACCAGTTTTTGTTGGTAAAATAGATAAGCTTTCAAAGCTACATAGAATTCTTGATTGGTCCAATGAAAGATATTACCTCACCCACCTTGTCTCTCTAATATCTTGGAACCAACATAGCTTATAATACTGCAGTAGTGTAAATAATACAGTCCCCGCCCCCACAATGTTTGCAGCTGACCTAATTGAAATAGAGTTGGTTTTAAAAAGGTGAGGTATAATAATTTAGGAAGAAGAACAGGAGACAGAATTAGAAAATTACATATGCTGGAATAGTCCAAAATATAGAGTAAAACATTGGCTTCCTGAAGTCAATGGCAAAACTCCCACTGACTATAATAGGATCAGGATTTCACACATAAGATGCAATGTGTGTTAAGATCTAGAACTAATTGGAATAATGTAATTCTCCATTTGGAAACATTCTCATGAAAAATACACATTTGAGATCCCTTTGTCTTTTAATATTGAGTAAGCAGAGTGTGAGCTTTGAGGACTGCATAATATCAGAGAAAATAATTCCACAAACTAAATCATTTCCCCTCCCTTTCCCATGTTACACCCACAGTCACGTTGCCATGAAGTAACTGTACCTCTGAAAATCATTGGAATATCGTCACCTACACTGTCATCCATGCTAATGGAGCTACTATCCAAAGGACAGAAAATTCAGGGCTCCGTTTATGCTGCATCCTTCTTTGCCTAAGGAAAGAAGCTCTTGATTCATTCACTCAGTCTTGTAGCCACTTGTCTCTTCGTAATTTATGAGTATTCATGCAAAATGTAGTAACTGGTTAGCTACAAGCTTGGGCGAAAATGAAGTCTGCATGAATATTCTATGGAAACAGAGAGGAATGAAGAGTATCTCACAAACAAACTCAAAGAAGGAAGAATGAGCAGTGGTTTGAATGCTTCCTTAGTTGACTAGTGATAGAGATGCAGCCGTGTTAGTCTGGCGTAGCTGAAACAAAAGACAGAACTATGTAGCACTCCTCAGCTGACTGGCATTAACAATTTCAAGCTCTTCAAGGCTGTGTCTAGACTGGCGCAATCTTGCGCCAGAACTTTGCAAATGAGGCTCAGCGTGGAATATCGCCGAGCCTCATTTGCATAACTAATGAGCTGCCATTTTTGCAGAAGAGGCTCTTGCACAAGACGGAGCTGTCTACACTGCCCCGTCTTGCCCAAGAAAAACCCTCTTGCGCAAAGCCATTATGCCTGAAAATAATCAGCATAACAGCTTTGCGCAAGAGGGTTTTTCTTGCGCAAGACGGGGCAGTGTAGACAGCTCCGTCTTGCACAAGAGCCTCTTCTGCAAAAATGGCGGCTCATTAGTTATGCAAATGAGGCTCGGCGATATTCCACGCTGAGCCTCATTTGCATAGCTCTGGCACAAGATCGCGCCAGTCTAGACATAGCCCAAAGGTTTTTTGTTTGCCCTCCTCCCAGTTAGAAAGTAAGAGAACTGTGAATGGGGAAGAGTTTAATTTGAGTTCCTTGATCTCATTTGTGCCCCAAAGATTCAGCCCTTCCTTTCACAGGATAGTTATTTTGAGGTACTTCAGGGATGGTTAAAATATGGCCTAAGGTAAAAAGTGAGATGGAATCCTGAGTGCCTTTTATCTTTTATACAAAGATAATTATAATATACCAGGTGTGTATCTAGTAGGGTCCAGCAGAGATTGGGTCCCGGCCCAACACTATTTAATATTTTTAATCAATGAAGAAAACATAAAACCATCACTGATAAATTTTGCAGCTGGCACACAACTTATGGAAGAAATAAATAACAAAGACAGGTTACCAGTATAAAGCGATCTGAATCAATTTGTAATTTGGATCCCACCAAACATAAGGTCATCCATCTAGGAACAAAGAATATTGGCCCTACTTACCAAATAGGGACTTGATCCTTAGAAGCAGAGACTCTGACAAAGGTTTGGCAAATTTTAGTGCCAAACATGCGCTTCTAATGTGATTTTTGGATGCATAAACAGGAGTAAAAATTGTTGTTGGAACACTGTGTCCAGTTCTGGTTTCCACAATTCACAAAGGACATGGAGAAATTGGGGAGGGTTCAGAGTAATTTCATGAGAATACATAAAGGATTGGAATACATGCCTTATAGTGAGTGTCTCAGGGTAAGTCTACACTTTAAAAAAAATCCTATGGCAGTGAGTCTAAGAGCCCAGATTTGCAGACTTGGGCTCAGACTATGGCATTAAAACTTGTAGTGTAGCCATTCCCACTTGAACTGAATTTGGGCCTGAGACCCACTCCCCTTGCTGGGCTTCAGAGCCCAAGCTCAGCTCAAGTGGGAACATCTACACTGTTATTTTTATTGCCTTGGTGTGAGCCCCACAAGCATAGGTTTGTAGACCTGGGTCCTGAGACTTACCATTGAGGGTGCTGTTTTTGTTTCGTAGAGTAGATATAGGCTCTAATAAGCTCAGTACCTTTAAAGAAAGCTAAGGAGTGACTTGATCACAGTCTATAAATTCCTACATGGGGAACAGATCTTTAGTATTCAGGATGTTTTAACATAACTGACAAAGGTATCATAGGAGCCAATGGCTGGAAGTGGAAGCTGAACATGTTCAGACTGGAAATAAGGTGCACACTTTTAATCACTGGAACAAGTCTCCAGCATTATAGTGAATACCACATGACTGAAAATTTTTCTGTCGCAATTGGATAGTTCTCTAACTGTTCAACCACAGCTATTGTAATTGAAGTAGGAAGTAATTCAGAGATGCCGTATAACCTTTGTTATATAGGAGGTCAGACTCACAATGGTCATTTCTAGACCTTGAATTTGTGATGCACTAGCAATCACCATGGGCCAAAGCTCCAAGGAATCATGTCTCTAAATGCTCATGCCTTGGCTCACAAATCTTTGTGCATCCAAGTAAATCTGATTTGTGCATGCACATCTATATGTTCATTCATATCCCCAGCTTGTCCATAAATGCTGAGGGAAATACATATCTAAATTAGTGCCCACAAATGGGCATTTACACTTAGGGACACACATCTGAAACACTACCCAATGAATTCAAGTGGGACATACAATTATGCATGCCACTATACGTGCAAGTCTGGCTCTTGAGCTATGTCTACCCTGAATTTGGAGCGTGGATTACAGGGTTGTGAATTTGCAGAGCTCCCCAAAATGTTGCAGACTAACTACACAATGTGTAGGCTCCTTGCACCCACTAAAAGGTTTAGTATTGCTTGAAAGAGAATTGCACAAATACAGACAAGGTAACTTTTAGTTCATGCTCCCAATGCTCACTCAGGCCAGTTAGGTCACAATACCTGGAGGTGCTCTACAATTCTCTCCCCTGTAGTCCACAGCACAGACCTTCAATGTTGGTGGGTACACCTGCACCGCAGTTAAAAACTTGCAGCTGACCTAGGCTCCAGGAGTTCAGGCAAAGGGGCTGTTTCATTGTAATGTGGATATGGGCTCTAGGACCTTTCCCTCACGCAGGGTCACAGAGCTCAGGCTTCAACCTGAACCCAACCAGCTATACCATAATGGAACAGCCCCTTAGCAGGAGACCCTTGACCCTAAGTCAGCTGACATGGGCCAGCTGAAGGTTTTTAATTGCCATGTGAGAGCTGTGCTTCTGAGTTAACAACCAATGGGTTGTGATTGAAAACTGTTCCATATTATGGAAATGAAGAGTGGTTCCTGATAAGGTAACAGGTCAGCTTTCTGCTGACTAATGTTCTGGTGCCCATGGCTAACACAGTTGCCTGCAGCATTTGTGAGAGTATACTCACACAAAGGATGACTGTCTCAGGAAGGTTAATCTCATATAGGTATGTGTTTGTGAGACTCATTGTACTGGATATGTGCTTCTTATAGTTATGGGCACTTTCAGTCATCCATCTGGGGAGCAAAACAATAGCATGTGACTTTGGTCACCATAACATCAAGACATGAACAATTCTCTAACAACCCAAATGTGCTTCGAGGGGTCACTGAACAATTTTGAATAACAAACTAATCTGTTAAAATATAAAACCTGTCACTTTGCAGATAATTTGCAAACAGAAAGAGGAGTGAAATAAATCAAATGAATTATTCACTACAAACAGTTCTCCCTGCTCCTATTTTCTCTCCTGCAACCTACACAATCAACCATTGCCTTTCTGGGGATTTTATTAGTATGTGGTAGACTTATTGTAGAAAGCAAATCCACCAGGGAAGCATTATCTTTTACTGGCAATCTGTGATTGCTACTGAAAAAATGGCCCCTTACTTTCAAAATATTAATGTCTCAAGGAAGAATTTCAACTCTAAACTGCAGATTAAAATTGGATGCCATTTCTCTTTGCACTCTGTGGATATGGAGGTTTCATAATGACCTTATAATTCGAGGTTTTACATGCACCTTGTGCTGTATTACATGATATCTGAAGGTATTATATTTCATAAGGCTATTGTAGGATTTTTGCCATGTGTAATGAAAACTGTAGCCTTAATATAATTTATATCTACCTCCTACATCTCTTTTTTCCTCTAACAGAGAGACAAAGATGGTGTGCAAAGAGAATTCAAATCCACAACAATGCTGGAAAGAAACTGTGCTATGCAATTCTTCTCACCAAAAGCAAGACTATAACAGAGCATCCAGACTACCAAGCCCATTATTTCAAAATAAGGGGCTGGTTATTTCGAAATAATAACTCCTGCTTTCCACGAGGAATAATGTTTATTATGAAATAGTTATTTTGAAATAGAGGTAGTGTGGATGCTCCACTGCTGCAGTTTCGAAATAACTACTCCCCAGAGTCATTCAAAACAATTACTCCCCAGAGTTTTCTGTGGCTCTAAGTCAAGACAGTCCATCCACATTAAAGGTATGTCTACACTAAGCTATTTTGGAATAATAACTCCTGAAATAGCTATTTCAAAATAGCGTGTCCAAACTACAAAGCCCCATTGAAATAGTGCGTCCATATTGATTGGAGGTTGAATTGCATTTAAAGACTCCCAGAAGCACTCTGGGCAGGACATCAGGACAGCAATCACTTCCTGGAGGTGCAGCCTGAAGCTATCTGAGGTTCATGCTTAAAGGGACCCCCCTCTACAGTTGTGTCTCAGGCTCTTCACCTTTGCCTCCTTGAGGGACAGCAAACTCATCTTACTGTGTGCTCTGGTTGCCCTTGACGCCACAACACTTCTTCTGTGGACTGGGACCTGCTGCATAGCACTCACCACCTCTTAGACCTCATGCAGCACCTCCTGGTGCAGTTACTTCATGCTGCCCATGCAGCACTGCAGGAACAGGACCTGCAGCTCACTGTGGGGCACCTCCTCACCTCTCTCCATGTGCTGCTCATGCAACACAGCCCCTCTCACCCTCTCCCGCACACCGTGCACTGCCGCTTCTGGCACTGGATCATCATGGAGTGGTGGGATGAGCTGCAGTGGTACCAGAATTTCCACATGCAGAAAGGCACCTTCCTGGAGCTGAGCAAGTGGCTCACCTGGACTTTGGTGAGCAGAACGTCCCCCAGGTGGTGGTGCCTTGCTGCATCCTGCACAACCTGTGCGAGACCAAGGGGGAGAAGTTCCTGCCATGGGGGGGGGGAGGAGCAGAGGCCAAGCAGTTGGCTTGGGGTCTTGAGCAGCCATGGACCACTGCCATCCAGCAGGCCCATCATGGGACTGTGCGCATCCGAGAGGCCCTGAGGGAGAGATTCAGCCAAGGCCAGCTCTGACACTCTCCCTTGGGCCTCCCCACAAAGGGCCTTCGCATTGCCCGTGTGCCTTTCTTCCCCCCACTCCTCCCTTCCCCTGCCCTGCCCTCCCTTCCCACCTTCTCCTCCCCTACCCCTCCCTTGCAGATACAATAAATAGACTTTATGTTTTGCAAGAATAAACTCTTATCTTTATCTGGGGTAATTATAACTGGGAGGGACTGGGGAAGTGGCTCACCCCTGCCCTCTGGCGATGCAACACCCACATGTGACCCGCCAACCATCTCCTGGGGAGGAGGAGGAAGGGGGAAGAAGGAGGAGAAGGGGGAGGTGAGACTCAGGCATGGAGCTGGGACTGGTGCCTACCTTGAGAGTTCCCACCACTTCATGCATAGGGCCACTGGCAGCCACAGGGGGGTGGGAGCCTAGGAGGAGAAGCTGGGGGGCAGAAGCAGGAGCAGGAGGGGGATTGGGGGGAATTTGGGAAGGAGCGGGTGTGGCTGCTAGACTGCTCGATGGTGGTGACCAGGTGGTTGACAGCAGCGTTGTATGCCATGCACATGCTCTGAGCCTGCTGTGACAGCTCCTGCCAGGTAGTGCAGCACAGCTCCAGACTGGCATCCAACCTCTGGTCCTGCCACTCCAGAGACCACTGAAAGGCACACAGGCAAACAATGTGTTCCCGCTTGAGGTTTTCCTGGTGTCACCGGCACCTTTGGGTCTCACAGGGTTGGGAGGCTAGCAGGGAAGGTGTTGCTCATGCCCCACTCACAGCTGGTTCAGCTGTGAAGGAAAGTGAGAAGGACAGTCATCCCAGGAGACACAGTTCATGAAGCCTAGCCCTCATGTGTGAGGTGACACCAAAAGGTTTTGGTTCAGATGAAGGTGATGTGCTTTGAGCAAGGCCACCTGTAGCCTAGACAACACTGTTCTGCTGGGGTTCAGGTGTCCTGGGGAAGCTTTGCTACCCCTACATCCCAGGGACAAGCAGGCACGGGAAGGTGTCAGCCAGGCCAGGGACCTGCGGGTGAGAAGGGAGGATGGGGCAGCTTGCTCTTCTTCCGTGACATGCACATGCCAGATCTGGCAGTGGTGGCACCCCACAGGGAGAGGACTACTATTCCTGGCAGCGGGGGAAGAGGGTTTTGGGGGAAGTGTGTGTGAATCGCAGAAGTCACTTGCCAGAGAGAGTACTACTGGGGTTTTCTCCTCTTCCTCCCCACAGCAAATTACCATGCAGGGGTTCAGTGTCCTCTGCCTTGCCGTGCTTGCCTGGGAGCGGATGCTGCCCTGGGAATGCAGACATGTCTGTGTGAGGAACTACTGCGTGTATCTATGACCCCAGCCTCCTTAGTGGTGGCTTGTGGTGGGAAGATGTCCCACCACAGAGTCAGGAGTAAGGCAGGCCTATCCAGAAACCCTGTGAGCAAGAGTGAAAGATTCCTTTGTGACAGCCTCATGCAGCAGTCTGCTCTGGACTGGTGCTCCATGTGCATCCACATGCCCTTTGACTGCACCTTTGAAGGCTGTAGGGGAAGGGGAACTATAGAGTTCTGATGGGTATGGACAGAGTGGCCACCAGGGCAGCTGTGAGAATCCCTGGAGGCCAATTACTTCGAAATAACCACAGCTGTGCTGTCTACACACACACACAATTTCAAAATAACTATTTCAAAATAGGTGTTATTCCTTGTGAAATGAGGGTTCATTATTATAGAATAAGAAGCCTGTTATTTCAAAATAATGGGCTTGCTGTGTACATGCTGACCTTGCTATTTCAAAATAACGCTGCAGTGTAGATGAGCCCGCCCCTAAAGGAGCCTGCCTCGGACTACTTTCGAGGCTTCCCTGTAGTGTGGACATGCTATTTTGAAATTGTTATTTCAAAATAAATTCCTAGTGTAGAAATGTCCTAAAAGTCCTAGGGTGTAGTGCTTTACCCCACATGTATTACCACTGAGTTGACAGAGATTATGCACAAAATTAGGTGCTGCTCAACCTGAATAGGAGTGTCGGAATCTGGTCCTGGTGTGTCACAATATATCATATTCTCAGCTGGTATACATTGGCACAGTGTCACTGATTTCAATGGAGTTACATAGACTTCCACTAGCTAAGAGTTTGGCACAATTAAAAAGAAGATTTAACAACTGCTTTATTTGGATTGTTACTTTCAGTACATAGAGTCCTTGAACATGCGAGGAAATAAAAGACTTGAAGTGATCCTGAAGATCACCAAGCATATACCCCATTTAAGATTCTGGCTACATCTTAGTTTGCCCCTGCAGAACATTTCTGCTGAAGAAAAAAAGACAAAGAAAGAGAGACACACTCCAACCATAAAGTTCCAAATCCAAGGTGTTTAAAGTGTGGGGTTTGGTTTGGGCTCATCTCTTTTATAATTAATTCCAAAGGAAAGAGAGGAATTGATAAGAATGAAAAGGGGTTGGTGGGAGAATGACAGCACTGAACTATAGGTGTGGAATGGGGAAGCTGTCAGATCACAACTATAGTAGCAAGCAGGATCTGTGTTTGTAGGGTCACCAATGGTCCCTTACTACCAGGGGTGGCCCTTATTTTTTCATCTCTGCTGAGGGCTGCAGAAAGAGATCCCGTTGGTGAACGTAGGTAAATGCTGCTTCTTATTTAATATTATTTATTTACTGATGGTGATTATAATAAAAATCTGGAGGTAGGACAGGGTGGAGAAAACAGTTCCTTATTTTTTAAATACAATGTTGACAACCCTGGTGCAGGCTGAGTAGGTTGAGCCATTAGGGATAGATCTTATCATGCAAAAATTCTCATCACTCATAAAGAGAACATTACCTGTACTGCAGTGGGTGAGTTTCCCTCCCCCTCAGTACTTGTGACATAAGAGTACGGTGTCAGGCTCTTCCCTTTTAGTGTCTAAAGCAGAAATTTTTCAAATAGCATTGAAGCTGCCACTGTGCATTTCTTAAAGCAGGCTGGAGTTGTCTTTTCCAAATTTAACTTGGGTCAGGAGTGAACAAGGGGTCTGAGCATTCAAAAAAAAAAAAACGTGTGTGGGGGGCGGGGGGTAGAGCTGATTAGAAGACCAAGCTAGCTGGACTGGGAATATGCCCACCGTGTTTTTACTTACACGTTTAACTTTTCACAAGGAAGAAAGTGGCAATGAAAGAAGCACCTGTTATAACTAGAAAGGGCCCCCAGGTGAAAGATTCGGATCCTGCCACAGAGGATCCCAAAAATCAGTGAGGTACGGATCCAGCTTTTTTGCTTTGGCCAATTATAAGCCCAAATTCAGGAAAGCATATGTTTAAGTCTGTCACGAGGTGACATCTCCTTCCCCCTCCCGTGTGCAGGGATAGGACCCCGAGTCCCTATGTCAAGTCCCATTCACGTAGGGCCCACTGACCCAAAGTCAATAAACAAAGTCACTGGCCGCCCCTTTAGGGTAGGGCCTGCTGGCCCGAGTCAATAAACAACATCACTGGCTGGCCCTTTAAGGCAGGCCATGGATAGGGTGGGGCCACACCCCTGGTAAGGGGACCCGGGCCCACCCTACTCCACTGGGTCCTGGCCCAGGGCCCTGTGAGTGGCAGGATGGCGTGCCACTCCCTCGGCAGGGAAATCCCTCCAAAACGCACTGAGGATCCCAGGATGGGAGAGGCTACTCCCACCCCTGCCCTGGGCCACTTCCTACCTGTTCTGACGGGGCCTCTTCTCACGTACTCGCAGGGTCCTCTGCATTCACAGGGGCAACTTCTCCTCTGCGGGTGACCCCAGAGATGTCCCAACTGGCCCCCGTGCCTCCACTGGCTTCTCCTGGGGTCGCTGGCGGATGCTAGTCAAAAGCTCCCTTCCGAGGTCCTTCCCTTCCAGCCGCCAGCCCAGACTGAGCCTCTTCCCAGGCTTTTATAGATGAGCTGCAGCCTGGAAATGGTCAGAAGGGCTGTGGGGGCAGGGCCTCTGCAGCCAGGAATTCCTGGCTGAGCCCTGTGAGATCAGTGCGGGGCTGCTTCCCCTTGTCACAAAGTCCTATTGTAAATCACCACCACAGCACATCCTGCTGGTGTCCTAGGGAATTAGCTCTTCCAGCCCTGGCGCACCCCCTGTTGACTGGTGTCTCACCATCAGTTACCTATCTCCAG
This sequence comes from Pelochelys cantorii, assembly GCA_032595735.1. Taxonomy (NCBI): domain Eukaryota; kingdom Metazoa; phylum Chordata; order Testudines; family Trionychidae; genus Pelochelys; species Pelochelys cantorii. The sequence goes on from CM064327.1 coordinate 236,410,804, forward strand.
CACTACTTCAGGCCCCGTGTCCCTTCTGGCCCACAGTGACCTGCCCTCATAGTACTGCCCTATAGCAGTGCCCCCACACTCTGGGGTCCTCCTTTCCCAAGGAAGCCCAATCCCCTATCTACACCTTTCCTTGGTGACCCACTGCCAGTCATCATCTACCCTGGCTTTAGAGACAAACTGCCATTTGAAATGGCTGTTCATCATAGGCAAGGGAATATGGACCTGCGGCCTTCTCGTGCCCTGGTGCTTCCCTGCAGCTCTAGTGCCCCCAGGCCACTGTATAAGGTCTGCAGTCTGGGAGTAGAGTCAGGCCAGAGCTTTCCAGAACTGCCTGCCTTTCCCCAGCTCAGCTCTATCTCAGGTACCCTCCTAAACAGCCACATCCTTCCTGCTCCACAGCTGGAGCAAGAGGGTGTTCTCCTCCTTTCCAGGAACCCCTATTTATACTGCTCCAGCTGGGCCCTAATTGGCTGCTACCTGGCTCAGCTGACTGCTCCACAGTCCCAGGCCTCTCCCAGGGCTTGGTTTAACCCTTGTTTCACCTGGAGCAGGGTGACCGCCCTGCTACATCCATTAACTTCAATGGAATTTAAATATCTATTAAAAAACTGCGCTACTGTAACCCATACACCTAACTGGGTGTGTTGCACTGTCCCATCTAATAGGACCCACACCACTTACAAAGAGAAAAAATGAGCTTGCTTTTTGCTCATGCGGTAGAGGGTCATGTTCTAACCTCCAGAGGTCCCAGGTTCCATTCTGCCTGTGGTTGTTACACAATGACTCAAGCTTTCAGGAGTTAACAGGAAGTGTAATGATTGTAAAATCTTGCAATTAGCACCATTGCCTAAACCCATCAGTGTGGGAGTTAAAAAAAACCCAAGATTAATATTAACACGCCAACAGTAACATTCTGCAGCACTGAGATTTTAGGTCAACCTCATTTTAAAAGGATAAATAATGAATTGCGGTGCCAAATCATTCTGTGAAAACATAGTGTAATGCAACAGTGCTTTAAAAAAAATAGCACCCTGAGAAATAACAACAAAAATCTGTCTTTGATGAGTCCATGGCAACTTTAGTGTAATTTATCATGGATTTCTCCTCCCTCATATAAACAATGAAAATTGTTCCTTTTTGTCAGTTGAAATGCCTTCCATATTTAGGACTAATTTATGCCTCTCCCAAAATAAGTATGGAAAGGGCACTAGCAATCAATGCCCCCTAGTGCACCTACACACTGAAATTGAATTCATTGAGACCACTCACAGGCTTATAATTAAGCATGTCTTGAAGTTCTTTGCTGAACCATGGAATTAGTTCTACAAAACAGAGACGTGGCATTATTTTTTTCCTGTGGGAAATGTAAAGCCCCCTTGAGTTTTACTTTAGTTTTTTTTTAATTTCTATTTCATCAACATATTCACATAATAGCAGCAGTGTGAAGTTTCAGAGTCCACAGCTCTCTATTCAATATACAGTGTCAGGAGTCAAACAGAGCTGCAATAATGAGTTTTAGCATTCTGTTACTTCTCTTTCACATGTATCATGAATGAATATCTCTTGTTCAAACATTAAACAACTCTCATCAAGTCCTCCTTTCCAGAGCATTAAGCACAATAGTAAGACAATCATAACGGGGAGAACTTAAGACAAATAATAAACCATGGTGTACATCAATTGCAGATGGTAAATGAAAAGTGAACAATACATGAACATTTTACAAAGTGTCCAGTACACTAATAGCGAGAGCAGAATTGGACAGATTTTAAGACCATTCTAGTGGTGCAAAGTCTGAGTAATTCTCTTAAAATTAATGGATTTATTCCAAATTCAGAGTAGGGTATCTTAGATAGAATGTAGCCCAGCATCTCTGTGAAAACTCATCAAGGAAGACAAACATTCCTACAATATATAGCCCTCCACAATGCTCCACAAAAAATATCTGTATTTCCAGAGTTCAGTTGACTTCATTATGGCCAAGAAGTGTCATGCTTTCTTCAAGACATAAATATGAATGTGGGTATTATGGCCAGAAAGACTGGGAAGAGCCCAATGTTGTATACTATTGCCTTCACTGGAAAATGGACTGGCAAAGCAATAGGGGGAAATTCTTCAAAAATACATTCATTTTTATTCTTTAATACACTGTCCACCTAAGCAGAGCTGAAGACAGAAATGCCGGTACCCTGGGAAAAGTGGAGGGCCGGCTCCGGGCCATGCTGGAAGGGGTAGGGTAGGGCCAATGGTGCTGACAGCCAAAGCAGGCCCTTGGGCAAGATGGGGGGGAGGCACTGGCTCCATGCCACCCACACCACAGCACCCCCAGCTCTTAGAGCCACAGTGCTCTGGCAGCAATTCAAAGGGGCCTGGCACTCCAGCTGCAGCTGTTGCCGCGGTAGAGGTAGCAATGGCTGGGAGCTCTGGGGCCTCTTGCATCTCAGGGCCCAGAGCAATTACGCCCTTTGTTCCCTCCTATTGCTGCGCCTGGCTCTCAGCTTGTGTGGAAGAGGCAGGCTTGGGGCTAGCCTGCCCCAGGCCTTCTGTGCTGCCTGGACCACCCAGCCACGGGCTATGGCAGCAATTTAAATGGTCCCAGAGCCCCAGGCCCTTATAAATTGCTGGTTCTTGGGGTTGCCAGCCCCTTTGCCACCCTGCCTGCACACAAGGAGTGAAAGTGGAAAAACTGGAGCAGAATAATTATTCCACTGTAGCTATGCTGCTTAATTTCTCTATGTAGACAAATCCCACAAAGAAATGAAAACTTCTCAGGATTTATTACTGTACCTTAAAGCAGTATCTCTCAGCCTTTCCCAATTACCCTATCACTTTCAGGGGGCTCATTTGCCTTGGTCACCTCAAGTTTTACCTCACTTATAAACTACTTGCTCACAAAATCACACATAAAAATGCAAATCTGTCAGAACACGATATTATGAAAATGTGCTCACTTTCTAATTTTTACCATATAATTATAAGAAATCATGTATGATATAAATATAGTATTTACATTTCTGTGTATAGTATATAAAGTATTATAAGCAAGTTATTGTATGAAATTTTCATTAATACTGACTTCACTTGTGTATCCTGTTGTAAAAGTAGGCAAATATCTGGATGAGTTGATGTACCTCTTGGAAGACCTCTGTGTATCCTTGGTTGAGAACCACTGTCTTAAAGAACTAAAATAACATACCTGCATTCCCATGTTGTCAGGGCTGTTCTCGGTTATGACAATCTTGCGGCCCACTGAGCTGAAGGAGGGCTACTCATGTGGCCTACTAACTAGCCTAGGTTGCCCATCCCTGCTTTAGAACAAGAGAAACAAAGAAATGAGTCCCGACTCTTCTTCAGATCGAGCACTATGTAAGCTTAAAATTTGTCTCTCTCATGAACCAAGATGGTGCAATAAAAGATGTCACCTCACTCACCATGTGTCTGTACTACCCAACACCTCATATTCTTTAGAAGTATGCATATGGGAAAATGTGAGGGATTTCAGTGTTAGAATGAAATAAATAAATGACATTCCTGTGCACAGTGATCAGAGAGTCCTTAACACTATCTAAATGATTGTTTGGTAAAACATTTTGGGACAACTTGAATATAGAAGTCACTGTTTAATTTTCTTCTATTAGCTATCAGAAATCATGTTGCTATTGCTCTAGGATTGCCTTCTATGATATGTGGTTCTTTTTAAAATATTCATATCCAATTACTATATATTTGTTACTCTCTGATTCACACTGTTTCATTATCCTCTTCTAACAGAAGTTCAAACAGGTCTAATAAAAAGTGTAATCCTCTTTAACATAGTGATGTAGGATTTTCTACAGCTGCTCAATTCAAATTCTAGACTTAATTTACTAGCAATAGCCGAGTGATACAAATACGCCAGAGTTCCACTGACATCAGAAAAAATACACAGAAATTAAAAAGATCAGGCATAGGAACACACAGTCCTGGCTATTTGGAATCATGTGCAATGAAGGAAATATATTTATTTTGTCTTTCATCATTTGCATTAAAGCACAAAGTAATATCAGCTGATTTAACGAATCTAGAGTGTAACATGTGATTATAACTAAGGAACTGTGCAGAGAATCCACAAATAGCTTTCAGTTTCAGAAAAGGAAAAATAAGATTGTATCTTTGATTCATAGGCTATGTTAAATTTTTGTTTATGATGTCTCAGTAGCCTTCATTGTTGGCAGAGTAAAGCAACAACATAATCAAGTGAAAGTCATCTGATCTAGTTGAAATCTGCACCACAATGCTGCTTTCACACATAAAAGTACATTAGTTACTAGAAAACCTCTAATACTGAGTAGCAGAACTGGGGCAAAACATATAGACCAGGAAGTATGTTTACACCAGGTGTGTATCCTGCCCTTTCTGTATAACCAGTTAAGTTTAACCAGATAACCCATCCAAACTTCACTTTTCCCCAATGCTTCCTAAGCACTGTCACCTCTTCCACCAGTGATCTTCCTCCTCTACTTGTGATTGTGTTTGTTTCTGCAAAGGACAAGGCGTCACACAGATCTAAAAATATGTTTTCAACACAAGCATAATGGTTGTTCAAATACTGAACCAATCTGAGAACAAGAAACATCTGTTCTTCTCCTGTGTTGTCCTGCTCAAGTGCTGTACTTCCTATAATTACCACCTGTGTATATCTCCAAAATGATAATGTATCTATGGGTATGTCTACACAGCAAAGTTAATTCGAAATACAGCCGTTATTTCTAATTAAGTTTAATAGCATCTATACTTGCAAACTGCTATTTCAAAATTAATTAGAATAGCGGAGCGCTTAATTTGAATTTGATAAACCTCATTCTATGAGGAATAATGCCAAATTCGAAATAGCTATTTCAAATTAAGTGCTGTGTAGACACTTAATTCGAAATAGGGGGCCTCCAGCCCTTCCCAGGGAGCCCTGGTGGCCACTCTGGGCACAACCAGGAAAACTCCTCTCCTCTCCCCCAGCCCAGGGGCCCTTAAAGGGGTAGAGTCTGGCTACTGGGCACATGCGAGCCAGAGGCCTGCCTGCGGAGAGCCAGCACTGCCAGCCCCACACCCAGTGGCTCCGTCATGAGCTGGGCAGCCACTGCCAGCCCGGTGTCCCCTGCCTAGTCCCACAGCTCCCAGGGGCCAGCCAGGGGCCATAGACACCATGTGCCCACCTGGACTGGTGCGGAGATCATGGACCTCATTGAGGTTTGGGGAGAGGCCACCAATGTCCATGATCTCCGCACCAGGTGGAGGAACGCGGCTGTCTATGGCCGCATAGTGGCCACAATGGTCAGAAAGGGCCAGAGGTGCACCCAGGAGCAGGTGTGCCTCAAAATAAAGGAGCTGGGGCAGGCGTACACCAGGGCCACCAGGGGTGGTGCCGCAGCAGGGAATGACACCTACCCCTACTTCCCCACCCTCAACTGCATCCTGGGGGGTGGGACGGTCCACGCCACCCAGGGGGGCAGCGAGCCGGGACCAGAAGGCCCCGACCCGGGCGCGGCAGAGAGGCCAGCATGGAGGGTGCCACGTCACGCCAGCAGGCCCCCCCGCGCAGTCCCGGCACCGGAGTCAGTAGGGTCGGCAGGGGAGGCCACACCAGGTAAGTGCCATCACTGTCCTCTACCCGGGGGGGGGGCGGGGAGGGAGACCAGGGACCGCACACGTGGGCCATGCCTCCCATGGATCACGCAGCCACCTGTGCACGTGCAGGCATATGCTGTGCCACCCTTGGGCAGATGGCTCCTGCTGCGTGCCACACAGGGGCGGTGGCCCGATAGCCACATGCATATCTGAAGAGACCTGACATGCTCCCAACCCTGGGGCGGGACCCAGAAGGATGCCCTCCTTCAGTGCCGGACCGAGCCATACTTGCGCCCTAGGCAGTGGGCGTGCGGCGCATGCGCGGCCCCACCCCCAGGTGAGCAGCGCCCCTTACCACTTCAATCAGGTGCCCCCCCATAGGTTGGTGCCCTGGGCAGCTGCCCGGCTAGCCTCCCCCTTAATCCAGCCCTGCCCTCCCTTCATACGGCACCTCTACACAGAGGCAGGGGACATCTCCCCCCCACCTCGGCCGCACTATACACAGCACAGGGGCATGGGTGCGGTCTTGGGGCAACTCCCACTCCCAGGGAGAGCCAGACATCTTGACCATGGCCTCTATGCAAGCACATCGGCTCTGAGGGTGCAGGGCACGGTCGTCCGCACCTCGCAGGGGGTGCTGGGCATCATTCACTGCGTCCCCAGGAAGAACTGACCACTCCCCTTCTTTCTCCACAGCCGCACCAGCTGCACGTGCAGGGCGCACCAACCCATCCGGGACAGCCTCCCGCACCCAAGGGTTCCTCTGGACCACCAGCACGCAGCAGGGGTACCAGGGCCAGCACCTGGGGGCCCTGCAAGCCCTGCACTGCACCATCCAGGGCTGGATGCAGGAGGACATGCAGCTCCGCCAGGAGCAGCTTGCCCAGGGCCGTGCCACGTGCTCACACCTGCAGTCCCTGGTGCAGAGCGTGCTGCCCAGTGCCGCCCCAGCGCCTACTGCCTCCCCAGCTACTGTCCCTCCTCCCACTCCTGCCCCCCCCACCTTTCTCTCCTCAATCTCCACACCCCCCACCTCAACCTCCACACCCTCCTCCCCATCCCCACAGGGATGATGAGGCCCCCGCACCCGCGGTGGTGGGAGGGAGTTGACCCGGTGAGACCCCCACCCCTGAGTGCTGAGCTTCCCCTCCCCCTTCTTCCCCTTGCTCCCTGCTTCCAGCTCCCTCCTCCAAGTTTTCCCCTCCCCTCTCCTGCCACCCTTCCCTGGTCTCCCCAGAGGTTCATTCCCCCCCCCCAGTTTTGTTCAATAAACCCAGTTCATATTTTTGAACATATGTGTCTTTTATTTGACATCAGGAAGGGGGGGGTAGGGAGGGGTCAGTGGGAGGATGTGAGGGAGGAATGGGGCACGAGTCCCCGGTGGGGAGGACAGGGGAGGCTCTTAGTGCTCCTCGTGGTGGACGCTCTCCTGCAGGGCCTCCTGGATCCTGACAGCCCCCACTGGACCCCCGGATGGCAGCTTGCAGCAAGTGCAGCCAGGCTGATGGCAACGACCCAATGGGATGCACCAGTGTGCCCAAGGGCAGCTCTGGCTCCATGTGGCTGAGTGCTTTGCTGTCCCTCATCAAGGTAGACAAGGTAGCAGGGAACCCTGAGAACTGTCTGTCCGGGGTGGGTGTAGGGTCCCTTTAAGCAGGGAGCTCAGTTAGCCTCAGGCAGCAGCCACACACACTAAGTCCAAACCTGATGCCCTGCCCGCACCGGTTCCGGCCAGACTTATCTTCGGTTCAGGGTCTACTCAGTGTGGACGAGCTATTTCGAAATAGGTTTTGTGTACAGATGCATTATTTTGAATTAGCTTATTTCGAATTAACTATTTCGAAATAAGATAATTCGAAATAGTGCTGTAGTGTAGACATACCCTATCTAGCTAACTATCATCCTGTGCGCATCACCATAGTATCTGAATCTTTGTGCTCCAAAGAGTGATAGTCATATGCCTTGAAACTGTTCCTCCATGCAAAAATGTTCTAAAGCTGGCAAACAGGCCACAGGTGATTCTCCCATGATTTGGGTAATGCAGATCCACCCTAAGGCCATGTCTTTTGTATGTCTGGTGCAATAAGTGTGCCAGGGCCTGCCTATGTCCTAGAGAAGTCCACCCACCATAATGTTCAATTCAGAACATTAGCAGCCACCAACTGAGACCAGCCATCAAATTACTCTCTGTGAACTGGCCAGATGACTTATCCTCAGCTATGCTGGGTGCTTTTCGGCTACAATTTAGGATGTAGAACATTGTCCTTATCCTCATATGAGAACACACTACCTATCCCATTCACCATTGGTTTCTCTGGGACCATCATCCCAAGCACCTCCAAAAAGTTTGGATTTGAAGCTTGGATAGGGAAGATGGCTAAAATCAGACTCCAAACAAGTAGCCTTCTCTTCACGTTGTTTTGTTGCGGTCCCCAGATTTGATGGAATCAGCTCTGTCCAAGGTTGAAGATTATCTCTTTATCAAGTCTGAGGCTGGTGCTGTCCCATTATGGGCCTGATCTAACTCCTACTAAAATCCTCAGGACTCTTCCCATTGAATTTGTGTGAATTGAACCAATCCCTATGTGAGCCCAGAGGTCAAAGGTAAATCCAAGACTGATTAACAAGGAGCAAGGCATTATCCTAGTGGCCTTGCACCACTAGGATAATGCCTTGCTCCTTGTTAATCAGTCTTGGATTTAGCTTTGACCTCTGGGCTCACATAAGGATTGGTTCAATTCACACAATTTATTTTAAATTTATTTTAAAAATAACAAGTCACTTTAGTCATCAAACACATTTTCTAAGGCAACCTGGTTATGCAACCTGGTTATGAGCCCATGTTTTTCTCAGGACATTACCACTAGAAATGTGCCTGATCTGAACATATACAAACTTTGGGAAGTTCAGATAATAAACTCCCAAGTGATGACTCATCTCTATAATGGGTGGAATCAAAACCATTGATTCCACTTCTCACTCTCTCACTCCCCCTTCTTTTCCTTTTTTTATTTTTTAACTAAAGTTAGGCATCAGATTCCAACAATACAACTTGAATCTATTTATTTATTATTAGTGCTGAGCAAATCTCATAATGAACTCAATCCTACGAGGGGCCAAGCATGCTGGCCCCAGTGCTGCAAATCATTTAAGTGTGTACTAAAAGTTAAGCGTGGGAGTAGTGCAATTGACTTGAAGTGAGCTTAACTTTATCTGCATAAGCAGTCTCATTAAAGGTAAGTGTTTTGCTGGATCAGGGCCAGAGTCTTAGTGCTCTGAAATATCAATCCCAAGGTTTGAAGGTCTGATGTTAGAATTCCCATGTGCCCCAGACTAGCACTCAGCATAACCAGGACTGGAGTATAGTAGACTTTCCACCTTTCCACTCTTTGTGATCCTGGGAGCTGAACTGGTCAATGTTGAAATTCATAGGAGCTGCTCTAACTTGCACTAGAAGACAACAACCCTAAAGGGACTTCGCTACGTATCAGGATTCATGGAGTGCATTATAACCTGACATGTCAAAGGAAGAATATAAAGAAATATCACAACTATGGAGGGAAAAATTAGAAAAGTTAAGACACAAAATGAGATCAAACTAGGTAGAGACATAAAGGATAATAAGAAAACGTTCCACAAATACATTAGAAGCAAGAGGAAGACCAAGGAAAATGTAGGCCTGATAGACTATGTCTACACTACCAGGTTATTTTGAAATAATAAACTTCCTGAAGGGAGGTTCCAAAGAGGATGGAGAAAGGTTGTTCTCAGTAGTGACAGATGGCAGAACAAGGAGCAATGGTCTCAAGTTGTGGTGGGAGAGGTCCAGGTTGGATATCAGGAAAAACTATTTCACTAGGAGGGTAGTGAAGCACTGGAATGGGTTACCTAGGGAAGTAGTAGAGTCTCCATCCCTAGAAGTGTTTAAGTCTCGGCTTGACAAAGCCCTGGCCGGGTTGATTTAGTTGGGATTGGTGCTGCCTAGAGCAGGGGGCTGGACTTGATGACCTCCTGAGGTCTCTTCCAGCTCTATGGTTCTATGATTCTATGAATAACTCCCAAAATAACTATTTTGAAATAAGCTTATTCCTCTTCACAAACAGGAGTTATTATTTCAAAATAACAAGCCCACTATTTCGAAATAATAGGCTTGCTAGTGTGGATGCTCACCTTGTTATTTTGAAATAAAGGGAGTTATTAAAATATCAAAATAACTCCCCAGTGTAGACATGCCCTTAAGCTGTTATTTTGAACATAAGAACGGCCATACTGGGTCAGATTAAAGGTCCATCTAGCCCAGTATCCTGTCTGCCGACAGTGGCCAAAACCAGATGCCCGAGAGGGAGTGATCACAACAGGTAATCCTCATGTTATCCCTCCCCTGTCATCCACCTCCAGAGAAACAGAGCTAGGGACACCATTCCTACCCATCCTGGCTAATAGCCATTGATGGACCTAACCTCCATGAATCTATCTAGCTCTTTTCTGAACCCAGTTTAAAGTTCTAGCCTTCACCGCATCCTCTGACAAGGAGTTCCACAGGATGACTGTGTGCTGAGTGAAGAAAAACTTCCTTTTGTTTGTTTTAAACCTGCTGCCTACTAATTTTACTTGGTGATCCCTAGTTCTTTTATTGTGGGAATAAGTAAATAACTTTTCCTTAATCACTTTTTCCATACCAGTCATGATTTTATAGACGTCTATCATATCCCCCCTTAGTTTCCTCTTCTCTAAGATGAAAAATCCAAGTCTTTTTAATCTCTCTTCACATGGGACCCATTCCAAACCTCTAATCATTTTTGTTACCCTTTTCTGAACCTTTTCCAATGCCAATATATCTTTTTTGAGATGAGGCAACCACATCTGTACACCGTATTCAAGACGTAGGCATACCATGGTTTTATATAGAGGCAATAAGATATTTTCTGTTTTATTCTCCACCACATACTAGGGGGTGAGTCAGTCCCTTCCAACACCACCTTCAGTAGTGGACTCAGGGCTGGAGATGACTGTTGTTGCCCTCCTGGGGGGCAGAGACAGTGAGGAGGAGGACGAAGAGGAGGCCAGCACCTGCTCCATGCCTGCCAGCCAGGATGTCCTGCTCATCCTGGATCCAGTACCCCCAAGATGTCTCCTGGGCATCATTTGAAGCCGGGGAAGGCCCCCTCAGATGAGTGCTGTTAGTTTCCATAGGCACACACGGGTGCAGGTGGCAGGTGGCAAGGGGCAGCTGCACGCTCCTTGCTCGGCCTTCTCAGGCTGGGGACTGTGCAGCAGCAAGAGTCTGCAACAGAGGGCCCTTGTGCTCTTGCTCACAGGGTGTCTGGAGAGACCTGCCTTACTCCCTACACAGGGGTCAGAATAGCCCATGGAGCAGCGGGAAGCCATGCCTGGGACAGAAAGCCTGAGAGCAGTGTGGGGGGGCAAAAGCAGACCCAGCTGCCATCTTGCCCATGAAGGACCCACTGCTGCCATGGCCATGTCCCCGCTGCTCCGTGAGCTGCTACTCTCCCGCCTCGCGCCTCCTGCATGCTGTGCACTAACACCCACCTGAGAGCCTCATGGGAGCCAGTGGAGTCTGTCACTCAGGTGCCAGCAGGCTGGATCCTGGCCAGCCTGCCCAGACCGGCTGACTGGACTCCCTGCACTCCTGGCGAGGCACAGCCTCCATTCCACACTCAGCCCATGGGCCGTTAACTTATTCCATGTGTGGAGCAGCATCTGCCATGTGGGAGTGGCTGTTACTGTAAATAAACCTGGTTACAGAACTAGGGGAAAAAAGTAAGAGCCGCCAGACCCTGCGACTCCTGACCCCCAAACAATTTGTTTGGCACCAACAATGGGCTTGGGACTGTACAGGACAAGAAACACAGGTCAGAGCCTGCTCTGGAAAACTAGCAATCTGAATCTATTGAACACTGTGTGTGTGTTAGATCACAAAACTGTTACTGGGGGTGTGTTTGAAATCATAGTGCACTGTAAATGGTTTACTTTTTGTTTGCTTCTGTGTTCCTATTGCAAGGTGCAGGGAATGAGAGTTCTATTCCAGCTCTCTGCTACTGAAGTCACTGAATTGATCCTTCTGGTTTTGGGTTGGTTTGAGATAGTGTAGTGAGCAGTACAAAATCATAGTGCAGAGGAGAGTTAGCCAAAATTACCATGCATTACTCTTTCCATAGCAAATGTGCATTTAAAGAAAAGGTTTTTGTATGTATTTCCTCTGCTGTACCATAAAATAAATACAACTTGTGGTTGGGGAAATCCATTTTACCATCCTCAAAGAGGGTGTTGCTTATCTACTGTTCTGAAATTAGGTAGTATGAATAAAAGGAACTGACTATTGACTTGCTGATATGGCAACAGTATTGCTAACCCCAAACACTCAAAAACCAGGACCATGAAAAAAGATGAGGTTGATTTTTAAATGATATGATTCATATCTGTGCAGGCTTCTTTTCATTTGATTTTTGAGCCTTTAGGCTGAAGTTAAATCATGTTTTCAAGGCTTTTTTCTGCAACCATCAGAACTAACGTGTTTTTGTTTGTCTTTTTTGCTTACTGAAAGCTGAGATTTTCATCTAATCATATGTCTCCTGGAGTTGGAGCTTTAAGGAAAACATCAAATATTGCGAAATTCATGATTAACTGAGGAGAGTTGTTGTCAAGAAGCAGGACAGCAGAGGAGCCAATCTCTAGGCAAATTAATAAGCACAGCTGGCCGGTAGTAGGCTGCCTGCCTGATGGTAAGAGTCAGAAGCAGCAGTAATTCAGTGGCTGCTCAAATCATTTATCCATAGCTACAATAGCTTGCACGTGCTTGTTTAGTCCTGCCCCATCTTACCTTGTCATACTCCAGGTAACATGGTTCTGAACCTTGGCTCTGATTTTCTGACTTTGGGTCTGACACTTGGCTGACACCCGCTCCTGAACACAACTCCTAACTGCCTAGCATGACTCCTGCTCCAACCACTAGGCATCACTGCCCACAACCGAATCATGTGACAGATGGACACGTGGCCAAAACTGGACCATTCTCACAGAAACATTTTAGAAATGGAGGAAGCAGAAGTGGAATGTGTGTCTGCTAAAAATTGAAAGCCCTGATTTTCTCATCCTTATCCCTGCTGCTTGTATAAGCACTCCCACATTGGCTCTGTGACAATGGTGAATCCTCTAGAACTGGAATGACCACTTGTGAGTTGCTTATATTCATCCAGATTGCACTGATAACGTGGCACAAAGGGGCTACCCTAACAGAGAACTTGCCCCTAAAAAGGGTGGCAAAAATATGAGATGTCCTAACCACTAAAAAGCAGTATTAGGATCATGAGTGATCTGTGTTGAGGGCTGTAAACTCTGAGCTTCCTTCTCCCATTTTCCATGGCATTGTTCTTTGAGGAAAGAGAGGCGAAGGGCAGGGTTTGAGTTGGAGGTTCTGCCCCCCGGAAACCAAGCACATCACCAAATTCTTATGCCTTTGCACTTGCCTTTTCACCCTTACATGCCACTCCACCCTCCCTGGCACCATAGCTGTGATGAAGTAATTCCCTGGCCAACTGGCACTCCTGCATCTACTCCCTCCAGCAAGATGAGGTTCTATATCACATAGGCAGAAAGTATGGTAGGCACCATTAACTGAGGTGAGGAAGCCCTATGGACTTAAGGGGGGACAAGATACAGTCAACATCCATTTCCTCACCCCATCTCTGCTCCTTCCCCGGCCAGAGAATCAGTGCCCACTGAGGGCCATAGAGGGTTCAGCATGCCTAGATAAGGGAAGGAAAGATGTCACAAGGAAGTCTTCAGGCAGCTTCAAGCTCCCATTCACCCCAGGAAGCAGAGGGGAAGACTGATGCTATACTAGTAACATCACGCTGGACTATGTTGTTCATTAATTTTAATACAAAAGAAGCAGGTAGAAAAACATTATCTCAATAACCCAGGCTGGCTAGCATATGATAATTCTATACAGCCCCTAGGGTGTGTCTAGACTTTATCCTTCTGTCGACAGAGGGATGCAGATTAGGCAAGTCGACATTGCAAATGAGGCAGGGATTTAAATATCCCGTGCCTAATTTGCATAAAAATGGCCACCGCGTTTTGCAGACTCAGCAGTTTGTCGGCACAAAGCAGCAGTCTAGCGGGGGATCTGTCGAGAAAGAAAGCCTTTTTCGACAGATCCTATAAACCTCCCTGCAGAAGGCATAAGGGATCTGTCGAAAAAGGCTTTCTTTCTCGACAGATTCCCCTCTACATTGCCACTTTTTGCTGACAAAGTGCTGAGTCTGCAAAACGCAGCGGCCATTTTTATGCAAATTAGGCACAGGATATCTAAATCCCTGCCTCATTTGCAATGTCAACCTGCCTAATCTGCATCCCTCTGCCGACAGAGGGATGCAGTCTAGACATACCCTAGTAAGCCTCAATGTCCCTGCTCAGCAGTTCCTGTGTGACTTGCACTAACAGCAGCAATGGAGGAGGGGGATTCCCCCTGGTTCACAGGTGGTCTTAAATGTGCTTAGCTTCTAAACTCTGATTTAACACATAATAGAAAGGTCTGATGACTGCTGAGTGGATAATCAGTTGAACTTCTAAGATCATTTACACATTCCTCAATTACCAAGCTACATTCTCAACCTACAAATTTTTACAAGTGCCACAGTTCAAAATGTTCCTATTATTTGACATGTACGTGTCTAAATATAATCTCCTTTGTTATCACCAGCAGATATAAAGTTTATGTTGCCCCAATTAACTGTATAAGTTTAAATCTAATTTTTCATAATACTTCCTCAAATCAAGCACAGAATTAGCCTGTCTTTTCACTTACTAGGTAAGCCTATGTATGTAGGACAGTGGGGGCAGAACTATTATAAAAATAGTTTTTCTTCATTATCTGATATTGAAACTATTGAGGATTGCATCAGACATTATGAATTGTTTTAAATGCAATTGGCTGGACTGCCTTAAGAATCAGGTTCATTTTCCAGGTAGTGTAAACTTGTATATGGTGTTTCAAGGGGTACATTGGGACCTTATGTCATATGGGTTTTTTTTTTCAAACATTTGAAATGTGAAGGCAGATGTTTGACAGATCTCAGAGATTATATAAGTAATTACATAAATAACTGACTTGGCAGGCTAAATGCAATTGTAATTGGACACTGTCATTATTTCAATAGGGTGATGAGGGAGATATCTCTGATTCCATTGTCACAAAAACCATCTCCATCTGAATAATAATAGTAATTACACGGCATATCATTTTTCACAATCAAAGTTCTTTACATATAGTCATTTCACACAGCTGCTGTCAAAAGCAGGGAAGTATTATTAGCCTCATTCTATATATGTAGAAACTGAGGCATTGAGATTAAGTGATTTAGCTAAAGTGGCCAACTAAATCTATCATAGGTGTGTTTAGAACTCAGTACTGCTTGATGCTCGCACAACTAGGCAACACTTTCAAGGTTTGATGTAACAGACTTGCTAGGTTTTTATATAAATATATTTAAATACTAACTAGGCCATGCAATAAAAATGCTATATTTGGCTTAGATTCCCTTTCAATTAATATTTAAAATTGTTGCTTCTAATACTGCAATAAATTGACATTCAGACCTGGTTTAATGCTATACTGTTTACTTGTTCATAATACTCCATGTGTTGCCATGGAAACAACCATATCATGTACCTATGGTAACAGTCTCAGTTCTGTAAATAGTGATACCAAAAAAAGCGGAAGTTAGTAAGCCTAAATCATAAATTCTAAGAAAAAGTGTCTAAATATTTCCTGTAAGCAGAAAGTATTTTAAGTCACTGGCCTATTTCATGAATCCTGGTCTCAGTTTCAAGTTTTAAACATATAGTTTAAACGAGATTTCACATCTCTGTTTTGCACATAGTATATGATTATACATTGTGAAACTTGTTGCCACAGGAAGTTGAGGGCAAGACTCTAAAGAGACTCAAATTGGGATCAGATATTTTAGTGGATATCAAGAATATCCAGAATATATGATCAGAAGAACTATTAAAGGCAGATTAAATCTTGTGTTTCAGAGTGTAAACCAGTCTCCCACAGATATCAGGATGAGATCGAATGGGCTGGTCAGCTTGTGCTTGCAGCTGTCTATTATAGGGTTCTTACACCATTCTCTGAATCATCTGGTGCTGGGCAGTCCAACAAACAGGATATTGGACTAGACGGACTGAAGATCTAATTCAGTAAGGCAATTCCTGAACTCCTCTGTTTAGACCAAGCCTTGATCCTCTCTCCCCCTGTATTCTTTTCACTGTCCATTTCACAGTTGTGGCACCTGCATAGATGATTCCTGTCATTCTGGGAGTAATTTGCAAGGCTAGAGAAATCCTCTTAAACAGGTGAGGTCCTGGTTCTGATTACACACCTGTGTAAATCAGGAGTTGCTACAATTACATCTGAGGCCCAAATGCTCTGCTGCTATAAACTGATTCTGCTCCATCGCCTTCAGTGGACTTTTGACCATTTACACCACTAGAAACTGTGTGCCTCAGTTGGAGTTATGTCCATGTAAACATGGTGTGAGAGTAGAATAGGTACTGAGTGACTGGGGCATGTATGACCCTAAATTAGTTTTGTTTATAAAGCAATTATTAAGAATAATGTTAATTGCAGAATTTTATTTTTTTAATCAAAGTATTAACTACGTTACTTGTAAGAGAGAGGAAAATTTTACTTAGCTCAGTAATCTGGGCCAAAGGGATTCAGTAGATGTAATTCTCTGCTCTATTACAATATTATACAAGTGTAAATCTATTGAATTCAAATCCAGATCTTAGGATTTCAGAAAACTGTTAGCTATAGTGTAATTCAATCTTAGCTCTCAGATAGAAGTGTTTACATGTTTTCCATAAAAAAAGTTTGAGAAACTGCAACTTCCATGAGGCACCTTGGCAGCAGTCCTAGATCAACAAATTTTGGTTTTCGATTTTTCACCAAAAAGTTTAGCTTTTCCTGGGAAAATTTCCATACATTTTTGTTTTATTTTTTAAAGACCATTTTTCCACTTGAAATATTGTAGCCTTGTGTACAATACGTTTGACTGCACGAAGTGAGCTACACCAGAGTAAGCACACTGGTTAAAAGGCCAGTATTCCTTTCTGGACACCACAATAAAGAACAATCTGGAAAGTACATAGAAGAGCATGTTAAGCAATTGGAAGGCAGGGGAGCCTGATCTGCAAAGAAAGGCAAAAAGCTACATCTCTATAGCATGGCTCACCAAGTGATGGGTGACAGACTAGGAACACACAAATATCTGAAGGAGGTTGACCTGAAAAAGAGAAAGTAACTATTGAGGCTTCTAAAAAGAGGATGTAAGTAGGAGTAATAGAAAGAAACACAGAATAGAGATATTTAATCTGAATGTCAGCAATAACTATTCTATTAAGTCTCCCAAGAGATGTGCTGTTGCACAGGAGTGGAAACCCCAAAGCTTCAGACACGTACTGGCTAAACGCTAAACTGTAGGGCAATTTTACCATGGCAGGAGAATGGTTTCAATGACTCAAAGAGCTTCTCTTTCTCTAGTTCCTCTAAAACACTACTTTGTAAGTGGCGTCACATGCAAAATCAGATCTCTACATTCTCTACACTCCAAAAGGAAAGTACTGGAGGGGATGACAATTTCTTTCTGACTTTATAAAGGTTTAATTTCCAGTGTCTGTTTTGATTTTTTTTCTTTTATTCTTATGATTGCTTAGTTTTCCTGATACTTAACACTCTGAAAGTCTGTTCATTGTATCAAAAAGAAGATCAAGAGGTGACTTGATTATGGCATATAAGTACTTCCACGCAGAAAAGAATATTAAAGAAAAAGGTATGAAAAGGCTCTTTGATTCAGCAGAGAAAGGCATATTAAGCACCAATGGCTGGAAGACAAAGCCAGACAAATTCAAATTAGAAATCAGACCCTCTTTAATGGTTGAGGTGATTAGCCACTTGAACAAACTACTGACTAATCCATCTCCTGATGTCTGGACATCAAGACTGGACAACTGTTGGAAGACATGTTTTAGTCAAACACAATTTACTGGGCTCAATATAGGAGTAACTGGCTTAAATTCCATAGCCTCTGTTAAATCAGACTGCAAATCTAATGCTCCCTTCTAATGGTATGAATCAGTATCAAGGGCCCTATAAAATGATTAAGAGTATAAAATTGTTTTAATTGAAATGACACTCAATCCTTTTTCTCCCAGTGCAGATGAATATTCCAAATAGGGTCCCAGTTTGTCTTTTCTCATCTCTTGTGTAGGTTTGTATGTGTGTAAACAAACTATTCTGAGAAATGTGATAGCTTTTTAATCATAAAGTGTCATTTATAGATATCTGAAAAACTAATGAGACAGATTTGGTTTTGTATTTCAGGGGGACTATTGAACTCTGACTTGCTGTGTAAAGCCCAATCTATAGTGGTGACACCATTCAGGAATCAGCTTCTGACGTGACAGATTCAGCCTTCCTGGCTCAGAATGCAGGGAGATTTGCAACCTGCATGGAACTTGATGAGAGGAGCAGCTGCAGGAGGAAAGAGTTTGGAGGAAGCAACAGTAAATCAGTTTGTGTGCACATGGCTAGAATGATATCTGTAATTTCAGCACTGCTGTAAATAATAATAAAGAGACAATTTAATTTTAGAAACATGCAGTCCTCTTACATTACTACCCAGCACGGGGCACATGGAAAAAGGAGATAGGTAAGTTTTGCTGCTGTGCCAAACACTAGACTTGTAGATCCAAATCCTGGTGCCTGATACCGCCCTTCAGCCCCAAAAGAGGGTACTCCCTGCGGTTTCTCCCCTAGGCTAATAAATGACTACATACAGCCTTGATGAAAATTGTTCATATGAGATGACATCCTGGCCCCCACTGAAGTCAATGAAGCCAGGATTTCACCTATGATATTTTGCACTCAGCTCAGACACAACTTTATTTCTCCTTGGAGGTATCGCATGTGCTCATAAATAGGGAAAGTTTGCTCTGCCATATTTCAAACCTACTTGTGTTTTAAATATTCATATTATGAATTTTTAAAAACTGTGCACTGAGCATGGGCAGTAGATTATTTTGCATAACGATTTAAGCAAACAAAGAAGCCCTATTTTCAGAGAAAGGGGTCAAACATTCAGCTGGTACATATCGGCATAGTTTAATTGAGTTCAATGAAACTGTGCTGACTTACACCAATTGAAAATCTGGCTTGGCATCTAGTTGACTTTTTCTTTCTGAATAACTTAAATGACCCATTTAATGCTCTCTTTCTGTTCTGTTTCAGTCCTGCTTTCTGTCAATGTATTTGTAATCCACAAGTATTTGCTGAATGGTTTGGACAAGTGGGGTTTTTTTAAGCCAGTGGTTTGTGCACCCGATATGTGCCCTTAGTCACCAAGGCCATGTGGTGTTAAGCTGGCCAAAAAAACAGTGAGTATATTTTGCCCCCAAAAATCCAAATTTTTTTTAAAAAATTATTCTTGATATTGCCTTTTTTTTAAAAAAAATTATTTGCCTAAGATGGGCAAAACTTAGCAAAATATATTTTTGACCAATTTTGACCATCTCTACATGGTGTTCTTTTCTGTTCCATGAATGCACAGCTAAAACATTTGTAACAGAAAAATAATGTATTGCATATAATACATTTATATGAATGCCCATGGACCAAGTCTTGAAAATGGATCTGTATGACCATTATGCCCATATAATGTTCTACTGAAGTCAATAGGGTTGTGTATGGATGAGATTACAGGATAATATTTTTGTGCACGATTACTTGTTTGCATGAACATTCAAGCAGGAAATGGGGCATGATCTTGATTATTTGGAATTGAACCAAATGTTAGAGTACACCATCCCTGAAAGTGACTGTAAAAGTGAAATTGTCTGGGACAGAATATGCCTACTCTCATCTAGATATAAAAGTTAAATAGGATGAAATTTGGATGAATCTTTCCCAGAGTAAACACATCTTGCTGAATATCACTGGTGAGCAACAGACTATTGCTTAAAGTCCTCAAATAGCACTACTACTGACTGTGAAAGTTCAATAGTTAGTGATGCTGCTTTAGGATCCCCCATTCAATTTCTTGAGGAAATGGATTTTTAATAAGAAAGGATAATCTTTATGATGTTTAGTCACTCAGATACCTTGCTGTGGTCTGTGCTGTCCATATCAGCCTTGGCAATGTTTACTTATCCACCTGAACTCATTTATTAGATGTTTTTATTATAAAGTCACAACAGAAATATCTAGAGTCATTCCATGAACAAATATTTAAGACTATCCTCAAATGTAAGCACAGTTTTGGCTTTTACACATGGCTACCTTGAATAAAAGAAAGGAAAAAATAGAAAACAAAACAAACCCACCAAATTCTACATTATATTTCTCATATATATTACACAGACAGAGGGATGGGGGTTAAATTAAGTTAGTCCCCTCTTTCCTCAACTTTAAAACAAAATAAAAAATGGAAGGGAGAGACAAAATTGGTGGTAACTAAGAAAGGGTTGGTGACAGGAGGAAGTGTAAGTGGCAGCTGTAGGTTTGCTGGCTGTGCTGAAGACAGCTGTATCAGTGTGAGTGTGTAAAGAAAGAGATTGAGAAGTACTAAGGGAAGAAAAGAGGCCATGCAGGAAGTAAGTATGTAGAGAACAGAACTCATGGATTGCAAGCGGCAGGGTGGCCTTGTGTGGTTGTCACTGTAGTCACATGATTACATAATTGCACCATGCAAAGCATGGTGATGACATCCTCTCTGAGTCCCACATTATGAGAAAGGACCTGGCATTTTCCTCAAATAACTCTAAGAGCCAGTTCCTCGGTTTGGCAGATCTGCCCATAGTGCAGATAGTGCAAAGCTGACCTTTGCAGTCTCCTGATCCTGAGCTAGCCTCCTCATATAAACTAAAGCCACTTAAAAACTGCTCTAAATTGCACTGACTGTTAAAATTCCTTAAGAGCTGAAATTGTAGTTGGGGAATAGCCACATGCTCTCCAGAAGCAGGGACAGAGATGGGGTTTCTATGCTGTTTCCTGTACCATATGCTGAGTAATAACATAAGAAGGTTACATGCTTGTAAAAACTAAACTGGATCTTTACTAAGAAAACTATTTAAAGAAGTGTTATAGCTGCAGCTAGCTTTCTGGCCATGTACTGACTTCCTGATGCTTCCTCCAAACTTTTCCCTCCTGTACCCTGTGCTCACACTCCCTATCCCCGAAGATCCATGCAGGATGATCCTCTCTGTGTATCCAGAGGATTTTATATAGTCATCACGGAAAGAATATCTGAATTACATTGATACCTCTATTGGGATCCAACTGTACTGCTTAATGTAAGCTTCACGTTTCTCTATAGCATTAGATGCAATGTGTAGCATCCTATATTAGTGGATTTTAGACGGTAAGTTCCTCAAAGCAGGTTCTGTGTGGGTTTGATTCCCTACCATCTTGTACTCTTTACTTTGCAGTCAAGTTCAAAATGAGTATAAAATACTGCCATATGAATGGCATGAATGGGTGAGGAATTCTGATTTGGCTGGGTTGTACACTCACTTTGGAGAGGTACACTCACTTTGGAGAGGTACAAGTGACTGCAAGAGGTGCAAGACTATAGAGAATTGTATTGCTTGCTTTATGGCTACATTAAAATAATCGGTGTTCACTAAGTTCAGTTGGGGTTATGATGATACTGAGTTATAAAGTCTAACTGAATAATGAAAAAACATTGCTTTCCTCCTATTGTATTTAGTAGGCTTCATAGGCAATGTCTAGACAGTGGCGCTATTTCAGGACACCGGAAGTATCCGAAATAACCCATTCTGTGTCTTTAAATGCGCCCATTAATTCAAAATATATTCAAAGTAACAGGTGTGCTTATTCTGGCGACCCTGTAACCCTCATTCCATGAGGGTTAAGGAGCTTGTTGGAATAGTGCTTTATTTTGAAATTTGGTGCTGTGTAGACTGCGTCAAATTTCAAATTTCAAAAGAACCTTGAAAGAAGCTATAAAATTTGCATAGTGCAAATTGTGTAGTTTATTTCAAGGTAAGAGTGCAGTGTAGATGCACTCATAGCGTACAGATACATGCAAACCCCTTCCTTTCCTATGTTAAGGCAACATTAAGAATTATTTTCAAATCTCAAAAAGCAAGACAATTCAGACAATGTAAAATGATTCTAACAATTAGCAATTTCTCTTGGGAGGTTATGGGAGCATATTCAATTTGCATAATATAAAATATCAGCATAATATAAAATCCAGCTTGTCTCAGATTCCATGCAGGGGACAATGCAAGAATTCTAACTGGCACTGGAACAGTATTAATTGATTGCAAATCAGGACATCATACCCAGAAGTGTATATTGTAAAGCTGAAAGCTAATATGAAACGTCAATATAAGAACAAGAAAAATAGATTTAAATTACATGTTCTTCACTTGAGAACTGCAAGTGGACAGGAGGAATAACGAAATAATGATGATGAGTCCAATGGCACTTTGAACACTAACAAATTTATTAGGGTATTAAAGCATAAGATTTCGTAAGTTACAACTCACTTCCTCAGATATTGAAGAAAAAAAGAAAGAAAAGGATACAGAGATGGCAATGTGACATCAATGCTAATTAAATAAAAATGGATCTGATTAGGGAAGCTAAAAGTTGAGACTTTAGCGTGAAGCCTAATTTCCAGATAAAGAAAAATGAAAAAATATTATGAAACCCTTTGACCTAGTTGGCACTAGAAATGATTCACTCTTGTAGCTATACTGGCACTCTTATTAATGGAAGGTATGTCTACACTACAGCGTTATTTTGAAATAACTTATTTCGAAATAACACATCTACACACAAAATGTATTTCGAAATAGCTTTTTGCTATTTCGAAATAGCCCGTCCACACTGATTGGATGCTGAATCGCATTTAAGGCCAGCCGGAACTGGTTGGCAGGGCATCAGGTCAGAAGTTACCTTGTGGCCAGGGCGGCCAGCAGGGCACCCTGGGAAGGGCTGGAGGCCCCCTATTTCGAAATAAGCGTCTACACAGCGCTTATTTTGAAATAGCAATTTCAAAATTGGCATTATTCCTCATGGAAAGAGATTTACCAATTTTGAAATAAGCCCTCCGCTTTTTCAATTTAATTGCAAAATAGCGGTTTGGCTGTGTAGACGCTGGTAAAGTTATTTCAAAATAACGGCTGTTATTTCAAAATAACTTTGCTGTGTTGACATATCCGGAAATACAGCTTAAGCTTGCACAAGAGTTTGCTAGTATAGTTTATATCAGCTGAATGAATGAAATAAACTATATCAGCAAAAGGACTTTTTTCTGGTATAAATGCATGTACACATGGGTTTTTTGCTGCATAGCTCTATTACCTAGTGCTATTTTCACTTTTAGAACCAATGCCAGCAAAACTTTTAAATGCAGAGCAGGGCTTAACTTTGATAACCATAAAAATAGATCCACAGCTGGTGTAAACCCTGATTTCATAAGGTTAGTTATGCAAAAATCTCCATGAAAACTTGAAATTATTATTTTCATTATGATAGGTTGAAAGATGAACCTGTAGGTAAGACACTAACCAGAAAACTGGTTTCAGTTTATTGATCTACCACAGACTTCTTGTGTGACCTTGATAGTCACAAAGGGTACGTCTAGACTACAGGCTTTTGTCGACAGATACTGTTGACAAAGCTTCTGTCGACAAAGAGCGTCTAGACTGCATCCAGTTCTGTCGACAAAGCAAGACGCTTTGTCGACATGAGAGTGTAGATGCAAAGGACAGTGTAGATGCAATAACGCCTTCTGTCGACAGAACTCTGTCGACAAAAGGCGTTATTCCTCGTAGAATGAGATTTACCGCTGTCGACAAAACTGCTGCGTTCTGTCAACGTTATGTCGACAGAACTCGGCAGTAGTGTAGACCCAGGTATAGTTTTGTTGACACAAGTCCACTTTTGTCGACAAAATCCTGTAGTCTAGAAACACCCTTAGGCGATGTCTACACTATGGCATTTTTCTGGGATATCAGAGGTATCCCGGAAAAACTCTGCCCAGTCCAGAGAATGCATCTGCTCTTTTGTGAGGAAGAAGGGCTCTTCTGAAAGAGGAGGCTTTTCTGAAATTTGGCCCAGTGTAGACGGGCCAAATTTCGGAAAATCCTCTTCCGAAAAAACTATTGGAAAAAGGTACGTAAATTGCGGAGCACAATTTTCGTATCTTTTTCCGACAGTTCATTGTAGTGTAGATATATCCTTAGTCTGTATATGTCCCCATTTCCCATCTGTAAAATAGGGATAGTGGCTCAAGAGCATAAGTACCAACTTCAGGCAGACTGTTAAGAGGCAGGGCACAAACCCTACATTGGCTATGAAGACTGTAATTAGAGTTCACCTACCAAGTACCAAGTGTAAACTCTTCAGGCACCATACCAGCCTAACTATGGAATCACAGGCAGTCTCCTTGAGTACTCTAATCTACTTTGTTACTTAGACAAGCTTGCCTTTGTGATAGATGACCCCTTACACTAAAAATGACAACAATATTCAGTATTACTTCCAGTCCCAAAAGACCATTCACTTACCCCAGGTCAATTGCACCTTATATCCCATACCAAAAAAAGCACTTTGAGCTAATTCTATACTGAACTAGCTAAAGAATTCAGAACTAGGAAAAGAATTATTTATAAGGTTAAAGCAGTTAAACATACACACACACGAGTTAGTCTTAAGTTTCAAAAGATAATAAAAGTTTCTATATAAAGAAGCATCATAGGGCTAAACTTTGGGAATCTCTTCCTTATTCCTAGAAAATCTTGCACTCGAGAGTCCAAGCAGCACAGAGATATAGTTTCTGTTTGTAAGGTGTTTTTATTCCCTGTCCTCCTACTGTGAGCTGCCAGATCAGCTGATGGGAGGAATTGCAGTCTCTTCTCCAAGTGGCAGAGAGAGCAATCAACAAAGTCTTTCCATTCATCTGGAGTTCAAGGACCTTCTTCTCTGTGGGACCAGACAAATATCTTTTCTTGTAGGCTAGCATTTTACACTAATGAATGTCTCTCTCCTTTCTGGTGATTTCCACAGCTATAGAGGATTACAATGCGAGCACATAAGTATTAACTTACAAGAAGTTATAAGTGAGATTCATTCATGCACCAGCGTAAGCATTCAATAAAGTCTAACCACATAAGAACAGTTTTATAATCCTACTCCATAGGTAAACCAGATTAATTCCAGCTATGTATATCTCAGCATTCAGTTGCGACACGGGAACCTGGACATAAGTTGGCACAAGGTTTGGCAGCATTACAATCGCTGACAGGAGAAAATGTATTTTAAAGAGGCTTGGGGGCAAATCAGGAGAGTGGGAAATTCTAAGTGTGAGAAGCAGAACAGAGGATATAAAGGCAGGAAAAGGATAATGGCCTGGGTTCTGTGCTGGCCCTCGTCTTGGCCCAGGAATGAACCAGAAGGGAGACTGTTACTGGAGTCTAAGGAGTAGAGCAGGGGCTCTCACTTATGCCTCCCACTGCCATTGCCTATATTCAGATTCCGGAAAGTATCTTTCCAGTGCAGGGTTGCCAGGAGGTGTCCACACCTCCTTACATCCTTCCCTACCTCTGTCCCTGCCCTCAAACAGCCTCTGAGCCAGAGATTTCACAGAGGTACCACAGAGCTGGCAAAGTGGGCTTTCTGCTAGCATGGGGAATGCTTTTATACTGGGGAGGGGAGGGGAGAGTATGTGATCAGGTGAAAAGTGGCCACAGGGATGAATGTTGGTCATTTGATCACCATTATACGAGAGGGCGGGTGGGCCATGGCATCATGGCTCTTTGTCATGGTATAGATGCATATTTATTTATTCATGAAGTGGATGAAGTGGAATGCCACATGTGCTCCTCTGCTCACAGCTCTTACACAGCAGGGCTGTTGTCTGTGCGTTGGCAACAAATGGAAAGACTGCTGAGGGCTTTGGGAGTCACTGTGGTCTTTCAGTACACTTTGGTGTTAAGAAAAGGCACAGTCTATTCTTGTCATAGTCAACAGGACAAAACAAATAAACAGTGAAACCTTGTGAGGAAAATACCTTGAAAGTCATTCTGGCCTCTTTTATGACATAGAGCAAGTACTGGCTCCTGGGGCGGACATTTCAGGGGAGTTCCCATTGCAGTTTTACACAATCGGCCGATCTAATTATGTCAGCAGATCTCATGGTCATAGTGAAAGCTCCCTCTGAGGAAATTAAAACCAATGTTGGTACTGAAGAAAACATAAGAAATACTGAGAAAATAAGTAGGAGGGGGAGGGTAATGGTTGCTAAGTTTAAAACAATACAGATTTTTTTTTTGTTATGGCAACTGTGTAATGACATGGTCAATATACACCACAAAGAAAGCTCTGGCAAGCTGCCTTGCCCACAGATATGAAATAAAAGTCACGGCTAGTGTAAATCAGCTATCATTCAATGGCACTGTTGATTTTCACAAACCCATCATTTCTCGTACTAGAAAAGCAAAGAGGTAGAGAATTCTTGATAACGTTGCCCTGTTGCCATTCACTGGACCAGCTGATAAGCTGCTCTTGCAGAAGGGCAGAGCACAAAAGGAATCCTTACTCCCTTCAGGGAGAAATAAACTTGTAAAGGAGCAGGGAAGCTGCAGGATCAGGATCCTGCTCTTTCTCTTTACCCCTTTTGACACATTCTAGAGCCCCTAGTGTGCGCCAAGCAACTGCAGGATAGATTGCGCTTCACGAGGTGTCTCCTGTGCTATGCCGCTCTCTTGAGTCATGCAACTCCAAACCATCCATCTCTTCTCCAAGGGCCACATTGCCTGACAAAACTACATCTTCCATGATGCACTACACAACCACTGCAGCCTAGCTACAGAGCAGTCTACCTGGAGTGCCCACCGCATAAAGGAGAGTAGGACCATAAACTGGGAGCAATGCCCCTGAAACCAAAACAGTTACACTGTGCAAAATTGGTGCAAAGTCAGAATCAGGCCCTTTGAATCCCAAAGTAACAAACCAAAAGCCCAAAAAAGACATTGCCAATAGACTATTATGGTATGACTTTCCATTCCATCTCCGAGTAAAACTCCAATGCGCTGTAAACTGTAACTCCAGCAGAAAGCAGTTCTGGGGCTCACACGAGCCATGCATGCAATTTTGCTGCTAATGCTCACTGAAATCCTTGACAACTTCCAAGAATGCTGACTCATAATTGGGGGCTCCTGTAGCAACCCTGCTAGAAACTAGACAAGGCAAGCCTGGCCACACAGTCAGTAAGAGATAATGGATTCCAATAACTTGTGGGTGGCAAAGGGAGGAGAGAAGGTACAATCTTAAAGACTATTAAATTCATGCAGACAGCGACAATGGAACAAATGCAGAAGTAACTGAGACTGAAACAACTCCTGACAAACATAAAAAAACAACGGCGGCTGCAGCTCTTCTGTTGTCGGGGCCTGGCTGTAATTACACGGAATGCTGTGTGTGTTGACAGCTGAAGATGAGCAGCTTAGGCAGCAGGAGAAATCCTCTGGACTTACAGTAAGTCCTGTGACACTGTATCATTTGACTCAATTAGCTCAAGTGACTGGGATATAATTGGGCAAGAATATAACATGAGTTGTGACTCATACTGTGCCTCAAACTGCCCATGTCAGCATGGTGAATTAATTCATATTCTGTTAAATGAAAACTTATCGTCAACTGCAATTCTTGGCATATCACGTGGATATTTAATGCGGGGGGAGGAAGGGAGGAGATGGGGGAGGAAGGGATTTGCAGAAACTGTTTATGTCCAATGATTTCAAAAGCAAAAGTGAATGAGAGTTTAAAAACAAGGGATCAAAGCTAGGGAACATGTCAGGTCAACAAATATAACTGAGACGTAAGTTATTTTTGGCATGCCGTCTGGTAGCTGTGTATGAAAGCTGATGATTAACTTACTAGTTATGTGTGTGTGATGCAAGAGCTATGGTGAGTGGTTCACTTGCAAATTTAGTCCGCCAGCCCCATTCATTGTGCCCAGACAAAATCCCCAACATAAAAGGTTTATCTTACAAATTAGTCACCAAAGTCATCCCACGTTTTATTTATTTTAAGCTGTGGGCCCCAGACTTACATTCTGAAGCATCCACTGTGCAGCCCTCGTGCAGTTTGCATTAGTACTCACCAGAGATGGGCCTGGAGTTTGAATCCAGAGCTGCACTTGAAAATTTTCCACAAGCAGTGGAGAGTTGTTGGATGCAGTGTTCTGGTTGGACTGATAATAGAAGCATGAGTCTGGCTCTGCTGGATATTGCTTACCTGTGGATGGGCTCCAGAGCTGGTGTTTGAGGGTGAAATGGCCATGTGTGAAGGAAACAACTTGGCCAAATCCAGGGTGAGAGGAAATGTTGGGGAAAACTAGGGGTAAGAGAACACTGAAGCAAAGTAGAGAAGAACTGGGAACAACTATTGAGGCAGTGGATCAGAGGGGTAAACTTGGTGGCTAAGAGAGCACTGAGGAAGCACTGAGGTAAATTTGGAATGAGGGAGGAGGGGGGAATCACTGGGTTAAAGAATTACTGGAGAACAGTGTGGGACACATTTCTGTCACTAACTGTGTAAAAAGCCCTGTGTGCACTGCAAGTAAACCAGCAAAACGGGTGCAAGGTCCAAGAGCATCTTTCAGTACAGTTGTAAAAATGCTCAGGAAGTTGTAATTTAGATTCAAATGTGTTAACCACTTTTAAAGCACAGTTGCCTTCCTTAGCATGGCTTCGTTGCCATAGTTTCAAACAAGCCAAAATGCATGACATTGTTATGAATCATGGCTCTTGTGGCAAATTTGTGGTAAGATGTGGTGCAAGAAATATTATATTAAAGAAACAGTTTCTTAGAAGGAGAAAATGTTCCTTTAACTGACAAAGCCCAAGCCCCATTATCTGAAGGACTTTGAACTCCAAACACTGTACACTTTCTAACTGCACAACTGTCCCACTGCATTAAACAGGGTGGCCCAGAGCACCGCACTGTTACCATTCAAAATCTGTTGAAGGCTAAAACAAAAGTGGAACATATCATAAAGAACCACAGCTTCTTTTATGATTGAACATTTCTCTTCTAGGTTATATCCTCCACTGGCCTACCTTGGTGTAACTCCACCTAAGTCAACTGAATTATATCAGTCGCAGAGGGGTACCCATGTTGGCTGGAACTTTAAAAACAATATATAGAATCATGAGCTTTCATGGGTAAAGCCCATTTACTCAAGCTAATTACCTGGCCCAGAAAAGTTTTCCAATATACGAGTGGCCACATCAAAGATCAGCTGTGCCAAGAATATCTGATGTCTTACATTAAGAGTTGATGTGACATTTCCTTTCCAGCAGAAAAATGCAGTTTTCACCAGACTTCTGCTTCATCTCCACAGTAAGGAGTCTCTCAGGATGTTTACAGCACCTTCCTCCTCCAGCTTGTTTGTCTGTGGTAATCTTTGCCAACCAGTCTCTTGTGTCAGGCTCTTGAGCTCCTATTCTGAGACTGATCTGATTGGAGGGGGTAGATTTTAAGAGAAAATTCAAAATGCAGTCGCAAACCTATCCAATCTAAACTAAAGTAGTAAAAGATAAATTCAGTCACATGGAAACATAAAGTCTCCAATGTATGTTAGCAGCAAAGTTTGCAGAGATCCATACCAAAACCATCTTCTACTTCAACTATCATATTGCAAGCAGGTGCTTCTAGACGGCATCCTGTGGGAATCTTGGATTCTCTTCCTGGTTCTGCAAGTCAAGTTTGGTCTAGTGAGTAGGATACAGGTTACAGACAGGAAAGGCAAGCACATAGATTTGCACACTCAGTCCAAAAGGCCATGTGGAACTTCTTCACTCTTAGGTGTTCGAGTTGATTCTTGGAACTGGATGCTAGATCAAAAAGAGCCATCCAATCATATAGGAGATGTAATTTTGGGCTGCTTCTTTCCCTTGCACATACATGATATTTTCCCCTATTTTAATGCTAAAAAGCATTATAAGAATATTGACATTTTAAAACAGCTCATGGGAAGTGGTTTATCTCTCAGGAACCCATTAAGCCAATGACCTTCAATTTGCCTCACACTTTTATCCCAGGTCACAAACTAACATACCAATTTCTAGGCCACTCTGACCTCTGAATTTCAGAGAGGTTAGAAAACTCAGCTTTAGACATGTGACAGTGCTTCAGCATTACCTGTGGTGCTCTCACTTCACACACACACACACACACCCCATGTCAAGTCTGGATTTTCATGGTTCTTCAAAACATAGGAGTGATGTGCTGACATCTGACCTAATTCACCACTGCTTTCTTCAGTTTTTCAGTGGAGTTGTGCTGGTGTAAAGCTGGAACATCACTGGGAAATTAGGCCCTATGTCTGACAAATCAAATCACAATGTTATCCCAAACCTCCATCTTTTTACTGCAGATTATTAAAACACTGCTCACTGGAAACTGTCTTGCTTAGTGCTTCTTACTACTTTTTTTCAGCCAGCCTTTCAGCTTCTGATGTCTCAAAAAGAAGAAAGAATCATGATGTCTAGATGCTACAGGAAACATACACTCATGCTTCCAAGGAACTGTTTTCACTGGAATTGAAACCATACTGCCTACCTAGCAGGATTCTAGTGCAGTTTCCTTGATAGTTGGATAATGTGTTTCTATTCTATTTGGGTTCATATAATGCATCCATTACCACAGCCATCTGAGCACTCTTCCAGTATTAATTAAACAATGAACTTAAATATGTCATATATTTGTTTGCCTGCTGCTATAAGTGGGTTGCAAAACTATGCCATAGACTATCTAGAAAATTAGGGCAAGATCCTCAGCTGGTACAAATTGGTGTAGCACCACTGAAATCAATTAATTTATAATGCCTAATGATCTGGCCAGCATTCTACAGCAGAATGTAGTTTTCACTGTTTCAGAATAACTCCCTCCCCAAACAGCAACAACAATAAAACTCCCTTGTCAATACTGGTCAGGAAAGTATGCTGGAATCTTGAGTACAACCACATTTATACATAGCTGCGGCTAGCATGTTTTGAATTCTAGTGTGGACAGGATCTAAATTAGGAAAGAGCCAAGAGAAACTGAATGCAAATGTGTGTAAGGGAATATTAATGACTGGTACCAGTGTCACTTTCACTTTGTTATTAAAAGCAGCATCCGTGCCTTGGAAGAATACAGGCACCGGAGAAGTGTAACTGGCTGCTGCTTTTAGCTCAGGCACAGGATTTCTCTCATTTTAACTGTTTATGAATGTAGTGCTGAGAGCAAAGGAGCATGGAATTTAAGTTATCCACTGAATAGGGGCAGCACAGGTTGTGACAGTGTGATTTTCCACATGATGTTTTGCTAATGAGCTTCAGCTTTTAGCTGGAGACAGGGACATGCAATGGCTATTTTGGGAAGAGGTACTTTCTACTTCTCCCATAGCTAGAACAGCTAGCTCTCCTGCTGTCCCTCCCTTGCAGCCAGAGAAGCTGGATCTCTTCCCTCTCCACCCTACAGCCCCAGTGCCAGAGGAGCTGTCATCTCCTGACCTAGCCAGACTATAGGAACTTGCTCTGCACACCCCAGCTCCTGAAGAGTTCTGTGCTGCTACTCATTGCCCCCCGCTGTGCACAAAACTTCCTGGAGATGCTCAGTTGGGTTTCATATGATGGGACAATTCATTTTCTATGCCCATTCAGTCCTAAATGCCTACGTTGAGGCTGCCAAACAAGTAGATGATACTAAACTGCTCAAGATAGTTAAGAACAAAGCAGACTGTGAAGAGCTTCAAAAGGATCTCACAAAACTAGGTGATAGGGCAACCAAATGGCAAATGAATAAATGTAAAGTAATGCACATTGGAAAAAATAATCCCAACTATCCATACAAAATGATGGGGACTAATTTAGCTATAACCACTCAAGAGAGAGATCTTGGAGTCATTGTGGATAGTTCTCTGAAAACATCTACTCAATGTGCAGCGGCAGTCAAAAAAGCAAACAATGTTAGGAATCATCAAAAAAGAGATAGAGAATAAGACAGAAAATATCTGATTGCCTCTATATAAATCTATGGTACGCTCACACCTTGAACACTGCGTACACATGTGGTCATCTCATCTCAGAAAAGATATATTGGCATTGGAAAAGGTTCAGAAAAGGGCAACAAAAATCAATAGGGGTTTGGAATGGGTCCCATATGAAGAGAGATTAAAAAGACTTAGACTTTTCAGCTTAGAAAAGAGGAGACTAAGGGGGAATATGATGGAGGTCTATAAAATCATGACAGATATGGAGAAAATGAACAAGGAAAAGTTATTTACTTGTTCCCATAACATAAGAACTAGGGGTCACCAAATGAAATTTTAATAGGTAGCAGGTTTAAAACAAATAAAAAGAAATTTTTCTTCGTGCAGTGCACAGTCAACCTGTGGAACCCCTTGCCAGATGACGTTGTGAAGACTAGGACTTTAATAGGGCTCAAAAAAGAGCTAGATAAATTCATGGATGTTAGGTCCATCAATATTCATTAGCCAGGATGGGCAGGAATGGTGTCACTAGCCTCTGTTTGTCAGGGGCTGGAAATGGATGACAGGAGTGGGATCACTTGATGATTAACTGTTTTGTTCACTCCCTCTGGGATATCTGGCATTGACCACTGTTGGAAGACAAGATACTGGGCTAGATGGGCCTTTGGTCTGACCCAGTATGGCCGTTCATATGTTCTTAAGCTACTAGTTGACTGCAGTAATAGTTTTGTCATAGGGGCAACTAGGAACGAAACTGAAGCACCCAGCTTGTATTGCAGAGGCTGCCTCCATCCATTGGATGCCTTTGATGTCTGGGTGGTAATTATTATAGCATCTGACTGTGAAAGCCTTCACATCTCATAGCCTTTCCCCTGAGCCATTTGGTCCACTGCTGTTGCCCCAGCAGTTTTGGCCCAGCACAAGCCAACCATGGGAGGAGCACTCCAATATGGTGGCACAAAACCACTTTAGAGATTCTTACACAACCATCTTCCTACCATTTTGGGGACACATTCAGAGACTATGTCCACCATATTCCTGTGTGACAACAATCCCCAATTGCCATTTTGACATCTCAGGGACTTTAGTATCCAATGTAAATTGGAGGAGCCCTGGAGCTGCTCTAACTTACGCTGAGGGATCTTGCAGCAGCAGCAGTCAGAGGTACAAATAAGGAAGCTCTATGCCCCCATTGCAGCCTTTGATTTGCCCAGTGTGTTCCTCTGTTTATAGGGTCCATTTATTTCTAAAATACTCCAGCATTTTGTAATAGTATAAACATACTTACAACTTAGCAAAATGTGCTTATTATCTGATTGTTTGGTCTATGTTAGTATGTTAACAAACAAACAGGCTGTCCTTGTTACTGCGTCCCAAAGCAGCTCCAGGTTCTTTGTCAAAGCTTTTAATAACCCTTTGGATTGGAAAAGTGCCTAGACAGTCATAGGATTGCATGACTCACTGGGCTACAGAAAACCAGCTAAACACAAAGTTAGACGAATCAAAACAGCTACACTAGGTCATTTTGAAATATCTGTATCTGAGTTACCCTGTTCAGATAGAGATTATTTTAGTAGCTTGCAAAGAATATCCAAATAGCTGGAATTTCTGAAATGTTTGAGGAGTAAGTTCAAGGTCGTATTTGAACACAAACATGTTGCACATGGTAATTATCATGAGTTTGTTATATTCACTGGTACAAAGTATTCAGAGGCATGCAGCAAGTAAATGAATGATCTATCACTGAGCAAAGTTTAACTTTGAGTAATGTGTTATGGATTTCAAAGTATGTTTTAATAGCAAACTGTTTAAATTGTAATCTCAATGAGAAAAATATTTTGAATGTGAAAAATTTAGGTGAGAAAGAAAGAGAAGGGAAGCAGTAGGCAGAAAGGCCTGCACAAATATTTTCCTAATGCTATATATAGTGTTTAGATCCACTCAGATAGCCAGCATATTAGAACTATGGGAACCAAGCCAAATCTTATGTGTATTCATATTTGAAATTTCCCAAACAGTTCAAATCTCTCCTGATAGTCTTTGAGCTAGTACATTTTGATACATTGTCAGACTGAAACTGTGTTACCAAAAGTGAGATCAGCATTCACAGAAGGCCTTTGTGAGTAATACACAGGTCCAGTCTCTTGACACAGAATTCCTGTACTGGAGGCAGTTTCGGTATTAATCAGTCTGCTGTTGCTAAGGGCTACAATTTGCTAACAGAAAACTTGGATTGGTCACTGATTCTTTGTAATGGGACACTTAATTTGCTGCCTTTTTAATTTACCCAACTGCTGTGTTTTCTTCAACATTATATTAACATAAGAATTCATTAACAAAGAATTTCTGTTGTCATTGATAGGGGTGTGTGTGTGTGTGTCTACATTATCAAAGGCATGATTTTGCTTCCATTGAAATCAATGGCAAAACTCCCACTGACTTCATGGGGAGAAGAATTGAGGCCGAAGGGTGAAATTCAGTTTTGTGCAGAGGGACAGCACAACACTATCATTTAAGACCCGCAAGGTGGTGTGGCCCCTTTGCACATGGGTGAAATTCCCCCTAAAAGAGGAAATCAAGCTAAAGGAGTAACCTAAATAGAGTGACATTACCAAGTGTTGGTCGTGATGAGTCCACGAGGCATGATTCAGAGCTGAAGTTAAACCATCCCCAAAAGAATTGGGAGGGGGGAGTGGATAGTTTTTCTGGATGTGGGCCAGATGTGAAATTCAGACCCAGATCTGGGTTCAGAGGCAGAAGGGTTCATATGTAAGGATCAGCAAATAATCATTATGGCTCCAGTTCAGCAAAGCATTACCGCATGTGCTTAAGTGCTTTGCTGATTGAAAATCACCTGCTGGGTCAGGAACTATACAAATCAAGGAAAACCCCAGCAGCTTTTCAGTTATGAACAGAGCCAGATTTACTCCCAAAGAGGCTGCAATTTTCAAAGTAGGCCAGCACTGTTATCACCATTTTTACAGTGGGGGTAACTTAGGCAGAGTGAGGCAAAATGACTTGCCCAAGGTCACTCAGCAGGCAAGTGGCATAGCCGGGAGTACAACTTAGGTCAGGGTGGGAAATATTTTTTGATGGGGGGCCACTCAAAAATTTGGAAAGTGGTCGAGGGATGCACTCTTGGAGGAGGTGCAGGGTCTGGGATGGAGGCTGGATGTAGAAGGGAGCTTGGGGTAAGGGACTGGGGTTCAGCAGAGAGAATGGGGTCTGGGAGGGAGTTTGGGTGAAGGAGGCCGTTGTGATCTAGGGCAGGGGAGTGGGATAAGAACATAAGAACATAAGAATGGCCATACTGGGTCAGACCAAAGGTCCATCGAGCCCAGCATCCCATCTGCTGACAGTGGCCAATGCCAGGTGCCCCAGAGAAGGAGAACAGAAGACAATGATCAAGTGATTTATCTCCTGCCATCCATCTCCTGCCCTTGTTATGAAGGCTAGGGCACCATACTTTATCCCTGGCTAATAGCCATTTATGGACCTAACCTGCAAAAATTTATCAAGCTCTTTTTTAAACCCTAATAGAGTCCTGGCCTTCACAGCCTCCTCGGGCAAGGAGTTCCACAGGTTGACTGTGCGCTGTGTGAAGAAAAATTTCCTTTTATTAGTTTTGAACCTACTACCCATCAATTTCATTTGGTGTCCCCTAGTTCTTGTATTATGGGAAAAGGTAAATAATTTTTCTATAATCACTTTCTCCACACCATTCATGATTTTATATACCTCTATCATATCGCCCCTCAATCGCCTTTTTTCCAAACTGAAAAGTCCCAGTCTCTCTAGCCTCTCCCCATATGGGACCCTTTCCAAGCCCCTAATCATCTTAGTCGCCCTTTTCTGAACCTTTTCTAATGCCAATATATCTTTTTTGAGGTGAGGAGACCACATCTGCACGCAGTACTCGAGATGTGGGCGTACCATAGTTTTATATAGGGGAAGTATGATATCTTTTGTCTTATTATCTATCCCTTTTTTAATAATTCCTAACATCCTATTTGCCTTACTAACTGCCGCTGCACACTGCGTGGATGTCTTCATAGAACTATCCACTATAACTCCAAGATCCCTTTCCTGATCTGTCGTAGCTAAATTTGACCCCATCATGTAGTACGTGTAATTTGGGTTATTTTTTATTTTTGGGTTATTTTGGGATGCAGGGGTTTGGGATGTGACCTAGGCTAGGAGAGGATTGTGATCTGGCGCAGGACACTGGGGTGCCAGATCTGGGAGAGGGTATGGGTGAAGGAGGGGGCAGAGGGTTTGTGTATGTGGGGGGGCAGAGGGATGGGACAGTCTCTGGCTAGGAGGCGCTTACCAGCAGAAACCTGAGGCAGACTGCTGCAGGCTGCTCACAGCTCCACGTGGCTCCACTCCGGGAATGAGAGGGAAGGGAAGGAGCAGAGGGGACAAGGAGGAAGAGAGAAGGCTTCCTACACTGTCCCTGCTCCCAGCAAAAATTCTCAGCTCCTGTTGGCTAGAAACTGAGAGATTGGCCAGTGAGAGCTAAGAGATTTTGCTGGGGGGCAGGAACAGCATGAGAAGTCTCCCTCCTCCTTCCCCAGCTGTACATAACAGATGGATTTTTAAAACATGAACTGACCTCTGCGTAAGGGGTCTGGCGAGGCGGCTGCGGGCCAGATCTCGTGGCTTGGCAGGCCGGATCCAACCCACTGGCAGTCTCTTGCCTACCCTGACTTAGGTCCTAGTCCATGGCTCTAGACTTTTGGGCTAGTTCCACCCACTTTTGTGATTGTATTTCCCAGTTGTGTTACATGAAGTTTACTCAAGCCACCATACCTCTGCCAGGAAACTGCAATCACAAGCCAGTAGAAACCAGGGATAAGTTTGTCTGATTCTGCAGATAGTTTTATTTCTGCTCCTCCCCCCCCCCCCCCCAGTTAATGATGCTATTTGTTTTTATCTAAGCAAAAATAGCAATATTGATTTTAAAGCACTTCATGTACATAACCTCGGAGGGCAGGATCCTGATCTTGATGGCCTGGGTGTAATTGCACAGTAACATATTAAAGTCAACAGCATCACTCCTATTTATGCAGTTATCAGTGAGTGTGGAATTAGGCTCAGTCTTGCCATTTCTTGTGATTGTATCTTAAGTCTTGCAATATTTGGGGTTTTTTTTCTTAATGTCCGTGATGCTGGAATCACATGAAAATGTGAGAGACTCAGTTTTCTTTTGAAAAAAAAAAAAAGTTGCTAACTCTTGTGGTTGTGGAGTAAAGCTGGCAGCTGTGAACTCTAAAGGTGCAAAAACATCAGAAGGACAACAAAAAGAAACCCATATATACTTTAAACAAAATCATGTTTTTTTTAAAGTCCATCTAATGATTTTTGGGGCCTGACTCATGATTTTTGAACATTTGGGATTGCCAAAACCACAAGCCCAGAGTAAAGGTTTTCCTGTTCACTGGATTTCATATTTCTTGAGTGACTCATACAGTAGCATGTGGACAGCAGGGAAGAATATCCTATGCTCACTGCGTCATCCATTTAATTTCCTGTGCACAACATTTTTAGAGTGACTGGGAGGTTCTCTAACAGGCCTTCCATTAATGTGCTTCTAGATTTGTCTCCCTAACTTGCATCTGTTAACAATCCTTCTGTATGACCCTGCGTGAAAACTGAGAGACAACATGGACTGAAGGCAATGGACTGACCAGGGTGTATATGGTTTTGAATAGATAGTTACGGCTCTGTGTAGTACAGAACCATAAAATATGGTCTAGGTCAGATACGCCTTTAAACCATGATAGTAACTATTAATAATTAAATATGATATCCAATATCATTCCTTTAGAAAGCAATTTCTCTCCCCACTAGCACACAGAGCAAAGATTACATCAGTATTTTTCTCAGAGGAGATGGATAGATAGCTTAATTCATTTAGCAAATCCAGTGAAATGACACTTCAGCACTTTCGCATAAACTGTCTCTGGCACTTAAAATTAACAAAGGGGGAGGGAAAGTGGGGTGGGAAATCTCAGGCACATAAGGACTTAATTTTTCTCTTGTTTAAAATATCATCCGTTGTCTGCAATCAATGCAATGAGACAACTTACCATACAATAATGATTTACAATATGTTTATAGGCAGGGATAGGAGTAATAATAGGGTTAGAGTTGTCTCCTTGTGAATTCTTTGAGTGTCAGAAATGCTTAGTTTTGCAGTTCTCTTAGCCTAAGAATGCACACGAGACCAACTTAGATCTGCATAAGATTTGTTGTACTTCCCCATACAAATATGTGTAATATATTAGGCAATTTAGCCTTAACTTGATAGAAACATATCCAGCATCCAGATGCTTAAGATATTTAAAAATCAACCATCCCAATAAATTACAAGCAGTACAATCACTGCTTAAATATATCTACATGTGTAGTAGAGAAAACACACCACTGCACTTGGTGTTTTAATTTTTTTTAACATTCCATTGTCAGGGATTTCCTGTTTAAAATCTGAGGGGGCTGGAGGTGGGGAGGGAAACGCTTCCATTGCTGATTTTGCCCTCTTAGAGGGTAATCGCTGTGTTTTAACTGGAGCTGAAATGAATGTCACTCTGCTGTGTTTATTTCCCTGTGTGTGCACCAGAATTGCTGATATCAGCAGATCTCTGTAAATGGTGCTTGTCACAGCATGTGCTGCTGTCACACAGGGAACACTAGACTGTTTTTGATGAACAGCACAAAAGTCATATTTTTAATAGTAACAACAGAATCTCTCTTTGGTACTTTTATAGCCCTCATTACCAAAATACCTCACAACCTAATTTATTTAATCTCCACTAGCTCCTCTGAGGGAATAAGTGCTGTTATTCCCATTCTGCAGATGGTGATCTGAAGTAGATAGGAGGATAGGGTCATAATTCAAAATTATCTGGACAAATTGGAGAAATGGTCTGACGTAAATAAAATGAAGTTTAATAAGGGCAAAGTACTCCACTTAGGAAGGAACAATCAGCTTCACACATACAGAATGGGAAGCAACTGTCTAGGAAGGAGTACTGCAGAAAGGGACCTAGGTGTCACAGGGGACCACAAGCTAAATATGAGTCAACAGTGTGACACTGTTGCAAAAAAAGCAAACTTGATTCTGGGATGCATTAATGGGAGTGTTATGAGCAAGAAAAGAGAAATAATTCTTCTACTCTACTCTGTGCTGATTAGGCCTCAGGTGGGCTATGTCTACACTCGCAGCTTCTTGCACCAGAAATATGCAAATGAGGCTAAGCGTGGAATATCGCCGAGCCTCATTTACATACCTAATGAGCCGCCATTTTTGCAGAAGAGGCTCTTGCGCCAGAAGGAGCTGTCTACATTGCCCCTTCTTGTGCAAGAAAAACCCTCTTGTGCAATGCCCTTATTCCTGAAAATAATCAGCGTAGCGGCATTGCACAAGAAGGCTTTTCTTGCGCAAGAAGGGGCAATGTAGACAGCTCCTTCTGGCGCAAGAGCCTCTTCTGCAAAAATGGCGGCTCATTAGGTATGCAAATGAGGCATGGCGATATTCCATGCTTAGCCTCATTTGCATACTTCTTGCGCAAGAAGCCGCAAGTGTAGACATAGCCTTGGAGTATTGTGTCCAGTTCTGGGTACATTTCAAGAAAAATGTGGAGAAACTGTAGAAGGTCCAGAGAAGAGCAACAAAAATTATTAAAGGGCTAGAAAACATGAGCCATGAGGGAAGACTGAAAGAATTGAGCTTGTTTAGTTTAAAAAAGAGAAGACTGTGAGGGGACATAGCTGTTTTCAAGTATCTAAAATGGTATTA
Source organism: Pelochelys cantorii (assembly GCA_032595735.1). NCBI lineage: Eukaryota > Metazoa > Chordata > Testudines > Trionychidae > Pelochelys > Pelochelys cantorii. Next base: position 236,450,308 of record CM064327.1, read on the forward strand.
CAAGGAGGAGGGAGAAAAATTGTTCTCCTTGGCCTCTGAGGATAGGACAAGAAGCAATGGGCTTAAATTGCAGCAATGGAGTTTTTGGTTGGACTTTAGGAAAAACATCCTTTCAGGGTGGTTAAACTCTGGAACAAATTGCCTAGGGAGGTTGTGGAATCTTCATCACTGGAGATATCCAAGAGCAGGTTAGACAGACACCTGTCAGGGATGATCTAATAGTGTATGGTCCTGCTGTGAGGGCAGGGGACAGGACTCAATGATCTCTCAAAGTCCCTTCCAGTTCTAGTACTTTATAATTCTAAGTACTGAGAGACAAAGAGCTTGTCTAAATGGTAAAGCAATGTGCACAGAGGAGTTGTGAATTCTAATGCGCACCAACTCACATAGGAAGTCTGGACTGGACCAGGGAATTCAATTCAGGTCTCTGAAAACCATGGCTAATACCAGAGCCGTTGGACTATCCTGCCTCTTAATGGGTGAGTGATGGTTTTAAATGATTCTGGAATCCTAAAGCCTTCCCCTCCATCAGATTACAACTATAGTTTGTGTGAGGAGGAGCTATGTAATCTATATGTATGCCAACTAGACACCCTTAAAATACTCTGCTTTAACCCACTGAAAAATAACCTAGCATAAAATACTAGAACTGGTCAAAATATCATCAAAATATTTTGAGCAAAGTGTTTATTCATTGCGAAATATGAAAAACAAATATTTTATTTTTTGTTGAAAACCCATTCCACACAATTTTTTTAAAAAACTATAGCGACAAAAACTGATCATGTTGAAACATTTCCCAGAAAACTATTTGCCATTTTCCAACAGTTACGAAACATGGAAAGCTTAATGTGGGACATTATCTTTTCTCTTCTAGCTGTATTCTAATCAGCACACCTGTGCAGAAATCACTCTAAAATCTATGCTTGTCCAACACCTGCCAGATAATGACCACCATGTCCCTCCCATGCTGGTAAACTGTGGACAATTGCAGAGCATAAATTATTACACCATGAGGTTTGGGTTTACCAAATTAAATAATCCAACCGTTCCCAGAATAATACATAGGTTTTAATCCTTTGCGTTGCTATAGTGTTCACCATCCAGCTATCTTGAAGTGCTCAACAAATCTATTCTCAGCTCTACAACTTGAACTTCTAGATGATGTTGGGCAAGTTACATAATTCCTCTGTACCTCTGCTGCATTGTCTGTCTTGTTTATTAGACTATAAGATTTTCAAGACATCATCCCCAAAAGTGTCACTTTAATTAGATAATATAAATATATAAAGCATACCATAAAATAATATATATTCATATTTGTTTCCACAATACTTGTTTGTTCTGATTAAATTGGACACTTTTTGGGATGATGCTTAAGAAAATAGCGCAAAGTATGACTTAGAGGAATAAACATGATATGGAAGACAAGACAACCTGATTTATAACCCCTTTCATGGATTTAACATTCATTAAAAATACTAATTATTATTACTATTTTATTTGTATTTCATTACCACCTAGAGGCCTTTGCGCTATCTAGAATGCCCAGGTATTCACATTGCTGAAAGCTGCCCCTGGGCAAACAACTACTAACAAAGTACATCTCCAGGCCTGTATCTATGGCAATTGTGATGCACCTACAAATACTCAACATAGTGACATTTTTGGAAAACAGCCCTTTAAGTGAGTGTATCAGTTTGTTCTTTGAGTTACAGGAAAAGCTACAGGATTCCTGTAGACATTAATAAAGGCACTATGATTTCAGCTTGGTGAGTCACACTCTTTAAGAGGGAAGGTGTCTGGAGTTTTAACAGACTGTAATGCCTGGGTTTTCTCTGTCTTACTGGATTAAATCATTAATGAAGAATTCTGCAGACAACATTAAGGATCACAAAAGACAGTGCTGAACCTCTCGACTCAATAATCATAGTTTACTCTTGTAATCAGACCTGCTGATGGGGAGAGTCAAAGGCAAAAACTGCCCTGGGGCCTGGTGCTTCCAACCACTGTCACCACTACTGTGGCAACAGCACCATCCAGAGTCACGGGCCCTTTAAATGGCTGCTGGAGTGCCATGTGGCGTGCTCTGGGCTGCACACAGGGCTACCTGGAGTTGGCACGGCACTCTCCAGGCTCCCCTTACAGGGGTGTAGGGCAGCCCCCCGGCCTTTCGCCTAGAGGCCCATCAAGGCTGTCAGCTCTGCTGCTTATAATGGTTACCCTGGAGTAGCATGTAATGAAAGATGGGGCTGATTCTGCTCCCATTTCTAATGGTGTAAATCAGCAGTAATTATTTTGAGCTCATTGTAAAACTGGTTTGGGAGAAGGATCAGGCCCAGGGCATTTTAGGAATGGGGGTCTGATCCTGAAAATTGTTACTCAAGTAACACATATTCAAGTTACTAGTCCCAGGAAAGCCAATAGTCAATGGGAGAGAAGGTGAGGTTGATGGGACTATTTGAATGAACAAAGGCTACTTATACATGTGAGAAAGGGAAGAAGTAGAGAGTTTTGTTTTTCTTGGGCAAGGGAAACAACCTCAAACACCCTAAAATCAGACCTATTTTTTGCTTCCCCACTCTGAACTCTTCTTCAGCTCCTATATTTCCTGTGTCTTCTAATCTGCCTCTCGCTTCCTCTGCATCATTGTGTCATGAATCGCATTGCTTTATGTTTATGGAAATTCTTATCCACATCACTCTTCTCTCATCTGAACTGCCTTTTCCCCGTGATATCCCCAAGTCCCATCTCCCTACACTATAGACTAAAGCTTCCCGCCTTATTATATAGTCAGAAACCTATGATCACATCCTCCAGCCACCAGACATGTCCACTTCAGTGTCCAATTCAAAACTGTCTTTCTTTTTATAAACTCTGTGATTTGGGTCATAGTTGTCATTTGTTCACTTCCTGTCCCAAACTCTGGTCATCTAGGACATGCCTCTCTTTTACAGGAAAACATCATTATGAGAAAATTCTTTTTTACATATACTGCCATCTGGAATAGACTTCTGATTGCACTGTCATCACATTGGCTCTCGAGCCAAACTCAGCTCTGCTGTAGTAACATCAGTGGAGCTGTGCTTGTTTACACCACATTTAAATCTGGTCCTCAAATCCCATATGATGATATATATTTTCTCCCTGGTCTCTCTTTCTCTGTCTGAAATTTTTGTATTTGTTCTAATTTCATAACTACTTATTTCACTCTCTAAAGTTTTTGTGAACTGAGTTTACATGAAAATTTTACACAAAATAAAGCTGTATTGTATTTCAGATCCTGTAAAATCCCACTGCTATCTTTCGATGTATAATATAGCTTAATAATGGAATCATACATAATAATTAATATTTGTACATGAAAGCTCTAAGGAATGTTACATTTCTTTTTCCTCTTTAGCTAGGCACACTATTAATTAATTCACTGTAAAGTGATTAAAATTATTTTTAAATAATGAACAATACCAAGACAGACAAGTTAATTGATTGATTGGTGTATGAGCAGGATCCTAAGGGATTAGAATTTGCATATTAACACAGATCCTTTCTTATTGAGCTGCTTGCCATATTTTATCTTCCTTCAACCAGCACTGAACATGATAAAATAACACAAATAACCCTATTGGATTGCTCCTCCTCCAGGGAATAAAGTGTAAACTTTAAAAATGTCCTTCACTATATATGACCTGTGCTCACATATATATCTGCAGACAGAGCTATCTAGATATATTCAACTTTTAGTCAAAGGTGCTTGCTAAAGTTAGCCATTCTGGAGAATTATTCATAAAGACTACAGAATAGCAGTGCAATCTTCTCCAGGATGATCTGACATTTGCCTCAACTCTGATCTGATGGGCAGAAGTAGAGGAGAGTTCAGTTTCCAAACTCATTCAGTCTGTGGCCTCCTTGCTTAGACAGCCAATAAGAAGCAGTATCTAACTAGTTCCAGTTATCCATAAGAACAGGACTGCTATCACCAACTCGTTTCATATAGTCTATCAGGCAGCAGCTTTCAATCACTAGAGTCCAATCCTGTGTCCACTGAAGAGAGGAGCAAAACTTCCAGTATCTTCAATAGTGTAGGACCAGATGTGGAACAGTGTCCTGGAGGCAGTGACTGTCAACATGTTCACAACTGGACACTGAGGGTATGTCTGACTACATGCCTCTGTCGACAGAGGCATATAAACTAGGCTACCCGGCATAGTCAAAGAAGCCGGGATTTAAGTATCCCCGGCTTCATTAAAATAAACATGGCTGCCACACTGTGCCGGCTCGGCTGATTGTCGGCACAGCGCACAAGTCAAGACACGGATCGGTCGACAGGGGAAGCCTTTGTTGACCGCTCCCTTATGCCTCGTGAAACATGGGCAAAAGAGGGAGGATGGAGTGAGCCTTGGAGAAGGACTGGGAAGGAGGCGCTGCAAGGGTATTCATATTTGAGGTAGATCTTGGATTGCACTTAAATTCAAAAAGTGATCTCATGCTCAAAAAGGTTGGAGACCCCTGCCTTAGTGCTGCTTATATCATTAAACTTCTGCTTCCCTTTTCCACCCATGACAGCCTAAAAGCCCAGTTGTCCACTTCTCCCACAACCATATCTGCAGTGGTTCCTAAATATATTATATCCAAAGTGCTGCTCTCTGCATTATGATTGTTCACATATGTTATATATTTATTTGGAGTTCTGTGGATGTGTTATTATATTGTATTACTGTAGTGTCTGGGACCCATATCAGGACCAGCACTCCACTGTTCTAGGCATTGTCCAAACGCAAAACTAAAAAGATGGTCCCTGCTCCAAAGAATTTACAGTCTAAAACAAGAGTCCACAGATGGATACAGACAGATTGATTGATTGATGGGGCATGACGGTGTAGAACAGGGGTGGGGAATCTACAGCACCCCAGCTTGCCAGGATCTAGCGCCCAAGGCTCAGGGCTCACCCCCAGCATTGGGGAGCCCATGCTGGCACTCCAGCCCCCTTATTCTCCACCCCTGCTGTTCTACTATAGGGCTGGAGCACATAAAACTTACTTGCCTGGGGGTCAGCAGCCCCTGACCCAAAAAAAGGTTCCCACCCCTGATGTAGAAGGAAAAAATGTGAGGCCTTCCACCCCAGTGATGTTCCATTTCCATAGAATATTTTCTATATAGTGTGACACAGTCAGGCCAGAGGGCTGCAAGAGGGCGGGAAAAGGCAGCTCAAGAAAGGTAAAAGGCCCACTTCTCTATTAACTAGAAGTGGGTTATTGCAGATCTAATAGATCAACTGCTAAAAAGCAGTTGTATCAAGCAGATTATGATCAGCTGATATAAGGCTACCTTGGACCAACTTGGATCAGTTGATTTCATTTCAGGGCTGCCTGAGACCTTTTTAAAAACCCTCCCCGTTAGGAGAAAGGGGGAGGAGGAAAAGGGAGAGAGATGCACAGCTCTCCCCCACCTCCCAAGAGACTACTAAGCCAGAGACACCAGGGAATTGAGCAGTCTCCTACACTAAGGAAAGGCCACAGGCTTAAACCTCTGCTAAGGTTGCTAAAACTGCCCGGACACAGCAGATAGGGGGGTGCTTTACTTGAGGCCCTTTTCACCAAGGGGAAGAAGTGCAAAGCCTGGCAAGGGAAAGTAGGTCCCCTTGCCACAATAGCTATATAGGGAGAGGCCCTCAGCTAGCATAAATTAGTATAGTTCACTGAAGCCACTTTTACTCTAACCCATGATTTGCTAAGCACTTGAGGATCTCCTAAGATATAAGACATCAGCCCCTGTCCCAAAGAGTTTACCATCGAGTTAGATCACTGACAACAGGGCAGGATATAAACCCATGCCTCTGTGGCTCCTATTTAAACCTTATGAGGCATGGGTTTATATCCTGCCCTGTTGTCAGTGCTCTAATTGGATTGTAAACTCTTTGGGACAGGGGCCGATGTCTTCCAATCCAATTAGATCACTGACACAAGATATAAACCCATGCCTCATAAATTTAAATAGGCAGCATAGAAGCATGAGTTTATAGCCTATCCTGTCTGTGATCTAATTGGACTGTAATTAGACAGGGTCCATATCATTTCTTCAGCTCCTCAGATGGTGCTTATTGGCATACTTGCAGTGATTCTGAGTGGAGGTAGACTGCTTTCGATCAGCTGTAGATCTGGCCCCTTTTGCTCAAATTCTTTACTGTTGAACAGATATGTGGATCTCCCTTTATACCATTTGGTGATATCACATTCTATTAGAGAATGGGAATCAGATTCTCTGTGTTATTCATGGTGCTATTCAGTTTGTCCATTTCTGACCCCAGGACTCATCATCTCTAAAATCTTCTCTGAGGGAAGCAGACTAAATTACCAACAACTGAAACAAACTGCTTTGACATGTTGGCATTTTGTTATTTTGCTGATATTTACACCACGATAGGCAATATGTCTAGGAATAATTAGACAGAGTGGCTTATTTCCATCAGATTTATTTATTTATTTAGCAAAAATTGTGCAATATAAGCCAGTTTGAAAGAAACCAAAAGGCTAGCATTTCTTCACTATGACACATCATGTAGCATAGCCTTTTAAGACATTTGATATAATTCCTAATGTAAGAGTTGTTTATATTACAATGTAAATGCTTGTCCGAAGAGAAATATAAAGGTGTGATTTGGATCCTATTGGTCTCTTGAGCTGGCATTTCAACTGGAATTTTTCCCCTGGGGTAATTTATAACTGATTGTTTCCTGTTGCAAGTATATTGGCAGGCCTGAGGAAAGAATAGCTCCAATTTTCACTCTATTGTAGCTGGCTCATATCCAGAAATTGCGGAAAGCATATTTGCTACAAAACTGAGATTAGAGGTTTATTCTTACATTTGTAGTCAATGACATAGTATGAAACATGCAACATTTTGTATGCATATATGATATATATAAAAAAGCCTGCCAATGGAGAGTGGGGCAAAGAGGGAAATTGCCCGGGGGATCTGAAGATTCAATAGGGCTTGAGGCTTCTGGCCTCCACTGAGAAAGCACTTGTGGCTGGAAGCCCTTGGCCCTTTAAATTGCCACTGGAGCCCCATGCGGTGCATTCCTGGAAATTCTGTTGGTCCCCCTGTATATAAATCTAGTATCTAGTTAAACATGAATGCATAATTTGGACTACAAGTGTGAAATATTCATATTCCCAGCAACAGAAGTGAGAAGTTGTCCAGTAAAAAGGTACATTTAAACAGTAAGATGACACTATCTGGACATCAGAAGACGTATATCTTACATAGTAAAACAGTACTCTGTACTTTGATCTAGGTCAAACGCCATATAAAGCTATGTCTACACTACAGAGTTTTTCTGGGATACTGGAGGTATCCTGGAAAAACTCTGCCATGTCCAGAGAACGCATCTGCTCTTCCGAAATTATTTTTCAGAAGAGCAGACGTGCTTTTTTGGCATCCCTGTAAACCTCATTTTACGAGAAAGAAAGGATGTTCCAAGAAAGTCCAACATTTGGCCCAGTGTAGATGGGTCAAATGTCAGAAAAGCCTCATCCGGGAAAAGCTACGCAAAGTGCGAATCGCAATTTGCGTAGTTCTTTTCCAGAAGAACAACGTAGTGTAGACATACCCTAAGACATAAATCTATAGCTATACAATACAAAGACTTAGTAGGTTTGAATATCTACACTAAACCACCTTCACACTTCTTAATATGGAGCAACTGTTGAAACAAGATACAGTAGCATTAATGGCTACCTAGTCACTAGGCTGTTCAAAAATAAATGACAGTAATTAGGTAAGAAGCCAGGTTTCTGTGACTTCCAGCCAAATTGCAATGCAAATGAACTCTAACAAAGTCTTCCACAACACCTACTGAATTCTCTGCACCATTGTCATTAGTCAAAAATGTATAACATTGAATTTGATGCTTTGCACTTGTCTGGACAGTAGACACCAGCTACTAATGGTTTATATAACATGTCATCCTTGGACAAGTGAACAACTGACTAACTTTACCTGAACTAAAGTACTGGAGCAGGTCTTGATTGTCCTTTTACATCAGTTTTACATCTGCAAAAATTCCACTGACTTAAATGGAGTTATGCTTGATTTCCTCTGGTATCAATGAGAGGCAAATTGGGACCAAAGGATTTAAAACAGTAGGCACAGAGTTCCTTCCAAAATCCTCAGCATGTTCTGTTTTGGTAGCAGAGAAATTCTTGTAGATGGAGAAAACACATCTTTTTTCAGAAATTGTCTCTGTATCCCTCCAACACCCCCCAACTCCAATTGTGTCCCATCTCCTGACACACACAACAAAATAAAATCTTTCCTAAATGTTAAATCTTTCATATAAAACAAATACATTTAGCTACATATTAACATTTAATCGCTAAAACTTCATTGCCAAATTGTTTACAGGTTTAATAAGTATTTGTGTTCAAATTATTTAAACAAATTCTCAAATTGAATACAAGAAATTAGTAATTTACATATAAGGCCCACAACTAGGAAATTGGCAGCTGATAGCATGAGAGAGAGAAATTTTTCACTCATGAATTACATTCTTGAGAGGAAATCTTTATGTAATGTTGCTACGACAGGTGATAGGGAAATTCTAGGGGAAAAAACCATGATTGCCTGGAAATTTTTTAGGCCTTTTTTAAAAAGAAATTCAAAGGGATGATATTACAGAGAGGAGAAATTAACTGTTAAAATGTGGGGAGGACTCCTTTGAGAAGCACTATTATTTCCAGCTATTTACCTTAAAGACGTTTTGGGGAGGGGCGGGGGAGATGAGCCAGTTTGGTTTGCTGGTCCTATAGTTAGAGACCAGCAAACCAAACTTACTAATCAAATGCACTCTGCACTACTTGCACCTAACTACTTGTGCTGGCTGACAACACAACCTTCAGTTTGCAAACAAATTTAAATATTCAGTGCATTGCTTCTGGGAGGGAGGCCATCTTTTTCATGCTATAAATCTGGGATGTAACATTTATTAATGACTTATGTTTACCTCCACTGGCTTCCAGAACCAGGAGAGTTAGCATCATGCTCCAGCCTGCAAAATCCCAGAGAAATAATATAATAGTCGGAGGTGGATAAAATTGAAGTACGTGACAGAAAAGCAGCTAAAGGAAGCACTTAAACAGATGCATGCATAATGTTGGTTGGCAACCCATTATTCAGGAAAGGCCTTCAAGTCAACCTTTTTTGTCTCCCACTAGGAGAACCATGAGGAAATCTGGTTTTTTCAAGGCCTGAAAAACAATGGCATGTAGTGAGGCATAAAAAGAAAGAACTTATGCTGGTATGAGTTTTCTGTATCCCATGCTGCAAGAAGGGCCCATAGTTTAAACTCAGATTAAATATTTTCCCCATTACAAATGTGCTTGTTGATTGATATCTTGATGAATCTTAATACTGGCTATGCTGGGAATTCCAGCTCAGTGGAAACCAAAGGATATGAATATATGGAATATATTTGCTACATTAAAGCAAATCTAGACAAGGTGATACAGGGATGAAGTATAAATTCTTTATTGGGAATCTGGCCCTATTTCAGGGAGTAGAATGCTTATAAGAGCTGGCTACAGGCTGTCTCTTAGCAAGGTGCAGCAACACTTTATATACTTACAGTGACTGGTAACTTTGGGAGCCTAGTTTGAGACTCCTTAGAAGGCTGATTTTTAGAAGTAGCAGGCTCACTGCTTTCTGATAATCAAGCCATTTTTAAGATGTCTCAAGTTATGCATACGGGATCACCAGTAACTTTGGAAAATGTTGGCCAAGGTAGAAAAGGGAACTTCCATGGCTCTCTGTCAAGTAGTTACCGCCACTTTGCCTACCCTTAATCTCTCCTCACACTGGAGATGATATGTATCTGAAGGGAGTAATATCCCTAGTTTGAAACTACACTGGCAGTTTTAAATAAAAAAGTCAAAGGGCATAGGAATAAAATTGTATGAAAATATTGGGTCACTGAGACTGAAGACTTCAAGAAGAAAGGACAGCCCATCTGTGGGTTTTATAGTCTTGAATGAAGAATGCACACACACAGCTCTCTCTCAATCTTCACTTACCCTTAACTTTTTTTTTTACTTTTTAAAATATAAGATTTTTTTAAATTTCCAAAAAACTACAATATGCGGAACTATAACTAAAATAATCTACAGCATAGCACATTAAGCTCCATCGTCACACAATACATTACATGTTCAAAATGTGTATATTAATGCATATCATACGTTATTATATGAACATTGCCATACTAGAACAGACCCATGATCCATCTCTAGCCCATTATCCAGTGCCTGACAGTGGCCACCATCTGATGTTTTAAAGGAAGCTGTAAGAACCCCACAGTAGGCAGATGTAGGATAATCTGTCCCTCTTCTACTCAGATAAGGTGTCATCCTGATCTCTAATACTTAGAGATACCCTAAACCCTCATGCACAAGGTTTAATATCTCTTCCAAATTTAACTATAATTAATTATAACTCTAAATAGTCTTGACAGCCATATGAATGTCCAATCTCTTTTTGAATCTTACTAAATTATTGATTCCAATGACTTCCTGTGGCAGAGAGTTCCGCATTCCAAATAGTCTAATTTCCTTCTATCAGTTTGCAGTGTGTCACTGTAAGCGGTCTCACTTAGTCCTGGGCCCCTAGCTAATGATTGGGCCTATACCTACTAGTCTGACAGCCCCTTTGAGACAGTGGGGCAGGCTGCAATGCTCACACCAGTCCAGTGTCAATCAGGGCCGGCCCGAGCCATTCGTGTGCCCTGGACCCCGGGAGCGCGGCGCCGCCCCCGGGAGTGCGACGCATGTGCGGCTCCAACCCCAGGCGCCCGGCGCATGCGTGGCTCCGCCCTGAGCATGCGGCGAATGTGCGGTGCCGCCCCCGCCTGGCCCAGCAGCACCCTACAATGGGGCACCCCGGGCGTTAGCCTAGTTGGTCCCTACCTTGGGCCAGCTCTGCAGTCAATACAGCCCCGGCCCTGGTTTAGGGTGGGGCGGGTGAACAAATAGTTTTCAGTTTTAGTGTTAGTCAAGGCCCTGGTTCAGGGCAAGGCAAGCAGACAAACAGTTCCCAGAGTCAATTCTAGCCCAGGTCCTGGTTCAGGGTGAGACAGGCAAGCAAACAGTTTCCATCACAAGTGGGGAGGAGGAGACTGACACCCAGTAGGTGGGATGGCAGGGGGGGCATGGACCCTCCCCACTCCACCGTGTCCCAGCCCAGGGCCCTAGCAGTAGCAGCCTCAGCAGCCACTGGGGTCAGCAGGGAATTCTATCCAAAACACACCAACACACCTCAAAGGGTTATCAGCTCCACCTGACCCTCATCTGCTTCCCCGGGGCCACTTCCAAACTCCCTCTCTGTCTGTAACTGACTCCTGGTCAGCAGCAGGTTCACAGGGTCTAGGTACTCTTCATCTGGGGACAGGGTAGAGAAAGTCTCCTCTTCAGTGCCTGGGCCTGGCAGTCCAGGCCAATCGTCCACCTCCACCAGATCCTCAGGGCCTAAGCGTAAGAGTTCAGCACAGACCTCTCCTCCCTCCAGCAGCTCGGCCCCTACTGAGCTCTGGGGCTGAGCTTTTATATTTCCTGCCCCACCCATAGGCCTCTGTGAACTTAAAGGGGCAGGCTCCATCTCGGCCCACCTGAGCTCAGAGAGGGGTTCCTCCTCCTCGGGGTCAGTGAGCGGCCATCCCTGCTCACTACAGTCACTTTTATCAAATGTCTACTTGTTCTTATGTTATCAGATAGAGAGAAAAGAATCTTCCGATCTACTGCTTTATGCTATTAACTAGTTATTGGTGCCCTCTTATCCATCTCCGAAGGCAAACAATCCCAGTCTTTTCAATCTGCCATCATACAGTTTTTTTCCATGCCTTTGATCATTCTCATTACCTTTCTGTGCACATACTCTCACTGAGCAATGATTACACACACAAACAGGATACGTCTAGACTGCGGAGCTTTTCAAAAAGCTCTGCCACATCCAAGGAATGCGTCTGCTTTTCCAAAAAAAATGTCAGAAAAGCAGACACGTTTTGTCAGCATCCCTGTAAACCTCATTTTACGAGGAAAAAAGGATGTTCCAAAAAAGGGTTTTTTCCCAAAATTTGCCCTGTGACGGGCCAAATTTTGGAAAAGCCTCTTTCGGAAGTAAATTGGAAAAAAGATATGCAATTTGCATACTGCAAATTGCATTTCTTTTTCTGATTTACATAGCCATATAGGCAAAGTTTGATGCTGCAAGATGTTGAGAACTCACCCTGATCAAGCAAAGTACTGAAGCACATGTCTAATTTAAACACGCATGAGTAGTCTCATGGAACTACTTATGCTTAAAATTAAGCATATGCTTAAGTGCTTTATTGATTCAATGCTCAATACCTTGCATGACTGAGGCCATTTTATATACATACACACTAGAGGTGGGGGAGGGGAGCATAAACAAAATACACACTGTATTATGTATTACTAATAAACACTGTGAAAACATTTTGTGACTAATCTGTCCAGGAACAAAGTTTTATAACATGTCACCTGAATTAGGAACTCCAGTTCACAGCCAAGCATTGGTACAATAAATACATCTCTCCACAGGTAATAAAATATAGCATCCTTGCTAAACTATGCTTTACCAAGGATACTTCTATTTCGTTTATAACTTAAATTTTGTGTAGTTCTGCTCTTATTGTTAAGTGCAGCACATTACACATTTCTCATACAATTCCCTTCTGGGCCCTGCTGCAGTCTTGAGTTACTGTGGTTTCAAGAAATGGCAAATGGGGAAAATGGAAACTGATTTTTCAAAGATGAAAGAAAGATACTCTAATTGAGGACTGTAACAGTTTTAAAGGAAAGGCAATTGAGACAGAGAAAAAATGGAGACTTTTCAATGTGGAGTATAGAACTGAGACCAGGTAAGGGGGAAAATTTATATCAGTTGCCAGGGCTTTCCAGAAACTAATGAGCTATAAATCTGGCAATGCCACCAATGTTCCCTCTAAGCTGTGCACTTGTGTGGCCACTCAGGAGATATTCAAATGCCACATGGCTGACTTGCAGAGCGCCCACAGCTAGATTTTTTGTTTCTGACGGTGCACATTTGCACATGCCTTATGCACATGAAAAATTATTCTGCATGTGGATGGAAAAAATCCACACATGGATGGAAAAGGTTAGAGGGAACACTGATTGCCACTAGTCATCCAATTTTGCAGTGCTGTCCTTGACATTTACATGTACATCGACTGTGCTTCTGTGCCACAACTTGTGCAGTGAATTCTGGGATGTTACTTACCAATGAGGGAAGTATGTAATTCAAAATAGAGTGCTGAATTGTATGAATGTAGTACCCAAAGGTATCAGTTGGCCTCATGAAGATCCACAAGAATATTACTGATAAATATCTGATATGGAGAGAAAATGGGATGAGTAAGTGGGCGAACGAGTATGGAGGATTGGGTAAAGTGAGGCAGAGGGTGTAGAAATGGGCAACTTATCTCATTGATCTCAGCTTGGGATATGGTCCAGTACATTCACTGAGGGCTCATAAGAGCAAGCACCAGCCCCAGAAATATTTACTAGTTTTGGTCAGAACCAAGCTGAAGGTATGTCTATTGAGTCTGTATTAAATGTATTGATACTGGAGTGGTTAGGAAACGGAAAGAGCTGGAGACAAGATTTCTGGGGTAACAGATTGTTGGATGAAGCAGAGACGTTGCCTCAGAATCATAAGATATATTTACCCTGCATATGGAGTGGCCCTCCCAGTATGGGTCCTCAAACTTGTGTTAGTGGGGCTCATGCTAGTGCTCTAAAAATAGTTGCATAGACTTTGCTTTTGTGTTGTGGTTCAAGCAGGAGCTCAGGTTCTTAAATCCAATCCCTGTTTTCCACAGGCTCAGAGTCCAAGTTCCAGACCCAGTTGTGATGTTTACATAGATAATTTTAGACAGCTAGCCCAAGTTTGTGGAGTCAGGCAGAGAGGCTCGCTCACAGATGCAGGGTAGACTCACTCTTAGAGGCAGAGATACCAGTGAGAGAAAAAGAGCAAAAGGACTAAACGACCAGAAAATGAGCCTTTTGCTGGCCCACCATGGGAACTCCCTACTATTCAAGTCAACAATTGTTCACTTCCTACATCATCCTATGTTTCCTGGACTTCATAGGCATGCAATGGGGGACTGCTAGAATCAGCACTGGTTTTGGTTTTATTTTGTATGGGTCAGTAGTGAAGTGGCTCTTTTTTGTTATTTGATTGTTTTTACTTTCTTGTTCTATTATTTTTACGCAAGGTCACCATATCTACAGTCTAGTGTAAACTATAGAGTCATTTATTATTTGCTTTTTCTAATAGGTTTCAAATTGAAACTGGGAACTTTGTTGTGGTGGATGAAATTCCATCTAGGGGGGAAATAGTTACAAGCTAGAGAGAGATTCTGAAACAGGAACAGAAGACAATACAATACAACTGTAAACTAAGTTGATAGGGATTCTTATAGAACAGGAGTTGGCAAATTATAGCACGTGTGCCACTTATGGCATGCAAGCCGATTTTCAGCGACATGCAGGAAGAAGCTCAGCCCCACTCCTCCTCCCCCATGCAGCCACTGGAGAGCACTCCCTCCTCCCTGCAGCAGGTTAGCGGAGGTGCCGCTGTCATGGCCATGCAGTTCGGGGCCAACCCTGGAGGTGCCACTGCCACAGCCATGCAGTCCGGGGCCAACCTGGGACTACATGGCAGTGACAGTAGTATTTCTGGCCTCCGGAGCTGACCTGGAACTGTGTGGCAGTGGCAGCAGCACCTCCGGCCTCTGGGGCAGCCCCAGACTGTGTCAACAGCACCAGCAGGGCCGCTGGGGCTGGGGCTGGGGCTGGACCATGTGGGCCCCAGCAGCAGGGCCTCCCTCCGGGTCAGCCAGAACAGCGTGGCTGCGGCTGTTGCTGCAAGGGGACACAAGGCCAGGTAAGATTCCCCCTCATGCCCAGAACCCCCATCCCCTCACTTTTCTCCCCCCTCCCCCACCAAGACCTGGCACCCCCAGTTTGCTCTGACACTCTCCTTTATTCCTGCACCCTCTCTCCTGGCCAGACACCCCACCCTGCTCCTTCATCCACATTGCTCCTGCACCCTCTTTCCTGGCCACACACTGCACCCTCCCTTGCTCCTGCTCCCTCCTACTTCCAGCCTGCTTCTGCACCCTACCCAGACCTCACAACTTCTCACCCTTTCTGCACTCCCTGATCCTGCACCCCATCCCTATCCTACTTGCTGTCTTGCATACTCATTTTTGTCCCTACCCCAGAGCCTAAGGAGGTCCATAAAATCCACTCTCTCTGGAACCCCAGAAAAGAAAATCTGGTCTATGAGAAGCCCCGAACCTCAGTCCCCCTGCCCTTCCTTTCCCCTCACCCCATGAGGCTCGGGCACCAAAGGAGTGAGGTGTCTCAGTTGGGGCCACATCAGTGAGCATTGGGGGTTTTTGGAGGAGTTCTTTTGCTTCTCACTTGTGTGGTCCCCAACTGATTTTTCTGTGGGTCAGTGACCCCCGACACAAAAAGCATTCCCTACCCCTGCCATAAATAAAGAAAACATTGAAACCTTTTGTTCTGGACATAATATTTTACTTTATTTAAAATGAAGTTTGATAAACTAAATGAGAAAGTTAAAATGCTCAATCTGTTTCATAATTTAAATTAAACCATTCTCCCTAGCTGCAGCTGATTCAGAAAATAAGGTCACCATACCCAGTCTGCCCTGGCCTCCCCTCCTCCCTTTTTCCCCCGGCACACAGATCCATGAATAAGTTAAATCTCGGTATGCCACTTGTGAAAAGTTGCTGACCCTTGCACTAAAAGGTAAGATCTGCATCTTAATTTATTTATTAATGAAGCTGCTGTAAGTAGAACTATTATTGACTTTAAAAAGTATCACTGGCACTCAGACCCCTACATAGAGGTGAATAAGTCAAATCTCAGCACTCCACCTCTGAAACCTTGCTGATCCCTGCTACAGAGCCTGATCTAGTGCTCACTGAAGTCAAAGGAAAAGTTACCATTGACTTGACTGGACTTTGGGTCAGGCCCAAAGACTATCTTGTGTCATCTTAACAAAAATAAATAAAGAAACATTTAAATTGTCTTTCTAAGGCAAGAAGTTGCTATAATCCTTGGCATTCAAAAATGCAGAGATTAAACTATCATATCTGTCTCTTTGTTTTAAGATTTTGTATTTGTGGATACATTAAATTCCAATTAAGACATTTTAAAACATTTCAAGGATCAGTCCTACTATCTTCTTCCAACCTTCTGTACTTGAACTCTTACTACAAACTTTGATGCTTCTTTAGATCAAGAAACCTTCATGTCAGCAGTGTGAAGATCAAAAGGAAAAATTTATGATAAAGGTAAACAAATCCATACTTTACCAGATACATCTGAACCCACCCAGGCTATAAGTAGAAAAAATCTTGTTTTCAGAAGAATTGTTTTAGCTAGAATTTTGTGTTAATTTTCTAATGTTCTCCTTATCAAAGATGCTTAAATGTATGTCTTATGAGGCAGTGGAATCATATTAAGAAATAAGTAATCTCTCTATGGTAGGGAATAGTTCTTGTTCTCTCTGCCTGGCATAACTGGGTTTAAGCACTGCCATAACATAAGAGCATGATTCCCCAAAGCACTCATGAGTAGGTTGAAACAAAGCACTTAAGCATATATTTAAATTTAAGTGTGCGCTTAAGTCCTTTGAAGTCTGTGGGAGTTAAGCATATGCTTTTAGCTAAATAAGTGATTTGCTGAATAAACATGGACTTAAGCTTTAAGCTTCTACTCAGCAAAGGATTTAAGTGGGCTTTGTTGAATAAGAGCCTAAATTAATACTAATAGTAAGATGAATCCGTTAATGAAAAAACCTGAATACTTTAGTCAGGGACAGATTTTAAAAGTATTTAGATGCCTAAGTCCCAGGTGCCTAAATACCTTTTAAAATGTCAATGTTAGTGCCTCATCCTGTCCCAATTAAGTCAATGAGACCTCAGTGTGTTTCAGTCATGCCCCATACATCAGTTTAAAGATCAGTTATTTGATTCTGTTTCAGTGGAAATTGAATGACTTTACATTTGCTTATTTTTAACTTACGTCTGTGCTTTTTGGATTGAAACCAGATCGCATGGCTTTCCTACTCAATAACCTAATCTACTCCATTAGAAAATCATCTCAACTTTTTGATCTGGAAGATAATGCATGTATATTTGTTTCTTACCATAGCAATAGGGCCCCAACGTTGTTCCTTCCCTCTCACTAGCCATGAATGATCAACTATAAATTCTAGTTTTTTACTTAGAGCCTTATTAATTTCCTGTGAATTACAACTTTGTGATCTGACCAATAACATGTCTATAATCACCTTTCATCTTTTAATGGAACTGAATTTTATTGATGGATGGTTCTTCATATTTAATCAGGTTTGATTTAAATAGTATTTGATTTTTTTAAACAGCCTTTTGGGATAGATTGCCCTTGCTGTGATAAACCTCATAGGAGACAGAGATACTAGGGAAGAAACCTATGCAAGGTTCCCATAGTATAGTTCCTTCATCTATTGGTGGGGACTTGGGAGGACAAGGATTTGCCCTGCCACTGCTATGGGATAAGTACTGTGTCTGCCCTGAGATTCTGGATTTTTTTAATCCTCCCCAGATTATCTATGATGATAGCAACACTCTACCACTTGTGCTATCCAGTTAGTCAGACACCCTTACTGGATTAAGTGTAAACTTAAAAAACAACAAATGGTCTGGTAGCACTTTATAGATTAGCAAAACATATAGATGGTATCATGAGCTTTCGTGGGCACAGCCCACTTCTTCAGATGACCTGAGTTTTGAGTTTAGGATGTGCAGACCCAAAATAAATAGGGGAGAAGGGAGGGGGGGAGAGGAAAAAAAGGATGGGGGCAGGAAACAAGGAGCAGAGGGTATGAAAATATCAAAGGGAAAAACAAGTAGGCAGAACTGGCAATCTATAAACATCTGAGGATTGGATAATTGAAAAGAAACAGATCATAGGATAGTAATGGATAGGAAGGATGCTAACGCTAGAATCTACACAGACAAAGAGCTGTTTGCACCTTCATTGAATGTTAGGTTGATAGTGTCCCAACCATTCCTCATCACTACTGAGGCCATCAGCATGAGAATTGAACTTGCGGATGAATTGTAATTCCAACACCTCTCTGTGTATTTGACTTGTAGAATTGGTTTGTGATAAGACCACCACCTGGAGATCTTTTAAAGAGTGATTAGATAGATTGAAGTGCTCTCCAACAGGTTTTTGTATGTTCCCTTTACATATATCTGATTTGTGTCCATTGATTCTTTCCTGTAGGGACTGTCCAATTTGTCCAATATATATAGCAGTGGGGCAAGTGTAATTAGCTTTACAAAATGAGCCAAGTCATTGTTTGCCCCATCCACATACTCCTGACTGGCTAATACACTCTTCTTGCCAACTAAAATTCCCATTGGCTTTCACATCAGGGAAACCACCTTGTGATAAATGTTCTCGCGCTTGAGCTGTGATGACCCTACTCCTGTTGATCTTAGAACACTCCTGAATGGCTTTTTTTTAACAGATTTACAGGTACACAAAACCAGCAGAGTCTTAGTATTCACAGGTAGCAATAAAATCAGTACAATGTGCAGCTAAAATTATTTGCAGTGCTGGGGAGAGAGGATTAATCTACTTATTATATAATATATCTACCCAAACTGCAACCAGCCCCCAAATGTCAAAGCATAGCTCACATTCTTTGTTTAATCAGTAAGTCATGCAACCAATGAAAGTGTTGCTAAGATTCTGGAAGGTCAACACACTGCTAACTATATACTAGTGCCTCCAGCTGTTTGCCTGAACTGTGACACTATTCTTTGGTCTCATTCCCAGAAATCTCCAAGCACTGCTGTAACGCAAATAACAAATAGTAATAATTCCTTAATGGGAAATTCATTAAGCGGTGGAACAACCTTTCAAGGAAACTGATGAAGCATTGCTTGAGACATGTACAACTAAATAGGCAAAGCTTTGGAAAATATTAAAAATACTGAAGATGATTAAAAGCAGCCCATAAAGTAGTTTCTTGCTGCTGACTAAGCGAAAGTGACCAAACTTGTCCAAATCCTATGTACGTATATGTTTAATTTCTGTTCCACACCCTGACATCATTATATGCTGATATAGAAAGTAGAAAAAAATAAGGAAACAAAACTGAAACTACATTAATACAGCCTTGCTTTATTTATTTCTTATACATCAAAGCCTTTATTTAAACAATGATAATCAACTTTAATTATCAAAGCCAGAGTTTGTTTTCTACTGCTGGCTTTGTGTTAAAGACAGAGTTTGTTGTGAATGCATTACAGGTAAGTCTGTCTTCTCTCAAGTTTCTTGTGCCAATAATACTTAGTTCTATTAAGTGCACAGTGATTTCTGTGGTTGGAGACCAAGTTCCTCAGGACATCTCTGTACTTTGGATCCTACATGAAAAAACAAGCTATAAATCAAACAGAAGATTAAATAAGGAAACCAATGTACATGCTAAATTGAAAAAAAAAAGCATTTTTAAAAAAACACTGAAATATAAAAGAGTATGTAAGCCTATACTTCAAATTGCTTCTTTCCTTGGAAGAATTTGTATTATCTGCCCGGAAGAATCTTCTGTTTTTGCAAATACAGTATCATTACTTTACATTGCAGCCAGATTTTCTAATTTATATGCCTAAAGATAGGTATCTAAATCTAAGTGCTGTGACTTTCAGTAGTACTGATAAGCCATAGCTTCCAATGACTGCAGTGTAAGTTTGAGTGGGTTGGTGCATTTTTCTCTGTGGCTAGAGATATGTGTCTTCCTTTAGGCACCCATGGTTGATATTTTTGGCTTTTCTGTTTCTCATAATAAGAGGGTGCTCCATTACCTTACATTATCAGGCCCAAACCTGGGTCTTATTCAAAGCCTCCTGAAATTACTGAAATGACTTTAATTGGGCTTTTGGATTAGGTTTTTAGCAGTATAGAAATAACAGCGTTTCAGCCTGAAAACGGATGGCTAATATTCATCTGCCATCAGAGGGGAAGCAAAGACAAAGGTAATTTATGCATGGTCAAAATGCATCATGAGGGAGTAGAGTCATCTAGAGATGACAACCTCAAGAGGAATGAAAGCATACTAGGAAGAAAGCAGTATATCAGCATCTTTCAGACATTATTAAGGATTTTCCCTGAAATGCTTGCAGCCATGTCTGCAGACATTGTAACTAACAGATGTCTCCCACAAGAGATTATTACAGGGGTAAGGGAGACAAAGAATAAAGCAGAGTAATAGAAGAGAGCCAATTACTGAAACCGCTGAGAAGATATGATAAAATTCAATGGACAGCCAAAGAAATTTGTTTTGAGTAAGTCACTAACCCCATGCCAGGGCTTGTCTAACACTTAGATGAGGTCACAGAGATTACAGTAGCTTATGATGAGACAAGTGTGGAGCCACTGTAGGATCTCAGTTATTACCATAAATTAGTGTATATAACCCGCGGGTTATACACGTTTTTACAACACCCCCCCCCCACGGGGTATAACTGTTTATTTTTACTCACAAGGCTGCGGCTGCGTGGAGCCTGGGGGCAAGTGCGGCTCCCCTCCCTCAGGCCAGCCAGTGCACCTGCACTGTGCTCTCCATTCCCCCCGCTGGCAGCTGGTATGTGCAATCACCGTGAATTAGCATATAGAATCTGCGGGTTATACTCATCCGTGGGTTATCTAAGACTTTTTCTACACAATCAGGAAAAGCCACGGGTTATACACAAGTGTGGGTTATATTCAAGTGCAGGTTATATACGCTAATTCACAGTAATACAGAGAGTAAAAGATTTAACATCTTTACTTTACCATTTTCTCTGCTACCATAGAGGCAAATCTACCAGAAAATGCCACACAGTTATCAACAAAAATACAATCTGTGTGCAAAAGAAATATCCTTCCTTGCAAGCAATATGGCCCTGGCCCCCTCCTTAAAACCCACTGCCTACAAGAAATTGGCCAGCTAACAATTGAGAAGCTGAGGGGCACACTGGTTTCAGTAGGCAAAGCTGGAGGTATGACCAACATATCAGCTATTTATTTTATTTGGTGTCTAGAAGATGTACCCGGCATTGCTCGGGACCTTCAGGGAAGGGGGCTAGCAGTGTGTGTGGGTGAAGGGGGGCAGTTCCAGAGCCAGGGCAGGACCTTGGGTATAAGGGAGGCTCAAAGTAGGAAGCCAGAGGTGTGGGGGAGGGAAGTGCATGTTATGAAAAACAATCCCACTCCAGGCAAATCCTGTTTTCCTGGCACAACCAACCCCTGACCTTGCTTTAAGTTAGGAGATGAGGAAGCTGCCTACCAAATTTGATTATTTTAGCTCTTACTATTTAGAAGGAGTTCTTGAACAAACAAACTCACAAACAGATAGATAGACAATGAGATGCATATTTCTAAAATAGATAGCTAGAGTGCATATTTGCTGAGCCAAGCACCACTGTCTTTAGTCTTCAGCTGGAACTCTCAGGGCCCACTGGTGAATTTAGTTAACAGGGACCCTTTAATAGGGTTGTGAGAGGCTCGCCAAAGCCCGCACTACGACTGGGGGCCACGCGGGGGACCAGCTGCCCGCGAAGCGGCTGCCGGCACCACAGCGGGAGTGCGGCCAGCGGGTTTTAGGACCGTGCTTCCGGCGCATGGCCCCAGCACACAGGGACGGCAGCCCGGCGCGTGACCAGGGTGCGCTGGAACGGAGGGACGTGGGAGGGGTGGAGTGGCGCCCCTTGACGTCCGTCGGCGGGCCATTTAAACCGGGCCCGGGAGAGGGCCGGGGCGGTGGTGCGGGGTCAAACCCTAGCCATGGCGGGCAAGGAGCCTCCCCGACGTCC
This sequence comes from Pelochelys cantorii, assembly GCA_032595735.1. NCBI lineage: Eukaryota > Metazoa > Chordata > Testudines > Trionychidae > Pelochelys > Pelochelys cantorii. Next base: position 236,472,281 of record CM064327.1, read on the forward strand.
CGGCCGGAGGGACCTCCGAGGAGCCCGGGAGACAGCAATACGGCTCGGCAGGAGCCAGAAGCCAAGCCACCAGTAGGACACTGGGGACGGCCCCCAGAACGGGGTCTGGTAGAGGGGGTTAGGAAGCAATCTGGGGCAGAATGCTTTTGGCGCCCATGGGCTGGCGAGCTTCAGGTTGGATCCCCGTCAGTCGGGTTGGGGTGAGCAAACCCCACCCTTAGGGCCCCGGGTTGGGACCCGGTGGTGAGGAAGGGCCCGGGTCCCCCTAAACCTCCCCACCACCTCCCTCAGCGTTGATAGAGGGCTAGGACCTGATCAATACTTTCGAAGAGGGGCCAAGGAGCCCCAGAGACCCGGTGGTCTCCGACCCAGTAAAGACGGAGGGCTCGCTGGGCCCCGTCCTCAGACTGGGGGATGGGAGCTCACGCCCAGGGAGACGCCCCAAGGGAAGCAAAGACAGGCGGGCAGGGGCTCGCTGGGTTCCGCCCGAGCCAGGGTGGGTACTCGCGCCCCCCCAAGACCTGTAACAAGGGTGTATTATTATTGTTTGATCAGTGACTCAGCTTCAATTGTTTCAAAGACTTCAGTGGTGCTGGTTGGCTGCACAGATGCCTTGCCCAGTCCAGAATCGGTTAATCATTCTCACTGACAACATAGCAGGTCAAACTCAGATGGGAGAACAGTAAGGTATATAACAAGGAACTTACTGGTGGTTGATGATAAGCACTTGTTTCCCTGACAGAAGGACTCTGCTGGCATGTCCTGGCATGGCAGCCTGGACCACAATGGATGTCATGACAAAGGACATGTAGCTGGTAGACTAACAAGATTGTTGAACGAGGGTAAGCATGGGCAAGTTCCTTCTCAAGCAGCTTTTCAGCTGTAATCTCCCATTTGATGTAAGGGGGAGCAATGTGGCTCAGACATGGAAGTCATGGAGGATGAGTCAATCAGAGAAGGTTCCTGTGATCATGTGCATTGCTCAGTTCAGTTGCACATCAATAAGTTTGGTGCGTGCTGGCCAAATGCATACTGGGGTACAGTATACCTGCTATTCAGTATGAGAAGGTAAGGACTGAGGCCTTAGGGTTGCAGCATCCATTCCCCATGAAGATCCTGCCGCTTTGCGGAGAAATTTGTTGCAGTTGTTGATCTTCAGTGCTATTTTGCTTAGGTGACTTTTGTGTGTCAGTTTTCAGTCAAAGTTCATGTCTAATTAAACTAGGTATGTTTCATGTTTCAGCCTCTGTCCATTCATTTTAATTTCTCTTAGAGCATTGGAATGGTAGAGGTGGAATGTGTAGAAATTGTCTTGCTGGTGCTGGTGCTAAGCTGAAGGCACCACATCTTGCAGTAGTCAGCTAGTTCTGCAGCATTGTCACTCAGGGACTTTTCAAGCTCAGAGAAAGGTGGAGCCTAAGCTGATGTCATCTGCATAGATGAACTTATCTGACTGAACTGGTGGCAATTCATTGATTTATAGATTGAGAGTAGAATGTATTCCTGGGGTAACACATTCACCTGTTTTTCTAAACACCTGTTTTCTCACCCATGTGTATAGTGAACCTTCTGTCTTGAAGTATCAGTTTGATTACTTCTGTAACCCATCATGGGAGGACTCTTGATATTTTAACAAGTATGCTACACTATATCATATGCTGCAGTGAGGTCAAGCAAGATAGTGCCTGTTTTCAGATTTTTTGGAAAACTATTTTTTTTAAGTGATTGGCGCAAATACCTGGTTGCATGTGTTTTGACTTTGTCAAAAGCTTGCTTGCTTCTTTTTTAAAGAATTTCTCCACCTCTTAGGTTATTCACTATAAAATTAGGTGCTCTAGATCCTTGAGACACACAGAAAGCAGTGATATTGGACAGTAGCTTGATGCCTGGTTTGGATATTTACCGGGTTTGGGGAAGCTGATGACTTTTGTAGTGAATTGAGCCATCCAAGAGCAGGGGTGTGGGCCATGATGTTTTAGGAACTTGGGAAGGATGTTGTTATTGCCAGCAGTGTGTCAGACTTGATGCTATAGAGCACTCTGTCCAGTACTTGAGCTGTGAAAGGTTCAGGGCAAATTCTTGCTCACCACTATGCTATCAGTGTGATTTGCTTAATGAACTTGGCTGATACAAGACTGACAGGTTGACCTAATATGCCATACTGCACACCCAGACCATTGCTATGCCACATATTTTCAGGCTACCATTACAGATGCAGTCAATTTGTTATCCACAGAAAACTGTGATGTTATTAAGATTGTCCAGTTTTGAATAGCAAAAGTCCACAAGGTTCCTAGCTTTAGCTGTGGTCACTGGATCCTTCCATGCTTACTGCATTTATCTGTTTACATTGGAGACTTCAACAGCAACATGATTCAAAACAGCTTGAGTCATTCCATGCTTCTAGATAGAACTGCAGCTACTCACCTGAGATACATTGGATCAGTTTGGTACATGGCAGCCAACATCCAGCACCATGCCAAATCTTGAAGAACATTCCACACAGCCAACACAAACCATCTCTGCACTGATCAATCAACATGAGCAACCAATCACCACAAGCACACAAAAGTAATGGAACCTGCTTATTGCCAATTAGGAGAAATACAGCCAAGCACTGGGATGAAGCATTGTAACAATACAACCCCACCACATCCCAATGGAGCAGGCTTATCAGCATTTCTACAGAGCTATCTAAAAAGCAGCATCCTGAGCCTTTCATACAGATATCATCCTGTGTATATATCCTGCTTGCAGTATTCAGTATGAGTCAACCAGTGACCTAGACATGGCCAACCACTTAATTGAAGATATGGAATGTGGTTATCAGATTAATAATAGCTGACCTACACTAGCTACTTCACTCAGGGGTGTGAAAAATTCACGTCTTAGAGACTAAACTAAGTCAACCTAAGCCCCAGCCTAGACAGCACTAGGTCAATGGAATAATTCTTCCATTGGCCTAGCCACCACCTCTTGGAGAGTTGGATTTGTGACAGTGACATAAGAATCCCTTTTGTCACTATAGGAAGTGTCTACATAGTGCACCACTTTTCTAGTACAGACATAGCCAGAGGTGATGGGCTAGGTCTCTTTAACCCAGATCTGGGAGTGCAAAGGGGCCCTAAAGTGAATGGAAATGTGATTTATGCCCATGGTAGGGCTCCTTTACACTTCCAGAGCAACTGGATATTTGATACATGCAAACAATCCTAATAATTTCCTGATAGTAAACTGAGGCTGAGGTTTTGAAATGGGCCTAAAGGAGTATTTTATTAATTTTGCTTTATCTATGTATCCCAATTTAAATAACTAAAAAGATTCATGTCCAAGATTCTAGACCATTAACACAATACAGTAAAACCTGTGTTATCCAGCACGCTCGGGGATTGGGGCGTTCCAGTTATCTAAAAATTCCGGTTATCTGAGGGTCCCATCAACCTATGACCAAATCACTTAAGCACTATTTGGTGAGATGCTACAAAACTATTTGATCTCAGGCTCCATCTGGGAAAACGCTCTGGAAGCTTCCAGAAAGGTCAAGCACATTGGTGTGCAACCTTTTTTGAGCTGCGACCCCTGCACCACAGGGGCTGTCAGCTGCCTGGCCCACCTCCTGGCCGGCCGGATCATAGCGGCATGCTGCGAGGCTGCGCCTAGCCCCCGGCCAGCCGGATCAAAGCACCACGCCACGTGGCCGCGCCAAGCCCCTCGGAAATTTGCCAGTTTCTAAAGTTTTCTGGATAGTTAAGTGCCAGATAGTGCAGGTTTTACTGTATTAGCAATGTCGTTACAGCTCAGCACCATTTAATGACCCATTCAACAGGAACTCAGCCCTACAAAATCTCCTTTCCAATCCTTCATCCTCTAATCAACATGCCCTCAAACACTGATGGCCCATCAGTACTAGGCACCTAACTCCCATAGCCCACTTTGAAAATCCCAGCCTTAACAGGAAACAATGGATAGATTCATGAGTGTCTAAATCATCTCTTTACATGTTACAGGAATGACCGGGACTCACCTTATACAGATGCAGAGGGGTGCAGAGTACTGCTGTTAGGGCATGTCTACAATTAAACACCTGCTGCCGACCTGTGCCAGCTGACTCAGGCTCTGTCTCAGGGACTCTTAAATAGTGGCATAGATGTTTGTGCTTAGGCTGGAGTCGGGACACTGAGATTACTGCCTAGCTGGTGAACAAGTGCCAAATGGAATGGCACTTTTTGCCTGGCTAGGACCGCTCCCCTCTCACCCACTAACAAAATCTCTGATGAAACTATAAATAATCTAAAGAATCCTCTTGGTGCTCAGACAAACATATTGGGTCAGATTCATTCCTGGGCATCTTCTGTTGAAGTAAATGGAGTTACACCAGGGGACACTGGCTCATTTGGTATTAGTCATACAATCTGATTGCAGCAATAGAAAGTGTTCTTTAACATGCTGGTCATTCTCGACAGTTCATCAGGGTCAGGCAAATGTACAGTCTGAACTCAGGATTAGTAAATGGAAAAAAAAAACATTGCACAGTTGCTATCGACAGCTGCAGTACTGACTTTTGACCCAGTTTCTTCTCAAACGACACAGCAGCTTCTCATTGCTATGGTACCTTCCTTTTTTACTGTTGTGTTCTTCCCCTTTGAAGATCAGAGCCACAGTGTCAGCTTGATCTTTTACACATTTGGCCAACTATCTAATCAGTGGGAGAGATAATGCTTGCATCACCACTTTGATAAAGAAGATTCAAGGAAAGAATGGCAGATTTTCCTCCAAGAGAGACAGCAAAATAAAAATGCTTCACATTCCACCTCTTTAAACAATGCCTGCAGCCAAAGAGTGAGTGACATTACAGGGAAGAACAACATCAGTTGAAATTTGTAAAGCAAGCATTTGATAGACACACTTCACTCAACACAGTGACTTCACTGAATGAGTTGTTAGTTTATCTAGCCTCCACCCTTGGAAGTATACCATTTGAAAAAGTCTGGAACATAAAAGCAGCCTTAGATTCAAATTTATTACTCTGAGCAATGTTTCAGTTTCACACTGAAAAGCAACCAAAAATGTGACACATTGTTTCATTTTATTTCTGCTCTTCTTTTGCTTATTGAAAGAAGTGGTGATCATAGAATCATAGGGTTGGAAGGGACCTCAGGAAGACATCAAGTCCAACCCTCTGCCCAAAACAGTACCAAACCCAATTAAGGCTTATGCGATGAGCCTTAATGTATCATTCAATAGCAGGGAAATAAACCAGAGTCATAAATTTATTTTAGAAAAAGGCTATCTATTTACTTACATTATATAATCTCAGGGTCACTCTTTGCAGTTTTTACAACTGACATCATACAAATGCACATAAATCCTGGGAAACATAGCTTAACATAGATGCCAACTTCAGAAAAACTTAATCCATCACATATATTTTTTTAACTGATCTTTGCATCTATGATGCTTACTTCTCTTTTTTTTAGACTCACCTCTAATAGTGATCTTATTGAGTCAGCCATTCAGGCATCACTAGCTATAAGAGGTCTCAATTCTCAGATAGCCACTACAGAAAAATCATTTTAAAAAACCACATACCTCTGGGTTCAAGAAAGTGCCTGGACCTCCCAGAAGCCACTGCCACAGGATATTTGGGAAAATAATGAAACAGTTTTATTTGCAAGGATTCTAGTCATATATATAACTATCCTCCAGACTTCCACAAGTAGCTCATTAATAAACAAGCACAATGCTGCATTAGAAATCCATTAACTTTTTTTTCTGTTGATAAGTATTTTTCTGAAACACAAAATCTTCAGTAGAGGATGAGGTACAATAGTGTAGTGAGAAAATCTTCACTTACATTTGTAATCAACATTTAGTTTTTTTAAGGACCAAGAAAAATTGTCAATAACTTGTCCACATTTCTGGGAGCTAACATGATTTGTTAACATTGTTTCTCAGTTAACTAAAATTAGATTAAATTGGAGATAGGGCTGACAGCCTAGGCCTTTTCCTATATTAATGTAACCTTTAACATGCCACAGAAATAATTTACATCTTGTAACTAAATTTACATGAATGAGATGATTTTAGGCAACTCTGCAGACTGATCATTAAAATCTAACCATGGGTTTCATGTCCACATTAGGATACAAAAAAAACTATGCATCAATTTTAAATTGCATCGGTGTTAATTTTCTTGACTATGATACAAAAAACTTTCAACATGCCAGTAGATATATTAGAAACTAATCGCTATCCACACACAAAAAGGTCAAGAACCATTAACACCATGCAACTTTATGGGATCCAAAGCTTTTGGTATCTGTTCAGTATCAGTGATGTCATTGGGGAACATGTTATCAAGTGAGTCAGCTGCTCAGGAAATAATGTTTCAGTTTAAACAATCTTTCAGAAAGGGGTGTCCTGCTCAGAAGTTGTGTTTGTTGAACTAATAAACTCATGACAGTGTTAGAAAGGAAAGTCTTACTACTCATTTTCCTTGTTTATATCATCGTTAGGAAACATCTGTGAACAATTCTGTTTTGTTTTATTTATTTCTTTAGATTACTATAGATTCAAAGGTTGAAGGTTTAGGTAGCCTCTTATTCTTTAAAACCTGGTCATTTGGGGTTTACTTGAGGTCACCAAAGCCACTTTTTTCCCCAGATGGAGAGAACTCTTCCTTGTTTACACCGCGTGAACAGAACAGAAATCTTCTTTAATGTTTTCTACCAATGTGACAGTGTTTCTATGTATACACTGTACTAGTCCATTGGATTGATTTAAACTGTAATCAGAAAAACCCATGCCACCTAGCTGTTAAAAATCTGATAGGTTTATTAGCAAGCATTATGTTTGTGAGTGAGCTATATGCTGGAATTTAAAAGGGCATCAGAGACATAGATTAAGGCTTCAAACTTTTAAGACCTGCTGTGGAGGACAACTTCTATGGCACGCATAACTCTGCCACAAGGTGATAAGTATGAAGTGAATATTTTAGCAATGAGCAGCCACTAATTAACACAAAATTTATTTACTCTAAAGATAAATATGTTTGGAAACGATAAATGTTTCAGAAAGAATGTCTGGCTATCAATTGTTCAAGTGTTAATTAGCATGCCTTGGCAGTGTTGTGAAGCAATGAGCCTGTCCGCTTCCAGCAACTGAGATATTATGTTATTTGGAGTTGATTCTCATCAGACACTGGTTTTACAGTGGTGTAAATCCACTAACTACAATGGAGTGACTTCTGATTTATACCACTCTAAATAAGATCATAGTCAGATTCTCTGAGTAGAACACACATGTCCTAGACTTCAGTACTGCTTTATAAGTGGACGTTTTTAATTTGATTCTATGGCTTGTCAGATTCTATGGCTTATATAGAACATCATCACTCCAAAAGTGTTACACTGCAGATTCATTTTGCCTAGTATACCACATATGTGAGGCACTAGGAAAGATGTCCCTGCTGAATGTAGCTTTGATTCTATTTTCTCTCTACAACCATTTTAAATACAAGAAGCCTACCCTACCTTTCTGCTAGGTAGCTGGGCTGTGAGGATTGGAGAATCATTCAGAGGAGAGTGCACACTCTGTGCTCTCTTTCATCAAGATTTTCTATTCATTCTTTGCTAATTGTGTTCCTTAATTTCAGGCTATGTCTACACTAAAAATGCTACACCTGTAGCACTTCAGTATAGACACTCATTACAGAAACGGGAAGGTTTCTCCCATCACTGTAATTAATCTATGGCCCCAAGAAGTGGTAGGTAAGTTGATAAAAGAATTCTGCTGTTGAGCTAGCACTATCTATACCAGGTGGTAGGATGGCAGACCATGGCATCTTGGGGAAGGAGGAGGTTCACACCCTAAATGACATAGTTATGCTGATGTAAGTTTACAGTATAGACCAAACCTAAATGAGAAGCACTGTAGACTGAACATGTGTTTTGTGATGTCCATGATGCTGCCACTTAAAGCAGCAAAGCTCCTACCTGTATGAAAATATTCAAAAATTAGGTTAATGTACAAAGTAACTCTTTAGATCAGTGTTTCTCAACCTTTTTTTATAAAGTACCCCTTTTTTTTAAAAAAATTATAAGTACCCCCAGTACCTACAGTTTTCAGACACACACACAAAAATTCTACCATTGCAACACATTTGTTTAAACAACTTAGACATGGCCGGGCAGGCAATGAAATTTTTGGGTGTAAAAAGTACAAAAATACTTTTTACATTGTAAAACTTAAAACAAAAATTCAGCACCAACCACACTGGCCACTAGTATAAACCGATAATAATCAACAATTACAACTACTTAAATTTTAAAGTTTTTCTGAAAAAAATTACCATAATATCGGTCTTCTCCACTTTATTCAGAAATCCCATTGCTGGGTGAATGAATGTTAAGCAGTGGGTGGGGGAGAAGAAAGATGCATGTCGGTGTTCCTTGTAAGTTGAGCACTTGGACGAACACCTAGGAGTGATTCAGGTTCCACACAGCTGATTAGCAGAGCCTCTGAAGTGGGCAGAGACAGCAGCATATGTTTCTATTGGTGGTGCACATCTGCACATGCCTCAGGGTACATAACAAAATATATTCCTCACATGGATGGAAAAATTAGAGGGAACATTGATGCACATTAACCTTAACTTAATTTTTTCTAGTATACAAAGTCTTTATGTGGGTGAAAGTTCTTTTCTTGATTTTCCTTTGCGTGTGCATGTGCTCACATGAACATTTTTTGATGTAGAAGTTAATATTACAATAAGGTAATGTAATGCTCATGAAGTCTGCCTTGATAACTAGTGGTAAAAAAATGTACAAATAAATATAAAAAACGATGCCTCTGTAATATAAGTAAACCTCACACCACGTCTCAACATCATTATGTGTCATAACTCGACTATTTTCATTTTTCATTGTCTCTTTTTTTCAGAATTGGACATTTCAGAACCAGAATTTCTGAGTTTCAAATAACAAAAAAATTTCAAAATTTTTCAAATTTTGCTACTTTCAAAATTTGCTACTTATTGAAAATAATCCAATGGCATGACTAAGCTATTCAAGTAAAAGTCAATAGTGTCAATACTAACCACAGAAAGAGAAAACAGAACCTAAAAACACATTTTTCAGAACAATCCATAAAACATATGTTTTTATTTTACAGGGAAACTTTTGAAAATGGAAATTGACTATCTTCTGGTGAGATGATGAGCAGCAGACGCTCGCAATGACTTTAACAGGACATGTGTGTATGTGCTGTATCTCTAGATACCAAGCTAATAATATATCATAAATCAGGGTGGGGAACCTTTTTTCGGTTGGGGTCCGCTGACCCACATTCCTCTTGCACACCAGAGCCTAGGGGGTTCCAGGCTAGTAGATTTGGGAGCACCAGCACGGGCCCAATCAGGCCTGGGGGCTTTAGGTTCCCCACCCCTGGCATAAATCCTGCTAATAAAGTTTGGAGGGCCTGGGAAACAGTGTTATAGAAACCATTTTGCACCCCAACATTGCATCAGTTAAGCACATGCTTATTTTTATGCATGCGAGTATTCTCACTGATTTAACACTTACCATGTAAATAGTCCCATTTACTTCAATGTGTCAGCATACCTAACTCTTTGCAGGATCGGAACCTTCATTTTCAGCAGGTAGTGCCAACTACCTGTAATAAATTATTATTTTAGTTCTGCTGATATGAATCATAGGAGTTGCACCAGGAGGAGGTATATAAAAGCAAAAGCAGTTCACATTTAAAGGAACAGAGGAAGCTCGAAATACTGGACCATACATTAGCCCTGTTCTGTACTAAGCAGCATTATTGCCTTTTTGATCACAGCTGTATTCCTTATTGTCATATTGGTATAATCAAATTATCATCATATTGGTATACACTTTTTCTCCGTATGCTTCTTCCATAGTTAGTCCCCTTGCTGTATCAGTGCATTTCCGACATATTATGTGTGTATTATGACAGGTAATGTAGTCATGCACTGTAACCATGCTCATTCTTTCCTGCTGGCATTTCACCTTTGACTCCCCAGATACACAGCTTACACTTTAACTTCAGCACTGACTAGCACTTGATAAACAGGTAATAACAATGACATACGTCACAAATGACATCACTGGTATCTGTGTGCACACTGCAGACAGTATGTTGCTTCATTTATGATGACTCAAGTGATACTCAGTTCTGTTAAGTAACAAGGTTTTTTTAGTATGTATTCACTCCGTGGGTAATCATTATTAAAAAAAACCCCAATGCACAGTATTTTGCACCACTGGTCTCAAATAATTCATCTTATTGCAGTGTAACTATCAGGGAAGAGCTGAAGTGTGAAGTTTTTTATGTCACTGGCTTTCAAGTACCATTCTTGTCAAGTCCTATAATTTTATCTTGAATCTTGCTATAATTAATATTTTACTTACAGCCTCTGCTCCAGAGGCATGAGATTATGTGAGAATCTCAGTTTTCATTTAAAAAATAAAAGTAAGTTTCTAGCCCTGGTGGTTGTGAACAAAAGCTTTAAAAGATGAGGCTGATGGTTCAAAAACCAAAATGCACATAAAAACCATGAAGTATTATTTTAATCTCATTGTTTTAGGAGTCTGATTTGAATGTTTATGTTTGGCAACACTGCCACATGTTGGGATGTTTTTTTGTGGGTGTTTGGGGTAGCGCCATTGTAAAAATATGAGCCATTTGCAAGATTCAGACCTGAATTTAAAATTTCAAAACATCCACAAAGTTCAGGGGCATTGGTTTGGGCCCATTTCTAGTTACTGGAGTAGTTTACATAGATTCTGACCTTTTAAAAATCCATAGACTCAGTGAATGGAGAAAATACTGAAAGGCTAGGCTGTACCTCATACATGTAGTCAGGAGGCAAATATAAAGTTACACACCATCAGGAGTTCCATGAAACACTGAGGAATATGCAGAGCAAAGAGACTAGGTAACTACTGCTACTTGTTTATTACATGGATTGGGTAGATCCAGACCTGCCGACAGGAGCCCGGCATTTCAAAGGGACTCTTAGCTGCCATTGCTGCCACAGTAGCAGTGATGGTAGCCAGGAGCTCCAAGCCCCTTTGAAATACGGTTCCATGGTCCTGTGGTGCTCTGAGGGCTGAGGAGGAGGGGCCAGCACTGCACTCTGGACTGTGCTAAAGGCTGACTGCCTTCAGCCCCACCCTTTTTGCCCAAGGCCCAGCCCTTCCAGGGGTGCAGAGCTAATTCCCGCCCACCCCCGCCCCCAACACACACATACCAATCCACACTGTCAGCCCCACTGGGTAGCTCTGCTGACTGGTGTGCACAGGAGAGATAGAGCCATCGTGCTTCCACCACACCCACCCCATCTCCAGGGGATTAAGAAGGGATTGGAATTATCCCAGGCCCTTTACGTGGCCCCCTACAAGTGGGAGAGTCATTTCCCTTTGCCCTCTCTCACATAGCAATTGCCCAACTCCCACAACAGTCAGTTAACTCTCATCCTCAGTGTTTCCTTGAATGCTGACACAATCGCTGCCAATAACTCTTCATATTACCAAAGCCAACAGCGCAGGCCTCTGGGCAAGATGAGGTGAGGGGCTGGCTCCATGCTCCCAGAAGGGGTGGGGCTGGTCATAGCCATCCCTCTGCGCCAACAGGAATATGGTGAGCTCCCCCTACCCTTCGAGCCACCCAAAGTATGCGGTGCTCCAGCAGCGATTTAAAAGGCTCGGGGCTCTGGCTGCCACCACCACTGCTACAGTAGCAGGGGTGGCAGCTGGGAACCCCAGGTCCCTTTGAATCATCAGTGGGCCTGTTACCAAATGACATGCACACTTTACTGGAACTCTACAGCTAATAGCAAGACTGGCACCTACCAATACTGCCAAGATTCTTTCAGTTCTGAGCATTTCTTCTTTCTTCTGTTGTTTCCACTAGTGTTGCCAATATTGTTTAGCCCTCATTTTCATCACATTTCCTTAAAGAGCTCTGAACAAGAGTCATTTTCCCATATGACTTTTGTTATCGTTCTAGTTAAAGCAACACTTATAGAGTAAACTTCAGCATCAATCTACAGAGAAAGAGGCTACCTCTGTCTCACAGCTGTAGTGAGGCACATTTTTCAGCTCTGAGAACACCTCAGAGAACTTTGAACAGATCTACTAACTTCAAAGCAAGGTAATATCTTCTCAATGACATCATCTTCCCCTTCCTTGGAACTGAGAACTCACTGTTCTCTGAACTACAGTCAAGAGGGTTTATGTGCCAAAGGTATTATACCACAGTTTCACTTAGGTGTGCTCAGATTTTTAAATCATCCATGGCTGACCTGCTGGATAGAGTATAATTTGCTAGTGATAAAACTCTTCCCTTTCTACACGTCAGTATTCAAGGGTTACTCATGTCAAACTGGAAGGCTTATTTTAAGATGGTCCTAAGAGGCTGGTATTTGCATTAAAATTAAATACTGTCTTTAAAAAATGATTTTTAATACTCAGTTGGAATATAAGGCTCAATTATATTATCAGATGTACTCAGGGGGGAATCACTGTGAATAAAGAAAACTGCCCTTAGCAAAATGTTCAAGGTATGCCTCAGTATAACCTTGTAAGAAATGAACCTTTAGAAGGCAATGACAGCCTAAATGTTTGACATATATTCTGTAGACAGAGAAGATCTGAAGCAATTATAAAGCCATTCCATACATAGGCTGGAAAACTACCTATGCAAGTTACAGCCAACATTTGTTTGCATATAAGCAAACACCAGTAATTTTCCATTCCTGAAAGAATGGAATAATACATAACGGCTGCCATGCACTGTTGAATTCCTGACACTGATCTCAACAGCTACTTACAAACCAACCTCAGCATTTACAACTTTTTAATTACAGAAACCCAGAGACTTGCAACACATCTTGCTTTCATGACCTAAACAGTATAATCAGTGACTTTACCCAGGACCGCACAATAATGTTCCTGTTCACTGGAGCATAGAGCATAGCAATTTATATACAGCAGCACCTTCCTACACACTCCACAAATATCAGCCTAGGTCTTCTGCTTTTTCCAATGCCAAATGGCAAAAAAAAAAGGAAGGGAAAAAAAATTTGTTTAAAAATGCAGAAGGAAGAAAAATGTCAGTAGCATCTTATTCCCTAAGTAGTGCCATTAAAGTTGTTAGGGTTTCACACAAACAAAGAGACCAGGATATAGGAGATTGATACCTCAGTTATGTGGCTGTGGGCTGCAATTAGCGAAGATGACTCTGTGAAAATAAGACTGAACACAGACAATAGATACAGCAAATGTAAAGCGAGGGAAAGTGCTATTTTTGATTCCTCAGAAAATATATTTTCTACTATGTTGCCATTTACTAAAGGATCTCAATATGCTTTACAAGGTATTATGTCCGTTTCCCCAAAGGAGTGATAAAGGCATAGAATGTGTCTATACTGCACCATTATTTCAAGATAATTAGCATTATTTTGAAATAACAATGCAAGCGTTTACACAGCAATTTTGTTATTTCAAAATAATTTCAAAATAACAGATGGCTTATTCTGACTTCTGTAGGCCTCATTCCACGAGGAATAACGCCTATTCCGAAATAGCTATTTCAAAATAAGGCGTGTGTAGACTTCTCCACTTAGTTCCATTTCTGCTATTTCGAAATAGCCCCTCAACAGGGCCATTCTAAATTATTCCTCCCCAGTGCCTCCCAGGGTTCTAAATGGAGATAGGATGTCTACATTAGGGAAGCCTGCCTCAGACTAATTTTGAGGTTTCTCTGCAGTGTAGACGTGCTATTTTGAAATAAACTATTTCAGAATAACTATTCTGGAATAGCTTATTTCAAAATAGCTGTGCAGTGTAGACATACCCATCGAGAATATATAGCCTGTTTTCAACTATCCACTTATTTGAAGAGCCTAATTTGAGACACTTGGGGCCTAATTTTCAGAAGTGTTGAACACTCACAATGCCAGCTAAAATCCATCCGAATTCTGGGCATGCATGCATCTGCAGATGAGGACTTAGGTATCTGAAGATGAACACCTACAAATTGATGCAGGAAAAATAAGTGGATACTTTTCAAAAGTATACTTGCCTCAGGTGACCCAGTGACAGGACAGAGGCACAGAACTGATGGATTGGAATAGATTATATATGGGACTGGACTAGATGACCTGTCAAGGTACCTTCTGTTCCTACATTCCTATGATTCTATCTTGAATCCCAGCCCCATGATCCAACCACCTGACATGCTGCTCCCAAATGTTAGCACTGGAAGCTGGGGAAAACAATTGATGTTGTAATAGTAGCATCAAAGCTGCTAAGAACTGGATTGGCATCTGCCTTAAATTTGAGGTAATAGCTTTTGCAAAATTTACTTTTTTTCAAAGACAAAAACTCTAGTGCCTTATGTATATTTGAATGCATTCCTATTCTTTGTAGATTAACATGGCGGTCTAACTAGGATACTGAATTGTTCAATTGTTCTCACAAGTCTATCTCTAGCTGCTTCTGCGGTGAGCTGAATGCAGTGCACAATGCCATCCTTAAGGAGGTGTGGGGCCTGGGACAGACTCCCCACCTGCTGTGCCATCCTTGTCTGGTCCTTGCCCTGCCCTCAATCCATACTTTCCCACAACACCTGCCTCCACCTCCCACTTAACCATGCCTTAAAAGCCAGCTCCTGCCTGCCCCCGCCCCCACGTTGCTGCCTCTGTATAAGAGGCAGCAGTGCAGGGGGCGGGGGAGGGAAGGGCTGAATGTAACTATACAGTTAACCCAATGAGCCCACATTTACACTATCAGTCACATTCCTCTTCCTCCGAATTCCCTTACTCCTTGTACAATGAGGGCTTCAGGAGTCGGAGTAAGAAGTCCTCCAGCTTGACAGTATTTCAACATTATTTTGAAATAACTGCCTGCAGGATAGAAGTGGACTAATAACGCTAGTTATTTCAAAATAATGTTGCTGTGTAGACGTACCCTTGCAGAATAACGTATTTAAGCTCCCAGGCTCATCTTTTTGAACGTGTTGTGTAGGTTTCCTTTGGGTATGAGGACTCATAGGTCAGATACAGAGAAACAGGCATTTTCCATATCTTATTTCTGAGAATAAAATACAACTGAAAGTAAGGCTGAAAATTCCACATGGGAGAGCTGTGACAGTATCAGTCCATTCTGATGTGTCCAGAATTCTTTGAAGGAATTACAACGCTATTATTTGCACTTTGGGGTATAATTTTTTTTATATTAAAAAAATCTTAGTAAGGCCAGCAATAAAGACTTAAATTGACCACTAATACCTTTTGAAACAGAGATGATGATTCCGAATTTAGTACTGTATGTTTTTCAACATTAACTTTCTAGCAACATGCACAAATAAAGCCATACACATACCAGCAAACTGTATGCTAGCTAGAAAAGTTTAGCTGATGACAGTCTTGTTATTGTAACAGGAAATGACTCAGCCCTGGCAACTAGCGATCAGATATTTTATTCAGTAGCATTAGGTCACTTCTTTTTTTTTCTCCTAATCAACCGTTTCAAAAAGGCAACTGGTTTTGTTTGAAAATAAATATCCATTTTAAAATCTATTTCAGGGAGGGAGAAGTTACACATTTACAGTTTTAAATAAACACTTGGTTTAATCCACAACATCTGGAAATCTCTTGTTCCTTTTAACTCTGTTCTCTGTACTTCAGTCTTGCAAAATTCCACTCCTTCAGGCAAGAATTCTCCCCCACTGGTGAGTATCATCAGTTTATTTCATTATCATTATCATGCTACTGAAGATGAGCGAGTAGATTTTGTTCCTGGAGGGGATAACTTTCCAAGACAATTCTGCAAGGCTGATGTCATGAGTATAGCTAAACAAGAACTACTTCATAGACATTACAGTTGAATCAAATATGTGCTTCATCATAACAGTACCTTAAATGATTCTGTACCAGTTATTTATATGACCTTTTACTGGTTCTCTTAAAACCCAGGCAAAATTCATTCTACTATTTGAAATTGAATCCTACATTGTGCATTATTTTTTATAAATGCATGAACTTTTGCTTATTTTGTTCATCTCTCTCTCTCTATATATATAATAATTAAACAGAGAATGAACAAGGTAACACAAGAATCAGTATTACTCTTTGCTTCAAACAGCTATACTGAAAGGAACTTATTGCTCAAGTTAATTTAACTCTACTTCTAATGACAAACAGCAAACACATCCCCAGCTGCAGCACCTCTAAAAAGAACAGGATTTCATCATTTTCTGAGCATGTTCCTGGTGCAGTTGTCAGAAGTTGTCAGTTTTGTAAATACCAAGGAAACATAACACTCCATATCATCACAATGACTCAGATATACCCTGCATATGTGTATATATATATATATAACAATGCTGACATTTTATCTAGTCTGGAGGGAGAGAAAGAAAGTTGCAGTGCGTATCTTTGAAAGCTCTGTAGAAACTGAATTTATCAGTTGCCTCCATGCTGAGCAAAGCCTAAATTTAGGTATTAAAAATAATAATACTCTAGACAACATCCTGCATTGGCCATTGCAAGAACACAGCCTCCAGCATTCTTCTTTGGCACCAAAACAAATTATTTTTGTAAATGTGTGAAAAGTGCTGCTTTGAAAACTCACTGCAGTGAACATGAATTTACAATTCAGCATTAAACGAAATATATCTTGAGAAGCCTCCATGCCCTACACTGTTTAGTTGTCATCTTTGTGACACAAGTAGTATTTTATAATTCTAGCTCACTAAAACAGTAGATGACATAAATTTGCTGTTAAAGCAGTGTGGTTTTTTGTCCTCTATCATATAGCAATTTACCCTTAAGCAGGGGAAAAAGATAGCAAGCTATCTTGTTCTTCCATCTGCCAAAAACTACTTAACTTGGGGTAGTGCTTCTGTGATTTCAAATTGCACAGACTTAAAGAACTCCAGTGTTATACCTATTAAATATATTGACAGTCTTACCTTCATATTTTCACAGTACAGTGCCATGTTATTTTAGAAATGCATTTCTGCTATAATATTCCAGAGTTTAACTGCTAACAAGGAGTGTATTTTAGCAAGTTAACTATGTAAAATATTAGAACGGTAGCTGTGCTAGGCTATGTCTAGACTGCAGGCTTCTTTTGGAAGAAGCTTTTACGGAAGAGATCTTTTGGAAAAACTTCTTCTGAAAGAGAGTGTCCACACTGCAAAAGCACATCGAAAAAGCAATCTGCTTTTTTCGAAAGATAGCTATCCTCACTGAATGGACACTATCTCGCATGTAAGCTATGATTACGATGGACAGAGTGGCCAGCAGGGCACCTATCCTTTTTCCTCTTCCTTCAAAAGAACTCCCTCTTCCCCATCCACCCACGCCTTTTTCTGAAAGAGCTCTTTCGGAAAAAGGCTTTTCCTTGTAGAATGAGGATTACCAATTTCAGAAAAAAACCTCTGTTCTTTTGATTTTCTTCGGGAGAATGCAAGTGCGGTGTGGATGTAATTGAAGTTTTTTTTGAAAAATGGCTGTTTTTCCAAAAAAACTCAGTAGTGTAGACATATCCTTAGTCTGTACCCTCTTTCTTTTGTTGTCCTTATATACACCCATGCCTCTGTAAACTCCACTCCAAGCTTATACCCTAATAAATCTGTTAGTCTCTAAGGTGCCACAGGAATCCTCATTATTTTCATGTATTTACATGTAACATTATTTTAACCAAGAAGTAGCCTTGCAGAGGCTTACTATTTATTCACACTCTAACATTACACCTTAAAATCCTTCTTGCACCTTTGCTTAGCTGTATGTAGCTATTAACCACAATATCCTTACCATGTCTTTATCAATGCTGCCAACTCTTGCAATTTTATTGCAGGGCTCATAATGTTTCATGCTCTTGCTGGAATCAGGTTACCATGTGAGAAACTAAGCTTTCTTTTTTTTTTTTTTTAAGTTCTAAGCTCTCATATCTGCAGATAAAAGTGTGACAATGTGAACATTAAATGTTCCAGCACCAAAGGGCAAATAAAAAGAACCCAAAGTTTATTATTTTCTAACCCTCAGGATATTAAGCCATTTTCATTAGTTGCTAGAGCTTGACTCACAGGTTTTGAATGCGTTTTGCAATGATGCCTCATACAAAGCACACTCTAACATATACACACTAACTGTAGTTAACAGTTTGTCATTACAAATCTCCCAATCACACATGTGCTTTCAAAGGTGAGTGCAAATTTTAGTGGGCTTTTCTGATATCTGAAACTCCAAACTTAGAAAGTGTTATATTACATTTCAACACTGATGTACTTGTTTCCCTATTGAAGCAGAGAGCATACACCTTTGCAGAGGGCACATTTAAATGACTTTAATCAGAAGTAGCAATTGGCAGAACAGATAAAGCTTAGCCTCCCAAGTGCTCTGCACAATCCTCAGCCTCACCTGAGGCGCAGAGTGACTCAGGGATATAGAAAACCTCTTGGTTTGTCGGGAATTGCCAGTGGTGAAAGTAACTTAAAATTTCTTGCAGGTACTGTCCTACTGCAACCCAGATCCCTGCCATCTTTTTAAATAGTTCCCTGCTAGTTTTTGCAGCAGCTCAGCCAGCTCTTGACAGAACTGTGCACTAGAGTGCACCCACTTACATTCACCTCTGAGTATTGGCTTAATTTTTATGCCTTGAGGGATCGGTGAACACTGTGCATTATGGCAGCATGAGAACCACAAAACACAGTACAAGTTGGACTTCCCTGAGCCGGCACACTCAGGACCTTACTGGTCCCAGATGAGGGACTGTGCTGGAGATGGGGAGGTCATTTCTGATTCCCCTGTTGCCAGTCCCCACCGTCTGCCCTGCTGCCCCACCAGGCTTCCTGGCTCCCCCAGCAGCCCAGCTAAGCCATGCACGGGGCTTCCTGGCTTGGCTTCCCCCCCCCCCACCCCCACCTCCCAGCCTAGCTAAGCCACACACCGGGCTTCCTGGCTCCCATCCCCCACTCCCCAGACCAGCTGAATCACACACTGGGGTCACCGGCTCCCCCGGGCAGCCCAGCTGGGTTGTGCGCACCGGGCTTCAACCCCCCTGCCTCACCCCCCACAGCCCAACTGGTCAGTATGCAGGGTTCCCAGTTCCCCTTCCCCCAGCCCAGCTGAGCTGCATGCTGGGCTTCCCAGTCCCACACTCAAGCCCAGCTGAGCCACAGTCCAGCTGGGCTGTGTACCAGGCTCCCAGCCCTCCTCCTGAATCATGTTGGACTCCCCCCATCCTTCCCTCCACCTCCTGCAACACACTGGGACACTCTGATCCTGGAACATCTGTGGTCCTACCGGACCATGGAAGTTGCTGGGCCAGAGAGTTCTGGTGTATAGAGGTGCAATCTGTAGAAACCAATCTTATACAACATTTGGAAAACTGGGAGCCTATACATTTTACCTTTTTATAGATGCACAATATTCTTTCCAGTCGTGTACATTTGTAACATGGTGGCGATGCACTTCAGCTGTACAGAAAAAGACTCACATTTTACAGTTAATTTCTGAGAACTCATTTTCCCATTCAGAAATTATTTTTTTATAAAATGCAAAACTTATGATAAGGGAAGGGATTCTCGCCTATATTTTAAATTAAAAATAGCTTTTACTGAGTTATTAAAGAAAACTTGCTGATGATATTTTTACTGAACATGTACAAGTGAAAAACAATGACAGCAGCCACACAGAAAAAAGGAAACAGAAGTTGCATTGGACATGGAATATCTATGGAACTAACCAAAGAAGCAGAAAGGGTGGCTAGAAAAATATATTTCAAAGTTCGGCTCTTCATTTACCAAACTCATTCTAAAAATGGACAAAGCCACTGTGTCCACAGAAGAAGATGGCAAGAAAGGGAGCATAAGAAAGCCATACTACTGATCTAAATGAATTGGGAACAGGCCTATACAGAGGAATTTCTGGGTGTGTACGCTTTGTGCTTTTTTTTGTAAATGTGGACCACAAGGGTGCAAACGCACCCTACCCCCATGCTTCCCCAAGTAAGTGTGCTCTGGCAGGCTGGGGAAAGGCAGGAGAGGTGTTCTGCTCAAGCCTCCCTCCCCGCTGCTCTGGCCGGCTGGGGGAAGGCTGCAACTGACTCCCCTAGCCCCCCAGGAGTGAGGCCCAGCCCTGTACCTGGCTTCGCTCCTGGGGGAGAGGGGGAAAATCAACCCCAGCTTTCCTGGGCTGGCTGGCGCATGGAGGAGGAGAAGAGAGGCTTGGGAAGCACACACCTCTTGCCTTCCCCTTGTGGGGTCATGGGGGGGGGGGTGCCTTCACACCCTTTGCACACACACTCCCCACATAGGAACCTGGGGAGAGTGTGTTGGACAGAGATTATACCCTAACTGGATGTAGACAAACAATGCTATCCCAAAAAGTACTCATTACACCTAGAAGCATTGACTTATTTAAATTGCATGTTTACAGAGACAGCAAAAATGCAATACCAGATATTTTTCCAAGAAGGCATGTTCTTTATCTAATCATATGCACAATCAAGTAATAATGATGTCTTTTGTTTTCTCTCATACTTTATCATCTGTGTACATAAAACTTACCTTACTGCCCAGGGCTATTCAAAGTCCCTCCACAGCACTTAAATACCTCATAGACTCTGCAGGCACTTTGCACTGGGGTGACTTTCATCTTTTTTTAAACACCGGGTTGTTCTCTGACTTTATCAGTATAGAGCACAGCTGGGGGGGGGAGGGGAGGAATCTGTTTTTCATCTCATGAGAATTTCCAAGAAGAGAAAATATTTCACAGCCTGAACAGGTACAAAAAGTTGAAATTTCAAAAATTTACACAAACTGAAAAATAAAACAAAATAACAAAAAACAACCTAATTCCCTCTCCCCCCTAAAAACAGATCAGGTCACCTTCCATTTTGTTTCAATAATTTAAAAATATTTTGTTCTGATTTGATTGTTTTTACTATTTTTAATGTGAATTAGCTTGAATTTCAAAACAAAAAAATTTGACCCAAGAAAAGGAACATTTTTAATTAGAACGTTCCCAAACAGAACATATCAACAACTTCAAAACTTTTTAAATCAAAATAGGAAATTTGTAGAAACTGACCCTTTCCTGTGAATAGATTTGGTTTATAAAATCAACATTTTCCAATGAAAATGTTACATTGAAAAATTTCCAACCAGCAATGGTCCTGAGCCCCAGTCAACCACCATCTTGCATTCACAACAGCAACTTCCATGGCCAAATATGGCCTGATTCAATGCCCGTTGAAGCAAATAGGCAGCTTTCTCCTAACTTTGATGGGAATTTGATCAGAGCCCTAAGGATTAGTGAGTCATCTCTGCAGCACCCCCAATGTGAGACGCTGTTTGAGTTGTATGATAAATCCCAGAGTGGCTAAATTTAAAAGGAAGACACACACACACACTAAAAGTAGCCTTGAAAGGGTTTTCGTTCAAGGGATACATTTAATAACTCTTTGAATTTATGCATGGTGCTTAATCCAGGGTCATGGGAGAGGCCAGAGGAGAGTGATGCAGAGCAGCTATTTTTTGGGGGTAGGGGCCATAGCTGGACAGATTCTGACAAAAAGGGTATGTGGGATTCTTACAGAATCCAACGGGGCAGAAGGGAACAATTCAGCTTGTGTCCAAAAAGTCTTGGAGATGGAGATAGGATTTTGGCTGAGCTCAGAAGGGGCCTGAAAAACACAGACAAAAAAGGGTCTGAGACCACATTGCTGACTGGGAGTCTCAGGCCTGTATGTTTAAGAGGCTCAGGTTGTACATTAGTTGTGGGAGTGGATCTGAGGGGCACCGTTAGTATGTCTATACTGCAGTTGAGACCATGCCTCCCAGCCTGCCTAGTCAGACATCTGCTAGCTCTAAAAATAGCAGTGGTCACGGTAGCACTGGTCACTGTAGCACTGGTGGCAGCTTTGGCTTGGCTGTCCCAGATAGGGTTGCCAACCCTCCAGGATTGGCTTGGAGTCTCCTGGAATGGGCATCCATCTCCCAGTGACTGTTGAAAGCAACTCTGGATACTCTAAGAAAAGGACATTACGTCATGTTGGAAAAGAAAATCTCCCGGAGTAGTTTCAGTCACAGTTGGCAACCCTAGTGCCGGTAAACACTTGCCTGACCCTCTGGGTCAGGAACAGTCATACTGCTATTTTTAGTGTGCTAGTTCTCCTTGAAGTAGCACTTGTCTGCCTACCTAGGCTAAGAGGCACACTCCTAGCTACATTGTAGACATACCCATGCTGACTGACTCCAGGCAGCTCAAAGGGAGTCTCAGGCCTGTGTACTTAGGAGGGTCGTGTTAGGGGTTTGCTATTCAAATTAACTTAGATTATTTTAGGTTTTGTTCATGAACTACATGCAACTTTTACTTTAAAAAAACGTATTTCAGTCTGACCTACTAATCCGTCTCTTTTCTTGATTACTGATGTGAATTAATTTTAATTTGTGGCTAAGTGCTGCATACCCAGGAAGAGGTAACTACCAGCTCTTCCAAATCTAGCTGAGAGCAGAACAAACTGCAACTATTTATCAAGCGGAGCAGAGCTTCAGAAGGGGAGTCCCACAGGTCTAAGGTCTATGGTGACATATCAGGTAAGTACCCTTCCTTGTGTTCTGAGAAAGAAATACTAAGGCCAAAATGTTCAAACATGGTACATTAAGTGAAAATCACTGGGACATATGGGAATTCAGAACCTATGAAAATCAGGCCACTTATGTAGGCATGTATATGTAGATACAGATCCAGTTGATTCTAGTCTGGTGGAAGTTTTAGAGGCAATAGGAGACTCTAATCTTATTCTTTATTCCTCATATGCAATTCATTAACCCTTTTGTACTAGCGTTATTGAAAAGCCTTCTTTCTGTATAGGTCATTTGGTCAAAACTTACTTTTTTTTCTCTTTTAAGTGAATCTCATGCTTTGGAAATGAGGCAAAGTTAGTAGATCTGAAGAATAACGTCCTTTATTTTGCCCAAGAACATTTACAGCAGTTCAATGTGCCTTATACTGTAGCACCAATATGCTTCAATTCTGACCTCCTCAGTAGAAAGATGTTAGTTTATTGCTCATGTTCCTTTAACCCTTGCAATGTCCTGAGATTCCCAAGATAGATTTCAGATAGAGTGGAAGTTCTGCAACATGGACTCCTAGCCAGTATAAACTGGACTGAGATCAACAATTCATTCCATGTAGGCCAACAAAAGACATCAGAAATTAGCACCTTTCATTTACTGCCAAACAGGGCTGGATTATAGAACATGCACTTGGAGCTTCTCTTTTGAACCACTCATTCATTATTCTGCACTTTATACACATTTTCATTTATACACAGAGCAATATTTATGGTGAAAGGGCAATATCCTGTACAGCTTTTAATGACAATATGCTTTCACTATTGAAGAGAGAAAGAGAGAAGTCCACATTTTATCACTTTAGGAACAGTGAAATTCATATTATGATTCGGTAATAAATACTGTTGCTATCAATGGCATTACAACCGAGGATCCTAAACCATTTGCAAGAGTGAAACTAAACAGCTTTTCAGGCCATTTATCAGTATATTTATGGAAAGTGAAAGAGCAGTACAAAGAAGGTGAATCTGCATTCAGAAAATGTAACTAAATGAAATGATGAATGAAAAGGAGACCAGTCCAGACTGCTGAATCTTGGGGAGGTTCTTAAGATACATTTCACTTGGACTGAATACAGTAAGAGCCAGATTAATGTTCCAATAATAGGAGATTAATAGGTCGAAATCCTGAAATTTACCACATGAGCTTTGGTGCCAGGAGATATAGGAGAGGTGCTGTCATAATGCCATTGAGGATTCAGAATAGTGTCTTCTGAAATACCAGAGCATCCTGATGTAAAAGTGATCCCTGCCAAAGAGACCTCTGCTACGCCATTTGGAAAGAGTATGCATCCACTCCCACAATTTAACCTTCCAGATACTTCA
This sequence comes from Pelochelys cantorii, assembly GCA_032595735.1. Classification (NCBI taxonomy): domain Eukaryota; kingdom Metazoa; phylum Chordata; order Testudines; family Trionychidae; genus Pelochelys; species Pelochelys cantorii. The sequence goes on from CM064327.1 coordinate 236,496,286, forward strand.
TAGGGTATGTCTAGACTACATGGCTCCATCGACGGAGCCATGTAAACTAGTTTACCTGGCATAGGCAAAGAAAAACGAAGGTTTACAGGATCGGTCAGCAAAGGCTTCCCCAGCCGACAGATCCACGTCTAGACTGCCGCGCTGTGCTGAATCAGCTGATCGTCAGCACAGCGCGGCAGCCATGTTTATTTTAATGAAGCGGGGATTATTTAAATCCCCGCTTCATTGACTATGCTGGGTAAACTAGTTTACATGGCTCTGTCGATGGAGCTATGCAGTCTAGACATACCCATGGTGTGTGGAAGGGGGGACTAATGCTAGCCACAACCCCTCTGGGGTGCTCAGCATTGCCAAGCAGCCTTGCTCTCTGCATGTAGCTATTGTGTGTAGCCAAGTTATGGCTGCCATTGGTGAAGTGGGACTGGAATGAGGATGTACCCCCGTCTCCTCTGACATATACTGGAGAAGTGTGTTGGAATTTATAACTAGGTCCTAAATCTTTCAGGGTGTGTCTAAACTACACCCCTCTGCCGACAGAGGGATGTAGATCAGGCACATCACTATTGCAAATGAAGCGGGGGTTTAAATATCCCGTGCTTCATTTGAATAGAAATGGCTGCCGCTTTTTGCCGACGCGGCGCTTTGCTGGCAAAAAGTGGCAGTCTAGACGGGGATCGGTCGACAAGGAAAGCCTTTTCCGACCGATTCTGTAAACCTCGTTGCACAAGGCATAAGGGATCGGTCAGAAAAGGCTTTTGTCGTCAACCAATCCCCGTCTAGACAGCCGCTTTTTGCCAGCAAAGTGCCGCGGCGGCAAAAAGCGGCAGCCATTTCTATTCAAATGACGTGCAGGATATTTAAATCCCCACTTCATTTGCAACAGTGATGTGCCTAATCTACATCCCTCTGTCGGCAGAGGGGTGTAGTTTAGACACACCCTCAGAGTGCTGAGATAAAGAACTGTGCTAACAACTCTAGTCAAGTTGTCATTTTCAAGAGGCAAGAATCAACTGAATATAATATACCCTATTGAAAGTCCAAACTATGTCTGCTTTGTCACTTAGAAAGTGAACATAGATAGATTAGTTTTTCCCTTTTCCTTTGATCCATTTACATTTTAAAAAGCAATGATTTAAAAGACCTTACAGAACTAGAAAATTTGTTTATTTGATACCTAAACTTAACACCACGTTATCAACAAGGAGGATATATCCTAAAGTTAAAATAGACATCTAGTAGTGGGTTTTCATTACCTCACCACATCATTTCAGCATGGGCAGACCTTTGCATCTGCTTAGAGCCACAATGACTTCAACAGGCCCCTGATATGTGCCGGGTGCCTACTGCAGAATGGGGCCTTATGCTCTTTGGGTTTGATCTGAAAAAGACACCCATTGACTTCAGTGCCTGTAGAATGGAGTCCCGTGGCATTATTATTTTTTAAATTGATAAATACAACAAACTGTGTTAAATCTCGTGGACATAAATAAGTATACTGGGTATATTCAGTATTGCCACCTACAAGTGTTCAAAAATCATGATATTTAGTAAAGAGCTGTAATTAATGTCAGGGTTCTCATTATCTGTCTTCTAGTTTTGATTCTAAAGGGTACAGGCAGTTTCAGGTCTTTCTCCACCTTCAGGAGGACTAGAAACCTACATTGTTGTGGGGTTTTGTTTTTGTTGGTTAATGAAATCTAAGATTCTCACCGACCTCCAGGACCCAGGGCTTCATGATAAAAAACATCCCACTTTGCAACTTTTGTGATGAAATCATGAGAGTTGGCAACATTGCATATTAGTGTCAGGCTGCAGTACTTGTAGAATTGGTTGAGAGCCTTCTTAATAAGTATGTTTTATAAAGAATTAAATAAATATGCCAGATGAGTAAGTGTTACCATCATATGTGAAGTTTATTTTAGATAGTTATGGTTGGGTTACAAGTTATGGTTCATGGGTTACATGAAGCCCTTCATATATAGCACTGGCACTGAGATAACACACTAATTGAAATTACTATGAAAATGCAGGCAATACCATGTGTAATGTATTCACTCAGCTCTGTTACATTTGAGGCAGCTGTTTAGAGAATGAATGTCCCATTTATCAGTATGTGATTGGAGCTTGGATTAGGCATATCTGGAAGGGTCTCACTCCTGAAAAAATTAAGGTAATGCTGGTAGGCTATATGAAGCAGCCAAATGACTCAGCAAGGACCCTCACCGAGGGAAATGTCTGCTTCCTGACACCCAGATTCACTGTCTGGGGGGTCCTGATAGATCATGGGTTGCTCTTTGATGCTTATGCAGCAGCTGTGGCCAAGTGAGTTTTTATTTCATCTGTGCATGGTGAAGCAACTGCAACCATTTATCTCAGATGTGGCCTTTGCGACAGCTATCCAGCACTTTGAAGCCTCAAGACTGGGCTACTGAGACAATGCATTCTATTTGGAGTTAAGGATGTTAAGTAGCAAGTAAATAACTAACCGTGTATCAGACACAATTTGTATCGAGTATACGATTAGTCGATAAGGAGCCACTGTGGCTCTGCAGTTTAAGTGCCATAGAAACTGGGCATGCAGGCAGCCTGGCTCCTACTATATTTAAACTGTAGAGACTTAGCGGCACTTGGTCCAGGACCCAGTGCAAGCCAGGATGGAAGCAGTCCTGGCTCGCACTGGGTCCAGACCACTGTGGCTCTGCCTTTTAAATGTAGTAAGAGCCAGGTGACTCTTACTACATTTAAAAGGCAGCGCCGCAGTGCCGCTGTGCTTCTGCCTCCCTGTCTCCTTCCCGATACTAGCTCTGATATAGAGGCAACAAAGGGGGAGGGAATGTGAGTAGTTGACTTGATTACCTGACAAGTCGAGGAGATTTTCTGCAAAAAGTTCTTGCACAAGAGAGGGTCCACACTGCAAGTGCTTTTGTGCAAGAGAGAACATCCACACTGTGCAGACGCTCTTACGCAAGAAAGGCCACCCGGAAACACTTCAGGCAGGACAGAAGGTCACCAGTTGCTTCCAAAGGCTGGTGCCGGAGCCCTGCAGAGACGCGCCCCTAAAGGGACTCCCCTGGACAGCTGTTTCTCTGCTGCTGCTGTCTGCTTGCGGACCTCTCTCAAGGGACAGCAACACTTCAGCAGTGCTTGCTGTGCTTGTCCGGTGCTTCTTCGGACAACACAGCTTTCTATTGCTGCCATGGAGCTGGAGCTGCCCCTGGGCATGTCCTGGCCCCACATGGCCATGCTTGAGTGTGTGCTGCACGATACACGGTGCCATGCTGCTACTCCAGGAGCACGACCATGACAACACTGTGGAGTCCCTCTCTCAGGTTGCTGCAGTTCACTGCTGGACCTGCAGCCCACCGTGGAGAGACAATTCTGGAGGCTGGACACCAGTTCCGACTGGTGGGACCGGATGGTGATGGAGCGCTGGGATGACCAGCAGTGGCGCCACAACTTCAGAATGAGGAAGCACACCTTCTTGGAGCTGTGTGCCTGGCTTGTCCCCGCACTCCGGAGACAAGACACTCACTTGCGGCCAGCCATCCCCCTGCAGAAGAGGGTTGCTATCGCCCTCTGGAAGCTTGCCACCCCGGACAGTTACCGGTCGGTGGGCAACCACTGTTAGGGCCACCCTCATGCAGGTAGGGCCCTCTGGGGCTGCAGTCCCTGCACAGGGTGGGAGGAGGGGGTCAGTCCTGGCTGTAGGGGGCGGAGCGGGAGTGGGGGAAGACCCATACCTTGGGGGATTGCGCCATCCCACCCTCACACAGCCCTGCTGCTGGGGGAAGGGCAGACACGGGGGGGGGCTCCTGGGGCGTTTGGGGTACGGGAGGGGGCAGGGACCTCACAAGGGCTCATGCTCCCCCTCCTTCTCAACCTCTGTTTTCTGTGTTTCTCCGTGTCCTTCTGCAGGTGGTGAGGGCCATCAACTCCCTCCTGCTGAAGAGGGTCATCCAGATGGGAGACCTGGATGCCACCATGGCCAGATTCGCTGCCCTGGGGTTCCCATCAATGGGGCACACATCCCCATCCAAGCACCTGACCATCGAGCAGCCCGCTTCATCAACAGAAAGGGCTACTTTTCCATGGTGCTATAGGCCCTGCTCGACCACCATGGACATTTTATAGACATTTTTGTGGGGTGGTCGGGCAGGGCACACAACATCTGCATCTTTAGAAACTCCAGCCTGTACCGCAGGCTGAAGGTGGGCACATTCTTCCCCCACTGGGAATTCACCATCAGGGATGTGCAGATGCCACTGTGCATCATGGGGGACGTGGCCTACCCCATCATGCCATGGCTTATGAAGCCATACACCAGACACCTGGACCCCAGCAGGGAACAATATAATACCCACCTGAACCAGACCAGGAACCAGGTGGAGTGCGCCTTTGGCAATCTGAAGGTGCGGTTTCGTTGTCTTCTGACCCACCTGACATGGGGAAGCACAACATTGCCGAGGTGATCGCGGCATGTTGTGTCCTCCACAACATTGTGGAGATGAAGGGAGAGGCCTTCCTCTAGGACTGGGGGGCAGACGCCAGCCAAGTGGGCTATGTGTATGAGCAGCCCTGGACAGCTGCCATACGGCAGGCCCACAAGGCCAGGGTGCTCATCCAGGAGGCCCTGAGGGAGAGGTTCTCGCAGGCACCCCAGTAACTGTCTCCAGGGCCTCCTACCAAGGGGCCCCTGCCTTGCGGCAACATCCATTCCCCACCCCCCCAATCCCTCCCTTAACCTCTTTCCTCAATTCCCAATAAAGAAGCCTATGTTGAAACGAAACAAAGCATCTAGGTCTCCTCACTGGCCTGCATGTAGGTGAGATGGAGTTCTTTCACCTTACCGCGGACATGCTCGGAGGTCCGGAATGGCTGGCCATGGTCGGCCAAGGCCTCCGCCATCCGGCCGAAGATCTCAGTGTTTCTCCGCCTGGCCCAGGGATCCTGCAGGGCCTCCTCTTGTCCCCAAGCTCCAGGAGGGCCTTGATCTCATGACCAGACCAGGCGGGTGTGTACCTCTTGGTGCCCCTGGATGGGTCCTGTGACCCCTGGGGCTGCTCCCCATGAGGGCCAGGAGGGTCGCAGGGGGCCTCAGGGGCAAACATGCTTTGTGCTGGCTGTGGCAGGGAGAGCCGCATGGAGATAGCTGCTGCTTTGGAACAGCTTCCTGCCATGGGGCTTCCGCAGGGGACTTGCACCTTTAAGAGGGGCCAGCAGACAGGAACTATAGAGCTGTGATGAGTTTTCAGGAGCGTCCAGCAGAGCACGTGTGCTTTTCCCCGGAGGCCAGTTCTTGCGCAAAACCCCCCTGCAGAGCCTCCACACTACCCATTTTGCACAAGAGCGCTTGTGCAAAAAGGCTTATTCCTCGTGGGAAGAGGAATAACTCTTACGCAAAAAGCCCTCTCTTCCTACAATCTACTGTAAACTTTCTTGCGCAAGAACGGGCTTGTAGTATGGACACTCTGCAAGAATAGCCGTTCTTGTGCAAGAAGCCTGCAGCGTAGACGTAGCCTAGGTGTGTGGGTTACACCAGCTGAGGCTTTTATTTGCCAACTATTTGTATTTAGGAATTTTCTATTTTTGTCTCATTTTAAGCCACATGTATAAATCTCACAAAAGACATGAACAAAGGAGGCAGGAAAATCACATACACAAACACTATTAGTTTATTGATCTCTGTAATCATGAACTCTCCTATTGCTTGTTCTAATTTTATCCTTTAAGTATATATTGTAGATGATGTTAAGATCCTCTTATGAAAAATACTTATATCCTCCATGTTTCTTAGGTACATGTATTTCTGGGGTATATCTTTTAGTTAAAATACTGGACTGGGGACTTAAGAGTTCTGGATTCAGTTCCAAGCTTGGCCATTGATCACCTAGGAGATGTCCTTGAGAAAGTAACTTAATTTCTTGGTATTTGAGATCCCCATCTATAACATGAGCATAACAGTATTTCCTTTCCCCTGCCTTTTGTCTGCTTTGTTAAGTTAAAATACAAGACTTGTCAGTGAAGGGACTGTCCTCTAGTAATATATGTTTATAGTGCCTAACACAATAGCCTTCCCTGTCAATTGAGAACTCTTTGTCTAGATTCTCCTGTAATAAAAACTAAATATTATAAACTAGCTGCTGTATATACTTTAGGGAAACATGTATAAAACTAAGATATACATAAGTTAATATTTTGGACCTTTAAATGATTAATAGCAGCAATATACCCTACAGAACCAACTTAGCCCTAACTAATGTAATGTGTAACAAACATTTTGGGTTAGGGACTGTTGATTATTATATGTTCATACAGCACCCAACACAATGGGCTCCAACATAGTTGTGTCCTATTGATGCTAATGTAATATAAACATTAAGCAAACACTTAGCTCCCCTGAAAGTACTCACAAATCAAGTTACTTGCATGTATAATGAGTGTTTGCAGGACTTATATTTAGTCTTATTTTATATGTGAAATGTTTGTGATCAGATAACTTCTTCTGTAATTTTGATGGAGTCTTGGCTCAGGTGGTGATTACACAAGATAAAATCTTCAAACAAAAACACTGTTTTTCTGAAAATATTCCTAAGAGTAAAAATATATCAAAATGCAGACAGAGCTACAGCATATAGGCAAAATTATTTCTAAATAGCATGTTTTTCCAATAGCCATCAGCAGTCTTTCAGAACAGAAGTATGATTTAGCCACTGTGTATTAAATCAGATGACACTAGAAAAACATCAGCTGGTTAAAGATTTTTTTTTCCTGAATCTAAAGCAACAAGGCAATGTATTTATGCTTCAAAGAATCTCATTTTCTATTTCCATCATGCTTCTTAAATCTATAGTTTCTAAATTAAGGCCAAGTGACATTAAAACATACTTCCACATGAATCATTTTCACAAGGCCAGAGAGAAAAAGATAGATTTAGGCTTTTATATATGAATATTAAATTAATTGTTTACCTCTTGAAAATAATTACTTGCCTGGTATATTTCCTCTAGTGTTTACTCTCAACAAATGCTTAAAATGCAGTGAATTTCCACCTGTCAAAAACCATCTAGAAATTGTTTCTTCTAACAAAGAAGGGGAAGGCGGGAAGCATATACCCAGTGGAGGATGGTGACAGCTGAAAGTGGGCAGGCAAAATTGACATGTAAAGTTACTGTACGCTCACAGCCAATTTACAGCAGCAGGTGAAGATCACATAGCATCTGACTCAAAGGAAGGAAGGCAATGCTTTCCCTGAGGATCCTCTAATGAACCCATGCTCTTCTGAGAAATTATATACAGGGAAAAGGACACAATTTTATGAAGGTTCATGAAATTGCCAGCTAGGAAATGAAAAAGATTGCCATAAATAAAGGCTCTATGAGGCTGTAGATTCAAATGAACAAGGTTAGTAGTCTGATTGCATTCTAAAGCCAGTTAAGGTGGTTTTATGATTAAGACACTTGACCAGGAGTCAGGAAATCTCATTCATTTCTTTCCTATGCCTTAGAATTCGGTGTGAACTTGAGTCAGTTGCTTAATATCTCTTTGTCTCATTTCCCCATTTATACAGTTAGGATAATAATCATTCCTTTCTCCATCCTTCCCTTTAAATAATGGATAATAAACTCTCTCTCTCTCTCTCTCTCTCTCTCTCACACACACACACACACACACACACACACACACACACACTCTCTCTCTCTCTCTCTCTCTCTCTCTCTCCACACACACACACACACACACACACACACACACACACACACACACACACACACACACACACACCCCCCCTGCAGAAGATAAGCTCTTTAGGGAAGACACCACCTCTTAGGCTTTCTCTGCACTTAACAGTTTAAAGTGCAACTGTGGCAGCGCTGCTCTGGCAGCACTTTAAACTAAAAGTGTGGTCATGGCACAAGCACTGACAGAGAGAGATCTCACAACGCTGTATGTAAACCACCTCTGCGAGGGGAGTAGCTTTCCGCGCTGGGAGCGTGGTTTCCAGACCTGTAGCCTCTTTCACACTAGGAATGTGAAAGGTTCACCACCTAACTGGTAAGCCTCACCCTGAATGGGGCTGGAGCGGCTCCCCACCTGCTCTAGCTAGGGATGTTAGCTATCAGGTAATTGAATAGTCATGTAAGCGCATGAAATCTTTGCAGTTACACAACTATTCAATACTCCCCGAGGGCAGGGCTGGAGGCCAATGTGCTCCCGGCCCCACTCCCAGGAAACCCCCTGCCACTGCGTGCTGCTGCCACTGAGCAGCCTCTGTTTGCAGCGAGCCTTGGCGCACCATGGACAGAGGCTGGTCCAGCAGCAGCCCCTGTCCGCAGGGAGCTTGGACCTCTCTCCCCATGCCCCTCCCCTCCTCCCCCCCGCCCAGCGGACAGGGACTGCTGCTAGGGACCAACCTCTGTCTGTGGAGAGCTTGGGCCCACTACAGACAGAGGCTGCTTCATGGCAGTCTCCTCTGACCGCCCCCTCCCGTGCTGCTGCATCTGCTGCGGGAGGAGGGAGGCAGCACCGCGAAGCCAGCACTGGGGGGGGAATTGTGAGTAGTCAACAAGATTAACCAATGAGCCTAGGCTTACCTGTTAATCGTATAGTTAACTACTCATCGACATCCCTAGCCCTAGCGTTGCAGGGCCCACTGCAGGCAGGGGCTGCTCTGGCCGGCCGGCTAGAACAAACCATACCCATGGCAGACCTGGCCTGTCCGTCACCACAGGTTATACGCTGGCTCCTGGAGAGCTAGCAGCAAAGCCTGCAGTGAAGCCTACTGGGAGTTGGGCCAGCTGCTCCCAGGGAGGCAACTTTGCTGTGGCAGTGAAGTCTCCTCCCCAGGAGCCAGCAGCTCGTGTAACCCATGTACCCATTAAGATTTTCATTGGTTACAGGGTTACATTTTTAACCCACTTTTACATCCCTAGTTCACACTGGCGCTTTACAACACTGTAACTTGCTGTGCTTGGGAGGGGTGTTTTTTTCAAACCCCTGGGCCAGAAAGTTACAGCACTTTAAAGTGCCAGTGTAGACTTGGCACATCAAGTATCTGTTGGTACATCATCTAACACAATGGGACGTCAAAATCAGATGAGGACTCTAAGTGCTATTTTAATAATATAAATTATAATACTAGATTATATATATATGCACATATACATCCATACATACTTCATTCGAATAATTGTTCTGGGGTGGGGCTGGGGATGAGAGGTTCAGTATGCAGGCTGCCCCAGTGAGAGAGGACTACTTCCATCTTCTCTCACCACAGCAGATTGGGGTAAGGGGAAACACCTCTCTATGGCTGCTGCAGCTCCAGTGAGCACAGTTCAGAGAGGGATGCATGTCTCCTGGCTGGAGCAGGTCCAAGTTCATCTGCCCTTGTGCTCCCCAGCCAAAGTGAGGAATACACTGTGCACTTTCCCCATGCTCCCAGGCAAGGGAGAAAAGACAGCAATGTTCCTGTATAATTTGGAAGAAGAAGCTTCAGCCCCCCGCCCCCACCCACACACCTTTAAAAGGTTTCTAGGAGGTGGGAGGCTTGGGACTGGGGCAGTCCTGGATCAGGGGGAGATGCACCCCCTGCCAGCCCCTTTCACCTGCCTGGCAATTCTCTTTTCTATATGGTTTTATGAGAAGCAATCCCATTCCAGGCACATCCCATTTTTCTGGCATAACCAAAACAAAACCAAACCCTTACCTTATCTCAATTGGGGCATCTAGGTGTTACCATACACACAATACTTTACTCAGAGTAACCATGCAGTGGGCATTACCTGAAATTCCAAATAATTCTACCAAGTCACTCCCTTTCCATGACTTTTTTCCCCCTCAAGCTTTTGAAGCCAATGGAGTTGCTCTGCTTTTAAACCAGTGTACATGAGATCAAAAGCATGAGATCAATTATTTAATGACAACTATGTTCTTTATAGCCCAAAGAAGGGAATGTAACTAAAAGGAGACATTTTATTGTGCATATATCTTAGAATTTGTATCTAATTGTGCAGCCTTTGTTAAGAAGGGAAAAGCCAGAGCTGCTGCACACTTTGCATAATGAGGGAGACACAGCTCAAATGTCGAAACGCCCTGTGCTGCACTGTCATGCAAAAGCCACAAGTAAAATTGTGAGGGAAGAGAAGGCCATCTCATGCCTCAAATGTGAAACCTCCCTATTGCTACAGCAGCAGTTTTTCAGCGTTATGAAAAGATGTATTGTGTCATAAGGAATGCACGCAAAATTACAATCCTCATCTTGTGGGATCATAGTCATAGATACAGAATTGTAAAAGATCTCTTGGGTCACTTAGTTCATGCCCTGTGTAGAACTAAGTGACTCTAATCAGAGATGTCCAAAGAGTCTTCAAGTCTCACAAGAGCAGCCGTGTTAGTTTGTAACTTTAAAATAAGTAGTCCTGTAGCACCTTAGAGACTAACAAAAATAGAAAGAGTCTTCATTACTCCCCTGTCTAGTCTTGCGCCTTGCCTCCTTTCCTGTAATGGCAATTTTACAATCACCCTGAGCAAGTAATTCCATTTGTCTAATTGGCACCGCTGGCATGAAATATTTCTTTATATTCTTCTTTTGGTGATCAAGGCTATAGTCTGACTCAATGGGCTTTAACTGGGCTACCCTAGGACAACAAACTAGTGAGATCGTCCAGGTGTCCTCAGCTCCCAGTAGCCTTCCAGTTTCATACAGCCTAGCAAAACAATCAACCTGACTTCTGGCTCCCTCACTCACTGTGTGCAGAATTTTCATGTATTTCCGTTCTAGTTTAGCTGTTTTAAGTAGGGGGCATTAATAACGGATCTCTAGCTTTCAAAGGCATAAAGGGAAAAGCAGCTGCACTAAAATTCAATAAATACTCCATATGGGTGAGGAGCCCATGCAAATACAGGGTCTCTATTCCTCTGTGTGAGGCCAAACTTTTTAACCCTCATTTTGCTGCGGTTCCAAGTGCTCCTGAAAGCATGTGAGAGGACTTTATTAGCATCAGTGTCTTGGCATCAGGATGGTTCTAGCAGCATTCATTCTATATTTCTTTAAGGGATATTCACCTATCTTGAGGCTAAGGTCACTTTTAGAGGAGATAAGCAAAGAAAGTTTCTTTTCTTTTCTCTTTTTAATTCATTGCTGTATTCAGAAATCTGAAAGTCTCCCGTGACCTATTGCCACTGAAAACTATTTTTACATTAGAAATGTAGGTCTTGTCTACACTGGAATACTCTAGGGGTAACTGGAGAATTAATGGGGTTATGAAATCGCAGATACCAAGGAAGTAGAAGTTTATCAATTTAAAGAAGATATTATTTTTATTCATGTTGTTTAAATCTTTAAAATAGTTTGTGAGCCAACCACTGAAGCTCATTGTTCTGTTTTAGAAGTGGCCAGTAACCAGCCAGAGCAGCAGCTATATATATGTAGTTACGCTTCACATATTTGTATTTATTTAGGGATATTGGTATTTATGTAGGGTTATTTGAGATCCAACCATGCCCATGTGGTTTCTTCATATTAACCTTGTTGTGTAAAAGGAAAAAGACACAACAGGTTTGTTTTTGTTAACATCTATTTCATTCCACACTTAGATGAAATCCTCTCATTGTTAAGTAATCAACACTCTAACCCTTCAATTAAGCTCCTATACCACGTTTCTGAGTCATTTAAAAGAGACCTACAAAAAAACAACTAAGTTGTGATTTGACATACCTGAGATTTCAAAGAAAAATGCACAGAACCCTCACCCCCATGTAAATAAAACACTGGACTTTTCAGGTCATCTTTAGCCATCATAAAGTACTAAAACAGCACATCCTCTTTTTTTCCCTTTTATGTCATGTCACTTTCAAAGCAAAACTGCATTTTTTTCTCTGTTCTGACTAGCCCAAATCCTCCTACCATCCACACAGACAGACCTCAGGTATGAATACTTCAATTCTGGCCAGGTCCTGCTTTCACTCAGGCTGGAACCCGCCCACTTTGCATGCAAAAATCACTTGTGCTAGTAGTCCTCTCATGACCTTCCAGCAATCCCCGCAGAAGGACTGACAAATTCTCACACAACTGATGGAGAAAGAATCCTAGAGAATCTCAGTACCAAGAATCATGAGACAGGCCCCTGGACATACACAGGCAAGAGTGAAAAGGGACACAATAAAAGGGTATGGCTTTGTTATGGGAACACTTGGATCTTGGCTAGCAGAGGTGAATTAAGTTTTCTTTGAGCCAGAACAACTGGGGGGAGCACTTCCCCACCTCTTCCACCTGTGACCCCATTCCCATTCTACCCCATTCATCTGCAGCTGCACCCAAAGCCCCATCCCCATTTATACCTTCCACAGAGTCCCTTACTTCCCACACTTCCTTGTGCTCCTTCCACTTCCCATCCCTTTGCCCCCCCTCGAACTGCAGCCTCAAGACCAGAGCTCTGGGTCAAGCGTGGCACGTGGGGCTTCCCATACTGCACCATGGCTTATGCCAGGGAAGAGATGGGGTCAGGACTGCTGAAGAGGCTCCCTCCATCCCACAGCTCTTGCCAGGGACAGACACCAACGGGGGGGGGGGAGGGAGCGGCTTCTGTGGTCTCATGACTCCTTCCAAGGATGGAGTCAGAGGCCTGGGTAGGGACTTCCTCAGTTCTGTGACTTCTGCCAGGAATGGGGTCAGAGGCCTTTGGGGAAGAAGGATGGGCTTGCCCAGTCTCATGACTCCAGCAGGGAATGGGGTTGAGGACTGCTGTTGAGGGGCTATCCCCATCCTGCGGCTTCTGCTGGAGATGGGCCCAGGGGCTGCTGGGGGGGTGGGACATTCCTCAAACAGTGCTGTTGCAGCAGAGTTCAGCCTGAGCAGGAGGGCTTCGCCGTCCCACCTACTCGGTGGCCAGAGATCCTGACTTTTTCCATTGGTAGCAGATTTTTTCCAGTGGGGTCCCTCCCTGCACTGGCCAGGACCCCTGAACATGGGGCCTTTAGTTAATTCAGCACGGCTGTATAGGATAATTGGGGGCCAGTCACCCGAGTTGGCTGTGCAATGAAGACATACCTATCATTATGGGTTTCTCATTTCAACCAGACAAGGTTAGATTGGGTGCTCCACTGTCACATGAATTTGGCAGAACAGCCAGTTAATACTAGTTGCAGATTGCTGCTTGAGCTGCCCAATTATGATGACCCTCATCTGCATATACTAAGATCTGATATGTGGGTCATGGAAAATCTATGTAACAGATCTCAATTTTTCTGACTGATGACTATTTCTTTTTTGAATCCATCAAGGAGTCCAACACCCCAAAGAGGTGTTGCCTCAGTCTATGAGTTCAAGGATATACGTAGGAATGTTGAGCTAGCTATTAGATCATTGTTAAAACAAATGGATTTAAATGTATTTCAAAATTTAAAGTACATGACAAGGATCACACTGACTAACTTCATCCTGGAATTCAAACTTGCTAGCATAGCTTTATGCATGAGCTGTCCCATTGAACTTTGCAGAGAATCGGCCCCTCTATCTCTAAGTATTTTTCATTTTAATCCTATAACTGGGATGCTAATTAGTTTCAAGGACACCTGGACTGTCTCCCAAAAATGCTTGCCTTCTCACTGGTTATTTGTGCATGTCTAACTGCGGCAAAATAAGAATCTGTCTAATTGGATGTGCAAATGAGAGTGGAATTCACAAACTCAAGTTTTTGGGCTCAATACAGGGTAATGGTGAAATTCTCTAGCATATGTTATACAAGGTCAGACTAACTGATCTAATGGTGCCTTCTGACCTTAATGTCTATGAATTTGGATCATACTTTAAGGAAAAATAAACATTTTTAAAAGTGGTAGGTTACTACTTCCCATTCTAATCACAATGGCTAATGAAAACATTCTTTCCTCCTCTTTGGTTAATCCTTCTAGGTATTTATAGCTTGTCATGTCACATCCTTAGTCATCTTTTCTGTAAGCTTCTCAAAGTCGGGTCAGATTCACCAAACCGCTTCCTTACTCTCTTTTTATTGCAGAGATTGCAAATAATAGTAATTAAACTCTGTCTTGGTATTTGTCTAAAATAGCAAGAGATTCTCTAAATATGATCTCTCTTATGTGACATTGCAAGAATAACCCCATCTCCGGCCACCTGTAACACTTCTATTTATGTATTCTAATTGACCATTCACACTATGTATGGTAGAATCACATTGCATGCTGGTTTCAGTTTAGAAAATTACCACCCCTGCAATAGGTCATGTATTTGCAACGAAATCACGTTTACCTCTACATTTATCCTGATCAAATTACAATATATTCATTCCTGCCCATTGCATCTAACCTCTCTGCATCCAGTAGTATGCCAAGTTTTTTCAGACATGGCATCACCCCTAAAGTTACACAGTGTACAAAGCAAATAATATGGACATACTGAGGACAGAACAGGTGCTCTTCCTGTATCAGGCAGAATGGATTTGCTGGCTACAGAACAAGTTTGCATAAAGTAATGCACACTCCCAACTAAGAAAAAATTTCCAGGTACAAAACTTTACCATTCCTATATTTGATGGAGCACTACCACCCCCAATATTTAATTGAAAAATAAAGGCAAAGACATATTAAGTCATGAGACTAAAATGACATCAGAATGCACAGAACAGTGCTCTGTAAGTACTTAAAAGTCCCTCTAAGATGAGCTGTCAATATTGGTAGACCTATGAATTTTGTTGATTCATAACTTTATCAGTGGACACACCTATTGTGTGTCATTTTGAGCAAGGAGCTAAATTTTGAAATAATTCTATACCTTTTAATAATCTGATTACTTTTAGGAATGGGGCAGGCAATAGTGGAGCAATGTGATACATATGCTTGCATCACATGAACACTTCTCACCAGAACTATATGTAAATACTCATATATGGACTTTACACACTGCAGTAGTCACAGACTGGAAAGTTATACACTTGCCTCAGTCTATGAGTTCAAGGATATACTTAGGAATGTTGAGCTAGCTGTTTTAGATAATTGGCCCAGCTAAAAACAATGCTGCAGTCTTGGACAAGTGATCAATTTTTGTAGTAAGAATGTTTTTTTTCAAGTATTTAAGATAGGTTCAAGTTTTGGACTCTGTGTTTTTATTATGTTCTTGTGATTTAAAAAACAAAACTCATATCCAAGCCTTTTCTCTGGCAATTATCAGCATGAAGAAAGTTTTATTACAACTTGGTCCAAAAGACAAAGTGGCTTAACATTCTTACAACATTCCCACCTTCAAACACCTTCAGTAGCTCCACATTCATGTCCAAAATATGACATGATTTCAAAAGTGCCCTCATTTTAATTTCTTTTGGACTTCTTCCACCTATTATCATGGACTTTGCCTCTCAGCTCCCATCCCTGCTATCCCAACACTTGTGTCTGTTCTTTGACTACACCCAATTTAGCCCTGTTGGCGCAAGAGCTTTCTCATCTTCAACTTTTGGTATTTGGAACTGCCTTAGCATATCACTCCACCTCACTGACTCATCATCTCACTACAATTCTCATTTAAAAATGTATTCAGCCAAATTTCTGACTCCTACTGATGTCAATGGAGCCAAGGATTTCTCCCACTCTTTCTATCCATTAACCATAATGCTTAAGCTGTGTCTCCCTCTACTATTTATGATTAAACTCTATTAATAAAGTTTTGAGACCAAAATATATAATGATAAACAGGGCTCAACAAATAATGTAATCTACTCGCCCATAGCAAGTAGATTACAACCCGGAAGAGCCGGCACAGAGCAAGCTGCACATGCGCAGAACGATCTGCGCATGCGCAGAGCGCAGAACCGCGCAGCTGGCGAGCAGGGCTTGCCGCCGCTTGGTGAGCCCTGATGATAAACATACCAATTTTTACAGATATCTAATTTTTATAATGGCACAGTAAAAGCCATTTAATTTTATTAAGGTGTAATTTAAGACAATTTTTCTTCAACATCGTTTTGTCCAGGCTGTACAATTTTTTTTTCCACTTTATGGAAGTGAACATGTTACAACTTGCATGAACCAGAGGTTTGCAGATGAAATGCAAGAACATAGAACCTTTACTGATCAATTAAACATATTTTTAAACAGATTTTCTTTCCCACATTTTTAAAAATACAGTCTAAAAATTTACCATTGTTCTCCCCTCGCTGTGCTACATTTCGGGTACAGTTTCTATGAAAACAGCCAAATAAAATAAGGGCCTGATTTTGCAGTGATCAAATTCCATTGATTTGAATGAGGTTCTATGGGAGCACAGGTCTCTGTGACAGTCAATGACCAGAAATTTAGCAAAATGCAGAGAGAGATTGGATGTTCATATGGTTAACAAGAAAATCTAGATTTATAATAGCTGATGCTAACAAATTTTGGAAGGAGATACTAACCCTCAGGCTTTAGGTCTTAAACTCTTCAAATTTATGGAGATTATCCAACATCCATTTAATTGGAGATTTCTTGTTTTTTCTGAAGCATCTTGTCATATCTAGTAGTGGTCACAGAGACAGGAATGCTCGAAACCCAGATCTGATCCAATGCTACATACTGGCTATGCATTCATTTGAAGCACACAGGAGGCTCCGGGCTTAATGGTCCACAAGCATAGCTCCCCTCACTTAGATGATCTGCTTCTTTTGTATTCACTAAACTTCTCTGATCACATAACATCACCTTAGTTCAAAGGTTCTCAAACCCTGGGTGAGGACCCAAAAGTGGTACCATCCTGCTGTAAATACAATCATCCAAGGCATTGGTGCTCCTACTCAGAGTTGCCAACCCTCCAGCATTGTCCTGGAGTTGCCAAGAATTAAAGATTAATCTAATTAAAGATTATGTTGTGTGATGAAGCTTCCAGGAATAGGTCCAACAAAAATTGGCAACCCTACCTACTGTGTATGCTGGCATCGCACTTGCTTGGGACAAAGCTAAAGCTTGAGCTCCACTGCCCAGGACTGAAAACAAAGCTTAAGGGTGGTGGGACTCAGGTTAGAGACCCTCCTCCCTGCCCCTTCTCCTCGGACTGATGCTTTGGTCCCTCTGCCTGCAGTGGTGTGGTAATTTTTGTTGTCAGAAGGGGAGTGTGGTGCAATACAATTTGAGAACTCTTGCTTTAGCTCACTCTAAGCGTTCTTCATTTCCCCCAAGGAAAACATTTGTGATTATTTCAAGATCGACGCCTGGCAGGTTTTTTTTCCTGGGATCAACACACTGCTGGCTTATGAAGGGCTTTGATGTTGTGAGGTTTTCTGAATTGTGGTACTTTTGTTCCTGAAGATAATGTGATCACTAGAAAAAGAAACCCCAGAGACTTTAGTGAACATCTACAGGTAATGAGCATGGTCACCAGCTACAGCAAAATTGGTGGAGAAATGCCTGTTTCTATCAACTATCATTTTTGTCTATTGTATTATAATAGAAACATGTGCAAAATAAGCCATCTTGTCTCAGGGGGGAAAAAAGATTCTGGAAGTGTTCCTCCCAAGCTTTGAACACCCCTCCAAAGTTTAATATTTATATTTTTAAAAACACGCACATTAAGTCATTTAAAATAACTGCCACTGTACTCCCAATCATACTAAAATCTGGGGTTAAAAACAGCTGTTCTATGCCAGTATCTATCACTCTGACTCCCAAATATTACAGAAAAGAGATGGGTTTAGCACCCTATACAGAAAGTTAACATATCCAGGGTGAGGCATAGCAAAATAAAAGATTGTCCCATGACCCTTTCTGCTGAAAGACCTGCCAGTAGCTCCTTCATTTATACACAGAAGGCAGGCTTGCCAATTTTTGTTGGACCTATTCCTGGAGGCTTCATCACACAACATAGTCTTTAATTAGATTAGTCTTTAATTCCTGGCAACTCCAGGACAATGCTGGAGAGTTGGCAACCCTGAGTAAGAGCACCAATGCTTTGGATGATTGCATTTATAGTAGGATGGCACCATGATTGGACAGAGAGGGGCTCTTCACCAATGCTGGTGACTGTTGACACTTTTCTTCCAGTCCCAGCTTCTGGCACCAAGTGATAGCCTGAAGCTCATCTGTTACTTTTATGGGGGAAAGGCGGGAAACAGGTTCAAGTCTTCAAGAGAAGGTTGAATTAGGGATGTTAAAGTCTAGTCAATTAACCAATTAAAAGCTTATAGGTTAATGCTATAGACTACATGCATTCTCCCTTCTCCGCCTCCCCCCACTTGCCAGTACATTTTTTAGCAGGCTGGCTAGCAGCCTAGCTCAGTCCTAGCTTGTGATGGGTCTAGGACCTATCCCCATTGCAGCTCTGCATTTAAAGCATATTAGGAGCTGGGTGGACAGGCAGCCCAGCTCAGTGCCAGCTCGCCTTGGATCCAGGAGCTCAGACCACCCTCTAGACAGGGGTATCTGGCACCCTGCACTGCTGCCTCTTTATCAGAGGCAGCAGCACAGGGTAACAGGCAGCTGGTCCATAATGGGAGGTAGTTTTTAAACCGGCTCCCCTCATAGACCAGCTCCCACCTGGCAGCCTACGTTGCTGTCTCTGATACAGTGGCCGGAGTGAGGCTGGAGCATACTGGGTGCTGGCTCAGCCCCCACGGACTATAGAATAGTTGACTAACTGGTAAGAATTCATGAGGTTACTCAACTATTCAATTAACTGATATTTAGCATCCCTAGCTTGAACATATGACCCTGGTGCACCCTAAAGGCTCAGAAGCCAGAGACCAAAGGAAAAATAAGATTTGTTTTAAAGCCTCATGATTTTAGACCCCCCCTACCTCAGCATTTGGTGGAGCAACCCCAAGCTGCCTTTCAGCCCACCTGCCCCATTTAGCCCTTGGAACAGCAAGTACCGACACCTGGCACTACAGCTGCAGCCAAGCGGGAGTGGGGTCTGCAGCAGGGGCGTTAAGGGCTCCCAGCCCGCCATCCAGGAGGCTGGGCAGAGGAGAGACACGCAGGAGAGCTGCCACACGCGCTGTGGGCAGGTACCCAGCGATCGGGAGATGCTGGGAAGCGCCCGTTAGAGGGAAACGAAGCGAACCTGGGCTCCGCTGGTGGGAAGGAAACGCCAGTGGGCAGCCCAGCTGCTCCTCGGCGGCTGCAACACCACGCGCAGGGCGGCCGCCGGCGGAAAAAAAACCAGCGAGCCAGCCCGGCCACTAGGGCAAGCGGAGCAGCCGCACAGCTACAGGGGGCTCGGGGCTGGGACCTGTTTTACAGCCTGGGGACGCTCCCTCCTCCCCACCCTCCATCGGCCCACACTGCGGGGCTCATACACCACGGCGCCTCGCCGCGCCCCTCTCCGGAGACTAGGGCAGGCGAAGCAGGAGAGCCCCTAACGCTCGGGGTTCAGCGCGCACCGGGGCACTCATCGTACAGACATCGCTAGCTGCAGCTTTCCACCAACTCTCCCTGCGCAGCCCAGCAGCGCCCCTAGCGCCTGCCTACGGCACGAGCCCTTCGTCCCCGTCCCCGTCCCCGTCCCCCCCCCCTTCCTCTTCCCTTCCCTTCCAGCAGCACAAGCAACATACTCAAGCTTCATTTTCTCTCCTCTGCGCGGCACCTTCTGCTTTATATACCCTGCTAAAAATAGCCTGCCGTCTAGCCAACCAATCAGGATTGGGCGAATTTCGAATCTCGCCAATAGCATCAGCCGTCACGGAGAGGCTTGGTCACGCCAGGAGGGGCCGAGATGACTCCTGCAAGGCGATTGGGCTGCTCTGACATCATTGGAACGCGGTGTAACGAGTTGGTGGAAGAGATTGGGCAGCGCTCCGAGCTAGCGTAATAGGATCACGAGGGGAAGGAGGAGGGAATAGAGGAGAAGGTGGGGGGAAAGGAGCGAGGAGGCGGAGGCTGTGGCTGTGACTGTGGCCAAGGAGAGCTTAGAACAGGGAAGTTTTGCAGGGGGTTACATTTGCAGTCAGCTCAGTGTTTGCAAATATTGTGTGGGCTCCTGAGCAAGTGTCTTCTGCGAGCTACAGGAGAGTAGAGCAGCGGCAGCATTTGGAGACTTCGTTAATTGCTGTGCAATTAAACTTTGCATGAAACTTTGCTTTTTTTCTTCCTAATCTCCGACAGGAATTAATCTATTTTTGTATTTTTTTTCTTCTCTGGAGTAAAGGGGTGTGTGTGGAAACAGACAATATATTGACACCCCCTTCGCCTCACTCACCTCCTCTATCCATAGAGGAGGCATCTGTATTTTTGTAACCAGAACTGACTTTGTTGTTGCAATTTAGACATGGATGTTCTCCCAATGTGCAGCATCTTCCAGGAACTCCAGATTGTGCACGACACTGGTTACTTCTCAGCTTTACCATCTCTGGAGGAATATTGGCAACAGGTAAACACGGCTGTTTTTGTTGTTGTTGGTCGTTAAGCCACATTAAACGATGAGTGGATAAAAATGCCAAAGTGTCATCCGGGCTTTTGGGGAGAATGAAAAGGAGATATTAGCAAGTTTTGAAGCAGGTGTTTTGATTTTTTTTTTTTTTAATTTTGAGGGATTTTTTTTTAAATATATTTCTCAGTGCAACTGAATTTCTCTTTTTTTAATGCATTCCCCATTATGAAAGGGACTGTCAGTTGAGAAAACAGAGGCCGATGTGTTTGAATACGTTTTCTGTTTTTTCGGGGGAGGGGGTGTTTTTTTGGCTCATCAAAAACAACGAACAGCGTGAAATCCAAACTTCTGAGCTTTGCTTTCGCTTGATCCAGTGCAGTTCCTGGCGAAAGTTTTATGCCTGTATGAAGTCCAAATTCTACAGCTGGATCTTGTCATCTGAAATCCCCCCATATTTGCCAAGAATTGTTTTCCCCCATTGGTGTGTTTTTGGGGGGATGTCTTGTTTTGGTATGCTGGCAAACTACCAGTTTGAAGAGGTTGCTGATGTAAAGGATTCACAAAGCTCTCGATCCCGCTTTACCTGCTGTCCTCGTTGTTGACTAGCAAAACAAAAAAATGTATTTGCACAACCCAGTGAGTTGTCAGTCATATGACAGCGATCCTGTTTGTTAATTGCCTCGAGTCTTAGTTTGGGAGGAGGAAGAACTGGGGCTTTTGCCTTTAATGGACATGTATTTTTTTCCCCTCTGTCCCAGTAATTGGATTGCCTTGAGACGAGATTGCCTTTGACATTTTTGCATTGTCTTGCTTTTTATTGGAGGGGGGAGGTTGTTTACTATACTCCCTGCAGTGATGTTTGCTTTTAACAAATAGAATTACCAGATCCAATACTGCTTGTTTGTATGAAAGACAAGAAACGCTTCTGGAAGGTTGAAATCCAAAGTGTTACAATCATCACATGGCTACTAATTGTATGCAATTCTTCCCCCTCCCCCCGCAGCTCCAATAGTACGTGATTGAAATTGATCTAAGTAGCTTCTTTCAAGCATTTGGGATTTTGGCACAGAGCCAAAACTGGTTCCCAATAGCCTTCAGAGGCATTTAAACTCAGAGAGCTTTTCCGTCCCCATTGCTAATCTACATAATGAGGAATTTAAATTAGCCAAAATATTAGTTTAACAAGATTTTAATACATGCACTTTCCTGTTTCCTTGGAGAATCAATACTTTGTTATGCTGTATCTTAATACCTTTTATAAATGTTCACTGCAAAAATGTTGCCTAATGATAGGCATATACATAAATATTGATTGTGGGGTGTTTTTTTTTTTTCCCTTCCTCTTTCCTTCTTCCATTTTTGACCATGCTATCAGCTTGATCCTGACATTCGACCCAGTTCAGCTGAGTGGTGTTGAGGACAGACCTCCATACCATAACAGAAACTGTCCTGAGCTGGAGGAGTAAACATACAACATTTTGGATTGGCTGTGCTTGCAAAATTGTTTTGGGAGGGATAATCTTGATAAAATAAGTGCAGTGTTGAACAGAAAGCTAGGAACTGTCAATAAGGGTAGATCCACCAGATAGTTTATCTGTGTGGAAGTACTAAGTTATAGTGGTAAACAAACCCCCATAGTCTCAATTTCCTAGCACTTTTTCTTTTCGCCCACACACACACACCCCTAGAAAGTTTGAAATTGTAAAGGGAATGCTGATAGCTACAGTTTTAACCACTTGGAAGATTCTCTCCATTCCCCCCCCCCCCCCCCCCCCCCCCGTGTGTGTGTGTGTGTGTGTGAAGGGTAATTACATGTCCCATTGTATGTATATTTGAACAGTACTTTCTTGGCTGATGGTCAGAATTTTAAAAGGAAGTCTCTTTTGGCATTACGTGAAAGAACTAGAGATGACTCATACAGTTGCACTCTTGGCCAGTAGATAAAGTTCTTGTTCATTGTGGGACTCCCAGCAGGCCCTTAGAGTAATTTCCCTTTCTCCTTTACAATAGCACATTACTATTCTGGAACTCTTTTTCCTCCTTCTCTTGTTGAAGTTCCTTGTGTTATTGGGACCACTAATGTAAGCAGCTAAAGCTATGTGGTGCATGCCAGTGCACATGGAATTGACGTTCTTTGAAAGTCTAGTAGATCGAGTTCTCACACACAGGAAATGGGTGGTTAGCTGCAGTTCCATTGATGTTCCCTAAATACAGATTGTCAACTACTTGCAGCCATACTAAAATGTGGCTTTGTTTTGTGACACAGCACTTGGGTTTTTAACTACATGTCAGAGCACACTGTTATATGCAGTGTTGTGGTAGTAGCAGTATTTGATCCTAGGATATTAAAGAGACAATTTTGGTCACTTTAGCCTTGTTTTTGTGTGTGACTGATACAAAATGACTTGCAAATATTAATAAAAGCCCATTAGAAATTGTAAAACAGCCTGATTTAAAATACACTATGTTTTTAAAGCGTGTTCAGTACTAGCCTTCTAGAATTTTGTGATGGAGATTACAATTTTACTCATTAAAATAATATTTGGAAAATGTTGACTTTCACTTTTAGCTTAGTGTTTGAGCTCTTGCCCAGATCAGTTCCTCTTCTTGCAACAATCACTCTGTTATGACTGGAATAGCCTCTAATATCTAAGGCACCTAGCAATTTTAAATAGTCCCACTTTCTTGCATGCTGTTTGAAATTTAAAGCTCATCTCTTCTTTAAAAAAACATTTTGTAAATTTTGTTTGTTTGTTTTGTAGACCTGCTTAGAGCTGGAACGGTATCTTCAAAGTGAACCCTGCTATGTATCAGCATCTGAAATTAAATTTGATAGCCAAGAGGATCTCTGGACCAAAATTATTCTGGCACGTGAGAAAAAGGAGGAATCTGAACTGAAAAGTACATGTATTCCGAAAGAGGACAATTCTAGTAGCCAGAACTTAGAAACCAATAGTTTGAATTCTGATGTAAGCAGTGAATCTTCAGACAGCTCTGAGGAACTTTCACCTACTACTAAATTTACCTCTGATCCTATAAGTGATGTTCTAGCCAATTCAGGAAACTTGAGTTCATCTGTCACTTCTACTCCCCCTTCTTCTCCCGAGTTGAGCAAAGAAGCGTCCTCTCAGCTATGGAATTGTATGTCAGGTGAATTACATTCACCAGGTAAAATTCGTACTGGTACCATTGGAAAGACTGCAGAAAAAGGTACCCCAGTCAATGGAGACTCTTCACCAGATGGTCGGAGACGTGTACACAGGTGTCACTTCAATGGTTGCAGGAAAGTTTACACCAAAAGTTCACATCTGAAAGCACATCAGCGCACTCATACAGGTTAGTAACCTTGTGTCTGCTAGGAATTGGAGACTACTGTAGGGAATACCCCAATGGCAGAGTTGTCATAACATTGCATAATCATTGGGCGAAAGCCCAAGAATGGGAAGATGATTCAATTATACCAGAGGTTTACAAGAATGAAAAACATCACTTCCTCATTCTCTTCATAAGCAGGATTCAAGACTCTGTCTTGAGTATAAAGATATGTTGGTGTAGTCTGGACTTCTGTCACAGATTAATGGTTTCTATTTCCATTTAGTGCTGAAGAAGTTTCAGAATTATATAATCTTTTTAAAACGCTTCAAGTAAATTAGACAACAGTTTTATTTTTGTTAACCTTTTTAGAAAACAAAAGTAAATTGAGACTTTCTCACAAAAGCAGGGATTTCACTTAAAAGAACTGGAAGTGAGGGTAGATGCTTTCAGAGGAAGTGTTGTTGTACTCTTACACACCAAGGACTATTAAGTTAAACAGCCACAGGCCTTGACTGTATTATGTATAACTGCAGTGTGCACTGGTTGCATAATATTAAAAATACTCTTATGTACACTAGTTTTAGCAAAAATCAGAAGACCACACGATGTACCAATCTTTCTGACATAAAACTAGACTGGACATAGAAGTTTATATTACTTTATGTAATGGTTTCGCTGAAAAAAATAAACTGTAGCATTTTATTACTCTGAAATATTGATTAAAAAATCAATACATGAGGCTGTCATGACAGAGTAAAGTGAACAGGCTTTCATGGGCCTGCATAATTCTTTATGGTGAGATTAGCTGACACAGGGTTTTTGTTTTTGTTTTAATGTTAATATACCACAGCTCTTGAAATCTAGGGGTGCATCTACACTGCACTATTTCAAGATAACTAGCGTTATTTCAAAATAACAATGTGAGCATCTACACAGCCATTCTGTTATTTTGAAATAATTTTGAAATAATGGACGGCCTATTCCAAAATCTGTAAACCTCATTCTTTGAGGAATAATGCCTATTTCAAAATAAGGCGTGTGTGGGTGCTCCACTGCTGCTATTTCGAAATAGCCCTTCACCAGAGCCATCTAAGTTATTCCTCCCCAGTGCCTCCTGGGGCTTTAAATGGAGATAGCACGTCTACATTAGGGAAACCTGCCTGCAGCTATTTTGAGTTATTCCGGAATAGCTTATTGCGAAATAAGTGTGCAGTGTAGACGGACCCTGGAGCTAGAGATGTTGTGCAGCTAGTTGGCTCACCGGTCACTGCTCCAGGAGAGGAGAATATTTACAGTGCCAGTCAAGGGGTTTTTTTCTCCAGAAATGCCGAATGCTTTTCATGTAGTGAGGGAGAAGAGAGAAATGCAAAAGGAAAGACCTTACTCTGATCTATCAGCTCAGCATTCCTATTTTTTTTTTTTTTTTTTAAACATTTGTGGAAGTCATTTTGCTGACTCTTATGCTTTCATCCTGGTGTGGAAGTGAAATAAAACAAGGCACTTCCAAAAAAGAGGAAGTAGCAATTTCCATTGAAGTTCTGGCTCTTGATCAGATTGTAAATAACTGCTAGCTACTTAACTGTTGCAGAACTATTGCTTTGGTTGATTTGTAGCTATACCTGTTTCTGTGAATTGCTGGTAGTATTTCCTTCAGATGTTAACTGAAAGCAGTAGAGTTCTAAGTGGCAATTGTAATTTTTGTGTACTCTTCATCTAGTATATCTAGGTCTACCATTTTGTGTAGATAATCTGTGAAACAGTGGACTTCTGAGTACAGTAACTTAATTATATCAGTGAATCAAAACATTTCTGGGCCCAATTCTGCCATTGTGGCTCATGTTAACATGAAGTTAATGGGACTACTCACGGAGTAAGGTATTACTCTAGATGAACAAGGATGATAGTAACTGGTCCTTAACCAGCATTCTTTGGTTCCTTTTCAATTGGTGCTTATTAACTTCTTTCAGTTAGGGTGCCTTTGGTTTTAAACATGCTGATGTTACAGTTTAGTATGAATCTTAATGATTCTTCAAGCTTCTGCCCCCACATTCTCAAAAACACTAAATGGTTATGATTGGAAAATGGCTATCTTTATATTTAAAACTTAATGAGACAATGTTGTTTGAGTGAAGTCATGGTTAATCTGTAATATGCTTTATTTACAGGAGAAAAGCCTTACAGATGTTCATGGGAAGGATGTGAGTGGCGTTTTGCAAGAAGTGATGAGTTAACCAGACACTTCAGAAAGCACACTGGTGCTAAGCCTTTTAAATGTAGTCACTGTGACAGGTACGTGAATTAAATTGCACTTTTTAAAAAACAAAGTGATTTCTAATGGTGGGAAGCAGGCCTAGGTGCTCTAAATAAATAAGATCTATTTTTAGTAAAGATAAAAAGATTCAGATAAACAGATTGTTTCAGTGGAAATTAATTCTAGTCTCTCTTTTGAGAGACAGTTTCATGCAACAGGATGAATGACTTCGAATGTAGCTTGAGTACCACATTTTCAATGATGTGCATTAATGTGAAATACAACTTTCCTTCTTTTGCAGGTGTTTTTCCAGGTCTGACCACCTGGCCCTTCACATGAAGCGACACCTCTGAATGGATCAAGAGGTGAATCCTGTGGGCTAAGCGGCTTCAAGGCTGAACAGCCTTGAAAGGAGGGATGCGTGTTCCAGCCAAAGCATGCCATTTTGCACCCTACCCAGTTGCCTCCAGGACCTCTCTTTCTTGAAGGTCTTTTGAGGGCTAATAAGTCACGTAAGAAACGGCATGGCAACCGTGGTGCGTGATGTTTGGGGTTTCCTGGACTCATACACTGGTACCTAACCTTCTGAGTGGCTCCTAAGCCTTTGCCGTGAGCATGTGCACTGAGAATGTTAATGATTGGGTGACTGTTACTGAGGATCTATTGATGACTGTATGCGGAGGCACATTTTTTTTTCTTGTGGTTGTTTTATAACTGTAAGAGAAAAAAGTAGTCTGAATGTTTTGTATGTAAGGAATATACTGTCAGATGGGACGACCACCAATCATTTCCAAGGGGTGGGGGGAGGGTGTCTGCACCTTTAGAGGGAAATCTGGAGAGAAGGAAAAGATGGGGGGGAAAAAAGTCAGGATGCCAGAGTGGCAATGGGGGAGCCCCTATTTCCTGTATGAGAGGAGCTTTAGGTGTCTGATGCAGCTATTAAACGTGCAATGTGTCAAGTAGCTTGTTTTACTTGCTACAGAGCTCATTTGTAATCCATTGTATAAGCTGTGTATTTACAAATATAACACAACTATAACTTTTCATTATAATACAAAGGTTATTGCATGGTTCTGGGGAACTATATGCTTTTCCATTCTCTAATCAGGACTGCAATTTTGATTCCAGTTAAGAGCAGCTAAAATACAATTGGTCTAATGTTACATAATATATGGAACCTGAATAATTTTTTTCGGTTGGGTGGATAAAACCACTATAGGTTAGAAACTGATTTTTCTCATGCAGCTAATTTTTCTCTTATTTATGCCTTGAGGACTAATTTCTGGTTTTCTAGCTGTTTAATGCACTGTTGACCTTAATAATGGTGCCTTATGCAAGTGACCTTCTCTTGCAGGGGGTCTTATACAGGGGTATGGGTGATGCATGCTTTATTAAGGCTCCTTTTTCACCTGGCATTGTACTGTATCAAATGTATAATGGGGGGTGGGGGGAAGGCTACTTCCAGGGTCCTCCTTCACAAAGACAAATACAGAGAAAAGTCCTTCATGTCAGTACAGTATTTGTTTAACTTAGACAATTTGACTGTGTTACAGTATAATGCATACAGCAATTTAATACCTGACCAGTTCTGCCACCTGGAGACTTTTTTATATTGACCTTGCACAACAATTGTGTATATTCACACCCCAGCTGTACTTAATATGTGATGTTTCCATACATATTAAAGATACAGAAGTATTAAAAGATGTATTTGCTTAAAAGGCACAAGTTTCACATCTATATATCTAGCTATCTGTTGGTAATACAGAAGGAAACTATAATACTTTTTTTAAAGTGGGCAGAAAAATTCTTGTGTATGTATATTTGTGTGTACAGTCAGTGTATGTGTGTATATATAGATAATATATAAATATTTTTAAAGGAAAAAATTAGAACGTGTAGTTAGAAAATACAACAGCCTGTGAAGATTTTCCATCCCCCAAAATATGGTCATAAAGGAGGCAAAAGAAATGAAAGATACAGTTATTAAAAATTAGCATTTTAGAGGCTTTACCTTTAGCATAATAGTTTACTAAAGGTCTTGTTGGCATTCAGTCCTCAGACTGCTGACTGTGTTTTGTGGATGTTGGCTTGTCTGGAATAGCATATCTGTGGCCATTAAAATGAAATGAACTGACTATTAGCACACTAAAAGAATGCTAGCTAGGTTCAGATGACATACACTCAAATTTTGGCCTTCAGGTTTATTGGAGGATCTGAAAATGAGCTGCTTTCTGTAGAGGTTGAATTCTAATTTTAAATAGTTCAGCTAAAATGAAAACATAAAGCTATCTTCTCCTAGATTATAAATAGTTTGTCCAAAAGTAGTAAGCCTTTTTTCAAAACCAGCTCACCATCACACTGATGCAGTTAACCATACAATTTTTTTTTTTTTTTTTTGGTTTTGCTTACTATGTTAATATTTTGGCAGAGCTTCCTGGAAATGAGTATGTAGACAAGTGGTTTAAAAATGAAAAGTATATGCAAATTACCTAGTTCTAAGGAACACACAGGCCTAAATTCTTATTTCATTTTTGTATCAAAATGCCTGAAAATGCACTTTTTTTTCAAAAACAAAACAAATTCCAGAAAATGAATTTACTGTTGTTGTTGTTGTTTTTTTTTTTTAAAGATCCTAGTTTGCAATGCTCTATGCTTAGCCATAATAAGTCTGATAAACAAGAAGGTAAACAAGTTTTTTTTTTTTTTTTTTTTTAAACCAACTTGCACTGGCTTGTCTCAATTATGAAATACCATCAGACTTGTTTGGATGGGGTGGGGCTTTGTGCCATTTGTCAAATGCCTGTATTTTTTCCAAATAAGCAAGTACATTCTGTTCAGGTGATAACTGAGCCTCAATCAAGCTATAAAAATAAAAAAAATTGCTTGACATTTAAGAAAACGTTTCTATTAGTGAAATTTCTTTTTTTGTTTCTGAAGCACCCTGTTATCTAAAGAATCTCTTTGTAAAATTTTTGTAAAAATGTTTTGTTTTACAAGATTTTATTTGAAATTGTTTTTTGCAAGATTGTTATATTTCTGTATGAATGTATTTTTTATTGGAATAACATAAAAAAGAATTCTTATCAGCAGCACTTGTCTGGTTCTCTTTCACTGATCTAAAGGTAATCTTACCTTATTTTATTGAATTACATTAACCTCTGTATAGTTTCCCTTGGGCCAGCTATTCTTGAGTATCTATGCCTTACAGTCAATCCTCCTACATTAGAAAGCAGGCAGAAGAACCTTGTTCAGCCTTCAAGCAAATTATTATATATCTTTTTATAATCAAGTCTAACAAAATATATATTCTTTGACCATACTTTGAAAAATCTACATTTGATTAATCTTCTTCCCTCTGAATAGGACTGAAGAAACTTGTGTAGGGAGCAGAACAATGTTTCTTGTAATTGTTTCCATACATATGCAGAATACATTTTATGTGCACCAAGGCATGCGCAGATGCGCACCACCTGTAGAAGAACATGCTGTCCTCTGTGGGTGCTCTGATCATCTGCTGGATGGCATTTGATCTCTCTTGGGTAGCCACTCAAGCACTCATTTTACAGGGAATCCCGTTGATGCAGAACTTCTATGCATTTTACCCCTGTACTCTTGATAGAACTCTTGTATTCTATTGCCTTCATTCTTGTTAAGTGAACACAGAAAGTACTTACTCTGCTGTGTAAACTGGGATAGATCAGTGGTGACTGATCATATGGATCTATCTGAGGGATGAACTCCGTGAAGGATAGTGAACAAGTTTTCCTTTCTCCTAGCCCGTTCCCATAGGTTTATTTCTTTTAGGGGAGATTTGGCCCATGTGTCAATGACCTTCTAGCCATAAAACTTTCCTATGAGCTACAATCTTTCATTCGATTGGCTCTTTAGAGCATGTCAGACAAGTACACTTGCTTGGATACATACACAGTTCATTTTCTATGTGTGTGACCTCCACCATTTTTTGTCAGTTGCTTAAACATAGAATAAATCAAAGCCAGAAAGATTACAAGGTTATGTGGGAAGGAACTGACTCTGTGAGCACATCCCAAACTGGTCTGAATGTTTCTTTCTTTTAAATAAGACATGGATTAAAACTCGAGAACTAGTAATATCATAATCAGGGTAAAATAAGCCAAGGAAGAGATTAGGGTGTCCTGAACACACAGACGGGCCCCTTGCCAAACAGGCTGATGCGTAGCAACGGGTTTAGACGTAAGAGGTGAGAGATTAATGGCAACTAGGTTGATTTATGGTCTGAAATAGTGAGAGTGTAGGGGCTGGTAGCATTGGAATAATGAATTCCATCCCTATTCCACCTGTTTAGTGCCTTAAATCATGGTTGCGTGGCTTTATGCAGGCTGGATTCATTTTACCATACATTTTGTGAATTATCCTATAGATTTGAGAGATGGTTGCAGGAGCTAGATTTATCCCATACTTTCAGTATTCCCTTTTTTAACAACTTCCTTTCTCTCACCCTTGGTCTTGTCTATTTAGATAAGATCTTCAGATCTGGGGTTGTCTCTCTGAGGCTATGTCTACACTACAGAGTTTTTTTGGAAAAACAGCTGCTTTTCTGAAAAAAATTTGCTTATGTCCACACTGCAATTGCATTCTTTCAAGAAAAAAAAATCGAAAGAACAGAGGGATTTTTCTGACATTGGTAAACCTCTTTCTACGAGGAAGAAGCCTTTTTCCAAAAGAGCTCTTTCAGAAAAAGGTGGGTGTGGACGGCGAAGAGGGAGTTCTCTCGAAAGAGGAAAAAGCATAGGTGCCCTAGTGGCCACTCCATCCATAGTAAGATTAAATGCGAGATAACGTCCACACTGAATGGATGCTATCTTTTGAAAAAGCAGGCTTTTTTGATGCGCTTTGGCAATGTGGACGCTCTCTTTCAGAAGAAGTTTTTTCAGAAGATCTCTTCCAGAAAAGCTTCTTCTGAAAGAAGCCTGCAGTCTAGACATAGCCTCATGACTGTACAACATCTAGCAGTCAGGGTCTCTCCATCACAAGGCATAAAATCAGGGTTTTTTTTATAAACTTTTTTATAAATCTTCTGATCCTGAAGATTCTTTATGCTTGGACTTGAATAGGAATTTAGCATGGATTTCAGGCTTGGCAGATTTGTGCTCTTTTCTTCATTGGTGTATTTGGTTTCTAAGCTGTGTCTTACTGTGATTAAGAATGGAATTGCTTTAACTGCATATTCTAAATAAAGGCTTTGATACTGTACCCTTTAGGTTGTTTTCAACATTCCACCTCCTTATTTCATACACAGTGTGCTAAAGAAGTAAGTTTTGTTCAAACAAGCAGGCTAGTGGAAGACGGGTTGTGCAACAAGGAAGCAGCAAAACAAGAGAGCAATATTCATTTGAGGGTTAGTGCATTTCAGCATGTACAGAGCTACTGTAAACTTGCTTAACTCCAGATTTTGAAATACTGAGCAGGGAGAAAGGGGAAGAGACTTTGGAAGAAATATTCTCAAGCGTTTTAAACAAAAAAGTTTTGATCTTGGTTAGTATCCTCAGCAACTTCCAGCAGGTACCCAGGTGACGCTTGTGACAAAATGTGGGCCAATATGAGGCCTTCTAAACAGCGATGCTTATAGTTGTGCGCATGCATAAAATGGCTTCAGATTTAAACTGAAACAGCATTGCTTTTTTAAAAAGTATCTTTTAGCATGTGATTTTTTTTTTCTCCCTTCTAGAGCCTGGTTTCATTGAATATTTTTATTAGTAACACACATATGACTATGTTGCATCCTCTGTGCTTGTCAGAGTGCGTTGAGGGCAAACCATATTTTATTGCTTGTTTTTAGTGTTGCTATCTTTAGCCTTGTTTTGACCTGCTCTGCTCCTTGAACTAATTTAGGGTTTTGGGGTTTTTTTTTTTTTTTAATTGCATGAAAAGCTAGGAGGAAACAAATCTACTCCAAGAGCTCATTTATAAATCTTACAACACTCAAGATTATAAAGTGGGAAGAGGAAAACACAGTATAACAATCCTTACTAATACATTTCTATCATTTATACAGCACATATGAGTCCATTGTTCTATGTCAATAGTCTCTATCCTTTTTAAGAATAAGATCACTCTTTCAGTTTGTCAATCCAGGATCTACTTGAAACCTAAATACTGTTGGCCCACCCCACCCCACCCCTTCTCCAAGTCTCCACCTGGCTCACTCCATGGAGATGAGGTATAGGGAGGAGGACACCCTGACATCAGTACTCCCCTATTCTGCCTCCTCCACCCTGCACAGCAAGAAGGAGGTCCTGGAGGGCAGCCCCAAGGTAGAGGGCTGTGGGGGGAGAGGCATCTGAAGTGCTAGAACTTGATAATCTCCCAGCCAAGATCACCTGTCAGAAGCTCCAAGATCTACCTACCAATAGAGCCCGGTCTACTGGTTGATGATCATTGTTCTATGCAGACACACAAAAAGAGAGGGAGAGGAACCAGTCTCCCTTACTACCAAGTGTCATTAGTCCTGCTGGAGGTCCAATTACCCTTTCCACAGAGAAGTGGATAAGGTAGATTAGAACAGAAGGGGGAAGCTTTCACAGCCAAAGAGGAGCTAGAAGGATCTCTGTCTACTCAAGCAGGGAAGGGAGAGGTATTTTCCCTCTGCTTTAAGACAAGGAGGATATGCTGTGTTTTCTGGTCACCCCTTACTTTAAGCCTTTCATGGGGGCTCAGAGGAGGAAACCTCCATAAGGTTTTCCATGTCAATGTTTCTCTATCAGGGAGAGCCAGAGTTGCCTCCCTCATCCTGTGGAATAGACCATGGGGCCAGATCCATAACTCCTGGGTTCTGGAACTCAGTGGGAGGTCATCTCAGGGATCTAGTTGTTCCTCCACAGTCTCCTTTGGGAGGTCAGGGTCAGAATTCCCTAGCTAAGTGCCACCCACAGAACACTTCTCAAAATGAAGTCCACACCATAGAAAGAGAGACAAATTTTACAGCCTAGACTTCTAATATTTTTGGGGGGAATCTTTACAAGATTGAACTTGGACAAGATGTATTCCCTATTGCTCCTCAGCATCCTACTCTTCCTTTGCCCTGCCCATTACCAGCTCTCTCCCGGCAACATGCCTAGTCACTCATTAGATAGCAATGGTGCTTCTAATGCAGCAGAACCCTGTGATATGAAAGTGAAAAAAAGGTGTGGAGGAGGGTTCTTCATACATATGGATGAGGTTTAATCAGCCCAGGATTCAATGGGTCTACCTTGGGAAGTAAATTTTGGCATGATCAGGCTTTGAGATAATACATTTGATCTGAAACCAAAGCCTATTGAAGTCAGTGGAAAGGCTCCCATCAAAGTGAATTAGCTTTGGATCAGTCCTTTACTATTGGAGCCAAGCAAGTAGTGTGTGTGAGGGGGGAGGGGAGGATTCTGCAAATATTCAAATTCAAAAGTAAGTTTTGATTCAGTGACAGTCACAGTCCTACTGCGTCCACATTCCACAAGCATTTGTGCACTTAAGTTTTACTACTACAGGTTGAAACTCTCTTAACTGGGCCTCTCTGGTCCAGCATGTTCCAGGGCCAGAGAGTCCCCCTGGAGGGCTAGTGCCCGGGAGCCCTACGTGTGGCAGTGGGAGCCCGGCAAGCAGAGAGGCAGCGGGGCTACCTGGTAGGGCAACGGAACCAGCAAGAGAGGGGAACCAGCTGGGAGGGCAGCAGTCGGGCCAGGGCAAGTGGGGGTTGGTGGCAGAGGAGGTGGGGAGGACCATAAATGATCTCCCCTGGTCTAGCAAAATCCCTCATCTGGGACCAGTCAGGTCCCGAGGTTGCAAGACCAGGGAGGTCCAACCTGTATAAGCCCTTTTGAAAATGAAGTTTTCGGTGAAATGCACCATTTTTTGTTGAAACCAAATTTTGGATTGTGAATTTGGTTAGGAAACTTGAGATTCACACTGTCATTTCGGTTACACAACACAGCTATATAATTTATAGCAAGAATTGCAGTATGCAATTCAATTGTAATATTCTCAGTTTGATCACTGTACAAGTGATTAGCTGAGAAATTATTAACTGAAGAAATTAGCTAGATGTGCAGGGTACCATAGCAACCAGGGTGGCCTATAGTTTTAAAAAAAGCCACAGCAGATAACAGTTAATTTTTTTTTTAAAGAAAGCTGTTCAGAATTTGGAATTAAGACTTTAGACTGTCGTGTTCCTTCAACAGTTTTATAACTGTCACATGAAAAATAACTGTATACCGCAACACCAATGAGGTGCTTTAAGATGATCTATTATGCCAAGGTGACTAGTGCAGCCATTGTGAATTGCCATCATGATACGAAACAGATGGCATGTGTTTATGTATAATGTTTGAGGGGAGTATAGGAAAGCAACTGAGAGGTGATGTATTTTGCTAATGGGTAAGCAAAGGTTCATATATACAGTTAAAATGGGAAGTAAAAAAAAAAGCAACATTTTTTCTGCACAAATTAGGCAATGCAACAACACATTCAAGTAAATTTATTTGTTTCACTTTAAATATATTTTTAATGAGACATTCTCTAAATGTTTTTGATTGGAGATAATCTGGTAACCACATGTCTTCTTGTAAACCAAGTTGCTCTTTAACAGCAGGTTCTTTCAATGCAGTACGAATTTAGCTGGAATTAGCATTGCTGAATATTAGTCCCTCAGCTCTCAGCTTGCTAAACCTCCATCTTTTCTTTATCACCCCTGTGCTTTTGAGAAGCACAATGTGTGGTCAATACTAGACAAAAACAAACTGTCTATTCGCATTGGGCATACCAAACATCCCAAGAATAATTCAGATGTCCATGGAGTCATGGAGGAACCACTGCTGTATTCCTTCCACATGCTGCTTTGGAGTTCATGCTCACTGAAGGTACTGAAAACCTGGCCCTGTCACAGGCAAATTGTTATGTTTCACATTATGTTATATTGAATTGTGTAAGATTTGACTCTGAAGCTACATAACAGATAAGACTATAGTTAATTATAGATATTTATCAGATAACAATCATCCAATCTTCTGGCTCCCCTCCCCCATTGTGTTTTTTGCAAGGGGTGGAGAAGACACTGAAGATAAATGGTGGCTTGAAATACATGTCTATGATTATTAATTATTATTATTATTATTTATTACAATAATAGTAATAGTAACAATTTTCAGTAGTAGATAAAAGTCCCAGCTGAGATGGTAGTTGTGAAGCTAGGAACTTGTGATGAAGCATATACCATATCCTGGCTCTGAAAGGATTAAAGGGGTCCTGAGAGACTGCAGGACTCTCTGGGTATGTCTGCACAGCAGGGCAAAAGTCATATTAAGCTACGCAACTTCAGCTACACCAATTGCGTAGCTGAAGTCGAAATGGCTTAATTCGGCTTTTGGCGCTGTCTACCCAGCAGTAAGTTGAAGGAAGAACATTCTTCCTTTGACCTCCATTACTCCTCGTGAAATGAGGGTTACAGGAGTCAGAGTAAGAAGTTCTCCAGCTCAGCCTTATTTCAAAATAAAGGCTTGTCATGTAGACGCACACTATGTTATTTTGGAATAATGTCATTTATTCCAAAATAACGCTGATGTGTAGACAGGCCTAGTTAAAGAAGAAACTCAGATATGGAGAGGATAGATGGTTGCTATTTAGAGAGGAAGCCCAGAGTAGAATGGGGCTGTAGGGGGAGGGGCGGTGAAGTAATGCAATTCCTCTCTGAGTAATAGAAAGTGTAGGCTGGAGAGATACAAAGAAGCCATGCGTGAAACTCATGCGAGCCCTGACAAAATGGCATGACTTTGACTGTGAGGAAAGAAAGCCAGGAAGGCATTCACACCCTTTCTCCGAGCAATGTGGTTGGAGAAGCAGAGCGAGCTGTGGTCATATTGCTCCAACTTGCCCTGCCACTGCCATTCAGTGCAGGGGAGACTGAACCCCTGCTGCAGGCACCAGACTCCCTACCCTGCTAGTCCCCGCACTGGCTGCTGGTTGGCCCCTTGCCCCTCCCGCCCATGGTATTTGTGTGTGTGCCCCCTCATGTTACCTGTGCCTGGGAACCATGGTAAATGCCACTGAACCCTGCATCCTACACCCCCCTTTTCTCCAGAAGTCTCTTCCTGCCTCTTGAATTACTCATCCTCAACTCAAACCCACACCCCCAGCCAGACCCCACACACACTGAACTCTAATCCTTTGTTCAGCCCAGAGCCCTCAACATCACCCTAAAATCCTCATCCCTGGCTCCGCCCCAGAGTTTGCTCCCCCAGCCAACCCCCCCAGCCAACCAACCAACCCTCTGCCTCAGGCCAATGAGGTTAGGGAAGAGCTAGCAACAGAGGAAAAGGGGTGGAGTTAGGAGGGGTGCCCGACCTTGGAATAGGGGCAAGGCAGGGGTGTTTGGTTTTGTGAAATTAGAAAGTTGGCAACCCTAACTGGCTCCCACCCTGGGCTCTGTGGGTAGCAACACTGGCACACTCTACCCTGCAGTAAGTCCAAGTTTGCTTCCTCAGCTACTTCCTAACAATACTTCCCTTCAGTTGGGTGCATGACCCCCTATAATCCATTCAGTCAGTCTCTCAACATCAAAAAACTGATTCCAAAGGAGCAGGGCCCTGCAGGTTCTCAAAGGGGGTCATGGATAGAAAAGGCACCACCAGTGAGCCTTACTCATTCTGTGGTCCCCTTTCAAGCTCAGTATTCTGTCAGGCTTCTGGAAAAGGATTCCTATCTCCTGCAGCCTACCCACCATCTGTTGCCTGGGCTTCTGAGCTTCTTTTAACCTATTCCTCCAGTTCAGCTGGAGGGTGGGGCTACCTGCGTCCAGTATGGAGATTGTATACCCCATCACAGGGCACAAGAAAGGGAGAGTCTGCTATGCTACATTTAGCCCAGAGGAGGTGTCCCAGAAGTGAGACACTTCCTAGTGGGACTATAGGCCATGAGGCAGTTCCTGCTTCAAAGAACATGCAATCGGATTAAATGAGACTCATTAACAGTAGTAGCATTGGTTCAGAAAAAAAGAACTAATCAAGGACCACAGTTTTCTGGTATTTATTACCTACAATTAGGTTGCATTTTCAAATGACCTCATGTACCATTCCTGCACCTAAGTAATGACTGGACTTTAAAAAGTGTTCATTCAGCACTTGATCTTGGAGTGCTTTGGAAATTCTCACCTCAATTGTTGGGTGAAAATCTGACCCTAAGTGACATTCTCAAGGATACACGTGCAACCAACATCAGAGTCAAGAATTTAACCCAGAGTGCCATTCTTGACCCTGAACCTCAAGAGAATTCTTCCTCATCTGCTATAATTGAGATTTTGAATAATCATTTACCTATATGTTTATGGATCATATTTTACCCTGTCCAAGGTTCATGGTGACATTCCCTCCCCATTCAGAACACTAGAATAAGCACAGACTCTATGCACCACTTAACTGGTCTTGTGCTTGCTTTCTACATGAGTGCATTTCAACCATAGAACACAAATCCAAGAACTTTGTAAAGACATAATAATGATGTGACAGAATTAGGTGGCTCAAAGTAGTGAGGGAGAGAAAAAGTGTTCCAAAAGCACTGAAGATTGTAAAACTGTCTCTGAGCATAGTTTTCAGTAGAGCCAGGGTCTCCATGGAACGAGGCTCATGCTCAGAGGGGCCCCGCCTTGCTCTATCTGCACTGTGCCTTGAAAATCCACTTTCTCCCCCTGCCCACAACTTGCTCCTCTCAGCTTGCTCATCAGTTGATCGAAGGCCCTTCTCTGCCCTCTCTCCCTGGGCCCAGACCCCAGTTCATCTCGGGATCCAGGCAATTTCTGCTTCCTATACCCTGTGGGCCCTGCCTGTCTCCCCTGCAGCTGAACTTCTTGGGGCTGGTGTAGAAACCTGGCCAGTCTCAGCCAGGCAGTGATGACTGGTACTTGCTGATAGTAAGGGGGCACAAGTAAAAAGGTCATGGTGGTATGCAGCAGGGTTCAAGGCAGGTTTCTAGGCTGCTTTTGATGTCACGTTTTATGATCCTACATAACAGCACACAGAGACTGTTATAAAAGAGGGCAACACATGAAGAACACTGATTGTGATTTTCAACAACTGAGGATCTGTCCTGTGATTTGAGATTTACAGTGTTCCTTTAACATCTGATTTTTTTTTCAAGGGGGAATAAAATGCATAAAGCTGTGAAAAAAAGAAAGCAGAGCATGCTTCTTCCTAGCTTCAAATCCAATAAAGTGGTCGTTCATCTGCCTTAAAAATATCATTGTCTATTTCAGTGCAAAAAGCCTAGATAATCATAGCTGTGTCAACTGACTTTGGTGTTCAGGTTCCCCACCCCCATAACATTTCTATCACTTAATCCTTAGCGGTGGTAAGTAAGTATGACAGAAAGACAGAGCAGAAAATTAAGGCTTGTTAAGACTATTATGCTCCAAAAGGATCATGTCATAAATGGGATTTTAGACTGGCTAGTTCAGGATTTAATTAAGTAATTATGTTCAAGGTGGATGAGTATGAGACAATAAAAGGCCATTGCATATGATTGAACACCAGAGGCAATTTTTCCCTGCTCATATGTCGTATTTATAGCTTTTCAAGAGGTGCAGCATGCAGGATGCATCCTTCATCCCCCCCATTGAGTGTCCATGGCTCCTTCTGCACCCTTATGGCTGCACTTGCCTCTTGAGCAGCTACAGCTCCCCCATGTGGGATGTTAGGTTGATGGATTCATCTTTCTCCCAGGATGAGTTTCCCTCCCAAACCTCTCCCTGCACTAACTTAGCTAGAGCCCTGGGGAGCATGGCAGCAGCCTGGCTCAGACATGGAGACTACTTCCTCCATGGTCCCATACAGAAAGGCAGGATTTGCTTCCTAGTCCAGTTATTGGCCTCATGAAATAGCATAAAGAAGCTTCCCTTGCTGCTATCCATGCTACAGCATATCTAGCTATTTTATGTGAACTTTTCCCAAGAACAACAATGAGAAGATGGATAGAGGATTTCCGTCTCTGGGGAGCTTATTCTCAGTCCATTTCACAAACACTAAATTCACTTTAAGGAAACAGAAATTCCAATATGAAGTTGAGGTATTTCAAAACAAAATGCTGATGTTGCGCAAATACATTCTAATACTATGAACACATCAAGGAAGTGTCAACAAAACCATAACAAAAATCCGAATTGTGATGCTTTTCCTTGTCCTTGGGAGAATATGATGTTTCTGTTGCTGCTGCTTTATCATACTTTCCTTTGGCATGAGCATGAAAAGCTGGGCAGGGCTTAGCTGAATCAGTGTTAGGAAGCCCATCCAAACTGTGAGTGCTTAAAAGGATGGGGAATAAAGTGATGTGATTGTTCACATTGAGTGTCAGTAAGGATCTCAGTACAATAATTTAGGAGATAATGGGTGATTTTTGCTAGACTGTGGGTAGCCATGATCCTTGTCTTATATCAATCGTTTAAGGCAATGATCAAGATATTTAAAACTATCCTATTATAATGCTGCATTACAGATTTT
Organism: Pelochelys cantorii; assembly: GCA_032595735.1. NCBI lineage: Eukaryota > Metazoa > Chordata > Testudines > Trionychidae > Pelochelys > Pelochelys cantorii. The sequence continues at coordinate 236,535,686 of CM064327.1, forward strand.
TTTCTTGAGAACATCTACTGAGAGGCTCTGCTTAACAAATAGATGTAGACAGCACACGTCACTTTCATATCTATCTTTGTATATATATATGTGTAGTGCATGTCAAAATTTTGTAGAGGAAGGAGATAGGAAGTGGGATATGGGTGAAAAATTTGAAAGAGAATAGTTTTAATTTTATTTGCAATTTGTCATTTCCCCATTTTAACATTCAAAACGCATGATTTTTATTAGATTTTTTTGTATTTTTAATACTTTTCTCTCACATATTTTTACCTTTTTTCTAATAAAAAACATGGTGGGTAACCTTTTTTTTCCCAGCCCCCCTCCCCACCTTTAACTTTTAAAATATTTTTCATACTTTTTTTTTCACCTTCTCCTTCTGACCTGGAAAAAGCAGTGAAGTAAAAAGAAAAAAATCACTTCTGCTTAATTTTTAACCACTAATTTTTCTAACTATTTTACTTCTTCACCACTTTTTTCAAGGCAGAAGAGGAAAGTTTAAAGAGAGAGAGAGAGAGAGAGAGAGAGAGAGAGAGACTTTGATTGTTTAAAAAATGGTAATTTAATCATTTTCTAAAACAAAAAATAATCAAAAAATGTTTTTTCAAAAATTTTTCAACTAATTTTTTTTTTAAAAGAAAAGATTATTTTCAAATTAAACTTCAGCCAACCCTGCATCTAATGGGGAAATGTCATCCTGTATTCCTGGCATTGTGTGGAAACCCCTCCATAATGAGTCTGTGAGGTCTAAGATCCGAGTCAGAGACTAGCTGCATTCCATGGACCATTCACTGCAACCCTGCTTGACTTCCACGTAGAAATTAAGCTGGATGTTAATGTGTCTTAGAGCTGTGTTAAATTCTAGCCAGTCTTCTCTGTGCTAGTTGTTGAGTACCCAGCCAATTATAGCACAGAATATGCAGAAGCTGGGATAGGTGGCAGTGAGGGTGAAAGTCACTTTGAGCAGGTGCCAAGCCATTCATTTATTTGTGAGTGTCCCTTTATCACAGCCTCACCTTTGGTCTCTCCCAATATATTGGGTGATTTACTGGAACATCTGTGTTCCCCTTTAGGGTACCATTTACAGGAGGGGATAACTTGCCCCAGTGTTTGCTTTCCTAGTTATACTCACCTAGTCAGAGTTAAGTATTTGCATTTCCATTATAAAGCTGTTACATTATAATGGAATTCAAGTGCAATGATCATTTACCCTCATCTGTATTGCATCAGAACTTCCTGATGGTGGGTGCTACTGACTACTTTCTACCACAGATTCCTAAAGACTTGCCACCACTCTAGAATGTGCTACAAAAATAAACTTTTTTACTTTCAAATATTTGAAAGCAAAGGATGTCAAACATAATCAAACCTGCTCAGGATGTAGAATTAGCCCGCCAGGGTCCCACTGTGCTGAACGGGATGCCATTCTCAAAAAATGCTGGCTCAGCGAAGAACAGAGGAGAAAGGCTCAGACCTTAACAGCAGGATCTGCTAACTTTCAAAGTTCAACCTGTCAGGAACCCTTTTCTTCAACACACTGAGTTTTAAACTGTTGGTAAATACATTAAACACATTTCTTCCCTCATGTTCCTTTTTCAATACTCTAAATAATGATGGCTGTTAAAGGATACATGGTCTGGGCTTTGACTTTGCATTTGAATACTGAACTCGGCATTATATTACAAATGGCTTTTGCCTACTACAGATATGGCCAGAAATTAAAACCAAGCATCTGAAAACACTTTGGCGTGTTATATCAGGTAGGGGCACACCACCATACTTTCTAATGTCATCCATTGCTACAGAAATTGTATGAGCCAGATCCTCTCCCCCTTTACATCAATGTAAAACTAGAGTAGCTCTATCAACATCAGTGGAGTACATCACCATAATACCTATCTGACCAGAGGATCAGATCCAACGTATCTGCAGACCAGATGACATCTGACATTAGGATTTGAGGAGATTCCAAAGCTAAAAGCATGAGTCTCCAGAGCTTAAGCTAGAATCAAGCTCTCTAGCTAAAAGTAGTGAACAGGCTCCTAGACTCTGTGAACTGGGCACAAAGGTGATCACAACATACCAAAAAAATGGGTTACACCTAAAATACAAATAGAAATTGGGCATCTAATTTTTTTAGGCTCCTTAAAAAAAATTCCAACCTTGGATTGTAAAATACTATGGGGAATCCAGAGTTTGGAAACCTTATATGTATGCTGTACATTTCTGTCAGGAGCTTCTTTACATAAGGTCTTCTTCTGAGATCAATGATAGTTCTTCCAGTGAATTAGGCCTGTAAGGAAGAAGAATGGAAGTACTGGATTTACATTCAAAGTAAACCAAAAATCTTCCCTCATGGAGAAGAAGGCTGCTCAAGATACTGCATGAATCATCATGTGTTGTCCAGGTATCTTGGCTCTAAACAATATCTTCATTCTTTTGATAGATCAAGTGAGTCAGTTAACTGTAAACAAATTTTCAGACAGTGAATGGCTAATGGGGTGGTGAGTCAAGACGTGTATTACATTCGTTTTTGTCTAGAGGTATTACTTTTTCTTTTTCTTTCTGATGGCAGACTCATTTGATGAAAATGATTCAGCTTATGCTATGGCAGCCAGTCATCAACAAACTCAGCTCTGGGAAATTATATTTTCTTCGTTGATGTACCTGGAAGTGTAGTTGTAATAGATCAGGGGTGAGGAACCTCCGGCCTGTGGGCTGGATTCAGCCCGCCAATTTCATACAGCCCAGGGGGAGGGGGCGTGTCCAGTGAAACACCTCAGGAGGGTCCAGGGGGCCACTTTAAAAACTTCCCCCAGAGTCTCCTGCAGTGTGGCCAGATACTTCTGGTTCCTCTCCTGCATGTGGAAGAGATGCGCACAGGAGATCTGGTGGGAGGGAGAAGCTCCGTGTGGTGGAGCCCTGTGGCATTTCAGGAGGCAGCAACAAAAAAGAGGCTGCAGCTGCTTTCCTGCCTCCAGCAGCTGCAGAGGCTGCCAGCAAAACTCCTTTTGCTGGTAAGGAGGCGTGCGGGACCAGAGGAGAGAAGGTGTGTATCTGGGGGGGAATTCATTCTCAGAGTGGAAGGGAAGGGAAGCCCCCAAGCCTCTTACCTGCATGGGGTACCTTTTGGGAGGAAGGGAGGGCACAGCAGGCCAGCTTCTCTCTGCCTCCCTCCTCCCCCCGCTTCCCCAAATAGGCTGGCTTCAGCAGGAAACAGCATCTGGCAGACTGGAGCCATACGCTGCCAGCAATGCCTCCTTAACAGTTAAGGAGGCATGCGGGACCTGAGGGAGGGGGAATCCTTTGCAGGTGTGGGAGGGCAGGGAAGCCTCCCCCCACCCCGGCCCTTCCCTGCAAAAAGCAAATTCAGCCATCACATTACAATTCTAAATAAAAAAATAAGAAGAAAAGAACATCATAACACAACAGTTGTGTTGAGTGTGGGGTGAGGTAGAGTTTTTTTTTAAACATTTGTTTTGCTTCTCACTTTTGTGCAACCCCCGACTGATATCTCTGCAGGTTAGCAGCCCCTGACCCAGAAAATGTTCCTCATCCCTGCTTTTTCTGCGTCTGCAGCTTCTTCTATTAATTATTTCAAAGTAACAGGCTTCCTGTGTAGACACTCACTGTGTTATTTCGAAGTAACATGTGCAGTGTAGACCTAGCCTGAGGGGTGGAATTGGGAGAAGCAGAGCTAGTCATATAGCTTGGGCCACATCTTGTTTAAATCAGTGCAGCTCCATGGAAGCCAGCTGAGAATCCACCCTATTTTTTTAAGAAAAATCCATTTCACAATATTTTGAATGAATTATTCCCTGAATATTTTTAAACAATGTGGTAAAACACAGATTGAGCATATGATTCTGAGATGCCTGATTCTGGCCTATGAGATATACCTCCAGCCAGTGTAGATTGGCACAAGTCTATTGGCTCCAGCGGAGTGATGCTGATTTATACCACTGTTGAATCTGACTCTTTAGTGTTGCTGTAAGATGGTTCAAAAAGAAGAAAAACGATAAGCACTTTTTTATAATAATACCTAAGTCCTGAGTAATCTTGGAAATGATAAAGAAGCTATAAATATTACACTTGCATTGGGAATGAAAGTGAATCCTTGCATAGGAAAAGCCATTAAAGTGCCCACTGACTACAGTCTTCTGAAGAGGACAGAAATGGTGCAAAATATGAATGCCTTAGTTGGTGAATTTTGTAGCAGGGAACCAAAAGTTCTGACATTTTCTTTTTGCCTTAAACCCTCGATAGATGTAGGAAATGAGTGAAATTCTATGGCTTGTGTTATGCAGGAGGTTAGACTAGCTACACAAGATGGGTGAGGTAATACCATTTATTGTTCCAACATCTACATTGAAGACTGACTGGAAACTGTTCTCTTCTGGCCTTAGTATAAATGAAAGTTTGATGATTGTATCCGTAGGGCCTGATCCATCTGTAGGAGAATTTTCTGTTTACTTCAATATACCTGGGATTGTGCCCATCGAGTATATCAGAATCTTAAAAATGCTCATTACATTGATATCTAATTTGTTGCTTGCTGTTGCCTTCTTCATCACACCAACCCTATAATCTACGATATGTTTATTACATTCTACATTAAATAAAAGTTGGGTATGTCTGTCTGAGCATCTAGTATGATTTTGTGTCCTTTCATGACTGCTGATGTCTTAAACTGAATAAGAGAAATGTTTGAATTTAATTCTTGAGTGCTCTAGTCCTTGACTCTAGTGCTAAAAAGCTTGAGTGGAAAATATTCAACTACCACCTGCTGCCTGGGAGCAAGGGCAAATGTTCTTGAGGTTCCTCTCTGCCCTCTGTTCTTCTAAGTAATTTTCTGATAATCCCAGTACTTTTCCTTTTTTGTCCCTCTGTGAGTGCTTGAGATCAGTGGCATCCAATTTATAGTGTTGGTAGGCACTGACATGTTACAAGATTCCTCTTTTCACCCCCACTTCTTAGTGAGATGCCCCATCAAAGATCTATTTCTGGTCATCAGTTGGCTGACCTTTTGCTCTAGGATTTTAAGTCTCTTTCAGACTAAAATTAGATTTTTCTCGTCTTGGAAAAGAAATGGGCCAGAGTGTGATCTTTAAACTGTCAGTCATTTGTGGATGAAGCAGGTAACTGAATTCTCTTGAAGCAGCAGAACTAAAAGCTCCATCAAAAATAATAATTAATAATATAATTTTACTTGCTTATAATTTCGTCTTTAGTATGATAGATGACACATCAAGAAATGGCAGACAGATAAATAATGATCAATTATTAAAGTGCTTATACACAAATGCTAGAAGTCTAAATAGTAAAATGGGTGAACTAGACTGCCTAGTTGTAAAGGAGGCTACTGATATAATAGGCCTCACAGAAACTTGTGGAATGAGGGCAATCAATGGGACACAGTCATAACAGGGTACAAAATATATCGGAAGGACAGAACAGGTCATGCTGGTGGGGGAGTGGCACTATACGTGAAAGAAAATGTAGAATCAAATGAAGTAAAAATCTTAAATGAGCCAAAATGTTCCATAGAATCTCATTTCACAAGGCATACCTGAGCGGTCGACAGAGGCTTCCTTTGTTGACCTTGCCGCCTCTAGACTGTCGTGCTGTGCCAGATCAGCTGATCGTCGTCACGGTGCGGTGGCCAGTTTTATTTTAATGAAGCGGGGATTATTTAAATCCCCGCTTCTTTGACTATGCCGAATAAACTATTTTACATGGCTCCGTCGATGGAGCCATGTAGTCTAGACGTAGCCAAAAATGGGAAATTGCGGAACTATTAACTGTGGTTTGTAACCTATCCTTTAAATCGGCTTCCGCACCTAATGATTGTAAAATAGCTAATATTTAGAAAGGGCTCTAGAGGTGATCCTGGGAATTACAGACGGGAAAGTCTAACGTCAGTACTGGGCAAATTAGTTGAAACTATAGTGAAGAATAAAATTGTCAGACACATGGATGAATATAATTTGCTGGGGGAATGTCAACATGATTTATGTAAAGGGAAATCATGCCTTCTTAATATGCTAGAGTTCTTTGGGAGGGGCGGGGGGTTAACAAACATGTGGACAAGGGGGATCAAGTGGATATAGTATACTTAGATTTCCAGAAAGCCTTTGACAAGGTCCCTCACCAAAGGCTCTTAAGTAAAGTAAGTTGTCATGGGATAAGAGGGAAGATCCTTTTGTGGATTGATAACTGGTTAAAAGACAAGAAACAAAGGGTAGGAATAAATGGTAACTTTTCCGAGTGGAGAGAGGGAACTAGTGGGGTCTCCCAAGGGTCTGCCCTGGGACTTATCCTATTCAACTTATTTATAAATGATCTAGAGAAAGGGGTAAGAGTAAGGTGGCAAAATTTACAGATGATACCAAATTGCTCAAGATATTTAAGACCAAATATCTTGTGAAGAGCTTCAAAAAGATCTCACTAAACTAAGTGTTTGGGCAACAAAATGTCAAATGAAATTTAATGTTGATAAATATAAAGTCAGGCACACTGGAAAAAATAATCCCAACTATATATACAAAATGAGGGGGACTAATTTAGCTACAACTACTCAAGAGAAAGATCTTGAAGTCATTGTGGATAGTTCTTTGAAAACATCCACTCAATGTGCAGTGGCAGTCAAAAAAGCAAATAGAATGTTAGGAGTCATTAAAAAAGTGATAGAGAATAAGATGGAGAATATCTTATTGCCCTTATGTAAATCCATCATACGCCCACATCTTGAATACTGCATGCAGATGTGGTTGCCTCATCTCAAGAAAGATATATTGGCATTGGAAAAGGTTCAGAAAAGGGCAACAATAATGATTAGGGTTTTGGAATAGGGATGTAAAAGACTAGTCGACTAGTCGACTATCTAATAAGCATAGTTGGATAATCTTTTGACTAATCAACTTGTCAAGATAGAGGCAGCAAAGCGGGGGGGAAGGGATACTTCAAAGGCAGCATTTCAAAGGCGCAGCTGCTGCACAGCTGATCTGTGGATCTGCTGTGCTCCGGCTGTCCCTTTAAAACGCCACTTCTGCACCTTTCAGAGGGGCAGCCATGGAGCCCGGGGTCAGCTGGGAACTCCCCAGCTGATGCCGGGCTCCCCGTGGCATTTCCCTGGAATCTGAGATCAGCTGGGGAGTCAGGAAAGTGATCTTTGATGTGGCTAGCTCTCTGAAGATGTCCACGTAGTGTGCAGCAGCAGTCAAAAAAGCAAACAGGATGTTAGGAATCATTAAAAAAGTGATAGAGAATAAGACGGAGAATATTTTATTGCCCTTATATAAATCCATCATACGCCCACATCTTAAAACCTGTGTACAGATGTGGTCTCCTCATCTCAAAAAATTATACTGGCATTAGAAAAGGTTCGGAGAAGGACAACTAAAATGATCAGGGGTTTGGAGCGGGTTTCATATGAACAGAGATTAAAAAGACTTGGACTTTTTATCTTAGAAAAGAGGAGACTAAGGGGGGATAAGATAAAGGTTTATAAAATCATGATTGGTATGGAAAAAGTGAATAAGGAAAAGGTATTTACTTATTCCCACAATATAAGAACTAGGGGTCACCAAATGAAATTAATAAGGAGCAGGTTTAAAACAAATAAAAGGAAGTTTTTCTTCACTCAGCCCACAATCAACCTTAGGAACTCCTTGCCAGAGGATGCGGTGAGGGCTAGAACTTGAAACAGGGTTCAAAAAAGAGCTAGATAGATTCATGTAAGTTAGATCCAATGACTATTAGCTAGGATGGGTAGGAATGGTGTCCCTAGCCTCTGTTTCTCTGGAAGTGGGTGACGGGAGGGATCACGTGAGGATCCCTCCCTCTGGGGCATGTGGTATTGGCCACTGTCGGCAGGTATTGGCCACCTTTGGTGTGACCCAATATGGCCATTCATATGTTCTCATGTTCTCTTTCTACCTGCTATTTAGAGGTAATTTGGGTTCATGGATATGTGAAGTATTTTGATTTGCTTTACTTCATGAAAATCTGATTCAAAATTAACACTATACAAGAACTGGTTAAGTGACATATCTAAAGTATTCATCAATGGGGAATCATCATTGAATGGGGGTGTTTCTAGCAGGATTCTTCAGTGATCATTACTGAGTCTGATGTTATTCAACATTTTATCCATGATTTGGATATATAAATATCACTGCTGATAAAATTTGTGGATGGCACAAATAGTGGCAGAATGATAAATATTAATGAGGACTGGGTAGTCATACAAAACGATCTGGACCACTTGATTATCTGGGCCCATTCAAACAAACACATTTTAATGTAATCAAATGCAATGATTACAAGAATGGGGCACTATCTCCTGGAAAGCAGTGACTCTGAAAAGGATCTAAGGATAGACAAACAACTCACCATGAACTCTGTATTTGATAAAGTCTCAGAGGGATAGCCGCCGTATTAGTCTATAAATTTAAAAACAATGTGTAGTTCTGTGGCACTTCAGGGTACATCTCAGGGTACACACACCTCAGGATACACGCACCTGTTATTTCAAAATCTATTTCAAAATAACAGGTGCGCTATTCCAGCATCCCTGTAACCCTTGTTCCTGGAAGGTTAAGGGATGTCTCGAAATATCACATTATTTTGAAATTTGGCACAGTGTAGATAGTGCCAAATTTCAAAATAAGTTATTTCAAATTACATTCGAAATAAGCTACTCAATTTGCTAGATGCACACTTAGAGACTAAGAAAAATATGTAGTGTCATGTCAATTTATAGGCAGGTGTTTTAGACCAAGCTGGATGAGCAAGCATCTCAGAGAAGTGATTAAGAAAAAGCAGAAAGCATATAAGGAGTGGAAGATGGGAGGGACCAGCAAAGAAAGCTACCTTACTGAGGTTAGAGCATGTAGGGACAAAGTGAGAAAGGCTAAAAGTCATGTAGAGTTGGACCTTGCAAAGGGAATTAAAACCAATAGTAAAAGGTTTTAAAGCCTTATAAATAGGAAAAAAACAAAAATGAAGAAGTGGGACCGCTAATCACTGAGGATGGAGTGGAGGTTAAGGATAATCTAGGCATGGCCCAATATTTAAACAAATACTTTGCTTTAGTCTTTAATGAGGCTAATGGGGAGCTTAGGGATAATGGCAACATAACAAATGGGAATAAGGATATGGAGGTAGATATTACCATATCCGAGGTAAAAGCCAAACTCGAACAGCTTAATGGGAGTAAATTGGGGGGCCCGGATAATCTTCATCCAAGAATATTAAAGGAACTGGCACATGAAATTTCAAGTCCATTAGCAAAAATTTTTAATGAATCTCTAAACTCAGGGGTTGTACCACTTGATTGGAGAATTCCTAATATAGTTCCTATTTTTAAGAAAGGGAAAAAAAGTGACCCGGGTAACTACAGGCCTGTAAGTTTGACATCTGTAGTATGCAAGGTCTTGGAAAAAATTTTGAAGGAGAAAGTAGTTAAGGACTGTGACGGGCCACCAACGGCCTGCACGCCGGACGGCACCGGGAGGCGGGAGGAGAGGGGAGCCACAGGTGGAGTGCCCCAGCACCCCAGAGCTGCCGGAGAATGGCGGCGGGGCCAGAACTTGCCGCCACGCCTGCGCGGCAGGGAGGCCTCTGGCCCTGGCCCGGCGTGGAGCCGGGGGGGGGGCAGGGGCAGTGGGTGGCAGGTTGGACGTGGACGGGGAAGCCACCACATCATGGGAGGGACGGGGCCCCCAGGCCGCGTCACAACTGGCAGGCCATTTCAAAAGGGCCCGCCGGCCACAAGAGAGGGAGCAACCTCCTCCACCGCAGTCAGAGGAGGACTGGATGAAGAATGGACCAAAGCTCTCCCCGAGGCCGGCAGACGGCCCGCCCCCGCCCCAGGGTGTCCCGGGACAGCCCCCGCAGGTGGTGGGCGGCCAGCCCGGAGTCCGGAACCAAGCGGGGGAACTCACACCGCCCAAGGAGGGTGAGACCCGGCAGGGACGCGGTGTGGGAGATCCCCAGGAGGAGCGACCGAGGAGCACCCCAGGCACCAAGCACCAGAACCCCGATAGGCACGGGGGGGCCAGAAGTCGGGACCCAAGGGCTCGTGGAGAGCAGGAAGCAGCCTGGGGTGGGGTCCTTGTGGCGCCTGTGGACAGACGCGTTTAGGGAACGCAACCCCGTCTGTCGTGCAGGGGCAATGTGGGCCCCCTGCACTTAGGGCCCCGGGCTGGGACCCGGTGTAGAGGGTGGGCCCGGGTCCCCGTCCCCCCCCTTCTACCCACAACCCCACGCCAGGGGACACACAAACGCACTCACACGGCAGCAGGCCAATCAGGCTAAAGCCGACGGGGCCAAACTCTGGGCCTAGGACCCACTAACTGAGCTGAAGGACGGACAGCGGGTTCGCTGAATCCCCCCCGGCTCGCCTGAGAGGGGGTGATCACACCCAACCTATCGACCCCGGAATTGGGAATTCCACCTGGGGGTCCGACAGTCGGAAGAGGGGGTCCGCTAAGCCCCCCTGCCCAGCCGGCAGGGGGTGATCGCACCCCGTGACTTGTCCACAAGGACATTGAGGTTAATGGCAATTGGGACAAATTACAACATGGTTTTACAAAAGGTAGATCGTGCCAAATCAACCTGATCTCCTTCTTTGAGAAAGTAACAGATTTTTTAGATAAAGGAAATGCAGTGGATCTAATCTACCTCGATTTCAGTAAGGCATTTGATACAGTACCTCATGGGGAATTATTGGTTAAATTGGAAAAGATGGGGATCAATATGAAAATTGAGAGGTGGATAAGCAACTGGTTAAAGGGGAGACTTCAGCGGGTCATACTGAAAGGTGAACTGTCATGCTGGAGGGACGTTACTAGCAGAGTTCCTCAGGGATCAGTTTTGGGACCAATCTTATTTAATCTTTTTATTACTGACCTCAGCACCAATAGTGGGAGTGTTCTAATAAAGTTTGTGGATGACACAAAGTTGGGAGATATTGCCAGTTCAGTAAGGACTGGGATATCATACAGGAAGATCTGGATGATCTTGTAAATTGGAGTAATGGGAATAGGATGAAATTTAATAGTGAGAAGTGTAAGGTTATGCACTTAGGGATTAATAACAAGAATTTTAGTTATAAGCTGGGGACACATCAGTTGGAAGTGACGGAAGAGGAGAAGGACCTCGGAGTCCTGGTTGATCACAGGATGACTATGAGCCGCCAATGTGACATGGCTGTGAAAAAGGCTAATACGGTCTTGGGATGCATTAGGCGAGGTATTTCCAGTAGAGATAAGGAGGTGTTAGTGCCATTATACAAGGCATTGGTGAGACCTCATCTGGAATACTGTGTGCAGTTCTGGTCTCCCATGTTTAAGAAGGATGAATTCAAACTGGAACAGGTACGAAGAAGGGCCGCTAGGATGATTCAAGGATGGAAAACCTGTCTTATGAAAGGAGACTCAAGGAGCTTGGCTTATTTACCTTAACCAAAAGAAGGCTGAGGGGAGACATGATTGCTCTCTTTAAATATATTAGAGGGATAAATACCAGGGAGGGAGAGGGATTATTTAAGCTCAATATCAATGTGGACACAAGAACAAATGGATATAAACTGGCTATCAGGAAGTTTAGATTCGAAATTAGATGAAGGTTTCTAACCATTAGAGGAGTGAAGTTCTGGAACAGCCTTCCAAGGGAAGTAGTGGGGGAAAAAGATCTATCTGGCTTCAAGATTAAGCTAGAAGGGTTTATGAAGGGGATGGTTTGATGGGATAACATGATCTTGGCAACTAATTGACCTTTCACTATCGGTGGTAAATAGGCCAATGGTGGGATGATAGGAGTTACTATAGAGAACTTTTTCCTGGGTGTCTGGCTGGTGAGTCTTGCCCACATTCTCAGGGTTCAGCTGATCACCATATTTGGGATCGGGAAGAAATTTTCCTCCAGGGTAGATTGGCTGAGGCCCTGGAGGTTTTTCACCTTCCTCTGTAGCATGGGGCACGGATCACTTGCTTGAGGATTCTCTGCATCTTGGGGTCTTCAAACCATCATTTGAGGACATCAATATCTGAGATATAGGTGAGAGGATTATTCCAGGAGTGGGTGGGTGAGATTCTGTGGGTGGGTTGTGCAGGGGGTCAGACTAGATGATCATAATGGTCCCTTCTCACCTTAAAGTCTATGAGTCTATGAGCTTTAATGGGCAAAACCCACATCTGTGATGTGATGCCATGACAGAAAGGGCTAATATGATCCTTGAATGTATATATAGGGAAATAGCTAGTAGGAAGGTGATTTTTATCTTTTATTTTTGAATGAGATTGAGGATAGATTTCTGAGTACAGTTCTGGTGTGAACATTTTAAAAAAGGAGACTGAAAATTGGAGAGACTGCAGAAAAAGAGCTAATAGTAATTTTGCAGGATTGAGCAGGTGTTTTATAGTGAGAAATTCAAAGAGCTCAATGTATTCAGCTTATCAGAAAGCAGATCAAGAGGTGATCTGATAATAGTGTATAAGTACCTTCACAAGAAAAAAATACTGGGTACAAAAGGTCTTTTTAAATTAGATGAGAAAACCACAACAAGAACCAGTGTCTGGAAGCTGAAATTTTCAAGTAGAAAATAAGGCATTATATTTTTAGGCATGATAAACCTTTGGAATAAACTATTCCAAAGTGATTGTCTGACCTTAGAGAAGTTGCTGTCAGTGCTTTATTTTCCTCATCTCTAAAACTGGGTAAATAATACTTATATTTATAAAGCTTTTAAGGTCTTGAGATGAAAGACAGGTGCCCTGTTTTTCACAGGTGCTAAACCAATCTGTCTTTCATTCTACCCATCTGTAAAATGGATATAGTAATACCACCTCCTTGGAGTGTTGTAAGGAAGAAGTAATTGCATTTTGTAAAGCTCTTTGAGATCCTTTCTCCACAAGGGGCAAAATGTTGTAATTTATTATGTGTTATTACTTTTATTGTGCCCAATGGGCGGGAACAGCTTTGCTAGGTCCCTAAGCTAGCATGTGGTGGGCCTGCTCTGTGCCTCTGGAACATCATGGGGAAGGGCTAGAACTGGGGCTAGGCAGCCCTAAGTGCCATCCGAAAAGTGGTGCGCCTTCCCCCGGCAGCCCTCAGTGCTGCTTGGAGCACACTGCACAGCGCTCCAGCAGCGATTTAAAGGGTTTGGGGCTCTAGCTTCCACCACTGCCACTGCATTAACAGTGGCGGGAGCTGGGAGCTCTGGGCCCTTTTGTATCAGCAGGCCCCAGGGCAGTTGTCCCCTTTTCCCCTCTCTCCAAATTGATAATTGTGAGCCTAAGTAACCAGTCAGTAAGCTTCTGCTCTAGTTCTGTATGTAAATCCATGCTTTACTAGCCCAGTTGGGTCTCCAGGCACAAATTCAGAAGCCACACCAAAGATGTGGCACACCAGTTTTACATAGCAAGACAGAAATAGTTTTAGTAGCAATGGGTAAACTCTTTATGCCTCCCTTCAGACCGACTGAAGATTGTGCATTATGAAGATTCTGCCCTGAATGTTATCACATCCACATTCCATTTGGGAGAGACCATGTACAGAAGGGAAATACCACTGGGTCCCCCGTTCCCTGGAGGCCTTGCATGAAGCAGCTGCACATGTGGCATCAGGAGCTCCTCTTCTATGCACACTTGCTGCATGAGGGACCCTGCATTTGTCTCTTCTATGCTAAGCTGCAATGAACTGGAACCCCAGTGCTGTTCCTTCACTGCTCTATGGTGTTACCAGGGCAACACCTAAGTGCTAGAAGTAGGGCTTCAGGAGGGACTGCAGCATCTCCAAGCTTTGCCCAGCAGAACCCCATGCCAGGGCCCCAGCTGCCAGCCTGTGCCCAGGAGTCCTGCTGCCATTTGGTGTCCAGGCCACAAGCCCCCGCACAGGGTTCTGGCCGCTGCCACCATTTGGGGTCCTGATTACTGGTCTCTGGTTCTGAACATGGGCTGGAGCTCTGGAGCCCATCTGTGGCTCCTATGGTGGTGAGGAGTATGGACAGAAATAAGAGGGGCATGCAGCTCTGCCCCATCACCCTAAACATTATTCCAGCACTACCAAGGGGAACGCTTGCAGCGCTTCCTCTTTATAAAGTTCAGAACATAAAGGGTTGTCAGATCAAACCTAAAATGACTTTCAAGAGGTTTGTTCCATCCACACTCTACTGAGTTCACCAATTCTTTAGTTACTATAGAGTTCATGAAGATAGCTGGGGAGGGGGCATAATGTACCATCTCTACATCCTTGGATTCTCACCTGAAATAGACTGCCACAACTCTGACTTCACTGCTGATATATGCCAGCTGAGAATATGGCTCAATATTTTTAACTCTTCCAAATTCCATAGCTAGATTAGTGTTGCTAATGAGACAAAAAAGTCAAACAACTCTGGACTAATGCGGGCCACTGAGAAGTAAAGGCAAGGAAACACTGGCAAATCCTATGAGCATGATGGATTGACAATCTCTTTATATTCCATCCCATTTTTTAAAATAAAAAAAACCTGAAAACATACTTTAGATTTTATTTTATAACTTAACAAATATTTTATGCTTCTGGCCTATTAGATTGAACAAGTGCATTAGTAGAGTGCTTTATACTTTGTAATTGCACTCACATTTCAAGTTAGACTATTTAATACTATTCTCTCAGCATACACCAATTTGGGATAATGTTCTTGAAACAACAGGATGTGATAATAATTAAAAAATCTAATTTGTTTTTCCATTCCCACTATAGGAACACAAAAAGTACTATGTGTTAAAATCCACGGTCCTTCATTTGAACAGTGCTATAGATTGAGAGTGTTATTACTGATCTAAGAGCAATTATAGTAAGATCTACTTGGCCAAACATGAACCTGAGGCATGTAGTCTCACTTATCCAGAACAAAGTGCAGGTTATGCTGATTCCTTTGCCACTTGAACTTTACAGTAAGTGCAATACATTCCTAGAGCATGTGACTTTTGCACGGGGAAGAAAGCTTATGACTCAGTGCTGAATGTGAACATGTGGTCACACTCTGTATAAACAGCTAATTTCCTATGTCCATATGTATTGTCTATATTTATTTGCATTCTGCTGGAGTCTTGGCAAACAATGGGGCTGTGCAATTTTATTTATAATTAATTCAATGGGATATCCACATGCAAAGGATTTACAAGATTGGAATTGTAGCAAACAAATGACAAATCCTGCTCCTAATGAAGTAAGTGGGAATTCTGCCTGTGAAGGGCTTGAATGATTGGGACCAAATTAATAAATTAACAAATAATGGTGTTGTGAAAATCAGTGGGAATTCTGAACGTGGATGGTTTGTAAGACTGAATTCTAAATAAAAGATCAAATCCTGATCCCTTTGAAGTCAATAGGAGTTCTGCATGCAACATGGTCCCTTAGGGCACATCTACACAGCAGGGCTAAATTCAAAATAAGCTATGCAATTTGAGCTATGCTACTTTGATTAGCTTAAGTTAAAATAGCTTATTTTGACTTTTGGTACTGTCTACACAGCACTTATTTCAAAATAGAGCACTCTTCCCCTGACTTCCCTTACTCCTCATACAGTGAGGGTTACAGGAGTTGGAGTAAGAAGCCTGTTACTTTGATTTACTTTGAAATAACAGCTTTGCTGTATAGATAACGCAATTTCGTTATTCCGAAATAACACTGCTGTGTAGACATAGCCTTAATCATACAAAGCTTGACTGTGTCTTATAGTTATGGTTCTCTACTGAGAGTGGATTCTGATCCTCAATGCGTCTTGGAGAGGACAGAGTGTCTTACAGAGCTCCTGGGTGTGCAAAGGCAGCTCCATCCCTCTGAATGAGGCAGTTTAATCCCCCAGTTCTGTGAGTATCAAAACAACATGCAAAGAAATAGAGGAGGGGTTAGATTAGTGGCTAATGATTTCAAAGCCTTTGACTACTTGACCTTTTATATCAAATATAAGGCCAACGTAAGCAAATGAAAGTCTGCCAGCCATCTGCCAATTAGATACCCAACAGATTTATTAAAAATCCTTTAATTATATTTGTGGGGGAAATTGGTTGTGCTCCCTTGTGATTATCCATTAGAGCTTGGAATTCTTTGAATCCTTTTCCCATCTTAGTGTTGCATTTCAATGCGAACATCATAGGATTTGTGAAAGTTATGATACCTGAGACAGGAGGCAATGAAGTCTGAACTTGACAGCAACTATGTGAGTTTCCCTCCCCTTTGCCAGTGACCTCTTCCCTGGCCCCATTTAGGTGCTCTCACAGAACTGAGCTCTGAGGGCAGATGGCTGGTCTAAGTGGGCCATTTTCTTAAATTGTTTTTTCTGTTGTTGCTAAACTGCTGCTAAAGAGGTGATTTAATAGAATTTTATCTCCCTCTGAAACTCAAGGATTGTATCCAGCTCACCCTCCTTTTATTTCCATCCCAGCAATGTCTTTACAAATCTAATTAATAGGAAATCCACTGTCAAATTCATCTTTTTAAAATCAAATCTGGGGTGGCTGTATCTAATTGTGTTCTGTCTTTCATGTTTACTGTCTTGTTCAATGTAGGTCCCACAGGTTTCAAAACAAGTTCTCACTGAATGCTGTCCAAATGTTTGCTTTACATTCCGATTTAGAACTTAGGTGATGGATGGAGGGGGGGGAGGGTACTACTGCACCCCATAGTTTGAAGTGGTTTTCATCAGATGGAGGGATTAAAGTTTGGTTTAATGTCTTTCAGCACCCCCACCAGACAAATTATGCCAGTACCACTAATTTAGAATTTGAAGAGAAAAAGATGGTGTTCTGATGGCATATGAAGGGGTAATAAATGTAACCCAGGAGATTTCCCTGCAGTGTCATCACATTTGCTCTGGTAGATTGATTTAAGTGTAATACTTTGTTCTAGGCTCTTGTATGAAAAATAACCTGGGATTTGTCACATACACATGCTCATACATAGAGCACAGTAATTATTTTTCCTCTGGTTTATTGTTCAGAATAAGTAATGTACAGCAAATGGAATCACTTTTCAATGTGCTTTGTTTGAATTTATCTGAATACTTTAAATCTCAAGGGACTGAGGTAAATCTATTGTTTTTAATGGCGCTACACTGATTTACACCAGCTGAGGATCTCACCTTTAGATTTTATTGTGTTCTATAAAAATTGTATCTTGTTTAATTTATCAACTTCAATGAAATTCATTCTTTTGTGATCAAAGATCTCACCTCTGCCTGCTTCATTTCTAATTTCCATATTCTTACAGTAGCAAAGAGTAACTCCTATTATTATGATTCTCCTCTGCTTGCAAAACTCATAGGCCATTATGCAATGTGCTTTTCTATTGGGTACTTCTGCCTTTGAACTTGATCACTACTGTAATTAGAACAATTATTCCTGGCCAAGTCTCCTATTATTGCCCATTCCAGTACAGAGAGTGGAGACCTGGGCAAATCACTCATTCTAGTTCTTGGTCACATTCTTGGCTGAGGCTCGGCATTTAACATTCAACAAGGTCATTTAAGGGAAGGAAATACCTCTTGTTTCTCAATGCTGTCAATTCAAGATCTGATTCTGCAATGCCTTCTCATATTAAGCAATTCCACGGAGTGCCATGGGATTATTTGTGTTAGTTCATGCTTCTCATCATACAAGCATGCTGAACTGGGGCCAAATAATTTGCTTTCTAGCGTGCTGCATTTGTCCAGAGGAAACTATCTTTCGTGCAGAATTAGCAGAGGAAGATGTTCTTGTAACTGCACATACAAATAGCCACCATCAGATTGTTTGTTCAGCTTTGAGCAAGTTAGAGGTCAGCTCCCAGTTGTTGACAACAGAAATGTAGTGAACAATGTATCATTATCATTGCATAATATCTAGCAAAAATATTTACTACAATGTAAATGTAGAACAGTGCTAGTAAAGTTGTCCTTTTGTTTGCTGAACTCCATATCACCCCAGAAAAGCATTCACTCTACAATATTTATATGGTTGGCGGTATTTTTATTTATATGATTTTGATGGATGATATCAATATTTATTTTAAGCTTTTTAAAAAGAAATAATCAATCTTTAAATTTTCATTGCTGCAGGAAATTAAGAGGCATATCAGACTGTGGGGGTCAGATAATAATTATTTAATGACAACGGACATTGAGGTTCAAGAAGGCAAAGATTTATAGCCATTAAAACACAAATTAGCAATATCACAACAAAATAGGTGAAGTAAATATTCATAAATTAAACTTAGTAAATTCTCAAGTAGCATTTCTCTTACTTTGCCTGTTCATAAATTGTGGTTATTATTGATTTTGGGGGTCATTTTGTGCACATATGGTGAAGTCAGCATTTACTTGCATTTACTAATAAAAATCAAATCCTTCCAAGCCAAACTATAAAGCAGTGTGGTCACAGCCTGGGATTAGATAGTGTCAGTATACTGTACCCCTGTTTTTGTGTAAATACAAATAAACAGATTAAACGTATGGTGACATCGCTCACCATTGGAACTTGGAACGTGCACACGCTTTTGGCAATCCTACAACAGACAGACCAGAGAGAAGAACAGCCTTGGTTGCTAGAGAGCTTGCAAGATACAACATTGATATTGCAGCCCTCAGTGAGACTCATCTTGCTAATGAAGGTAAGCTAACTGAAACTGGAGGTGGATATACTTTTTTCTGGAGTGGTCGTGGCACCGATGAGCGTCGCGATGCTGGAGTTGGATTCGCCATCAGGAATCACCTTGTTCAGCAATTTGCCAGTCTTCCCAAGGGTGTGAATGATCGGCTTATGACACTACAGTTTCCGCTACAGAATGGAAACCAAGCCACTCTGATCAGTGCCTATGCTCCGACAATGACTAACCCGAATGAGATGAAAGACAGGTTCTATGAAGAACTGGATTCCTTACTATCAGCTGTGAGCAGCACCGACAAGCTGATCCTGCTCAGTGATTTCAATGAAAGAGTAGGATGCGACTCAATAGCCTGGCATGGAGTCGTTGGCAGACATGGAGTGGGCAAATGTAACAGCAACGGCCTACTCCTATTGAAGACCTGTGCAGCACACGACCTCCTTATCACCAACACAACGTTCCGCCTGCCTACCCGGAACAAGACCTCTTGGATGCATCCTCGCTCTAAGCATTGGCATCTTATCGACTATGTTATTGTCAGGAGAAAAGACAGGCAAGATGTCAGAGTGACTAAGGCCATGTGTGGTGCTGATTGTTGGACAGATCACAGGCTCATTGTCTCCAAAATGAATCTCTGAATTAGAATGAAGAGGCGGCCACAAGGTAGCAAGCCCATAAAAAGAGTTAATGTGGCCAGGCTAAAGAACCCGAGCACAGCCTCAACATTGACTGAGGATCTAGAAAGCAGGCTTTCCGACCTGCACCTTGTAGGCAGCACTGCGGACGACTGGGAACTTTTCTGGAATGCTACCTACTCATCTGCACTGAAGATTTTGGGACCCTCTTCACGCAAGCAGCCCGACTGGTTCGATGAGAATGATGGGGAGATATTGTCTCTACTTGCTGAAAAGCACCGCCTTCATCGTGCACATCAGAATGATCCACCATCAGCTGCCAAGAAGAACGCCTTTGCAAATGCTCGCAGGACAGTCCAGAACAAACTGCGTAAAATGCAGGATGCTTGGTTAAGTGACCTGGCAGCAGAAATTCAGGGGCATGCTGACAGGAATGACCTGAAACGGTTCTATGCAGCCCTTAACACTCTCTATGGTCCTCAGTCTCTCGGGAGCTTCCTCCTTATTAGTACAGATGGTTCAACTCTGATTACAGAGAAGGCTCAGATCCTGCAGAGATGGGCTGAACATTTTGAAGACGTCCTCAACCGACCGTCATTTATCAACGACGAGGCGATTGAGAGGATTCCCCAGGTTGACATCAATGGCGCCATGGATGATCTACCGGTAGTAGCCGAAGTTTCACAAGCTGTTAGCCAGCTATCCAGCGGCAAAGCTCCAGGGGCAGATGCTATACCCGCAGAGGTCTAGCGGTCACGTACTCACAGAGAAGCTCACCGAGCTGTTCCAGTCTTTTTGGGAGCAAGGATCCATTCCTCAGGAACTCAAGGATGCATCCATTGTACACCTCTATAAGAGGAAGGGCAATCGACAGGTATGTGACAATCATCGGGGAATTTCGCTGCTTTCCATCGCAGGTAAAATCCTTGCAAGAGTGATGTTAAATCATTTGGTCACTCATCTGGAGTGTGGCCTCCTGCCGGAGTCACAATGTGGCTTTCGTAAGGGCCGCGGGACTATTGACATGATCTTTGCCACGCGCCAACTTCAGGAGAAGTGTCAGGAGCAGAATTGTGAACTTTACACAACTTTTGTTGATCTCACGAAAGCCTTCGACACTGTCAGCCAACAAGGTCTGTAGAGGATCATGTCAAAGTTTGGCTGCCCCCCTAAATTTATTCAGATGGTACGCCAGTTTCATGATGGCCAGAGTGCTAGATGGTGGAGAATCTTCTAAGGCATTCCCAGTCACCAATGGCGTCAAATAGGGCTGTGTACTCGCACCTACGCTGTTCAGCATCATATTTACTGCTATGTTGAATGATGCCTTCCAGGACAGTGTTGCCGGAATCAGCCTTAAGTACAGAATGGACGGGAATCTTTTCAACCTGAGGAGACTTCAGGCTATCACCAAAGTAAAAGAGACTGTTCTGAGAGACTTCTTGTTTGCCGATGATTGCGCCTTGTATGCTGGCTCTGAAGCAGAGATGCAAGTCAGTGTGGACAAGTTCTGCACAGCTTGTGACGACTTTAGACTCACCATCAACAGCAGAAAGACCGAAGTCATGTATCAGCCTGTCCCTTATGCACCGTACACAAAACCCACAATCACAGTCACAGGGCGGATGCTACAGCCAGTGGACCAGTTCACTTACCTCAGCAGTACTCTTTCCCATACAGCTAACATTGACATAGAAGTCACATGCAGAATAGCGAAGGCAAGTTCTGCTTTTGGTAGACTGCGCCCCACTGTATGGGAATGTCGAGGAATCAGCCAAGCAACAAAACTGAAGGTCTACAGAGCTGTGGTACTTACCACCCTCCTGTATGCCTGTGAAACGTGGACTGTGTATCGAAGGCACACAAGACAGCTTAATCACTTCCACATGACTTGTCTTCGCAGAATATTATGCATCGGATGGCAAGACAAAATACCAGACACTGAGGTTCTCTCTAGAGCAAGTTTACCATCAGTCCACACCCTGCTGATGAGTGCACAGATTAGATGGGCAGGTCATGTCATTCGTATGCCGGTTGAACGTATACCTAAGCAGCTCCTTTTTGGGGAACTCTCTACTGGTAAATGCTCGCGTGGTAGACAAAGGAAACATTACAAAGACACACTCAAGGCCTCCCTGAAGTCACTCGGAATTGATACAACCACCTGGGAATCGCTGGCACACAACCGCCCTGCCTGGCGCAGTCTCATTCACAAGGGATGCCAAGTTCTTGAAACAAGGCGCATCTCTGAAGCACAACACAAGCGCGTGCTGCGCAAGTCCAAAGCTACCAGCACAACGATTGCAATGCCTACACATGTCTGCCCGACATGTTCCAGGACATTTGGTGCCCGAATTGGCCTGATAAGTCATCTTCGGACACACTGTATCCAGTCTCAAAGCACTTAGTGGTGTTGAGGTCTTCATCGACCACGATGGACGAATGAACGAGCTTTGCCTTGAGTATCTTATCAGTATATAAGTTACCAGGCTACCAAAGCCTTTTTGAAAAAAATCCTTTGGGTTTCTAGTGGGGGGAATCATGCCCGGATCCCTACAGAAGATGTGCTGATGGAAGCTCTCTGGAGGATGTGCTGATGGAAGCTCTCTGGAGGATATAGCACATGCCTGTGCATCAATCCTCATTGTCCCTCCTGGGTCAGTGCCACTCTCTCTTATGCTGCTTAACTGTGTTCTCTTGGACTGGACCAAGGTGGGAGTTGCCTCTTCGGCCTTACCTCTGGGCATTGTATGCTGGATTACAAATGAAGCCCTATAGTTTTACTTTTTGAATTTAATTAGGTGTTTCTACTGTCTGAACCAAGCTCTGTTTCTCCTCTAGAAATTCCTGGAGCTTGTTATTGTTATCTTCTGCATCAAATTCTCACTTGGTGGAAGCTGGCATAGCTCTTTTTATTTCACTGGAGCTGTGCCAGTTTACACCAGCAGAAACTTTGTCTCTCCCTGATATTTCATTGCAAATAGGGTTTTCAAATAGCCATGGAGCACTGGTAAAGAAACCAAGACTATTATGCTGGGATTCAATTTCCAGTGACTGCAGAGAGCTTTATGGTTACAGTGTCCATCAACTGTATTATGGGCAGTCAGACAATGCCAGATATTGCCCACAGTAGGGGAAAACGCCACTAATGAAGCTTTCCTCATGAAGGTTTCCTCAAATCATTCTGCCAGAGCATGAAGAGCCTTCCCATGGAACATGTGCACCTCCTGGGATGCTTGACATCCATCTCTAGCACTGGGCCAGACATGAAGACCCACTGTGCCTTTATATTAGCTCTCCCCCCCCTCCCAAACTACTCCCATCCTTTCCTCAGTTCCCTGGAAGTGCATGTCCACTGAAATCTTGTTCCCACGCCTTCCCCTGACCATGGCTTCTTGTGTGGTTCTATTAGAGAGACGGTTGAACCGTTCAGAAACGTCAACAAACAAGGTAATACAGACTTGGCCTTTACTATCTTCTCCAGTCAAAGGTTATGGGATAGTATGAGGGATGATGTGTGTCCCGTCAGTTGCCCCGTCCTCCCATAATTCTAACCGATACACATCCTCTCACCATAAGAGCACTATGAAAAACTTGGCATGTAAGGGATAGTGCTGTGGAGGAGCTAATTTTCCTTTCCACAAAGGGAGTTCTTTGTAGCAGTGCCTAGGACCCTCAGTCATGGATGAGCATCCATTGTGCTACACACTGTACAAATGGGGGCAGAGGGGAAGATGTTCCTTATACTACAAAGCTTACAGATGTTGGGATGTGATATGAGCTTCAATGAGGCATGGCACTTCCATTCTAGAATGGCTAATTTTTATGTTTCTGGGCTGATTTTCTGAGCTAGAGGATGTTGCATGAAAATTTTCTGAGCTAGAGGAGCATGAGGATTTTCCAATGTTGTGTAATGTTTGGGGTGGTATTTCTTGTAATTTTCTCTTAAATTCCTTCTGTGTGAATCTGGGATCCCTTCAGGTGATGTGCAGTCACAAACCAACATGTTTTTCTTTCTAACTCCTTGGATTTTTGCCCTTTTTGTTTTCATTGTATGCACGCCTGATGCTGGCAGTCAGAATGACGTTCTTGTCTGTTTTATGGTGATGGATTGGATGATTCAGGGAATTTCATCTGGAGCAGACAGAGCCTGGGGAGGAAGAGTATCTTCACTCATCATTGCTGTTTACTTTATAGAAGCATAACGAGAATACATTTGATTGGTTTTGGGAGAGGCATTAGGGCAGCTAACCTTTCTTTACTCCAAGATTTATAAGGAGATCTTCAAAATGCATCATCAAGGAACCTGGAGATTCTGAAACAAATGAGTGAGGGCAAGAGTCAGATATACTTTATATAATTTGCAATGGAACTTGCAAAAAATATTTAACCCTTTTTCTCTTCACATCTGTAGGCACTTAGATATATCACAGTGATGGATGTGTTGTCCAAACCCATGACTCATTTCATTTCATCTCTATCAAGTCAGTTCAAATCTAGATGGTGCTTGGTCTCAACATGAGTGCAGTGGACTGGACTTGATGACTTCTTGAGGTTCCTTCCAATCCTATGATTCAATGAAATTGAGGGTACAGCACTATCCAATTTCACTAGTCAGAACTATAGCCAGCTTTCATATAGTGCTTTTCATCAGTAGATTTCAAAGTGCTTGACAAGTAGGTCAGGATCATTGCCTCCTTTTTACAGATGGGAAAACTGAGGCCTGGGCTTCAGCTAAAAGTTACCCATTTACATCATTCAGGACTGTAAAAAATTTCACACCCTTAGCAATGTAGTTCAACCTAATCTCCATTATACACAGCACCAGGTTGACGGAGCTCCTGTCTTTTGAGGTGTGGTTTTATGTCAAAGACAGAAAAAGCCCCTTCTGTTGCTGTAGCATGTGTCTACCATACAGTGGGATACCTCAGCACTGCTTCTGTGCCACTGTACCATAGATGTATTCTGAGGCACAGAGGGGAAGTGACTTGTCCCAGTCATCCAGCAAAGCAGGAATCAAACCCAGGACTCAAGAGAGCCCACTGTTCTCTGCATAGGGATAAATAACTACAAAAGATGCAGGGCTGTGGAGTACTAGGCCCAAAATGTTGAGAGGAGATTAGATGATCTACAATTAGATGAGTGTGTTAAAATACACATCATTTTTCACTTGTCTGCATGAGAGGACTGTGTGTTCTATTTATCTGTTTATTCGTCTTTCCGCTCCTGCAGAATTGCATGTATTCTGTGATTACTCCAGTGATAAGGTTGAACTTGTACCATTTGATGGGTGATTTTCTTTCTTACTGTCTTACCTATCATACTCTTTTTCCTGCTACCTAGAGCAGTGGGTGTGACTAGGAAAGCAATGATGGAGCTTGTGCTGTTTCATGAGGGTGTCCAGCCTTTACAGGTAGGCTATTTTCACTCTCAGCCTACACTGTACTAATTGTGGTTTTGCTCTGTTTCAAAGTGCTGTTACCTTTGCAACTGCACATCCCTAAGCATGCATCCTCCTTTCTTTTACTGACATCTCTTACACATGTATAGACAATTGCATGGCTGTGCTCCTTTTAGGCTTGGTTAGGGGTGAGGGGGAAGCAACCCCAGTAATGATAATTGTTTTGTTTCTCAGCATCGGCTAGGTCTACACTACAAAAGAAAGTCAGAAAAAGATATGAAAATTGCGAACCGCAATTTGCATATCTTCTTCCACTTTTCTTTTGAAAGAGGCTTTTCCGAAATTTGGCCTGTCTATGTGGGGCCAAATTTTGGAAAATCCTCCTTTTTCGACACATCCTCATACAATGAGACAGGGCCGGCTTTAGGAAGTGCGGGGCCCAATTCGAACAATTTCGACGGGGCCCCGCAGCAATTTTCGTTGAGCAAAAAAAAAAAACAGCACACAAAAAATCCCCAGCTACCTCCCCTGCCAAGCCCCGGAGGTAGCTAACACTTCCCCCCCCCCCCCCCCCCCACGGTGCTCAACTCACACCTCCTGCGGCTGCCGCACTCCTCCTCCAGAGCCGACGCCCCCTCCCACAGCGCACCCGGTACACTTCCAGGTTCAGGGCGCGGGGCCCCTTTAGGCACGGGGCCCGATTTGAGGGAATTGGGCAAATCGGCCTAAGGCCGGCCCTGCAATAAGGATTACAGGGATGGCAAAAGAAACTGTTCCGAAATATAGGACGCGTTCTTTGAATGCGGAATACTTTTGGTATCTTGAAAAAGCTCTGAAGTCTAGACATAGCCTTAGGATTGGAAAAACAAGTGCCTACTGCCTTTCTTTCAATACTAGCTCAGTTTGCCAATTATTTTTCCCTCCTCTCTGAACTTTTCTTTCTGTCCCTTCCATTCCTACATTAGCCTCTGCTCCCACTGGAAATTTAAAGCATTCAACTGCATTTCTGGCTTTGTTTCCCCAAGCTCCAGTGTATATCCACATTGTCATCACCTCCCCACTCTTTCTGTTGATAGTTGCTGTTTCTGGAGGAGGTGGTACAGGAAACCTCATGTATTAAATATTGTGCATGAAAATCTACTCTCACTGCAGAGTATGCTAGATCCCTGTGACATCTGTTTCACACAGTGCCCTTGAAACTCACTTTTTTTTCCAGTCATGCTAACTGAATTTACATTCTACAGCAGCATTTCTAGTACCATTATGGTCCTTCACTAGCACCAGTGGCACTATTTAGAGCAGGAGGAAATGGAAATGTCAGAGCTGCCCTTGACTGCTGTTTCTGAAAGAGGCAATAGCATAGGTATTAATTATGCTTGTTTCCTGTCCTGCTTTATCTTTTTTTTTTCTCCCTGTGTCCTTTTTAAATGTTAAGGGATTCTTTTCCTCTGTTTGCCCTCCATTCCCAACCTCTCCCTGCACGATGGATTAAAAAAAATTCCAGTCTCCTCCATTTTCTGCCCAGCAGAAGACAAACAACATATTGGACCCTGCAATGGTCACTGCAGTGGCATCAAGTATCTGTAAACATGCCACAATAATACCTGAAGAAATATGAAATAATAAGAAATAATACCTCAGCAGTGTTCCCTGTAAGCTGGGCACTTGTGTGGCCGCCCAGGAGAAATTCAAGTGCTGCCCAGCTGATTACCAGAGCACTCACAGCTCAATTTCATATTTCTATTGATAGTGCACATTCACACATGCCTCGGTGCACATAAAAATTTATTCTGCACATGGATGGAAAAAATCTGCACGTGGATGGGTAAGATTAGAGGGAACACTGTGCTGCACTTTGTGATGAACACAGCAAACAATTATTATTGTTATTTATACTGTGGTAACGCCTAGAGGCCAAGTCCAAGTTGTTCCAGGTAGTGTACAAGCATAACAAAGCGATAGTCCCTCCACCGAAGAGCTTACCATTTAAATACAAGACAACATACAATGGACAGACAGGGCAAGTACAGGCAATAATAAGATCCAAGTTAGCAAGTTAGGGAGCTTTAGAGGGAATGAGATGTAATGTTAGCACTATGATGAAGAAAGATCACTTTGCCAATGCCAATCTGCTCCTGTCTCCTCCACCTGCACCTGTATCCAGATTGAGAACCTGACCCTGAATGTCTTTACCCATCTCCTGATATAGATTTACAGAGACTGTGGCCTGCATTTCCCTTTCACAGAAAGTCAGGTGAGAAGACCATCTATTGTAAAAGTGTCTTCTGATGGAATCTCTTGCGAAGCAAGAAAGAGCTGCAAGAGAAGCTGGTTAAACAGAGGAATATCCCTGCATATAAGAAATTAATTGAGATTATTCATAGAGAGACCTCACAGGCTGAGGAAGATATCTACATAGAGAGGACAGTTGGCACACCACCGGGGGAGGAGGAGATGGCTCTGTTACAGACTGTTGGTTACTTCTGGTGATAGGGTGTGCTCCACCCCAGCTCCCAACCATTCAGCCATAGTGAAAAAAAAATTACAGTAGAGTCCCGATTATCCAACCTTCCACTTTATCCGACATAGCCATACCACTGCTGCTTTGTCTGTCAGTGTGCCCTGGTCCCAGCCCACTGTGGGGGTGACACACGCAGCCTCGGCCCTTCCCGCAGATTGGTGCAGCCTTGTTCCAGGGCTGCCCAGCCACCGCTTCCTGCTCCTGCTCCTCCCTTTGTGCAGTGGGGGCTAGGCCGGGCAGCAGCGGCCCTTTCAAACCCAGCCCTGACTCCCGGGAGCAGGGGGGACCAATGCGTGAGATCCAGCCGTGGGGTGCATGCGGGGCGAGGGGCACGGGCTGGCGCTGCCACGAGGAGGCGGGGAAGGGGCCAAGCCATGGCTGTTGTTGGCTGCTTTGTCTCCAAGCTGTTCGGGGCGCAGCGCAGTGGTAGCCCACAGCGGGGTGGGAGCCCCCTGGGCTGCTCGCAGGGCACAGCTGGTGCGGGGGGTGATTAAGGGGAGGGCTGGCTAAAGCGGTCTGGACCCCCCTCACAATACAGTGAAGAATTTGTTCAAATCCCAGGCCGTTTCCATATTATCCGACATTTTTGTTAATCCGACCGCCTGTCGGTCCCGTTTAGGTCGGATAATCGGGATTCTACTGTATGCTGTTTTGGCAATGAGGAAAGAGGAATCCCCCCTCAAACGTGGAGGAAGACAAGCTCTGTACTCTCAAGGCAGGGAGAATCCAGTCACCACTCCCAAGAGGAAACACACAGTAGTGGGGGTTGGTGACTCCCTTTTGAGTGGGATTGACGTTCCCACCTGTCAGCCTCATATGGCATCTCGGGAGGTTCTGCCGGCCAGGGGTTTGAGCACATGGAAATTAGAATCAGGTATTTTTATGATGTGGTATCTTACTAAATGTCCTGTGCTGACCCATTCCTCTCAGCAGGGTCTATCACCTGTGGTTAACACGTGTACCTGCCTTCTCCAGATAATGAGGAGACAATTTATAAAATAAACCAAGGAAAATGTATTGGGGATTAAATGTTGGGAAAAGAAAGGGAAAATTAAGCAAAAACAGAATGAGTAACCTTAAAAAAGGGTGATGCAGTTGCATGTCATGGGGGCATGAAGCCTAGACCCCATCTAGAATACCTTGTCCAGTGAATAATAGGTAAGTAAACCCCAATACAAAGACCTGATCTTGATAAGCAATTGTGACTGCCACTAAGAAGGCAAGGTGCTCAGGACCTTCAGCCTTTTGAGTCCTTGGGGAGGACAACTGAGGAGTCCCTTGATGTCAAACTTGACAGAGAAGATTTGCAGATGGGAGATGATTTGCAGGTAAGCAGTTGGTAATCAGTGGTAGTGAGTAGATGGGAGTGATTCTTCTCTGATAGGTGCTGATGTACGATCCTCTGTGATGGCTGGAAGAGAACCATGCTCTCTCTTCCTCTGGGGTGGACAGCGAGCAGTTGGCATCACTTGCAGCCTTTTAAAGGTGGGGGGGGGGGGGGACACGAGGCAAACCCAAGATGGAGTCTGAGGGTCAAAAGTTGTTAACTCCATTTTGTTAAACACAAGTCATAGATTCTTAACATCAGACCCCCTCATAATAATGCAAGTTAGATGACAGATTTTACATATGTATTTCTCATATTCAAAACAACCTCTATCAGAGGACATAGCCAAGAAATTGTAGAGGGATTGTCAAGGATCATCCAGCCTTCTCATTACTGCCCCTATACTACTCATGGGCCACATGCAGACCTCCACCTTGTGGAAGCCAGCCTCCAGCCTTGAAGCCAGCAGCAGCACAGAAGCAAAGGTGGCAATACTGTGGCATCCTTACTTCTACACTGCCCTCTGAGCTGGGCTCCCAGTCTGTAGC
Source organism: Pelochelys cantorii (assembly GCA_032595735.1). NCBI lineage: Eukaryota > Metazoa > Chordata > Testudines > Trionychidae > Pelochelys > Pelochelys cantorii. The sequence continues at coordinate 236,564,751 of CM064327.1, forward strand.
CATAAAACTTCCTGTAGGTGAGGGAGATTCCTGGAGGTGGTTCCAACCTGGCCCCAGGAGCAGCCTCAACAGGAAAAGAGGAAGCCCCATCCCTCACCAGCCTGGCTAGGACCAGCAGCTGGAGCTTGGAATATGGTAGGAGCCCTTTGTCAGGGCACCTCCACAGTCCTCCCCTTCCACAGTTCTAGGCCCACTGGTGCTCGAGGATTAAAGGGGCTTTGGACTCAAAACCATCCTGTCCATAGGACAGTTCAGGGCAAAGGTCTCAGATCCTGTGCTTTGGGGGACTCTGCAGGGTCTAGGGCAGCCAGGGGGACTAGTGGAGGACCTAGAGACAGGACCAGGGGTTGCACTCACTGGGGGTGGGAAGTGGAGAGACCTGGCCCCAGCCAACTCCGTTTGGCCACGTCACTTTGTGGAGGGGACATGAGGGAAGGGGTGGGACTGCCTCCACACTCACCGGCAGCAGGAAGTGAATTATCTTGGAGCTGAGTGGAGCAGGCTGGGGACCCACCTCTTCCCCCAAAGCCCCTCCCCGAAGTGATACAGCCCAGGGGATTAACCTGGGACTTGGTGCCAGTAGCAGGGGTTACTCCTGCCCCCACACTCACCAGCAGCAGGGGAGGAAGTGGAGTGACCCGGTCCCAGTCCACTCTACTCCACCAGCTCCCAACTGCATCACTTGAGAGAGGGGCTTGCCCCAGCCTACTGTGCTCCACTCAGCTCCTCTGGCTCCCCACTGTGCCCCTTTGCTTTCCACTGCCAGTGAGTGCAGGGGTGGGCCTGCTCCCAACTGCTGGTCCCAATCCCCCCAATAAGCCCCTGGGATGCATCGCTGAGAGGAAAGCAGTTAAAGGAAGGCATGGAGTGGGCAGAGCAGGATTAGAAAGAAGTGGAGTGGGGGCAGAACCCTGCTCCCCAAAAAGTGAGGCTCCTCTCCATGCCAAGTGAGGCTTCCCCCCTCCCCATTCATCTGTGTTGCTGCTCATGGTGGTGTTCTCTTCAGAACTGGCAGCAATGCAATGCAGCAGCAATCCAGACTGCCCTCCAGTTTCCCAGCTCTGGAGGCTGTGCCACCACAAGCAGCTATGCAGGCATAAGGGTGGCAATACTGAGATCCCCTACAATAGCCTTCCAATTCCCCATGGCCGCCTTTTGGGTTGGGACCTTCACAGTTACAACAATGTAAAATTTCAGATTTAAGTATCTGAAACCATATATTTATTATTTTAAAAATCCTATGACTGAAATTGACCAAAATTGACCCTGAATTTGGGAGGTCCCTCACTATGTTGTGAAAAATTCAGCCACAGAGACTCCCTGGTGACTATCACTTGATGTGCTGAAATACCACTGATTCTACTTTCCTGCTTTCCTCAACTCTATCCTACCGAACCAGGCCCTCTGATCACCTCCAGCTCAGACACAGAGCTAGGATCACAGCCCTTTGTTATGATACAGACACTCAAATCCCATGTGGAAAAGTACAAAATTCAAGATGGATTCCAGTATCAGGTGACGTGGTCACATGTATTTATAGCACCCCAGAGTCCATGAGTCAGCAGCAATGTAGCATGACTGCAGGAAGACAATTCTCACTCAGTCAATTGTTTCTTGCTAATGGGCTATTAGCTCTAATAGGCCAGACCCACTGACCTATTAAACCATCTTGTTAGTCTTTAAAGTGCTGCATTGTTTTTCCTTTTGTTTTAGCTTCATTGTTGTTCCTGATGGGCTGGTAATAGGCTTTTCCTAACATGAACACATTGATAATAAATCTACAGTCAGTATTCCTAGTTTCAGATACAGAAGTGGTACATGCATATAAATGAAAAAAACACATTCCATAGATCACAACTTTTCTAATGATATATTACATAAGTCATTTTGCATAAAGCACATTCCAGTTATATCACATTCATGTTCATAAGCATATTTTCATAAAGCATATGAGATGCAATGTCACACACTTCACCAGGAAGACGAGGTGAATGAGGTTTAAAAAAAACTAACACAATCATCCAAAGCAAGGACTTGATGGTGATGGAGGGATTTCATTTACCCGGACATCTGTTGGGAGAACAATACAGCAGTGCACACATTATCCAGCGAGTTCTTGGAATGCGTTGGAGACAGTGTTTTATTTCAGAAGGTGAAGAAAGCAGCTAGGGGAGAGGTGATTTAGATCTAACGTTAACAAATAGAAAGCAACTGGCTGAGAATTTGCAGGCAGAAGACAACTTAGGTTAATGTGATCATGAAGTAATAGAGTTGATGATTCTAACAAATGGTAGGAGTGAAAGACTGTAAAAGGCAATGGATTTTGAGAAGGTAGACTTGGGAGTTGGTAAGTAAAATCCTATAGGAAGCAACTTTTCCCATTAGAAAAATGATTCAGGAGAGTTGGCAGTTTTTCAAAGAGACACTAATAAGGGCACAAGAACGAACTATTCCTCTGTGTAAGAAAGATAGGAGGTATGAAAAGAGACTACAGGTTGAACCTCTCTAATCCGGCACTTTCTGGTCCAGCAACATCCGGGATCTGGCATGATTTTAATTTGTCAGATGTCTATTTATCATGGGTATGGCCAGGTTTCCCATGTTCCCATGAAGTTTGTTTACAAACACCAGTCCTGGCTCTCAGTGTTCTGTGCTGTTATTTAGTTCTAATTTACCTCTACATGTCTTCTAACATCCCAGTAAGCAGTGGAAGTATTGGAAATGCTACTAGAAAATATTGACCTCCTCTGGTCCAGAAAATTCTCTGATTTGGCACTGGTCAGATCCCAAGGGTGCTGCACTGCAGAGGTTTAATCTGTACTGTGTTTTCACCAGGACATTTGCAGTGATCTGAAACTCAGAAGAGTCCTACAAGAAGTGGAAACTGTCAAATATGAAGGCAGAATCTAAAAAAACCCCAACAAAAACCACAAGCACGTAGGAACAGAAGGTCAATGCAAAAAAAAAAAAAAAAAAAGGATTAGACTAGCTAGCTAGGGTACATCTACACTAGCTTGTTAGTTCAAGCTAGGAAGGGTAATGAGGGCAACCGGAGCTCCAAATGAAGCCTGGGATTTAAATATCCCGGGCTTCATTTGCATGTTCCCGGGCGCCGCCATTTTTAAATCCCCCTTAGTCCAAACTCCGTGCCCGCGGCTACACGCGCACGGACTAGGTAGTTCGAATTAAAGATCCTAATTCGAACTATCGTTACTCCTCGTGGTGTTACTCATAAAAAAAATATTGTTTGGTGTTCCTCGGTCTTAAAAAGTTTAAGAAACACTGTTCTAGGATGTATCTACAACAATGTTGTAAGCAAGACACCAGTAATAATTCTTACATTCTACTTTAGGCTGGTAAGGCCTCAACTGGAATATTGTATACAGTTCTGGACATCACATTGCAGCAACAATGTGAACAAATTGCAGAAAAGTTCAGATGAGAGCAACAATGATTAAAAGTTTTCAAAGTGTGTCCTATGAGGAAAGAGTGAAAAAAATGGGCTTGTTTAGTTTGGAGAAGAGAAGACATTAAGGAGGACATGACAACAGTTTTCAAGACAACGCAAAATTTTTACGAAAAGGAAGGTGAAAAATTGTTCTCCTTAACCTCTGAAGATATGAGAAGCAGCAATGAGCTTAAATCAAGCAAGAGCAATTTAGGTTGGCCATTAGGAAAAGCTTCCTAATTATTAGGGTGGCTAAGCACTGTAATACGTTGCCTGGGAGGTTGTGGAATTTTTATCACTGGAGGCTTTAAAGAACAGGTTAAACAAACATCTGTCAGGAATGGGGCTCTTGTACATTTCAAAGGAGGATGGCGGAACTTCGTGTGCAGCCGGGGCCAGCGTGCAGCCCAGTAGGGGCTCTTGTGCATTTCAAAGCAGCACATCATGGAGCCTGGAGTCAGCGGGGGACTCAGAGTCTCCCACTGACCCCAGGTTCCATGCTGCGCTGCCGGAGTCTGCACGGCATTTCCCCAGAACCTGGGGTCAGCTGGGGACTCCTCAGCTGATCTTGGGTTTCGTGGAAATGCTGCACTGGAGTCCCCAGCTGATCCCAGGCTCAGCTGTGTGGCACTGTCCCTTTCAAATGCCGAGGTGGCATTTCAAAGGGGCAGCAACGCACAACTGAGCTGGGGATCAGCTGTGCAGCGCTGCTGCTTTGAAATACCTCCTCTTCCCTCACCTTTGCTGCCTCTAAATTATAGAGGCAGTGTTGGGAATAATTCTTGGACACACTGGGTGCAGGTGAAAACAAGCAGAGGATTTAATGAACACACAGTGCTGGTGGAGTGTGGACCAGGTGGTTAGCCCGGAGAGCACTAACTTAACCAAAACATACATTAGATTATATAGGTAGCAGATGGACAGAGGAGAAGTGATTTGATAGGTCTAGCAGCGGAAGTGAGATATGCACATAAGCCAATGGTCTATGACAGTTACACAGCATCTCCGCCCATTGCCAATTAAACATGTTATCACTAATACAAATAATTATTCCTAACAAGCTAAATGAGCCAACATAAACAAAGGCATGCTGATGGTCATTTTGTCGGCCGGAAATATAATGCGTCTCCTGCGGGGGTGGTATTGCCTTGGCACGATCTTTGGGATACAAGCTTATTTTCTAGGAACAAAGCAGACAATGAAAAACAATCCCGCGTGGTTTTTTGGTTGTTTGGTACCGGCCTTATCAAAGTGAGGCCCTTTTGGAATGTGGTTGCCAGGACAACCAGGGTCAAGTTAACAAGTTAACTGCTGTCTGGGTGCTTCCCAGGGCTGGCCTAATGATTTGAGATTTGAATTTGTCAGTTCTCAGCAAGATACCATGGGCTGCCTCCATTTACCCTACAGGCAGGAAGCAGGGGAGGGCGGGAGCGGGGAGAGAAATCGACTACTCAACTAGTCCTTAACATCCCTAGTCTGGGTAGGCTCCAGTGTCCATGGAAGGGGTGGGGCCTTGGGCAGAAAGGGTGGTGCTGGGGATACTTGTTTCCCAAAGCCTCCCTTTGACCAATTTCCCATGCTGACACACCTTTCCTGGAATCCTGCCCCCCCCCCCATGTCCTCGTGTGCAGCTAAGGGAATCTGTGGAGATAGTCAGACACAGACTTTGTTCCAATAAAAAGTCTTTGAAGAGATGGGATAGAGAAGCATCTTTCCCAGGACACCAGAATCATCCTGTAGCCTAACTACCATCAATTCTCTCTTTGGCCTATGGAGCTGAGAGACCTTGGTTTAGTGTCTCCCCTAAAGGACATAAAGCAAAAGCTGCACAATTACCTTATATGAGACATTGTTCAAAAGAGCTGTTGCAATCTATCATGGCAACAATTTTCAGAAAAAAGGTTCCTAATCGTATGCATTGACACAACAGACTATAACTGCGGTGTGGGAGCCATTACAGTTTTATTATACCAATGACCCATAGACTATAGAATTATTTCCTTTTCCTACCAAAATCTTTAGGGTGTTTTTTAAAAAGTACTACGGAAAGCAGACAAAGCAAAGAACAGAAAAGTCATGCTAGCAAGGATCAAACATTATATCACAAAATAAAAACCTTCTTCTATTTAGTCCCTACTCACGTTCTTGATAGTAGCAATAATAGAAATGTGTCAAGATATTTGAGCCACATGAGACGTGTATAATGTTACTTGCTGTTCTCATGTCTTTTGAAATGGGGCGAATGAAGGATTGGGGAAAAGCATGCTTCTTTAACCTTGCCTTTACTAGAATAATTACACAGCACAGTGTATATTATATATATTTTTTAAAAATAAATCCTCACACAATTTTCCCCTGGGGATAGGAAGGCAAACAGAAACACATAGGACAGGCACTAGTCAGGTCTCACTCCAATACTATGGTGAGGAGGGCTATAATATAATACAACCCTGAAAAGAATGGAACAGAATGGAATGGAGAAAGAGCCTAAACTATGAACTTCCTGTCTTTTGTGACTTTAAAGATGACCCTTCTGCTCATTTTCACATTGGTTTTGCTGTGCTAATATTTATACAGGGAGGTGTTAATAAACATTACCTTTTGATAAGTAAGCATACGATTTCACCTATTGCCACACTTCATTTGAGAAGGAAGATGTAATAGGTCTGGGGTTTTATAGTCAATATGCAACACAATGTACACACATTGTTTAATTTAATTTCTCTGTTTCCCTAGAGGCAATCAGCATGGATTTATACATCCTTGTGACGTGACTTAGTACATGACTGTAATATGGCCTGCTAAGTAGAATAATATATCAATACTATAAAAACAAACATGTCTAAAGGTGCGTCTAGATAGCACCCTTCTGTTGGAATAAGCTACGCAATTTGCACTATGCAAATTGGGTAGCTTATTCTGAGTCTAGATCGAAAGAGCATATTTTGAAATTTGGCTCTGTATAGACAGCACCATATTTCAAAATAAGGCATTATTCTGACAAATCCCTTAACCCTCATGGAGAGTTACAGGGATGCTGGAATAGTGTGCCCACTATTTTGGGAAATAGCGGGCATGTTTAAAGACGCGGCATTGCTATTTCAGGATACTTCCAGTATCCCAAAATAGAGCTGCAGTCTAGACGTACCCTAAATAAGATAATTCGAGTCAAATAAGAACCAAGTTAACTTTAGTTCTGCCCCTTGTGCATAGGTGCCAGAGCCCAAAAGTTAAGTATATGATCTCACACTATCACCTCAGCCTCTGACAGGGTACTGGTTGGGCAGTGCTTAGAGAAAGCAGATTCCTAACTGATATTTGGCCAAATTCTCTTCAATATTACATCAGTGTAAATTCCTTAAGTGGCTGCCATAGGAGACTGATAAGGGATGCTGTGATGGATAGAAGTGCTGGCCTTTTCTGAACATCCTAGCATTAACCCAGGTAGCTAGAAAGTGTTGGCAGGAAGCCAGAAGAACCAATAAAGAGAAGGTACTGAGATTTGAATTGTAAGGGTACCTGCCTGCTGTTTTTCCTTTGTATAGAAAATCAGGTTATTTTCTTTGTTTTGTTGTTTGGTTAAACTTCTCTGTGCTAAGTCCATTTGCTACCTCCTGTACTTTAAGCTATATCCGAGGGATGGAATTTCTCTGTGTTTTTAAAATGTTCTTTTTTAAGTTGCTTTAAAACACACCTAGCAACCAAGTATGCTTTATGAAGTATATCTTTTTGTTTTGTTTATAAAATCACCTTTTTTACGGCAATGATTTTATTCTTGTGCCCTGGAAGGCAATAGGAGGTCTGTTTATGCATGCCTAAGACTGAGAGGTCAACTATCAGAGATTGCAGTTTGTTTTCTCTTTTTTTTTCAAGCTCTCTTGTGGAAAAATAGTTCGGGGTACTGTTCTGAAAGAAGTTCCCAAGTGCTTTCTTCATGGGTTCAAGAAGAAAAGGGTTTTTTCTCACTTGAGTGGTGGCAGCTACCTCCCAAGGCCAGGGAATCTGTAACTTAGGGGAGCTTTTAAGCAAAAGCCTATAGAAGCAAGGTATTTTTAAGGTCTCTTGTGGGCTCCCATCTTATGCACTCAGAGTGCAGAGTGGGGAACAGCCTTAACATGAGAAAATAACCTGGTTGCGTCTAACTAAAAACATTCCTTATCTATTCACATATTCATGCTTCAAGGTCCAGTCCATTTTCATGCCCAGTATTCTTTGTAAGCATGGTAGTCCTGCCTGGTTCACTTAATCTTGTTCCCCCCGCTCCTGGCTTAAAAACTCACACAAAGGAAAAACAGCAGACAGATACCCTTTCTATTCAGATCTCAATACCTTCTCAGGTTCTTCTGGCTTCCTGCCAACACTTTCTAGCTACCTGGGTTTAACCCTTTGGTTACTGGATGCTGGGATGTTCAGAAAAGGCCAGCACTTCTCCTAAACATCACAGAGGCCCTCTCAGAGGGGCCTATAGTGGGTCCCAGAGTTGTTACAGAGGCATAAGGCCTACTTCTCATCTTGAAGATTTTAGGGACTCATCAGGATCTGGGGGAAGACCCACTGCCAAAGATGGGAAGTGGGAGGCACACAGACATTACCCTATAATGGAAAAATCCTAGGAAGCTTGTGCAAGGTGATACATACAGAAATTCTTTCCCCTAGTGAGTGCCTCTCTGGAAGGATGATCAGGACCCAGTCAGCAGGGTTTGAGTGCACTAGGGACTCTGATTGTCACAATTAGAGGCACTATTTGGCTTCTTAGGGCACTAAATATCCAGCTTGTCTCAACTCAAAACACTCACGTTGTGTGATCTATGGGAGAAGAAGCCAGTAGAAGAGAGTCTCACCAACAAACAGGAAAGAAAAAACATATCCAAGTGGGAATTGTGGGACCTTCAGTGCATAGGAGCTGTAGGACTGCACTAAGTAAACAGGCTGGCACTTTAGTGATAATAATCTTCCTCTTTTGTACAGCAATTGGTGTTGATAATAATGTGTCAGAATATTTGTAGACAATGGGCTAAATCTTGTTCTCAATTAAGTCAAAGTCCAAACTGTATTATATGTTCAAGAAGGATGCCCAGTTAGATTTAGACGCACTGTGAGCCCCTCAGTTATAGACACTATCGCCTAGCAGTGAAAGTAAATTAACATTTCTTACAGGCACCATCCTATTGCATCCTGGGTGCCTGCAGGCTCTTGAAATAGCTTCCTTCTGGCTTTTGCCACAGCTCATCCAGCTCTTGCCAAAGCTGTGCACCAGGGTGCTCCTGCTTACTTTCACCTCTGCTATCACCTCTAGTTGGGCTGGAATCTAAATTTTTTTTAAAAAGCAGTGGCTCTGGTCATCAGAGAAAGGAGCTGGAAAGTCCATTATGTCACTATTATTGATTTGCCTGGTAACACTGGATAAATCACAGGTGCTACACTGTGTAATGAATGTGTGATGACTCGTTATTTCCTCATGAGGTAGGTACTATTATCCTAACCTTACAATGGTTAAACTGAGGCACACAGCAATACAGTTACTTGCTTAAAATCACACACCAAGTCTGTGAAAAAAGCTGGGAAGAGCACCTTGGTATCCTGACTTATAGCCCTTTAACCAAGATAACCTCTCTTCTCCCCAAGCAATTCTTCACCCCTTTAAGAGGCAGGTAATACTGAACTTTATCATAAGGTGTTATGAGAATTAATTAAGTGATTTTAGAGCCTTAGATAGAAGATGCTATTTAAAGGCATAACTGGGCAGAATAGCAAATGTAAGCAATCATGATTTTCTTTAATCTATATTACAGTGAAATGAATTATCTTTGGATTTCCTATCACTCATCCCTAACTATGTTCTTAACTAAGCAATAAAAACTATAGATTGTGGTTTTCACTACTTTTCCATAGCTGAATCAGAGAAGGGATTAATATTTTTCTTCAATTCATGAAACCTAAAATCACGACACATTTTCCAGAACAGTTTATGTCTTCACCACTTGACAGTCATGAACTATAAATGCTCCCCACCTCCCTTCTGCCTAGAAGCAATAATACCAGTGGTAAGAAAGAGAAAATATTAAGTGTTACTTTAAGGTTAATCCTCTCCAGAAGATAGATTGACTGTTTGGGTCTGTAGATAAATGAACAGCATTCTATTGTCTAGCTAATCAGACAGTCCTGATGATAAATGTTAATGTGCTTTTATTTTTGATGTAATTAAAATATTCAGAGCATTAGACTGTTATGTCAGCAGCACTATATGTTTCATTTAAAACATCAAGCTAGCTTCTGCACTGTAATTTTTCTTGCTTCTGCACAGTAGAGAATGCATCTTCCAGAAAGCACTTACAGGTAAATTGAATAGAAGCATGATATTTATTTTAAGATTGTGTGTGTGTGTGTATAAATTTACCTTTTTAAACAGCTTTTTCTTCCATCACTGGCCCTGAAAATAAATGAAGAAAGGGGTCCTATGAATATGGGGCAAGAATTAACATTCAGAGAGGTCTAGGAGCTGCTGGTTTTTTGGGTTTTTTTTTAAAGAAAGACAGGTCCTCACTGACATAGGTTCTGTTGTGAGGATACTTGACCATCTTAGATTTTGTAGCACAACATCTGTAAAGATCATGCAAATCAGGCTCAGGGAAAACTGCAGCTTTGAAAACTTGGCCTACTCATATAACGATTTGTGTTATTATACTAATCACTCATATCATTTTAATGAACTGGGTATTTCATGGTTCTTTGCATGACTCAGTCTATTCTCATTAAAGTCTATATGGGTATGTTTACATTGCAGTTAGGTACACATGACTGGGCTGACTCCGGCTCACAGAGTTTGGACTAGGGGCTGTTGAACTGCAGTGTAGACATGGAGGCTTGGACTGTAGCCTGAGCTCTGGGACCTGACCACCACTCAGAGAACTAGAGCCTGGTCTTCAGGCCTAGCCCACATATCCGCTCCACATTTAAACATCCCCTTCACCTGAGTCTCAGCCCCGTGAGTCCTAGTCAGACAGCAAGGGCCAGTTGCAGGTTTTAAATTGCCATGTAGTCATACCCTATGTCAGTTTTGCCTATGACTTCAATGTGTAGTCAGTATTTTCCCCATTGTCTTAGACACTGTGCAAACATAGGGTAGGAGACAGACTCCACCTTGAAGAACTAACAGTCTAAATAGATAAGACAGATAGGTTGAACTTCTCTAATCCAGAAACTCTCAAGTATAGGTTGAACCTCTCTAATCCAGAACTCTCTCATCCAGAAACATCCGTTGCCCAGAATGATTTTAGTAGCCAGATGTCCATTTTTCATGGGTGTGACCAACTTTCCTGCAGTCCCATAAAGTTTGTTTACAGCTACCAGTCTTAGCTCTCAGTGTTCTGTGCTGTTATTTAGCTCTAATTTACCCCTAAATGTCCTCTAACAGCAGAGTAAGCAGTAGAAGTGTTGGTAATGATGCTTGACAATATTGACCTCCCATGGTCGAGAAAATTCTCTCTTTCAGAACTGGTCAGATCCCAAGAGTTTCGGACTAGAGAGGTTCAACCTGTATGATTTATTCACATTTACAGAGTGAGGAAGAGGCACAAAGAAATCGAGTGGCTCGCTGAGGGTCAAACAGAAGGTCTGTGTTAGGATTGTGAATTATGCCCAAGTCTCCTGCGTCCCAGTACAACTCTCTACTCTGTAAAGCTCATGAGGTCCAGAGTGGTGAGGAAGATGTTGAGCTCAGATCACTCTGAGTTGGCCTCACTCTGCTCTCATCCCTGTTCACCTTAATTGGCTAACCTGGTGGAGTTACTATTAGTCTGCATGATGGGAATAGCATTGTCAGGCAAGGGCTCATGTTTCGGGAACAGTCTCTCTAGAACCTGCTTAAATAGGTGCCGGGCCTAGTGGAATATTTACCTCGTTGGTCAAGCATTTGAATGATTTTTGATTTAGCTTAATAGCTTTGAAGTTGAAAGTTTGCAATATTGTATAACCAAGAAGTGCCTCAGGCCCAGTACCAATATAGATTTCAAATGTTTGTGTATGTGTGTGTTCGATAGCTTGTATGTTTTCATTTCTAATCCAGTACCATTTTGCCCTCTTTTTCTCAGAACATCCATGGCCGCATTTCACCCAGCACCCAGGAACCACTCATCCACTTTTACAGCGGCCACTCCTTCAGTCTTGGCTCATTTCATTTCCTGTCAGTGACTCAGCCTAATGACTCTCACTTTTGCTGGCCATTTGTCTAAAAATCTCTCCCCCTGAATCATTTCCTCTCTTCAGAGCTAAAAGCCTTTTGCATTAGCCTTCTTAAAAACCGTTCTTTCCCATCCGCCGTTACTCTCTTCTCCCTCCCATGCCTAGTTTCTTGTTATCTAAAGATGTGCAAAGTTGCAAACCTCAGGTTTGGATCCAGATTTCACTTCCCCTGAAACTTATGGAGCATTTGGATCTGTGATTATAGTCTGAGTCGACGTACATGTATGATGAGAAGGAGAATTGTCTTGTGGTTAATGTACTGATCTGGGACTGTATAGATCTGTACTCAATTCTCATCTCTGTCACAGATTTCCTGTGTGAGCTTGGGGAAGGCATTTATATTTTCTGCCTCATTTGCTATATGTTGTATTTCTTTAAATCTTTACATGGGGAAGAGACTTTGTACAGTGACTACAACAACAGCTTCTGTTGGAGCTACTATCATACAGAAAATAAGGAACTAAGAATATTTATTTACTACCTTTATATCTCAACTCTTATTTCCTCCATTCCATCCTACATTATCTTTCAGTTTCTTCCTGCAATGATATACCCACGTCTGTAATGCATTATTTCCTCATAAAGGGTTATGTAATATTTTATATGCAGGACACAGTATGAAAATAAATTGCATTACTGTTCTGTATCAGGAATTTTTATCATGGACAGAGCATACTACATCCTGTTTATCTTGAATACTGAAACAGTAAGATTGTAACAGCTTTAAGGATGGAGGAAGACATCAGACACATCATGAAAAGCACCCTGAATATTTGCTGTTCCATAGTCTGAATCCAACCCTTTTAAAAGGCCTGGATCAGTTGAGTTAAACTCAAGTTGCTTTGCTAACCTCCCAACCTCTTCTGTGTAATCCTCTAAGCATGTGATGATCCCCTACCCTGCCCAATGTACTCACCTCTATGTTATAATGCTCACTGGCTTCCCCTATCTGTTAATAAGATTGGGAAACTAGATACTTCTGTGCTCTGCTGTTCCTGAGGATTTAGTCTGCCATTGATCTCACCACACTAGGAAATGGGCACAGCACAGCATACAGGAACTGGAGTTTGAAGTAGAGTGGCCTAGTGTTGACAAAACTGGGCTCCTCAGCAATGTTCCCTCTATTTTTTTCCATCCATGTATGGAATAAATTTTGTTATGTACATCAAGGCACATGTGGTGCACATCTACCAGTAGAAACACATGCTGCTGGCTGAGGGTGCTGTGAGTACTCTGCTAATGAGCGGGTGGCATTTGAATCTGTCCTGGGCAGCCACCCAAGTGCTCAGCTTTCAGGGTTCACTGGTCCTTGACTCACCAGTAAGAGCAAGCGTGGATCTAAAGAGGCCCAAGAGCTGGACATGGAAGTGCACAGAAGCCAGAGCCTCCTGTACAGACTGCTGCTTATCAGACATACTCTGAGGAGGAAAAGGTGGTACTTACAAATACCCAGTGCTGCAGTGCTCAAAGTGCACCTGGTCCACAAGGGGTCGCAGACCCTGCGGATAAAATGTCTACAGAGCTTGGTGCTAGATGGGCACAACTTTTCCCCAGCTCCTTCCTCCTCCCTTCAGGAGCCCAAAACTCCTCTCATGGTAAGGAAGGGAGAAGAAAAAGACAACTTAGGATGCCTCTGCTCCCTTCTCACCCTTCTCTCCTGGGAACAACAGGGCAGTACTTCTAATCCCCCTTCCCTACAACACCCAGGCAGAGAAAGCTCTAAGGAGGTGGAAACCCCCCCTCCCCCTCCCCAAAGCTGTAGGAAGAACAGAGGTGGGTGAGAGAGTAGAATTGTCAGAGAGTTGGGTGCAGAGTTGGTAGGAAGCAGAGGAACAATTGCAGCTTGCTTTTCTGTAGAAAATGATAGACTGACACCTATCATTCAGACCATTTTAAGTACTGCAAGGATCTGAGTGTAACTCTTGTGTCTTTCTTCACATTTAGAAAACTCATGAAATAGTAATACTTATATCTATTTGCTACCCTAGAGGAAAGTCTAACCCTAGCCTTACTGGAAGTGGGTAAAACTCCATTGATATCAATGGAATTATTCCTGTTTTCTGAAGTCATTAACTAGGCTACAAATGCTTCTCTGTGGCTAACAGCGGGTATGTTTACACTAGAGGGTTTTTTTTCAGAAAAACATCAATTTTTCTGAAAAAACTTCAATTACGTCCAGACTGCAATCGCATTTTTTCGAAAGAAAATCGAAAGAACAAAAGGTTTTTTCTGGCATTGGTAATCCTCTTTCTATGAGGAAGAAGCTGTTTTCTGAAAGAGCTCTTTCGGAAAAAGGCATGTGTGGATGGGGGAAGAGGGAGTTCTTTTGCAAGAAGAGGAAAGAAGAAAAAGACACAGGTGCCCTGGTGGCCACTTTGTCCATAGTAATCACAGTTTAAATGCAATATAGTGTCCATTCAGTGTGGACGCTATCTTTCAAAAAAGGAGATCACTTTTTCGATGCGCTTTGGCAGTGTGGACGCTCTCTTTCAGAAGAAGTTTTTTTGGAAGATTTCTTCCAGAAAAGCTTCTTTCGAAAGAAGCCTGCAGTCTAGAGTAGCCAGACAGACACTGTTGGGATGTACATCACTCTCCTTTGAATTTGTCAACACAATGCTAACAACTGGTGTGTTTTTACCTCAGGCAGCAAATGCATATGAGCTATCCTCAGATAAAAACATAGTGGAGACCAGACATTTTAGTTTCTTCTTGAGGCAAACTAGGTGAGGTCAATCCCAGGTTGGGGTATAGTTTATCTTGCAGTAAAACTAACCTGCTTTGCTTTTATTTGGGACAGCTCATACACTTTCACCTCCAGATGAAAAAATACTTTCTTTTTATGAAGCAGAGTCCAATGTTTTATCTATGACATACTGTAGAGCAGGTTCTAGGCAATCAGTATATTAAGTCTGCTTAAAAATCACCAAACCTTCTAATAAAATTTGTGCAAATAGGTATGTCATGAGACTTTACAGCAAACACTCACCAAAGTTCCTCACTAATTTGATAGTTCCATGCTACTGAGCCACCACTGAACTACGATATCTATGAAAATCAATGCAACAACATTGCAGAGGTAATGCTTTTTATTGGGCCAACTTTTAATAGTGAAAGAAACATACTTTCGGGATAATACAGAGTCCTTCCCCAGACCTGAAGAAGATCTCGGTGTGGCTCAAAAATTTGTCCCGTTCACCAAAAGAAGTTGATCCAGTAAGAGATATTTACTCCCCCATATTGTCTGTCTAACAGCCTGGGACCAATGTGACTACAGCACTGGCTACTGGCATTGTGGCTACTGCATACAATAGTATCAGGGTACGGCTACACTAGCTCGTTAGTTCGAGCTAGGTAGGGTAATGAGGGCAAGCGGAGTTGCAAATGAAGCCCAGGATTTAAATATCCCGGGCTTCATTTGCATGTTCCCGGGCGCCGCCATTTTTAAATCCCCCTTAGTCCAAACTCCGTGCCCACGGCTACACGCGGCATGGACTAGGTAGTTCGAATTGAAGATCCTAATTCGAACTACCGTTATGTCTCATTTAAATCCCAGGCTTCATTTGCAACTCCGCTTGCCCTCATTACCCTACCTAGCTCAAACTAACAAGCTAGTGTAGCCGTACCCTCAGTGATATTTAATGGCTCCTATAGAAAGGAAAACAGCTGTGAAAGCAGGATGCCTTACTGTCCTTGCTCCTATATAAACATCAGCATTCTAGCTAACACACAACAAATAGCCATTCATAAATGCAGGTCATGCTAGCTTTATTGAAGATCTATATCTTCTATAACAGCATCACCACAATTCAACTGGCAAATAAATGTTGACTCTTCCCCCGCTGCTAATATCTGTGAATGTTAAAAAGAATGAACAGAATCAATGTGAATTGCATGTTGTTGACTATACAGGGCTTCAGTTTCTGCTATGATTGGGTGACACTGAACCAGATCATTAGACGATGTAAATGGACACAGCTCTAGTTTGAGCCAATGGAGCTGCTTTATACCAACTGAAGGTTTAGCCCACTTACTCTACTTTGACCAGAAGGCAGATGCAGATACTTGACTATGGCTGCATCTAGTCTGCAGGCTTCTTTCAGAAGAAGCTTTTCCGGAAAAGATCTTCCAGAAAAACTTCTTCCAAAAGAGCATGTCCACACTGGCTAAGCAGATTGAAAAAGTGATCTGCTTTTTCGAAAGATAGCGTCCAGACTGATTGGACCATGAGCTCAAAGATACTGGCATTACACCGCTTGGAGCGGAGATCCTGAAATATCTCCTCCTCACCCCACAGCTCCAGGGGGGACAGGATCTCCGGTCCACACCAGGAGGGTGCCCACCTCTTTGTCCCCCTGGGTGGGTCTTGGGACCCCTGCAGCTGCTCCCTGTGAGGGCCAGGGAGGTCTCAGGAGCTTGAGGCTGTGCCATGGGTGGCAATGCCTGTAGCAGGAAGAACCGCACGTTCAGGGTGCCGCTCTCAGGCTGGCTTCCTGCCACAAGGCTTGTCCAGGGTGCCTGCAGCTTTAAGAGGGGCCAGTAGACAGGAACTATAGAGTTGTGATTACTTTGAATGGAGTGGCCACCACTGTTTTATTTCCTGGAGGCCTCTTCTTTCTAAAGAAAACCCTCTTCCCTGTCCACACACTCCTTTTTCCAAAAGAGCTCTTTTGGAAAAAGGCTTCTTCCTCATAGAAAGAGAATTTCCAATGCCAGAAAACCCCTCTGTTCTTTCGATTTACTTTCAAAAGAACGCGATTTCAATGTGGATGTAATTGAAGCTTTTTTGGAAAAATTACCATTTTTCCTGAAAAAACTCTGTAGTGTAGACACACCCATATTCTTTCTTTCTTTCTTTCTTTCTTTCTTGTTAAATCTCTATTGTTATATGTTGAAAGGCTCAGTGTATTGATCCGATAGCTCGTTCATAATGCTATGGTCTACCCAAAACACAACTGCTGGATTTCAAAACATACAGTCCTTATAATTTTTTGGTGATTGCTCTTAATTTGCCTTGTCTTTATAAGAGATAATGGGATTTTTCTATAATTTTCATCTTTTCCTAAACTCATAGGTATATCGATTCTACTTTTTTGTACAACTGTTAAATAAATGTATAGAGCATAAGATTTCCCCATTTCCTTCTTTCCTCTCTGTTAAACAAAGACATGTTAAAGAGGCCACTCTTCCAAAACAAGTATATTTTATACAAATAAGTTCTGTCTTGATGCTAATCCATATGTCCAGCATATTAACTGGCACTAACTGATTCAGATGGCAGAGTAGGAAAGCCAGCATTATTGACCTCTTTAAATTACATTCCTTTGACTTCCAGGGCTGTAGGTGAATTCTCTTTTCTTTACGTATATCCTGTATAATCTTGGTTGACTGTTTATCATTTTGGGTCCAAAAGGATCCTGAAAGCTGGTGGTTCGGTATGCAGTCTTTTCACATTTTAAATAGTGATAAATGAGCCATAAAACCTTGGTAGGTTCTGAGAGTCAGGTTGAACATACTATTGGGTACAAAAAAAGAATTAGATAAGTTCATGGAGGATACAAGCCCCATTGGCTATTAGCCCAAATCTTCAGGATGCCACCCTGAATGTTCCTAAACTTGTGATTGCCAGAAGTGGGGACTGTACCAAAGAGGATTGATAATTGCCCTGTTCTGTTCCTACTCTCTGAAACTTCTGGTATTGGCCACTGTCATACAACAGGATATTGGGATAGATATTGGGATACTAGGTTTGACCTAGTATGACCGTTCTTATGTTCTGAACTTTTAAACCTCTTCTCCCTCACTCACTTTTTACATGTCCCATCTTTCTTATCTCAACTCCCTAATTATTACATCCCTTTAATTTTTAGAGCCTTCTCTCCATCCCTTTTAACCCTTCTTTCCATCTAACTTCAGATAGTTCTAAGGCTGATCCTCTAGGCCTGGTCTACACTAAAGAGGAAAGTCAACTTAAGATACACAACTCCAGCTATGTTAATTACATAGTTGCAGTCGAAGTATCTTAAATAGTGTTTTTGGACCATCCACACAGCGGGAAGTTGATGGGAGCAAATGCTCCCGTTGGCTTCCCTTACTCCTCATGAGGAGCAGGACTAAAAGCACCATCAGGAGTGCCCTCTTAGTTTGAATTGATGGGTCTTCACTAGACCTGCTAATTCAAACCCCAGAAGATCGACTGTAGCAGCATCAATGTTCTGCGTAGTGTAGACATGACCCTAGAGAGGCTGATTCCTGTTCCAGCTCATATGCACCCAGTCTTGATGTTCCTTTGTTTTCAATGCTTCCCTCCTCCATTTTTCAACCCCAGTACTTACCTTTTTTGGGGAGTGGGGTAATCAAATTCTTCTCTTGTTAATTGCTGCTGCATTAATCTGGAGTAACACTTTTTAGACCAGTGAACTTACTCCAGATTACTGGTATAATTGAGAACAGAATTGGGTTCTTGGTTTTTCAGTCTTTTATGGATAACTTTGATAACCTGATAACTTTGAAGACTTGACAACTCCAGTGTCAGATATTACAGAGAGCTCAGTGAGTCTTATTATGGCTAAAGTTACAAAACAGTTTCAGTAATAAACATGCAAGCAAAGAAATGGGTGAGGCCAAGAAGTAGACACCCTCATCATAGCTTTTGCATGCTGATTCCCTAATGTGTGCTACTGATAAGCAAAACAATTATCTTAGCAGAACTAGGATAGATCCCAAACAGGCTGCAGGCTGCCAGAGAAATGAGAGTCTGGAAGACAGACCAAGGGAGGGTTTGTTTGAATAGACATCTGGCGGTGTGGACTCTGGTGATTCCAAGGCAGTCATCAGGACTCCCATGACCAGGAAACATGGGCCATGAATCATACAACAAGCCATGCTCTGCTTCCAGGAGACATTTTTGGTGCCAAAGCCCAAGACTTCACTCCTAATATTCTGCATTCATTTTGATGGGCAATTCTGCCATTTGTCTCTCTAATGCACACTTTTGCCCAAGGAAGTGAAAATTTGGCCACGTATGTTGCAATCAGTTAATACATTTTCCCTTGCTTATTAATTTGATGGGTTTTAGACATCAAGGAACACATGGTGAAAACACATGAATTAACCCAATTCAGGATATCTGGATTCTGTTCTATCTTCTGTCTGTCACTATAGTATCCAAGCATGCAATCAGTTTCTAGCTCAAATACTGACTTACTTTATGATTAGTTGGCTTTATCTACCCTGTGTCTCCTCATCTGTTCAGCAATTTGCTCACTGTAAAATGTGAATAATATTATTTCCCTGCTTCAGAGGTGCTGAAAGGCTTATTTCACTAATGTTTGCAAAGCATTTTGAGATCCTCAGATGGAAAGTGTTATAAAAAAATCCAAAGTATTATTAAGTTCCCTGGGCTTATTATTATTCCACTGGGTTGGGTATTGTCTTGCACAATCTAGCCTCTTCCTTTGTTTGTTGTTTTGAATACAATACCTTCATTGCTACTTTACTGTTACATAAATGTTACAGAAGAATTAATCTTTCAGTACTGAAAATTATTATGAGTTGGTTTAGTTTGGTGAATAGAATTTACTTGGCAAGTTACATTGTACCTTGATTGCAATCAGTTGGAAGATGGTAGCATTTGATAAAAACCATTCCATTGATACCGAACTTTCACTATTTTGCAATGTAATAATAATAAGACTTATCGCTACTGAATATCTTATGTCCAAATCAGCTAAACCAGTTCTTGTGACATCCTTAGAGTATTTAACATATGATGAGATTATTGGGAAATATACATATATTCTGTATATATAAATATGAATTGCTAAAAGCCCCAACCAAAGTAGAATAAAAGTTCTTCCTTTTAAACTCTAATTGGAAGTTAACCTTTAGCTCACAAAATCCCAGCAAAGGAAATGGCCTTTCTAATCTTATTTGGTTTCTCTGGTTTTACAGCATCATGTTCTGAATGTTGAGGGTTTTTTTTTCTTAATTGACATTAAGAATACAAAAATGGCATACAAGATGAGCAATAATTTAGGAGTACAGGAATTGCCATAACTGCAGGTCAATAGACCATCTAGTCTAATATCCTATCTGACAGTGACCACGAACAGATACTTCAGAGAGATTTTCTCTCTAATTTTTGCATAGATTAGAAGACCAGAAGGAACCACTGGAATCATCTAGTGTGATTTGCAACTGTGTGAATATCTAATATAACAGTGTAAATTATCTTCATTACCTAGAAAAAATGTTTTATTCTATTTATGTGTTGTGCTAAAAAAGTACAAACTCTTAAAGCAGTAAATTTATGGCCTACCAATTTAATTGGTCTTGCATTATGATATAGGTAAACAGGAGCACCTATTTACCTTATCTCTACCATACATTATTGTGTACATTTCTGTACTGTCTCACTCCAGTCTGGTGACTTGCTACCCTTCAATTTATCAGCTGGTTCCAACATTTTTGTTGGCAATTCAGTCTGTAGAGCTTTCCCTGAGGATCCTTTGCAGTGGAGGTGAGTGTAAAGAGACCATCTAGTTTTTTCTGCAACATTCTTCTCTTTCTTAATTAATTTATCATATTTATTATGGTAGTTCCAATAAATCAAACAAGAGTGGGGCCCCATTATGCAGGCAGTGTACAGGCACACATACCTGCCCCAAGGAACATATCCTCTAAATAGAAAAAGACACAGTGTGGAAGAAGGGGCATAACATGCAAGTAGAGTGAACAATATGAGGGCAGCAAATGTCATGTTAGCTGCACAATGTTTATTCACTTATTGGGTGGATTTAGTTAGGAAAGGATCAGCCAAATAAAAAGAAGGGAAGAGAGATTCATATATTTGTACATTTATCCATACATTCAAAGGTTGGAAAGGACCAATATAATAATCTAGTCTATGGGTGGGCAAAATACAGCTTGCAGGCTGGATGTAGCCTGCCAAATGAATTCCTCTGGCCCTGGGATGCTCAGGAAGTCTGCCTGCCACTAACCCGGCCATGGCACTCTGGCAAGCATACAGCTGCCGCTAGCAAGAGTATCTTTAAACTCCTCTGGATGGGAGGGAGAAGCAGGTCTCCTTGCACTGCCCCTGCCCCAGCACCATCCTCACAGGTCCCATTGGCTGGTTTCCAGCCAATGAGAGCTGTGAGGATGGTGCTGGGGGTGGGGACAGTGCAAAGATACCTGCTGCTCCCCTCCCCTCCAGGGGCACACAGAGACATACTTTCTAGCAATGCAGCTGTTTAAGCAGCCTGCCTTCCGGAATGCCCTGATGTGCTGCTAGCTGGGAACCACCTATTATAAGCCCATCCCAGGCCAGGACCAGAACCTGAATCTGGCACCCGTCCACACTCCAGCACCTTGCTCTACATCAGAACCCCTGTTTGGACCCAAACTCCTTTCCAGATACTGCACCCTCTCCTAGAGTCCTGCCCCAAGTCAGAATCCCATCGTAGTCCCAAATTCCCTCCAAGACCCAACTCCCCTCCAATAATATAATAAAGAAGTGCAGCTTCTGACCAAAATTCTTTGAGTGGCCCCCTTAAAAAATTATTGCCTATCTCTTTCGGTTATACGGGCCATAGAATCTCCCAAAATGTTTCTAGAGCATATCTTTTAGGGGAAAAAAAATCCACTCTTGATATACAAGTTTCTAGTGATGCACAGTTCACCATGACACTGGTAAACTATTCCAATGATTAATTATCTTCACTGTTAAAATTTACACCTTATTTCCATTGTGAGTTTTCTAGCTTCAACTTCCAGCCATTGGATCTCGTTATACTGCATCAAATATCTGTTGCCCATGTCAATATTAATAGACTGTAATGAAGTCACCCCTGAATCTTCTCTTTGTTAAGCTGAATAGAATGAGCAGCAGCCTTCCTGAACTGCAAACATCAAAACTGGACACAGAGGTAAAATAACCCCTCTACTCCCACGTGAAATTCCTTCTGTTTATGCATCCCAGGATTGCATTAACTCTTTTGGCCACAGTGTTGCACTGGGAGCTCATGTTCAGCTGGTTAACTATGAAGACTCTCAAAGGTTGTCTAAGGTTGCTGCTTCCTCCATTGTGTTCCTCCTGTATACTTTCTTCCTAGATGTACGTATTTATATTTAGCCATATTAAAATGCATATTGTTTACTTGGTAAATTGGGCACAAGAAACCAGGTCATTCAGAATCAGTGACCAATCCTCTTCATTATTTCTGACTCCCCAGTTTTTATGCTACCTGCACATTTAATCAGTGACGATGTTATGTTTTTTCCCAGGTCAATGATAGTAATATTAAATCGATACTTTAGAAAACTCCCTTTTGTCCTTAACTTTGCAAAAAAATACCTGGCACAGTGTTCACTTTAGTACCATTGACATCTGTGGAACTGCAGTAATTCCTCATTTAACACGGTAGATATGTTTCAGAAAATGATTGCGTTAAGTGAAAACGTGTTATGCGGGGTCAATTTTCCCATTGAAAATAATGGAAAAAGTGGGGGTTGCATTTCAAGCGATGGGGAAACCCAGCCACCGGCCTGCAAGCTGGGTCGGAGGAGAGGGAGCAAGGTGTCCGGCGAGAGGGGGTCTCCGGGGAACAGCACGAGAGCACCAAACCCTCCGCCGCTTTGAAGGGAGGTGGGAGAAGCCCCGCACAGCCGCCAGTGACAGGCCGGCTGGAAAAACCCGGCCGCCAGCCTGGAAGTGGGGGCGGAGGAGAGGGAGCAAGGCATCTGGTGAGAGGGGGTCACTAGGGAATGGCGCAGCAAACCCTCCACCGCTTTGCAGGGAGGCGGGGGAAGCCCCGCACAGCCGCTGGTGACTGGCCAGCTGGGGAAACTGTGTTATTTCGGGGACGGTCGTGTTGTTCAAAAAACATTCCCCCCCAAAAATTGTGCAATCGCGAAAACTTATTAAGCGAGCACGCATTAAGCGAGTAATTACTGTACTCATAGTAGTAAATACAATGCCTTGTAGTAAATGTGCATTGTGAAAGACCAGTTTTCAGAGGTAGCTGTGTTAGTCTGTTGCAGTAAAAACAACAAGGAAGCCGGTGGCACCTTAAAGACTAGCAGTTTTATTATGGCAGAAGCATTTGTGAGCTACAGCTCACTTTGTCTACATTACAAGAGTTTTGGCAACATACCGATGTCACTCAGAGGTGTGTAAAGAAAACAGCAACCCAGTTTAGCCATTTGAAGGCACAGCAAAGGCTATTGGCATAGCTAATGTCATGCTGGGAGTTTTGGGTCATAATGATATCCTATGTTGCCAACTTATAGTGGGCCGATTGACACTGCTGTAAATGACCCCCCACCCCTCCAATCAAGCTTCTGAATGTGAGTTTCCTGGGTGTCTGCATGTTTCACTTCACTCCAGGGACTGGCGCCACATGAAGGTAGCTGAGGATCTGGCCCTTCACCTTAATGTTCATCCAGATAGCTTGTGCATTCGAGTTATTTATTTCATGGCCAGAGGATGCAGTATGATTGGCTGGTGATTATTCCCAGCTAGGCTATTCTGAAAAACAGTTGTAGCTTATAAAATATTAAGATAATCATTTTATAATTACACACAGAGAACACTCCAGGGTACATGGAGTCAATGTCCTTCTGCATTGGACATACTGCTCTGGTCTCCTAAGACACTGGAGGCATGAGTACTGAAGGTGACACAATAACCGCACACCCTGTTACGTGTTACTGATTACATCAATAATGATATTTTGCTGGCAACATTTTCTTCCTGTGGATAATTGCAAAAAGTCATTATGGTAACACAAAACTTGTGATTTTTTTTCAACATAGAATTAATTTCTTTTTATATGCAAGAAGAAAGGGAAAAGGAAACAGCTGACCTGGGTCTAAAGGTGGCAGTTCCAGAGAATTGTTTCTGATACTTGACCACATTGGAACTTGCCCCAACCCATAATGCACTTAAATGGAAGACAGAGAATGTCACCTATGCTCCAGATGGCAGATAAAGTGATAGTGGCTCATTACTCATCTCTTGCCCCCTCGTATCCCTATGACTGCCCTATAATTTCTGGGAGTCTGACAGCAGGACATCAGACTAGGCTTCCTAGTTCCAAGTAAGCATTAGGCTGCCCAGTGGAAGGTTGAAGAATGGCTGCTCCAGCAGACCCAGGTTCAAGATCTAAAAGTCACAGTAGTCACAAACTTCTTGTGTGACCTTGGGTAAATCACTTAGTCTCACTGTGCCTCAAGAGTCCGTCTGTAATATGAAGGCTTCTTTATGTTACAGGAATATTATGAACAAAGTTCATAAATATCTGTGAGGTGCTCAGACAGAATGGCGATGAACATCAGAAGACAGACAATAAATACATGAATTCTTGCGAGATAGTCTACAGTGTCTGGTATCACTGTTTTCACAAATATTAAGGCAAAGAACTCTATTCCGTCTAACTTATGCCTGCACCTCTCAAGTCACTGCTCATTCACACCAGTGAAAGTGAGAGCAAAATTGGGATTGAAGCTTTTAAACATTACTTATCATCAATGGGCATTTGCATTTAAGAGGACACAATTCAAGATAATGGCTAATGCTTGACAGCAGACTCAACCACAGTGTAATATTCAATAAGGCATGGATTTTTCATCAACTCTTTCAAATAAAGAAGCATGGAAAAAAAATCAAAGATTGTTGTCAGATGAGTTTTATTGTAACATACTTAGAAAAATGTCAAATGAATGCTTATTTTTATTTGACCATTTTGCAGTGATTCCCTCCTTCCTCTAGTACTGTTTAAAAAAGGTGAGAAGAACAGTTGGTTTTTTGCTCAATTTTTTAGAAACTCATTATATAGGTAGCACCCAGCATCAATTTGAAAAGAACAAATCATGTCAAACCAATGTGGTAGCTTTCTTTGACAGGATATCAAGCCTAGTGGATAAGAGAGAAATCGTGGATGTGGTATACCTAGACTTTAGTAAGGCATTTGACAGGGTCTTGCATGACCTTCTTATCAATAAACTAGGGAAATGAAACCTGGATGAAGCTACTATAAGGTGGGTGCATAACTGGCTGAATAACCATTCTCAGAGAGTAGTTATTAATGGTTCACAATCATGCTGGAAGGGCATAATAAGTGGGGTTCTGCAGGAGTCTGTTTTGGGACCAGTTCTGTTCAATATCTTCATCAATGATTTAGATGATGGCACAGAGAGTATGACTATTAAGTTTGCAGATGATACTAAACTGGGAGGAGTTGCAAATTTTTTGGAGGATAGGGTCAAAATTCAAAATGCTCTGCACAAACTGGAGAAATGGTTTGAGGTAAATAGGATGAAGTTTAATAAGGACAAATGCAAAGTATTCCACTTAGGAAGGAACACTCCATTTCACACATACAAAATGGGAAGTGACTGTCTAGGAAGGAGTATTGCAGAAAGGAATCTAGGGGTCATAGTGGACCATAAGCTAAATATGAGTCAACAGTGTGACTCTGTTGCAAAAAGAGCAAACATGATTTTGGGATGCATTAACAGGAGTCTTGTGAGCAAGACATGAGAAGCCATTCTTCCGCTCTACTCTGCACTGATTAGGCCTCCATTGGAGTATTGTGTCCATTTCTAGGCACCATATTTGAAGAAAGATGTGGAGAAACTGGAGAAGGTCCAGAGAAGAGCAACAAATATGATTAAAGGTCTAGAAAATATGACCCATGAGGGAAGACTGAAACAATTAGGCTTATTTAGTTTAGAAAAGAGAAGACTGAGAGGGGACACGAAAGCAGTTTTCAAGTATCTAAAAGGGTGTTACAAGGAGGAGGGAGAAAAATCGGTCTCCTTGGCCTCTGAGGCTAGAACAAGAAGCAATAGGCTTAAATTGCAGCAAGGGAGGTTTAGGTTGGACATTAGAAAAAATTTTCTGCCTGTCAGGGTGGTTAAACACTGAAAAACATTGCCTAGAGAGGTTGTGGAATCTCCATCACTGGAGATATTTAAGAGCAGGTTAGACAGACGCTTGCCAGGGATGATTTAGACAGTGCTTGTTCCTGCCATGAGGGCAGGGGACTGGAATTGATGACCTCTTGAGGTCCCTTCCAGTCCTATGGTTCTATGATCCTATATGTAAAATAATTTGTATAAATGACTGTTTACTAGAATTTGTAAAATAAATGCTGGTTCATGTCACCTTTACCAGTCAGTGTTATGTGACAGTGCAATGATCATAAACACATAGTTATGGATGAGTTAAGGATGTTATGGGAGACACGACATTTAGCTAACAGTATTGGGTATAATTCAAAGACATTAAAGGCTCAAAAGTCTCATTGTGAGGAGAATGGAGGCATCAGGAGGTAAATCAGACACTAATCGAGAGCTCAAGGGCAGCTAGGCAGTGATGCTCTCTGTCCTGAGGAAGGGAGTCAGCCAAGAGGTCTGAGCCCAGGAAACGTGCACTAGGGTTCCAGTGCTAGAAACAGTGAATAGACTGCACAGACCCATTTGGTTTCGAAGCTCATGGGAACCAGAGACTGGCCCTGCTCACGACAGGCTGGTGATCATAAAGAGAGGTAGTGGGCCAGGTTCTTCCAATCCCAATTGCTCCATCTGGCCAAACACTGTGCAGTGGAAGATGCATGGGGGAAAGTGATTGTGTAAAACTTCGGAGACACTTCCGAAATTGAAGCAACCACAGACTGACCGGGCCACTGGAGTAAATTAGATCAACTTCTAGGAGCCATTACACTGGAAAATTGAGCACAGCACCATGTCTCTCCTCCAGCCTGACCTCTATATTTCATGCATAGGGAGTCTGATAAGTGGTATTGAATACATTGAAATCAGTTAATCAATCAGTGACAGACAGAAGTTAATTACTCAGCAATCTAACTGAATAAATATGTTTAATTTAAATTTACTTTTCTTTTTTGTTTCATTGCTGAACACTTTTAATTAAAAGGGACATGGTCACCTCTAACTTCACACATTTGAAATAATGTCTCATTGAGAACCTCTGTGCTTGGGTCACCTATGATGCACACACAAGTACTGCTTAATTGGTGGGTTTGGCAGTTCAAATCCCTGGCTCCTCTGAATTTCCGGCCAGAAGTCATCACTCGCTGGCTGCCCCACTTGAGCCCCAGCAGCTCTTTCATTACAAATTAAGTTCTGTGCACTAGTTTACACTGAGTTAGCTCCACTGACTTTAGTGGGGATACTTCTCATTTACACCAGTGTCAGAGGTGTAAATCTGTGCACACCTGTCCTATGTGCAGTTCTGTCAACCCCCAGAGATCCTAAGCCACTAGACAAACCTCAAACTATGATATTGTCTTATTCCAGTGAGAACCAGGAGTGATCTTAATGAAGTCAGTGGAGAATTGCTGGAGTTCTGCTGCTGTCTATGGGAGGAGAACCAAGACTTCTGAGATTTGAAAAGGAAGAAGCACTGTAGGTTTGAAGTGAGACTACTGATTCTTGAGTTCCTATTGGAAATACTCCAAACCCCAGGATGCAAATAAATGGACATATTTCAGGATCAAAATTCACCCTGAAATCAATGCAAGATACACAGACAAACAAATGAAGTTCTCCCTTTTCTGCCTCCAGGGGAAAATGGTGCATGCACATTCCTACCCCCTACCATATTCTTGACTAGCTTACATATTATTCTCCACTTTGAAAGTTTGGTCACCTTAGTAATGGTGCATTTCCAGGAGGAGATCATAGAAATGAGGCCTGTTGATGTGGAAGGGGCTGTAGGGGAACAGAGCTGTGGGGCCTCCTGTCAGTTCAGGTTAAATGTCCAACAGGACTTTGATAATTTTTAGGCTCTTTCCAGAGAGATTTTTATCATCCTACCATGTTCAGGATGGTTTATTGCACAAGTTTTGCAATCTGTAGTCTGACTGTGATAACACCGAGGCTCTAATGTTTATTTTCATCCTCTTATAGTATCAGAAATAGTGTTAGAATTATTGAAAGGGGATAACAGGATTCATGAGTGAAGTGGAAAATTATGGCTCACTCCTGTATAAGTATGTAAGCAGGCAGAAATGCATCAGGGAGTCACTACGTTAATAGAAACTTGCAGTAAAATGGCACAATTGCCAACACTGGTGAGAGAGCCAAAGTGGTCAGAAAAAATGATATTATATATTGAAGAATAAAGTATTACATAAGCTTGCTTTCAGACATCATATTTAAACTATGCACTATCATTTTCAATGGATACATTCCATTAAAAGCAAAGTTAAATACTGAATGAAAAAGCTAAGCAGATGTGCAAAATCTGTAATGAAGAACATATGCATCCAGTCTAGATTTTCCAGTTTAGAAAGAATGGTCAAAAACCTAACATAAGTCTATTCATTGTTTGGCATGCAGAACAGTCAGTGATAAAAGGCCTTACTCTTTTACACTGACTCTCTTTGTTTTCATGCTGGTTCCAAGAAAGCAACTGTAACAGACTCATCTGACTTTTGTGATATTTGAATAAATTATAGAGAGGAAGGAGGTAGCACCCACCTGTAACAGCAAAGTGAGAATTTATTGACTTTCTCAGCAGAGTTGACCCAGATCCTGGTCCCATTCAGCAGGACTATGATTTCCATAGCACTCACAGGGCATCATTCTGGTTCAGGAGACTGAAAACTCTTTTCTTCAATCATAGAACTTTTATTCATGGAGGTAGGTTTTAGTGCCTTCATTGTTACTTTCAAAGGTGAGGCAGTGACCTAAATACATACTCAAAAAACAAAGCTCATTACTACAGCTTATTACTCTTATACGGAGATAGGGCTTAGTATCTATCATTTTAGGCTCTCATCCTTCTTCCAGGGTCCTAGGACTTGAGTCCTGAGTGTTTGCTAACCAAAGTCAGACTGATTTGTGTGTGGCCTTGGGCTTGATCTTAAACCTGATTCAGAACCTGGATGTAGTGTGCAGTGTAGACATACCCTGCGTGTCCTATCTTGCACCGTTGTGATTGTACTCAAGTCCCACTGAAGTCAATGTGTGTGGAGGGTACCCCTGTGTTCACACCTTGCACAAAATATGTTATGGGAGATATAATTTGAAAGCTAATATCTAACTTATTAGTAATATTCTTGCTCTATGTATGGGGAGTATATTCAGATTTATGGATATGCTACAATTGAACTAAAGTGTGTTTAAATTTGGAATTTCAGGGGAGCTGGTAAACAGGTCTAACTTAGATAAAGGAAGCCGTATTTGACTCTGACCCTCCCAGTTGTCAGAAAAAAGACAATGAAGGTTCCTTTTTACATGCTAAGTAAACAAAGCTATTAAGCTAACAAGGGGAGAAGAAAGAGCATGGAACTTCCTTCACAATCAGACTCCATATCTTCTTCCTTACAGCTTGAGTAAACTTTAATTGTCGGCAACAAAACATGCCAGTGTAGACATGGCCTCAGTGTCTGATCTTGATCCTTGCTGCAGTGGCTCCCAACCTGAGATTCTCACAAAGCACTGTGAGGCACCCAGTATTACAGGACAAGTGGTGACATGACTCCTTACTGATCCGGATTGCTCTTCTAGGCTCCATAGCATGTACTGTATCTGAAATCCACTGATGTTAATCACCAGTGCTATGAATATAAACCCCTTTCATAAAAAGGATCTCTTGCTAGGTTTCTGTGTGACATCCATCAGAGGGGTTGCAATATGAGATTCTGCACTATTTTCCTGTCAATCATGTCACTGTGTTGCATAATAGGAGTAAATAAAGAAAATACTTAACATTCTTAAGCCTCACTTACCAAACAGCACATGTATCATTATCTCCTCAAACACTGTTTTGGCACCCACTTTGACTGTCTATTTATTGCCTGAAGTTAGGAAAAAACTGGCAGCCTCTCAGAACTCCATCATTTAATCTCTCTCAGAAAGGTTCCCCCCTACCATCTGATAGGGCTCTTCAAAGATTGATCATCACTAAAGAAGCCAAGGGAAGGGCATTTGATAAAGTTTTATTGTTAAAGAGTTTTAAAGCATGCCTCAAAAAAACTTCAAAGATTAGCCTATTTTGTTTGATAAAAAGCCATGCTTAGATATACCTCATGAAGCATTAGCATAGCAAATGTGTGACAGAACCATATCAAGGTCTTTATTGAATCTGTTGAAAAATGGTTATGCAATGTAGGAAGTGAGTCATGGGAAAGGCGGAGGGAATCATAAAATACAATAAATTAGACATGGAAAGTCCTAATAGCTCCCTTAGTCCCCAACAGGATTTTCGCCTTGATTGTTCTTTGGTCATTTAAGTTTTCTCTGTCTTATAAAATGGCAACTTTGTCACTCTTCTTGGAAGAATATTAATTACACAGTCTGATAAATTTCATTGTTCATAAGGTTTTTCTGATAATTAGGGTAATTTTCCCTTTTTTGTAATCCTACTCCATTACTCCTGGCAATAGCACCTTAAATAATTCTTCTCTAGACTGGACATATAGAACCTTTTAAAAGAGTAGAAAGGGCCCATATCAAACCACCCAAACCATACACAGAATTCACAGCTGGGTGGGGATTCAAGTTTGAAGTCTGAATATAGTATTACAATGGGCCAAGAATTATGAAAGGTAAGAATTTAAATGTACAGCCACATTCACAGCCTACATAAGTTTTCCAACATTTGATATGGAGTTTTGTTTTGCTTTTTTATGGAGATCTGGAGGCCGAGTTTTCTCTAAAACTGGAATAAGTCCATCAGTTATTCCTAATTTAGATCACTGTAAGGCTACAACTACACTGCCGGCTTTTTTCAGCAGGAGATATGCAAATCGCACTCTCATTTGCATATCTTCTGCCAATCCTTTTTACGAAAGAGGTTCTGTCACTAAAAAGCCCTGTGTAGATGGGGCCATTTATCAGAAAGAAAAACCCTTTTGCGCAAGATCCTGTAAACCTCATTTTTTGAGGAATAAGGGATCTTGTGCAAATGGGTTTTTTTCTGACAAATGGCCCCGTCTCCACCGGGCTTTTTAGCAGTAAAACCTCTTCCACAAAAAGGATCGGCAGAAGATACGCAAATGAGAGCATGATTTGCATATCTTCTGCCGAAAAAAACCAGCTGTGTAGACATAGCCTTAGTGAGAGGAGAATCCTAATACATGCCTATGATGTTCAGGTTTTGGATGGGTTTGTGCCCGTCTCTAGTTTGTAGATGATTGGGATGGTACCCATTACAAAATCTGGATTTGGCTCACCACAAACTCACATAGCCCCTAGGCAGATCTTGTCCAGTTATCTCCCTACAATCAGGAACTAGGCTGCCATTCACCCACTTACTATCAGCTGGAGTAGAAGCAGCAGACAATGGTCCTTCCAAAATATATATCGACTTTTCTTAAGTCAGGTAGGGACCAGGTCCTCACCTACTATAAAACATGAGAAGAGTAAGGGGCCAATATGGCTCCACCAGGTACTCCTGAATGCCCTGAAAGTCTACAAAGAATCCTACAAAAAGTGGAAATATGGACAAATTACTAAGGAGAAGTACAAAAGAATAGCACAAACATATAGGGACAAAATCAGAAAGGCTAAGGCACAAAACAAGTTAAACCTAGCAAGGGAAATAAGTGATAATAAAAAGTTATATAACTAAATTAGGAACAGGAAATATGAAGAAAAGTGTCAGCCCACTACTTAAAGGGGAAGGCGAGAGAAGTAAAAAGGATAACAAAAAGGATGAGGTGTTCAATGCCTACTTTGCTTCAGTCCTCATCTCAGTGGTGACTGGATATACTTAATATTAACAACAAATGGGAAGGAACACAAACCAAATAGAGAAAGAATAAGTTAAAGAATATTTAAATACGTTTTTTGGATTCAAGTTGACCAGGCCTGATTAAACTCATTCTATGATACTTAGAACATAAGAACATAAGAATGGCCGTACTGGGTCAGACCAAAGGTCCATCTAGCCCAGTATCCTGTCTGCCGACAGTGGCCAGCACCAGGTGCCCCAGAGAGGGTGGACCGAAGACAATGATCAAGCGATTTGTCTCCTGCCATCCCACTCCAGCCTCTGACAAACAGAGGCCAAGGACACCATTTTATCCCCTGGCTAATAGCCTTTTATGGACCTCACCTCCATGAAATTATCTAGCTTCTCTTTAAACTCTATTATAGTCCTAGCCTTCACAGCCTCCTCTGGCAAGGAGTTCCACAGGCTGACTACACACTGTGTGAAGAAGAACTTTCTTTTATTAGTTTTAAACCTGCTACCCATTAATTTCATTTGGTGTCCTCTAGTTCTTCTATTTAGGGAACTAATAAATAACTTTTCTTTATCTGCCCTCTCCACACCACTCATGATTTTATAGACCTCTATCATATCCCCCCTCAGTGTCCTCTTTTCTAAACTGAAAAGTCCCAGTCGCTTTAACCTCTCCTCATATGGGACCCGTTCCAAACCCCTAATCATTTTAGTTGCCCTTTTCTGAACCCTTTCCAAGGCCAAAATATCTTTTTTGAGGTGAGGAGACCACATCTGTACACAGTATTCAAGATGTGGGCGTACCATAGTTTTATACAGAGGCAGTAAGATATTCTGGGTCTTATTTTCTATCCCTTTCTTAATAATTCCTAGCATCCTATTTGCCTTTTTGACTGCTGCTGCACACTGCGTGGAAGTTTTCAGAGAACTGTCCACGATAACTCCAAGATCGCTTTCCTGATTTGTCGTAGCCAAATTAGCCCCCATCATACTGTATGTATAGTTGGGGTTATTTTTCCCGATGTGCATTACTTTACACTTATCCA
This sequence comes from Pelochelys cantorii, assembly GCA_032595735.1. Lineage (NCBI taxonomy): Eukaryota > Metazoa > Chordata > Testudines > Trionychidae > Pelochelys > Pelochelys cantorii. The sequence goes on from CM064327.1 coordinate 236,597,203, forward strand.
CATTAAATTTCATTTGCCATTTTGTTGCCCAGTCACTCAGTTTGGCGAGATCTTCTTGGAGTCCCTCACAGTCTGCTTCTGTCTTGACTATCCTAAACAGTTTGGTATCATCTGCAAACTTTACCACCTCACTGCTTACCCCTTTCTCCAGATCATTTATGAATAAGTTGAACAGGATTGGTCCTAGGACTGACCCTTGGGGGACACCACTAGTTACCCCTCTCCATTCTGAAAATTTACCATTTATTCCTACCCTTTGTTTCCTGTCTTTTAACCAGTTCTCAATCCAAGAAAGGACCTTCCCTCTTATCCCATGGCCATGTAATTTACACAAGAGCCTTTGGTGAGGGACCTTGTCAAAGGCTTTCTGAAAATCTAAGTATACTATAACTACTGGATCCCCCTTGTCCGCATGTTTGTTAACCCCTTCAAAGAACTCTAATAGATTAGTAAGACAGGATTTCCCTTTACAGAAACCATGTTGACTTTTGTCCAACAAATTATGTTCTTCTACATGCTTCACAATTTTATTCTTTACTATTGTTTCGACTAATTTGCCCGGTACTGAAGTTAGACTTACCGGTCTATAATTGCCCGGATCGTCTCTAGAGCCCTTTTTAAATATTGGTGTCACGTTGGCTACCTTCCAGTCATTAGGTACAGAAGCCGATTTAAGGGCTAGGTTATAAACTACAGATAATAGTTCAGCAATTTCCCATTTGAGTTCTTTTAGAACCCTTGGATGAATGCCATCCGGTTCCGGAGATTTGTTAACATTAAGTTTTTCTATTTGTTCCAAAACCTCCTCTAATGACACTTCAATCCAGGACAGTTCCTCAGATTCATCACCCACAAAGGACAGTACAGATTTGGGAATCTCCCCAACGTCCTCAGCCGTGAAGACTGAAGCAAAGAAATCATTTAGTTTCTCCGCAATGGCTTTATCGTCCTTGATTGCGCCTTTTATAGTTCGATCGTCTAGGGGACCCACAGGTTTTTTAGCAGACTTCCTGCTTCTAATGTATACTTAAACCAGCTGAAGCAATCTTGGAAGTATTACCAATTATCTCTGAGAATGGATGGAGGTCCCAGAGAAATGGAGAAGGGCAAACATAACACCAGTCTTTAGAATGGAGAACAAAGAGGATCCAGGGAATTAGAGACCACTCTAACTTCAATACCTGGAAAGATACAGAAGTAAATTATTAAACAATCAGTCTATAAGCATGTAGAGCATAGAGGATAATGAAGCAGAGTTGTAAGTAATAACAACATGGATTCATCAAGAATAAATCATACCAAACCAATCTAATTTCCTTCTTTGATAGGGTCATTAACCTACGTCATTGAGGATTGGAAGGGGGAATTTGCAGATGAGATGTCTTGATTTTAGTAGGACTCTTGATGTACTCCAACATGCCATTCTCATAGGCAAACTAAGAGAATGTGGTCTGGATTACTATAGAGTGGCATAAACTAGTTGCAGGATGATACTCAGAGTAGTTATCAATAGTTCACTGTCAAACTTGGCAGTAGTATCTTGTGGGATTACACAAGTGTTTGTCCTAGGTACAGTACTAGCCAAGGTTTTAGTTAATGGCTTGGATAATGGAGTGGACAATATGCTTGTTTGAGGATGATACACAAGCATTTTAGAGGATAAGACTAAAATACAAAATAACTGACAAATTGAAAAATGGGTCTGAAATTAACAAGATGAAATTCAATAAAGAAAAGGACAAAGTCATCATTCATTCATTAATGGCAATCCCTCAATTCAAGTATAATCTCTACCATGGATTTACATAGGGGTCCTGAAGTGATTCAGATGTCCTATCCTGAAATCACAATTCCGCATGCAGTAGGTACAGATATTTTGTGGCGGGTTCAGTTGCCTGCTGGAGAAAGTTCTTTCTTTTTCCTTCCTTCTCTATCTCCTTTCAGCTTCAAGGGCAAGGCATGTCTCCTCAAAGCAGACTATTAAGAAGCAGGGCATAGACATGAAACTGGTTGTGAATTCTGTACTTAGATTTTACCAACCAAATATCAAATGTAAACTTCCCAGGTATTCTAACTTTACATGGAGTCACAAACAGCTCTTTTGGGTATTCCAGTCTATCTTGCACCTAGGCAAGCTTGTCTTTATAATAAATGCTCCCTTACACCAAAACAAAATAAAAACAATGTTTAGGTCCCAAAGGACTGGTTACTTACCACAGGTCAATTGCACTCTAGAGTTTCCACCAAAGACAATACTTGTAGCCAATCCTTTAATAAACTAATTAAAGATTTATTAACTAAGAAAAGTAAATTTATTATTTGCCAGGTTATAGCAGATAAACATAAACACAAAATTGGCCAGTCTTAAGTTTTTAAAAGGTGGTGCAAGCTTCTATAATAAACAAGCTTTATATGTCCTTGAAGGTTAAGCATTGAGGATCCTTTGCTTATGCTGGGAAATTATTGCCCTCGGAGTCCAAACAACATAAAGATTGTTTCTTCTTCTTAGGGATTTTTATACCCTCTTTTCCAGAGTTCAAGTTGATGGGATGAGTTCATGTGCATGCCTCCCCCTTTGTGGAAGCAGGGAGGAAGGCAATTAACAATCTTTGTTCTTTGAATGTTTCACAATGGCTCATTTGATTTCAATGGACCTGTTTGATGGGCAAGACCTAATGCACCATGCAGGAAGACAGCATTTTTAATTAATTAATGCTCCTTTCCTGTTTGAGGATTACAATGAAATACTTAATATAAACTTAACATGGGATGCAGATGTTGTAAGTGAGTAATACATTCAGCATCCTACAAACATTTCATAAAATCTAAACACATTCTTAGAAATTTTTTCAGCAATGCTAAGACAGAGATGAGCAAGACTGGTTTCCAACTGTGCATTTGCCAGTATTCAGTTGAGGCCTAGAGGTCTTGGCATGAGCTGGCATACAACAAGCCACAGAATACTAACCTCTTTTACAACTGCATCATACTGTTAGCTTGTATGCAGTTTGATATCCACTATTATCCCTAGATCCTATTTAGCAGCTTTTTTTGCTCCTCACTAAAGAGGACATCCCCAATGGAGCTGAGATTGGATGGGTGTGCCATCTCTTCTCAAAGTCTAAAGTCATCAGGGCATCCATTATTGATGTTCTGTGTGCTGATGACCATACCAGCTTCATTCACCTTTAATGCATACTAGATTTCCTCACACAAGTTTACCAAAGCCTAGGACTCTTATTCAATATTGAGGAGATTAAAATTTTCTATCAACCTGCTTCAGGCCTTGCACATGACCCACCACAAATCACTATTGAGGGTCAGACTTCAGAGAAAATTGAGCACTTTCGCTACCTTGACTGAATTAGTCCATTGTCATGGTGTACATATGAATAGTAGGCAACAGCAAGTCTGTTCGCTGACAGCTGTTACTGTACTTTTTGCTTGGCAATAAACCTGGTCGGGTACTTTCAGTCCTTATCTAATTTGTGATCTCTAAGGGCTCTTTCAAAGTATGTCATGTTAACTAATTGAACATGGTTAATACAGTAAACAGAGAAGCACACATACACACGCAGACAAAAGTTTATCATCATGAATGGAGCAAAATACCTGTCAAAAACCCATCAGAAAAACCTGATTGACAACACTGATATTAGTACTCACACCCTTGAGCCACTCTAGACTACTTGACATAAGACATGGAAGGAGACTGTCCCATTGGGTTCAGCATTGGTGAGGCCTCAGCTGGAATTCTGTGTCCAGTTCTGGGTATCAAACCAGAGAGAGACTAGAGAACAGTGCCAAAAATGATTGAAGGTTCAGATTATCTGATCTATGTAAAAAAGTTTAAAAAATGGGCATGTTTAGTCTTGCAACAAAAATTGAGGGGGGGGGGGGACATGATCAAATATTTGAAGACCACTGAGGGCTCTTATTGATAGGATAGTAACCAATTCTTTTCCTACAGTCAGTGGACATGGAGAACAAGGAATGGGATTAATCTGCAGCAAGGGAGATTTTATAGTTAGAAAGTTTTTCCAAAAAAGGATAGCTAAATGCTAGGATAGGCTTCCAATACAAGAGGGTTTTAAAGAACAGCTTAGACAAACACCTTTCACAGGTGGTTTATATGTACTTGGACCTGCCATAGTAGTAGAGGTTGAACAAGATGACCTCTTAAGGTCCCTTCCAGTCCTACATTTCTATGATTCTATAATTTCTCCGAAATCAATTGAGCTGTGCCATATTATGCGATTTGAGCACATTGTCCTAGAAAAGAATAACTCCTCTCCTCTCCTTCATCTGCTTAATCGGTTTCAGTGGATTAATCATGATAACTACCTTCCTCAGAATTCTTGGCTATTACCCCACAATATAATAAAATTCATAAACCACGTTGACTGTATACTTTATTGATTTACTCCCTTAACACTCCTGTAACCATTAGCATTTAATGCCACTGTTTATCACTCTGCTTGTATCTTTAGGACATCCATTGTCTTTCACTGCTGATATTTAGAACTAGTCACACAAGACTATTTTAGGATCTATTTTCTTTCAAATAACTTTTTGATGCTTAGTTTTCCCCAATTTCAGCTATGAAATCAGAGTGAAGGGCCTCAGTTAAACTCTTTACCTACAGTTTCACACATCTAGTAGTATAGCATACAATATTCTCATATATAACAAGAGCTAATCACAAAAGATTATGCATAGATCTTATGTCCCGCAATTAGTCACTATTTCATCAAGCTGCACATATTTATCTCTTTTAATCATTCTTGATATATTGCTCCCTCCAGTTTCCTGATAAGTTTTGTTCCTCTTCTCCAAGCTTGCTTCATTTATCTGCAAGTTCCTGGTAATATTGTGCCCAGAAATGAATACAGTATTGAATGTGTGATCACATCTGAAAATCTACTTCACACTATGATACAATATACAAATCAGAACTACGTGCCTACTCTGAAGACTAAAACAGCTCACCATCCTGATTAAACAAGGTCAGGGTTTTGATGGCAGCCTGTAGTTACATGCTCTGTGCACAACAGCAGTTGGCTATGAGAGAGTCTGGCTGGGGAGGGGCAGCACTGGATTCTGGGGACAGGAGCCAGGCTTCTGGGCATACTGCGAAGTTCAGGGGGGATGGGGCTCTGGCTTGCTTGGCCGCTGTCTGCAGAAGCTTACCCGGGGCGGGGGGGACAGTCTGCTACTGCCACAACCAGGTACTCTTCCAGTCAACCACTGTTCTGAACCAAGCAGTGTCCCAGGAATGCCCCACCCTTTCTGCTCACTTCCAGGGCAGCTGCTGCGGGGGATAGGACATTCGACCCTTCGTGCTCCTCCTATGAGTCATCTTTTTGATGTCACCTCTAACTTTAACTAGCACATTTGATGTAAAGTTGGGGATCACCAACTTCTGCCGCAAAAGCAGAACCTTGATGCTTGCATGGGACTTTGAAAAGTTGACCAGGAAGAATTATCCTAACAAACTGCACACTGAGATCCCTGAACAGTGGTAGGTGCACTCTGGTGAATGGTAGTACTTAAATAGCTATTTACCAAGGTTAAGCCATTGGATGGTGTTTCAGAGATAACCACCATTTCTCCCCACTTTCTGGTCTGACTATGGAGCCAAAAGGCAGGAGAGGAGGAATGGACACATCCAGGCTCCACCGAACCCTAAGCCAATCCCACATAGCCTACAAGGGCATCCAAGTCCCTACAACACTTAGTTCTCCCCTACCTCCCAGAACACCCAGGGAATTGGTTTGCTCTGGTGACAGATACAGGGCCAGACAGCTTCCTTCCTGGCTCTTGTGCAGCTGCTCCTTCCTTCGAAGAAGGCTGGCTGCAGACATCACTGCAACAGTCAGACACTGGCCAGACTGCTATGTTTTTCTTTGCAACCATAAGGAATTGAAACATGACCCTAAAAAATAGAAAAAAAATCTTACTTTCTTATGTCAATCCAAACTCTGGGATCTGAAGCTCCTGAGATGTGCTTAATGTGCGGTTTGTGTATCTGAACCCCAGATAGGGGGTGAAAAGCTTAAGGAAACATGCTGAATTGTGTTTTGAACAACCAGAGGCATCTCACTGTAAGCGTTAGAAGGAATTTCTGTGTGTGGATGTACACATGTCCATAACAGCAGACTTTCACTCTAAAGCCGTCGTATAGATTGTGGTAGTGCAAAGAAGCCTTCTGGGAGGCATAGCTAGAGGGAGATAGTGAGAGTTAATTCAACCGTAGGTGTTCAAGGGCAGAATATGGCTCTTAAAAAGTCACAGGTGATTCTGGAAGGAGGTCAGTAAAACCACCTTATCATTTAAGCACATAAATCAGTTGATTCCCCATTCATGGCTGTGTCTCATCCAACGCAGATTTTTGTCTCAGAGAGTAAATAATTCCATGAGAACAGAGTGTTACTGGATGTGCTCCATTGTTTTTACCATGCTCTGAGGCACGTATAAGATCAAGAGCTAGCTAAACTGCTGGGTTTGTTTTGCAGCTGGAATGGTGAATACGTCTGTATGTGTCACTATCCTGGAACACATCATCTTACGATTCCCAAAGGTTATTTATATTTGAATTATAGGATGTTTCATGATTATTCAGAATGGTATTTAGAGGATGGCAACACTGAGCTAAGTAGCTCACTAGGAAACACCCTATAATTCACTTTTAAGTACCCTCCAGAAATTATAATTATACAGCACAATGGTTTTCCCAAATAAAAAAATAGATGCTTTTTGAAGAAATTATTTATATTTTTGTTTTTAATCAGTCTCTCTCTTCTCTCTGACACACACAGACACATATGGGTAGAGTAAGTAGGGACAGGTCTGGTTGATTCAGGAAAAAAAACAACCTTGTACTCTCACTTGTAGAAGAGATCTTAAACACTGCTTATTTGACATCTCTGCCATTATACTTCCAACACATATTTTCATTTCCAGCCAGGCCCTAGAATATGAAGTGTTAAAAAACAGCAAGACCCTATTCCTGACATGTTTCCATCCAGAACAGGAAGAGCTGAGAATCTTGTGGGTTCTCATGTGAGAACCCAATTGTGCAGCCATTTAAAGACAAAACTGCAGCACTATGACTCATATAGTGTGACACGACTGGACCTGGACTCTGCTCCAGCATTGTTTTCAGTTTCCATAATGGACCTGTTTAACAGCCACCTGCCATCATAGCGTATTTATGCCAGATATACAGATCCTTCACTGCTGCAAATGGACACAGCTCCATCAACTTTAATAATTCCTAGGGGACTATATACAATTAATGCAGATTAGAGAGCACTTGGGGCTGCACTAAGTGAAGGAATTAAGGAGCAATGACAAGCTCCACCCTATCAGACCACAGAGGATCTGACATAACCAACCAAGATTTTAAGCATTTGCTAAAGAAACCAACCAACCAACCAAACAAGCAAACAAACAGCTACTTCTCTGTGGGATGAGAGAAGCTAGTTAGTTCTACAGAAAAAATGTCAATTCAAATACAAGTGTTCGTTTCACAAGCTGCTGCATGAAATAAACCTCTAACCACAAATTTTATTTCTCCTACCAGGGATAAATGCGAAGGCCTGTCTATACTACAGGGTTAGGTTGAGTAAGATACCTTGCTCAACCTAGCTGTGGAAGTACTTCACTTAAATTTGGTTCCCACTTACATAAGTGCCTCTTTGCACGGATTTAGTACCACTGCCTCCCTAAGGGGCATAGAGTCATAGTCAATATAGTTAGATCACCGCAGTGTCAGTGTACACACTGTGTTTCTTATCAAACAGCAATAGACTAGTAGCAACTTAAAGACTAACAAAACATGTAGAGGGTATCATGAGCACAGCCCACTTCTTCAGATTACAGATGATGTTTTTAAAGTTTTTCCTGTTCCAGACTAACTCGACTACCATTCTGAAGCTTCTGTGTTTGTTATGTTAACTGTTACAGGCTTTCAGGAGCCATTCCACAAATGACCCACACTGACAGTAAGAACATAAGAACATAAGAATGGCCGTACTGGGTCAGACCAAAGGTCCATCTAGCCCAGTATCCTGTCTGCCGACAGTGGCCAGCACCAGGTACCCCAGAGAGGGTGGACCGAAGACAATGATCGAGCGATTTGTCTCCTGCCATCCCTCTCCAGCCTCTGACAAACAGAGGCCAAGGACACCATTTTATCCCCTGGCTAATAGCCTTTTATGGACCTAACCTCCATGAAATTATCTAGCTTCTCTTTAAACTCTATTATAGTCCTAGCCTTCACAGCCTCCTCTGGCAAGGAGTTCCACAGGCTGACTACACGCTGTGTGAAGAAGAACTTTCTTTTATTAGTTTTAAACCTGCTACCCATTAATCGACACAAGTGCTTCTGGTAAGGACAAGCACTGACAGCATAAGCAACCAAGTGTGCGCACACACATACAGATAAATGGTATGATCTAATGACTGTGGCGGCTGTATGCTAACATGTTAGGCTGACAATTTTGTAGTGTAGTCATGGCCTAAGGCAATAGTTTATGTAGGTTGATCACATGACAAAAATGTAATCCTATTCTATATATTGTGACGGAGCTGGTGTAAATTGGTATAATTTCTTGTATGTTATACCCTTTTCACTTACAGTTGGTCTGCTTGCCTATTTAGACTGCACGTTCTTTCAGCCTGGGGCAGCCTTTAGTTTGAACAAACAGTGCAGAGCGCGATATGGCCCTGACTTTGGTTTGGCTCAGTCAGCATTACCGTAATAAACATTAATAGGGCCACTCAAATGAATGAAGCAATGCTGATTTTCATCCTCTGAAGATCGAGCCTGACCGCTGAACCAGTATGACGCAATAGGAATCAGGCTCACTGGGTCCACAAGCAAAGAACTAGTGAATGATTTTATCAGAGGCCTGTGACCTGTTCCATCTGAAAGGAGAAATTGTAAAAGAGGTACAAAGTCCTGAATCTGGGGCCATGCTGACAGATTACTTTACCATCCTATTTGGGTCTGCCTCTGTTAATTAAGACTGATTGCTCTTTAGTGTGCTACAGATCCCACAGGCGAGTCTTTCCATCCTTTCACAGGGAGATGAATTAGACAAACAAGCATTTGTAGAATAGGGCTATGAGGGCCTACATATCAGTTAGGTGTGATGTACAGACCAGATTTGCATAGTTATACCCAGGGCTTAATGATCGCGGTAAAAGCCACTTGCCAGCCCCGCACCGCGCATGCATGAGACCCGCACTGCACATGAGCAGACCGCTGGTGAACGGGGCGATCGGCTGAAATCTACTCACCACGGGTGAGTAGATAAGCGTATTTGTCGAGCCCTGGTTATACCTACATCTGCTGTCAATGTCACAGACTGAAGGAATAGCACAATGGATATTAATGTTGCTAATGCATTCTTCATCTTGTATGCGCTCATGAAAAAGCTCCATAGTTCATGTGGCTTTAATAACAATGGAACAGAATAAGAGTTTATTGGTTAGAGAGATCACTCACATATGTCTGAAATAAAGTGTGTGTGGGCGTGAGGGGGGTTGAACAGTTTTAATCTTTAAAGGGTGCTCAAAAATTACAGAAAGACAATCTAGTTCTGGCACAGAGTTTTAGATTTTAGATCAAATTCCTCCTTCACTGCTTTGATCTCAGTGAAATTTGTGTTTCCCCTAATAGCTGTGTGAAATTTGTGTTTCCCCTAATAGCTGCAACTCTGCTTCTTAGAGAAATCTAAAATGTATTGTCTTCCATCCAACAGGAGTAGAGGTCCATGTCAGCAGTAGTGCTGTGGCTGTACATCTGTATAACTCTAGTGTAACACAGTGGAAATACCCACTCCAAGAAACACAAGAAAATATTGTATATGTTCCTTGTTACCATAGTATCTGGGCTTCTCACAGTCATCAAAGGATTTACAAATAACACCTGGAAGACTGGAAGTATTTGCCACACTTTTCAGACAGGAAACCAAGGCAGAGGGTATATTCAGTAAGGCCAATGGTCAAAAAGGACCTAGTCTTCACTGGGCAGGGGGGAAGGTATATTCTTTCCTCATGTTAGCTGTAAACATGGCAACTGCCGTGAGGCACATTTCTATTGAAGACAAGACAGTGTGTAGTTTTATCAGAAGTCAGCAGGACAGGATAAGTCCTAGGCTCCCCCTCAGTCATTACCTTGATCTGCTATCATGTGAAAGCTTCACCCTACCTTGTTTTCGCTACTGTTTTACCACATGCAAGTTACCACCTGAAATGTAATACAAGGCAGTAATACATATGTATTTCTAGAGAAGATGCTGCCAGAAATTCCATGGACTCCCAGGCTCTTGTGTCCCATTCTGACCGTGTAGCATTTTACTCGAAGTGTGTTCACTTAGCACTGCCATAGAATACATGAGGTGAAGGCAATGAAGGATCAGGCCCTTGATATACGACTCCTAAATTGTCAGGATGGCCATATTGATACTGTCATGGTTTGAAGCAGGGGTTTTCAAACTCTGGGCTGTGGCTTGTAAGGGCAAACTGCTAGCTGGCCGCAAGATGCTTTGTTTACCTGCACCTCTGCAGGTACAGGTGATTGCAGCTCCTGTTGGCTATGGATTGCTGTTCCAGCCAATGGGAGCTATGGGAAGTGGTGTGGACAGTGACCTTACAAGCTGTGACCCAGAGTTTGAAAACCCATAGTTTAAAGGACAGGTGCACATCCATCCCCTTTCTAGTGTAGTCCCCTTACTAAAGGTGCCTCTACTTATTCTCTGGGAAGATCTTGTGTGCTGCAATCTAGCCCGAGAGATGACAATTCCCATAAGCCCTTGAGGGAACCAGGAAGGAACTTGCTTTTTGTCTGGGGTCTGAGTCTCTCCATGTGTGTGGAGAGAGACTCTCAGCAGCCTGTGGACTCTTCCCTTTGTTTTTGGAAAAAAGGAGCCAGGCTGCTGTGGAGGAGTTTTATCTAGTCCAGGAGCTGTTAGGCTGTAGCTACAGACTTGGATTCAGAGCCTTTGGGACTGGAATCTAGTAGGATGCTTCTGATTGCCCTTTGGCTGTACCTGTGGCTAGAAGTACTACTCTGCACCCAGTACACAGAAGGAGACTAGAATCATCCAATCCAGCTGCAAAATCTTCAAATGCGCCCACGCAAGCAAGTGTATGGTACTATGAGTCCAGAGCAGTGCACACTCTGGGGTGCGATAAATGGTGTCAGTGCAAATGCCAGATAGATAAGTACCTATTATTTCTGTATACTTTATTAGTGTTATTCACTGTTATCTGTTAAACTCTGTTTCTTTAAGTTGTTACGTAAAGGTTGTTCATTCCACTGTAATCTATCAGATGTATATTATTTATGATTTGTAATTGTTGTTCCGGAGTTAGATCCAGATTATTGCTGGAATAATTTTATTCCTGGAGGCTTCCAAGGCACATCCTTAAGTGTGTACAGGGTCAGCCAGGTGGAGGCACCGCCATTGTATGTTCTTTATGAGCAAGGGACAGCAGCAAGGAGATGGATAGAGTTTCCCCAACTAAACAACATCACCACTGGGGTACTCAGGATCTCCTTTTATGTTAAAACCATCATGCGCCCAGGCACACCTGTAAGTGTGACCTGCTCCCGAGTAACCCGGAGAGGAAAAAGGGGGTTACACTAGTCTCTGAGAGTATCACTGTTGGACGTCATGTCTTTACCTCTCTTGAGATAGAATGAGATTCTCCCACGCCTAGGGTGAGGCTTGGGCTAACGATAGTCTGGGTATAAACTGCATGTACTCAGCAGGTCTGAGTGGGAACAGCACCTACAGTTCTCACCAAGAGTTTGTGAGCAATAATAAATCTAGGGATCAACCACCTTTTTGAATCAAGTATTATTTATTTTGCCACCAGCAGTGGAGTCAACACCCATGCTGGGCCCCTGGGCAAGGTGTGAGAGGGTCAGCTCCTGGAAGGGGTGGGGTCTCAAGTGGAAGGGGCGAGGACAGGTCAGCCAGCCCTCAGTGCTACCCGGAGCATGCCAGGCTCCCCCCCACACACCTTTAGAGCTGCCCAGAGTGTGCCACGTAGCACTCCAGTGGCCATTTAAAGGGCCCAGGGCCCTAGGTGCCACCTTTACCACAGTAGCAGCAGTGGTGGCTGGGAGCCCTGGGTCCTTTAGAATTGCAGGGTCCTGGATGAATTGCCCTCTTTGCCTGCCCTGTCAGTCTTACCATCAGTAACAAAGAATTTACAGACAAAAAGACTTTAAAACAGACAGTCTTCATGTACATCTCTCTTAGTAAAAACCTACCATCTTTAGATACCATTGCAAGTTCTTGTATCAGTTTATTCTTCCCCAAACAGCTGCCCAATAATCACCTCTTCTCTAAGACAGGAGGAGGGGTGAGAAGAAGAAAGACCCCAAGCTTTCAACTCAGAGTTCCTTTGTTCTTCTATGTTCCCAGGCTTTTGGCTCTGCTTTTCCAGACCAGATCTTTAGCTGTAGAGAAGGTGGAGACTGTCTCTGTCACTGTTCTGCAACAATCCCCAAATATTTACTCAGGCTATGTCTAGACTATAGACTTCTTTTGGAAGAAGCTTTTCCAGAAGAGATCTTCTGGAAAAACTTACTCTAAAAGAGAGCATCCACACTGCAAAAGTGCATCAAAAAAGCCATCTGCTTTTTCAAAAGATAGCATCCACACTGAATGGATGCTATCTAGCAATTAAGCTGTGATTACTATGGATGGAGTGACCACCAGAGCACCTGTGCTTTTTCCTCGTTCCTCTTCTTTCGAAAGAACTCCCTCTTCCCCGTCCACACATGCCTTTTTCCAAAAGAGCTCTTTCAGAAAAAGGCTGCTTCCTCGTAGAATGAGGATTACCAGTGCCGGAAAACCCCCTCTGTTCTTTCAATTTTCTTTCGGAAGAACGCAATTGCACAGTGGATGTAAGTGAAATTTTTTTTTGAAAACAGCTGTTTTTCCAAAAAAGCTCTGTAGTGTAGACTTACCCTGAGTAGTGGCTTATCTTGAGCTATTCTTCTTTCCTGCTTCTTTTCCTCACAGTCCAGCCCACTGCTAAACTAAATCAATGTATTCACACAGTGAATATCCCAGTAACCAGAACACACAGTATTCATAAATTACCAAGTGGATCGATGTATGGATTAACTTTATCACTGATTTTATATGAAAATTTTCTTATGCAAAAAGCTTTTTCACTTCCCCCCCAAATTCATCAGAAAATTGTTCATTTTCATGAAAGCCTCTTTTACAATTTTACTTCCCGGTCTGGAAAAAAGGAAAAGAATTAAAAAGGAGAGAGTGTTTTCTTTCCCAGATGTGCAAGAAAACAAAATCAAGGTTTTATTTTTTGAAAATTTAGATGTATCAAAATTCTCCAAGTTTTTTTCAACAAAAAAACAGAAAATTACAATAATTTTGACAAAACTTGCTCACCCTTTTTCAGCTAGCTCTGTTTAACAGGGGAGGGGAGACTTCAGAGAAGAAATAAGGGCTTGAAGAGCATTTTAAAGATACTGATATTTCTGGAGACTTGCTGTTGCCTCTGTAGTTAATTCAAAAGACATCAGTATCTTCTTAGTGATATTTCAGTTACACACAGGTAGTTAGATGTAGCAGAGAACATTCATTCAAACTGATGGAGATAATTGTTTGCAGCTGGTTTTCTATAGGGTGTGTCTTGAAAGCACAGGGATGATTTTCACAGGAATGGTCTTTTGATTGTGGCCCTCCTCCTCCTCTAATCTCCCTGCCCTTTCCATGCACTGTGAGGCAACGGCACAGCTCAGGGACACAGATGGAGTGGTCCCTCTTCTGCCTCAATAGCAGGGTTTCTGTAATTGTCTCTGACCCTTGTGCAAAGGGAAGACACACCTGGCTCCTTGCCTTGACCCCATAAATCACCTCAAGGGCCAGTTACTATCTGAACACAAATGCATCAAAGCAATACAGAAGAAATTCCAAATCTTGCTTGGATCTGTTTTGTAACTAGCAGAGCAGGCTAAAGTACACAGCAAAGGCTTATCTTTACAAGTGAGGTGCTCCAGTGGCCCCAAGACAGTTGGCTGTTTTCTGATTTGATAAATAATGTGCAGCAGTAATTATGAAAATAAGGCTGTAGGCACACAGCTATCAGACTATGTGGACTTGAATCTGAGTTTGAGAGGATCAGGAGGTGGCTAAGAGTTGAACTGTCTCACTAAATCACACGTTGTGGTTATCCAGGCAACTTGCTTCTGATAGCCCTGTTGGATGCAGCATGTAGTGGACGCTGGTGGTACATGTCAAAAGTTAGTGCTTGTTTTATATCACTTGAAAAAGGCCAGCTGAACATTTGCATTTAAATAGGTCTGCAGTCCCAGCCAGACTTGGTAGGGGGAGAACTGCCAGTTGCTTGTTAACAGCTAGTGGGAGTGCTCCTGCTCTCAGAGGCCAAGCAGAATGTTCTATGTACATCTGGCTAGAAAAACAATAATTAGCTATGGTGAAAAAACTGTGATTTCAAGATTAATTTCCATTCTGATGCAGACTATAGACTAGTCTGGGGTAGGTGTTGGTCTCTTTTTGTCTCACTTGTTCGAGCTGGTCCACTCTGTGTAAATAAGTATTTAGTGGGCATGAAAGAAAAGTCCTATGATCTGCTCATTAAGACACTTGCTTGGGATGGAAGACTCAGGTAGAGAAGGAACCTGAACCTAGGTCTTCTACGTTCTAAGTGAGTACACAAACTGCAAGGCTATGGGCTATTCTGGGATGGGGCTTTCTCCCTCTCTCCTCCCCTCCAAATAAAACATTTTGAAGAGGAAACATTTTACTGAAAAAATATTCAGCCACTTCTAGTTACGAGGTATGTTCCCTTCCCATTTGAGCATAGAACTCTGGTAAGCAACTGAGCTTGGAGAAGGAATTTCAGGGTTTGGTCCAGTATTTCTATTACTAATATCTCATGGGCCATTCAACTTTGATTTCTATGGAGCTATGTTAATTTGCACCCGCTCAGGATCTGGTCCTATTTGCTTTGGGAGAATTTGTTTTTATGGGGGCCATTTAAACCTGAGGAAATAGAAGTGATACTATTTATAAAAAAGCAATTTACTTGGCTAATATTTTTCCTTGATGTAATTGAATATTAAATTATTAATTACTGAATATTTGCAACATGTCTAATCTAATTAGCATTGAACATTAATATTGTCAATGGTCAATATCACATTACTGAATGTTATGTTATCAATATTATTTACTAAAGTAGGTTCATTGATTCAAGAGATGCTGTAATGACTCTGACTGGTACAAAACTGATCAAAGTGTTTCATTCAATCACACACACAAAATGATACAAGTAGGGTTTGTGATTAAAATTCACAACAGACAGTTAATTTGAAAGTCTGTTCTAACCAATGGGGCCAGATTCTGATCTCACTTAGACTAGTATAAGTCTGTTCTGCCTCAACTCAAATCTGTGAATCTGATCATCTTGCTCCTTAAGAAAACCTGTAGTCAGGGCTAAAGGATATCTCCCAGAAATCCTCTCAGAGATCCAATTCAAAATCAACTGAAGTCAATGGGAGTTTTTGAACTGACTAAGGAAACTAAGGAAACTGACGATTGTCTAAGGAAACTTCTTTGGTATATCTATGGGGAAAATAGCCACCAGTGTGCGGGGAGGGGGTAAAGGGGGAAGGGAGAGCTATTTCTCAACAGCTTGTCCTGAGTTTGGTGTTCTCAGTTCTGACCTTGGAGGTACAGTTACAGTCTTTGTGGTTGTTCTCAGTCTCCAGCTGAGTCCTTTAACCCCTGCAGCACATTTCCAGTGTGCAGTACTGGCAGGATGTCATGACTTAGAGTTGGCCTCATGCTCCTTTCCCCCTGTAGGGTTGTAACTCTCCAGATCAGACGCTATATATGCAGTAATGGCATCTGGTCCAAGAGATCCCCCACTATAGAGCGTTAGCTATGGAAGAATCCCTGAGTTCTACAGGTTCAGTGAAACAGAAACTCTCCTCCTTTGGCCTTCCCTCTCCTACATTGACACACGCCTTCCATCTAGTTGGAGTTCATAACTCAAAGCACACTCTGTAGAGGAGAAAGAGAAGAAAGAGTTCCCTTCCATGTGCAGACCTAAGGGATACAAATCAGGTGTAATGGTATTAAAATAGGGATGACTTTACAGTACTTTATTCTTAGCTTTTTCCACTGTACTTAATTATGGGAAAGCAGTGTGTTATCAGTGAGAACACTGATAATACACTAGGCCCTGGTCAACACTAGGTCGTTATTTCAAAATAACCCTCCTTAGGTCAAATTTATAAGTAGAGCGTCCACACAACCAAGCCTGTTATTTCAAAATAAGGGTCCACTTATTTCAAAATCTCTACTCCTGCTTTCCTCAGGGAATAACGCTCATTTCGAAAGAGTCATTTTAAAATAGCTCTAGTGTGGGTGCTCCTGTGCCGCTATTTCGAAATAATTCCCTCCCAAAGTAATTTGAACGAATTACTCCCCAGTGCTTCCTGAGGATCTAAGTCGAGGTAGCATGCCCACATTAATGGAACCTGCCTTGGACTAATTTTGAGTCTTCTCTTTAGCAGGGAGTTATTAAGTGAAATTTAGTTATTTTGAAATAATTTCCTAGTGTTGACATGCCCTAGGGTATTAAACAATGCAAATGCTACAGAAGAGGAGAGGAGAAATGCCTACTAAGTAAACTAATCCATTCTCTGCCAGTGAAAAATTTTCTTCTACAGAAGTAAATAGTGTTCTAAGATGGACAAAGCACAACAAAGGAAAATGACAATGCTATTTTCCAAAGATGATGAACTTGCAAGGAATAATAATACCAAACATAAATCTCATATGCATTATAGTGATAGGGACATTGAAAATAGACAATACTGCTGGTCAGGTACAAACATTTCTATTCCATAGAAAAATCGATTTTTTTTCTTGCCAAATCAGAACAAAAAGCTGAAATTTTGAAGTTTCCCAAACAATAAAGTTTCTGAAAACATTTCAGTTTGGGACCATCAAAGTGATTCATTTTGATCATGTCAAAACATGTCATTTAAAGACGTTGTTTCAAGGTTTAAATGAAATTAATCAAAATGACACCACTGACGGTTTCCCAGTGAAGAGTTTTGTCAAAACTGACATGTTCTCACAAAAACTTTTTGAGTTCAACAAAACTGAATTATTCAATGGAAAAGCATGTCAATGAAATATGTCCAACAAACTCTAGTGGACAGACATGTAGGTTGATTAAAATGATGAAGTTCTCAGTGATCACAGAAGTCTGTATTCTGCCCTTGGATTCTGATAGACAGGCTCTTGCTTTCACATGTGTGTCTACTGAGTGCAGTCAGTGAGTCTACATACAGATGCAAGGATCACAAGAACATCTATCTAACATTACCAGAAATGCAGTGGAGCTTGTAATGCAACATCCTCTGTCTCCTCTCCTCTGATACCCCAGAAACGTCTCAGGATACCCAGTAAATAGTAACTTTGTGTGACTTATGCAAATAGCATAGCTGAAGACAATGTTCTTACTGCTGTGTCTTGTGTGTGGTAAGGTTGGTGGGGCTGCTCTCTTGTTGACACTGGCTACTCTTCTTATCCTGGTGGAATACTGGCATTGACGGGAGAGAGCTTGGAGACTGATTTATCACGTCGATTCCTAGTGTAGTGGAGACAAGCCCTTTTTTATATATGTATCCTGTACCAAAGCAGTCCCATACAACCAAATATTTACAGTGTTTCTCTGCCCTTTAGCACTTTCCCACACCATCACAGACAAACAGGGAGCTCCCTTTTATGGGTTCTTTAAAAACACTAGGCTCTGCTAGCCCATATCCTCTCTCTCATTTCCTTCTTCCTGCCTTTCTTATACCCCTCAGCTGATGGGCTAATTAGTTCATTAGTCTCCCAGGCTGGTTCGCTAATTAGTTGCCTAGCTCCAAAGAATCTTCTTCAGAAGAATTAATTGATGCCTATACCATGGGGGGCACATGAACCCTGGCTGAGGGAGGTTAGCTCTCCAGCCTGGCCCCTACCACCCGAGGTCCTACTCCATCTTCCCCATGCTAGAGTCCAGAGCCCTCACACACACACCATGGCCACCAGCCCCTGCCCTAAGCTAGCGCTGCCACTCCAGAGCACCAGGAAGGCACATGGCACTGATAAAGACCTCCCCCCCCAACTCCAGAGCACCCGCCACCAGGAGCTCGGACAACATGGCCCTAGCCACTGAAGCCAGGTCACAGAGCAATAGTGGGGATCCTGGGGACAGAACATGGGCGGGGCCACATCTGGCTGTTTGGGGAGGCATAGCCTCTACCAACATGTGGTGCCCACTGTCCATGGTCTCCACCGCAATAAAAAATCTTCTAGGCCAATGCTTCAGTGTCATTTCTGATGAGTTTGTCTGAAGGGCCCTTTCTGCCACACTCCTGGTGTTGGACTTATTTCGACAGTACCTTCCTTTTATATTTAGAAGATAGAGGGTTATCACTCTCTTACGTTTCAATTGCCATAGTACCTAGAAATCCATGCAAAAACGATAAGATTTTTATCTCATTGGTGATGTAGAAATGTAGGCATTGTCCTATGTTCTTTTAAATTGAGATCATCTGCTTTCTGATTAATTAGCTGGTTTATGTTCTATTATAACTGGCTTGCTCCCCTTAATGCTTTTTTTTAGTCTCGCGCAAACATTTTAGCAAACCTGGGTGATTTTTTAATCCTTCTTTTTAAATTAACACTGGTAACTTTTACCCCTGTGCCAAAGGATGTGGAATTCCTTAACCATCTGCCTCATGGTGAGTTGCTAACACAGCATATTCATCCTTTATGCACCAAACTCCTGTGTCCTTTCTTGTCTTTTGTAACCTCAGAGGCTATTGTGTTAGTATGCAGACCATTACTACTTTGCTGATGAGACAGACTGTTGAGGATCAATATGACTCTGTATATGTCAACTCTTGATACCCCAGAGTAAGTTCTGGAAGTGCTTATGGTTATGTCCTGATGTGCAATCACAAAAAATTGTTGATTCCTTATATGGCATGTCAGTGTTCCATGCTTGGTGAAGCATTTTGCAGAACGAGTGGGAAAGATCCAAGTGTTGCATTTATTTGGCTCACACTGCTTGAGTAATAGCCAGCACAGCCAGCATACCAGGATACAGCTTTATTGCAGGGTCATTGCAGCTCAACAGCTAACCATTGATGCTGGTAGGCAGACTTGGGAAAGATTCCCAAATACTATCAAGTAAAAGGCATTAAGAAAGAAAGAAAGCAAGAAAGCAAGCAAGAAAGAATCAAATTTTAAAAATAGAAAAAGATGAAGCACCTACTGAGAGAGCATAAATAACATTTTTCTTAACAGACCCTATTGTTTTTACAATTCACTTTTCCATGCTTTTTAGCATTAGGAAAAACAGACTCATGGAATTGGAATACAGTAGCATCAGCTGGCACTAAAACTCTTAATTGTAGCTCAAGACTTTAAAAGACAAAAGGCTGTTTCAGTGGAAGAACCAATACGCTTGACATTTCATCACTGACAGCATATGAAAAAAGCAGGCTGCTTCTTCTGCTAGTTATTTATTTATTTATTTATTTATCATAACATGCCTTTGTCCTAATTGCAATGTCCTTGATTTTCTAAAAGTTGAAGCTTTTTCTGCAAATGTTAAAAAATGCTAGGTGACTTGTGGCTCTTAACTTGGATTATCAAAATCATTGAAGTTAAAAAAAAAAGTCTGACAACAATTATTAGCAGGCATTTACAATATATATTAACAACTTTACCTCTTTCCCCAATAACTAAGTAGTCGTGCACTATGATAATTTCAAATGTTCTAAGATTAATGACATTAATATCTTGGTTGATTTATAGAGAAAGCCTATCTAGAAATATCAATTTATCAGAGTAAAATGCATGAAATGCAAATGTACCTTCTTAATATTATTTTTCACTCCTGTCTCCATATCTGATTGTTGCATTGTGCAGAGATTGTATAAAGAGAACATCTTAAGTCCTCCTGCCTGAGTCTAATCACACAGATTCAGGGATCCAGTTCAGGATGTTTTATAAATCAGCTGGAAAGATGACATTCACTATGAAATCTCAAACAACTTGACATGGGGTTGGGTCATGCCATGGGAAAGTGACAGTGGATGGTGGCCACAAAACATGTTTCAGATCGAAGTGCATGTTCTCCATAATGCCTAAGTTGAAAGAGGAGTTGAATACAATGGTGGACTAACCTGCATTTTTTTCTGCTTATCAGCGGTACTTGGATTTACTACCTTTCCAGTCAGAACAGAAGTTCTGACTCATAATAGACAACAATAAAAATCACAGAATAGAGACAAGAAGCAGCTGTCTCTCAGTGTGTCATTCTTTGTCTTCCTTAGCTCAAGTTTGCATCCTCTTTTCATTAGCAATTGAGAGCACTGAGCCCCAGGTAATACAGTAGGGAAATCAAAAGGGAATCTCCACTGAAAACATTTTTGCAACTGGTGGTGAATTTTAAGTGATTTCTTAACATGTGACCACACACACTGGCTTCAAAGGCCTTTTTTGTTTTCCTTTTGGGTTGTACTAACACTGGGGAATCCTGCTTACTCAGTCACCACATGACCTGAACTCTTATCATGAAGGATGCTCCAGGACTGGAAATGGCCCAACTATCAGGTGTATACTGGAGAGAGAGGCAGCTGCTCCACGATCTTTGATGGCAGGAAGGCTGAAAGATAAATAGGAATCATAGTGGGAGAGAAAATGTGCCTCATGCCCAAATTTCCCTACAAGTTGTCAGTTTGGGGCCCATTTTCAAAGGTATTGAAAATCACAGCATTTAAGGCCACAAGGAACCCCCAGCTTATCTAATCTGACTCCTGTATATCACGGTCTACCAACACGACCCAGTAACCCAATATCTGATATTAGACCAAAGTATTACAGCCCACAGAAGGCCAGGCTAGTATACACCATTGCTGAGAATAGGAGGAACCAGAGTGCATCTGTGCCCAAGGCTCATGCAGTGGCAGGGAAACAATTAAATGAGCCCCAGATAAGCTTGGCAAGTGATCTACATCCATTCTATAGAGCAAAGGGGGAAACCTATGGCCTGTGACTTGCTTTGACCCAGCTGGTGAAGCTCTCCATGCCCCGCAGTGGGGAGCCGGCACAGTGAAGCGGAGTGACCCAGCTGGTAGAGGGCGGGAACAGTGCAGGTTGCTGTGGGCATCACTCTGCTTCTCAGATTCCTGTCACAGCAGTGAGTAAAGGGGGAGCAACCCACCATCATTATGAGGAACCATTCCATCCATAGGGTTGTTGAACGGCTGCCACAGTGTCCCCCCAAAGTGTGGGGCCCAGGGCAGCTGCTCTGAACAGTCCTATGGATGGGACAGCTCTGATTCCAGAACTTCACTCCTCTGGTGGTTAAAACCATCTTCTGAATTTGTTCATGATCAGTTTATACCTATTTACACATTTGCTCTTGTACCAACACTGTTCCTTAGCTTAAATGATGTTTCACTCTCCATGGTGCTTATGTTTGGAAATCTCTCCACATCTTGGTGTGTTTAAATACCTTTGATACTCTGACCCTCTGTCTTAAGAGTTCCTCTTGAGCCACTTGATTTTTGACTGCTTGCCTATAATGGGGTTGATAAAATAAATTACGAAGGCACGAGGCCAAATTCTGCACTGAGAAAGCTGCATTTACAGTGAGCTTTTTCCCCAAACCTTCCCCTTTGTTCTAGCTTCAGTATTGCACCAGCAGCAGTACAACTAGTGAGAAGACAAATGTGGACCAGAAGCAGGCATTCTAACCAGCATGCCATAACATCAAGTACAACAAGACTTTTCAAAGCAGTTCTTTTACAAGTCTGTGCCCTTTCAATATCTGCTATGCAAATTGCATAGCACATTTCAAAATAGCTTACACAGCACTTATTTTGAAATAAATTGCTATTCATCTGACTTCTTTAATCCTTGTACAATGAGGTTTACAGGAACTTGGAGTAAGAAACCCATTATTTTGAATTTATTTTGAAATACTGGGCTTCTTGTAGACAGTGTATAACGTTATTTCAGAACAACGAATGTTATTCCAAAATAATTCTGCTATTTAGACGTACCCTGTGTTTTCCCCTTCCTTTAAGATTTTCACTGAGAACAAACTTAGATGCTGTAGGTGAGTGATTGCTTTCCCATTCAAATGGATGCCCCTAGAGAGGAGCTGCAAGAAAAGAAAAGAAAAGAAAAGAAAAGAAAAGAAAAGAAAAGAAAAGAAAAATGGTTCAAATACTTAGGAAAGAGAAAAAAGTGCACAATGTATGACTAGATTAAAGTGACAGCTAGTACAGGCATTTAGCATATTAGTTTAATGAGAATGGAAACACCGTGCTAAACATTGATAGTGGCACGTGGAAGTAATGAATCAATCTGTTGCCTCTATATCCAATTAATGATGATTATAATATAGTCTTGTCCCTTTCTCCAGTGATAAGGATTAGTGGCTCTCTTCCAGAAGAAGGCTAATAACTAGATATAAGTGCCAGGATATTGTATGTCTTTTTCTAGGTCTGTGGGTTTCCAACATTTTCTTTCAATGTCACCTGCAGTCCTCTCTCTCTCTCATGAGTAATGCCTATAGTCAAGGACCTTTTGTACCAGTTTTCATGGTATGACATAAAGGGAGTTGATTACCTGGGAATTGCAAATGATTTCTGTGCTATTAGGATTGGAGAAGTTCCTTTCTGTCTCTCCCTTGCCTTCTTTGTTTGACTGTTAGGTGCTTCATTTGTTTGCTCTATCTCTCACTCCTTTCTTGCTGGTGGCCTGTTCTCAGACTGCAAGATTTGAGTAGCTGCATGGAAGGGTGCCAGCTCTGTTCCTTAGGAAATTTGTGGTGGGTTTTCATGGATGGGTAGCGCTGGATCCCTCAACCTCATTTTCCAGAAGCAGCTACCTTATTTATTGCACCACTGGTGGAGCCTTCCTACCACTGTACTTTCATGGGTCTCCCTTATCCTTCCTACATCCATACCACACTTAGGGTACATCTACACAGCAGGGCTAAGGTCAGAATAAGCTACGCATCAGCTATGTCAATTGTGTAGTTTACATCAAAATAGCTTATTTCGGCTTTTGGCACTGTCTATACAGCAGGAAGTCAAAGGAAGAACAGTCTTCCTTTGACTTCCCTTACTCCTTATAAAATGAGGGCTACCATGAGTCATAGTAAGAAGTCCTCGAGCTCGCTATTGTTTTGAAATAACGGCTTTCTGTGTAGACGTGCTCTTTGTTATTTCGAAATAACGTTAGTTATTCCAAAATAATGCTGTTATGTAGACGTATCGCTATAGAATAGTGCTCCTGGGAACAGGAAGTGAAACTCTACTTTCTCCTTTCCTCTTGGCTGCTTGGAGCATGCTGCAGGGCTCTGACGGGAAGAAAACAAGCTCTCCTCTCCTGTTCCCTCTTCCAGATCTTGGGGGGAGAGGGGAGATGGATTGGTCTCTTGAAAGACTTTTTGTTTTATCTGTTTGCTCTCAAGGAGCTGTTTCTTCTCTTTCCAGCTCTGCCTACAGCTTGGCTGATGGAGGGGTTCCTAGGCTTTTGCTAAGATGAAGTAAGGAGGGACTGGAAAATGGAGTTCTCAGTACTCTTGACTTTCTTCCTGATGGGGTTTGTGTGCAGATTCTTGCTGTTTCTTTTTTCAGGGAAGAGACATTCTCAGGTGTTGGTGCCCCATTCCTTGGGACAAGGCTTGCTAGTTGTGTTGGACAGCAGCGTTAGGTCTTCAAGATTGTCTGCATTGTGACCAATTATGCAACAGGGAGGGAAGCACTGACAGTATGAAAATCAGAACAGTGCCAGGAAGAATCTAAGTGTTATTTGTTATAAGCATTCACTGAATGCCTGTGTTTCTGCCTTTCACCATCATGTGTCGTAAAATGCATTATTCCTTTAATGTTCATCTCACTTTGAATTGTAAGTGAATGTTCAGCCCAATTAGTGCTGTAGCTTAAAACAATAAAAACCTTCCAGAATCTCTAGTGGAGGGAAAAATGCTTTTATCTGTTTGGTAAATAATTTATGAATCACACTGATGTATCCTCCCTGACAGCAACAGAGCCAGATAAGTGATGGTTCAAAATCAATTTGTCATGGTCCACTGTGTGCTCAGTGACCTACTTGGTCTGCTATATAGGTCAGACTTGAATAGGATGCTCCAATAACAGCAGTGCTTATTTAAAAACACATGATGGCGTTTGGTGTAGTCCATCTTATGGTGACATTTCCATGCAGGAGACCTAGGACCAGGACAAGATTAGGGACAGTCTTGGTGGAGGTCATGCTCTCAGCCTTGGAGAAGGCAAAATCTGTATTGCTTAATGACACATTCCTCCTCTCCCTCCTCCCAGTGATTGATCATGCAGCAGCATTATCTAGGAAGAGACTCTGCACTTGACTTATGCAACCTTGTTATTATTGTGCTGCCCTCTGGCTGAGATGGCAGCCGGTGCTTCTGATTTGCCTGACTCTGCCACAACTGCTTCAATGTGATTTCTTTCACAACATCTTGTACAGGAGGAGCTCCTTCTCTGCGCTGGTCCAGAAAACCACTATCCTTTCCCTTTAAATCACTGCTGAGATTCCAGCAGGAAACGTGTCAATTAAATATCTTACTTTTTTATTCTAGCCATCTACCTGAGAGGAAAATTGAAGGTTTTCTTTACTATGCCATGTACTACTCTGGCTTAGTAATCAATGAAACTGATCGATGTTGTTCCTCTCCTTCCATCCCACTGTCTGGCTACTTTGTTCCACTGCATCATGTCCACTGTGAGGCACTGATCCTATTAGGAGCTCTGCATGGATAAACTCTTGCAACTGCCCATTGGACTCAGTGGAGCTCTGTGCAGATTAGGGATGTGAAAGGTTAATCAGTGGGGACTGATAGCCAGGCTGAAGCAGCCCCCATCTGCAGTCAGGGGCTATTCCAGCCATCCAGAGAAGCTCCTGTCTGTGGAGGGTTTAGGCATGCCACAGGCTGGGGCTGATCCAGCACAGCTAGACTCTAGCCCTGTCCCCCTACCTGCCCCTGATTTAATCAGCTAACCGGTTAAACATCATGCTTAACCGGCTAACCAACTGACAGGGTTTTTACACCCCAACTGCAGATGCATAAGGCATTGTGTCACTGAGAATCTGCCATGCCTAAGTGTTAGACACCTAGCAAATCACTTGGATTCACTGAATGAGTTTCCAGGCTGTCTATACAATGAATTGGGAGAGAGGGAGGTGTGTCTCTACTGCATGCTCCTTTTAGTGGTGCATAGAGTTCATATGCAGTACAGCCCCCACTCCCCAGCAAGGATATAACGAGTGGTGTAGATGGTGAGGAATTGCTTAGGCAAGTAGAGTTAAGACATGCCTGAACTCTGTAGGTCTGGAACCCTGTATAAATGAAAGGGCTCTCTGGCGGCCCAAACAGGGCCTCCCATGTCTATATTGCTATATTTAGCAGTGTCCTGCTGCTTTCCCCTACCAGAGCCTTTCACCAGTGTATGTAGCTGCACACCACAGTGAGCGTGCAGCTTGCTTTTCACTGTTGGCATGTAGCTACAAATACCCTCCATGCCACCCACCAGTGGTGCACAGCATAAAGATGCACCTAAAATGGGGAAAGTGATGCCAGCATCGTAGGCAGCTACCTGCCTACATTACCCAATGGAAGATGCTAAGCCCCACTTCTGTCAGAGACAAGCACCTAAGTCCAGGCTGCAGGGCTTTGTGAAGGTGGGATTGCACAACTTCCAAGGTGGGAGAGCCCCCCACTTCCCTAGGGAACCCCATTCCAGTGGTTCACCACCCTCCTAGGACAGTAGTAAGAGAGTCAGACCTGCATGAGCACAGCCCCAACAGTCTATCTCCCACACCGAACTGGTTCCCGACGGAGCAGTAGCTGTCCGGCGTGGCAAGCTTCCAAAGTGCAATGGCAACCAGCTTCTGGAGGGGGACGGTGAGCCGCATGGGGATGTCCCATCACCAGAAGCGAGCCACTCTCACAGCTCCAGGAAGGCGTCCTGCATGCATGGAACCACTGCTGGTCATCCCACCAGTCCATGATGATCCAGTCCCACCAGTCAGAATTGGTGTCCCAGTATCAGAAGCGGCGGTGCACGGTGTGCAGGAGAGGGTAGGAGGGAAGTGACTGCTACAGGAAGTGACTGCTGTCTTGATGCCCTGCCCAGAGTGCTTCCAGGGGGCCTTAAATGCGATTCAGGTTCCAATCAGTGTGGCTGCGCTATTTCAATATAGCTCTGTGCTATTTCGATGGGCATTAGTAGTGTAGCTATTTCAGGAGTTATTGTTCCAAAATAGCTTATTTCACAGTAAGCACGTAATATAGATGTGCTCTCAGTGTGTTAGGCAGAGCAGCCTCTACCTTTCCCTGGTACATGTATGGCTCTGGGGTTTAGACATAGTCACCTGGCATGGGACTGCAGTATGCATGTGCACAGGCAGAAACTTGGATGCCTAGTGAAATTTCACTGCCAAAATGTAGGTGCTGAGAGAGTTTAGGTGCTTACAGAGTTCAACACCAGTTTTGTGAATGCCCATGGGTCCTGATTCTGGATTTAGGCATTGAATGTGGAATTAGATGCCTAAAATCTTTTGTGAGTTCAGCCCTTAGTTTGTAAGCTCCTTGGAATTGGACTCTCTTTTATCTGCACTGGGAGGATATTTGGGGCTACTGGATAAATAGTGTGAACCATTTTAATGGCTATGCATGCCACTTTCAAGGAATGGGGAACCTGGAATGCCAAGTGAGGGGAAAAGACATGCTAAGGTGTACTGCAGGTGGAATCCTACTCAGGGCATGCGAGAGCTCCACAATATGTCCCTCTGGTCATTAAAGTGTGGGGATGGGAAAAATACTCCAGGGCCTGGCACTCCCCTGGGAAACACAGCACATTTTTTAAAAAAGTGACTAGTCTTTTATTTACTACAAATCAAAATAAACCGAGCTGGACTTTTCCTTTTTTAAAATTTTGGCTTAAGTTCTCCATGTGGAAACCCTGCTTGACTCTGAGCCAGAGCAATGGTTTAGAGATTCTTCTCTAAACAGGACCATGGACTGACCCTACAGATTGGAAATCCATAAAACAGATCATAAAATTTCATTTTAGATGTTGCGCAACCTGATCCAGAACATGTCTATTTACATGCATCTGCAATGGAGTTCTCATTAGAAGGCTGCACGTTTTAAGGTTTCTCATTGGCTAGAATATATATCCATCAAATGCAGGGACTGACCAGACTATGTGGAAGTCTTTCAAACAGCCGTGATTTGCCATATCTGCTGTTTTATAAGCACCAGGGGTGCCATTGAATATGCAGCACTGCTCTTTGGACATGGTTATTTAGAAAACAGAGACGCAAAGGGGTGTGAGAATGAAGTGGCACCACACAGGAGTCGCACAAAGCCAGGAATTAAGCATTAGCATTACACCTAATTTCTGAATAAACAGATGTCCACTTACCTTTAATGTTTAAAGCATTAATAAATGTGCGTTATGGGAACACATATGGCTCCAGTAGATTCTACCAGCTTTACTAGTCTGTATACCAGTGCATGGGCAGCATGTAATGGAGGTAAGGAAGGCTAGGCTGCCCCAAACCTTGCACCACCTCGGGGGGCAGTGGTGGTTTGGAGACCCCTGAAAAATCTCTCATTGCTGTGCCCTCAGCACAGGAGGGGCTCAGAGCTTTTTGGGGCTCAGAGTTGCAGCAGAGAGGAAAGGAGTGAATGGGGGAACAGAGCCTTGGAGAAAAGAGGTAGAATGGGGGTGTGGCCACAGGTTAAGTGACAGAATAGGGGTGGGGCTATGAACATGCCATGTGGGTGGAATGGGGGAGGGGCGTCAGGCTTGGAGCTCCACCCAGGGCAGAGATCACTATATAGCACAATCCTAGGTGAATCTGAGATCTTGCCTTCAGTTGGAGCTGAGCTCTCAGCTCCCCTGCCATGCCTCCGTTGGGGTGAGGGGAGGGGGCTAAAAGCAGTGAGTGGGGGTTGCGACTCAGCCAGAAGAGGTGGGGCAGGGGGCTAGCCTTCCTAAAGGGAAGCCCTGAGATAGTAGCCACTTCATGATTTTGCAACTAGGAACCCTTCTTTCTATCCCGTGTCTGAGAGCTTATTGCATAGCCTTGACAAATCACCTAGGTCCAAATTTTCAGAAGCAGCTAGTAATTTGAGGTAACTTGGTTACCCCAGTCCCATGCAGCTGTGACAGTATCTACACAGCACCTAGACATGTCCATGGCTGGCCCGTGCCATCCACTGGGCTTGTGGGGCTGTTTCATTGCTGTGTCTAGACTTCTGAGCTCAGGCTGGAGCCCGGATCTAGGACTCCATGAAGTGGGAGGGTGCCAGAGCTCAGGCTCCAGCGCAAGCCCGGCAATCTACCCTGCACAGCCTATGGCCCGTGAGCCCAATGTGATTGGCATGGGCTAGCTGCTGTGTAGACTTACCCAGTCAGATTGGAATCTGGCTCAGCCCCATGAGAAAGCATTAGCTCTAAAAGACAGAGGAAATAGATATTTTAATTGGACTTTAATAAAAGTTTTCCAGGAGGTGTCAGCAGTTTCTTAAACCCAGGCGACAGTGGCAATAGATGGCTTTTCTTGCAGAGCATTCAAATGATTCGCTTCAAGGCCTGCACACTGTCAGCTGGTTTCAATAGAGGAAGTGTTCTCAAGGTGTATTTATGTTGTTCTCTCTGAATCATGCCAAAGGATTCGGCCACTTTGAAGTGCATTCGGCTGGATTTGCCGTGGTGTGCTTCTGCCGTTCTCCTTGGCAATGCTCTGCATTTCCGAAAGTCACACATTAGGTCAGAAGCTAAGCAGCCAACAAATGAGGCACCCTTTATTACAGGCCATTGTTGGAAATTCTCTCTGCTCAACTGTCTGTAAATAGTAATACTTCTGGTTTTGTAGCATTTGATTTCCATGATGGAAAATGAGCAGCATGGTGTGCCAGCCAGTCAGTTCTCCCATGCTGCGCTGGCTAATGAGTGCTAGAAACTCCCAGGGGCAGGAGCTAACTATTGCCCATTGGTGAGTATCATCCTCTTTTCCTACTCAGGCTATGTTTACACTGCCGAGAAAAATCGGAAAAAGATACGCAAATTGCAAATCGCAAATCGCAATTTGCGCATCTTTTTCTGCTTTTTTTCCGAAAGAGGCTTTTCCAAAATTTGGCCCATCTATGCGGGGCCAAATTTCAGAAAAAACTCCTCTTTCAGAACATCCCTTATTCCTCTCACTAAGAGGAATACAGAGATGCCGAAAGAGCACGTCCGCTTTTTCGGAAACTGTTCTGAAAAAGAGGACACGTTCCTTGGACATGGCAGAGCTTTTCGGGGATACCTCCAGTATTCTGGAAAAGCTCTGTAGTCTAGACGCAGCCTGAGACTGTACCCCTTTCACTGCTAATTCCATCATGTTCCCCTACTTATATATGAAGGTAGTGGCATTCAGCATCTATGCATTGTTGCTCCTTCTGCTTCAGGCTAAGTTAGGAGAGCAATACTGAATTACAGGGCCGGGGATCTGGCACAGGAGCTGGGAAAAGGTGCAAAAAGTCTCCATCCTTTTGCAAATGAGCCAATCATAAGATCAGTCTCTTCTCATGGAGAATGTTTCCCCCATCATTCCTGTGGTGAATTAGTCCCCAAAAGCCAGCATGAAATTCTCTAAGAAGGGGCAGAAAAGAAACAGGAACTTGCTCACCTCCACTTTGCACTGGCCCCTGGAGCAAGCTGACTGTCATATGGAAGCAGAACATGTATCCTTACCTGCATACCAAGAAGCCCTGGAGAAATTGCAACTCTGGAGGCAAATCTCTTCTATCACTCTCCCAATGGCAGATTGCTCAGTCAATCCCAGGCTATGTCTACACTACAGAGGCTTTTCGGACAAACTTCACTTACGGCCACACTGCAATTGCGTTCTTTCGAGAAAAAATTAAAAGAACAGAGGGGTTTTTCTGACACTGGTAAACCTCTTTCCATGAGGAAGAAGCCTTTTTCCAAAAGAGCTCTTTCGGAAAAAGGTGTGTGTGGACGGGGAAGAGGGAGTTCTTTCAAAAGAAGAGGAAAGAGGAAAAAGCACAGGTGCCCTGGTGGCCACTCCGTCCATAGTAATCACAGCTTAATTGCTAGATAGCATCCATTCAGTGTGGACGCTATCTTTTGAAAAAGCAGATTGCTTTTTCGATGTGCTTTTGCAATGTGGACACTCTCTTCCAACACCTCCATGTTATTGAACCAGCAGACACGTAGCTGGAAATGTTTAATGCTTTTAAATTATTGTTTATATTTTATTAAATGACTTTAATAAAAAGGACATTCTGATGAAAATAAAACATCCTCAGGCTTCTGATGTTGTTTTATTATAATTTTTCTCTGGCCATGAATTCTGTTACCCCAGTCTAAATCAGGAGTAACTTCAATGGAGTTATAGCACAATGAGATCAGAATCTAGCTCATTGCCATGAGAAACCACTAGCCCTAAGAGACAGAGAGGCAGGAGATAGGATGTTTAATAGGATGTTTTTAAAGTTTTCCAGGAGGTGTCAGCAGTTCTTTAAGCCAAGGCAATAGTGGCAATAAATGGCTTTCCTTGCAGAGGATTCAAAGGGTTTTCTTTAAAGCCCGCAAAATGTCAGCTAGTTTCAATAGAGCAAGTATTCTAAAGGTGTATTTATGTTGTCTTGTATGATTCCAAAAGATTCTGCCAGCACATCCCATTACAATGAGTAATGTCTTCTTTAATTGCAATCAAAGAAGAATTAGCTCTTTCTTAATTAAATCTTCTTTTTAAATTTACGGAGGAAGGTGACACCAACCTTCCAGTTTCACATCCCCTGGGATATTATCATATTTACCTTGATAAATGCATAAGGGCTGGTGTTATCTATCTCCCTGTAAATGAAAGAATAAAGAATGTTTAATTAAGCACAGATTAAGACTTCCATAAGATTAATTAAAAAAAACCACAACCTGCTTCCTCTGTGACTGGGATGTGCTCGAAGACATTTCCTGGGCTAGTAGTACCAATTGACTATGGAGTAGCTATTGACTATTAATCGCCCGTGGAGGCTGGCAATTCTCCATGTGGAACTCTGTTTATAGGAGATTTAATTGTGGTGTATAGGAAGCACACCGGCATCATGAATGTCAATCTATCAAAAATACTGAATCATCTCCTATGACGGAATGAGGATGTTTTTGCAGAATGCAAAGCAGAGAAGGCAAATGTAAACTCTCTCTGCAACAAGCAGCTAAGAAGTAGCCTCAAAACCAATTTTTGCTAGTCAAGGATCTGTGACCAAGGTAGCTGAAGTGTGATAAAGAACCAAGTTTTAATAATCTATCTAGACTGCTGATCTCCATGGTGTTTAGACACCAAATGAAAGAATGAAAGCCTCTGTGTTGCTCTAAGAGAAATATTTTCTCTTCTCCATCCTGAGCTAGGCTGTACTCCATAGGTTGTATCTTTTGGTATTAGATACCCTTGAAAGGATGTTAATACATTATTGCCTTGTGCTCTCCCATCTTTTTCTTTACCTCTTATCTTTTAGATTGTAAACTTTTTAAGGCAGGTACTGTCTCAGTTGCATATACTTGTACTTTATTAGCATGTTAGAGCAGGAACTCTAAATTTTAAAGTAATACAAACAGTACATAAATAATATCAGAGAGGACTTGCCAGCAAATGAGATCACAACGGCTTGTAAGGAAAAGGTTTTGCCACCAGGGATGTCTTTTATCCTGTGTTCTAAAGAACACAAGACCTCCTTATCTCCTGTGGTTGAGTATTTCATGTCTGGGCAACTTTCACAAAAAGTGCCTTGTCTCCATCAGCTACAAGTTTTCTCTTGGGTGGCTATCAGCTGTACTTCTAAGGCCTTGTCTACCTACACTGGCAAGTTTTGTTGCCAAAAAACCCTTTTTGGCAACAAAACCCAGAGAGTGTTCACATTGTAATGTGACAAAAGTCACAATAAGTATCCAGTTTTGGCGACAAAAAACTTCCATTCCCGTGAGGGATTTTTGCCTTGCCCCTTCCCTTTATGGTTGACAGTCATGCAGTATGTGCTACAGTAGGTTTTTTGTTGAGTTTATTGAACTCCTGCATGTTTCCCACAATGCCCAAATCACCACTCTGGCCAGCACGTCGAATGCCACTGCTCTGCAGCCACGTAAACAAGTAAACAGATTTGCCTCTCCACCTGCAAAGCTTGGGAACTTATCCTTATTGTGCAGTGGTCCTTATGGTGTCTTCTCAGGGAAACAGGGGTGGCCATTGCTCAAGATGCTCTTCTGATTGGATCACTCCAGAGCTTTTAGATCTTACCAGTGTGTGGAGTGAAAAATCAATGCAGTCAGAGCTACAAGTGACCTCCAGGAACTGGAACATGTACACTCACATTTCTCAAGCCCTTTGTGTGAAGGAATATGAGCGAGACAGCCTACAAGTCATAGCCAAGACAAAGGAACTCTGGCAGGCATACCAGAAGGCGAAGGAGGCACACAGCTGGTCTGACGCTGCACTCTAAATATTCCACTTCTTTAAAGAACTGGACACAATCCTGGGTGGGGACCCCATGTCCCCATGCAAGGAGAGTGAAGATACTTCCCATAGCACAGAGTCAGAAACAGGAATAAGCCAGGAGACAGGCGTTACTGATGAAGAGATGGAAGTGGACGAGTTGGTGAGGCTCAATATGGTGACAACTTGTGTGTCAAGCAAGAACTTATTGTTTGCAAGGCCCTACGTTTATGAGGACTCTCAGCAACTGGAACACGAAGTAAGAGAAAAGATGCAGAGTCAGGAAGCAAGGGAAGAGACACAGGGTAAGTCACTGTACTGGCGGGGTTGAGGGTGGAGCGGGCAGCAGCCATGCAGGAGGATAAGTTGCTCCAGTGCAGCCAGACATCAAGGAATGGCAGAGGCATGTGGCAGTAAGTTGTAGAGAAGCCAGGAGAAGGGGGGCGATGGTGGCATGGGGCAGTAAGTTGCTGTGTATTGCATTGGGGGGGAGGGAGGAGTTGAGGTGGGCTGCGGTATGGTGTGGGAACCGGGGATGGAAGGATGTGTGGTAGTGGTGTGGGGCAATGAAGACTGTATTTCTGTGAGCTGGCTAAGCCCTGCTTGGGTCTGTTATGTTCAAACGCTGCGGTGAGGTACACAGAGATAGCAATAGAATCTTGCTGGCAGATGGTATCAAAGCTTTGCTTGATGTACTTATTAATTTTCTCACACAGATTCCACGCCAGGGCTGCTATTTCCTCCCCCGCTGTGGTATAACACTCTCCCAAACCATCCCTCATACTGTGCTGCCAGAACCAAGACGGCACAGAGTTTGGCTGCATAAGGAGCGAGGCATCCCTCACTCACATCCAGAAGGAGAGCCTGGGTTTACCTGTTGACCTTCAGCAGGGATATGTCAGTTAGAGTACTCTCAGCCTGTGGATAAGTGTAGGGTTATGCCAAAGAGTTTCCATATATACCTGCTGCACAAGCATGGGTGGTACTTTCTTGGGGACCCATGCCCAACCCTCCTTACTCTCTCCCCATCTTTAAAATTCACCATGACCAGAATGTCTGGAGAGACCCTAGGGTAACAAGGAAAGTGGCTGGTATTGTTCAGAGGCATGCATGCTAGCAAAATGTTACAGTCTTTATCAGGAACAGTACAGGCTTGCTATTGACCTGACACATTCACCAGCAGATAGACTTCATAAACTAAGGAAAAAAAACCTCAGAGGACAAGGAAGGATCTGGTCAAAGATATGCTGTGGCATTCAATGCTTCATGCAGAGAAAAGGGAACAAAGAAGAGGTAGGGAAATGCAAGTCAGAACAGAAGCCACTGAACTCATGCTAAAGTTCGTGGAAGACCAAAATGAGATGCTAACCTGTCTTAGCAAGATGCAGAGTGAACAGAACTAAAGGCCTTCCAATCAGCATATGAAGAACACTTTTCATAGTAACCATCCCTCTACATCCACATAACAGCCTCCACGACTACACATGTTTATCCAGCAACCCTCTCTCTATATCCACACACTCACTTTCACAATCAGGTAATAGCTTTTTCCTAGCACACTGCACTCCCCATCAAAGCAGCTGTGACTTTGACAGCTGGATGTTAACACCATTGTGAGGTATTCCAATAACAAAACATCAATAAAGACAAATATGATGCAGGTTTCCATGAGTTTATTTTGTGTGACATAATCCATACCAATTGCTTTGGCCATGGTGGAAGCCTGTAATATCCCTTGGCTTCATGGGAATGCCTCGCTCAGGATGAACAGTGGGACAATGCAGGTAAGCAACACACAGAAATGTCAACATCCTTCACTGTCAAAGTGGTTCCTCCCTGATATTGACAGCACCCTTGACAGTATGAGTGCTGAGTCTGGCTTATCAAACTGTGCCTCACACTTCACCCCTACTCTCACACAAATTATATAACATAAGAACATAAGAATGGCCATACTGGATCAGACCAAAGGTTCATCCAGCCCAATACGCCCTCTGCCAACAGTGGCCAATGCCAGGTGTCCCAGAGGGAGTGAATCTAACAGGTAATGATCAAGCGATCTCTCTCCTCCCATCCATCTCCATCCTCTAACAAACAGAGGCTAGGGACACCATTCCTTACCCGTACTGGCTAATAGCCATTTATGGACTTAACCTCCATGAATTTATCTAGTTCTCTTTTAAACCCTATTATAGTCCTAGCCTTCACAACCTCCTCAGGTAAGGAATTCCACAGATTGACTATGCACTGTGTGAAGAAGAACTTCCTTTTATTTGTTTTAAACCTGCTGCCCACTAGATTCATTTGGTGGCCCCTAGTTCTTATATTATGGGAACAAGTAAATAACTTTTCCTTATTCATCTTCTCCACACCACTCATGATTTTATATACCTCTATCATATCCCCCCTTAATCTCCTATTTTCCAAGCTGAAAAGTCCCAGTCTCTTTAATCTCTCCTCATATGGGACCCATTCCAAACCCCTAATCATTTTAGTTGCCCTTCTCTAAACCTTTTCTAATGCCAGTATATCTTTTTTGAGATGAGGAGACCACATCTGTACGCAGTATTCAAAATGTGGGCGTACCGTGGATTTATATAAGGGCAATAAGATATTCTCTGTCTTATTCTCTATCCCTTTTTTAATGATTCCTAACATCCTGTTTGCTTTTTTGACTGCCCCTGCACACTGCGTGGACGTCTTCAGAGAATTATCCATGATGACTCCAAGATCTCTTTCCTGATTAGTTGTAGCTAAATTAGCCCTCATCATGTTATATGTATAGTTGAGGTTATTCTTTCCCATGTGCATTACTTTACATTTATCCACATTAAATCTCATTTGCCATTTTGTTGCCCAGTCACTTAGTTTGGTGAGATCTTTTTGAAGTTCTTCACAGTCTGCTTTGGTCTTAACTACCTTGAGCAGTTTAGTACTGTCTGCAAACTTTGCCACCTCACTGTTTACCCCTTTCTCCAGATCATTTATGAATAAGTTGAATAGGATTTGTCCTAGGACTGACCCTTGGGGAACACTACTAGTTACCCCTCTCCATTCTGAAAATTTACCATTTATTCCTACCCTTTGTTTCCTGTCTTTTAACCAGTTCTCAGTCCATGAAAGGATCTTCCCTCCATCATACCGCCATGGGGATATGATCCTCCAAGAGATCCAGCCTGCCATAGAGACACCTCCATCTCCTTTCAATCTGCCAAAGGCACATTCAACAACCATGTGGCATTGGCTGAGCCTGTTGTTGATCTGCTCCTTTCTGCTGTCCAGATGCCCTATGTAAGGCTTAATGAGCCAGGAATGTAAGGGGTAAGCTGGGTCACCTAGGATCACTGGGCATTTCAACATCCCCCACCATAATTTTCTGGTCTGGAAAGAAAGTCCCAGCTTGTAGATTTCTGAAGATGCATGCATCATGTACCTCTCCAGGCCACCCCACATTTCTATTTGTGAAATGTCCATGGTGATCCAAAAGCACCTGAAGCACCATGGAGAAGTATCCATATGATTGATGTACTCTGAGGCAAGGCGGGGTAGTGCTATAATAGGAATATGTGTGCCATATGTGTTTGGAAAGACCATTTCAGCAAAGCCAGTCACTTTGTCATCCCCATGTCCCAGAGACACAGTCCTATGTAGCAAAATGTGATTTATTGCCCAGCACACTTGCATAATTGCTGCCCTGATGGTAGACTTCCCCATTCAAAACTGACTTGAAACTGAATGGTAGCAATTGGGAATGGCCAGTTTCCACAAAGCAATTGCAACATGTTTCTCGACTGAGAGAGCAGCGCGGGTATCCTTGCACTGCAGTTCAGGAGCCAGCTCAGCAACAGCTTCAGGAAGGTTGCTTTATGCATCCAAAAGTTTTGTAGCCACTGTTTTTCATTGCACACCTACATGACAATGAAATTCTACCACTCAGTGCTGGTTTCCCTAGCCCCAAAACAATGTTTTACTATGTACAACTGCTCTGTGACAGCCCAATGCAGTCACTTCTCTGCCATCCCTGTCACTCACATTGTTATCTGAATACGAGTGTTTGTCTTTTGCTATTAAGTGCAAAAGCAGCTCTGATGCAATACATGATGTCCTAAGCACATTGACCACAAATAGGAGAGAAGTCTGAGATCCATGATTTCTCACAGCAGATGCTGAAGTTTGGAGAAAAGATTGTCATTCAAGAAAGTAAAATAAGCCGGAAGTCCTGAGAGGACTAGGATGCAGAGAGGTGGCTGATGGGATGTTTTGCACTTTCCCAAAATGCCTTGCACAGCTGTGTGTGTTCCCACAGTGCTGAGCAACTGAAGGTGACACGAGGTATTGTGAGATGCTTACCCACATTGCTTTGCTCTTTTTGTCAGTGGGGGAGCTAGCAACGTGGCTATGATATGTCAACAGAGGGTGGAAGTGTAAACATGATCTGTTGACTTTCTTTTTGGTGACTTATTTATGTCAACAGCACTTTTGTCACCAAATCTTTCCAGTGTAGATGTAGCCTAAGACAATGTCATGGGGCTATCTAGATTTTTTCTGGAAATGTACTTGTGAAGATGAATATGCATAAATGAAAAATGCTTTTTGCAAAACACTTTGGTAAGATCTCATTTGAAATGTTGTAATCTATTGAATTTGATTTTCCCATTTGTGTTCATGTATCATTTCTGCATTTAAGGTTAAAAATATGAAGGGTAAACCTATTTTAGTAATATACACATGCTATGTGAGGACCATGAAGGGTGTTTCAGAAACTTGATGGCTCATTGATAAGGACAATGATATGTAAATGGGTTTTTCAGTCTATAGGCGGGGCTGAGAGTCCCCACAAGAACATGTGTTTAGATCACTTGATATGGACTATCCATCTTCAATTTAGTATTTTCTACATTGAGGGAGGTGGGAGACTGGCCAGGAAACAAAGACTTCCTGCCTTCTGCACAATCTGTTTAAGAGGGGAGCTTCTAGAGGTGGGATGGCAGCTAGACATCAGGACACTCCTGCTTTCCACCGAAGATAACTGCTCAGAACATCTAAGGCTGAACAGGGGAAGGATCAAATCCAGACTGGGAGGCTTTCTAGTCTGTGAAAGAAGATGATTAGAACTACTGTTAGGGTAAGGTATTATATGTAACAAGTTTCTTAGTGTCTTAGGCTTAGCTGGTGTGTTTTGTTTTATTTTGCTTAGTAACTTACTTTGTTCTGTGTGCTATTACTTATAACCACTTAAATCCAACTTTTAATACTTAATAAAATCACTTTTGTATATTAATAAATCCAGTGTAAATAATTGTTACCTGGAGGGAGGGCAAGCAGCTAAGCATGTATGTAAGAAAGTGTATGTAAGAAAGTGGGTGGCCAATATGAGCTTGCTCTGTATAAAGCTTTATAGACAATAAGACAGATTAATCTGGGGTTCAGGTCTCATTGCAACCGTTCACCTGGGTACTGAGGCAAATCCCTTTGACTGAGCCTTCCCAGAGCTCAGTTGATCTCAGTGTCTGTATTACTCTGAATTGGGCTGTGACACTATCTCGGGGTTGGTGCTGGAGGAGGCCAGAGGCCTAGCTCAGCAATAGAGAGTAAAAGAGACAGCCAGGAAGGGAAAGAAAGTTAGTTCAGTGGTATTTCAGCAGACTGAGTGACAGTCACAAGAGGATTCTATGACGGAACCCACAAACTATATTATTCTTGCCAAGGTGCAGAAGAAGAAGCAGTCTTGAGGTTAGGTGTGTCCTTTGGGATCCTTGTTGATCAGAATGTTGCAGTTGGCTCTGATGTGGATTTTCTGTCACCCTAGGCAAATCATTACAGCCCACTTTTCAAATGTGGCCATCAATTTTGAGTGCTTCCATTTATAGATGCTCTATGTCCAATACCTTGACACTGATTCTCAGAAATGCTGGACTTCTGCCTGACCTATTGACTTCAACTAGAGTTGTGGGTGCTCAGAATCAGTCTTGAGGTGTCATACTTTGGACACACAAAACCCGAGACACCCCAAGACAATGGCAAATTTGAAAATGCAGCTCTTACCTTATCTATGCCTTCATTTATCTCCCTGTGAAGCAGGAAAAATGATAGTCACCTACCACATAGTTGTGCTGTGAGGGCTAACTTGCTAATGTGCATAATTTTTTTTCTGAGATGAGTAGTGCTAAGTATAATTACTACTATATTTAAAATATGGCAGATATCCAATTTCTCCCTGTAGCTGCAGGGTAATGACAAAGCTGATCAAATGATGGATTTTACTGCTGGTGATCTCAAACAACACATAATTTCCATGCATGTATCAAGGAACAAGAAAATAATACGGCTGGGTTCATTTAAGTTTTAATTTTAAAATGTCTGTAAGTATTGAGACAAATTAGGTAAGCCCTGCGGCTTCCTTTCCGTGCAGCCCTGCTTCAGACATTCTTAATGAAAACTGTTTGCCAAAAAGAGTCTCAGCTCTCAGACAGCTTGCAAGGACTCCCTTACTCTTAACAGTAATTTATTACTCTTTTCACATCTTATTATCTAAGAAAAGTAGTAGTAGTGGTAGTATTAAGCTCTGAAGGCAAAATATTTCTTCCTAATAATGATAAAAATAGATTGAGACAGAAGGGTGAGCTTTCAAAGCACTCACTTTGAGGAGGATGAGCTGTAACGAAGAGCTACCTCCCAGCTCTGGAAGGAGTTCTCACCCTGTTCTTCAAAGCAGAGCAGGAGTTGTGTTTTCCTTACCCTGCCAACCTTTTTACTTTAACTCTGGCTTTCTTACATACCTGTACAGAAGTCCTATGGTACTCCACAGAAGCTCATGCACACAACCAAATACAGAGGTTCACACTGTAGGAAACTTACTTTCATGCATGGGGTGAGCACATTTTTGCAGAAGCAGTCCCATCTGCATTCATGGAAAGGAGGAATAATAGAATCATAGGACTGGAACAGACCTCAGTAGGCCATCAAGCCCAACCCTCCTGCTAAAAGCAGGACCAGTCCTAACTAAATCATCCCAGCAAGGATGTTGTCAAACCAGGATTTAAAAAGCTCTAAGGATGGAAATTCCACCATCTCCCAAGATAACCCCTTCCAGTGCTTCACCACCCTCCTAGTGAAATAGTTTTTCCTAATATCCAAACTAGACCTCCCCCACTGCAACTTGAGACCATTGGTCCCCGATCTGTCATCTGACACCACTGAGAACAGCCTCTCTACACTTCCCTTGGAGATCCCCTTTCAGGTAGTTGAAGGCTGCTATTAGATCCCCCCCTCACTCTTCTCTTATGTAGACCGAATAAGCCCAAATCCCTCAGCCTCTCCTCATAAGTTATATGTTCCATCCCCATAATAATTTGTGTTACCCTCCACTGGACTGTCTCCAGTTCCTCCACATCCTTTCTGTAATGGGGCCCCAGAATTGGATGCAGTACTCCAGATGTGGCCTCACCAGTACTGAATAAAGGGGAATAATCACTTCTCTAGATCTGCTGGTAATGCACCTACTAATGCACCCTAATATGCCATTAGCCTTCTTGGCTACAGGGCACACTGTTGATTCATATAAATCTTCTCATCCACTGTAATCCCCAGGTCCTTTTCTGCAGAACTGGTCAGCTCCCAGCCTGTAACTGTGCATGGGATTCTTCTGCAGGTGGGATTGGGGGCTTGCCTCCCCCAGCCCTACCTTCACCAACCACCCATGGTGCTCTCTTACATCCTGTGCAACTCCTCCACCTTTTCTCCCCCACCTGTCCTTCCCAAACAGTTTATACCCTTCTATGACAGTGCTCCAATCATGTGAGTCATCCCACCAAATCTTTGTTACTCCAATCAAATCATTGTACAGTCAAATCACTGACCGTACCAGGACTTCCAATTCTTCCTGCTTGTTTCGCAGGCTTCTTGCGTTCATGTACAGACACCTTAGATAACTAGCTGATTGCCCTACTTTCTCAATGAGAATCAGTACGAATCAGGAGCACCTTAACCTGGCCCAGAAAATGGCCACCAAAAAGCAACCTGAACACTAAACATAATTTTAATTTTTTAATGAAATTAGCTGACACTTGGAATTATGACTTCAGTTTATTAGACTGCACTGCTTCATTCAGAAACAGGATGGTATTTCACACAGCATACAAGAAATTAAAGGCAGTATATTAATCAACAACGCTGAGTGAATCTTCTTAGAGAAGTTTGGATGAAGCAGAGCCCAGGGAACAGCTGCTGCCCAGCATATGGCCAGGTGGCTGAGAGCAAAGCCCCAGAAGTGGGGCTGGCAGCCTCTCGGGCCAGGAAACCTGGAGAAGAGCCCTGCAAGCCAGCTGGGAGCAATGGAGTCAGGCAGGAAGGGTGGGACAGCATGGTGGCTGTGGAGGTGGGCAGGAAGGGAGCACCGGGAGAACCCAAAGGCCTGACCTTCCCCAGTCTGTCAAACTCCCTTGTTCAGGACTGCTCAACCTGTACTTCTACTTTATAACCATTATTAAAAAATGATAGTAAAACTGAAGTCTTCAAATCTCTCTGCAGCCACAAAATTCTCTCTATGGCAATTAGGGACACTTTGATCGTCAGTATTGCAGAAAAAAAGGTCAGTTCTCTTAATGTCTTTTAATACACAGGCAGGTTCCACCAACTGGCCCCACTAATCTCATCACATCCACAGCAGGTAGAAGTATACGATATGAATACCACTTTATCTAAGGAGCTACTTCAACACCCACACTACTTTTTCCAATTTGGGCTGAAAAGGAGATGTTTAAATATACACATAATAATTAAGCACATTAATGAAGACTTCAGTAACAATAGTCTTCGCTGTTTAAAAAAAATCCTTTTGTAAGAAGGAAAAAAATCACATGTGAATCTTGATAGATATGTGCAAAACATTATATTAGTTGTGTGATACTTAACACTAACCTTAGAGACATTATCAACCATCTTCAACTGATCCTGTAAAATGACCCCTCACTCTCACAGGCCTTGGGAGACAGGCCAGTCCTCGCCTACAGATAACCCCCTAACCTCAAACAAATTCTTTCCAGAAACCATGCAGCACACTTCCATTATACTCATCCAGAAATCCACCCCTGCAATCAACTCAGGTGCCAACTCTGTCCACACACCTATACAAGCAACATCATCACAGGACCTAACCACAAAAACCACCACAGCAGAGGCTCCTATAACTGCACATCCACCAATGTGATCTATGTCATCAAGTGCCAGCAATGCCCCTCTGCCATGTATATTGGTCAAACTGGACAGTCTCTATGGCGAAGGATTAATGGACACACATCAGATATTCAAAAAGAGCAGTAATGTAGCACTTTAAAGACTAACAAGATAGTTTATTAGGTGATGAGCTTTTGTGGGGCAGACCCACTTCTTCAGATTATCTGGGCAGATTATCTGAAGAAATGGGTCTGCCCCATGAAAGCTCATCACCTAATAAACCATCTTGTTAGTCTTTAAAATGCTACATGACTGCTTTTTTTCTTCTACCAAGATCAGACTAACACGGCTACCTCTCTGTTACTTAATATTCAAAAAGGCAACACACAGGAACCTGCTGGAGAACATTTTAACTTGCCTGGGTACTCATTAATGTATCTCAGAGTTTCTATATTATTACAAGCCAATTTCAAAAACCATCTTGAAAGGGAACTTAATTTCATTTACAAGTTTGATACCTACAATAGAGGTTTAAACAAAGACCTTAACTGGATTACCTGCTACATTCCATATCCTAATGACATAAAAAGCCAAACACTAGGTACTTAAGAGTACTTAGAAGCCACTCTATCAGCTTCATATAGCATGGACACTCTAATTTTCTATTCTTTTCCCATTTTTCTCCTTTCCTTTCTCTCCCCATCTCCTCTCTTTCTCTGCTATTAATTTGGAACCTGCACCCCTTAAACTCCATTCATTTGAAGAAGTGGGTTGTGCCCACAAAAGCTCATGATACCATCTACAACATGATTTGTTAGTCTCTAAGGTGTTGCTAAACTATTCATTGTTTTTTAAGTTTTTCCAGTGACAGACTAACACAGCTACCCCTCTGAAGCCGTTACTTTGGAATCATGATGTACTTCTTTTAACCAGTACGTTTAATAAAACTCTAATACTTGGATCAGACTAAAAATATCCTATTGGATTATACTTGCTTATAGCACCTCTATTCTTGAGCTTAAAAGGGCCATTGAAATTTTGCTAAAAATTTAGGATTATGGGAATAGACTAGAAAGAAGCTCACCAGAAAACATAAATCATAGAATTGTAGTACTGGAAAGGCATGTCTACACTAGGAAATTATTTTGAAATAACTAAATTTGGAATAATAACTCCTGAAGTAAGTATTTAAAAATAAGCTTATTCCCCCAGGAAAGCAGGAGTACAGATTTCAAAATAACCTGCCCTTTATTTCGAAATAATGGGCTTGGTAGCATGGATACTCCGCTTATTATTTTGAAATAAGGGGGGTTATTTCGAAATAACTCCTTAGTGTAGACCAGGATGAAGGGATCTCAATAGGCCATCTAGTCTACTCTCTGTACGCAAGAGAGGACTATGTAATAACTAGACCAGTGTTTCCCAGCCAGGGTTCCGTGGAACCCTGGGGTTCCGCAGACCATCATCAGGGGTTCCACGAGAAATCGTGGAATAAATAAATAAATAAAAAATTTCTTACAATGTAAGCTGACATATATATATAACAGCTCTTTACAAATAAATTTTCTTGACAATAATTTAGCAGTAATTGAATTGCACTCCCCACTGTCAACTTTTTCTGGCCAAGCAAACGTTTTCATAGGTAGGGGTTTCTTGGGATATGAAAAATTATTTGAGGGGTTCCTCCATGGGAAAAAGGTTGGGAATCACTGAACTAGACCATTCTTGTCAATTGTTTGTCTAACCTACTATTCATCCCCATCCCCTCCCCACTATGATGGAGATTCCATTATTTCTGTAGGCTATTTATTCCAGTGCTTACCCACTCTGATAGGAAGTTTTTCTTAATGGTTCTTGCTCAGATTAAGACCATTGCTTCTTCTCATAGCATCAAAGATTAAAGAGAACATTTTCACCTTTCTCTTTCTAACAACCTTTTGTGTACTTGAAAACTGTTATTGTACCTTCTCTCTTATCCATATTAACCAATACATTTTTTCAATCTTTCCATGTAGGTCATGTTTTCCTAGACCTTTAATTGTTTTTGTTGTTCTCTGGACTTTCTCCAATTTGTCCACATCTTTTCTGAAATGTGGCACCCATAATTCTACATAATAGTCTCGTTAAGTCCTAATCAACATGGAGTAAAGCAGAAGATCTACTTTTTGTGTCTTGCTTACAAGACTCCTGCTAATACATCCGAGAATGATGT
Source organism: Pelochelys cantorii (assembly GCA_032595735.1). NCBI lineage: Eukaryota > Metazoa > Chordata > Testudines > Trionychidae > Pelochelys > Pelochelys cantorii. The sequence continues at coordinate 236,641,243 of CM064327.1, forward strand.
TTGGATTTTTTGCAACAAGTTTACATTGTTATCTCATATTTAGCTTGTGCTCCACTAATACCCCCAGGTCCCTTTCCATAATATTCTTTCCTAGGCAGTCATTTGCTATTTTGTGCACAACTGATTTTTGCTTCCTAAGAGTATTTTGCATTGGTCCTTATTGAATTTTATCTTATTTACATCAGATCAGTTCTACAGTTTATCCAGCTCATTTTATTGTTTGTTTTGTATGCAAATGTTATAAATGTAGGCTTTATGCCATTATCTAAATCATTAATGAACATACTGAACAGAACTGAATCCAGAAATGATCCCTGCAGGACTCCACTTGATATGCTCTTCCAGCTTGATTATGAACCCGTGATACTTAGTCTCTAAAGGTGTGTCTACATTATTTCAAAATAACAATGCGAGTGTCTACACAGCCATTCCATTATTTTGAAATAATTTTGAAATAATGGACGGTTAATTCCAAAATCTGTTAGCCTCATTCTATGAGGAATAACACCTATTACAAAATAGCTGTTTTGAAACAAGTAACTCCACCTAGATCCTTTGTCCAAGGTATTCCAACATTGCAACAATCCAATGGACACTGTGGGACAGATTGAGTAACTGTCCTGCTGCTGCTGTTTTGCTTTGCCTAACTGGTGGGTTAAACTGGCTTTATGTATTGAAGTGAAGCTAAGCAACCAGAGCAAATTGGTGATGTGTTCTTTTGTAGTATCTGCAACCTGGACATTGAAGCATTGTGCTGGTACATGAGATCCTGAAAGTGAAATTGACTATGAAAAGAGTGCAATTTACTAGTCTGGTTTCATTGTTCTCAACTGAGTGAGGGCAAAAGGTCACAGGAGCATAATAGCGATAAATACATCCGATTTTTAATAGTCTTCCAACTTTGATAAATGAAAGGGGTTATCACGTAAAAGACATGATTATGATTAATCATTACAATAAATGAAGCTAACAGTAACCCATGAAATCTAAACTTCTCTGCAAGGTGCCTGAGCAAATCCCAAGGGATATTTGATATCAGGTGTCATGCAATGTGCAGACAATGATTCACAAATTGTGGGAGACTGCTGTCTCAGCAGGATCTTTTTGTCCTACTTAATCAACTTCTTAACGATGTGACACAAATCCTGAGCTTAGTTGATATTGCTCTTACAAAGAGTGAAATGTTCATGAAAGCACCAGGAAGATCCTCTTCTAACCATACTGATTCAATCATCTGCTTGAATGCAATTAGCCACATGGTGCCACTTTCCATTATAATCCAAAGAAGCTGACCTTTGAAATTAAGAACATACCTGTGGTGCAAAACAGAATTAACTATCTACTAGGCAAATATGTGTACAAGCAAAATGGGAAATATTGTTTGTAGTGTAGGTGTCCAAATAAGTCCCTAAAATAAAATGTAGATTTTTGAAAACATTTTACTTTTCTTTTTGTGTCTATGATTAGAGAAGAGTAATATTGACATCTCTAATTTTACCATCATTTACTCTATTTTCAACACTGCAGTGTGATGTATGGAGTTACAGAAATAGATAGAGCAGGGTATTTTATTAAAATAAATCCTTACAACAGAAAAAAATAATTCTACACTTTAAGAAATGGGAGAAAGTAAGGCCTTCAGACAGGAAGCTAGTTGGACATCAGACTGATTGTCTTAATCATTATGGAAACATAAAGTACATTATGGTAAAGACAGGTTCTTATGGCCAATTTGTATGCTACGGGTAAATATCTGGGCCCAGTACATTCAATAGTAAAACTCCCATTGACCTGAAGAAAATCAGGGTTTCACCCTATATTTGGTTTTCAAGAAATCTGGTTTTACTATGCATCTTAAGCTTGGACAATTACTCAATGTCCTTTTAAATGAAGTCTATTAGACTGTGCAAAAAAATGTTGGGGGTAGAGATGGAGGAGTACATTTAAGATCCAAAATGGAAATCATAGAATCACAGAATACTAGAACTGGAAGGGACCTTGAGAGGTCATCAAGTCCAGTCCCCTTCCCTCACAGCAGGACCAAGCACCATCTCAATCACCCCTGACAGATGTCTATCCAACCTGCTCTTAAATATCTTCAATGATTGACATTCCACAACCTTCCCAGGCAATTTATTCCAGTGCTTAACCACCTGTTCCTGTGACACAAACCAAAACTAATTTTATTTCAGATGAAGTACTTTTGATACACATTGTGTTGAAGAGACCGATTTCTGTACATCAATAATGCAATGCTATTTTTCACTATTTCATGAATACCAATTAATGTTGTATCTCTCATGAGTATATTTTATAATTTTTTGAGTCAATCACATGACATGGATGGATATAATATCAGATAGGTCAGTGCTCAGCCACCTTTAACTCATGCTGAGTACCATTTAACTTCACAGGGATTTTTGGTGTAAGCAAATGATAGGAGCTTGCTATTAAATATTGTGGAATCTTGTCATTCCCAAAGAGAAAAACAAACACTAAAGTAACTTGTTCACTTTTTGACGCTCTACGTTTTGACTAGAGTTTTGACCAGCAAAAAATTAAGTGTAGCAATAAATATAACTAAAGCATAGTGAAAAGTTCAGAACTCCTTTTAAGTAATAAAACTGTATTGAATAAGGGGTCAGCAATAATACTTACCATAATCTATGCCACTGAAGAATTTAGCAAAATATATATTGATATAAAAACATCACATAGCAACAGTGTCAAAATTCCCATGCAGATTTATTTGGGTAGATTTCCAACCCCAAGTTTTCTGTTCCAGCTAGAGACAGAAGAAAAAGATGTTAAATCTTCTAAACTTGGTTTTCTTTCTTTAAATATGTAACTCCCAAAATACGTGTGTGTGTGTGTGTGTGTGTGTGTGTGTGTGTCTATGGAACAAGAGATATCACTATATATAAATATGTAAATATCTGTAGATAGATCAAGATGATAGTATTATTATCTTTTTATATAATGCTTTTCATTGGTATATCAGTAGACAATTGTAAGGCTCTATCTGTTGGAAGGAGTTCAATAAATACCACCAAATAGATTATTTTACTTTTTCCCCATCTGTTTTCAATCAAATTTGTGAATATAGTACATCTTGTCTACTATTTGACCATTTATTGGCCTGGTCAATCAATAGTCATCAAATAATTTATTCAAGTTGTTTTCCCATCAATCGGCAAATAATTTATTCACATATTTATTGCCGTAGACCAGGTCTCTTCTTTGTGCTGAGAAATTGCATGCCTTGGACAAATGTCTCTCCATAAGCAGATTCTTATCATTGATATTTTTCTTACATTGAAGATTGATCCTATTGGATGTGTCCTTGATTTATTACTGCTAATTCACCAAACCTAGCCCTTGTTTTAAGTTAAGAATGGAAAAATAGAATATTTTCTGGATTTAGAACAATCCATCATTTATAACTGCTGGATTTGCTGGCTCAGTCTCCCTACTGATACAATTGTGTCATTAAGACACAGCCTCAGGTCTGAGAAGTGCTGTGGAGTCATATCACCTAGGAGGAGGGGAAACAGGAATTCTGTGTGTCAGAGTCAGAGCTTCCACTAGTCAGGCAGGGCAAAATTGCTGTTACCCTTCTTCAAGGGGTGCCAAATACTTTCGTCTTCATGTCCACCATCTCTTTACCCTCTATGAGGTATATTGCACTCATTGGGGAGGGCGGGATGTCCCTAAACTATGGGAAGCATAGGGACTGCAGCTGTGACTATATGTTGTACAGGAGTACAAGAAGGAAATGTGAGTGTGCATTCACCCCTCTTCCTCCATGTGCATCCATATAGCACCAAGGCTGTAGATGGCTTTTGTTGAACTTCCTATCTTTTTGTTTTTAAAATGATGCCATTTAACTTGATTCAGTTTATCTTGGCAGTTGACTCCAGGTCCCATTGCATCTCCAGGATTATTTACCTCTCTGTATTTTACACTATTTAAAAAGAGAGACAAGCTACATGGTAGTTAAATTCAGTTATGATGTTTATCTTCCTGGGTGCGGACAATGATAATTCATGAATGGCACAGCCAGGAGTGACTTATTAGGTCTTTGTTCACTAACCAAGAAAAAGACCATGAAATAATTTAGTCCACCACGTGCTTTATGATTATGGGTACATGGTGCCCTGCACATTTTTCTATCCACTGTACTCAGAATGTATTGACAGTCTAGCTGGACCTTTCCAAGTGCACCCATTGCCATACATTTGGTGCAGCCATGGATTCCAAAACTGTTTGAAATGTAAAAGACACAAGGTTTAAATAGTTCTTCATGCTGTGATTAGATTGAAAGCTGTTTATTGCCCCCAATGTGCCCCTTGCACATGCAGATGAGTTAGATGGTGTAAGGCTTCCCCTGGCTCCGAGGTACAGGCTATTCACTTTGAGCACAGGAGTGATAGGGAGTTGTTGCTGGGGACAAGATAAAGCTGTGACTTTGCTCCCTCTTTGATGGGATGAGGTTTAGGGCCCAACTCTGGGCCTCAGTGACCTCACCCAGTTGCATCTGCAGAGCATGCTCCAGCTGGATGTAAAGCTTAAATGGAAGCCAGACCTGCTCTGAGAACTCCTAATGAGTGATGTCACAGAAACCTTCTCCAGCAGCAGCACCACAGCCTCGTATAGGGCGAATTGCCATCCTTATTTCTGCACTGCTGCTGTGACTTGTGGTGCCTGGGGCTCGGCATGTGGCTGAAGGCAGGCTTTGCACTGTCAAATGGAGGCTGCATCTTGCCAGCCTTGCTGCAGTCCTCTGGCTACTCCTGGCTCAACAGGGGTGCCATTTCAGATTTTGGTGGGGTCAGTGTTCCCTCTAATTTTCCCCACCGGGAAGGAATAAATTTTTGTGACACATCACTTTCCTATTGGTGCACAGAACAAAATCCATATGGCAGGAGAGTGACCAAGAGGTCCTGAGTGTGGAAGGGGTATCAGGACTGGGATAGAGGGTTGGGGTATAGGAGTGTGAGGGCTCTGGGTAGGGGTGCAGGCTCAAGCGTGGGGCTGAAGGGCTCAGGGTTAGGACAGAGTGCAAGGACTCTGGTGGGGGGGCAGGTTCTGGGGATGAGGAGTTTGGGGTGCAGGAGGGTGGCTCCAGGTTTGGGGAGGAACTCAGGGCTGAGCGTTGGGTGCAGGAGGAGGTACAGGCTCAGGACTGGGAATTGAGGTGCAGGAGGAGGTACAGGCTCTGGGCTGGGGTGTAGGCTTTGGGGTGAGTCCAAGGATGAAGGTTTTGGGATACAGGAGAGTGCTCAAGGCTGGGGGGCTCAAGGTGGGGCTGGGGATTGTGGCTTGGGCTTACCTGGGCAGCTCCTTGCTGGCGATGGTGAGAAGGGCCCCCTTTCCTCTGGTCATGGCAGTTTGGCGCTGGGGCCAGCAAGGAAGGGCTCCTTTTGCTAGCTGCAACATCTCCATCCAGGGGCCATCAGGGAGGAACTCCTCCCTGCCAGTCCCAGCAGCTTCAGGGCTTGGGGAGAGAGCTCTCTCCCCACTGTGACCCTGAGCCCCTGCACAGGGCTTAACTGAAAGCTGAACGGCCATGTTTTAGGTTGGGGAGGGGCGGGAAAGTCATCTTTAATCGTGATTCCTGGGGTTACTTAGGCACCTGAAAACTAGGGTGTTTTTTTTCAGATAACTTAGAAATTACCTGCTGATTTTACAATGCACACAAATCCACAAACGTATTTCCATCAGCAATAATTTAAATTTACAGATAAGAAAAGCAAGAAAAATGCTGCTTGAGAAATGTTAGAATCAACACTCAGTGATATAAACTTCTGAATTGGGATTTTTACAAATGGACTAATGAATTAAATAGAAAAATCATTTCTGGTTTAGGATATTTATACTGTGTATTTTGACATGTGATATTGACACTTACGGGTTTTTGGTAATATTGTTGTAGTGATGTTGGTACCAGGATATGAGAGCCACAAGTTGGATCAGGTAATATCTTTAATTGGACAACTTTGGTTGAAGAAAGAGACAAGCTTTCAAACCCTACAGAGTTCTTCTTTAGGTCTGAAGAGCTCAAAAACTTGTCTATTTTGGCAATCAATGTTGGCTCAAACAAAGGCATTACTTCACCTACCTTGTCTGTTTGGAGTTTAACAACTTTACAGCTTGAGCTCTTTGAATCTAAACTTCCACTGACATTAAAAAATTACATGCATAGTCTTCTCCAAAGACAAGGTGCAGTTACGTCTTCAGCCATTTTTCTATTGAAAGTGGTCTTGCAATTTCATAGCAATCAGGCAATCTACCTTCCTTTTACCCAAAGCCTCATGTAAATAGGGAGTAACTGCCTTCACTCATTGGACATTAAACAAGTCCTAGCGTTCCGCATAGAGCAGATTAAACCATTCAGAAAGTCCACCTAACTGTTCATAGTGGTAGTGGACAAGATGATGGGTCTCCTGATCTCATTGTTGACAATCTCGACCTGTATTATGTCATGCTTTTATACCTGTTACAGTTAAGTAGGGAAATCACCTCTGGCTATCCTGAGGGATCATTCCACAAGCATCCTCCACAGCATTTGTAGTGTACTTCCTTGTCTAGGTCATGGTGGTGACAGGACCACTTACTTGCCTACGTGGTCCCAAAATATCACAGCCGAGCAGTAGTTCAGCATAACCTTGAAAAACACCCTGCTTTTTATACAGCTTGGCATTTTAAAAAAGGCATGTGATCAAGCATTTGATATAGGTGATTTCGTTCTGGTATTAGTTTGGAGAAATGAAGGCACAGAGGGAGCATGCTAACAGTTTTTAAGTACATAAAAGGATGTTGCAAAGAGGAAGGAGAAAAAGTGTTCTTGTTAATCAGTGAGGATAGGACAAGAAACAATGGGCTTACATTTCAGCTTCTTAACAGTCAGGGTGGTTACGCACTGTAATAACTTGCCTAGAGGGGTTGTGGAATCTCAGTCACTGGAGATTTTTAAGAGCAATCAGACAAACACCTGTCATGGGTGATCTAGAACAGTGTTTCTTAAACTTTTTAAGACTGAGGAACACCAAACAATATTTTTTTCTATGAGGAACACCAAGGATTTTTTGTTGAGAAAAAAGAGAAAAAAAAAGATTGGGAGGAAAAAGTGGGTTGGGGAAGTTATTGAGAAAAAAAAAAGGTTGCTTGCCCCTTTAAGGGCAGCCATTTTGAATTCTGTTGCTCTCCACAGCACACCTCCAACTGCCTCACGGAACACAGTTTAAGAAACACTTGTCTAGAACAATACTCAGTCTTGTCATGAGTTCAGGGGACTGGACTAGCTGACCTCTCAAGTTCCCTATGAGTCTATGATTAGCCCATGTAGAAAAGCACAACATGCGGAACTCATGGGATCCTTCTGAGTGACTGCACAGAGTCATATGCCATATACAAAACCAGGGGTGGGCAAGACAGCCTCTGTGGGCTGAATCCACACACCAAGCTGGTTGATCCAGCCCGTGGCTGCCCTGCTGCTCCCCTGTCCCTAGGCCAATCAAGACCTGGGCATGGGGGAGCATGCAGAATTTCCTCCTCCCACCAAGGGCATGCAGCACCAGAACAGCTGGTGGTTCTCTCTAGGTGCTAGGGAATGGGGGTGGGCGGAAACAAAGACTTCACATGCTCCTCCTGCCCCTCGGCCAATAAGGGTCAATGGGTGGGGGAGCATGGGAAGCCTCCTGCCCCCACCCCTTCTGCTCACAGCCTGTAACCACTTCAGAAATCTGTGAAGTGGTTCCCCTTCAAAAAATATTGCCCACCCCTGTACAAAACACTAACTTTGCATGTCACCAGATTGAAATCTTACAACTAGAGGCAGTGACAAGACTCTTTACTGGTCTGGAGGACCCCCAAATGGCACAGGATTACTGAGGTTGGCTTGAGGCTGGGTCTTCGGGGAGACTGCCATGGGCGTGGCACTCTTCACAGGAGCAGGACAACCCTACAGAGCTCAGGAAAGGGTGAAGTATCTGCAGAAGAGTGACCTTGAATGATGTCAGTGTATATGGGTTCTCTGTTTACCCTGGAAGGGGTGAGATTAAACATGACCTGGCTGGAGGGCCAAATCACAGTGAGAGGCAGATCGATGCAGTGTTAGAGCAATGATTGGTACAAGGCACAAGAGGAAAGAGTTGCTAGCCATGAGGGGATGCATTAGCTGTGAGCTGACTTTTCAACAGCACATTACAGTCCAGGTTGTATACCCTCAGTTACAGCACTTGTTATCTGCTCTGCTTCAGTTGTCTCTTTAAGTGTTTGATCCCTAGTCTATTGAAGTCCAAGGAAAGACTCCCACTGATTTCAAAGGGCTTTGGACAAGTCCCTTAAATATCCCTTTGTTTCAGCATTGCTGGAGAAGAATATAGCATATTTCTTTGCAATGTTCAGTGTTCACTTGCACTCTGCAGCAATTGTCTAGAAAAAAAATATGCAAGGCTAGTATCTTTGCCAGGCTTATGTATTATCTCAGAATCACAGTCTTGTTAGTCCCATCTTTGTATTCTTGCCGGCTACGTTAGCTTTGGGTTTCCAAGCAGTGTAATCAAAGCTTTGTGATCTGTAACTGTTTGGAAATGAGCTTCATAAAGGTAAACATAAAAGTGTTCACTGCCTCCACAGCCAGTGCTGCTTTAGCTGTGTGAAAACATTTCTGCTCCATCTCAATTAAACTGACTGGAATATTAACTAATGTTCTGCTCACCAATACTTTTCTGTCTTAAAAATTGTTCCTACCATCACTGGGCTAGCATCTACAACAATTATTGGTTCTGTTCATGGCACAAAGTAGCATATATTTTTGTACTTATTGAACTGAAATAATTCCACTAAAAAGTGTCTTTTTTAGTCTAACAGAAGAACCACACTTTCTAAGGCATTGGTGGGCAACTTTCTGCCCAGTAGTGGATTTGCCATTGGGCCAGTTGTTCCATGGCACTAGACCCAAGCTGAGAAGGGTCCCATATCTCTCTCTTCCTTCCCAATGTACTATGCAGTGGGCCCCAGCAGCACTTGATGGGATGAGAGCTAAGAGAGCCTCAGGTACCCTGGGAGCTGTAGTTTCTTGGCCAGCTCCCTAGAGAGCTGGCCCTGAAGCAGGACTACATTTTCCAACATTCCCTTGGCTGCTAGCAACAGGAAAGGGTAGGAGAAGGAGGGAGGGAGGCTGTGAGACCCTTGAATAGAAAGCCAGCTGCGAGAAGGGGTGGTTCTGTGAGTGAGAAACATGTGTGTAAAAGGGAGTAGGCAGCTTTGGCCCAGATCTTACCTTTAGAAGCCTTCCCTGGTTTGGATTAGGGATGCTAGTGGCATCTGTTCGCTGTCGCCAAAAAAGGAATTGTATGGACTGAGTGGACAATTCACCTCTGTCTGAAGTCTAGCAAAGGAGGTAAGTGGACCCAACCAGCAGATGTTAATATGATAAAGGAGGGACGGAAGGCTCCACTAGAGGGGGCTTTAAGTACAATACCAGGTACACAGGAGGATTTGACTCAATTTCCACAGCCATGGAAGCAGAAATGGGCTTTTCTTTTCCAGACTTACCTAATATTCCAAAAGAATCTAGCACCTGCCTTCCAGATTTGAACACAAGCACTCAAGTTTCATTTGGGCTGCTGTTACATCACGTCTCCAAAATCAAATACTGATCCATTGTAATTTGTTGTAGAAATAGTAGAATAAAATTGAACAACAAATGCTGGCATCTTCCCAATGCTAACTGGGACTGGAGTTCCTATTTTCAACTGCTATTACCGGTTTTTGTGTTTTTTCAGTTTCCTTCTTTTAAAAAGAAGACAGTGATACTGCATTGATTATTTCCCCACAGAAACAAAGAGTGGAACAAAAGAACAACAGAGGCATCTCAACTTTTCCTCATTATGTGGGACAGTCTTACAATATGGATCCAGATATCCAGATATCTCACACACTGAAAATTGTTCTACTTTACTGCAGTTCTGTAACCATTCAGGGAACCAGTCCTGTGTTCTGTGCACTTCCAAAACTCCTACTGAATTCAGATATGCCTTCCTTTTATAACCATAGTACCTATTTTCACCTCTTGTGAGCTAAGCAGGTTTACATTTAGTAACTGGGTGGGAGGCCTCTCAGAAAAAGTTAAGTGCTGCAGGAAGAGTTGATTATTCACTAGGTAATGTGAGACCCTCCTGTTACAATAATAAACCAGTGCAGCATAAAATGCACTTTGCTCCTAGAGTATAGAATGGGTCCTTCTCACTTCAGCAGGCTTTGGGCAGAACTGGCTATCCATGGGGTAACTCCACTGTCTTCATAGGGTTCCAGTTCCATAGTGAAGGGAGGCGGTGTGAACTTTTTGCTGCTCGAGAATGGGAACCTCCTGGTGCCCCAGCCTCCAGAATCATTCAGGCTGAACTTCTGCATGACTGTTTGCTAGCTGAGGGGAGCGTGGGAATTGAGGGGCCCTGCTGCAGGTGATGGACATCTCAGGGACTTAAAGACGTAGCCTAGAGCAAGGCTACTCAATATGCAGCCAGCGGCCCATTTGTTTGTGGCCTGTGATACTGTTTGGGTTCGTGTGGGGCTCAACACGTGGCCTATGGGTGGGAGCCAAAACAAAAATGTAGTCAATATAATGATCTTCTGTTGTTATGTGTTTTAGTAGTTAAATTCCCAGACTGTCATTGCTCATTAAAAGTGCTGTCGTATGGGGGGAAATCGGGAAAGTATTGCATTTTATCAATATCAGCAGAACTGACGTAAATGAGGCCTTTGTGTTGTGTAGTCTTGCCTTAATCTTTGTATTCATGCCCATCAGTGTGAAAGAGGCTATTTGCATATATTTGCATATATACTTGCATGTATATACAACCACACTTAAGTTGCGGCCCTCGGCATGTGCTATGAGTATCATTGTGGTCCCCTGGGGCTTCCAAAGTTAAGTAGCCCTGGCCTAGAGGGAAGCACTGAACTGCAGAGTGAGCACTGAGGATTTAGAGTCCCAAGTGCTGCCATTGCAAGATTCAAGCATGCTCAGTCTTAGAATTACCACCCCTCCTGTGGCTAGCAGCTGTAGCTTTCTAAGGCTGGCCTCTGGCAATTGGACCCATGGCCAGAGAAGCTGCAGGTGGCTCTGTGACTCCTGGAGCCATTAAGCTAGGAACAGATAAAGAAACTGGAGTTAACCTCAAAGAACAGTGGTCACCAGTAGGAAAGGAATGTCAAGGGGATCAGGGAAAGAAGAAGCAAGTCAGATTTACAGGGGGAGAAAAGCCCCAGTTGGCTGGGGAGCATGTCCAATGTAGAAAGGAAATAAGCATGGGGAGAAGTGGTGGTGACCAGGTGCTAGAGTAGCATGTAGATGGGAATGAGCGGAGACAGCAAGTGACTTCAGGTTCCCTGGGGCTAAATGCTCACTTTGGGAAATAGTGTTTGCAAGTGGCTTGCTCATATGGCAGGATGGGGTGTTGGGATAGGGATTTGTCAGAACTGATCAGGTAGCTGCTGGCTTGGAACTTTATTGAGACCAGGGCCACAAACAGTGACTGGTGAAATAGGGTGGTTCTGGAGATATGGCTATAGACTGTCCGGGTGAGGAAGGAGATAAATCAGTGAGGAGTTTTCCCTGATCACACTGAAATTTTTGAGGATACTGGTAAAGCCACATGGGTGCACAGCTCAATGAGAAAACCTGGGGGCTGAGGAAGCTATAGCAGTACATATAATCTATGGGTATGTCTAGACTACATGCCTCTGGCGACAGAGGCATGTAGATTAGGCTACCCGGCATTGGAAAATGAAGCGGCGATTTAAATAATCACCGCTTCATTTAAATTAAAATGGCTGCCATGCTGAGCCGATCAACTGTTTGTCGGCTCAGTGCGCTAGTCTGGATGCTCCGCGGTCGACATCAAAGGCATTTGTCGACCATCCCGGTATGCCTCGTGGGATGAGGTTTACCGGGGAGGTCGACAAATGCCTTTGATGTTGACCACGGAGCATCCAGACTAGCGCACTGAGCCGACAAACAGCTGATCGGCTCAGCGCGGCAGCCATTTTAATCTAAATGAAGCGGCGATTATTTAAATCACCGCTTCATTTTCCTATGCCGGGTAGCCTAATCTACATGCCTCTGTTGCCAGAGGCATGTAGTCTAGACATACCCTATGTGTGGCCTGTTGACATTTTGTTTACCACTGTCCATAGGCAGGGTTGCCAGATTCTGTTGGTTTCCATCTGCGTAGTTTTTTTCCTATCAGTATTAATAAAGTGGCACACCTAAAGCCAGGGCATGTGAGGTGAGGTGCATGCTAATTGCACACAACATTGACAGTGAGAGCTGTGTGTTCCCTCTGCATCCAGTCAAAGTGCTGCTACAGTTCAATAGGCACAGCCCACAAATTTTAGGTACACAAGTGCAGTTAACAAAATGACCCTATCTCAGGAGAACATCTTGGTTACGAAAATCTTGCAGCCCACTGAGATGAAGGAGAGCCACTTATGCAGCCCACTCACTAGCCTCGGTTTCCCATCACTGTTCTAAGGTAACAACTGCATGATTCTTATTACACTGATTAGCTGGCAACTTGTACGAGACTGACATTCTGCCAGACTAAAAATACTCAAATACAAAAACTGAAATAGTTCATCTTCTTGGCTTCCAAGGCTAACATTTGTCAGCTTTAGCAGAGATATGTATTAACTAAATGGTATTCGGGTGAGGAGGAAGTGAAAATTCAGAATGAAAATAAAACTTGACAATGCCTTTTTCTTCAAATAGGGTTGTTGAAAATCTTTTGTGTAATGTTGTTGTACACTGACTCATATGCCTTCTGCCCAATGCCTCTTGAGAACATATGAAATTCACACTTGTACAGAGAGTTGGCACAAAGTGGCTTATATGGGACTTAAATGGTCCTTGTGCTGGAGCATGTCTACACAAGGTGAGCATCCATACTACCAAGCCTGTATTTCGAAATAATGGGCTTGTTATTTTGAAATAACAACTCCTGCTTGGGAAAAGGAATAAGCTTATTTCAAAATAGTTATTTCGGGCGTTATTATTTCAAAATAACTTATTTCAGAATAACCTGGTTATTTCAAAATAACATAGCCCTTGACTGCTGAATACTGGTGAACTTCACCCAATGTACATACCAAACCTATTGCAAGTTCTATATGCATCAGACTGAGTTCTCTTACCCTTCACAAGAAGAATGAAGGAAACAAGTCAAAGAATGAAGCAATTAAATCTTTTCCACAGCAAAAGATCTTCAGTATTGACTAGAAGGACAAAGACCTGAAGGTGAATCAGGAATCAACATGACTCTTGAAATTTGCAGGGAATTCATTTGTTGAAGCTCCCTGAAGACAATTATTTGAAAGTTGAATGTGAGCTCAGGATGAACATTCAGATAGTTCAAATTGTGCCTAATGCAAACATATAAGTGGGGAGGAAGAATAGAAGCTGTTAATTCAGACTGTCTGCTTGTCAGACTGATGCATACAATTCCAAATAAGGGAGCAGAAGGCAAGATCCTCAGCTCATGAAAACTGGCTTGTCTGCACATAAATCAGTAGACCCATAGCAACTGATCCAAACTGAGGATCTGTCACTATGCGTCCATTTTTCTTTGGAAAGTTGACATTTGTTTATTTCAGTGATCTCTAATGTATAAATACAAATAAAATAGTTAGTTGGTTCAAGTTAGACATGTTGGCTGTGTCTAGACTGGCCAGTTTTTCCGGAAAATCAGCCGCTTTTCCGGAAAAACTTGCCAGCTGTCTACACTGGCCGCTTGAATTTCCGCAAGAACACTGACGATCTCATGTATGATCGTCAGTGTTCTTGCGCAAATACTATGCTGCTCCCATTCGGGCAAAATCCCTCTTGCGCAAATGCTTTTGCGCAAGAGGGCCAGTGTAGACAACCCAGAATTGTTTTGCACAAAAAAGCCCCGATGGCTAAAATGGCGATCGGGGCTTTCTTGTGCAAAAGCGCGTCTAGATTGGCCAGGGACGCTTTTCCGCAAAAAGTGCTTTTGCGGAAAAGCGTCCGTGCCAATCTAGATGCTCTTTTCCGCAAATGCTTTTAACGGAAAACTTTTCCGTTTAAAGCATTTGTGGAAAATCTTGCCAGTCTAGACGCAACCCTTTACTTTAACACATTGTCTCAACCAGAGTTTGGAAGCTCTTAGCTATTGTTAACAGCTTAGTGTGGTTGGAGACAGTGTGTCTTTAACATGTGTTAAACCAGTCATATTAAAGGCACACTACCTTGTTTACACCAAGCTGGTAACATCTGTATGCTAATATCTTCCAAGTACGAAGCTGTCATGTTTTAAATCTGTATTGTAGACAGGGCAAGTTGTATGTGATTGTATATTAGCCGGTGTTACTTTTTGGCTCACCCTACTATAGTTTATCATGACTGGCTAAGATATTTTTATTTAAGTATTAAAATCTGTTTACACCAAGGTACTAACACATTTTTAAACAGTTATTCCAAGGAGGTGAATGAACTAAAAACAAAAAATATTTTTTTTTCTCTGCACAGAAGGCCTTCAAATCTCCATTTTCTTGCAGGTAGCTACTAATGTTTCTCATAGAGATGTGGGCCTGTTCTGCTGTTATGGCAGAAATTCTGCTGAAGAGTGCAAAATGAAAACTTATCACCCTGGGCTGGGTTGTCTCATTTTTCGCAGGCATTTTAACTTGACAGGTTTGATGCTGGATTGAAATAAGTTTGTGGTAACTCTAAACTCACAATAGGAACACATATTTCAAAGCATTTTGAGAATGTTTCAAAAGAGCCTGATCTCTTAATTGTTCTTTTTTAAATGGGAAACTAGGTAAAGTGCAGGAAAAAGAATCCCCTGATGGTTTGTTTTGACTTACTGGCACTTCACGATAAAGAGATCTCTTTCTTCTGTGGCTTTTAAGCCATTTAAATAGATGATGTTCAGGCTAATTAAGCTACTGATCACTCCATTCATTTACCAGTAAAGTTGAGACCACTATCAGGTTATTACTTTTTTGAAACAATCCAATATTCCTGAAAGTCATGGTCTAGCTATGCTGCAGGCATAACACAGAAGCAGATTATTATTAACATAGGCGTATAACTCTGATTTTATTAGCCACTTAATACTAATAGCCATTGTTGCTCACTTTATTGAGCACACTACCTGTAGAATAATAACCAGAAACAGAAGTGTTTATTTGGTAATGCATCAGTGCGTTTTATGGGAGGAAAACATTTTCCTTTTCATCTGATGTCAGTAGTTAAATGCCTAACTGAACAGAGTAAGAAGGAACAAATGCCCCTGGAAATCATTTTATTTAATCTGCACTGTCTCTTGAGTTACTGAAACTGTTTATCAGTACATGGATAAAAGGAACACATATTTACACAGAGCATCTTACACTGGGGTAGCCGTGCTGCTTCATCTGGGATGTTGTAAGGTGCACGGTCTGGCTGCTCTTTATTGCTGGGACAAAATAAAACTGCCCTGTTGACAAAGCATTCTCTGTAATGGCACCTTTCCTGGATAAAACTTTTGCTGTTCAGGGGAGTGTTTTTTCACATCCCTGACTGACAAAAAGTTTAGAGAAGAATGTGCTGGTGTAAACATCTCTTGTGTGCCTCCGGCTCTACCTTCCCCCATGATATCTTTAGCAGATCTCCTTTAACTTCATCAGGGCCAGACTGAGGTTATGAGGGACCTGAGGCTTATGGGAGGGAAGGGGCCAAGTATGAATTACATATTGCAAAAAAAAGTATAAATTATAATGTCACCAAACATTTATATATATATATGCATATTAACACATTATTTATGTAAAAAAAGTTTATTCTACTCACTACACTCCATTTTTTAAACAATTTCTCAATCCAGTTTTAGCTGTAGCAAAGTCATGAGTGGTGGATGCTACATTGTCCTTCTCTTGGGCCTCCTTCCTTCTTCCACCTGTGAGGATGAACACTGCAGCTTTCCTCATCCTGTTCACCTTTCAACCTTGTGCTTCTACCTTCAGGTCTCCACATGGCCCACAGTTCAAAGCCAACCCCTGCCACAGGTATTTTGCCCCAAGCTATAGATGCTATTACTACATACCTCTCTACACCAATATTCCACACAAGGATGGACTACAAGCTGTCAGGAACAGTATCTGGGGATGCCACAGCACACCTGGTGGTGGAGCTACATGACTTTGTCCTCACCCACAACAATTTCTGATTTGGGGATAATTTATACTTTCAAGTCAGCAGCATTGCTATGGGTACCCCTCATGGCCACACAATATGCCAACAGTTTTAAGGCCAACCTAGAACAGCATTTCCTCAGGTCTCATCCCCTAGTACCCTTCCTCTACTTAATCTACATTGATGGCATCTTCATATGAACCCACGGGAAGGAGATCTTTGAAGAATTCCACTAGAATTTCAACAATTTCCACCCCACTATCAACCTCAGCCTGGAACAATCCACACAAGAGATCTACTTCCTGGACACTACAGTACAAATAAATAAAGGTCACATAAAGCACACCCTATACTGGAAATCTACTGACCACTATTCTTACCTACATGCCTCTAGCTCCCATCCAGGACACATTACAGAATGCATTGTCTATGGCCAAGCCCTAAGATTCAACCATGTCTGCTCCTATCAGATATCAGGAATGGTAACGCACATACACCTGTAGGGGAACACTTTAACCTGGACATTCAGTAATGGACTTGAAAGTTGCCATCCTTCTACAAAAGAATTTCAAAAAATGAATACAAAGGGAGACATCTGAACTGGAATTCATTTGTAAATTCAACACTACCAGCTTAGGATTGAATAAGTATCTCAACTGTTTAATACATTGCAAAGACAATTTCCCTTTCTCACTATTCACATCTCCACACCAAATGCTGTGAATAACCTATTTCTATCCTGATTTGATTAGCTTCATTAACACAAGAAACTTCTTCCTTATATATATATACTCCTGCTTTTGTAACTTCCACTCCAATTCATCTGATGAAGTGGGTTTTACCCACGAAAGCTTATGCCCTAATAAATCTGTTAGTCTCTAAAATGCCCCAGGACTTCTTGTTATTTACATACCCTCTGTCTCTCTGACTACCGTCTGGGAGGCAGCTAACTTTTATTATGTAAAAAAACCCCACCCAGGTGGAAAATCCACGGAACGAGAGTAAGTAAGAGTGGGAACATTACATTGGGCTGCATTGTATTTTAGGCTGTCTTGCTCTGAAAATTGACTCCCTGTGTTGCACTGGCTGAGGACAATGAATTGCTGTTTTCACATTCAACCCAACCATTATTTCTGGGATGATACCCAGTTTGTGTAGTTAATCTGCAGTGATTCACCAATCAGGTCCTTCTGTCACCAAGATGTTCCGCAATGATTCATAGATTAGAATCATAGGACTAGAAGGGATTTTGAGAGATCATCCCCTTCACTCCTGAGAGGACTATCTATTTTAGAGGGTGTGAACGGCAGCTCTAACATGACATGAGGTTAAAGCATGAGTTCTGTGTACTGTGCACCAGCTGTGGTTTCCATTTGTTTGTTTTAGGCTTTCTGCAAGAAAAAGGTAAGAGCTAGAAGTGACAGAGATCTTTAGATGGTTGCCCAGGCTATAATATTTCCACTTGGGAAAGAAGTTAGTTTGAGTTGGGGCAGAAAAATGACTAATTTTAGGTTTATTTAGCTTTAAATTTTTGGAATGAAATTCAAAAGAAATCAAATGTGAGGTACTTCTATGATGGATCGAATTGCTAGAGACCTAGCAAATGCACAGAAACCTGTCTTAGCCTATTCAGCGAGTCTTTATATCATAGCCTGCTAGGAAGTGAATTTAAAATCCTTCAGGGAAAGCCTGGGAAAGAAGAAACCTACAACATTGTGTGTTGAGCTTATTCCAGGGCTTTTGCAAACCTCTAAAAGTATGAAGATGCATTGACCTGTGGAACTAGGTGGAGCATAAGAAAAGAACTTGGTTGTCTATGCATCTCAGTACAGAAAAATGCATAAAAGAAAAAAAACTGGAGTTCTTTGGGGTTTAGTAGAGTTCAGTATAGTATTCAACACAGTGCATCAGAAATCTGAAGTCCCTTAGTGGAAGACACTGTAACAGTTAAAGTATTGGTATCTAGAATGGGGTGTTTTGTTTTTCCTAGTGTGTGGGAATTTGTTCCTTATACATGAAAGGGGGACAGGGCAATAGTTCTGACTGGAACTGGATAGAGTATGTGCAGATTCTGTGCAACCTTCCTACCCTACCACTTCTGGTATATACTGGCTCTGTCCCACACTATGTCTCCCGGCCCCGCCCTGCCCCACAATTCACTAATTGCCCAGAAATGGACCCAGCACATAGAAGATGAAGGTGACCCAGGAGGCAGTGTCTTAAAGCTACCTGCCTGCCAGCCTCAGTGGACACTAGCCAGGGGAAGTTGAGGGAGCAAATTTGCTCATGTAGCCCTGTTGCAGCCTAGAACACTCCTGCCAGCAGGAAAGACCAAGGAGCTCTTCTTGGGAGCTTTGTCCCTCCTTGACAGCTAAGCAGAGCTCTGGAGCAATTGGGGCTGGGGACTGGGAGGAGGAAATGCCTGCTCAAACTACACCCACAGCTGGCACAGGTTACTGAAGTAATCAGATTTTAGTGTCCAGAGTGCCATCAGTGGGGGCAGCAAAAGGGGCAATTGACCTAGGGCTCAGTGATTTAAAAGGGCCCAACTCGCTGCTGGGGCCGGAGCCCTGAGCCCTTTGAATTGCTGCTGGAGCTCTGCACAGCACAGTCCAGGTGGCACTGAGGGCTGGCTGCTTCTAGCTCCACCCCTTCTACCAAAGACCCTGCCCCTTCAGGGGGCCCAGAGCTGAGCCTCCATCCTCCATTGTCCAGGGCCCAGCAAAGTGTGTCACTAGCACCAGTATCTTGGCTACTTCTGTTAACTGATACCTTGCAGCATGCTTCTGTTGTGCAGGGACACAGACCGGAGGGAATGGAAGCAACAGGATGCTGCCGGCAGCCAGCTGAGCTCCTGCAAAGCCACAAAGAGCTCCCCGGCCTTTCCTGCTGGCAGGAGTGCTCCAGGCTGCAACAGGGCTACATGAGCAAGTTCACTCCCCTCCTTCATCAGTCCTGAGCTGTGCCCCTTTGGCTGTCCAGTAGGGCCTAAACAATAGGAGGGCGTAAGGCTATATTAGCCTAATGGTTAATCCAGCCCTGAACTCCATTCCCTAATTGCCAGCATGAATGTCCAATAAAAATGCTCCTTTCACACAGTCTTTCCCCCTCCCGTATACGGTTGGGGTCAGTGGGTCGAATTCATCCACTGGGGAGTACTCCCGGCTAGGCCCATTTTCAGTCCCTTGAAAAGGTTTGCCTGCTCTTGTTCTGAGGCTCCACCACCTAATTCACCTATAGTGATTTCTGCTTTATTGGTGGTGAGGGGAGGAGCTCATTGGGTTCACCCAGCTCTGCTAATGCCCTCTGTGCCTTCAGCAGAGAACTGCCTCAGTGGTCTGACATTGGCATAGCTATATAACCCAGGAGTGTGAGAAATCCACACCCCTAAGGGACACATTTATACTGATCTTTCCTGTTCACAGAGCGACTGCCTCTTGCCTTAACTATATCAATGGGACAAGCTTTCCCATAGTGTTGTAGCATTTTCATTGAAGGTCTACAAGTATAGGTCTGCCCAAAGTCTTTAGTGCAAGGGGCTCCTTGCCTCAAAAGAGGAGGAAGGGGCTCCCACCCTCCTTTCTCTCTCAGTATAGCCTCACTGCTTAACCCATCTGGAGTTTGTGCACTATTCTGGTGGCCCCCCAAGGTGTCTTGTGGAGGGTTTCTATGTAGTACATTTACTCAAATAAAACATTCTCCCTGGTTGTTCTTCCACATGTAGGACAGAGGGCTTCTATGGAACTTCTATCTGCCCTTTCCTTTTGTTACCAACTGATGGTGGTAACCAGCTCCCAACCTTCTATAACTTCAGGCCATTGTTATTGAGGC
The DNA here is from genome assembly GCA_032595735.1 of Pelochelys cantorii. Lineage (NCBI taxonomy): Eukaryota > Metazoa > Chordata > Testudines > Trionychidae > Pelochelys > Pelochelys cantorii. The sequence continues at coordinate 236,661,275 of CM064327.1, forward strand.
ACTTGCCTACTAGGAAACAATTTATCCTGGAGGACTGCCTGTTCGGCTTTTGGTTTTGTAGGAGACTGCTCTATATGAGTACATGTATGCTGAGATATGTGGCTAGCACTTATTTTATATACCTAAAAGTAGGGATGTTAGATATCGGGTAATTGAATAGTCATGTAACCACATGAAAGCTTTGTGGTTATGTGACTATTTGATAGTTCTCAGAGGCGGAGCTGGCAGCCAATGTGCTCCTGGCCCCACTCCTGGGGAGCCCCCTGCCACCCCACGCTGCTGCCTCTGTATCAGTGCGGGGTGGCAGGGGGAGCTGGTCCATGAAAGGAGCCAGTTTAAAAAAAAGTTTAAAAACTTTTAAGACAGCTCTCCACAGCACCAGCTCCTGCTCTCCCCACTTGCTGCCTCTGATACAGAAGCAGAAGGGGGCTGGTGGAAGAAAATGTGTATAGTCGACAAGATTAACCGATAAACTTAGGCTTATCAGTTAATCATATAGGCAACTACCCGTAGACATCCCTACCTAAAAGTATCTATTATCTAAGTTTATTCATTAGTCCACTGTATGCATGTTACTATTCCTTTTGTCTTTCAGTAAAGCATTATTATTTAGAGCAGGGGGGTCTACAACCTATGGCTCTTGAGCCATATATGACTCAGTACAGAACCAAATATGGCTCTTTTGTCTTTCCCAAAATACATGCAACCTTGTAAATTAAAATGAAAAATTCAAAATTTTAAAAACACATAATTGCTCATGTAGCTTGAATGCATGTATGAACCTGAATTTGACCAGTTAAGATGTGAACTTCAAAGAAATGTGTGAAAAGATGCAGCAGCAGAAGTCCCATTAAATAAAGTCTGTGAGTAGAATTTGCTATTATTAATCAAATATGTTAAGTTGTATATTTTCAGTCACGCAAATGGGCATTCTCATATGGCTCTTTGTTGACCACTTGTTCTGAATGCTGATGGCATTTGGCTTTGGTTTGAAAAGGTTGTTGACTGCTGATTTAGAGCATGATCTGGTGAGGTGCTATATGCCCTACATTCACACTAAAGTTACTTAGCAAGATCAGGCTGCTAGGGGTCTACTTAAAGGCAGGCCCAAGCTTAAGTACTTTGCTGGATCAGGGCCAGATTTCTCAGGGCCTTCTGGGATCAATCCCTTAGTCTTTAAAGGGTGAAAATATTCTTACAAATCTATATCAAACCTTTTGTCTAAGGCCAGGCAAGACCATGTAGTTAGCAGGATCTGAAGAGCCCACAGCCCCAAGGTGTTATGGCTGCAGGATCAGATTGCTTGATTGTGTGAACATTCTGACGCTTTTTTCTGGATAAGAGATGTCAGGTTGTGAAATACAACAGCTAATGGGTTATGTCACTGTGACTTTGAGGAAGTTGGACAGAGGTGTTAGGAAGACATGCATTCAATAGGAATATTTTTACTGACTGGACTAAATGTAAAAATACTATTTAAAAAAGTAAGAGTGCTTGGCAGTATACAAATGTTCACACAACAGTGTCAGTTGCCATTACAGGATAATATTGTCATTTCCAGTTAGTTATGTGGTATCCTCCTGCCTGCTTGAGAGAAAGAGTGCATGGAGAGCTCTAAAATGTACAGCCTGAAGGGACAGTTAATTCAGTCTGTCTATCAGGTCAGTACCTGTGTCAAGCTTTCAAATCATATCAAACAAAGCGGAATGCCTATAAATGTTAATGCTGATTCTGTTTCATAACTGTCTCGGTCCAGTGAAATGGATTCCTACCCCTTCTCTTTTGAAAATTCACTAAGGCGCTTATTATCATTATCATTAGCTTGCCCTAAATAGCTGCCATTATTTCTCTCTTTAGGTTTTAGTGCTACAGCTGTTGGACATATTCATATAATATCTTGTTAAAAAGGAACAGTTATCTCTATTAGATTTGTAATCTGTATAAAAAAAAGAATAGTAAGAATAATTTTCCTGTCAGGAGATTAAAAATGTTAACTTTTGGTTTGTTTTGTCCAGGGTATGAGCAGCTGGTATGCTAGGCAGGGGAAGGCACAGCCTTCCCAAACTGCCAGCCTGGCCCTGCCCAGATTCCACTCCCAGAACACTTATTTTAGGCATTCTGGGGGTGGAGTGTTACTATCCCCAATGCCCGCCCTCCCCGTGATCCAGGGCCGGAGAGGCTGAGGTGCATGCGCCCGCCCTCCTCTCTTCCCTTCCCTGTGGTGGTGGGGGCCTCCCTGTAGTGGGAGAATGGGAAGGTGACTTGGCTTCTGTGGGGGGCAGAGCCTCAGCAAAAGGAGCAGGATGGGGCTAGGGCTTGCCTCCCCCAGCCCTGCCTTCACCAACTTCTCATGGTGCAGGGTATTTTATACTTGGCAGGCCAGTACTCAGTGTTCTTTTTACCTAACACCAGGGGAGGGGAAAGAGGTGGGGAAGTTGCCAGTTACTAATCCCAGGATGCATCAAGGGTGAAATTTACTCCTCCACACAGCACCATTGTTACTCAAATGGTGCAAAGTTTTTAGCTGGCCCTCTGCAGAGGGGTGAATTTCACTCAGAGCAAATAAGATTGAACCCAAACAGAATTCCAAATCTGAATTCTATGCTTTAGTTCAGTGGTTCTCCACCAGGGGTACATGTATGCAGAGGTCTTCTATGGGGTACATCAACTCATCTAGATGTCTAGTTTTGCAACAGGCTACATAAAAAGTGCTAGCAAAGTCAATTCAAATTAAAATTTATACCCACAATGACTAGTTCGTACTCGTATACATACTATACACTGAAATATAAGTACAATATTTATATTTCAGTTGATATATTTTATAATTATATGGTGAACATGAGAAAATAAGCATTTTTTCAATAATAGTGTGCGGTGCCATTTTTGTATTTTTATGTCTGATTTTGCAAGCAAGTAGTTATTAAATAAAATGAAACTTAGTGTACTCAAGACAAGTCAGACACCTGAGAGTGGTATAGAGTAGTTTGGAAAGGTTGAAAGCCAGGATGAAACTAGTTCACCCACAGGTTGTAGAGCATGAATTGCTAGGTAAAATTCTATGCCCTGTGTTAGGAAGGAAGTCATAGTAGATGACTATAAAAGTCCATTCTGGAGTTTGCAAAATAAGAAACATACTTGAACTTATGGAGTATTTGGATTGTGAACATTGGAACCAAAATCAAGTCTTCTAGGATAGGGATTAGATCAGAAACCGCCAAACCTGGGTTTTTGTTTCTGTTGTAAAAAAGCTAATCTAATTTCAGCTTCATTACAATAGAAGTTAATTCATTTATGATGGGGAACAGAACAGGTGGAGAAAACTATATTTTCATTTTGCAGTAGAGGCTAAAGGAAGCTGACACGTTACAGGGGACTTGTTAAATAGAACCCAAGAGATAAAAACATAAAACATTGAAGAATAAAATATCCCTGTGTGGGATAGAGAATATAATGGAAACTGCAAACTAAGGACTAGTCGACTATCCGATAAGCAAATGCTTATCGGATAGTCAGTTGACTAATCTAGTCGACTAGTCAATTCCCCCATCCCATTGCTGCCTCTATCAGATAGAGGTAGCAAAGGGTGGGGGGAAAGAAGGGGTACTTGAAAGTGGCAGCGCCGCACAGCTGATCCTGGGCTCAGATGTGCAGCGCTGCCCCTTTGAACGCCACCTCAGGATGAGCTGTGCAGCGCTGCGTGCTTGGAGCCTGGGGTCAGCTGGGGACTTCCCAGCTGATCCCGGGCTCCAGCATGGCATTTCTGCGGAACCTGGGATCAGCTGGGAAGTCCCCAGCTGATCTCGGGTTTTGGGGAAATGCCGTGTAGAACTGGCAGACAGCTGGGGAGTCCCCAGATGACCCTGGCTCCACGTGGCATTTCAAAGCAGCAGCTCAGCATGGAGCCTGGGGTAAGCAGGGGACTCGGAGTCCCCCGCTGACCTCGGGCTCCATGCTGCACTGCCGCTTTGAAATGCACAAGAGCCCCCGCTAGGGACTCTTGTGCATTTCAAAGCTGGCATCCTCATGCAGCCCAGAATCAGTGGGACTTCCCGCTGGCCCCGGGCTGCATGTGGAGTTCCGCATTCCTCCTTTGAAATGTACAAGAGCCCCACCAGAAATTCCATTGACTACTCGACTAGTCAATTAACCGTTACTCAACATCCTTACTGCAAACTCAACCAAACAGAGCTCAGCATTAAACTTCCATAACAATATGGAAATATTTGTCTCCTTTTCTCTGCCCCCCAAAACAGCATTCAGTATGTGCTTGGTTTTACTATTTGGCTTACGTTTTTGAGCCATTTTTTGGAAAGATTCTATTTTCTTCCATGCTTGTTTGATGCCCAAATTCCAAGCATCAGATATTGTGTAATCTTAGTGGATTGAACTGAGTATTGTCTTTTTCTTTTTTGTTTTTTCTTGCTTTTTTTCTGGGTTTTGTTTGTTTGTTTGTGTGTATGCTTGTTTGTTTGTAGGTCTTCAACATTTATTTTTTGTGTAAAGGCTAAATGACTTAATGTTACTTTTGCCTAGCCAACTAAAGTGTAATGACACTTAATTATTTAAATATATAGTAATAATAGTGATGTAGGATATGTAAATAAAGCTTAATTAACTCTTTAAATATATAGTTATAGTAGTGACAAAGGATTTAAATGATTTACCGAGCCCATTAAATAATGTGCTAAATCTGCTGTATAAATTCCACATATCCCTTCAGTTCTTTTAATATTTTTTTATTATAATACTTCATTTGTCTTAAAACATTCAAGGCTGGATTTAATTTGTAGTTCTCATCCTTGAACAAAGACAACTGAAAAATTAACCAAAAAACCCCACACAAACCCTCACCAAAAAGAGATTTCCCATTTTCTAATGTGCTATCCTGAAATTATTTCAGGACTTCCATTAAAAGAGGAAGATTTTTCAAGGCCCTTTATCAGAGAAGCATTCCATCTACAATAATAGAGATTTTCTCTGAATACCTTTTGTCTCATTTTCTTTTGTGTCTCCATTATTCTGAATGGATGCTGCTAAGGGTTCTTATTCACTGGTGAACAATCATGTCTACCACAGTTGCTTTGGGTGATAAATATAGTGGCACAAAATTTTTAATATGGAACATTTTTTGTGAAAAACTAGACGCAGTCACACAACCTTTTCCAAAATTCATGTCAATTTTTTCAAAATTGCTTTAGTTAGAAAGAGGGGGAAGAGAAACTAAAAAAAAATCAGGAAAAACTAAAACTAAAACATTTTGGGACATCTACACTACATAGAAGATTGACGCAGCTGCGGTCAACCTTCTGGGGTTCGATGTAGCGGGGGTATTATAGATTCAGAAGAGCAAATTTAAAGGGCGCTCCCATCGGCACTGGTACACCTACTCGTTTGCTCCCATTGACCTTCCACTGTGTGGTCAGGGATTTAAGATACGTTGACTCCAGCAACATAATTTATGTAGCTGGATTTGCGTATGTTACTTAGAGCTTCTGATGTACTGGAGACCAGCCCTAAGACACATTTTAAAATGAAACCTTTTGATTATTTAGCTTGAACAATCTTTTGGTTCAAAATTTCCTTTGTTTAAAATATACTAAAAACATTTTAAAATGATAGATATCCAAGGGACAGAAAAGGGCAACAAAAATTATTAGGGTAAGGAACAACTTTCACATGAAGAAAATTAATAAGACTTGGATTTTTCAGCTTGGAAAAGTGATGACAAAGGGGACACATGATAGAGGTCTATAAAATTGTGACTGGTGTGAAGACAGTAAATAAGGAAGTGTTATTTACTCCTTCTCATAACACAAAAACTAGGAGTAACCAAATGAAATTAATAGGCAGCAGGTTTAAACAAAACAACAAAAGGGTGTACCTCTTTATTCAGCACACAGTCAACCTGTGGAAATCTTTGCCTGAGGATGTTATGAAAGACAAGATACTAATAAGGTTCAAAAAAGAACTAGGTAAGTTCATGGAGGATAGGTCCATCAATGGCTAAGAGCCAGGATGGTCAGGGTTGGTGACTCTAATCTTTGTTCTCCAAAAGCTGAGAATGGGTGACAGCAATGGATCACTTAATGCTTATGGGTTCTGTTCATTCCCTCTGAAGCACCTGGTACAGGCCACTGTCAGAAGTCAGTATACATGGCTATACATTGTTCTCACCTAGTGTGGCCATTCTTATGTAAATACTTCAGTTGTATTCCATTGAAATAAAACTTTGTTTTGTTTTATTTTGTTTTGTTTTTCTTGCTTCACTGAGTGGAACAGCCGTAAATGTAGTGCTATCTTTAACATTCCAGCTTAACATCAGTTCCATGCAAATCAGAGAGAACATTATGTCTGAAAAAATAAGGACCTCCAAAGTCAAGAAATGAAAAAGTTAAAATTGTATGGGTAACATTATGGCCCCCCTGTGCTAATGCATTATGCCATAATCCTCAATAGGATTATTCCAGGCTATTTTTACTAAAGGTTCTCTGCCCTCATTCAGGATTTTTTTTGTTCAATATTAAAAATAAACAGTTTAACGTATGTTTCTACTGAACCCCCCAAGTGTATTTAATTACTTCCAATACTACTACATTAAAATTAAATAGCAATACAGAAATTATGTAATTGCACAGTCAAGTAACTGCTACCACAGTTTACAGATTCTTCTTCCATAAAGTAAAAAATTAATTTATCTGGCAACCTAAACAACCAACAAGTTAAGCATCTTGAATGACTGAAACACCTGTCTTTACATTTTCTACCAGTTATGGTCTTTTTTTCGAGGTGTGAGGGGTTAATATTGTACACATTCTATAGCCAATAAATAATTCATAAATCCAGCTCTAATTCCTTTGGTGTAAGCACCATTTTAGCAAGTCAGGGATGTTTGAAACAACAAGAACAAACAACTTTCAAAATTAATTTAGCTGATAGCAAACCAGAAGATTCCACTTCCCAATTTTCTAATTAATTAAAGCCTGCTATTATGAGAACACCCAGAATGAAAAATTCTGATGGTGTGAAAGGGGCCATCAATTAGTATGTAGAACCCACAGCTGTGGACATTAATTACTCTGATGTTCCCTTTTCCACTCAACGGGCCAGCTCCTCATCTGGTGTAAATGATTCTCAAATCTCTTTTTGCGGATCTGGTCCAAAGTTCTCTAGCTAGTGGGCAGGAAATGTCCTTTACTAACAAGCATGCAATATGTGCCACTTGCTTTAAAAGGGATATAATAACAAAAGGAAAACCACATCCAACAATTCAATAAAAGGATATTATTCCTGTCAGAAATTTAGCCCAGAAATTTACTGGTCAATAAATGAAAGAGAAAAATAGCTCTTCAAATAGCCCCGGTATTGTCTTATAAAGTCATTTTATTTCTGTCAAGAGCTTTTTCACTTTCTCCAGATCATCACATTTATTTGTGGTCTTTCCTGTCATAACAATTAATATAGAATGTTTTATATTCTTTTCCCTACTGATCTGCCAAAGGCATGCAAATTTCTGTCTCCTAAGTGTTGTTTCTCTGTCCATATCTAGAGATGTTTAGGGTTGGTAACCCTTTCATGCCACTGGACCCTTGTTTGCTGTTTTTTAATTAATTTGTTCAGAATTTGCTTTTTATCCACACACCTCAGGGAAAGGAAAGGAGGCTTCTGTGATATGAGAGATCACATCCCAAGAGGGGGTGTTTATCATCTGAGGACAGGCCTGGGCAAAATACTCTCCATGGGCTGGATCTGGTCCACCAAGCCTCCAGATCTGGCCTGCGGACACACTGGAGAGTCTCAGGCAGACTCCTCTGCTTATGCTGCCCCACCCACACGCTGCTCAGAAAAGCGGCTGCTGGGCTGTTTGCATTCCGCAAACTGTGAGCCCGGAGGGGATGGGGGAGTGGTGCTTCATGGCTGCTCCCGCCCCCAGCACATTCCCATTGGCTGGTTTCTGGCCAATGGAAGCTGCCTGTTTGAAAAACAAGCAGCATGGGAAGCACCATCCCTCCCTCGGGAGCAGGGCAGGCTTCTGCCTGAGAAATGAGCTGGGCTGTTGTCCAGGAGTCTCACAGATAAAAGTCACCCTAGATCCGTGGTCACCAACCCGTCGATCGCGATCAACTGGTCAATCGCGAGGCCTCGACCAGTCCATTGCGAGGCGTTCGGGCAACCCTGCCCTCCATTTTCCCCCCACCCCCAAGAAGCCCCACTACCTACCTCTAGTGTAGTGCCAGCTTCCCGCGGGGTGGACGGAAGTCCTCTCTGAAGCCCACGTCACTTCCGGGGGTTCCGGAAGTGCGCGAGCTGCTCCCCCTCCCACAGCTCTGTTGCGTGCTGGGGGAGGGGGCGTTGGCCCTAGAGGAGGAGTGCGGAGGCTTCCCTGTGCCGCCGGCGCCAGAGGGATGAGTTGGGTGCAGGGCTTTCCCTGCGCCGCGGGAGCGGGAGTCGGCCCTGGGGTTTGGCCGCGCTGCGGGAGGGGAGGGAGTTGGCCGGGCCGGGCCGGGCCGCGCCGTGGGAGGGGGGTTTGACCCCGGGGCAGGCGCCCGCGGGGGTTGGCCATGCTGCAGGAGGGGGTTGGCCGCGCTGCGCCGCGGGACGGGGGTTTGGCCCCAGGGCAGGTGCCTGTGGGGGTTGGCCGCACTGCGGGAGGGGAGGGGCAGGGCCGTGCCGCGCCGCGGAAGGGGGGTTTGGCCCCACTGCAGAATGGGGGGGTTGCCCCCGGGGCAGGCTCCCGTGGGGGTTTGGCCCCGCCGCGGGAGGCGGGGGTTAGCCCTGGGGCAGGCACGCTCGGGGTTTCCCTGCACCACGGGGGGCCCGGAGGAGGCATGTGCTGGCTTCCCGCGGGGGGGGGGGAAGGGAGAGAGAATCCTGGGAGGAGGCAGATGCAGGTGACTCTGCTGCCACTGGCACCCTGTCCCCGCTCCCCAGACTCCACTCCCCTGTCCCCAGCTACAGAACTCTGTCCCCACTCCTGTCCCCACTCCCCGAACTCTGTCCCCATTCCCCTGTCCCCAGCTACAGAACTCTGTCCCCACTCCTGTCCCCACTCCCCGAACTCTGTCCCCACTCCCCTGTCCCCATTCCCGTCCCCATTCCCTGAACTCTGCCCCCACTGGCACCCTGTCCCCTGCTGCAGAACCCTGTCCTCTGCCCTCCCAGCACCCTGATCCACAGCCACAGAACTCTGTCTCCACAAAATGTATAATTATAAATGCTTCATTTTAGATTTAAATAGCATGAATAAAAAACAGACCATTTATTTCATAACTATAAACACACGATTTTAATTTTATATATCGCATAATTTCAAAATAAAGTGTTTATCAGAGTGTGTAAGTAAGGGCTGGGGATAGCAAGTGATGGACAGGAGGAGAATAGAGGGGGCGGGGCTTCAAGAAAGGGGCAGGGCTTCAAGAAAGGGGCAGGGCAGTAGATCTTTGCCTGTTCTGAGATTTAAAAAGTGATCTTCGGAGTAAAAAGGTTGGAGACCACTGCCCTAGATCCTCCCTTCCTCCCAGCCCTCTGCCCCCCATTTCAATCCCCATCACACATAAGCCAAACCCTCTGGCCCTCTCCAAAACCCATACTCCCTCCTACCTCATATCCTGTCCCAGATCACAATCCCCTCCTGCCCTAGGTCACAACCCAAACCCTTGTACCCCAATCCTGTGTCTCAGGTCACAACTGCCTCCTTCACTCAAACTCCCCCCCTAGACCTTATAGTCCCTCCTGCACCCGAATCCCTTACCCCAGGGGTGGGAAGACAGTCTCTGTGGGCTGGATCTGGCCCACCAAGCCAGCTGATCTGGCTCGCAGCCACCCTGCCACTCCCCTGCCCCCAGGCCAATTGAGACCTGGGGACAAGGGAGCTGGCATTTCTCTTTAGGCACTGGGGAGCAGGGGCAAAGACTTCACACACTCCCCTTCACCTCTAGGCCAATCAGGGTATGTGAGCAGGGGTGCACAGGAAGCCTCCTAGCCCTGTCCCTTCTGGGGTGGCCAGCAACCACTTCAGAAATTTGTGAAGTGACTCCTCCTTCAAAAATTATTGCCCACCCCTGTAGGAAGGTATGCTTGTGAACAGCATAATATCTAGGGATATAAAGAAGGCTACTTTCCAGACAGTTGTTGAGAGAGGACTATATCTGTAGGAGAAGGAGTAAAGTCTGAATGTTGCACTTTCTCGGCACTCTTTCTTTTGTTGAGCACTGAAGATCCTGTTTGCAGGAATTGGGCTAAGTTCTTTGTGCTACTTAACTGTTACAATTATTTTGATCGCCAGGATCTTGATACTATTTTGATAGGCAGTATCTTAATATTTTTCTCCATTCCTTCCCTTCAGAGACTCCTAGTACATGAATATCATTCCTCTTGTCATTTTCTCAGGTTCCTCATATCAGTTCCAGAGTTCCCCTGGTTTACAGAATTCACACTACACTTTTAAGCCTTTTTTTCTGGAAAGCAGTTTAGATACACTTTTCAAAAACACCTAAGGGACTTTGGCTGCTAAATTCTATTGATTTTCCATTGAGACTTAGGCTACTGAAGGCTAGATTTTTAATGCTATTTGGGTACCTAATGCTATTTTCTAATCTAAAGTGCCTAGATGCCTACCTCTCATTGAAGTCCATGGAGGTAGGCACTTTTGAAAACCCTATTAAGCACCTTTTTGCATCTTTAGGTACCTAAATATCTTCAACTATCTGGCCTCATTAGGCACTATTGAAAATTGTACCCTTCATCCTCAGTCGAGGAAATCCTTTTTTTCTGCCAGTTTAGCTCCGTATTCTAGTTTCATTTGTATTTGACTAAAATATTGTTATTTATGATCCATCTGCTACATGATGAATTCTAAAGAAGCTTGCACAATTCTTAGCTTTGCTTTGTTTTGTTCAGTAATTGTGCTGTCAGCTGCTGTACTCTCCATTTCTTTCTGGTAAATTCCCAGATTCTGTTTTCTGGTTATTTTCTCAGTTTGGTACAGTTATAATTGAGGATGTAGTCTTTAAGAGTTTATCTTGTGACTTTTCCCCCCTTCTACTAAAAGCATGTTATCCAGTGATTTCTATTCAATTTTTCTAGCATAGTAAATTATTTTTTCTCTGAAGTGCGATTGAGCAGAGCTCACCAGAATGCCTACTGCTATCACTGTATTCTGTAATTGGCATTTACTACTCAGTTCTACACAGCTATAACCTGCTTTGCCATACTCTCCTTTCTGACATTGCTAAAATATTAAAGGCCAAATTCTACTCTCATTTATACCTATGTAAATCCAAAGTAAACCCAATAACTTCATTTAACCTAGAGTTACACCACTAGCATCTGAATCAACTCTTCTTTGCAATATTTTTACCAATTTAATGCGAGTTGGATCAGACCTTGAGTTAAGTAATTCCCCTTTTTCTAATAAATTTGTTAGTCTTTAAGGTGCCACAGGACTCCTCCATTTTTTTTGCTGAAACAAGCTAACCCTCCAGAATGTGAAATAATCTGGTTACTCTATATGAGGCTGTTACTTGAGAGTTCATATACTTCATTAAAGAACACTCATTGACTAAAATTAAATTAATTACTCCTTCATGAAGCTAGTGGTTTCTTCATGTTCAAAATGTTACTTTGAGTATGAGTTAAAATATTCAGTTGAGTTTAGACCCCCAAAATTCTTGTAATTTGGATTAAGCACCTAAACTATTAGGGAACATCTAAATAGCAGGGCTAAATCCGAAATAGGTTAGGCAACTTGAGCTACATCAGTTGTGTAGCTTAAGTCGAAATAGCTTATATGGCTTTTGTGAAATAGCTTATATGGCTTATATGCTGTCTACACAGCAGGAAGTCCGAGAAAGAGCACTTCCCTTAATCCTTGTAAAATGAGGGTTATAAAAGTAAGAAGTCCTCCCGCTGGAAATTATTTCAAAATTATGTCGAAATAACTGCTTGTGTGTAAACACGGGCTATGTTATTCTGAAATAACTCTGCTGTGTAATAGTACCCTATCGTACTGATCTAAACCTAGCTGAGCCTCCAGACTAAAAGGCCCTGGCTATCTCTTGCATCTGACGAAATGGGTCTAGCCCACAAAAGCTTATGCCCAAATAAATTTGTTAGTCTTCCAGGTGCCACAGGACTCCTCACTGTTTTTTGCTGAAACTGACTAACACTGCTATCCCTCTGAAGATTGTTGTAGATGTTTGCCCATTACTAATTAAATATCAGAAGGGGACAAAGTGACATTTAATACATCAAATAATGTTGGTCAGAACCTATATCACCGTGTTCCAATGACTGAAAGGTATTATGCTATTCTTCTTCTTAATTAAAAATATGCCAAAGCCTCTCTTTGCTGGTTTGCTCTATTTCCTGTCTAGCTGCCTACACTCTGTACACAAGGAGTTTTTAACTCTTTCTGAGGCCCCCCCCAACACGCTATAAAATCTCCACAGCCCTCCTGTGCCACAGTAGCTGGTTTGCTGTATATAAAAGCCAATGACTGTGCTGGGGATATCAAACAGGGCAATAGATTCAAGAGGACATACTGAGAACACTTCTATATCACAGTATCCCGTAGCTCAGAGATAGGAGCATTCACTTGAGAGGTGGGAGATTCCCACAACCCTGGTCAAGTCCTTTTTGTTCAACTGACTGAAAGAACAACTGCACCTGGTCTGTGGTTCTTCATAAAGCTTTCTCCTTCCTTTGCTTCTTACATTCTTGCAAATGGAGTCTGTAAAGTTCAGTTTGTGAACCCATTGTGAATAGAAACCTGTAGGATTTGAAGAATCATCTACAGGAGTTTCTGGCTTCCAGGCCTATTCTCAGTTTTTCTAATTCACTTTGTTATATGTAAAATAAAATTGGGTTTAGGGAATTAAGTGCACCCTACCTTAAAATGAAGTTCTATCCTGCAAACTTATTTTCTACAAATGGTGTTGTGGATTTTTATGCTTATTTTTTCTTCAATCACTTAGTAAAACACGTTTTTTTTTTCTAGTAACCTAGCCTGCAACTTCATCCTGGAAGCTAAAAGCTACACTGGAGGCTTTGTAATGGGTACATCAACAACAAAAAAGATTATACAATCAGAACTGGGTCTGTTGATGATGTGTGAATAGATTCCAACTTGCTCTCCCATAGTTTTACTGGCTTGTTCATCCTAACTGAAGTAAAACAGGAGGAGCATTTTCAGCAGACCAAGAGAAGTTATGATTCCCCTTTATTCATCACTGGTGAGGCCACATCTGGAGTACTGCTTCCAATTCTGGGCCCCCCACTATAGAAAGGATGTGGACGCATTGGAAAGGGTCCAGCAGAGGGCAACCAAAATGATTAGGGGGCTGGAGCACATGACCTACGAGGAACGGCTGAGGAATTTGGGTTTATTTAGTCTGCAGAAGAGAAGAGGGAGGTTCCAAAGAGGCTGTAGAGAGACTGTTCTCAGTAGTGATGGATGGCAGAAAAAGGAACAATGGGCTCAAGTTACAGTGGGGGAGGTCTAGGTTGGATAATAGGAAAAACTATTTCCACCTAGGGAGGTGGTGGAATCTCCATCCCGAGAGGTTTTTAAGTCCTGGCTTGACAAACCCTGGCTGGGATGGTTTAGTTGGAGTTGGTCCTGCTTTGGGCAGGGGACTGCACTTGATGGCTTGATGAGGTCTCTTCCAGCCCTATGATTCTATGAAAATGTAGTCAATCTTATTTTACTAAGCGCTTATCTGCACTTACAACACTGCAGCAGCCAGCAGGGCAGTCAGTGGTGGAGAGGTGTGATGAACAGCCAACAGGGCCACAGCAGGGAGGTGGAAGGAGTGACCAGCAGGGCAATGGTGGAGCGGTGCAACGAGCAGCTGGCAGTGGGAGAGAGCAGTGAGCAGGTGACGGGATCACTCAGGGTAGGAGGTGAACTCTGCATTTGCACCTCTGGACTCTGGGTCTGCCCTGATCAAGGGCAGTGACTGTAGATGGGGTCCAGCGAAAGGTTGGGCACGTGAAGGGCACATTTAGATTGCTGGACTTAAGAACCCAAGAGGAAAGAGACACTGCCCAACCTACTTGGAACAGAACTTTTACTCATGATTTATATTTATGAACCCCGTTGTGGTGTTTTCCCAAATTAATCCAAGTCACTTCCCTCCTTTTATTATTCTTTCTTTTCTACACTCAGATTCTGTGCTTGTGAGTGGAGAAGTGTTGCCTCTCAGAAGCGCCCAGGGTGTCAATTTCCCACTTTACTGGGTCGGGACTCAAGCCAGTTCTGTGCTGGATGGATGGAAAAGAACCCTTAGGGTATGTCTACACTAGCCCCCTAGTTCGAACTAGGGAGGCTAATGTAGGCATTCGAAGTTGCAAATCAAGCCCGGGATTTAAATATCCCGCACTTGATTTGCATCTTCCCGGCCGGTCACCATTTTTTGAAATTTACAAGTCCGGACTAACTGCCCACGTCTACACGCGGCAGGGACCCGGTAGTTCAAAATAAAGCCCTAGTTCGAACTACCTGTTATTCCTCCTGGAATGAGGTTTAACAGGTAGTTCGAACTAGGGCTTTATTTCAAACTACCGGGTCCCTGACGCTTGTAGACGCAGGCAGTTAGTCCGGACTTGTAAATTTCAAAAAATGGCGACTGGCCGGGAAGATGCAAATCAAGCGCGGGATATTTAAATCCCGGGCTTGATTTGCAACTTCAAATGCCTACATTAGCCTCCCTAGTTCGAACTAGGGGGCTAGTGTAGACATACCCTTAGATACTGAACCCAGCTCTGACTGCTGCTGGCTGTACCTGGCAGAACAGTTACACAATGGCTAGAAAATCTAATATGAGTTTTTATAATAAATTTGAAACAATTTATTTTCCATTGCTTACAAGTATTGTTGACATTCTAATAAAAAAGCAGCATTTTAAGCAAAAACCTAGCACAGCAGTGTTAGAGATGGAGTATACTCTCTGAACAATAAGGAGCTATTATTATTCAAGGCCATCCTTACCTGGTCTTAATAACACCTTGTAGCAAAATTAATTTACTTTTAAAAATCCAGTTGCCATAACAACTTGGTGCAGCTGTTCATGTGACTTAATGAGATTCCAAAGAACTGTTTCATGAAGAAAAAAGCCGAACGAATGGAGATCAACGAATCTTTTCAATTATTTTATTTAAACATTAGTAGCTGGCTGAAGGTAATGCTTATTAGAAAAGCAAAAGCACCATTATGCACAGAGCTATTGTTCTCTGCCTTTCTGTTACTTAACCCTTAGAGTTCTGACATTTTCCAGGTTGTCAGACAAAATCATATTTATATTAGATAGCTACACAGTATGAGCTAGACTGACAAATTTTGGTCTCTAGTTTTGGATCCACAATTCACCCTTCTCCGCCTACATGCACAAGGGGAAGCCTGCACTTAGGGAACCCATTTCTGGAAGAATAGGTAAACAGTGATGTAGCCCAGTTCACAATCAATACAAAATTACTAAAATAGTGAAATCCAAAACAGCCTTTGAAGAGTTACAAGGGGCTCTCACAAAAGTAGGCAGCAAAACGGCAGATGAAATTCAATGTTGATAAATGCAAAGTAATGTCCATTAGAAAACATAAATCCAGTTATATGTAAAAATGATGGAGTCCAAATTCTGAGACCAAAAACCTTATAGTCATTGAGGACAGTTTTATGAAAATTCAATGTGCAGCAGCAGTCTAAAAAGCTAACAGAATGCTGGGAATCATTAGTAAAGAGATAGAGACTAAAACCAGAAATATATTGCCTCTGTATAAATCCATGTTAACACCCACATGTCGAACACTGCATGTAGATATATTAGGATTGAACAGAGTTCAGAGAAAGCCAATAGAAATGCTTGAAGTATGGAACAATTTCCATATGAGGAGACATTAGAAAGACTGGAACTGCTCAGCCTGTAAAAGAGGCAACTAAGGGGGAAATGATAGGAGTCTATAAAACAGAGGTGGGGAATCCTTTTTGGGTTGGGGGTAAGGATATTAAGGACTAGCCGATAAGCAAATGCTTATCAGATAGTTGAGTCGACTAGTCGCTCCCCCCCTCCCCCCTCCCGCTTGCTGCCTCTATCAGCAATGGGGGGGATTCTTGTACATTTCAAAGCTGGCATGCTATGTGCAGCCCAGGACCAAGAGCTGGGGGGGTTGTGCATTTCAAAGCGGAAGCGCCTGCGTGGAGCCCAGAGTCAGCGGGACTTCCTGCTGGCCCCGGGCTGCACACAGAGTTCCAACTTTGAAATGCACAAGAGCCCCTGCTGGGGCTAATGTACATTTCAAAGGAGGAATATGGAAGTGCCTATCAACTAGTCAAGTAGTTGATAGAAATTCTATTGACTACTCAAGTAGTAAATGAATCGATATTTAACATCTTTATTTAGGGGCTGCTGACCCACAGAAAAATCAGTCAGGGGCCGTACATATGTGAGAAGCAAAAAAACTCCAAACCCTGACTGGTGTGGCCCCTGACTGAGGAGAAAGACATTCCCCACATTCCCCTTTCACACCTTTCACACCAGAGCCCCATGCAGGGGTAGGGGGCTGCACTCGGGGCTGTGGGGGCAGAAGCTGTGAGGAGCAGGAGATGGAGGCAGCAGGGGTTGGGCCCAACCATGCACTAACCAGTGTAAGTGGAGCAACCCAGCCCCAGCCTGCTCTGCTCCCCCAGTCCTAGCCACATTCCTTGAGGGAGCGGACTTAAAGGAAGGGATGGGACCACCCCACCCTTGCACCAATGATGGGAAACAGAGTGATGGAGCTGGGTGTTGGCAGAGTAGAACAGGTTGGGGCCAGGTCACTCCACTTTCTACCACCACTGGCGAGTGCAGGGGGCTGGGGGGGGGGGAAGAGGAGGAGCTTCTGCTGCCTGCATCAGCCACCCTCCCTCTAGTGCCCCAGGCCACATTGTTTGAGGGAAGGGGTGGAATGGAAGTGGGGAGGGGGTGGAATGAGGGGGGGCACCACATCACAGTGCCCAGAGGAAGTCATTTGCGGTGCAAGTTTTATTGGGTTTACAACCCACACTCTTGAGCACCATGTGCTGGCAATTTAGCTAACTATATCTATACTGATATGGATCTGTCCTGCAATAGCCCCACCCAGAGCCAGTGCACAGAGGGGTAGAGACAGGGTCTTGTCTTCTCCTTTCCCACCTCTGTCCCTTTGGAGAAGATGTGAGGGAGTGTGTGTCAGTGGCAGACCTTGTACTTCCAGAAGCACGGGGAATTGATTCTGTAATTTTCCCTGACAAAGATGAGGAAAGCTGCTTGTGCTTTCTCAACCTGTGCATCCATACTGGATCCTGGGACATGACAAGTTCTGTTGGGTAGGTTGCCATGTCTTTTTCTTTGTTTATAAAGCCTTTAGAATACTTTGGCTGTGATAGAAATGAGTTATAGATATAATAATGACAACAATAAAATGTCCACTTAAAACATTCATGGTAATAAAGATCTTGCATAATAGGTTTCTGAAGAGTATAGACTAAATAAAATAGAATAATATTTCCTATGTGAGATAAACAGTTGGGTAAATGAATGGATCTGTCCTGGAGGTACTATCTATGAAGAAACCTTGAGTCTATAATGGGATGCCATAACTCAGTAGGTGATCCTTCTTTTTAAGTGCCCAACCAGGCAGCCAATTAGTGATGGCTGATTTTGTAATGTAGACACCTGTCTTCTAGAAATTGGACTCAGGGATCCCCCCTTTATGTCATATACAGCATTGAACAGAGAACATTTGAACAATTTGCAGTCACCAGCTCAATGAGCTGGATTCCTATGTTTTGCCTACAGTCTGAACAGGTTGGGGCCATGTCACTGTACTTTCTACCACCACTGGCGAGTGCGGGGGCCTGGGGGGGGCTACTATCCTTTTTTATGGCTTCATTATAATTAGAGCTGAGAGAACAACTTGAAGGGAATCGTTAATTTGACAAACTTAGCCTGTATTTCTGTTTGTGAATTATCTGTGAGCACCTTGCAGTTAATTCAAACTTATTTATTTGTTAAATTAATTTGCAAATAATTCCTGGACTGTTGATATTTCAAGAATATTTTTACAGGGGTTTTATAATTAAAATTTGAGTTGTCTTGGTCGGCTTTGATTAAATTCCTTGGTCACATGATATTGTTTTAATACAAAAAAGTGAAAAATCAAGTTTCTTGTGCAAATACATGCATTTTTTTAATTCCAAATTTGTGTACTGTGATTATTTTCTATTATGTAGTTAAAACCCACTCTTTCTGCAAACATTCCTGTCCGAAACATACTTAGGAGAACATCTGAGGGAAACAAAAGTAGAGTGAATTAATTTAACATTCAAGCAAATCTTCACCAGAAAATAACATTTGTGTAGTTACAATTACAACCCTCTAAAGAATAGAGACTTTCATCGGTTAGAAAAAGAGTTAGTGTTAGCATAATAAAGAAGGACCCAAAATCAGACAAGAGAGAGCTAAAATAAAAATACATATTGAGTTTAATCAGTAGTTTTGTTTGTGGCTGAGGGAATATTCCTTTTAAAGTTACAGTTTCCTTTTTATTACTGTGCTTTTCTACAAATGAAAACTTAATTTAATCAGTCAGAAGATACTATCCAAATACCATTTATCTTACAACTGTGATTTATGTGGCTTTTTAATTTACAATAGCTCCCTCCATGATCTAGTTTTCTGTGAATTTATGGTGCTTTTATCTTTGGCCTATAACCTACCCAAATTATTACTCTGATTCCATTCAGACTGGGAATCATCATACTTTAACTTTGCATTTTCTCATTTAGTTTCTTTGAGTCTAACTTTTATTAATCTTCTGTCTAGTGTGCTTTTCTTCCACAATGCCTGGAATTTCAACAGTGCTTTGAAATTTGGCACTGAAGGTGTGCCAACTTAGACAAAGAGTTTTGAGATGTCTTTGTCGTTGTTTTTCAATTCAAAGGTAATTTTAATGTGACTCATTTATATGATGGTTATCTTAACACACATGCTATAACTGTCTGAAGTTTTCAGTAATATGTAATAGAGATGGTCTGAATAGAAATTAGAAGCGCTGGTACCCAACAAAAGAGGTGGGGGTAAGATACCCCAAAAGAGAGATTTCGGGGGGGCAAATGCTGATGCATTTACTTATGGTGAATAAATTGTCCCATTATAAGAAATTGCAAATATTCTGCATACTTGAATTCTCCCTGCAGTTTCAATTGGACAAGGTAAACTTCCTGCCCTATTGTGCTCTGTGGTGTCACTGTGCTTTGTTAAGCAGCTCTCATGTTCTATCCAGAGCTGGTGGCAGAAAGAGTTCCTGTGTATAGTTTATATTTGTGGTAATCAACCATAGGATATTTAAGGATGAAATTTTTCATTGCTATCAAAGGCCAAATTCTGATCCCCTTATGGTGAGTGGCACCTTACTCTTATTATCGTAGTCCTGTTACCCCAGTGGTCCCATTGATCTGAGCTAAAGAAAGCACCTTCATTAGCACTATGCTGATTGATTTAAAACTGAATCAGAAAACCCACCTAAGCTTTGGTCAAACTGATTGTCTGATACTAGAATATCAGCCATGGAAATGAAATGGAGATAGCTTCCAGATATGACATGGAATCTCCGTGTTCCCTTGACATACTCACTACACAGACTTTTAAAGTATGTCTAGACTGCAGCGCTTTTTTGGGATACTGGAAATATCCCGAAATAGCAACATTGTGTCTTTAAACGCTCCCGCTATTTCCTGAAATAATGGGTTTGCCATTCTGGCATCCCTGTAACCCTCGTTCCATGAGGGTTAAGGGATTTGTCAGAATAGTGCCTTATTTTGAAATTTATACAGCGCCAAATTTCAAAATAAGCTTTTTTGACCTAGACTTGGAATAAGCTATGCAATTTGAATGGTGCAAATTGCGTAGCTTATTCCAACAGAAGGGCACTGTCTAGAGGCACTCTTAGGGTACATCTACAGTGCACGCTAATTTTGAAATAAGCTACTCCGGAAGAAATACTCTGAAATAGCTTATTTTGAAATAGCACATCTACATTACAGGGAAGCCTCAAAATTAATCTAATGTGGATGTGGTACCTCAATTTAGAGCCCCAGGAAGCACTGGGGAGTAATTAGTTTGAATGGCCCTGGGGAGAAGCTATTTTAAAATAGCAGCAGTGGAGTGTCCACACTACAACTATTTCAAAATAGCTATTTCGGAATAGGCATCATTCCTCATGGAATGAGGTTTACAGAATTTGGAATAAGCCACCTGTTATTTTGAAATTATTTAGAAATAACTGAATTCCTGTGTAGACATTCGCATTGTTATTTCGTAATAACGGCCATATTCTGAAATAATGCTGCTGTGTAGATGCACCCTTAGAGAGTTAGCTAGTGAGCAGTGAGGTGAAACAGGTTTTTTCATTATTCTTATATTGATTCTTGTCCTTTCCTTTTGCCAACTTCAGGAATTGAACAGTGCCCAATGACTGTCCATTCCTTTTCCTATAGGTCTAAAAATGTGAGGAGGCTTAAAACTGTTTTACAGGTCAAGAATGAGTAAATCTTGAAGGATGTATTACAAATACTAGGGGACAGAACCTTGGTCCTATTCCTTCTACTTTTCATT
Organism: Pelochelys cantorii; assembly: GCA_032595735.1. Lineage (NCBI taxonomy): Eukaryota > Metazoa > Chordata > Testudines > Trionychidae > Pelochelys > Pelochelys cantorii. The sequence continues at coordinate 236,681,902 of CM064327.1, forward strand.
GTTCTAGCAGCGTTAAGCAGGTTTGAAATTGATTGAGGAGGATTCCCTTTGCATAGGCATATCTTCTAGTGATATAGAATCAGCCTAAGTCACCCGTAGTATACAGGGCATGTCATGTGATAAAGGTATGGTTGAAACACTAGTTTGCTCCAGTGAGTCCCACCTGCCAGAATGGCCCTATGGGTGCTATGGCAGCAAACACAGAAATTAGAGCAGTCCTGAAGCTCCACTAAGTTGTGCTTGAGGCAAATTACTCCCTAGCCAGACCCAGTACTTGGGGCATAAAAATGGCAATCTCTTTATTTCCTCTCCAACTCCTTTGCGAGCTGGGTGAGTGGAGCATGGCAAGACCTGAGGATCTAGCCCTATCTTTACAAATAATCAAAATACAGAGTTAAATGTAATTGCATCTGATTAGTTTGCTGGGGGATCAGGCATTGCTTGGCGGAAGAAGCCATTGTTTAAATCTGTTACTACTGCCCTTGACAGTAAAGGACAGCAAAAGATAGTGAAATGCAGCTTCAGTGATGGAAGCTGCATTTCACTATCAGTGTTTTGGCTGCATGCCCATGCCATATGCCCTAGGTTTACTTCCCAGGAGTCTGGCTGCTCTTGTTTCCTTCTGGCCAGCCTATGAAATCAACTTTTCTTTTGTTTTATTTACCATGACTGGGCTACTTGGGAATTGATTTTAGCTTGACAAACTAATGACAGCAAATGTTTCAAGGTCAGACTTGTTCTGTTTGGCTAATCTGGACCCTGATGAGACAGAAAACACAAAGAAATGGAAAATAAATAGGAAGAAGGAGGTGTGTGAGCTCTGAGGGGGATGAAAATCAATATAATAGATGGGGTAATAGGAATTGTAGGTTCAAAGCTTGGGTGTTGCAGAGGACACTGCTGTGGAGATGGGGGTGTCATCTCCTTCCCACTTCTTGTCCATTCTGATCATATTTCAGGCTATGTCTACATTGCAGAGGGTTTTTTTTTTTAAAAACGGCCATTTTTCTGAAAAAACTTCACTTACGTTCACGCTGCAATCGCGTTCTTTCAACAAAAAGTCGAAAGAACGGAGGAGTTTTTCCGACAGCAGTAAACCTCTTTCTACGAGGAAGAAGCCTTTTCCCAAAAGAGCTCTTTCAGGAAAAGGCATGTGTGGACGGGGAAGAGAGTTTTCTTTCGAAATAAGAGTCCTCCAGGAAATAACACAGGTGCCCTGGTGGCCACTCCATCCAAAGAAATCACAACTCTATAGTACCTGTCTCCTGGCACCTCTTAAAGCGTAGGCACCCTGGACAAGCCTTTTGGCAGGAAGCCTGCCCTGGAGCAGCACCTGACCACGCAGCTCTCCCTGCCACAGGTATGGCCAAGCCAAAAGCCCCCCGGGGTCCTCTTGGCCCTTGCAGGGAGCAGCACCAGGGCTCCGAGGACCTGCAGAAGGAGACAAACACACAAAACAGAGAATGAGAGGAAGTGCCTGAGCCCTTGGGAGGTGTCCGCCCCCTTTCTTCTCCCCCCCCCAGGATCCACCCCCTATGAGGTTGCCCCCCCAGCAGCAGGGCTGTGTGAGGATGAGATGGCACAACCCCCCAGGGACAGGGCTTCCCCTTCACTCCCACCCCTCCCCATCCTCCCAACCCCCTTTCCCTAGGGTCCCCCTTTTCCAGGACCCCTGCAGGGACTGCAGCCCATGAGTGCCTTACCTCTACGAAGAGGGCCCCAGTGGTGAACTTCCCCATGCCGAACTGGTTGCCCACCGACCAGTAGCTGTCAGGGGCGGTGAGCTTCCACATGGCGATGGCGACCTGCTTCTCCAGAGGGATGGCGGGCCGCAAGTGGGTGTTGCATCATCAGAGGGCAGGGGCGAGGCAGGCACACAGCTCCAAAAAGGTGGTGGAAGTTTTGGAGTCACTACTGGTTGTCCCACCGCTCCATAACCAGCCGGTCCCACCAGTCAAAACTGATGTCCAGCTTCCAAAACTGTCTCTTCACTGTGGGGTGCAGTTGTAAGGGTCTTGCTGCCACACACAGGGAAGGGGTCTCAAGAATGAGCTCTGTGTCCAGTTCGTGCAGGGCCATGAAGGTAGCCTGCACAAACTGCTGCAGAAACTGCAGCATGGCTGTGTGGGGCCATTGCATGCCCAGGGGCAGCTCCAGCTCCATGGCAAAACCAAAAAAACACCTTGCAGAAGGAAAACGGCTATCCGGGGGGGGTTCCTTTAAGCGCGCGTCTCAGCTAGGCTTAGGCAATAGTACTCAGAAGCAACTGGTGACCTAATGCCGTGCCTGAACTGGTTCCAGGTGGTCTTATATGCGAGATAGTGTGGACGCTATCTTTTGAAAAAGCAGATTTCTTTTTCGATGAGCTTTTGCTGTGTAGACGCTCTCTTTCGAAAGAAGCTTGCAGTCTAGACGTAGCCTCAGTAACAGTAAATCTTTGCTCCCTGGATATGGAGGTGATACTAATCTGTATAGTCAGAATTCTGCTGCCCAATACTTCCTTGAGTATGCTGCCAAATACTCAGGTGTGTGCGGGGAAAGTCCTAAATGATCAACATCTTTGTTTCTCAGGTACTTATCTGATCCCTGTCACTGTAGTATATGCATTTGATGGGTTTTCCCAGGGTTTAACCTGGAATTTGGGCACCACTGAGCCCTCTGTCCCCCCAACTTGGGCTCTCTCTCACACTGATATTGCAACAAGCTGGAAATCTCTCCAGGTACTGCACTTACATGGATATCCACAGGAAGGGACACACACAAATGAGTTACATGAATCCTTGTCCCAGACACTCATGAACCAGCAACAGAGAGGGTCAAGCCAATTCCCTGAGGTCCCCTGCCTAGGACTGCAGAGTTGTACTATCTGGCCCTGATCAGAGGTCTGATGAGTATACATTTATAAACCAATCTGCTGCTCCCTGAATGTGGAGAAGACATGCAGCAACTTTTGTTTCTTAGCTGAGGTTTCCCAAGCACTTACACTGTTTTAGGTAAAACATAAAACAAGTTTATTAACTACAGAAAGATAGATTGTAAGTGATTCTAAGTGGTAGGCATAAAAAGAGAGATGGTTACCAAGGAAAATAAAAATAAGCGCACACAATCTAAAGTTCTATAAACTAAACAGGATATGAATCAAGCAATGTTCTCACCTCACTGGATATTACGGTTCTTAATACATCAATTTCCCCCCGGGAAGCCTGGACCACTCTCCTCAGATAATCTTCATCTTCTCAGCATTCCAGTTGTTTCCAGTGTAAGTAGGAGAGGAGAAAGGCCCCCTATGCTGCAACTGCTCCTTATTTGATACCCTTGGCCCATGTGTTTGGCAGACACTAGCCTAGGCTAGCCTAGGCATATCCTGGTGGGCTTTGCTGGGTCACAGTGAACAAGCAGCCCCCAAGTCACAGTGACCATCTGTTCCTATTGTGTGGTGCTTGCATAGTTGAGTCACACCATTGATTAATGGGTGATCAACAGAGACTGAGCAGGGATCCTTGGCATGCCACTAGCAAAGTTACAGCATATTTCAGTAACAACAATCAGCACAATCTCATAATTTCATACACATAAATCATATGCATATTTCATAGAATAATATGTATCAGCAGATCATGACCTTTCATATGAGATCTTACACAGCATGCTTTTCATGAAATATCAGAACCAGAGGTGAATGATGCATATGGGGGTTATAGGGTGTCCTTCTGAGAAACAACATGCCACACTAAGCACCTTACCACCGAGAACATATGGAATCTTATAACACTCTTTTGAGGTAAAGCAGTGTAATTATACCCATTTTATATACAGGAAACAAGAGACCATGTGACTGGTCCAAGGTCACACAGGAATTCTGTGGTAGATCAGGGATTTGAACCTGTGTCTTCCAAGGTGGATGCCCTAACCATAAAACCACCTTCCTGTCTTCATCCAAGTTGCTTAATCAAAGCACATTCCTGGTGGCTCAAATACTGACACTTCCTCTTAACCTAAGACAGTTCCAGTTTGTTGCTATAACAGTTTTGTACCCTGGGGAGCTAGCCCTGTGAGTCTTGAAGATGGATGTAATTTTGGAAAAGCTATTGTGAAAAAAAATCTTATGTGTAGTCCTGAAGGCAGAGAGCTTTATGCTTTTTCTAATCGCTTCTGAGCAGTTCTGTAGAAGAGATGTGAATAATATTGCTGATATAAGCAAATATTTTATGTGTGCATATTGTAATAATATGTAGAGCTTACCATTTAAACCTCATTTAAATACAATTAGATATTTGTTTTGCCATTGTACTCAGTGCATGGAAAAATCAATACTGTATTTAGTGCCTACTTCTTTATTGCTGTCTCAGCTGGCTGAGTAGTTCAAATGCTTTTGTTTATTGTATTTATATTATCTGCCTGTTCCTGTTCTCTGGACTTAACAGCAACTTGTGTTTCAGAGTATGACCATTTAATCATGCCATGCCTGGCGGCAAAGTTTCTGTCTCAGTCTGTGTTTCATGCCCCAGTTCTGAGCTGTGGCTGAGCTAAATTCTATCCCTGTTGGACGGATGGGATGGGCAAGTTGGGTTTATATTACCTTTGCACTGCAGCCTCTGAGATTTTGGAGTGGGGCAGAGACTGGTCCAATTCCCATTGCAAGTGACTGCTCTAGTTTAAGGCTGCAGGCTAGGGCTTCCTAGGCCATTGGAAAAGCCCAAGGTACCTGGCTCAGAGACTGTTCTCGTCACACATTCTCCCTCCTCTGGCTGCATTTCTGGTGTGCTCCTTTCCTGGGTGGTGGGGCAGTGTGGGGCCATTCAGCTACCTAGGGAAGTTCTCTCTGTTAGGAGAAATTCCCAGGTGGACAGTCTACCTATATGCTAACTGGGCATCATGTAACCCAGAATCATATGCTTTGTAAGTTCCTTTGCTTGCTAATGTTTAATAACAGAGAAATATTTAAATTCTTTCATACTGTGACAGGTGAGAAGTAAAAATAAAAAAATTTAAATCCCAGCTTAACATATAGAGCAGCAGGAAATATACATAACTGTTTAACATTTTGATTTTAGTAGCACAGATATGAAAACGAGCTTGCTTTTCCTGAAAGCTAACACTCTTACATTTTCTAGCCAAACCTGTTTATAATGCCCATCTATTTAGGTGACTTCAGTGTAATTGTGACAGTAGATATCTTGTTTCTGCTGTAAATATTTCAAATTGGCTACAGGGAATGTCACTGAGTTGACTCAACAGAGATGTTTTAATAACAAAGAGCTTATATAATCCCCCCCCCCATAAAAAGGCAAATGAGGCAATTAGTTCAACTGGCAAAATGCCTCGGCTCCCACAATCACTTATGGCATGACTGGTGTCTCCAAAGCAAAGGGTATGCAGCATGATTATAAATAATCAAGAAATATTTAACAAAAGCCTTCCTCTTTCAGGTTGGCATCAGCAGATGTATTCCAAGGGGGAATGCACAAATACATTTATTCCCTTTACTAGACCTTGTGTTGGCATTGCATTCCCTCCCCGTCTCCCCCCTTTTTCTTTAAAGAAAAAGGTTTGCAGCGTAGCTGAAATGAACAACTTGGCAGGCATGAAATTGATCACACTGATTTGAAAACTTGGCCACACATCTGAGTAGTGTCACTTTCAGCAGTGGAAATGGAATGGATTTTTTTTTCATTTTAATAGTCTACTGTGTGGGATATTTAAACTGAGGTTTCCAAGTGTTCATGAGATGTAGCTGTTATATAGGCATTTTAAAATAGTAAGGGCTAGATCTTCAGCTGATGTAAATTGGCATAGCTCCACTGAAGTCATTTGGGCTATGCCAGTCCACATCAGCTGGGGACCTAGGTCAGAGCTCTCTCCAATTTGACCAGATGTCAGCACTGATCCCTTATGGTCTGTGGACCAGTGAAAGCAAGAAACTTTGTGTAATGCCACCAGGCACAACAGTCCCAGACAAAATCTAACTTGTCAGGTCAGTAGGGTAATAGACTTAAAGGGTTTGATTCTGCTTACATTGGTGTAACTCAGATCCATTGAGTTCACTGGTAGTACCCAAGTTTTCCTGGTGTAAACAACAGGAGAGTCAGGCCCAGAGTCTAATAGTGTCATTCCCTGGCCAAGTTTGGGGCAGTCCTAACAAGGTTGGCAGCTGCTGCACTGCTGAGGAGCTTTGGCTTGGCAGTAAACCAGAAAGAGTTGGAATGTACTAATTGTAGACTCCATTTCATTGTAATGCTAAATATATATCATTTTAACCAAGTTAAATGGTCTTTAACATTGTTCAGTCACCTCACTCTGGTCTGAGCCTTTCCCATTTCATCAGCAGTTTTCTCTGTGGCTGCAATCCCCACTACAGGGCTTCTTCTAACAGGGTCAGTTCTGAAGAGGAGCATAAGATCTTGAGGGCATAACTAAAAGGATTAGAGAATTTAGGCCAGTTCAATGGAGATACAGCAACTTACACAACCCAAGGATCTGGCCCTTTACATCCATATAGTTATCCATCACATAAATATGTATTCCCTTGTTTACCTCTCCTGCCGCTACAGACTCTAGCATATCTGCTTGATGGGGTGCGCTCATTCTATCCATACCTCCACTCCTCTCCAATGCCTTTAAGTGCCTAGTCACTGCAGCCTACTTCTGCTCCTTGAGGAATCGTCCCACATCCTCAAACAGCTAGTAGGTTGCTGATGCAGTGGCATAAACCTGCACTGTTTAGCAGGGTTGTAATAGGAAAATACAGATCATTGTTGCACCCACTGTTGTATGTTTGCCCCACATTTGGTGCAAAGTGGCCATGTGAAGTGTCAAATGAAAGCTTATGCTATGCTGATTCTATGTATGCCACTCATATACATGTATGAGTTTTATATGTAAAGTTATGAATATGGGCTCTGTACTTATATTTTAAATGTAAAATATTCTTTGTCTAGGAGACAGCAATAGGCATGGACCACATATTGTAAAGAATGGTTATTCAGTGAATGACTCTCAAGGTCGCCAATAATAACCTGAGGAATGCTTCTGGGAACCTGCAGACCAGCAGGCATGCCATGGCTGGTTGCGTGAGGGGATATGGACAGGTCACTTGATCATGTGATCAGCTCCAGTTTGGGAAGTACCATCACTCAGGAGAACAATGGATTTCTCTCCACCTGGGCAAGATTATAAAAGGATCCTGGGGATACCTCCATCTTTGTCTTCAATCCTGCTCTTGACTTCAGAAGCATCCTTTCTATGGACAGAGGGTTGGGAAGGATTTGTTGACCCATCCTACCATAGGATGTACTCCAGAGACTTTTAAGCTAGCAGTTAGCTACATCTTTACTAAGAGCCTGTATCAAGAACTTTGAGGATTGATGTATATAATGTATTTGCTTTAACAATCCTGCTCTCAACCTTTTCTTTCTTTTATTAATAAACCTTTAGATTTTAGAGTCTAAAGTACTGGTACAGCATGATCTTTTGGGTAAGATCTGAGGTATAAATTGACCTGGGACTGTGGCTGGTCCTTTGGGACTGGGAGAACCTGTTCAGAGTTAGTGAGATCTGTTTCATAGTCTCTTATCTGTGTAAGATGTGGTGCTGGTTGTCGCACAGATAAAGCTGGGGCATCTAAGGGGATTTGCTTGTGCAAATTCTTGCTGGCCAGAGTGGCAACTGAAGTGCTGTGTGTGACTGGTTTGGTGCCTTACAGGGAGGACCCCAGTCTTGGGCTATGAGTAGTCCTGGTTCTAAGGAATTCACCCATATTTGACATTCGCAGTGGTGCCCTAGCCAACCTGTCATATTACAAGTAGGTTTTGAATGTTAGTGTCACTACAGCTTTCTGATGATTGCCACGTAAAGCTGGTGGAATTTTTCCAAAATTAGATTTGACAGGAAGGGGTGGACAGCAATTTTGAGGATGTTAAAAACATACCAAATTTTTTGACCAATATTCATGATTTTTTTTTCATATTTTTCAACTTGCTTTATTACCTAGGGAAAATACAACTTGTGTTTCTTTCCCTGTTGGCAGTAGCGCACAGCATGGCAGGGGCAGGAGCCCAGTGACCTATCTAACATTATTTCACCTTGAGTAGTCTTGTGGCACCTTAGAGACTAACCAAAATATATAGAATCATGAGGTTTTATGGGCTAAACCCACTTAAACAGATGAATTGCAGTGGAAATAACAGAAACCAAGAGATAGATATAACAGCAGAAGAAATACATGTCAATTATAACATCTGTGTTAATGAGGCTAATTAAGTGGTCTGGATCTGTCCCATACATAGCTTTTGATGTGGAAAGGCAGGAGAAATTGTCTTTGTAATGCACCAACCAGTAAATGTTTTTGTTCAAGCTCAGGGTAATGGTGTCAAATATGTAGATGAATTCCAGTTCTACAGACTCTCTCTGTAATTGGCTGGTGAAATTCCTTTGTAGAAGAATGGCTACTTTTAAATCCATGATTAAGTGATCAGGCAGGTTATAATGTTCCCCACTGGGTTTATGTGTGTTACCATTTCTGAGGTCTGATTTGTGTCCATTTATCCTTTGTCCTAGAGACCATCTGCTTGGCCAATAAACACAACAGAGGGGCACTGCTGGCACTTGCTGGCATATATCATATTCATTAGAGGATGTGCAGTTGTATCTAATGTGATATATGTGAGAGACATAAAAACAGTCACATTAGAAGGGTGAAATATTTATACAGATGAATTACGATCTGTTTAGTGACAATTTGGGTCCCTCCATCAGGTTTCTAGAATCACTTAGGGCACATCTGCACAGCAGGACTAAAGGTGAAATAAGCTATGCAACTTGAGCTACTTCAGCTACATAACTTAATGTAAGCAGGGGAATGGCCCCGCTATTGTGGGGAACTTTCCTGGCTTTTACACTACCCAGGTGAAATGGACCAGTGAAAGGATCTGAGTCCCCACTCCCACTTCTTTTACCCAATGGCCTCCCTAACCCTGAGGGCTCCCCTTCCACTCTCCTGAGTAGCAGAGTCCTCGAAATCTCAACAAGGCTGGGCCCAGGTTTTCTGAGGCTGAATCACCAACCTTGTAGTCACTTAGGGCAGGGGCTAGGGTGTCCCCACTCCAGGGTGCTCTCTTCACACTGGATGCTTTTCTGACCCACTGATCACTACATACAGTCCAAAGTGAATACAATTTATTAAACTGCAACTGATTAAAAAGAAAAGAATAAGGAAAAATGAGAAAGGTTAAAAGAGAACACATAGCCCCGCTTTGTGGCACGGGGACATCACAAACAGCAGTTTGCAGAGTGTAAGGACAGTTCACAGTCTTCTCTTCATAAGTCCCAGGGCTCTCTTTCAGGCCCTGGCTGTGCTGCAGGGGAGGAGAGGTGCTGGGGGGTAGAGGAAGGGCTGCAGGTTGGACACACTTGCTCTGGCAGTGACCACACAACTTCAGGCTCTAGGTGGTAGGACCCTTCTCCCAGCTGGAGTTATAATCCCTTTCCAAGTCTGGCCTGCAGGGCCTCTTGGCTGGTGGTGTCTCCCTGCCCAGAGCCTCTCCCCCCTCTTTGCTGGTCCCAGTTGCTCACCACACCCAGTTGCAGACTATGTTGTTTGCCAGCCTCCAGCTCCTTCCTTTGCTTCTCTGACCCCTTTGGGTCTCTGGTCACTGCAGGTCTGCCTCTCAGCACAGCTTGCTCTCTTTGGGCTGTGTGTATTTCCAGCTCTGTCACTACAGGTCTGTCTCTCAGCACAACTTGCTCTCCTTGATGCTCTTCTTAGCTCTCCCTCCTTTTCTCGGAGAGACCCAGAAAATCCCAGCTCACATGGAGGATGGGACCTGGCCTCCTAATTCCCTCATTGGTCTGTCTGACCTGTCAGTCAGGCTGACCTGGAGTGTTGGCCTCTTCCCATTGTCCCTGGGGACTGTCAGTCTCAGGGCCCTGGTTTCTCATGGACCCTTCCCCTTTTAATACTGGGAACCAGCCAACCAAACCCCCCCACTGAGTTTTAGTAAGGGGCTAACAGTCCCCTTACATTAAGTTGAAATATCTTATTTCAGCTTTTGGCACTGTCTACACTGCAAGAAATCCGAGTTAGAGCACTCTTCCTGTGACTTCCCTTGCTCCTCATAAATTGAGGGTTACAGGAGTCGGAATAAAAAGTCCTCCAGCTTGACATTATGTCAAAATAACTGCGTACTGTGTAGATGTGGACTATGTTATTTCAGAATAATGTCAGTTATTCTGAAATAATGCTGTTGTGTAGACATAGCCATTTAGGGATTCGGAATTAAAGACAAACAATCAAGTTAGCCTTGCTGTTACTTATGCACTTGACAGAGTGAAAGAGGGAACAAATGGTTGGAACTATCCCAGTGGAAATAAGGCACTGTGTAGTACTTACTATGATGTATCTAGTCAAGGTCTACCCCTAGCTGGGATTTATCCCAAATAACTACATTGAGATAAAAACTACAATGCCTTCTTCTCACCAGAATTTTACAATGAGAGCTAATTTGGCATAAGAACACCCTTTGTTCCCAGTGACAATACAGCCTAAGATAATCTGTTCTCTGGGTCTTTCACTGCATTAATGTTTCCTGTTTAGACTATAAACTTTGTGGTCTATGGAAAAGTTTGTTAAAATTGCATGTTGTCACTTCAAGTTCTCAATGATTTACCTACCTGGTCCTAGAACCAAAACCGAAAATTCCAAAAAATGTCAGTGAATTGAAAAGATTGACAAAATTTTCATTTTGGGCTGAATACCATGGTTGACCCAAGGTGAAATATTTTGTTTCATTTTCATATGTGTATACATGGCTGCACTGGGGCTATTCACAGTTTAGCTCTTCTTCATTTTTATATCTAAAGCAGCTTCCACCCAGAGATCTGAAGCACTAATGAATTCAATTGCACAATACTTCTGTGATACTTGTTATTCCCCACATTTTACAGAAGTGGAAACTGAGCCATAAAAAGGTTATCCAACCATGCCAGTTAATAGCAGAACAGAAAACAGAAGAAATTTCTTGGGTAGCAACTTACTCATTTTTTAAAGTACAGGATAAGGAATCATAAACTCTCTATTCTATTTCCTCTTATGTCACTGACTTGTCTAATGATTCCAATCCAATGTGACCCTTTCCCATTTCTTCAGCTTTCAGCTGGTTTCTCTGTGGCTGACATCCTCATATGCCTGCAACATTTATCACTGGAGCACATAGAGTGTTACCACAAAACCTAAATACATAAATCACGAGTAGATTTCTCACATTAAAACCAAAACACTTCACTGTAACACCAATCTTCTGAAATCTGACCAGCTGCAGGCAATCGTTCTGTGAAATATCTTTGAAACACCTTTCAGAAGACTCATTTCCAGGATTGATTTCTTAGTTAAAACCTGCTTCCTGAGTAAGCTGCTTGATTAAATTACAACATTTCTGATTTCCTAATTCTACAATAGACTTCCCTTGGCCTTTGTGTTGATCAGGCAAGGTGTAACATGTCCAAAGAGGGAAGGATGTGGCATGAAAATTGCCCCATACTACTATCAAGAGTGGGAAAATGTTTTTGTGGTTCTTTGTATAGCCAGTACAGAAGGTTCTTAGTGTAGTAAAAAAAATGAATGAAAAAGGAACAGCACAGTCAGAGGGGATACAATGACGCATCATGAATGAAGTAGTCTTGCCAAGTAGCCCACAGGAGAGAATGGGGTCTTAAGGCATCTGACCTGGAATTCTAATGAGACACTTTGGCGCCTTCTACAGAGACAGTTTGATGTCAAACTGACACAAAACAAAATGTTTTGGTTCAGTCCAACAGACTGTAATGTGTTAATTTGGGGTTAAGTGATCCCAAAATTAAGCAGTTTGGTTTCATTTTCCAGATTGAAAAGAAAATATTGGCGACCTTTTGGGGGAAATGGTATTTTGTGCCAATCATCTAAAGGAAAATTCTTGATTTGTTTTGTGGGAACACCAATTTTTCCTTTGTATGTTGCTCGCTATACTCCTACATGTGCATTGCACTCTACTCACACACATGCATGCACATACATGTGCGCATGCACATCAACCACAGCCCCCCCCACATGTTTATACCCCATGATATACTACTATTCTGTGTGAGTGGGTCACAGATAGAACTGAATGAGAATTATTTGACTAAATATTTTTGCTGATGTTGGAAAATGCTGATTCACTGAAGCCAGAACTTTTTGCAGAAAAGTACTGACTTCAACAAAGCTTCCATTAGGAGGAAGATCTCAGGTCCAAGAGGGAATTTCTGAAGAGAGACAGCAAGCCAATAGCTCATTGATTATGCCATTTATCTAGAGCCATGTCTACACTGCACTGTTCTTCTGGAAAAAGCTACGTAAATTGCGGTTCGCAATTTGCGTAGCTTTTTCTGCTTTTTTCGGAAGAGGCTTTTCTGACATTTGGCCCATCTACATTGGGCCAAATGTTGGAAAAAAAAACCCTTTTTCAGAACATCGCTTCTTCTTCATAAAACGAGGTTTACAGGGATGCCGAAAAAGTCCATCTGCTCTTCTGAAAAAAATTTCGGAAGAGCAGACACGTTCCCTGGATGCGGCAGCATTTTTCTGGGATACCTCCAGTATCTCAGAAAAACTCTGCAGGGTAGACATAGCATTGGAGGTTAGAGACCCAGGTTCCAATGCCTGTACTGCCTCCTTTGGAGTAGGGATTTGAACCTGGTCTGCTACCTCCCAGGGAAGTACTGCAGTTACTGGCTCTTCCAGGGTGGGTTTTTCTCTCTTTTTGTGAATCCTCAACATTTTTTGTGAAATGAAGTTCTTGTTTTCTGGTCAGTCTTACTCACAGAAGTAAACAAATGTCAGTCCCAGTGGTCAAGAGAAAAAGAAAGGGATTTTTCGCAAAGCTTTTCCATTCTCATTGATTTAAGTCAATCTGTGTTTCACTATGAACCTTCCATCATCTCTCTAATTATTTAGTCATAATTCACCTTATGAAACATGTAGTGTTTATGATGGGGAATCCTGAGTCAATAGCTGTATTTATTAACCCACTGAGCTCAGCTCTAATAGCTCAGTTTTAGCAGCATTCCTAACATCCCTTTATAGAACACATTCAAAGCGTTACGTCCTCATTCTCTTGCCACTTATATTTGTGTAACTCCATCGATTCAGCTCAAATTAGCCCCAGTGCTCACCAATGTTTCCTCTAATCTTTTTCATCCATGTGTGGATTTATTCCATCTTTATGTGGAATACATTTTTATGTGCACTGAGGCATGCGTGAATGTGCACCACAAGTAGCAACAATAAACTTTTCTGTGAGTGCACTGCCGATAGCTGGGTGACATTTTAATCTGATATTTTAATCTCTCTTTAGCAGCTTCACAAGCACACACCTTACAGGGAACACTGGTGCCCACTTTGGTGAATGAGAGGAGAATCATGCACCATCTCTGCAATATTTGGCACAGTTACTCTCAGGGCAATGCTCCATAATGAAATCACAGCTTCCTTGGGTAACTTAAGTTATCCTGTAAATATGTGAGGACTGAAGGTATGTATAAAGCTCTTATCATTTCATCCCAGTGCCAGCCTAGTATTTAAATATACAAGGTCGAGTTCTTTATTCCAGCTGATCTCAGCTTGCTGCCAAAGCAGCATAAAAAGCAGCTCAGTGGAATGGAGAATTCAGAGTTGGTTCATCGATCATTGTAATCAGCACCAGGAGTACATCCTTTAGTACTGCCACATGGTAGCGGCATGACGACATCCTTCTCCATTCACATGTCAGAAGCGGTACATGATCCCACTGCCTCCTTAAACTTGATATACTCAGCTTGGATGAAAATGACCTCACACCATTATATCTTAATATGTCCTCTGTTTTCACACGTATGGGCTACAAAAGAGTTTTACAGAAACACCGAAAAGCTCCACCTCCACTTGTAATCTCAGAGTGGAAACTAAAAACACTGTGTGCCCTCATCTTGGGTGGAAAAATCCTTTTTATTAGACAGAAGAGACTTTTCTCCTAGTCTAGGAAATGATGCAAATGTAACTACCACCAGGTGTATTTGAACCTGGGACTGCTGGAACTTAGTATAGGAATCTCTACAGCTAGAGCTTTAAAACCAACTCGCTACATCTACACCAGTGTTTCTTAAAGTGTGTTCTGCGGCACACTGGTGTGCCATGAGGCAGTCGGAGGTGTGCCACGGAGAGATGGAGAGAACAGAATTCAAAATGGCCACCCTTAAAGGGGCAAGCCTCTTTTTTTTTTGCTCAACAACTTTTCCCTGGGGCAGTGTTTCCCAAACGGTGCTCCGGGGAACTCTGGGGTTTCACGAAGTGGAATTCAGGATTCCCCCCAAAAATTCTGCTCCCCCACGCCCTGCAGAGCCCATAGGCAGCACCCACTGTGGCTGCCCCCTCCACAGCCCGCAGGACGGCCCCTGTCCCACGGGGCCTCCGGTGCTGCGCAGCCTCCTCCTCCTCCATGTGTGCTGGTGGCAGCTTTTATAGCTGCCACTGCTGCTGGGAGGGGAGGGGTGGCCAGAGCTGAGGAGCCACTCCCAGACCTCGGCATTTTAAAACTGACACCTCTGGGGAACCTGGCTCAGGCTCTGCCACCCCTCCCACCTGGGGCGCATTTGGTTTTGCTGCCCCCCCCCCCCACCTGGGGCACATTTGGTCTCTGCTGCCCCCCCTCGGGGTGCGCTTGGGCTCTGCTGCCCCCCATGCACTGCTGCTCACTCTCCCCTGTACCCCTCCCCAGCCTGCTGGGGAAGTGGCAGAGTTCAATCTGGTGGGGTTGGTCAGGGCTTCTACTCCCCTGGCCCCCCGCTGTGCCAGCAGGAAGCCTGGCCTGGTGCTGCAGCTGCGTTAGGTTCTCTGCTGCATGGGCAGGGGGAGGGGAGAACTGAGCTCTCCACCCCCTCCGCCCCCCGAGGAACAAGAGCATGCTCCCTGGAGGCTTTCCCTGCTGCAGCAGGGTGCCAAGCCAGGTAAGCATCCCCCCTCATGCCCAGACCCCACACCCAAACCCCCTTCACTCCCCTCTCCCTGCCAAGAGCCTGCATTCCCAGCTTGCTCTGAGACCCTGCCCCAAGTCCCCTCCTCTACCCTCCCTCCTGGCCAGACACATGACGTTATTCAGCATTTGTTTATTATTATCCTTACTTTTTTGTGGCCTACATTTTCAGCTCCATGTACCAGACTGTTATTAGAGCAGTTTTCCTGCGGGGGTCATGGAGCATTTCGACCCCCAGGTTTCCCAGGCCCGGTGGTTTTTTTTTTTTTTCTCGACAAATTTTCCCTGGGGGCTGGTGTTCCCCATAAAAAAAGAATTATTGTTTGGTGTTCCTCAGTCTTAAAAAGTTTAAGAAACACTGGTCTTCTCATGCTTCATTTGCAAATTCTCTTCCGATGCTTTTTGCAGAAGACGTTTTTATGCAAAAAGAACCAATTGAAAAAAGCACAGGTGCTCTGTTGGCTATTCTGGGAAATGAGGTTTACAGGTTCTTGTGCAAAAGGTTTTTTTTTGTGCAAAAGGGACCTGTCTACACTGCTTTTTTTTTTTTAGCAAAAACCTCTTCTGCAAAAAGCATCGGAAGAGAATATGCAAATGAAGCATGAGAAGTTGCTATTGAGCGCTTCATTTGCATTGCCTCTTCTGCAAAAAAGAGGCAGTGTATACTAGCCCTAGTGTGGTTCACTGTCCCATGCAGTGGCACCTAAACCACAGCAACAGATAAGAGCTAGAGACCTCTACAGCATAGGTTGACAGCCAGCCAGCTTTTTTTTAGGTCAAAGGGTACAGGCTCCAGAGGTCCCAGATTCAGATCTGCCTGGTGGTGGTTACACAAACTCTTTCAAATACTTTCCTCTGCTCACCAGTGGCAAGTCTGTTGGGTTCAGATTCAGCCTACAATTTTTCATCTGCAGATGGGAGGGGCTGCAAAGGCAGAAACTGTATGGGGCAGGGCAGTTGCCAACTCTCCCAGACAGAATGCCTTTCTTGCAATTATTATTATGCAATTTCTCTGTTTGTGGAATTTATATAGATGTTTGTGGTAGCATTTTAAATAAAATACAACTAAATTTCTCACTGTTCATAAATTAGTCACGTAACCAGTTTTTAACAGAATTACCAATATTTCCATATTAATACTGCACACAGTAACCACTCTTTTTTAAACCTTGTCCAACAAAGAGAAATGAAATATGTACTGTTGTGAAATTGTTTTTATATGGTTTTAATGTTTGAGTGAGGCTGCAGAAACAGAGGAAGAAATAACTGAAACTACAGAACAGTTTGTTCCAAATACATCTCTCTCAAGTCATCATGATTGTGCAAGTAACCACAAAGTATTTGCTGCCAGTGCTGCTTCTTATGGACACCATTATTGTTGTATTAAATTTTCATTTGCTTGCACAGGTCAGATTCATTAATGCAGTGGTTATAGATTAAAACAGCAGTACCTCCATGTCGTTGTAAGTGCATACACATGCCAGGTGGGATTTTTTAAAAGTATTCAGCATTTGGCATAATTCTAGTCACATTGTTGTCAGTGGAAAAGATCCCCCTGATTCTGCTCTCATGTTTTTAAACTCCACTTAGGACCCCGTTGAGATAAAGATAATCATATTAAACCTAGGGATAAACAGATCTGTTAGCATTGATTGAAATGATGCCAACTATTTTTTTGTGATAAATTTGCTTGAAAAGTGTGCTTTAATTTCTCACAGAGATTTTGGTTTTGGGGGGAAGTGTTTTTTTTAAATAAAAATAAATACATTTTACTTGGTTAAAAAGCAAAAATATTTTAGCTCAATAATTTCATTCAGCTCTGAGCTGGTAGATGGTGATTAGAAGCATGTTAATTAAACCAGGTTATAATATATTTTCACACATCATTCATTTTCCCAGTATTGAGAAACCCTGAACTTGGCTCCCACATTGCCAGGGCCAGATTCTCCCCTTACATGGAAATTACAACTTGTTGAGATGGAATTGGGACACCAATGTCACCATGGTACTACTGTTGGTTTGTCTTGATATCCCATACTACCACACAGCTTTAAACATGTTAGTTTGCATCTCAGGCCTAATCTACGTTAACTCTCCTCCCTTGCCCCGTTGATCTAAGTCACACAACTTTAGCTACACAAAGCTCCGCAAGTTGACATACTTACCATGGTGTCTTCCATGCAGTAAAGGTCAGTGGGAGCTGCTCTCCCATTGACTCCACCTACTCTTGTCCTGGTGAAGTATCGTAATCAAGAGGAGAGTTCTTGGAGGTCAATTTATGGCATCTAAGCAGACGTGATATATCAATTACCAGTGGTTCAATTGCTACAGCATCAATCCACCATGTAGTGAAGTCAATGCCTTGTTTCTTGTACCTTCTTCATGAGCATCTGTTTCTGGCCATTGTCATATTTGATTTATTGGACTGATTAGAAGACTGGTTTGGTACAGTATGGGGTTTCCTATATTCCTTCCATCCTTTCTGCGATAAGATGGCTGCTAAAAGTAGTCTAGCTAGAAATACTAAGTGGACTAGAAATGCCAAGGATCATTAAAGAGGAAAGTTTTATTTTGAGATACATTATACAAAGGATTTGTAGGACGTTGCTATCCATCTTTTGAACTTTTCTGCTTCTGGCTTATCTTACTATAATTGGGACAGGTTTTTCACTAAATAACTTTGTCATGAACATCACTCATTTAAATGCTAGATGTCTGCCATTTTGGGTAAGATGCCAAGAGTATCCCAGGTAGAGTAATTATAAGATCCAATACCATTACTTTCCTTTTGTTTTTCAGCAGGTGTGTTAAGTTATATATGATGTTGCACACGCTGAATGGCAAACCGGCACTAGTGCATGAAACCACATGTGCAAAAAAATACATTTTTATAACCTCATAAAAGCCTGGGGAATGTGTCAAGCATTAAGTTGATAGTTGGTACTGCTCTGCTGAACAAGGTGAGTGACCAACTGAAGAAGAGCTCTACTAAAAACAAAAAAAGACAGTTCACACCATGCAGGATTTCTGGGCAAAAAAGAATGCATTTTATTTTGCTTTATTTTTCACATGTGTGTCCATCATTTTAGGTTATCTCAGGGAGCCTCCTGCTCTTGGGAGAATTTCAAGTGCACTTGAACATAGGGCTTGCTGGTGGAAGCGGGAATAATCCAAGGCACTGTTTTAGGGGAGCAATGCTTTCTTAGGTAGGGTGCTACTTTAAAACAGACCATTCAGGAGGCTTGCAATGAATCCATCCACTGTGCTACCCACCACCACCAGAACTGGCCTGACAACAACAACGGTGAGACTACAGTCCTTTTGGGCCAGAAGAAAAAAACTTTCCACTACAGACAAAACCAACCACTGTCCAGTCAGAAATAGAGCTCTTTCCATCAGCTCAAAGCTGAAGTTCAAAGGAGGATCTCAGAACAATCAAAAACAAATGGTAGGAGAATAAAGCAGAAGAAATCCAAACATCAGCTGACAGACATGATATTTTTTTGTGAGACAAAGACCTTGTATGGACCAAGCTTGTGTGGCCTCATACTGCTGAGATCCAAATATGCTAGTACCCTCTTAAAGATAATGAATTAGTTAAATGGTGCTGGAAGGAACACCACCAAAAACTTCTAAATCGAGAATCGACTATGACTGACAAGATCATCAACTCCCTCCGTCAGCACCAAATCTGGGAAACTCTTGCAAATCCAGCAACACCTGAGGAGGTCTGCAAAGCAATTAAATGTAAAACAATAAAGCACCAAGTCAGGATGGCATACCAGCTGAAGTACTTAAAGTGGGGGAAGTAACACTGACTAACAAGCTTCATTTTCTGCTCCTTAAAATCGGGTGACCAAAGAAATCCATGCTGACTTGCCTCATGCTAATATCAGCACCATTTTCAAAAAGAGTGACAGGGCTGACTATAGCAATTATCAAGGAATTGCTGGCCTCTCCATTTCTGGGAAGATTCTTGCTAGAATCATACTGAATGACCTGCTCCCTCTTGCAGAGGAAGTACTTCCAGAGTCCCAGTGTGGCTTCAGACCATCACAAAGCACCATGTCATGACTTTTGCAGCCAAGCAGATCCAGGAAAATGTCAAGAACAACTCCAGCAGCTGTATTTGGCCTTTATTGATCTGACCAATGCCTTCGTCTCTATCAACTGTGACACTCTGTGGAAAATCACGTCAGAGTTTGGCTTCCCAAGCAAATTTATCATCATGACCAGATGACTCCACTTTCTCGTGGAGTGGCTCTACTTCTGAACTCTTTGTCATTTGAACTGGTGTAAAACAAGGCTGTGTATTGGCATCCACACTTTTCTCCATTTTCTTTACAACCATGGAAACATTAATCCAAGACCACGTACCATCACCATCAAGGAAGATCTACATTGACAAAGAAGAATGGGAAAATGTGGAATGCTTTGTGCACCTTGGTAGCCGTCTCTCATAGAGGGCAATCATAGATGTTGATATTCAGCACAGAATCTGCCATGCCAGCCTTGTCTTAGGCAGACTGTCTTGCTGGGTATTCAGTAATCGTAACATCAGAACACATGCTAGCAGGGCTGTCCTTAGGCACATGCAACATTTGTAGCTGCATACAGCACCACTAAATAGTGCCCCAAATTTAGTGGTGCCCTTATCTGCATATGCCTAGGGATGGCTGCCCACCCAACAGCCTCAGTACCAGGGCTCCAGCAGCCGCTCACCCCATCTCTCGACTGCCAGTGCTGGTGCTCTGGGAGCCCCCAGCCTCATCCTCTACACCCCCTCCAAGCTCAGCACCAGTTTCTGAGTACCTCAACCCCATACCTTGGTCACCCCATCCATGGGCTCAGTGCCAGGTCAACAGCCCCATCCCGTTCCCCTACCTTCCACCCCACTGTCGGCTCAGTATCATCAGTATTGGTATTAATTTAGTATTTTGTTTCTTGCTTATCTCCCTCTTGGGCTCTGTGCTGCACCAATGCCTTTTTTCATTAATGTTGCTTTAATTCTGTTTCCTGAAAACACCTCCAAGCTTTTGCTGATGCTGGTCCCATCACATGGAATATCCTCCTTTATTGCAGTTGCCACATAACTGACCTTCCTTCTCATCCCACAAATCCAGCTAGATAGAATTTCTCTAACTTACCAACTCAGTCCCAAAACTAGCTGCCTTCAAGAGGCCAAAGGTATGGTTAAAGGAATTTATGTTGTATGAGAGATTCAGAGAGAGAAGACATCCTTCTTTTTTACAAGGATAGTACCCCACAGAACTGTCAAGCTTCCCAGAACCTAGAAGGACCCACAATCACATTGGCTGGAAGGATGCCACTAAGAAACTCTACTTGCTTATCAGGCCAAATGCTGCCTGCCTTTATGCATTCTGAGTAGTACTTAGTTTCCTGAGTAGAGCTATTGAAGTCAGTTGAGTCAGGGGAAGTCTACACTACAAAATCAAGTTGCCCTAAGTTAGGTCGATGTATAACCACTGTAGTAATGGTTCCAGTCCACACTACACCCCTCCCCCTGTCAGTGGTATGTGTCCTCATCAGGAGTGCTTTCACTGACTTAACTCTGTGGAGCATTGTGGAGCACTGATTGATGAAGCCTCTTCCCTCCCCTCCCCCATCCCAGAGCAGACAACCAGAAGTGTCAGCCCCTCTTGGGGTGTCTCTAGCTGTGAGCATTGGATAGGACTGACAGCCAGAAGGTGATGTAAGTAGCTACATTGACCGAAGCGTTATGCCTCTCGCAGTGGTTAAGTTATTAGGTCAATGTTAAGGGTGATTTATGTTGGCAGGAATAATGTTGTAGTATAGATACTTAGAGTTAGGTTCGTTTAAGTTGCCTTATGTTGACCTAACTTTGTACAATAGATCAGGTCTAAGTTGTTAATCAAGGATAGGGTGACAGAATTTGGCCTGACAAGGATAAGAGACCTTTGCAACAGGAAAGATACAACTCCAGCCCAGCAAAGTATACATGGTCCTCCCAGAATAAATTGACTGATAGATTTGGATTCCTTTTTTCCAGGTGTGAATTATGTGTCATGATTTAGCCACAATGACATCTCATACTGCAGCTTTTGATCACTTGCCAAACAAGTGGTGTCTTCTCAAAAGCTGGGCAGTAGTCTTTTAATGCAGTATAAAGTGTGCCACAATCCTCATATACTGGCTGAAATTCATCCATTCCCCCCTGGGGTTATGTTTTGTCTCAGTTCCTACACAGAGGTATTTCACTAGCTTATCTCTTTTCATTACCATTTCAGGGAAGAAAGTGCTCCTTTGCCAGTTGATAAAAAAATAGGTGAATAGCAGTAACAATTTTATTAAAGAATCTGGTTTTAAAAGTATGAATATAGCTGGGGTACTTATCTTCCTGTAGCTTCTGCTTATGTGAAAAAAAACCCTCTTTTTTTATAACTGCTTGTCAGATGAATAATAGAATGGGGGGAGCCAACTTGAAAGACATGGGTGATTGGTGCGATTGAAAAGAGCTTTACAATCAGAATTCTGGCAGAGTACAAAAAAGAAATTGTTTGGCCATGAAGAACGGAGCCTACTTTAGAATTCCCTTTTCTCAGCCAGATAGTATGCGTCACTGTTCATGCATTCTCTTGACATTGAATAGAGGACTTTGGAACTACCACCCCAAATTGTCCCATACTGTTTGGCTCTATTTATGATATTTGTTTGGGGCAGAGGGTGAGGGAGAGAAAAACCGCTATTGCTGACTACAAAGGCATATGGCTAAATTCCATTCCATTTATACACTGAAACTGTGAAGCTTTTCTTTATCTTTAAAACACCCATTTTATTTAATTAGTTCTATTTACATAATTTTTTGGAAAAAGGCAGTTCTACTATTCTGTCCTGCCTACACTGTACTACTCCTGTTCCCCACCCCCTCAAAGGAAATTGTGAGTGTGAGTGAGGAAAAAAAAAAGGAAGAAAGGAAGCCTTTTGCAGGTGTGTTTTGTATTACAGTGATAAAACAATAGGGTAGCCTTCAATTAACTCCATACCTATTCATGGACACTATTTGTTCCCTGGTCTCCAATGTTGTTTAATATTTGAAACCCTTGACTATTACACAATGTACTTGGTAATGAAAATAGGCTTTCAATTTCAACTGAACTCCTCTGTACTCACAACTGACATCCCAGTTTTTAATTATTTTTTAATAGTGAGCTTCACCACCATCTCCTAGCACAAAGGAATCACAAAATGCATATTGTTAACTATTTCACAGCTGTGAGATGGGTTTCACTGCACAGGGGATCTTGTTAATGGCATGTGCTCTATTTCTTCTAGCATATAAATCTGAAATGCTAACTACTTATATTTCCATAAATCTTGCAGCTTTAAAAGGAACCCTGTCAAAATAGCTTTCATCATTTTTTAAAACTATATGTAACCCCTCTGCCAGATAGACTTGGCAGCAACAAGGGGAGGGTTCAATATCTGGGGAGTTCCTCTTAATACGACACACAACCAACTCCAGCCCCTACCCTGTCATCTAGGAAAATTAAACACCATCCCTTGGCACCTCTAAAAGGCAATACTTCCTCTCTTGCAAGCACTGAGACTGTTTATAGCAAAGAAAACTTTTAGTAGAAAAAGAGAAATGAACCTTATATAATTGGGGGAAACACCACAATCGTGATTCGAGAGCATATGACCATGAGTACCCCCCCCCCCGAGTACATTGCCTCAGATTTTACCTTATGGTGTGAAAGTATGACAAACCAATGTTCCTTTAACATACCACTCCCCTCTCCCTCCACTGCACACCACTCATAGCTGCTGTCCTAGCTGAGCAAAGACACAGAGTTCAGAGGTATCTCCTTGTGAGTTCACCTCCCACCCCGGCATTGGGGGGAAAAGTGTCCAGCAATGCCTCAGCCACCGCTGCCTCACCATTCACTCTGTGTCTGCTACCTGCTACCACCATGGAGTTGTCAGAACCAGTCTTGAGATGGGCCACCCGAGCTATAGCCAGGGGCATCCTGGTTGGGGGGCCCCATGCAGCAGTGCAGAGGTGCATATAAGCCCACTGACGGGGTGGAAGGGACAACTACCCTGTGCCCTGGTGATTCTAAAGGGCTCAGGGCTCCCAGATGCTGTTATTTCAGCAGTGGCAGTGCCCGGACTTCCAGGTCTTTTAAACTGCCAGCGCTTTGGGTGGATCTAACGGCTGTGGGGGCCAGCATAGCACGCTCTGGGGGGCTCTGAGGGCTGGCTGCCCTGGTCCCACCCCTTGTGCCTGAGGCTTCACTCCTTCCAGGAGTACAGAGCTCTCCACCCCACCCCCCAATCTGGCCTAGGGCTCAGAGTGATGTGAAGTGCACCTTGCTCACTATGGCCTTGAGGGAGCAATCTTTCAGCTGAAGATTGCTACGGTTCAGCAACACTCTAGCCCATTCTCCCTGATCCTCAAGTCTAGCCCTGGCCTAAAGAAGCTGGGAGAGATGTGCACCAGTGTCAGAACTGGTTACGTCTAGACTGCCGCTTTTTTTCAGAAAAAGGTACGCAAATTGCGCTCCACAATTTGCATACTTTTTTCCGATTGTTTTTTCAGAAGAGGCTTTTCTGAAATTTGGCCCATCCACACTGGGTCAAATTTCAGAAAAATCTCTTCTTTTGGAAGAGCCCTTCTTCCTCATGAAATGAGGAAGACAGGGCTTCCGAAAGAGCACATGTGCTCTTCTGCAAAAAATGTCGGAAGAGGAGACGCGTTCCCTAGACACGGCAGAGTTTAAAAACTCCATAGTCTAGACATAGCCCCAATCTTTAATGTAACTGGGGGGATACTGAGTATCTCATGAAGGCCAGCTATAAAACAGAGCCATGTTTTATGCTTTTGAATGATTGTGCTGTTACTTGGTGAAGGGGCAATAGGGATGGGCAGTGACTGTTAGAATTATAAGAGGCACATTTTCAAAACTGGCAATTATTTGGGGAGTCTCTGTTTTGAGGTGCTCACCTGGAAACACCTTTGTTCCTGATTTTCAGAAGTGTGACTCCCTTTAAATTCAGTTGGAGTTTTGGTGCTCAGTGCCAACCCAAAGCAACTCAGAAACATAGGCAACCAAAGTCAGTTGCTAATTCAGAAATTTGGATCCAAATACATAATGGAGAATGACTGTCCCCGCTGAAGAGAGCCCAGGAATTTACCTCAGTGATATTACCATATTTTCATTGACAAATAGCCAAGATTTCTTTGAGTCACCTCAAAAACTAAATGCTTCCTACTGTGCTGTGTGCGGTCACTAGGCAGCTACCATCTTTTCAAGAATGTTTGTTAATGCAGGAGTCTTGCAAGGAAATTTTCTAGTTACAGAAGTGGAGAAACAGATAGGTACAGTAAAAACTGAAAATCCCAAGGCAAGTCTAATCTTAATTCAAACTTGTCTAACTCACTATGAAAGTGACCTTTGCTCTCATCTAAAGAACAATTTCATTTACCTATGAATGGTACTTCTCTGATGGAAAAGTGCAGTATTTAATTGTATATTTGTTTGCACCTAAAAAAAGCTGTTATGTACTGTGGCTCAAAGGGAATTTCAAACCCCCTTCTGCAAAGCTTTAAATCCACTTCCTTCTATGCAAATTTCTGCAGAACTTAAATTTTCCTATGCCAAACTCTAGTTCTTCTGGCTCTGAAGGTATTGTTCAAAGGTGAACAGCTATAATGTTCTCTGAGGACATGTCTACACTAGGAAATTATTTCAAAATAAATAAATTCAAAAATAACTATTTTGAAATAAGCGTTACTCCCTGAGGAAAGCAGGAGTACAGATTTCAAAATAACTAGCCCATTATTTCAAAATAACAGGCTTGGTAGTGTGGACACTCTGCTTATTATTTTGAAATAAGTGGGGAGGAGGTTATTTCAAAATCTGTACTCTTGTTTTCCCTGGGGAATAACTCCTTAGTGTAGACCAAGGATTAATGAGCTTATACAGGGTACATCTACACGAAAGGGCTAAAGTTGGAATAAGCTATACAACTTCAGCTACGTCAATTGTGTAGCTTAAGCTGAAATAGCTTATTTTGGCTTTTGGCGCTGTCTACACAGCAGGAAGTCAAAGAAAGAACACTTCCTTCCACTTCTCTTGCTTCTCATAAAATGAGGGTTACTATGAGTCAGAGTAAGAACTCCTCCAGCTTGACCTTATGTCAAAAAAAGGCTTGCGGTGTAGATGTGCATTTTGTTATTTGGAATAACATTTTTTCTGAAATAACGCTGCTGTGTAGACATAGAAACAGCCCCAAAGGAATTGTGACCTGTCCAGTTCATCACAATGGAGTGCTCACTCTGATGTCTATGTGTGACCACTTATATGTCAAAGCTCTTAACTATTTCAGAGCTGTCCATTTTGGCAGAGCTATTTAGATAATGTGCTTATTATTTCATTAATGGATGCAGTGTGTGTGCTAGTGGAGTGTAGTGAAGATGGATAAAATAGGCTATAGTGGAGCTGGCCTCTTCCCAATCTTATAAGTTTAAATAAAATGTGCTGCTATAAGTGAGCAAATCCAGAAATGCTGTCCTTTCCTGCCTTCACTCTGTGACTAGGCCAACCCTTCACCTGAGTTTCCCTGCGTGCCTAGAAAAGGGCTGGGAGAGCAATGAGCTACCACTAGCCTTCTCCATTCTTTGATCAAAGAAGAAGAAAAATCTTTTCCTTAATATATTTTATCCTCTGGCCACTTTTGTAGTTCATGAGCTCTTGTTCACCTTGTCCTAAGCTTAAATAAACGGAATATTTCGGAATTACCAAAACATCCAGTTAGGGTGTGATCACAAGACTGGACAAGGCCTGAGATATACTTAGACTGATTTGGAGCATGGAACTTTTTGTTGTTGTTCTGTGTTTGTACAATACCTATTATTATGTTGTCCTGGCCCATGACTGGGACACCAGGGTGCTATTGCAACACCAATAATAAATAATATTAATTACAAAGAAGGGTGTTTATTTTCTCTGAACTGGTTCATCCATCTCTATTGCAAACACACAAATATTTTTTATTTTATAATTTTATTTTTATACCTTGATCATCTTTTCAGATGCTCTGAGACTGACATTTTCTGTTTTCTCTCTCTCTTTGTGAGGGGGCTGAACATAAACTCAAAATAACCAGACATTTAAAATACAGAAGGAAACAGTTTCTCCTCATTATTTGAATTCCCTCTGAAAAACACTTTTTAGATCTCTTTGTTGTTAATACATGTGTGGGTTGTTAACTCTGAGTGGATTAATGTTGATTATAGCCTGAACTGATTAAGGAATCCTGACCTAAAGTACAACTTTATCTACCATTCATTGGAATTACTTCCACTTGTGTCAGCAG
The DNA here is from genome assembly GCA_032595735.1 of Pelochelys cantorii. Lineage (NCBI taxonomy): Eukaryota > Metazoa > Chordata > Testudines > Trionychidae > Pelochelys > Pelochelys cantorii. The sequence continues at coordinate 236,708,280 of CM064327.1, forward strand.
TATTTAAAAGGAATCAGTGAAGGTTCCTGGAGAAAAAGCCTTGTCATCTCTCTTCAAATGGACTAAATTAATTAAACTGCTGGAACCAAATCTATGACACTTCTGATATATTATTACTTTTCATGGATTTGATGCTGACATTGATTGAGACGGGGAGATGAGCCTTTCAAACAGGATGCAATGGAGATCTGATTTTTATTTCATTTTGAATGTATTTAGACAGATTAATCTCAATGGGATTAAACAGTAGAAATGTTTTTCGGGAGCCTATAAAAAATCTGGGCTTTTTGTTACCTTACCCAGAAGGTCTATGTTATAGTTCTCAGAAGTGCAACCTCCAGAAAACACTTCTTCTATGAAGGGGATAACAAAATTCTCAGAAATCTAATTCACTCTGACTGGAAAGGCCTTCAGCAGAGACTCCCCTTCTTCTTTCTCTGGGCTATAAAGGTGTGTATATACAGCAAAGTTATTTCGGAATAACAGCCATTATTCCAAAATAACTATGTGAGCATCTACACAGCAATTCCATTATTTTGAAATAATTTTGAAATAACAGATGGCTTATTCCGACTTCTGTAAACCTCATTCTACGAAGAATAATGCCTATTCTGAAAAAGCTATTTTGAAATAAGGTGTGTATAGACGCTCCACTTCTGCTATTTCTAAATAGCCCCTTAGCAGTTATTCCTCCTGGGGCTCTAAATCGAGATAGCACATCTACATTAGGGAAGCCTGCCTCGGGCTAATTTTGAGGCTTCCCTGAAGTATAGATGTGCTATTTCAAAATAAGCTACTTTGGAATAACTATTCCAGAATAGCTTATTCCGAAATAACTGTGCAGTGTAGACGTAGCCTAAATGACAAAACATATTGGGAGGCATTGGTGGCTGTATAAGGATCACAGTTTTTAGGGCTAGGGAACAGCAATTAGAACATCAAGTTCATCCCACTGCAAGATAAAGATATAGTCCCACATTACAGGCTGCATCCTATGTTACACATAACCACAACTGATTCATGCTGATTAAAGTTATATGTAGATAGAACCATTCTGCCACCCTAATAACATTGGACTAAATTTCACCTTGCATCTTATATTAGGGGGTTGAGCTGCACCATCTCTGAAGGAGCAGTGGCAGATGTTTTCTCTAAAAAATACAGGCTATTTCTTGGAGCTCTCAGGCGCATGTGCACACATGCCTATGTGCACACACACACACCGTGCACCTACTACAACATTTTATTAGAGTTGTCCTCCTTTCACAGCTCCACTGAGAGATCAGAAAGAGAACTGGAGTCATGACCCTGCCCCATCTCTGCCCCTCCCTATCCTTTCAGAGCCACTGTGCACCCTTAAGAGAGGGGGACCAAACATTCCCCATGCTTCCGAGAATGCTGAAGTGCAATGCATCCAGGCCTTTATTCAGGCTTCGCACAGCATGGGAGAGGCTGTCCCCACAGCATTTTCACAGAAAAGACAGCAGGATCTGACCCACTGAGCAGCAAGTACTTTCACAAGCAGTCTTATTGTCATTTCAGTAAGGCTTGCAAAATCAGGGCTTTCATGATCTGACAGGCTGTAGGACCAGGGAAAGATATGCAAATTAGTATTCTTGAAAATAGTATTCTTGAAAAGCTATGGACAAGTATAAAAGCTATGGATAAGTACCCATGTTGCATGTTTGTACAGCACCTAGCACAATGGAGTGCTTGACCTGGGTCCCAAGTGCTGCCTCAATTCAAATACTAATTAATTTTTATTCAGGCCTTAAGGAGATTTCAGGCCTGATTCTCAGCTGTAGAAAAGATTTGGCATTGTGAAGGCATCAGAGCAACATAAAGTGGACTTGACATAACTGAAAATGACAACCAGAGCACGTTCAATTTCCCAGTCTTCATTTCTTCAATATTTTACCCCTAAAGTTTGGGAAAAAAATATTCTTAGTGCTCAAATATCTCACCCAAGATAACAGGGAAGAAGAAAATACGCAAAGTTAAGAATAATGAAAATAGCCATTTCAATTATTTCTGTATCTTTAGTAAATATAGATTTGTAAAGCAAATTGCAAAAATGATTAAGACAAATGCTGTATGTCACCTCTTAAATAGTTTTTAGAATCGAAGAATGTTGATAAGAGGAACAGGCTTAGTCTAGGCATAATATTTTACCAATAATAGATTTATTGACTGATAGATAAACAAAGGAAGGGAAGGAGCAAAAAGAGAAAGGCTGGTAGGAAGTTGAAGGCAGTGTGACAGGTTATTTGAAATCACCAGAGAATTATGGGTCAAAGTCTCCCTTAAAAAAACACCTCTTCATTAGCAATGAATAACTTGCAACCAGAAGGAATGTTTAACAATTCTTCAATAGCTGATTAATTTTGTTATGATTTAGGAAAAAGTCCACTGCTTTTTGTTAATTCATAAGAAAATTCATCAGCTACTGAAGAATGGCTAAACATTCTCTCTAGCTGCAAGTTATTTATTGCTAATGAAGTGGCACATTTGTAGCCACCATTGTTATGTGCAGATGTGCACAACCAATAGAAACACATGGTGCTATTCTGTGGATGGCTGTGGGCTCTCTGCTAATCAGTTTGGCGGCATGTGAATCTCTCCTGTGTAGCCACCTGGGAACATTGACTGGGAATCACATGCCCTGAGACCTAAGTTTTCTCATGAGAATTTTTAGTATTTTGCTTTTTTAGTTTCCTTCTGTGGCTGATCAGTATCACAATAATCAAGTGCCTTTCTCATGCATGTATATGAGGGATTTGGGGGCTTGGTTAGAATCAGTATCATTGTGAGTCTTGTGGCTCAGCTGTTGGGTCAAGAATCTTATAATGTAGCTAGAGCCATCTACCTTTACAGGTATGTTGTCCTGGTGTGCAGAGTCTGTCAGGTAGACAGCTTCTCCTCAAAGGGGATTTCCTCTCAGAGCTGTCCCTGTGCATAAAACATTGTTTACTACCAGTAAGAATCAATCCAGTCCTCCCAACAATACTTTTCTCTTCCCCATTTCATTCCATGCCATGTTACCATTTTCGAATACTATATCTAATTGTTCAGACCAAGATTAAAGATTAATATCACCCCTCAAAAATTTGAGTATAAAGCTTGCAGAGTACAACCAGTAGATTTCTTTCCATTCATTTAGATTTTGTGTATTAAAATTCCCCATCCCCCTTTTATGGCTGTTTAAGGCCTTTGGCATTTATCAAGTAGATCAGTGGCATCAAAATGCTCTAAATATAATTTCTGGGGAAACTACTGACAGTTTCAGGCCATTCTGAGAGGAGCTGTGTGTCATCAGGTTACTTGTCCATTCACTGCAAAAGCATGAGGACAAAAACAAGCTAAACTTGACATTTTCTAAGACTGTTGTGTTGTTTGTCGCATGGAGAAAATTAGGCTGACATTTTAAAGTATGCAGTGAATGGTATGCAAGCAATTCCTTGCCACTGATTTACTGTGTAAGAAGCCAACGTGATCTGTGATTTCACAAACAGTTCTGGAAAAGTTGGCTGTGCTGTAAACACAGGCGCCACAAAATGCATCTCTCAAGCTAATGGGACTGCAAGATCACTCATGAAATATTTTGTATTATAGATACACCACCCCACCACACCCCCTGGTCTCAACTCCAGACTAACAGCACAGGAAAAGTTACAGCAGCAATAATGCAAGCTTCCTCCACATTTTTCTACTCTACTTGGAGGGTTCCAATGGAGTAGCTTGCATGGGCACCAGATTAGTATAATTTTTAGTGGTGCCCACAATGGATCCAAGCACTGCCATTCCATCCTGGGGCAACTGCCCTGGGCCCTGCGCTTTGAGAGGCCCTGCACTTCAGGGATACATGGGGGCCCAAGGAGTCCTGGGGTATTAGCAGAGGACCTGGTGCCAGCAGCAGCAGGCAACCCGGCCCCAGCTTGCCCCAGCCTGCCAGCTCCTGACAACACTCATGGGGAGGGGTGGAAGCTGGAAGGAGGTGGGGCAGAGGTGGGGACTTGTGACAAGACATGTAAATTTGTAGCCAAAGCTTGACACTGCTCAAGGAGTTCTTTTATGTCAGGGAAGCGTTGCACTGCACATTTGTAGCCAGACTACGTCCCCTTACACCACCTGAGCATAAACTCTGAAGACGTGGGTACAAATCTGCACATGGGTGAAAAAACATTCCTGATTCAATAAGCACACAGCGTTATGCCAGCAGTATGCCTCAAGAAAGCTTTTGGTTCAAAATAGAACAGTGGATCAGAATTACGAATATATAACTTGTAACAATCTAAATGCTTTTTAAGATGTCTAGAGTCCCTACCACTTTTGAGGTTTTAAATTTGTACTGAAATACCTCCAACTTAGGGTCAATGACTGTATTTAAATACAGAGTGGTGGAGTGTTAGGGAATTTTATCATCAGCTTCTTACATGCAAGCAAAGTCCTATTTTTGAGTAGGAAGTGTGAATCAGTTTGGATTCCAACACTCACAGAAATACACATGGTGAATCTTAATTAACAAGAAAATAGCGGTGAATAAAGGTTATTTTCTTAAATATATTCCAGAAAAATCTTGCAGGTTTATAAAGATTATAGTGCCATTAAGTCATAATAGTAGAATGGAGTTCTTACTGAACCAGAAAACAAGCAAATGAATAGCAGCAGTAGGATAATATCCTGCTGTGAAACCAATGGTTACAAATTGGTTCCCTCTGTCAGGATTGCCTGCTACTGCTTTAGATTCTCAGCAGCTTTTCATTAAGAACACTACATGTGCCTCTTTAAATAAGGAAGTGCATGATCCCTTTATTTATGGAAACGCAAGTACACTGAGTCAGATTCTTACTTCAGACTGGTAAATTGATAGAGTTGTTGTTAATGTTTTGTGTGTGTATGTGCTGGTAAAGTGCTTGGCAAATTTCTGTACTGTACAGGGTGTTGTCAGCTCAGGAGCCAGACAGGCCCACCAGCGTTTTCATGTTATTTATTAAGCATCTTGTGATTAGAGCTGATCAAAACTTTTCATTCAAAATATTTTGGAGAAAAAATAGCATTTTTGTGGAAGAAGAAATTACTGTGGGAAATGTATAGGATTGATAAGGGCGGATGGTATTGAAAACTGAATAGCATATTGTTTTCAGGCCAAAAAAAACCCCGCACCATTTTTAGTTGCCAAAATTATACCAAAATGACAGTTTTTAGGTTTTCATTTTTTTTTTAATGTAAGCCCAGATACTTTTGAAGTAAAATTTAGATGAAAACTGACTTTTCCATTTTTTCATTTTTAGCTTTCCCAGGAAGAAAAAACATTTCCCAACCAGCTCTATTAGGGAATGTCTACACTACGGGACAAAGTTGAATTAAGATACACAACTTCAGCTATGTTAATTGCATAGCTGAAGTCAAAATACCTTAACTCAACTTTTGGCGCTGTCCACACTGCAGGAAGCCAAAGTGAGAACACTCTCCCTTCAACTTCCCTCATTCCTCATGGAAGCAGGACTACTGGCACTGACGGGAGTACCCATCTCAGTTCAAATTAATGTATCTTCACTAGACCCGCTAATTCGAATCCTGGAAGACTGACAGTGTAGCTGTACCCTTAGAGACTAACAAAAATTTATGTATAGTATCATCAGCTTTCCTGGGCAAAACCCACTTCTTCTCAAAATCATCTCATTTGAAGAAGTGGGTTTTGCCCACAAAAGCTCACAACATTATACATATATATTTGTTAGTCTCTAAGGTGCCACGGGACTACTTCTTGTATTTTTAAAATACTTGATTGTTCATCTAAAGCTGATACAAATGAGTTTAGAAATTGGACAAGAATCCTCAGAAGAGAATTTCTCATAAAAGCAAGATTGGGAATACTGGATATTGTCAGTTATGCAGTATGTTTGTCTCTGGACTAAAGTGAAATTAGAAAGTACAAAGATGTGTGAAAATGAGAGGAAATAGCTTTAGCTATTTTGAATTTATCTTTTGAGGTTAGGATCTCTCTTTGGCCTCCCCCCAACCTCCATCATCCAAATTGCTTCACTCATCACTAGTAATAAATTGATTTGTCAGTCAACTGGCATTGTCTAATAGCTAGACATAATTCCCAGACACACCTCTTTGGGGAGAGCAGCGTTTGAAGGAATAAGAATGCACATAGCACATAAGAATGGTTGATAGTTAGTCAATTAGTCAAAATCTGAGTTAATCACAGTGTACCAAACACTCAGATACAGAAGTGGCCAAGTTTCTGTGGATTAGGTCAGCCTGTGCTATTCAGTGTAAAATACCACCCTAAACTATGTTTGATAGAACATCTGCCAGTGTTAATCAGAGTAGCTCTATTGAAAACAGCACTAATTTCACTGGCTATGAATGTGGCTTTTTACAGTTATTCTCTTTATCTCCAAATCTGAAGCTTTGTTTAAACAAACAAATTATCCCTCATCTGATTGGCCAGTAGTTTATGATGACTGCAGTGTGCTCTGGATCAGACCCATTTTAAAAAGGATTATCTGGAAAGAATACTGACTGCAGGGCAAAAGCCCACAGCAGAATGGGTGGGACCTCAGAATACTAGGATTGTGCAAACACATGGACTGTTTTACATTGTCACTACTGCATTTCAAATTGACTTCAGTAACTCACAGTGACTAGTTTATTGCAAGAGTCACCCAGGCTTGTCACTGAGATTTCAGAAGAGCTGTTCCAGAAAGCTTAATGCTTCCTTGTATTAAGGGCCTTGCTATCGCCGTTAACTTTTCATTACCCCCCACAATAATTCTCTCCACCAGTATAACACTGAGGAGTGCATTTGGAGCCCATAAAGCTCTTTGTATATTTGCTGCGTAGGAATGTCAGGACCAGTCTTCAAAACTAGTGTCTAAAAGAGAAGCTGTCAAGGTAGCCTGAGAGATGTAGCCGTGTTAGTCTGGTCTAGCTGAAACAAAAGACAGGACTATGCAGCACTTTAAAGACTAACAAGATGGTTTATTAGGTGATGAGCTTTCATGGGCCAGACCCACTTCCTCAGATCAAATTGTGGAAGAAAATTGGCATGACCATATATACCAAAGGGATACAATCAAAAAAAGTGAACACATATAAAAAGGACAAATCAAATTTCAGAACAGAGGGAGGATGAGGGGGGGAGGTTAATGTCTGTGAGCTAATGATATTAGAGGTGATAATTGGGGAAGCTATCTTTGTAATGGGTAAGATAATTAGCATCTTTGTTAAGCCCCAGTCATAAAGTGTCAAATTTAAGCATGAATGACAGTTCAGAGGTTTCTCTTTGAAGTCTTGTGTTAAAATGTCTTTGAAGCAGGATGCAGGTAGTCAAGTCGTTGAGACAATGCCCTTTCTGGTTGAAATGACAAGAAACTGTTTTTTCTTTGTGAAACTGTCTGATATCTGTTTTGTGTGCATTGATTCTTTGGCGAAGTGTCTGAGACGTTTGTCCAATGTACATAGCAGACGGACACTGTCGGCACATGATGGCATAAATTATATTTCTGGATGAGCAGGAATATGTGTTCTTGATCTTATAACTGAATTGGTTAGGTCCAATGATGGTGTCAGCAGAGTGGAATGCATCATTCCACGAGACTTTAACAACCTACATCCCACCATCAATCTCAGCCTGGACCATTCTACATGAGAGATCCATTTCCTGGACACCACAGTACAAATCACCAATGGTAAATTAGATACCACTCTCTACAGAAAACCCACTGACTCATACAGTTACCTACATGCCTCCAGCTCCCATCCAGAACACACCATATGATCCATTGTCTATAGCCAAGCCCTTCGATACAACCGCATCTGCTCTAATCCCACTGACAGAGACCAGAAACTTCAGGATCTCTACCAAGCATTTATAAACCTCAATTACCTACCCGGAGAAATAAAAAAACAAATTGAAAGAGTCAGACAAATACCCAGAAAACATCTACTTCAAGACAGACCCAAGAAAACCAACAATAGAACACCATTTGTCATCATCTATAGCCCCCAACTTAAACCTGTCCAACACATTATCAATAAACTACAACCTATACTGGAACAGGATACTACACTCCGAGAGGCTCTGGGAGACAGACCCATAGTCTCCTATAGACAACCACCTAACCTCAGGATGATTCTTACCAACAGCCACAGGACAAACCACACCAACAGGGGCGGATGAGAGTTTTGCAGGGCCCAGGGCAGCACAATTTCGCGGGGCGCCCTTTGGAGAAAAAATAGAAAAAAGGAGTCAAATGCTCAGATTGAAGGCTATTTTCATATTACATGTGAATTGGGTAAATTTGATAGAAACTTAATTTAGTGGGATAATTTTTATTTTAATTACATTGTAATTCATTTTTAAACAAAATTCTGCATTAATAATTAAAAATTTTCATTTGTATTTAAGTCTATTCTAGCTGTCTAGCTCTTTTGGCAGCACAGTCTTCAATTATGTCAGTAAAGTCCATTTCTTTACACAGGTCATTTTCAATCGATATAATCGAAAGACCTACAAAACGCGCCTGGCTCACAGTAGATTCTCTTTGGCTGCCCATGGCTGGTTTTTGCCAGGCAGCGTTGGGTATTGGGCAGCCAGGCAGAATTGGGACTTGCGGGGGCCAGGTGGAATGTGGGTGTTGAGACTTGGGGAGGGGGACAGGAGGCGTGTGGGTGTTGGAGCTTGGGGGGAGGCAGGCAGCGTTGGGTGTTGGGGGGAGGCAGCATGTGGCTGTTGGGACTTGGGGGGCCAGGAGGCATTCGGTGTTGGGATTCAGGGGGGACAGGCAGTGTGTGGGTGCTGGGGTTAGGAGGCAGGCAGCGTGTGGGTGTTGGGACTTGGGGGGCAGGCAGCATGTGGGCACTCGGGTTGGGGGGCAGGCAGGTTGTGGCTACGTGGAGGATGGCGCACAGATGGGCCATCGGGAGGACCAGCGGGCAGGGGTGTCTGACTCATCAGACAGGCCAAAATGACCATTTCAGCCTCTCGAACAGCTCCTGGCTGGGTGGGGGCAGCTGGCAACTCCCCCTGCTCCCAGGAACGGGGGGGGGGGGGGGGAGGCGCTGTCTTTGGATCTGGGTCGCGCTGCGCCCACGAGTGGGGGGAGGTGGGGACTGGCGAGAGGAGATGGGGTCTCCCTGGCGGGTGGGTCACTTTGGCCCCGGGCGTGGCGAGAAAGGGGTCTGGGCTCCCCCGGGGGAGAGACCGTGCCACCCCCAGCCTCTCTCTGGACAGGGCAGGAGGGTGGAGCAGCGGGATACCCGGGCGCCATGGCCAGGCGTCGCCCTTCACCTCCATGACAATGAGCTACCGCCGCGCACATGCCACGGGCTAGTGGAGCCGCTCGCGGACACGCAGTGAAGGGCAGCAGCGGAGGCGGCTCCAGCAGGTAAGGGTAGCAGTGGCAGATATAGGCCAGGGCAAGCAGTGCTGGCGTGGGGCCTATTGAAGCATGGGGACCGGGGCAACCGCCCCACTCGCCCTGCCCTATATCTGCCGCTGCACACCAATACCAACCCTGGAACTTTCCCTTGCAACAAACCCCGTTGCCAGCTTTGTCCACATATTTACTCTGCTGACACCATCATTGGACCTAACTAATTCAGTTATAAGATCAAGAACACATATTCCTGCTCATCCAGAAATATAATTTATGCCATCATGTGCCGACAGTGTCTGTCTGCTATGTACATTGGACAAACGTCTCAGACACTTCGCCAAAGAATCAATGCACACAAAACAGATATCAGACAGTTTATGACTGGGGCTTAACAAAGATGCTAATTATCTTACCCATTACAAAGATAGCTTCCCCAATTATCACCTCTAATATCATTAGCTCACAGACATTAACCTCCCCCCCCATCCTCCCTCTGTTCTGAAATTTGATTTGTTCGTTTCATATGTGTTCACTTTTTTTGATTGTATCCCTTTGGTATAGATGGTCATGCCAATTTTCTTCCACAATTTGATCTGAGGAAGTGGGTCTGGCCCACAAAAGCTCATCACCTAATAAACCATCTTGTTAGTCTTTAAAGTGCTGCATAGTCCTGTCTTTTGTTTAAGGTAGCCTGAGAATGCAAAGCCAGTTGTAAGCAAGGAAATTATGTTTTGAATGTTTTCAGTAAGACTAGCTTGAGCAAGCCAGGAATGCAAATTAAACGGGTGTACAGTCTGGCTTGGAAACCCCTTCCCCGAACAGTGTGGTGCATGCCCATGAGAAAGTGCAAATGATAATGAATTAGAGTACCCAGAAATTTTGTCCTGAATAGAAATCAGCAGAGGTGTGATCCTGCAAGGGATGCCTGTTGGTCCTGCTTTGTTGGAGAATATCTTGCAAACACCTCATTCTATCAAAAATGTGCTGACGTAAACAGTGCAGCATGAGCAAATCAAAGTCAGGAGGAAAATTTTTACACTCATATTGCAATGGAGGTCTGGGCCCAGACGCACGGATTCAAACTCTCTCACCAAGAGTGAGTAACCTGTTAAATGAGAAGGGGTAGAGTCAGCCAGATGATGCTAGCATTTTCAACTGTGGTTTTAGCCTCATTGATGAAGGAAGAATATCAAAGTAGAAACTGAAATTATAGATGAATTAATATCTCTGGGCCAGATTCTGCATTAATAATCATAATAAATGTTATTATTTATTGACGTGTTGCTGGTTGTTTATTATGGTAGCCCCTAGTAATCTCCATCAAACATCGAGGCCACTTTGTGCTACGAGCAGTACATTCATATAATAAAGAAATACTTTCTACCCCAAAATTTCTAGCTTATACCTTGGAAATTAAACCAGGCACCAGGAACAAAAGAAACATGCATGATTTAAGTATACAAATAATATAAGCTTGTTTCACTTTTATTAGTAGTGCCATCACATGAAGAATCATATATGTACCGTAGGTGGAAAACACAATAATCTGTAATTTAGTAAAGTTTCAATATTTCGTTTGCAACACCTTGTAGTATTTTGATGCCTGCTTTAAAGAGATAGGAGAAGTTGTGTATTCCAGATCCTCATGGAATTCAGAAATAGGGTGATCAGGTGTCCAGTTTTCAACAAAAACATCTGGTTGAAAAGTGATCCTGATGGCTTCAGTCAGCATTGCTGACTGGGCCACTGACTGTCCTGTTAGCAGCACCGCACATTGGGTCTGGCAGGCTCCCTGCTAGTTTCCATGCTATGTGGCTCCTGATAAGCTTCTAATATGTCCCTCAACTGGTTCCTCACACTGCCCCTGGCCTAGCACCCACCACCACCCCTGCCATTCGTATTGGCTGGGAATTACGACCAATGGGAGCAGGAGCAGTGGTGGTGCTGTGGACAGAGCGGTACATACAGCCACCTGACCATGCCTCCACAAAAGCAGAGGAGGGGCATGTTACTGTTTCTTGAAGTAAGCACTATCCAGAGTCTGCACCTCTGACCCCGGACTTCCCATATCCCAGCTCCTTACCTCAGCCCCAGTCCTGGTCGTCCCCAGCCTCCAACCTCCTCTATCCCGGCCTGGAACACACTCCTGCATCCAAACCCTTTGTGACAATTCACCTCCATATTTTGATGGAAATATGTTTTGAATATGAATATATATTCGTGAAATATGCGTTATATAAAACAGGTCAAATAACCTGTCATTCAAGAGCCTGCGATACCCAGCATGTATTTTCCATTTGCGTGCATGCATCATTCTTGTTATGTGAAGTTAGATCTATGAAGTGTAAACTTGCTTATTATTCTAGAATTTATAGTGAGACACATTAGTGGTACAGGTTGGACCTCCCTGGTCCAGCACCCTCAGGACCTGACTGTTCCCAGATGAGGGATTTGCTGGACCAAACAAGGTCATTTTGAATCCCCTCCACTGGTCCCCGGCCCCGGCTGCTGGCCTCCTGGCCAGCTCCCTACCACCTGCTGGCCTCTCCCCTGCCAACCCCACTGGGCAGCCATTGCTGCCGTGGCTCCAGAACCCGCTGGGCAGCCCCGGGCTGGGGCTCCAGGACCCAACAGGCAGCTGCGCACACTGCCCTGGAGCTCTAGGACAGCTGTGCACAGCAGCTCCCTACCTCACTGAGCTACTGCAGCTCCCAGTCCCATGGGACTGCCATGTGCCGGGTCAGCCAATGTTGCTGGGCAGCCCCGCTGCCATGCACTGGGTGGTCTTCCATCAACTTGCTGCAGGCAGCCCACTGCCCTGCCAACTCCACAAGGATCCTTGCTGCTGGCCTTCCACTGGGACTCTCTGGTCCTGAAACATCCATGTTGGACCATGGATATTTCCAGACCAGAGAATCCTGGTTAAGAGAGTTTCAACTGTACTTAAAGCTTAAGGCCTGGTGCTCAAGACAATGATCTTATTGTGAATTATTTTGCTTTTCCTGTATACCCAAACTGTGGTTGGTCCTACAAAGATATGTGACCATGCCACCTGGTTCTGGAATACATCTTGAATCTGGTATTTTTCCATGGGGATGGAGAGAGTAAAACAAAGGATTCATTTGCTGGAGAACTTTTATTTAAGGGATGGGTGTCAATCAACGACTGTCTTCAGCTGGCCTTGGAAACAGCCTTCCCACCAGAAGAGGATACTTAAGAGGCTGTTAGACCCACGCCAGGAAAAAAAGATTAGCTGTGTCTCATGAAGACTTGCATCTGAGATAAAAACTAGGGTGAGCAATGTGTTTTGTAACAACCTCTCTCTTAAGCCTGATCTACACTAGACCAGGAAGGTCAGCTTAAGGTATGCCTGAAGCCCACACCCCCTCCTACATTCCAGCCCCTTGATCCAACTTGAATAAAATGAGTGAGTGATATCAAGCCAGGAATGGTCCTCAGTGAATGAGTGGAGCATAAACATGGCCTTGGAGGAGGCAGAGCAAAGTTGTTTGGTTTTGAGTGTGTAGAAAGTTGGCAACCTTACTCCAATAGAAATTAGATAGCTAAATGTCTTTGTAAAAATAGATTAAAAAAAAAAGTAAAACTGTTACAAAAGTCAAGCACGTTTTTATGATGCTGTTTAATGTAACTGTTCCCCTATAGTGTTTATAATGCAACTATTACAACATTGTGCATATTAAAAAATGAAGCAAAGTAGAAAGCAAAGGCAATGTTTACTAGATAAGAAATGGGGCTATTGCAATTGAATTTCAAATTCTTCATCTTAACAATAAAAAAAGTTATTAGTAACATAGAAAGGGAAATGGATGGGTATGTTTATTTTTAATATAGAGCCAGAACTTCAGCTGGTATAAATCAGCATTACTGAATTGCATTCAATAGAACTATGCCAGTTTTCTCCAGCCAAACATCTGATCCAAGGTCTTTAGCTTCAGTGTGTTTTTTAAGTAGAAGGAATGGGAGGAAACCAACCTTGTCTTCCACACTTATTTTAAGCCATTTGGTGAAAAATTGGCTACATTTTTTTAACATGGCATAATACAGCTAACCCTATTATAGTGGTATTCCTCTTATTATAAGTATATTTAAAGAGATAATATCAATTTATTCTATCAGTAAATCCCAGATTTACTTAGATCTTCACAAGATCAATTGTGCAGCTTTCCAAGAGGAATGAATATTAAAGAGTTTATGTCTCATACTGTGCCTACAAAGATTAGAATAGCTTACTAGGGTACATCAAAGATTTATCCACCATAAGCTCCTACAAGAGAAGAAGTTATTTTTTTCACACTTGCACATGCTATGCATGCATAAGCAAGCAATGTTAAGCTAAGATGAAGGGGAGGTGAGGTATTTCTGATGCCAGCAAAGACAATACACAGATGAGAGAAAGCTATTTCATAGCATCTAGATGCCATTTTCACAGCTAACAGATGTAGGTGGAAACATTTTAGTGTTAATACAGGCTTATTTATTTAACTATTTGTGCTCTCCTCCCCCACACACACTTAAAATTGATTACATGATTAGGAGACAAACACCTAAAGAAAAAAAAGATAATATATTTTCTACAAATTAGTTTTATTTGTCATTAACTGTATTGCATGTTCTTTTAAATTAAATTCAGTTAACAAACTATATTTAAAGTAGTCAAACATGACCAGTGTTAATGTTTTTTTTAATTAGCACCAGTTACTATGATTAACTTGTGGATTAGAGTGAAGCTAATATCAAATGTGTTTTGCTAAGGGCTGTGGTGGATCTTTTAAAGGGCACTGGAACATTCCCTTGCTGTACAGATCTTCACCAAAGCCATTACATGGGACAGTAAGTAAACCACACCCAGAAGGTGTGTGAGTTACATTTACGTTCATTTTTATGTTTCTGGGGATTCGGAGTGCTTTACAAATATGTTCCACAATGCCACTCTGAGGGTACATCTACACAGCAACATTATTTCGAAATAACTAGAGTTATTTCAAAATAACTTAGTCCGTGCATACACAGCAGGCAGTTATTTCAAAATAATGTCAAAATACTGTCAAGCTGGAGGACTTCTTCCTCTGACTTCTGTAACCCTCATTGTACGAGGAATAAGGAAAGTCAGAGGAAGAGGGCTCTATTTCGAAATAAGTGCTGTGTAGATGCTTCCAATTTTGAAATAAGTTATTTTGAAATTAGTTACACAATTGACATAGCTCAATTTGCATAACTTATTTCGAGTTAAGCCCTGCTATGTAGACACACGCTGAGATAGCTACTATAGGTATTATCTTCATTTTACCACTGTGGAAACTAACACAAAACGGGTATGTTTTGCATGTCTGTTTTTCTGACAGACAAAACGGGTATGTTTTGCATTTCAGTTAGTTCAGCTTAGTTCTTTTAACATCACTGGGGGGGAAAAATGATTTATGCGTAGGCTATAACACAGACAGCTAGCATATATTTACATGTATCAGCCTGTATCTCAACAAGCATTAAGAGGGTTTTGCACTTGCATAACACTAACTTGATTGAAAAAATTACCCTATTTGCCTATCAAGCCAGGGTCAGGAGGTAACTTATTTATGATCACATAATGAGAACCCACAGAGAAATCCAGAATTTTATCCATTGTGCATCACTGTAACCAGTAGATAATGCTCCTTAGTAGAGCCACCATCAGCTGTGGGCTGCATACTATCCACAGGTCTGATGCAGGTTTCTGGTACCCACAAACAGAGGCATGATAGAAGAATGGAAAGGGCACAGGAGCAGGGGATCAGGAATGGATTCTTAGGTCTGTCATTCAATTGCTGTGGGATATTCAGTAAGTTTTTAGGAATTAGTAATTTTGCATAACTCAATTATTGGTAACTAATGGAAGATACCAAGGGCCTTATTTTCAGACGAACAAGTCTAGCTGAAATCAATGGGTATGTCTACAGAGCAGCACTAAAGTCAGAATAAGCTACACAACTTGAGCTACGTGAATTGCGTAGCTTAAGTCAAAATAGCTTATTTCAGCTTTTGGCACTGTCTGCAGAGCAGGATGTCAAAGGAAGAACACTCTTCCTTTGACTTCCCTTACTCCTCGTAAAATGAGGTTACCAGAAGTCAGAGGGTGGGTTTACATAGCAGAGCTAAACTCGAAATAAGCTACGCAAATTGATCTTCGTCAATTGTGTAGCTTATTTTGAAATAGCTTATTTTGAAATTGGGAGCATCTACACAGCACTTATTTTGAAATAGAGCACTCTTCCTCCGACTTCCCTTACTCCTCGTACAATGAGGTTACAGGAGTCAGAGTAAGAAGTCCTCCAGCTTGACAGCATTTCAACATTATTTTGAAATGACTGCCTGCTGTGTAAACGCAGACTAAGTTATTTTAAAATAACACGAGTTATTTCGAAATAATGTTGCTGTGTAGATGTACCCAGAGTAAGAAGTCCTCTAGCTTGCCATTATTTTGAAATAATGGCTTGCAGTGTAGACACACTCTTTGTTATTTTGGAATAACACTGCTGTGTAGACATACCCAATGTGAACTATGGGATCACAATATCAAAAAGAAATAGTATTTTTCAATTCACCACATACAAATAGGCTACGTCTACACTGCAGGCTTTTTGCACAAGAATGGTTGTTCTTGCGCAAAAACTTGCAGAGCGTCTACACTGCACGTGCGTCCTAGCGCAAGTAAATTTACAGTACAGCATCAGAAAACAGGGCTTCTTCTGGAAGGCTATGTCTACACTGGCGGCTTCTTGCACAAGAACATCTTGCACAAGAAAATGTCCACACTGGCCAGAAGCACAGCTCAAGAATGCTGAGCTCTTTTACAAGAAAGCGTCCACACTGGCGGGATGCCATTATGCAAGAACTTGGCCCCGGAACCACTTGGGTCATGTCAAGAGGTCACCAGCGGCATCTGTGGGCATGTGCCGGACCCCCACTGGGTAACGGGTTTAAAGGGACCCCTGGACGGCCATTTCCCTGTGGCTGCATGCTGAGGCACTTCACTGAGGCACCCAGAGCCACAGCCGTGCCTTCCACCTCAGCCCCTGGGCACCGTTGCTGCCTTGGTTCCAGCCATGGAGCCACAGGAGGACTCCACCCAGCAATGTCCCCTCATGGCCATCATTGAGGCTGTGGAGGTCCTTCTGCAGGGACCCACACTGATCCAGCAGGAACTGGTGACTGGGCAGCACATGCTGGACCAGATGAGTGCTACAGCTGCACTCAGGCACCCCCATCCCATCACCGACAGGAGCCTGTGGAGCCACGACATCAGTGGGGGCTGGTGGGAGCACCTGGTTCTGGGACAATGGGGCGACCTGCACTGGATGCAAAACTTCAGGATGAGCAGGGGAACATTTCACGAGCTCTGCACCTGGCTCACCCCTGTGCTCCAGAGGCAGGACACCCGCCTGTGCCCCACCATCCCTGTGGACAAGAGGGTCGCGATCGCCCTCTGGAAACTGGCCACCCCGGACACCTACCTCTCCATGGGGAACCAGTTTGGGGTGGGCAGGTCCACCGTCAGTGCGGTCGTTCAGCAGGTAAGGCCCTCTGTGGACCACGGGCTCGCCTTGGGGGAGGGAAAGGGCCAGACCGGGGGGGAGGCTGTAGGGGCAGGGGGAAGCCCCGCACCCAGGGGTCATGCTGTCCCTCCTGCACACAGCCCTGCTGGTGGGGGGGAACCCCTGGGGGGCAGACGGCCCTGGCCTGCGTGGGGGGAGGGTCCATCAAAGTGAGGGCAAGACACCCCAAGGGCCCATGTACCCACCGTGTCTCATTCCGTGCATTCCCTTTGCTCCCATGTGCCCCTCTGCAAGTTGTCTGTGCCATCAATGACGTGCTGCTCCAGAGGGTCATCTGCCCCCGTGACCTGGATGCCACCATCGCTGGCTTCACCAGCCTGGGGTTCCCAAACTGCGGGGGAGCTGTAGATGGGACCCACATCCCCATCTGGGTGCCAGAGCACCGAGTGGCCCAGTTAATCAACCAGAAGGGCTACTGCTCGGTGGTGCTTCAGGTGCTCGTGGACCACCAGGGCCGGTTCCAGGACATTTATGTGGAGTGCACCTTCGGCCATCTGAAGGCATGGGGGTGCAGCACATACCGGAGGTCATCGCAGCGTGCTGTGTGCTGCATAACATTATTGAGGGGAAGGGGGAGGCCTTCCTCCCGGGATGGATGGCACGTCGGCTGCCCAGACGGCTGCCACCCGGCAGACCAACCGCGATAGGGTGTGGGTCCGGGAAGCCTTCCGGGTGATGCTGGACCAGGCCCCCACTTTGGACTGCAGGGCTGCCCCCATGCCCCCACTTTTCACTCTCATCACCATCCTGTCCCGCCACCTTCCCTCACCTCCCAATAAATAATATGCACTTAGTTAACATATAAATGAACTTTTATTTACAAGGGGAAGGGGATGGACTGTGGGGATGTGGGAGGAAGGAGCTCTGAACTGGGAGGGCCTCATGGGTGTGAGGGGAGGCCTCTCCCACCCCCACAGGTGCGGGAGCACCTGTGCCCCTCGTGCTGAGGTGGGGCAGGCTGCACCAGAAGGTGCCAAGGTTGGGGGGCCACAGGACGGGGCATGGGCATGGCAGGGGGTGCTGCAGGATGGGATACGGCAGGGGGGGAGGCAGAGGGAGGGCTGGGCACAGCAGGGGGTGCAGCGGGGGGTGGCCTGGACACACTGTGCTGTGGCTCAGGGCTCATCCGCTCCGCGATTGTGCCCAGGAGGGCATACATGCAGTCGCAGTGCTATGTGTATTGGCTCCACACCCGCTCCCACCACTCTGCATCTGCGCATATCTTGGTGCTGAGGGAGCGCTCCATGCGCTCAATGGCACAGATGTGGTGGCGGAGCAGGAGTTGGCGGTCCCGGGAGCACTGCAATGGGCCCTGGCTTCTTGGCACTGGCAGGATGGGGCTGGAAGGTCCCTCACTGGCAGGGGGTCCCACTGCAGAGGAAGCAGATGAGAGCAAGATGGTCAGTGACCCCTGCCCCATGGTGTTCCGGGTGCCCCGTGCCCTCCTCATGCCACATGCCACAATGCCTGGGGACAGGTAAGACCAGTGTGGGGGGATTCCCCTCGGGGCAGCAGGGGAGCCTGAGGTGGCCCGGGGATTCCTGGGGAGCTACATGTAGTGGGGGGGGGGGCCTGTTGTGCCTTCCCCTGGGACAGCTAATGTGTTCCAT
The DNA here is from genome assembly GCA_032595735.1 of Pelochelys cantorii. Classification (NCBI taxonomy): domain Eukaryota; kingdom Metazoa; phylum Chordata; order Testudines; family Trionychidae; genus Pelochelys; species Pelochelys cantorii. The sequence goes on from CM064327.1 coordinate 236,726,892, forward strand.
GGTGGCCATGGATACGTGCTGTGTGCAACACCCTTGGGGCTGCGTGGAGTCCGCCCTGCACCCTTGGGACTGGGCTGCTCTCGGCTGCCCCCTCCCTGGCCTGGGTGTGCATGACCCCTGGGGTCCCAGGCGTGTGCTGGGGCTGGCTGCCATGTTCATGTGCCACTCGATCTGGCTGCATGGGTTTGCACATGCTGCGTGCCGCTGCACAGCATCCAGCCAGGTTGAGCCATGTGCTGTGCCTCTCCCCCACCCCATGGCCCCACTTCCCCCTGCACACTTGCGAGTGGCAGACATGACACTCACCAGATGATCCCTCGCCAGCCTCCGAGGAGGCCTGGGACACGTCGTGGCTGCTGGGCCGGGCTGGTGGGCTCTGGCTACCATCCTTTTCCTCCTTCTCCTCCTCAGTAGACCGGTTGCCCTCCTCCTCCTCCTCCTCCTCCGGGTCTGTTGGGTGGACCACTGGGGTGGCTACAGCTGAGTCTACTGTGGCCTGCAGGGCCTTGGCCCCCTTGTCACCCAGGATCCTGTGCAGGCGGTGGTAGTGGGGGCAAGCTATGGGTCCGCCACCCCCACTCTCACTGGCCCGCATGTAGGTGAGCCTCACGTCTTTGACCTTGGCCCGATCCTGTTCCAGGGTCCAGGCCAGGTGGCCTGGTGCGGCCAGTGCCTGGGCCATCCGGGCGAAGATGTCAGCATTCTGCCGCCTGGACCTGGGGTTCCGGAGGGCTTCCTCCTGGCTCCAGAGGTCCAGGAGGTCCTGGACCTTGGCGGTGCCCCAGCATGGAGCCCGCTGCTTAGTGCCCCTGTGGGCCTGCTGGGTACTCTGGGGTGGCTTCTGGGTGGGGCCTGAGGGACCTGCCTGTGGCTGAGCTGCTGCCATTGCTCCCTCTGGCAGCTCCCAGGGCTGCACATTGCACGTGGCTCTGCTGGGTGCCTGTGCCTTTAAGGGGAGGCCGGCTGAGGGGAACAGCGATTGTTGATTGCGCATACGGAGTGTTGGAGAGGCCACCTGTGTTGTTTTCCTGGAGGCCAGTTCTTGCACAAGAATCCTTTGCCACGCGTCCACACTGTTCTCTTGCACAAGAGCGCCTGCGCAAGAGAGCTTACACCCGTTAGAAAAGAGCATAACTCTTGTGCAAGACGCTCTCTCTTAGCACACTGTATTGTAAATTTCCTTGTGCAAGAGAGGGCGGGCCATGTGGATGCCTTGATTCTTGCACAAGAACGGCCATACTTGCGCAAGAAGCTGCAAGTGTAGACATAGCTGAAGAGTTATTCCTCTCCCCACGAGGAATAAGCCCTCTTGCGCAAGAGCTCTTCCACAAGAAGGCAGTGTAGACAGGCAACATGAATTTCTTGCGCAAGAAAGCCCAATGGCTAAAATGGCCATCAGAGCTTTCTTGTGCAAGAGAGCATCCACACTGCCATGGACGCTCTTGCGCAAAAGTACATGGCAGTGTGGACGCGCTCTTGTGGAAGATCTTTTGCACAAGAACTCTTGCGCAAAACAGTTCTTGCGCAAGAAGCCTGCAGTGTAGACATAGCCATACTGTAGTGCAATCTCTTTATCATAAAAGAGCAACTTACAAAAGCAGATGTATTATTATATTTTTTGCATAACTGCACTCAAAACTAAAACCATGTAAAACTTTAAAGCTTACAGATCAAATCAAGAACAAGTATATGAATGTTTAGCATATCTGGCATGTAAATACCTTGTAACACCAGCTATGATAATGGCATTCATATGTCTGTTCTCACTTTCAAGTGACATTGTAAATAAGAAGCAGGCAGCATTATTTCTCAGAAATGTAAACAAACTTTTTTATCTTTGCAATTGCCTGAAGAAGTAGGACTGAGTGGACTTGCAGGGTCTAAAGTTTTATATTGGTTTGTTAAGTTGCCCTTTTTCAAAAAAAGAGGTTGTACTACAGTACTTGAATGAAATGAATTGAAAAACTTTATTTCTTTTGTTTATATTTTAAAGTGTGAATATGTGTAATAATAACAATATAAAGTGAGCAATGTACATTTTGTATTTTGTGTTGTAATTCAAATATATTTTAAAATGTAGAAAAACATCCAAAATATTTACAATAAATTTAAATTGATATTATCTCATTGTTTATCAATGCAATTAAAACTATGATTAATCATGACTTTTTTAATCTAGTTAATGTATTTTGTGTTAATTGCATGCATCAACTGCAATTAATTGACAGCCCTAAATACTTTTGTTATTAATATAATGTTTCATGCAGGATGCAAGGGCCATATGTAAAAATACAGTACTGGCTTTTGGCTTGTGCAGGACTTGTTTCATTACCATAATACCCAAAACCCACTGGAACTATATCAGTGTGTCTCACAGAAAGTTTTGCTATCAGTAGCTGAGTAAAAGCAGGCAATTTCTACTGCTTAAGTGTCAGTTTTCAGATTTACAACATTGTTGTTATGCTAGGGCAGTAGGTTAATGGAAGACATGGTGTAATGTCAGTGCATGATCTGACATAGAACCTGGAAAAGAAGATATTTGAGAGAAAGAAAACAAACAGCGGTATTTTTGGAAAGGAAAGCTGGAGGGTGTTGTTTTACTATACAATAGAAATAAGATTTTCTTTCCTGGAAGCCAAGTACAGCAAAAGACACAATTGCATTCTTCCAATATTTAAACAATTTCTTTAGAAAAATATATTCCTAACAAATAATATATCTTAAAAATGGGAGAAGATTAGAATAAATGCTTACTTTACTCAACTGCAACTCAGGCTATGTCTACACGAGAAAGGTTTGGCAACAAAAGTGCTGTCGACATGCAAAAGTCACCAAAACTGAAAACTCGCCAAACCTGTTTTTCTGCCACCCTTTGTTGATATATGGCCACATTGCTTTACTCTTTTGGTTGATGGGAGAGATAACAATGTGGGTAAGCATTCCACAGTGCCTAGTGTCACTTTCAGTAACTGAGCACTATGTGAATGTGCAATGGCGCGAGGTATTTTGAGAACATGAAAAATGTCGTGTCAGCCACCTCTTTGCTTCCCAGCCCTCCAGGGGCTTCCATAAAAACTCCAGCATCTGCTGAGAGACATCATGGATCCCAGTCTTCTCTCCCATGTTGTGTTCAATGTGCTTAGGACATCATGCATTGCAGCAGAGCTATTTATGCACTTAATAGCAGAGGACAAAGCCTTGGATGGAGATGACAATGTGAGTGGCTGACACTGGGCAGCTGTGCACAGTAGAGTGCTGCTTTTGGGCTTGGGAAACCAGCACTGAAGAGTAGGATTGCATTGTCATGCAGATATGGGATGAAAGCCAGTGGCTACAGAACTTTTTGATGTGTAAAGCAACCTTCCTGGACCTGTGTGCTGAGCTGGCCGCTGAGCTGTGGTGCAACAATACCCAGATGAGAGCTGCTCTCTCGGTAGAGAAGCGTGTTGCAGTTGCTTTGTGGAAGCTGGACTCTCGATTTCCACCATTTAGGGTATGTCTACACTACAGCGCTATTTTGAATGAACTTATTTCAAATTAGTTAATTCGAAATAAGCTACATCGAAATAACGCTTCTAGACACAAAAACTAGATCAAAATAGCGTTTTGCTATTTTGAAATAGCGCATCCACACTGATTGGACGCTGGATCACATTTAAGCGTAGCTGAAACCGGTTCCAGCAGGGCATCAGGTAGTAGTTGCTTTGTGTGGCTGTTGTCTGAGGCTATCTGAGGCTCGTGCTTAAAGGGACCCCCCTGGACAGCCAGTTCTCAGCTTTCTGGCTTGTTTGCCTACCTCACCGAGGAACAGCAAAGCGTTTTCCTCTCCACCTGCTTCGGTCGCTCTCGTTTGGGACACTGCAGCACTTGGCACCATGGAGCCAGAGCCGCCCCTGGGCACTCTGGTGCTCATGTTGAACATCTTGCTGCAAGCCTGGCAGCAATTGCTGGAGGCTGCCTGGAACCTTCTGCTCTAGGCCAGCCCCCTGGCCCTCCCCTTCCCCCCGCTGGGGGCCCTGGAAGAGCAGCACCCAGACGCCAGCGTGCCCCGCCGCATCTGGCGTCTGGACACCAGCAGCAACTGGTGGGACCACATTGTCCTGGAGCTCTGGGGAGACCAACAGTAGACCCAGAACTTCAGGATGAAGAAGAACACCTTCCTCGAGCTCTGCGAGTGACTCGCCCCTGCTCTGCGGCGACGGGACACACGCATGAGGCCCGCCATTCCCCTCCACAAGCAGGTGGCCGTCGCCCTCTGGAAGCTCTCCATGCCGGATTGCTACCGATCCGTCGGCAACCAGTTCGGCGTGGGGAGATCCACCGTCAGAGCAGTGCTCATGCAGGTACGGCACTCACCGGCCACTGGGCCAGGAGTGGGGGCTGCAAGGAGGACATGGGCTGCCCCAGGGAAAATGGGGGGGAGGTGGTGTAAGTGCCCTCCCCGGGAGGGTTCGGTCTGTCCCGGCCGCACTACAGACTGCCCGTGGTGGCTAGTATTGCAGCAGGGGTTGCTCCTGGGAGTGGGGCATGGGTCAGTGGCGGGGAACAAACACTCCCAGCCACCCGGGCACCCTAGTGACCCTCGGTTTTGTGTGTCTCTCTGCAGGTGGTGAAGGCCAACAACGGGGTGCTGCTCCGCAGAGTCATCCACCTCACCGACCTGGACGCGGTCATCCAGGGGTTCGGCGCCCTGGGCTTCCCCAACTGTGGGGGGGCAATCGACGGGACACACATCCCCATCTGTGCCCCGGACCACCAGGCTTCCCTCTACATCAACAGGAAGGGGTACTTCTCCGTGATCCTGCAGGCCGTGTCTGACCACCGGGGCCAGTTCACAGACATCAGCGTGGGCTGGTCCGGCAAGGCACAGGGCGCGCGGGTGTACTGCAACTCCTCCGTGTGCCAGAGGCGGCACGCCGGGACTTTCTTCCCCGACCGCCACAGCAGGGTTGGGGACGTGGACATGCCAGTGTGCCTGCTGGGGGATGTGGCCTACCCCCTATAGCCCTGGCTCATAAAGCCCTACACGGGACACCTCAGCCCCTCCCGGCAGGCCTTCAATGCCAGACTCAGCAGGGCCCTCATTGTGGTCGAGGGGGCCTTCGGCCGACTGAAAGCACGATTTAGATGCCTCCTCACCCGCCTTGACCTCTCCCAGCACAATATTCCACACGTGGTGGCAGCGTGCTGTGTGCTCCACAATTTATGTGAGAGGAAGGGGGAGGCTTTCCTGCCAGCCTGGATGGCAGAGGCTGACCACCTGGCTGGCCAGTATGCACAGCCCTGCATGGCTACCAGCCGGGAGGCCCTTCGGGGGGCTGTCCACATCTGGGAAGCCCTGCGGGAGAGCTTCCAGGTGGACAAGGACTGAAGTCCCCCTGTCGTTCCCCAATGGGGACTTGTGCCTTACATTCCACCCCCATCTCCTTCCCCTTTCTCCTCCCTAACCCCCTTCCTGATATACAATAAAAACACCTGTGCTGCCACAAAAAATCTCTTTATTTAACATAACTGGGGTAGGGGGAGGGGGGGAATGAGGGTGGGAGAGGGGAAGGGGGAAACCTGGGAGGAGGGAGCTGGAAGGGGGAGGCGAGGGGAGGAAGGGGGAGGGGAAGCTCAGGGTTGGGGGTCTTGCCAGCCCTCCCATCTCACAGCACTGCGGGTGTGGGGGCCTCGGCATTCCTGGGGGGGAGTGGATATGGAGGGCGGGGCATGAGGGACAAGGGGGGGGCAGAAGAAGCAGGAAGGGGAGCAGGGATGGGAGGAGGAGCGATAGCTGGGGCGGCCGCAGGGGCTGGAGTAGCAGGAGGCAGCAATCGGTCCGCCAGGGCCTGCAGGTGCTCGCGGAGGGCACAGCCCTGCTCCCGCAGCTCCCGCAAGCTCTCCTGCCGCAGCTGCAGGTCCTCTTGCACCTACTGCTCCTGGCTGTGGACCTGCCATCCCTGCAACCACAGCTGCTGCCTCTGGAACTCCTCCAGGTTGCGGGTGCACCTGCTGGCCCGGGTGCGGGTGGATGGTCCAGGCGGGGTGGTGTGTCCTGCACTCGCAGATGCTGCGGCTGCAGTGAAACAATAGAAGTGGTCAGTTCTCCCTGGGGACACAGTGGGTGAAACCCAGCCCCCCTCTGCAAGGCGAGGACGGCAGGTCTCCGCACCATCACGTCCTGCTATCCCCGGGAGTGTGAGCTGGCCCAGGACTGCACCCCAGCCCTTGTGCTGCCTATAGTGTGGTGTGTGTGGGGGGGAGATGTGCCCTGCCTCTGTGTAGAGGGGGCGTCTGGAGGGAGAGCAGTGTGCAGTGTCTCTCCCCGGGGTCAGGAGCCTGTCATGTGCCTTCACGTGTAGACGCGTGTGGGGAACAGGCCAGGGCCCCTGCATGGCACCCAGCTGGGGCCACAAGTCCCGGCTGGCACGGCAGATGCACAGGTTGCCACCTGCTCCGTGATAGGCAAGGCCCACGCGCACGGTCCCTGGGCTCTCCCTCCCCCACCCCACCCTACATAACGGGACCATGATGGCACTCACATGTGGAGGCCTCCCCGGCCTCGGATGAGGCTGCTGACGGGCTCTCCAGTTCAGCTCGGGGGTCCTGGGTGCAGGTCATGCTCCCTGCAGGCTTCTGCAGCTCCTGGTTGCCATCCTCTTCCTCTTCCTCCTCTTCCCCTGTGTCAGGGGCAGGGACCTCTGCCCCGGGGTCAATGACCACCAGGGGGGCACGGACTGTCTGACCCCCCAGGATGTGGTCCAGGGCCTCGTAGTGCAGGCAGGCCTCCCGGTCAGCCCCTGGTTGGGAGGCCCTGGCATAGGCCTGCCGCAGCTCCTTTATTTTACTCCGCACCTGCTCCTGGCTGCACATGTGGCCTCTGGTGGCCAGGCTGGCAGCCATGCGGCTGTAGACGGCCGCATTCCTGTGCCTAGTGTGGAGATCATGGGCATTGGAGGCCTCCCCCCAAACCTCAATGAGGCCCACAATCTCCGCACTAGACCAGGAAGGCGCCTGCCTTTTGCGGCCCCTGGCAGGCTCCTGGGAGCTGCCAGCCTGGTCCTGGGGAGTGGTGGAGGGCTGGGTGGCAGTGGGTGGCTGGCTCATGCTGTGCCAGGTGCACGGTCTGCTGGCTGTGTGCTGGCAAGCTTGCAACTGGCACAAGCACTGTGGCCAGAGTCTGCCCCTTTAAGGGCTCCAGGGCTGGGGGGGAGCAGATGAGTTTTCCTGGTTGTGCCCAGTGTGGCCACCAGGGCTCCCTGGGAAGGGCTGGAGGCCCCCTAATTTGAAATACGTGTCTACACAGCACTTATTTCAAATTAGCTATTTCGAATTTGGTGTTATTTCTTGTAGAATGAGGCTTACCAAATTCAAAATAAGGGCTCCACTATTTCGAATTTATTTCGAAATAGCGGTTTGTATCTGTAGACGCTATTAAAGTTAATTCGAAATAACGGCTGTTATTTCGAATTAACTTTGTAGTGTAGACATACCCTTAGTTGCAAATCGGTTTGGAGTGGTGAAGTCTGCCATTGGGGCAGTACTGCTTCAAGTGTGCAGAGCAACAAATTGCATTTTGCTGCATAGGACTGTGATTCTGGAAAATGCGGAAGACATAGTGGCTAGTTTCACTAACATGGACTTTCCAAACTGTGGCGAGGAAATCGATGGTACTCATTGTCCCATTATAGCACCACCCCACCTTGTCAGAGTACATCAATCATAAGGGGGACTTCTCAGCGGTGCTTCAGGCAGTTGTCGATCATCATGGGTGTTTCACAGACATAAGTGGTCTGGAGAGGTTCATGATGCATGCATCTTTAGGAACAGTGGCTTGTGTTGAAAGTTACAGACTGGGACTTTCTTTCCAGACCAGAAAATTACAGTGGGGGAATGTGGAAATTCCCCTAGTGATCCAGCTTACCCCTTACAGCCCTGGCTCATGAAGCCTTACAGAGGGCACCTGGACAGCAATAAGGAATCACCTAAGCTGATGCCACTTGGTTGTTGAATGTGGTTTTGGCAGACTGAAAGCAAGATGGAGGTATGTCTTTGACAGACTGGAATTTTTGGAGGGTCATATCCCCACAGTGGTGGCAACATGCTATTGCTTACATAATTTGTGTGAGAGTAAGGGTGAAGTGTTTGCCCATGTGTGGAACAAGGAGACACAACAGTTTGAACAATCAGACACTTGTGCTATCAGAGGATCCCATAGGCTGGCCATCAATATCAGGAAGGCTCTGAAAAACCAGTTGGACAATGAGAGGCACTGACATTTCTGTGTGTGTTGGGTTTGCTTCCCTGTCTCATCCCACTGCTCATCCTGAGCAAGGTATTCCCATGAAACCAAGGGATATTACAGGCTTCCACAGGTGCCAGAATAATTGGTGTGGATTGTATCACACAAAATAAACTCATGGAAATCTGCATCACATTTGTTTTTATTGATGTCTTTCAGTCAGAATGCTTGGCAGTAAGGGATAATAAGGGTTATAGGGAAACCTCACAGTGGTGTTAACATCCAGCTGTCAAAGTCATGGCTTTGATGGGGAGTTGAGTATTCTGGGAAAAAAACTATTACTTGATTGTGAAAATGAGTGTGTGGGTATAGAGGGAGGGTTACTGGATAAACATGCAACCATGTAGCTTGATGTGTGGGTCTAGAGGGATGGTTACTGTGAAAAGAGTTCTTCATGTGCTGCTAGGGAGGCCTTTGGTTCTGTTCATTCTGCATCTTGATAAGACACTTTAGCATTTCATTTTGGTCTTCCATGAGCTTTAGCATGAGTTCAGTGGCTTCTGTTCTGATTTGCATCTCCCTAGGTCGCCTTTGCTTCCTTTTCTGTTTGAAGAATTGAATGCCAGAGCACATTCTTCCTTTGATGGCAGACTTGTTGCCAACTTCTCGAAGTCTGATCTGGAAAATAACCATTAACCAGAGAGTGACTGTAATTTTCCTGATAAAGATTGTAACATTTCACTAACATACCTGAATCTGAACTAACATACACGACTCTTGTTACCCTAGAGGCAAACTTGGGTCTCTCCAGACACTTTGGTCATGGTGAGTTTTAAAGGTGGGAGAGGGGGAGAGGAAAGAAGGCTATGTCTACACTACAGAGTTTTTCCAGGATACTGAAGGTATCCAGGGAACGCGTCCGCTTTTTCGAATCAGTTTCAGAAAAAGCGGGCGCGCTCTTTCAGAAGCCCTGTATTCCTCATTTTATGAGGAATAAGTGCTCTTCCAAGAGAGACTTTTCTGACATTTGGCCAAAGCCTCGTCCAAAAAAATTATTGGAAAAAGGTATGCAAATTGCGAACCGCAATTTGCGTACCTTTTTCCAAAAAATTAACTGCAGTGTAGACATAGCTGAAGGGTTGGGCACGGGTCCCTAAGAAGGTACAGTCTGGGGTTATGCAGTGGGTATACATGGAATCAATTTGTAATAATCCTACACTTATCCACAGGCTGAGAGTAATCTAGCTGACATATCCCTGCTGAAGGTTAACAGGCAAACCTGTGTCTGGATGTGAATGGGGGCCGAATGTGAATGCGGCTGAACTCTGTGCCGTCTTGGTTCTGGCAGCTCAATATGAGGAGAGTGTTTGGGAGATTGTTGTACCACAGTAGTCAGGAATTGGCAGTCCTGGCATGGAATTTGTGTGAGAAAATTAATAAGTACTTCAGGCAAAGCTTCGACACCATCTCCCAGCAAGATTCTATTGCTATCTCTGTGTACATCGATGCTCTTTTTGGACATAACACAGACCCAGGCAGGGCTTAGTCAGATCACAGAAATACCCTCTGGTCACCTCCGCACTGCCACTGCTCCACCCTCCCCTCACACTGCAAGAGCAAATTCCCATGCCTCAGTGGTAGAAAATCCAGCAAGACCTTTATTAAATTCCAAGAGTAATCAGTCAAAAATGTATAGTTTATTTCCGGTTTGAGTTTGTGTAGCTTCAGTTTCCCATTGGATCATGTTATACTTTTCTCTGTTAGACTGAAGAGCCACCTATTAATATTTATTCTCCAGGTTGATACTTATTGTCTGTAATCGAGTCACCTCTTAACTTCCTTTTTGTTAAGCTAAGTAAATTGAGCTCCTTGAGTCTATCACTATAAAACATGTTTTCTGATCCGTTAATAATTCTACTGGCTCTTCTCTGAACTATTTCTAATTCATCAACATCCTCCTTGAATTGTGGATCTTAGAACTGGACACAGTATTCCAGAAGTTGTCATACTAGTGCCAAATACACAGGTAAAATAGTATTTCTCCTCCTACTCAAGAGTCCTCTGGTTATGCATCCCAGGATTGCTTTAGCTCTTTTGGCCATAGTGTCACATCAGAAGCTCAGGTTCAGCTGATTTTCCACCACTATGCCCAAATCTTTTTTCAGCATCCCTACTTTCCAGGCTAGAGTACTCCATTGTGTAAGTATGGCCTATAAAAGTGATGGGCAACCTGTGGTCTGTGACCCACACACAGCCTATCAGAATTTTTTGTGTGGCCCATGAGACATTTTATTTACTGCTACCCACGTACAGAGTTACAAGATTCCAATGGTTTCCATCCACATAGCTTTTTCCTACTAGAATTACTAAAGAGAAGTATCTACCTTTTTGAATATTGGCGTCATGTTAGCTATCTTCCAGTCATTAGGTACGGAACCTGATTTAAAGGATAGGTTACAAACTACAGTTAATAGTTCCACAATTTCCCATTTGAGTTCTTTCAGAACTCTTGGGTGAATGCCATCTATTCCTGGTGACTTGTTACTGTTAAGTTTATCAATTTGAAGCAAAGAATTAATTTAGCTTCTCCGCAATGACTTTATCATCTTTGAGTGCTCCTTTAGCATCTCGATCGTCCAAGGGCCCCACTGGTTATTTAGCCAGCTTTCTGCTTCTGATGTACTTAAAAACATTTTGCTATTACTTTTTGAGTTTTTGGCTGGCTGTTCTTCAATCTCCTTTTTGGCTATTCTTATATTTTTACACTTAATTTGACAAAGTTTATGGTCCTTTCTATTTTCCTCACTAGGATTTGACCTCCACTTTTTAAAAGATGTCTTTTTATCTGTCACTGATTCTTTTAGTTAGTTGTTAAGCCACTGGGGCACTTTTTTTCTTCTCTTATTGTGTTTTTAATTTAGGGTATACATTTAAGTTGGGCCTCTATTATAGTGTCTGAAAAGTTTCCATGCAGCTTGCAGAGATTTTACTTTTGTCACTTTACCATTTAAATTCTGTTTAACTAACTTCCTCATTTTTTTGTAGTTCCCCTTTCTGAAATCAAATGCTATGTAGGTGTTTTTCCTACCACAGGGATGTTAAATTTTATTATATTATGGTCACTATTTCCAAGCGGTCCAGTTATATTTAGCTCTTGAACCAGATCCTGCACTCCACTTAGGACTAAATCAAGAATAGCCTCTCCCCTTGTGGGTTCCAGAACCAGCTGCTCCAAGAAGCAGTCACTTAAGGTATCAAGAAATTTTATCTGTGCATCCCATCCTGAGGTGATGTGTATCAGTCAATATGGAGATAGTTGAATTCCCACACTATTTTTGAGGGGATGTTTTTGTTAGCCTCTCTAATCTTCCTTGGCATTTCATAGTCACTATCACTGTCCTGATCAGGTGGTCGATATTATATCTCTACCGCTATATTCTTATTATTGGAGCATGGAATTATTATCCATAGAGATTGTATGGAACATTTAGGCCCATTTAAGATTTTTACTTCATTTGATTCTACATTTTCTTTCACGTACAGCTCCCACCATCATGACCTGTTCTATCCTTCCGATATATTTTGTACCCTGGTATGACTGTATCCCATTGATTGTTCTCATTCCACCAAGTGTCCATGGTGTCTATTATATCTATATCCTCCTTTAAAACTAGGCATTCTAGTCCACCCATTTTATTATTTAAACTTCTAGCATTTGTGTATAAGCACTTTAAAATTTGTCACTATTTATATGTCTGCCATTTCCTGATGTGATAGACTCTTTTTCATTTGATCGTGTCTGATCTGATCCATACTTCCATACTTCCGACCACCTAACCAGGACAGTGATAGTGATGCTGAAATGATAAGGGAGATTAGAGAGGCTACCAAAATAAAAAACACAGTAATAATAGGAGATTTCAATTATCCCCATATTGATTGGGTGCATGTCACCTCAGGACGGGATTCAGAGATTAAATTTCTTGATGCCTTAAATGACTGCTTCTTGGAGCAGCTAGTACAGGAACCCACAAGGGGAGAGTCAATTCTCGACCTAGTCTTGACTGGAACGCAGGATCTGGTCCAAGAGGTAACTGTTACTGGACCGCTTGGAAATAGTGACCACAATATAATAACTTTTAATATTCCTGTGTTGGGAAGAACACCGCAGCGGTCAAACACTCTGGCATTTAATTTCAAAAAGGGGAATTACACTAAAATGAGGAAGCTAGTTAAACAGAAACTAAAAGGGAGAGTAATTAAACTAAAATCCCTGGAAGCTGCATGGGAACTGTTTAAAGACACCATACTAGAGGCCCAACTTAAATGTATACCCCAAATAAAAAAACACAGTAAGAGACCTAACAAAGAACCACCATGGCTAAACAGCCATGTTAAAAAGGCAGTGAGAGAGAAAAGGGCAGCTTTTAAAAAGTGGAAGTCAAATCCTAGTGAGGAAAATAGAAAGGAACATAAACACTCCCAAATTAAGTGTCATAATGTAGTAAGAAAAGCCAAAAAAGAGTTTGAGGAACAGCTAGCCAAAAATTCAAAAAATGATAGTAAAATGTTTTTTAAATACATTAGAAGCAGGAAGCCCGCTAAAAAAGCAGTGGGGCCCTTGGATGATAAAGATATAAAAGGAGCGATCAAGGAAGACAGTGCCATTGCGGAGCGATTAAATGATTTCTTTGCTTCAGTCTTCACGGCTGAGGATGTTACAGAGGTTCCTAAATCTGAGCCAGCCTTTTTAGGTGACAAATCTGAGGAACTCACTCAGATTGAAGTGACATTAGAGGAGGTTATGGAATTAATTGATAAGCTGAATAGTAAGAAGTCTCCGGGACCAGACGGCATTCACCCAAGGGTTCTGAAAGAACTCAAGTGTGAAATTGCGGAGTTATTAACAGTGGTTTGTAACCTATCCTTTAAATCCACTTTGGTACCAAATGACTGGAAGATGGCCAATATAACACCAATATTTAAAAAAGGCTCTAGAGGAGATCCTGGCAATTATAGACCGATAAGTTTAACATCAGTACCAGGCAAATTAGTAGAAACACTAGTAAATTGTAAAATTGCAAGGCACATAGAAGAGCACGAATTGTTGGGCAAAAGTCAGCATGGTTTCTGCAGAGGGAAGTCGTGTCTAACTAATCTGTTAGAATTCTTTGAAGGGGTTAATAAACATGCGGACAAGGGGCACCCAGTGGATATAATATACCTAGATTTCCAGAAAGCCTTTGACACGGTCCCACACCAAAGGCTTTTACGTAAATTAGGTGGTCATGGGATAGGAGGAAAGGTCCTTTCATGGATCAAGAATTGGTTAAAAGACAGAAAACAAAGGGTGGGAATAAATGGTAAATTTTCACAATGGAGGAGGGTAACTAGTGGTGTTCCCCAGGGGTCAGTACTGGGACCAATCCTGTTCAACTTGTTCATCAATGATCTAGAAAATGAGGTAAGCAGTGAGGTGGCCAAGTTTGCAGATGACACAAAGTTGTTCAGGACAGTCAAAAGCAAAAGGGATTGTGAAGAACTACAAAAAGATCTCAGCAAACTGAGTGATTGGGCAGCAAAATGGCAAATGAAATTTAATGTGGGTAAGTGTAAGGTAATGCATGTTGGAAAAAATAACCCAAATTACACGTACTACATGATGGGGTCAAATTTAGCTACGACAGATCAGGAAAGGGATCTTGGAGTTATAGTGGATAGTTCTATGAAGACATCCACGCAGTGTGCAGCGGCAGTTAGTAAGGCAAATAGGATGTTAGGAATTATTAAAAAAGGGATAGATAATAAGACAAAAGATATCATACTTCCCCTATATAAAACTATGGTACGCCCACATCTCGAGTACTGCGTGCAGATGTGGTCTCCTCACCTCAAAAAAGATATATTGGCATTAGAAAAGGTTCAGAAAAGGGCGACTAAGATGATTAGGGGCTTGGAAAGGGTCCCATATGGGGAGAGGCTAGAGAGACTGGGACTTTTCAGTTTGGAAAAAAGGCGATTGAGGGGCGATATGATAGAGGTATATAAAATCATGAATGGTGTGGAGAAAGTGATTATAGAAAAATTATTTACCTTTTCCCATAATACAAGAACTAGGGGACACCAAATGAAATTGATGGGTAGTAGGTTCAAAACTAATAAAAGGAAATTTTTCTTCACACAGCGCACAGTCAACCTGTGGAACTCCTTGCCCGAGGAGACTGTGAAGGCCAGGACTCTATTAGGGTTTAAAAAAGAGCTTGATAAATTTTTGCAGGTTAGGTCCATAAATGGCTATTAGCCAGGGATAAAGTATGGTGCCCTAGCCTTCATAACAAGGGCAGGAGATGGATGGCAGGAGATAAATCACTTGATCATTGTCTTCTGTTCTCCTTCTCTGGGGCACCTGGCATTGGCCACCGTCGGCAGATGGGATGCTGGGCTCGATGGACCTTTGGTCTGACCCAGTATGGCCATTCTTATGTTCTTATGTTCTTATGTTCTCTCTTCCTGACTAGAACATAGAGCATCTCTATTAATAGTCCCTCCTCTAAGAAATGTCTCTGTCCAATCCATGTGCTCCTCCGCACCCATCAGCTTTCCCCCAGCCTTTAGTTTAAAGAATCCTTGGGGCACTTTGCTTTAAACCGACCACCAACCAGACATTGATCCATTGTTCACTACCCATTGGGCCTGACAATCTAGCCAGCTTTCTATCCACCTTACAGTCCGTTTATCTAATCCATACTTCCTTGACTTGATGCAAGAATACTGTGGGAGACCGTATCAAAAGCTTTGCTAAAGTCAAGATCTATCACATCCACTGACTTCCCCATGTCCACAGAGCCAGTTATCTTGTCATAGATGCTAATCAGGTTGGTCAGGCATGACTTGCCCTTGGTGACTTGCTATTGACTTCAATGAGGCCAGGATTTCACCCATGTTAGAGAATGCCCCTTAAATTAGATAATATTTAGATAATATTTCAGTAGGTATCTCCTCTTCATCTCATTTTCAGGTACATTACATCAGAAGGAACTACAGAGGGCAGGTTTGCCCTTGCTGCTCTGAGATATGATTTTATATATTTTACTTAGGGGAAGCAGAATGAATTGCAAATGAGCATCATTTTGTGGGAAAAAAAGCTTTACCAGCAAGACTTGGTTTCTCAAGTATCTGTAGTTACTGATTCGACATTCTGCGGCTGCTCTTCAGGAGCTGATATGACACTTTTTTATTAGATTTAATTTTTTTTTTAAACATTGATGTTTACACAACATTTTAAGGGAAAAACCTGAAGTTCTTCAAATGATAATATATTTACAGAAGTTACAGGAGAAGGATAGATGTATGGCTACCTACCATCTCTAATACAGAGAATCTACTCCATTTGCAGCTAGCCTGCAGATTCAGTACTGGAGCTGAGTAAATAGTTCATAGTCAAAAGGCAATTTAGCAGATTTTTCATCAATTTTCCATGAGTAGTTTATGATTTTCTCAAATATGTTTATTGATCTTAATTATTCTCAGAGGAATTTTGACACACAATTCTTGGTTTGTAAAAATTGTTCACAAGCAATCTATAGTATTCAGCATCTGGAATTTTAATGTGATGGTTAGTTTTGATTGGCCACATAAATCATGTGGTATTATTTCTTTTTGTCAATTGGATGAGTAAGTCTTAGAATCACATTTCTGGTGGAAATTCTCATGTTCAAATTCAGAATTTTGGTGAACATTATGTGATATTCACATGCACTTTTTTATGGATCCTCCTGCTAGAAGAACTATGTGGCAGAATATCTGGAGAATTACAAATACAAAGAGGATGCTCAGTTAAGGTGGAGATACTCACTAATCAACTACCCCTGCCTTAATGATTGGTGGCACTACAACAGCCTGAATTGATCATCAGAAATACAAGCAAAGAAAATTCAATGTTTTATTCAAGGGGCCTATCATCATGAAGAACTCTCTAAGGATTTGCTCAACTTTATCCAAGATGCTTATACTGACCAAACCGCGAAAAGACTTTTTGGGGGGTGACATGCTACAACTGAGATGAGGAAAATTATTATAATTCTATACTCACAGTTCCCTCAGTTACTTTTGCCAAATATTCCATGTAAAGAAAGCTCTACTGTATTGGTGCATCAACATCTCTACAATGAGTGGAATTTTCTTGTTTCTGTGATTTCCCCTCCCAGCCATACCTTGACAATTCAGTTAAATGTTACCCCTCAACAATATTGAAGCCTGGCTGAATATTCTTATGAAATTCTTAGCAGAAGCTGGACTGTAACAGCTCCCTGAGAAAGCAAACAGTATTGACTAGAAGAACCTCCACACAGTCAATCAATATATACTATGAAACCTTTCTTTAAAAACATCGTAATTCATCTTTGGCAGAATAACTCACTATCCTGCCAATTTTTCCCTAGCTATGCCCACACTTACTAACCCATTTCACTCCCCTGGCTTTTATCCCCTTCTCTCCATTCTCCTTCCCTCCTCCCTTCCTGCTTCCCTCCCTGCTCTTACTTGGGTTTCACCTTTTAAGATTCATAGTAACATTTTCAGATGTGCCCTTCACTTATCAAATTTTGTTCCATATGACAAGTAACCTTCCAGCACTCTCCTGAGTACTACTGCAGAAATGAAGAGAAATTCATTATAAAACAAAGCTAAGGCCCAAGTGTGCAAAGAAAGTAGTGTCCTTTCTCTCTTTCTTAACAGCTATCTGATTTTGCAAGAATTTGTGATAAGCAAGGCAGTGGCAATAAAGCAAAATAGAGTCTCTCTTAACAATGTTTCATTTACTCTGACTTGACCTTTCTGAATAAGGTGCTTACTACACAGGACCTGAAAACATATTCTATTCAAATCAGGACCAAAAAGAAAAAAAATCACATTAGAGATTCACTTTAGAGCCATCACTATGCCAGATGGTTTAGGCTTAATATGTTGGCATCTTTCCACTCATTTATATTCCCTCTCCTCCCCCAATCTATTGCAATTGCCATTATCTTTTTTAGCAGTGGGAGAAGATTCTTTTAGAACTTTCTTCACACAGCAGGGAAATGAACAGAATATTATACTGTGTGTGCATATCTTCACTGTAATCAGAGGATTAGAAGAACTCTTAATACTGATTTCATATGATATGCATAAAGATGTCAGTAGGATGATGTTATTCATCACGAAGGTCCATATCTGACACCAGATCATAGTATGGGATGACTTTCAGGTGGTATTGAAACTATGAAATGATTTGTGTGTTGATGACAAAGGGTATGTCTACACTAGCCCCCTAGTTCGAACTAGGGAGGCTAATGTAGGCATTCGAAGTTGCAAATGAAGCCTGGGATTTAAATATCCCAGGCTTTATTTGCATCTTTCTGTCCGGGCGCCATTTTTAAATTCCCCTAGTCCGAACTGACTGCCCGCAGCTACACGCGGAAGTCAGAAGTTAATCCGAAATAAATCCTTAGTTCGGATTAACTGTTACACCTCATTGCAGGAGGAGTAACAGTTAATCCGAACTAAGGACTTAGTTCGGATTAATTTCTGACTGCCGCGTGTAGCTGCAGGCAGTCAGTTCGAACAAAGGGGATTTAAAAATGGTGCCCGCCCGGGAACATGCAAATGAAGCCCGGGATATTTAAATCCCAGGCTTCATTTGCAAGTTCGAATGCCTACATTAGCCACCCTAGTTCGAACTCGGGGGCTAGTGTAGACATAACCATATATTATTGATACATACCCTTAGTTGCAGAACTACACAGGGAGGCTTGGTCTTCACATAGAAATTGTAGCAGAAATTAATCCAGGTATTGTCTATACACTAACATGCACCAGTTTACTTACATTGATACAAATCTCTGTATGACCACTCTTATTTTGGATTAAAAGTGACTTAAACATGCTCAAAATCAGCTGAAGCTTGCTTTCATCAAAAATAAGAGTGTCTGTAAGGGGCTACACAATGCCAAATTTTGAAATAAACACTATTCCGAAACGTCCCTTACTCCTCATAGAATGAGGTTTACAGGAACATCAGAATAGTGAGCCTGAAATAAGGGGCTTTTTGTGAAGACACGGGATAGCTATTTTAGTATACTCTGGTATCCCAAAATAGCATTGCAATGTAGAAGTCCCCTAAAAGTGGTGTATCAAAGTAGGTTTACACCTTAAATTAACGGGGGTATGGCTAGAGGACTGGGACTTAGAGAGGGGTATATTTGGACAGACCAGGAGAGATCAGAGATTCAGTTAGTCCAATCACACCTTGGTTAGGTTCTCTCCTTGTAGTAGGGTTTATATTTGTGGGGTCGGGAGGGAAAAAAGGAGCATAAGTATATGTCCTTCTGGACACAGTGGATTAGATTTGTCAATATGTTTTCTAATATTCCGTAGAAATGGTAAGACCTGAATTAATCTAATTTCCTCTGGAAATTCCTCTGGTTGCTATCTCTTGTTTCTATTATTGTTTTTTGTAGATGGGAAAAACACCTGGTACTCAGGTTAGGACAGTGGCTCTCAACCTTTCTACACAACTGTACCCCTTTCAGGAATCTGATTTGTCTTGTGTACCCCCAAATAACACCTCACTTAAAAACTACATACAAATAGAAAAAAACTGCCATGGCATGCTATTACTGAAAAATTGCTTATTTTCTCATTTTACCTCATAATAATAAAATAAGTCACTTGGACTATAAACATTGTACTTGTATTTCAGTGTACAGTATATAGAACAAATCACTGTATGAAATTTTAGTTTGTACCAACCACTAAAAACTAGGCAAATATCAAGATGAGTTTAAATACCCCACAGAAGCCCTCTGCAAACCCCAGGCATAGGACAGTGCAGGGTGGAACTTGCTCTGCCCCACCCTGTCCCATCATCCTCTGCCAGTCCACTGTGCTCCACTTCACTGTGGCACCAGGGAGCTCCACATCCCATCATCATGGAGTGCTGTGGGCTGGGAGAGGGCAGCTGGGTAGAGTGGATCAGGCTGACAGTCTGCTGCAGTGAGTATGGGAGGAGGGGGCTAACCCCGGCTGCAACCCTGTACCAGGTCCCCCCAGTAATGCCCTGGCTTGTGTAGCTTGGGTCAGAGTTTGTTGACCAATGGGGAGAAGTGGGGGTGGGAGGAGCAGACCCTGGGTAGGGCTTGTGGGAAGGAGTGGAGCAGGAGGGGAATGGGGATAGAGCAGAGGTGAGACAGGGTCAGGGCCTGCAGCAAGTGGGGTTGTATGGTCCCTATGCCTGAGACACTGGAGGAGGCGGTTGCCCGAAGCCCCACACCCCACCATGGACAGTCCTGCTCCGAGGGGTACACATATTCCTGGTTGAGATCACTGGGACACAAAATTTTACTCAAATGTGAGTGAGATGGATCCTGGCCACAAAGAAAGCCTTACTGCTGGCTTAAATGGAGCTAGAATTTCATCCTGTATGTGGGAGTCACGGACACAAAATGAGAATGCAATACTCTGACTCTAATAATGTATGGCATTATGGAATGACTGCAGTGAGCATAAGACCAAAATCATCTGAACAGATCAGTGGGGTAAGGATAGTTGATGAAGATAGACTGTATGATTCAGATGTGGGGGTCTGAAACTGAACCCATAAATCAAAAGAAAATGTGTTCTCTATTTGGGTTAATTATTTCTTAACTACAACTTGTTCTGAATAGGATTTCATTGAATTTGTAATAATATGATATGATATGGTATGATATGATATGATATGAAATGAATGCTTATTTTTTCTATCTACCTCCTACTAAAAACCCCATTAATTTTAATAGTGAAACAAAAACCACAAAGCATGATTCATGAAAATCTTCACAGTTCACCTGGTTTTGAATCAAAACTGCAAAACCACGACTTTTTCCATTATTCCCATCCATATGCATTAATCAGCTCCAGATCACCTGAAAGAGTTGCAAGTCTAAGGCCATATCTACACTTACTGGTAAATCAGCACTGCTGCAATAGATGCAGTAGGGGGGTCAATTTAGTGGATGTGGTTAAAACCCACTAAGTCAATGGCAGAGCACTCTTCTATTGACTCTGGTACTCCAGCTCTTTGAGAAGAGTAAAGTGAGTCAGCAGGAGAGCATCTACAGTCAATACAGCACTGTGTAGACACTGCAATAAGCTACGTCGAATTTAGTTACATTATGCACATAACTGGAGTAGCGAAATGTAGGTCAATTTTCCATGGTACTATAGACTAGGCCTCAGGCTTCGTTCTCATAAGAAACCAGTGTAACTTACACCTATTTTAAACCTGATTTGCTAGCCCAAACCTCTGTGTTGATGCTATAAATTCCTAATTGACTAAGATAAAACAAATTAAGCCACTCTAAAACTGAAATAAGAGTATATACAGAGCACTAGATGTTGATTTAATTACAACAATTCAAAATCACACCTTTCATAGAATTAAAAAGGACCACTATGACCATCTTAACTGACTTCCTGCATCACGCAGGCCATAGACCTCATTCCTCTATCAAAGCCATAACAACTGTTTGAAAAATAGCCTATTTTAAAAAGACTTCAGGTGATGGAGGATCCACCACATCCTGTGATAAGTTGTTTCACTGGTTCAGCCTTCAGCAATAAACACATGTCCCTTTTTTCTAATGTCAAATTGTCTAGATGAAACTGTCAACACTAGACTTGTTATACCTTTTTCTGCTATACAACTGAAGAGCCATCTGCTATCAGAAATCTTGTCACAGCATAGGTACTTGTATACTGTTATCAAGTCAATCTTCTCTCAGAGAAGCTAAATAGATTTAGCTGCTGATGGCTCTCACTAGAAGGCAGGTTCTCCAGACTTCAAGCATTCTTGTAACTCTTTTCTGAACCCTTTCCGATTTTTCAACGTTTTTTTGAAGTGGGCAGATACCAGAATTCAACACAGTATTCCAGTGATGATCTCTCTAATACTATATATTGACGTTTTACAATTGTAATGGTTCTTATGAGTCACCTTGTTATTCCCTGCCACCAATGCAAGGGAGTTTTGCTTGTGCTTAGTTTGATGTCTTCTCCCTATTAGCATCAGCCTGTTAGACACACAGGCATTCTCCTCTGAGATATGCCAGGCCTTCTTTGCCTTGCAAGTTAACAATAGATTGCACCTCAGTCTCTGAGTCCTTTGAAGTATTCCCCTGTGATATCCAACCCCTGACACTGACTACTTGCAGAAATACCATGGCTGCTGTCACTATATATGCTAGCGTGTAAGATTCAGCTCAGAACCAGCATTTTGCTTAATACCAAAGTTCTGAGAAATATTTATAGTAAAAACATGAACAAATGTAGTATAGGGATTCAGAAGATAGTGAGTAAGGATACTGGAAACAAATGGTTACAAACCCCTCCCAAAATTGTAACATACTTTCCAGACGCTAACTTAAAAATAACAGGTTTATCTCATCCCAAAATCCTTTTCAGGATCTTCAACCAAGGTTGGCTGAGATCCCATTTTCAGGAATGTAAACACTCTTCCTCTTTACTTCCTAGCTGCAGAATGAGGGCTTGTCTTCTTTTTCTCATATATATATTCCCCAAGTTTATTGTCTGTATTCAGAGACAGGATAGCCAATCACAGCTTGTTTTTCCTGTGTGCTGCTTTCTTATTGACTTTATATTCCTTTAATATTTGAATTTGTATGAAAATAGGCATCCATTGTGTTAGTATGCAATGCTTAAAATCCCAGCAGAGAGATATACATTTCTTGCCTCGTAGCTGGAGTAAAACCTATTTTTCACCTCTGCTTATGACTGATGCCTTGAAAGAAACTTTGAACACGTTTTCAATATATATGCATAACTCCTTACACAATAACAGAACATACATTTCACAACAATATAAATAATCAGTGTGACCACAGATTTCATTAAGGGTACGTCTACACTAGCCCCCTAGTTCAAACTAGGGGGCTAATGAGGGCGACCGAAATTGCAAATGAAGCGCGGGATTTAAATATCCCTTGCTTCATTAGCATGTTCCCAGGCGGTCGCCATTTTGGAAACTGACTAGCCCGGAATAACTGCCCGCATCTACACGCGGCAGAGAAGCGTGATTCTGAGATGGAATGAGGTTTAACTGTTAATTTGAACTAAGGGGTTTATCTTGGAATTGTGCTTCTCTGCCACGTGTAGACTCGGGCAGTTATTCCGGGCTAGTCAGTTTCCAAAATGGCGACTGCCCGGGAACATGCTAATGAAGCGCAGGATATTTAAATCCCGCGCTTCATTTGCAATTTCGGTCACCCTCATTAGCCTCCCTAGTTCGAACTAGGGGGCTAGTGTAGACGTACCCTAAGATTTCACATGACCTTCATTAGTTGCCAGACTGTACACATCAGTCACGTGAGATATCTGTAATCCCTTGCCAACTGACACCAAGAGGTTCTTGGATCACAATCTCCTCCTACTTAATGCTTCAAAGGATCATGTTCACTTTCTTAACTATAGCACCACACTGGGAGCTAATGTTCAGTTGGTTACCTATCATGATCCCTAAGTCCTTTTCAATGTCACTGCATTCCTGGAGGCCACATATTGGAAGGGAGAGCTATATACTTCATTCCTAAATATATATCCTTGATTGGGCTGTATTAAAACTTGTGCTCACATAAGCACACTGTGGAGGAGGGGACAAACTCCCTTGATCCTCCCACCCCATTTCTCACTGTCCATAATTTGCCTCTATTCCATTCCAGTTGGCATCTTTTGTGGAATCTCTCTGGGTATGTCTGCACTGCGCAGCTATTTCAGGATATCCCACGTCTTAACAAGCCACCTGTTATTTTGAAATATTTTTCAAAATAATGGGCACGCTATTTCAGCATCCCTGTAACCCTCATTCCACAAGGGTTAAAGGATGTCTTGAAATAGTGTGTTATTTTGAAATTTGGTACTGTGTAGACACGCCAAATTTCAAAATAAGCTATTTTGAAATAGATTCAAAATAAGATACGCAATTGGCATAGTGCAAATTGCATAACTTAATTCGAGCTACTACCCATAGGCCAATGTTTGGCTTCTGTTCTTCCCTTCCATTTGCAAGAGGGGAAGGTCTGGCAGAAACAAGGGCTAGCCCCTCCAGCAGCCTCTAGAGTTGGGGGGACCTTTCTTTTTTATCAGGGTCTATTAGCCCACAATAAAATCAGTCAGGGGCCACACACAAGCAAAAAAAAAAACCCACCTCAGTACTCTCCTGCTTCCAATCCTCCCAAAAGTGAGAGGGAAAAAAATAGCACCCCTTGCTGAAACATAACAGGGTGTACACTGCATTCCCGCACTGCAGGGGGAGGACGGCAGGTGCCAAGGCTCAGGGTTGTCCCTTCTAGCCTGGACAGAACATCCTTCTTCCTGTTCACTGCCCCATCCTGTGGAAAGTTTTCCCTTTTTAAGCTTCTCCCCATCCTGATTGGGCAAATCTGACAGATTTTCCTTGTTAGCATGGAACAGAGTGAAGGCCTATCCCTTCATACCCACCTTACCAAGTGATCTAGATCAGTGTGTATCACTGGTAGGTCCCCAACATTATTTACCAGTCACTAAGGGTGTGTCTAGACTACAGGGTTTTTTCGAAAAAAGTGGCCTTTTTTCAAAAAAACTTCCCCTGCATCTAGAATGCTGCCACGTTCCTTCGAAATTAAATTGAAATAATGCGGCAGTTCTTTTGACCACGGAAAACCTCATTTTATGAGGAATAACACCTTTTTTCGAAAATGCTCTTTCGAAAAAAGGCGCTATGTAATGCAAACTGTGCTTTTTCGAAAGAGAGCATCCAGACTGCCTGGGTGCTCTCTTTGGAAAAAGTGGCTTGCTTTTTCGAAAGTGCTGGTTGTAGTCTAGACGCTCTTTTTTGAAAGATGCTTTTTCGAAAGTGTCTTTCAAAAAAGCCTCTTTCGAAAGAGGTTTGCAGTCTAGACATAGCCTAAGAGTACATCTACGAAGCAGCATTATTTTGAAGTAAATTCAAAATAACGGGCTTCTTCCTCTGACTTTTGTAAACCTCATTGTATAACAAAGCTCAATTTGCGTAGCTTATTTTGAGTTATGTCAGATTAACAGTTAAATTCCTCATAGAAGTTGAAGTGTAACATCAACACAGTTACCTCTGATGACCAAATGTATAATATCATCAAAAGTTATACCTAATTTGTTTGTCAAGGTCCTGGTTGACAGGTATTAATTATAGTATCATCCTGTAAGTCTTTATGCATTGCATCTCATAACAGTCATTTCATAATTTTGCCCATGCTCAGTATTAGGCTCACTAGTAACTTGAGTAAAACTGGTGCTAATTTCATCTATAGACAAGGCCTAAAAGAAGATCATATAGCTCCTGGTGAGAATGTATGATTCTGAGAGTTCTGGTAACTATGTGGAAAAAATCTTGACATTTTAGCAACTTTGAACAAAGTGAAACATTTCTTTCTTTCCCTGAATTTTCCTCAGAAATGAAAGGCAGTCTCTGTAGAGGAGAAAACTGATTCTGGTGTGGAAATACTCCTAAACTTCTTTCTTTTGTTGTTCTTATATATACCCATGCCTCTGTAACTTCCACTCTAATTCATCGGATGAAGTGTGTTTTGCTCATAAAAGCTCATGCCCTAATACATCTGTTAGTGTATAAGGTGCTGTAGGACTCCTCATTGTTTTTTCAGATATAGACTAACATGGCTAACCCTATGAGACTTTTCCCCAAAAGACGGTTGATTGTCTGACACAGATCCAGAAGTATGGAGTGAGTGGTTGAGTTCCAAATGCAACATATGTTGGTATGCGTTGGACATCTTTTTCCATGCTACTTGAACCTTGACTTTGAAATATCAGGGTCAGCCATTAGGAGCCTTCACAGAGTGTGTGTTTGAAACTATTGAAATACAATGGACAAAATTCACACCTGTGCAACTCTAATGAAATCTATGGAGCTACACCAGGGAAGAATTAGAGTCAGTACAACAAATAAAAGCTATGTACTTATATTTCCTCAGAACCATAGTACTTCACAATCATTAATATATTAAACCTCCTGACATCCTTGTGAGGTAAAGAAGCATTATCACCCCCATTTTACAGAGGGGAAACGAAGGCACAGAGTCACTGGTCCTATATCACTCAGGGCAAGTTTATACTACAGATGAAGATGTAAGTGCAGCACTGGTAAGCATGCCTGGGCTAACTTTAATCTAGCTAGCATGAGTAACAATAGCAGGCTAGACACAGTGGCAAGGACTTCAAAAGAGGTTAGCAACTGCCAGGGAACCCTGGAATATCCTTTGGTTGCTAGCTTGTGTTGAAATCTGAGCCAATACATCTACACTGCTATTGTTACTCATGTTAGTTAGATTAAAAGGAGAATTGGTACACCTAATTGTGCTAAAATCACAACCTCACTTGCCATGTAGACATACCATTAGAAAGTCTGTGGTAGAGCAGGAATTGAACCCTGACTTCCAGGCCAGTGCCTCTATCTGAAGACCATCATGCCTCTCAAAAATACTAATGTATGTGACACATGTAAACATTTTAAAGTACCTTCCTTTAAAGCATCAGAGAATTTTCCTCATACCTAGGACTCTCATATCATTTTCTATCGTACACTAAGTGACCCTCATTAGGATATCACTCATGGTGGAATACAACTACATAGAGAAGCAGTGATCAGGAAGAATTTGTGGTTGTATCTAGAGTGTAGTGCAGTACAACAAACATTCCCAAAGAAAGGAAAATATCTCTGATGATGAAACAAGCAGTTCAGGTGCAATGACTGGCAGAAAAAACACCTATTCATAGATTTCCAGTTTCTTACACCATCACATATCAACCTATGTTATGATGAAGTTTAATTTCATAATTATTATCACTAAATATCAATACTTTATGCACGCTTTGTTTCAGTGTTTGTCAGCTAATACTTCTGGCAACACAAAAGATCATGTGTGATGGGCTTGTCTCCACTACTGGAGAGATCAATACTGCAGGTGTTGATTTAGCATGCCTAGTGAAGACATACTGAATCAACAGCAGAGCATTGTCAGATTGATCTTGGTATTTCAGCTCCCCAAGAAGAGCAAAGCAAGGTGACCAGAGAGTGTATCCCAGGGTCATAGTGCAGTGAAGACACAGGGGTAAGTTGACCTAAGCTATATCCAACCATGCTATTCATGTAAATGGAGTAGCATAATTTAGGTCGACTTATCCTGATACTAAATACAAGACCAGAGAAAATAGGTCTTATGTAGGCGTGGAAGGATTAAGTAAACATTGATTTTACTCTACACCCAGAAACAAACAAAAAAAATCCATCCATAATAATAGAAATTTACACATAGGTGGACGTAAGATAAATAGCACTTAAGAACTAATTACAATTCAATTTAATAGTATTTACATAGTATATTTTGACATGTAACGTTGACAGTTTGTGTTTTTAAAGCTTTAGCTATTTAAAGTTCAATGTCTACTGTCCTTAAATCAGTATTATCTGATTCCCCATATAATTTCCCACAACAGTAAAAATTTACACAGTTTTAGAATATCCAATCAAGGTTCCTTTGAACTGAAGCAAAAGGAAAATAAGAACAGTGTGGTTAAGGTATGTGTTCCTGGTGTATAACTTAATTGCTCCAATTTTCTGCCAGTGTAAAATTACATGGGTGTAAAACTGGATTAACAACAGTGGATCAGACCCCATTCTTATATGTTAAATCTTTTAAAAAGTCCCCATGTCATGTTATTCAGTGTATCAAGTACACTATATGGGTCAAATGAATTTTTACGCTGCCTGGTGTACTTGGTAGAGTCCTAGGTAATTGGGAATGATGTTTATAGAATGCTATGGAATGCTGCTGTCACTTTACTGAAGCTGTAACAGCACTAAGCAGCTAGAAGATTAATAACGAGATCTTTTGTGAGTGCCTCTGGCAGTAGACAAGGCATTTCAGATGAGAGGGATATTGAGAAAAGTCTAGAATGTAACCTTAAGAACTAACTGAAGGTCTATATAAAAAACCCTTTAAAAGACTTACTAGAGAATGTTTGGATGTGTTTTTCACTTTTTTTTGCCATGTTTGCTAGCTGTCAGAGATATACCTCTCTCACAGCCTCCCCTTCCTCCCCCCCACTCTGCATGATCCTCCATTGAAATAATAATGCTGAATCTGTGACACCACCATTATTTCCATGGCAACTTGTTACTGTCTAACAGAGAACCACTGCAGTGACTGTAGCACAGAACTGGAATGATATGATCAGCAATTTTAGTCTGCCCATTGAATTTCAACGTGGTGGAGAGGATACATTAGTGACAGAAAGGCCAACACAAAAAGCCCTAATCAAGCCTACTTGTAATAAAAGTACAAATAATGATCTCCAGTCATTTGTAGCTAATGAACACCTCATTTGCTATATTCCTCAAATGATAAATACCAATCTTGAGGAAACAGTAACATGGGGAATGTTTCAAGATCTCTAGCCCATCAAAATGCAAGCACAGGAAAATCACCTGTCTGTATTTGTTCCTTGTACCAATCAACAACAATTTAGTTGGAGATTTAGGCAAAGCCTATTGATTTTCTGTTCACCCAAGAATGAATTCCAATCTTTCAGCAAGAGACCAAGGAGTGTGTCCTGCCAGGATGTGATAAAACTCATTTGTCTCATTCACATAGTAGTGAAAACCCCCATTTTTTGGTAGATAACTCTTACGTAGCTAGCGCTCTCCACTTCAATAATTTTTTAAAAATCAATATGAGAAGGAAAACTTGAGAAAGATCACATGCCCTGCCAGAAAGGTTCTGTAGCTGCTCAAGTAATTAAATAGAATCTTTGAGAGAAGCATGATTCAAATCACAAAACTAATCCATGACAACACGAGAGAATGTATCAGCATGCCATACACTCTTAGTAATTTCAGAGGGGTAGCCCACAAAAGCCTATCTACATTTTTTGTTACGTTCTAAGGTGCTGCAGGACTGTTCATTGTTTTTTAAGTACTTTCAATAATGAGATGCAAGTTTCCTCTTCCGCTTAAGTGATGAGGTGAGTAGAAAGTATACATCCTACCTGTGGGTCACTCATGCACCCAATTTCAAAGGTAATTTTTAAGGCCAAAGGTCTTTCACAGAGTACACAGAAGTCACGGACTCTGTAACTTTCTGGGACCTCTGTGACTTCTGCAGTGGCCTGTGCAGCTGACTCCTCGGCCACCCTAGCAGTTGGGATAGCCTGGGACCAGCTGCACTGGCCCATTATCCAGCAGTCCCGTACAGCTGGTCCTGGGGGCTGCTCTAGAATAGTAGTCCAGGAGCAGAGGGCGGACTCCTGGGGTTCGCGCCCCACCTGGATCAGCAGCAGTGGCAGGACCCTGGGGCACCAACCCCAGAAGCAGCAGCATTTGTAGTGCCCTGGGTTGCCCCCTTCCCCAGCAGCATTGTCGGGCCATGGAGTACCCTGCCACTTTGGAGCAGTAGCATCCCCAAGCATTCCCTCCAGATCAGCAATGTCCATGGGAGCATCCTCCCATCCTTAGCACATAAGATTTAGTTAGGAGTATTTGTAGTAGAAGTCATAGACAGGTGAGGTCACGGGCCATGACTTTTTGTTTATTGCCTGTGGCCTATCTGTGACTTCTACTACAAACACCCCTAACTAAATCTTAGCCTTAGTAGTAATTGACTTACACATAGCATCTCAAAGCTAACCTTTAATGAGCCACTGCGGTTGATGGGAATAGCTTAGTATCCCTTCAGAGAGTTTGGTTTGTGAGTCCTCTACTGGTGCTCACAGTGTTTTATATTTGAAAGTTGCCAGAAACCAGTCAGAGCAGCAGTGTGTATGTAACTAGGCCTTGCCCATATGTGTGCAATTAGTAAACATGGTTCTTTGCCACATGATTTCTTCATATTCACGTGCAGAGAGCTAATGACACAATGCCCACCTTGACATACACGCTAAACCATGGGTTCCCAAACTGGGGGGCGTGAAGAAATTCAAGGGGGGGGCACGAGGCAACCCAGACCCCCCATCAAGTTTTGCTGCCCCGGTCAGTTCCTTTTTTTTTCTCAACAAGTTTTGCTGCTATTTTCGGGGGAGGGGGCGTGAGGGTTTCACAAAAATCAAAAAGGGGGTGTGATGCCAAAAAGTTTAGGAACCACTGCTCTAAACCTACAGGTCTAGAGCCTCAGCTGGTAGGAATTGGCTGAATTCTATTGAAGTCAATGGAGCTATGCTTATGTACTCCAGAGGAAGGCATAACCCTTTGCCTTTTTCATTTTTGTTCTAAGACTTCTCTCTTTCCCAGTTAATCTAAACCTTCTTCTTTTACTCCCTGGCCTTTGAGAAGAATTATGCTCTTTGTATGCAGAAAAATTAGCCCTTTCATCATCCAGAGCCCTAGCATATAACTGATTAGGGTATACCCAGTATGCTGACCAGTTTTCATCATTTGGGGTACGTCTAAACTACATGGCTCTGTCGACGGAGCCATGTAGATTAGTGTACTCAAAAAAGGGAAATGAAACGGCAATTTAAATAATCGCTGCTTCATTTACATCAAAATGGCTGCCACGCTGTGCCGATCAGCTGTTTGGTGGCACAGCGCGGTAGTCCAGACTACGGCGCTGTGCTGCCAAACAGCTGATCGGCACAGCGCGGCAGCCATTTTGATGTAAATGAAGCGGCGATTATTTAAATTGCCGCTTCATTTCCCTATGTCTAGAAACCTAATCTACATGGCTCCGTTGACGGAGCCATGTAGTCTAGACATACCCTTGCTGAAAATAGAAGGACAAAGTCTCTTTCAGGCTCATTGAGGCTGCCTGGGTGTAACTCAGAGCAGAATATGGCTCAGTTCTTCATTGACTTTCAGATAATCACGCAGATTGTAATAAGGCTACTGAGTCACCAAGCCTAGTAAAGATCAAACAATGCTTACAGGCACGGGGGAGCCTATTATTTTAGTAGCATTACAAATGTGCTGATATTGAGGCTTTTAATTCTTCAATGTGCAAAATCAGATAAAATTTTTATCATTCCCATGCATGCTGGCTATATTACACTTTTATTGCTACTTACACCCATGCTTGTAGGTTTAATTCTTCCCGTACAAAGCATTTGCTTTTTAACTTAACATCCCACCGATGAATTTATGCAATATGCTTGATATGCTTAAAAATAACAAAATCAAGCCTGACAATGGCAAATCCTGCTCAGTTTGAAGAACACCTGCCTAGCAGAATGGTGCACCAAGTACCAGTAGTTATTTTAAAAGCACAGCTTTTAAATAGGGCTCTTCTTATAAATAGGACATTTAATGTTGGATTCATTGTTAAACCAGACGGCATGCAGAGCTGGCTGCCTTTCGAAGCAGGGCACAAGGCCTGTTTTATCAATGAGTTCACAAACAATCAATAAGCACTTGGGAAGAAAAGCACTCCTTCTGGTCCAAATGGCAACAGAGATTCATCATGGGACTTTTATCTGTTGATATGACTACACTACTTTCATCTCAAGCAGCTACAAACACAAAAACTCCTTGAGGGAGTCACATTTGCTGGTGATGACAGTGGAAGCTTGGATGGTTTATTTTGAATATTCTATATTAATAAAAAGAATCAAGCAATAAACAAATTCATTCTGATCAATTTCTTATCATGTGCCCAATTCAAATAAAGTATTATTCTAATAAATTATTCTTGGTATCAGTGACAAGATTTGTTACTTTCAGCTGGCTTTCCTCCCGGGGTCCTCTCTTCAGGGAATCTGCTGGCACATATTTTTAGGGGATAACTTAGGACCATAGCCTTATCCATTATCAGGATACCAACCGACTTCACTTGTGTCTCTTGAGAAGATGGGGATGACAGCCTCTTGGAAAGCATTCAAAGTGACTCTCCCCACATCACCTCAAAAATTGTGGTCAAATCCTTGGGGTCCTTACTTGGTTTAAGCTCACTTTTTAAGTACAAAATAAATGAATTAAAAATGTGGCAGTAGTGGCAGCCAGAGCCCCAGGCCCTATAAATCACCACTGAAGCTCCAGTGGCAGGGCTGAAGGACTGGTGAGTAGAAGGAAGCCCCCCACCCCACCCTTTCTGTCCAAGGCTCTACCCCTTCTTGCAGTGCAGAGCTGGCCCCACCCACCTTCCCTGGCAAAGCTATCGGCCCCTCTGTTGACTTCAAAATATCATTTCGTTTTGGTTTTTAAACCAACATTTTTTGTTTGAATTAACATTTTGACTTATCATGTAGATTCATGCCAGTCTTTTACACTGGAAGAAAACAATGGCATTTTTAAGTCAAAATGAAATTACATGATTCATTTTGACATTCCTCATGGAAAACCCAAAGTGTTTCCTCAGAATTTACATTATCGCACTAAAAAAACTGGTTTTCACAAAACCTTAAGTTCTGATGGAAAAATTCCCAGAAAAGATTTTTGACTAGCTATACTAACCACACTAGCATGGAGAGACTGAGGGCTTGTTAGTGAGTTATACCACTGACATGCCAACCTTACTTGTACAAATAACTTAACCATTCTCATGCTTATTATCCCCATCAATATCATGATGAGAATTCCTACCAACTACACAGAAATATGAATAATAACAGTAAGATACCTGAAGCTTTTAGATCCTGATTGTTCTCTCATGGCAGTTTAAAATTAATGCAATTTCATTCATTTAAGAGATGTTACTTTCATGTAATTCAGGAGTAATTGAAGTAAGTATCAGGCCCATAAATACTTGGGGCCCCTTCATATCTCAAACTCAGTTCCTTTATAGTATTTGTGAATCATAGAAAACAATTGATGTTGAATTTTCTTTTGATTCTACCACAGGCATAAAAGGGCCCCAAAGGAGTTTTTGTATAAAACCGACAAATCTTTAACTATACTCCAGATGTATTTTTCCTGCTATTTTTGTACCTGTTGATAGAGTATAATTGCAATCCTTCCTCTCTGGAGGATAAATCAGAAGATCATGACAGTACAATTGGAAGCAGTCAGGCATCTTCCACAGATTGATATGTTTTGCTTCACTTACTCCAGTTCTCTCAGCAGCTTTCCTACTTTTATCTCTAGATTTTTTTAGTCTGGTTGCTTCAAACCATCCATTGGAGTGAGTGATGTCAATTGCATACTTGATGAACGCAAACCTTGTAACGGCCTGTTGAATACAACTTGTCAATGTTCTTCCATTTTTCCCCATGCCCCATGTGCAAGACAAAAATAATCACAGCTTCAGACTCTGCTTAGCTAGTTCTAGTTCTAGCAAAAAGTTACATGTAGAGCTGGTATATTCACCAAAACCTGCAGTTTTGATTGGTCCCAAAGTATTTGCAATATGTGTCATATAGATTTGACTGAATTGAAAAAATCAAAACAAGAATTGTTTGGTTTGCCCCAACATGATTTTTTTCATTTTGATTTTAGGGATTTTGGAAAAAAATGATTCATAAAATGGTCTGGTGGGGAGGATTCCTTCATAGCTTTGCAGCAGGGTTGTGAACTTGAGTATCCTACATTATATGTAAGTGCCATCCATAGTCACCAAACTATGTCATTCTCATACTCTTTCCCTGGCCCAAAAGACTATGCATTGTCATTCATAATGGTAATTAATAGTCATTGGGAAGAGAGTGAGAATGACCTAATAGACTGATAATTGGGGTACTTACCTATGATCTGAGAGACCCACATTTAAGTCTCTGCTCCCATAGGCACTTATTCTGTGCCTGTTGGATGCTCAGCACCCATCATTAGCTCTGTTGACCAGCTCCCTCTCCCTCCCAGAGCCTCCTTCCTGCTGGTGATCAGCTGTTCAATAGCATGCAAGAGGCACTGGAGGTGGAGAAGGGGAGGGGAGGGGGCAGGAGAGGTGGGGCAGGAGTGAGGGCGTGAGGGCAGAGGTGGAGTAGGGTTAGGGCCTGGAGCAGAATGGCATTCAAGCAACCCCCCAGGGACTCAGAAAGTCAGAGCCTCTGCACGGCTGCTCCAATGATTATTATTTATAAAAAGTGGAACAGCTTCAACAGAAGAGATTGGGAGTGTGCCCCCCCCCATCAGAATATTCCATAGTCCAGTTGCAATGATGTATTCCTGCAGTGGTAGTGATGTGTTCCAATCCCTCTCCATATGAGATTGAGGGAGTAATTGAGCTTGAGTCCCCCACATATGAGGTGATTTCTTTGAACTATAGAAGTCCACTTTCTCTCCTCACCCCCTCCCACAGATCTCTTGGGACTCTAGTCTTCTTTTGCTTTTGTTAAAATGCCTACATTTGTTTCAACTTTTCAATTGCTAAATATTTAGGAAAAAATCATTTTCAGTTCAATCCCAAATTAAACTTTTTTTAAAACATTTTCAGAGTCTCCACCAAACCAAAAAATTCTATATTGATATAGGTTTATATGAGGCACTTTAAAAAACTTTTTGAACATTAAATACTCCCATAAGTTGCTGTGACTAGGCAACAATGCATATTGTTAGACAAAAGATCTGTTCTTCTTAGACAGTAATAATCAGATCAGCTTCCTTTAATGATTAACTACGTGTTTACTACTCTTTTACTCATCTGAGCCAATATCAGCAATGGTAGGGTGAACTAGATTTTATTCTGTTTCATGCAATATCAGCACAATTATTAGCAACACACTGATGCAGAGTCTTCATTATTGGTTAGATGGGATCCAGAAAGAATCAAGTTTTTCTTACTAATTCCCAAGTAAATGTGCAACTGGCAGATCATTATTAATAACTTATTTACTTGTGAACTAGACCAATTATTTGGATGTATTTGCAGAATATTAATCTGTGTGATCCATTTGAGAAGAAGCAATGTAAAGAGCAGAGCCATATGTTAGACACTGTAGAAAACAAAGGATACAATATCAAACTAATCTCAAAAACGTACTTACATTTCCAATAATTTACGTAATACTGTCATATTTAGCAATATGCAAATATTCAAAGTTACCATTCTGTTTTCCATAAATCAGTTAAGGGAAAATATGATCCTCATATTTATGCAAACTAGTATCTTGCACTATTCTTATGTCATAATTAGTTTATCTGAAGATAAGTATCACAATCCTTCCCATAAGCTTTGCATTTATACCTGAACTATCTACAGCTAGTGGACCAAACTCTCTCTTTCAGGAAAACAGGGCAGGGGCTTCCATATTGTAGTCCCCTGATTGTAAGCTGTAGTTCCAGCCCCAATAGAGAGGAGTCTGAGCAGGTCTAAGTTACACCAGTGGTACAGAGTTCTTGATGATTCCTGTCAGTGGAAGACTGGCATAGTGGAATATAACTTCTCCATTCTGAGAGTTTAGGGGACATGGAAATCATATTCTTTTCACATAATATGAATGTCAAGATGATGATTCACTGCAGGTAGCAGAGCCAAAATGGGTGGTAAGAGGGATTTCAAGGAGGACTTTTCAGATGAGCTTAGGAAGGTCAAACCACATATGATGGGTAACATGCAAGAGTAGAAGATTGGGCAATGGAAACCAAAAGAATCTTAGGTCATATAGAGCTTCATAGACAGGGGTATTTATTTGTACAGCATTGGCAGCTCTCATTTATGGCACATAAAAGGAATCACACTGTAGAAGTGCTGTCTGGAGATTATTCAGTTCCCACACTGAAAGCAATGCCAAAATGCCAATTGATTTCAATGGCAGCAGGATCAGGCCCTACAATAGGTAATGAAAGATCATTAATTTTGACTGAATCCCAGCAACTGATCTTTCAGTTATCTTCACGGGACCAGAACAATCATATTCTGAGAATTATTCAACTACCCACTACAGAGTAGGATGAAATGGCACATTCCAGCTTTTGAAAGAAGGCTGCTTTGCTGGCACAATAAGCAACAGTAAGGGTTTGAAAAATTGTAGCTCCCAACCTGTGCTAACTTACTCGCTAAATTTACTTACTAATGTAATATAATTCAGTAAAAGATCATCCACCTATGTTAATTCTAAATACCATTGCAGAGCCAGACTGGAGAATATTCTGTGCTGATTTGTGCTTAAGATAATGAAATTTGAAAGTCTAGAAATGATAGGGTTGTTTATAATATGTCCACGTCTGTAAAATAATTGCATTCAAGTTCCTATAACATAAAAGACGGACATTCTGTTACAGCTGCTTGAAAGGATAGTTTGATTAACGAATATAGATAACATTTACAGCTTCTAAAGGACTTAAAAGTCTATCCAGCAAATCAGGGGAATTCTAAAGAGGGAATAAAATTTCTAAACTTAAAAGCATTATTTTTCCTAAGACATCTAATTTAGATTATATACAAGAAGCCTATAATAAACCTCCCACAAAGAAATAATAGTACACTGCACATATTAGGGTTGCTCAACACTCCATTTAAAGACAACTCCTGGCCCTCCTCCAGAAGCCGGGAAACATGCCTTTCCATAGCAACAGTAAGAGGAAAGTCACTATCAGGATAATGTTTTCTTAGGAAACTGGCTGGTCCTTTGGAGGGAGTCAGGAGGACATTCTAGATCAAATGTTAATTGAGGTCCCATGTTTTCAGATTAAAGCCCAGATTTTATTTTATTATGCAAGGCCTTGCACCGGATTTCTTAAGTACTGTTCCTTACAGAAACATAGCCAGCATATAGTTGCCACAGCTTCCAGTTTAGCAGAAGTATAAAAGAGATGTAAAAACTGTTCCTTGTGAATTCATTGCCAGCGTAGCTCAAGATCTATTTAAGTAGAAGCAATGATGTGAGCTAATCTATGTAGTTCATTTTATTGGATTTGGTCTGGTAAGTACCCTTTTAGAGTAGACAACAGGCTATTTAAAGGACAAATGTGATGATTTTTATTTTTATCTCTTTTTAACTTTTTAAAAATACGATTGTGGTTGTTCAGAAAAGCCATCTTGCAATCTGAAAGTGAATCAGTTCTTCACAGGAATTACTTTACTCTATTATGTCAGGAGTGCACTGAGTTGCTGCTATAAAGTTGTATATGATTATGGGGTTAATGACATCTTTTTCCAGGTCCTCATCCTTCAAACACACATGCACCTGAATAACTTTGTCATTTCATGCCTATTGACTGTTTTGAGTCAGCAAGGCAATTGATCGGGGGAGGCCTAGAGGGGCACCTGCCATGTGCCCCACCCCAAACCTCAGGGAAGAGCTGGAACAACTTTCCTCTGCCCCAAGCCCCACCTATGCCTGCCCTTGCTTTGCCTCCTCCACAATCTTACTCTTCCTCCTTTTCCATCCTTGCTCTGTCCTTGCTCCTCCCTTACCCCGCTTCTTCCCCCAGATGAGGTGGCCCAGGAGACTAGCAAGGCCAGAAGGCTAGTGCTGGCAGTAGGAGTCCATGCCCTCCCTCCTGCACCCTAACTGTTGTAGTTTGGGCCTTTCCACCATCCCCTGGCAAAGAGTTCCACAGGCTGACCATGAAGAAATAATTTATTTTGTTTGTTTTAAATCTGCTGCCTATATATTTCACTGGGCGAGCTTCTTATATTATGTTAGTGAAGAAGGAGGTGAGGGGAGGAAGGAGCAATTGCCCAGGAGGTCTGTAATGAAAAAGGGCCCAGGCCACAGTCAGAGTAGCTCTGCTGAAAAGTGTCTTTTGATTCAAAGATGATTTCGATATGCCCCGTGCTGGTTCTGAGGTTGGGTTACGGGGCCTGAGAACCTGCATGGGGCATATCAAAATAATCTTTGAATCAGTAAATGGTGCTGCGGCTTTTCCCAGAGCAGGAAAGTTGGGCCTGGGGAAGGGAGGGAAGGCATGATGCGGCTGCCCTGGATCTCCTCCTAGGACATGGGAGACAAGGCTGGGCCTATGCACCTCTCCTCCGGCAAGTGTCGTGTGTGTGTGTGTGTGTGTGTGTGTGTGTGTGTGTGTCCTGGTGTGTGGGGCTGCTTGTGGCTCCAGCAGAAAGAGGGGGTTGGAGGTTCATTGATTTCTGCCTTGGGGCCCAGAATTGTTGTCGCTGGGTCTGCACTGCCTTATTCACTTTCTCCGCATCATTTATGATTTTATAGGCCTCTATCATATCCCAGTCTTTTAATCTCGTCTCATATGAAAGCTGTTCCATAATCTCAATCAATTTTGTTGACTTTCTCTGTACTTTTTCCAGTCCTAATATATCTTTTTGGAGATGGGACGACCAACACTATGACATTTTCTCTTGATTATCTATCCCTTTCCCAATGGTTCCTAAAATTCTGTTCACTTTTTGTGCTGCTGCACATTGAGCTGATGTTTTCAGAAAAACATCCACAATGACTTCAAGATCTATACGTGGTAATAGCTAATATAGATCTAATCATTTTGGATGTGTAGATAGGTTTATATTTTCGGTGTGCATTTCTTTACCTTTATCAAGACAGTTTTGTGAAAGAACAAAAAATGGCTTTGGTCAAACAAAAAAAATTTGTTTTGATTTCAGCCTACTTTATTTTATTTTGTTTTAATATAGTTAATTAAAATGTCATTTTTTTCAAATTTAGTTCAAATGTCATTTTGAACTAAAGCAATTTATTCTTTTTTCTATTTTAAAAATGTCAAAATGGGATGATACAACAATTTCAAAACTTGTTTTACATATTTTTTTGAAGACAGAAATTAGTTGAAATGGATCCTTTCCTATGAACAGTGTTGGCTTTAACAAATCTGTATTTTCTGGATTTAAAAATAGTTTGTTGCAAAGCAGTCTATCATCTCTAATCACTATACATAGGATTATGGGTATATACATGGTGGTAAAGGGAAGGGATAACTTTTTTAAAAGGGCAAGCCTTAGTATTAACATAGTCATACTAGTAATAATTCATCATAAGCTCATCCAAGATGGCCAGACTCCATATAAATCTAGTGATGAGGGATCCTCAAAATTGCTGGGGCATGATCTTTAGCTAAAGTGAATTGGCATAGCTCTACTGCTGTTGCATTTTGAACAGGCCGCAAGTAATGGGAAAGCATTGTTGGAGGCAATTGCAATTAACAAGCCTCAAGTCCTGAAGGGTTTATGGTGGTGGAATGAGGTAATCATAAGGGGAAAAGGATGTAGGAAGTTATTTTAGTTACACATACTATATCTGAAGTACATGCCTGACTTTGGAAAGGATGTGATAGCAAGTGATGCCAAGGTTCTTAAACTGATTCAATATCTACATAGACTGTGAAAGTTAAATTGAATAGTCATAGAAATGTAGGGCTGGAAAGGATCTTGGGAGATCATCTAATCCACCCTGTATAGTGGATCAAGTAAACTTATGCCAGCCATGACAGATGCTTGTCTATCCTGTTCTTAAAAACCTAAATGGATGAGGAATCCACAGCCTTCCGTGGAAGCCTGTTCCAGTGCTTAGAT
The DNA here is from genome assembly GCA_032595735.1 of Pelochelys cantorii. Lineage (NCBI taxonomy): Eukaryota > Metazoa > Chordata > Testudines > Trionychidae > Pelochelys > Pelochelys cantorii. The sequence continues at coordinate 236,765,541 of CM064327.1, forward strand.
GTCCTTAAAGTTAAAAAAAGGTTTTTCCTAATATGTTCACTTTCAGTGAAGATGGAGAACAATTGATCTCCCTCCTCTTTATACAACCCTTAGCATATTTGAACAGTTTCCACTCAGTCTGCTTTTCTCAAGACTAAACATGCCGGCTGCGTCTAGACTGGCAAGTTTTTCCACAAAAGCAGCTGCTTTTGCGGAAAAACTTGCCAGCTGTCTACACTGGCCAATTGAATTTGCGCAAGAACACTGACGATCTAATGTATGATCGTCAGTGTTCTTGCGCAAATACAATGACTCTCCCGTTCGGGAAAAAGCCCTCTTGCGCAAATGCTTTTGTGCAAGAGGGCCAGTGTAGACAACTGAGAACCGTTTTGCGCAAAAAAGCCCCGATGGCGAAAATGGCAATTGGGGCTTTCTTGCACAAAACCGCGTCTAGATTGGCACGGACGCTTTTCCGCAAAAAGTGCTTTTGCGCAAAAGCGTCCGTGCCAATCTAGATGCTCTTTTCCGCAAATGCTTTTAACGGAAAAACTTTTCCGTTAAAAGCATTTGCAGAAAATAATGCCAGTCTAGACGTAGCCGCCTAGTTTTTTTATCTTTCTTCATAGGTCAGGTTTTCTAAACCTTTTATAATTTTTATTGCTCTCCTTTGGATGCTTTCCAAAGTGTCCACATCTTTCTTAAAGTGTGGTGCCCAGAATTAGACTCTGTACTCCAAGTGAAGCCTCACCAGTGGCAAATAGAAAAGGACAACTCACTCTTACATTTTACTTGCAAGAGTACTGTTAATACACTCCATAATATTAGCCTCTTTCACAATGCTATTAAATTGTTAGTTCCTATTCAGTTAGAGATTTTTAATCCCAGATCCTTTTCAGCAATACTATCATCTCACTAGTTATTCCCCATTTTGTATTTGTTCATTTGATTTTTCCTTCCTAAATGTAGTACTTTCCTGTTGTCTTTACTGAATTTAATCTTGTTCATTTTAAGCCAATTCTCCAATTTGTCACGATAATTTTGAATCATAGTCCTGTCCTCCAAAGTGCTTGCAGCCTCCCCCAGGTTGATGTCATATGCACATTTTATAAATGTAATCGCCACTCCATCACCTAAGTCATTAATTAAACTACTGAATAGTATTTGACACAAGATAGACCCTAGCAGGCCCCTGTTAAGGCACATACTCCTGATTTGAGAATGAACAACAATGAATATACTCTTCGGGTATGGGCTTTCAATGAGTTTTGTACCCACCATATAATTATTTCATATGGATTACATTTCCCTAATTTGCTTATAAAAATGTTATGTGGGAACATGTCAAGAACCATACTAAAATCAAATATAAAATATCTATAGCTCCTCTAAACTAGCAGTTTTGTCAAAGAAGAAAATAAGTCATGATTTGTTCTTGGCAATGTCTTGTTGGCTATATATTTATTATCCTATTATCTTTTAAAGGGATATACATTGATTGTTTAATAATTTGTTCCAATACCTTCTAGGTATAAAAATTAGGCTGACTGATCTTAATACCCCATATCTTCTCTGATCCCTTTTTTAAAAGATAGGTGTCATGTTTGCCTTTCTGCAGTTGTCTCAGAACTTGCCCATCCTCCATAAGTTCTTAAAGAAAATCATTAATGGTTCCAAGATTGCTTTAGCTAGTTCTGTTAATATTCTAGGATAAGTTTCTTCAAGTGCTGCAAACCTGAATACATCTAACTTAGCTAAATATTCTTTAACCTGTTATTTCCCCATTCTGGCATGTGTTATTTCCCCCTTGTAGTTAACATTGTGTTAAGCATCTGATTACCACAGATTTTTCAGTGAAGACTGAAGCAAAATTAGCATTAAATACCTCAGCATTCTTCATGTTATCCCTAAGGGTACATCTAGACTACAAGCCTCTTTTGAAAGAGGCTTTTTCGAAAGAATCTTTCGAAAAAGCCTCTTTTGAAAAAGAACATCTAGACTGCAACCACTTCTTTCAAAAAAGCAAGCTGCTTTTTTGACAGAAAGCACCCAGGCAGTCTGGACGCTCTCTTTCGAAACAGCCCTGTTTGCATTCAATAATGCCTTTTTTCAGAAGAGCACTTTTGAAAAAAAGGCATTATTCCTCATAAAATGAGGTTTTCCGTGGTCAAAAAAACTGCTGCGTTCTTTCGGTTTACTTTCGAAAGAACGCGGCGGCAGTCTAGACACAGGGGAAGTTTTTTTCGAAAAAAGGCCACTTTAAAAAAACCCAAAAACCCTGTAGTCTAGACACACCCTAATAGTTCTACTTCCCTGCTGCTAGAACATCTACACTTTCCTTCATCTTTCTCTTGTTTCTAATGTATTTATAGTACATCTTCTCATTGTCTTTTATATCCCTTTGCAATTATATCTATTTTGTGCCTTAGCCTTTCTGATTTTGTCCATAAATGCTTGAACCATTCTTTTGTACTCATTCTTAGTAGTTTCTCCATGTTTCCACTGTAAGTAGGACTCCTCTTTGATTTCCAGCCATGAAAGAGCTCCCGAGGGAGTTGTTTGGCAATTAGATTGTTGACGTGTCTTTAATACTATCTGTTGCAGAAACTGCCAGCTGTCCTGGACTCCCTTCTCCCTTAGATCTTCTTCCCATGGAACCTACTTTACCTGCCAGCTCTCAGTTTGTTAATAGCTGCTTTTGTGGAGCCCATTATCTTTATTCTTTTCCTTTTGCTCCTTCCTTTTCTAGAAGTGTGAACTTTCCTTTTCATGTCTCAGAGGGGTAGCTGCATTAGTCTGTCTCGGCAACAACAATGAGGGAGACCTGTGGCATCTTGAAGATTAAGAGATTTATTGGGTATAAACTTTCATTGGTAAAAACCACTTCATCATATGCATGGAGTGTGATGAAGTGTTTTTTACCCCAAAATCTTATGCCCAGATAAATCTGATAGTCTTTAAGATGACACAGGACTTCATGTTGTTTCTATTTTTCATGATGACTTTTGCCCAAATTGCCTTTAGCTTTCAGAATTGCTAGCAATGCTTTCTTGTTAGACAGACTCAAATCGAAAATGGCTGCCCTTGGTTTCTTCCTCCACTTTCTAATGTTGAACACTGGTATATTTGAAAGTCTTTTCCATTTCACAAGGTCTTCTTTAAGTGTTACATAAGGTCATTACTCCGTCCTTATGTAACCCTCTCCGTTCTTCCCTCCTAAGGGAACATTTGTTACAGATCGCCCCCTGCTGATCTGCAGAGAATATCATTCTGTTACAGCCCCAGCTATAGAGCTTTAGTTCAAGCTGTAGTAGCTTGTGCTTTCAGCTGTAAATAGTCCAGTGAGTGCTACGTTCCCAGTGCATCAGTTATATGTAGTCACTGAGGATGGCAATGAACAATCATGTGTCCAGGAAAAGGGAGTGAGAATGAATCTATAGCCTTGTGACTAGGGTGCCACAAAAATATGGGAGATCTGACTCTCTGTTCCAATCACTGACTGCTTAAAGAAAGTGGAAGAACATCAACAGAAAACACAGAGGAAGCTCTATAGAAGGATATCTCATAGCCCAGTGGCTAGGGAACTTTAGTAATGTGAGAGATCCATGCTCAAATTCCTTCTCTGTGTCAGGTAGAAGGAATTAAACAAAGTCTCCTGTACATAAGGTGAGTGCACAAATATCTAGGTTAAAATATATATGGGAGCGTCCTTCTTTGTCCACTTTGTGAATCTAATCCTCATTTCTTTTGCTTTAGTCCGAATACCTGAAATTGAAATGTTTCTTTTGATTTGAACCACAACAAAACATTTAATTTTAACATTACTGAAATGGGGTGTGTGTTTTTTTCAGTTCAATCAAAACTCTTTGGTGGACTTGACATAAAATGATGAAGAGTGTAAGTGGACCTTGTGATGGACTGGGCTGGGTCTGGGCACCGCTGAGAGCATTCGCTCAGGGCAAATTGCTCAAAACCAGGGCTCTTTACAGCCCCAGACTGGAGGCCTTTCCCAAACAGGTCACAAACCAGTCACACAGAGCACTTCAGCTGCCAGTCCGGTGAGCAGGAAGCCTCACAAGCAAAACCCCAAAGACAACCCAGCTCTCCCTGTGCCACGATCAGCCCTGGGCCTTACACACAGGTGAGGGGTTATAGAACCCAAACTCACCTACCCCGAACGGGTTCTTCCAATCCCAAAGAACCAGCCACAAATTCCCGGTCAATTTACACTTTAGATCTTACTCACAAGATAATTCTGGGCCAATCCTTTAGAATCTAAAATCTAAAGGTTTATTAATAAAAGAAAGAAAAGGTTGAGAATAAGACTGTTAAGAAGAATACATCACATGTATCAATCACCAAGTTCTTGATGCAGGCTCTCAGCAGAGATGTTACAAACTGCTATCTTAAAAGTCTCTGGTGTACATCCTATGTCAGGATGGGTCAACAATCCTTCCCAGCTCTCTGTCCCTCTTAAGGCTGCATCTAGGATCAGTAGCAGAATTGAAGAGCAGATGGAGTCCGCCTCATGGCACTTATATATCGCTCCTGGCGTCTCCCTAGCCAGAGCAGGTCACATGGTCAAGTGACCTGTCTGTGTTTCACATGCTGGCAGCCATTATGCCCTGATTGGTTGCATGTTTCCAGTTGCATTCCTCAGCTGTGTATGGGCCACCTTGAGAGCCATTGTCCCTGGGGCTAATTAGCATATTCATTGACTGAACAATTGTTCTTTACAACAGGCAGTCCAGGCCCACTGATCTGTCTCATGCAGAGAACATTCACAATACAAGCCCAGAGTCCATATTCATAACCCCACATACAGACATCATACAAGTACACAAGTAGCATACATAGAATCAGTAGAACATATGCTTTTATTTGACACCTCACATGGCCCCTTTGTATAGACTTCGGGGCAAACATGCCCCCGTGGGTGCAGCAGTGATCTGGCTGCTTCCCTTAAAATCCAATAATGTGACAGACCTGAAACTGCATTTTTCAGCAAATAGTTTATTCACAAAAAAAGAACCCCCAAAATTCAGTTCTACTCCTTTGAAAACTCTTAACCCCCAGTTAGTGGATGGCACTCAGTAACTCCCAATAAGTATTCAGCACCTTTATAGTGTCCAGCCTGAAGCACATTGAAGTCAATAGAAAAATTACTGTTGAGTTCAGCTAGCACTGCATCTGGCCTGGAACCTTACTCCAAAGGCATGTCTACACAGCAGCGTTATTTCAAAATAACATAATGAGCATCTACACAACAAGCCTGTTATTCTGAAATAATATTGAAATAATGGGTGTCTTATTCTGGATTCTGTAACCCTAATTTTACAAGGAATAGCGCCTATTCTGAAATAGCTATTTTGGAATAAGGTGTTTGTAGGTGGGACAGATGGAGTTATTTTGAAATAAGAGGCCTCCAGGAAATCACACAGCTGCCCTGGTAGCCACTCTGTACACATTCACCTGAGCTTTATAGTTCCCCTTCCCCTGCAGGTTTTAAAGCTGCAGGGAGAAGGGAAAGGGCTTGTGGCACAAAGCAGGCCCTGATTGCATTGTTCCACACAGCAGGACCCTGCACAGACTTCCCTGCTGCCATAGATGAGGCCAACGCTCCAGCCGAGCCTCCCACAGCTGCTGGCACTGCCTCAGGCGGCTCCTAGGCCCCTACCCAGGGCCAAAAGAGAAGGTCGACAAAGGCTCGTGAAATGAGGTTTACCAGAGCGGTCGACAAAGGCTTCCCTTGTCGACCGCGGCTTGTCCAGACTGCCCCGCTGTGCCGCCAAACAGCTGATCGGCACAGCGTGGCATCCATTATTTAAATTGCCGCTTCATTTTCCTATGTCTAGTAAACTCGTCTACATAGCTCCGTCGACGGAGCCATGTAGTCTAGACATACCCATAGAGTGCCAGACCACAGCACACAGCCCCAGCAGCCTGCCAGAAAGGAACCTTGCATTCCTACTCACAGGGTTTCTGGATAGGCCTGCCTTACTCCTGACTCTGTGGTGGGACACCTTCCCGCCACAAGCCACCACCAAGGAGGATGCAGTCATGGATACACACCGCAGTGCCGCACACATCACATGATCCTGTCTGCACTCTCGGGCCAGCATCTGCTCCTGGGCAAGTGCAGTGAGGCAGAGGACACTGAGCCCCTGCATGGGATCGTGTCAGGGGAAAGAAAGGGAGGGACTCCAGCAGCACCCTCCCCGGCAAGCGGCATCTGCCGCTCACACACACCTCCCCCAGCACCCTCCCCCCCTTCTCCAGTGGGCCGGGATAGATGTCCTCTCCCTGTGGGATGCCGCCACTGCTGGATCAAGCATGTGTGCAGCATGGAGGGAAGCTCAGCCACCCCGTGGCTTCCCTCGAGCCCGCAGGCTCCGGTACTGGCCAGGACCTTTCCATGCCTGCTTGTCCCTAGGACATGGGAGTAGTGAGGCTGCCCCCTGGGACATCTGTGCCCCTGCAGAAAAAGCCTCACTGTCTACGTCACAGATGGCCTTGTTCGAAGCACATCGCCTTCATCTGGCCTGAGACCTTTCAGTCTCAGCTTAGAGATGAGCGCTGGCTTCAGGCACAGTGTCACCAGGAATGACTGCCCTTCCCTTTGTTCTTCACAGCTGGACCAGCTGCAAGAGGGGCATGCTCAACACCTCCCGAACCATCCTCCTGACCCCATGTGATCTGCAGGCGCAGGCAAGCCCAGGATGACCTGCAGTGAGAACACTTAGCTACCCTGCATGCTCTGCAGTGCTCTCTGGACTGGCAGGACCGCAGACCGGAGGCAGACCAGGAGCTGTGATGAAACACATGGCAGGAGCTGCTGCAGATGGCTAGACCATCTGCATGGCTTTCACCGCCACCCTTAACTGTGTGATGGCTGCTCCTGCTGCCACTCCTGGTCCAGCTCCTGCCCCAGCTCCCAAACCTCTGGCTTCTCCCTCTAAGCTCCCCCACCCCCCATGGCTGCTGAGGGCCCCACAACTGAGGCAGTGGGACCACCCAAGGGAGGCGCCACACCCAGCCTCACCCCTGAGCCTCTCCTCCCCATCCACTACCCTCTTCCCCCTCCCAAGTTCTTTCCCCAGTCCCTCCCCAGTTACATTTACCTTATTAAAAAAACAGAGTTTATTGTTCCAAAACAAAAAATGTGGTTTATTATCTGTTCAAGGGAAAGGAGGGGTGTGGGAGGAAAGACAAAGAGGAGCAATGCGCAGGCCCCTTGTGGGGAGGCCCAGGGGGAGTGTAACTGAGGTCCTCGTGTGAAACTCTCCCTCAGGGCCTCTTGGATATGCACAGCCCCTTGATGGGCCTGCCAGATAGTAGCCGTGTGCAGCTGCTCAAAGGCCCTGCCAAGCTGGTCAGCCTCTGCCCCCCACCCTGGCAGGAACACCCCCCCCCCTTGTTTTCACAAATATTGTGGAGGATACAACAGGTCACCACCATTTGGGGGATGTTCCACTAGCCGATGTCCAGGCAGGTGAGGAGGCAGTGGAACCTCCCCTCCAGACAGCCAAAGATGCTCTCCACAATCATGCGGGCCCTGCTAAGTCTGGCATTAAAACGTTCCTTGGTGAGGTCCAGGAGTCCAGTGTAGGGCTTCAATAGCCAGGGGTGCAAAGGGTAGGCTGTGTCCCTTACAATGCACGTCAGCATGTCCACATCCCCAACCCTCATGGTGCGGTCGGGGAAAAAAATGTTAGTGTGCAGCTTCTGGAAGAGGCTGGAGTTTCAGAAGATGCATGCATTGTGTGCCTTCCCTGGCCACCAGATGTAGATGTCAGTGAAGTGACCTCAGTGTTCCTCAAGGACCTGTAGCACCACAGGAAAGTACCCCTTCCAGTTGATGTATTCAGATTCTCGGTGGTCGGAGGCCCGGTTGGAGATGTGGATGCCATCAATGGTCTCTATGGCAGCTGGGGAACCTCATGGAAGCAAAGTGAGGGATCATGGGGTCTGCGTCGCCCAGGATGACAAGCCAGAACATCAGGGTAGTGTTGATGGACTGCACCACTTGAAGAAGGAGACAAACAGAGAATCACAGGGTTGCCAGATCCCCTGGGAAGTCCACCAAAAGGTCTCAGTTCAGATGATGATGATGTGCTTCGAGCAAGGCCATCTGTTGCCTAGACAGCGGGCACTTTTCTGCAGGGGCATGGACCCCAAGGGACCCTCACTACTCCCACATCCTGAGGACAAGCAGGCATGGGAAGGTGCTGGCCAGGCCATGAGCCTGAGGGCAGGAGAGGGGGACAAGGCAGCTTGGCTTCCTTCCATGTCCCACACTCACTAGGTCCAGCAGTGCCGGTATCCCTCGGGGGAAAACTTCTATCCCTGCCCACTGGAGGAGATGGGGGAAATTGTGTATGAGTGGCAGATGCCACTTTCTGGAGAGAGTGGTACTGAGGTCTCCTCCTCTTCAGCCCCCTGGCAGGTTCCATGCAGGGGATCGGTGTCCTCCGCCTTGCTGCACGTGACCAGGAGCAGGATGCTGCCTGAGAGCACAGGCATGACTGCGTGCCATGTGCAGTACTGCTGTTTGTTTCCCTGACCCCAGCCTATCTGGTGGTGGCTTATCATGGAAAGGTATTCCACCACGGAGTCGGGAGTAAGGCAGGCCTGTGAAGGAACCTTGTGAGGCATTCCAATGTGACAGCCTCATGGGGCTCAGTGATCCGGACTGGCGCTCCATGAGCACCCACATGCATAGGCTCTTGTATGATCCCCAGGACGAGAGGGCTGAGTGAGGAGCGCACAGCCCCTCATCGCCCACCTCCTTCTCCCATGTGTGTCTAGGGAAATAGATGAAACTCACCTGACATGGCTTCCCTGGCCTCATCTAAGGGGGGTACTGGCTCCAAGGAGATGACTGCCCCCTGGGTGGTGGGCATGCTGTCCTCCTCCTCCACATCCCCGCCCTCATGGAGGCTGACAATGGGCATAGCCAGGCCAGAGTTCACTACCTGCCCCCCTCCCAGAATGGCATCCAGGTCTGGGTTGCCGCCCCAGAGCATGAACTTTGCTCCTTGGCCTTTGTGTAGGCCTGCCAGAGCTCCTTAATTTTCATATGGACCTGGTCCAGGGTCTGGCTGTGCCCCTTCTGAGCCAGGCTGGTGGCCATCTGGTCATAGACCTCAGCATCCCTCCTCTTGGTGTGGAGATTCTGAATGTTGGCCTTTCCCCCCCAGACCTCAGTGAGATCGAGGATCTCCACACCAGTCCACAAAGGTGCTCTCTTTAGCCCCCAGGCAGAGGCTTCAGGGTGGCTGCAGGTTTGCTTACAGCCATGGGGGTCTTGGAGGAAGTGCTGGGGTCTTCCACAGCAGCAACAAAGGGTGCTGTGTGGCACAGGACTGGCAGAGATACTGTGGTGCCACAAGCCCTTTCCCATCTGTCTGTATCTTAAAAGCCTGCAGGAGAAGAGAAGCTATAGAGCAGCAGTGGCCAACCCGCAGCTCGCGAGCTGCATGCGGCTCTTCCCCCTCCAGGGTGCGGCTCGTGAAACCCCTCCTGTGGCTCATAAAGCCCCCATGCCCCTGAAAACGGCCCTCTTCTCCCAGCTCCCTGTGCTCACTGGGGCAGGGGAGCCATCTGGCGCAGCCATTAAAGATGGAGTATTAAAGATGGTGTTGGCCGGTGGCAGCCTGATGTGGCCAAAAAGCCTCTAAACGCATTTTCTTAAAGGGACAGTCCTTTTTTTTTTTCCTCAACAACTGTGCCCCAGCTCTTCGCACTAGATCCACTGATATCTTGGCTCTTCACCTGGAATGAGTTGGCCACCCCTGCTATAGAGTTTTGAGGGGTGTGGACAAAGTAGTCATCAGGGCAGCTGTGAGAGGCCAATTATTTCAAAATAAGCACAGCTGAGTATCCACACTCACCCTATTTCAAAATAGCAAATTTGAAATATTTGTTATTGCTTGTAGAATGCAGGGTTATTATTTCACTTTAGCAAGCCCGTTATTTTGAAATTATTTCAAAATAATGGTGTTTCTGTATGGACACTCACCTTGTTATTTTGAAATAATGTGAGTTATTTATACATAATTCTGTAGTGTAGACATCCCCAGAGTGTCTTGTCTTTGTACCTATAGGAAAAAAACTCTGAAAAATGAAAAAGAAATCACTTTACTTGCTTTCATTATTCTAATTGTTTACTTAAAGCTTTCTAAGATCAGAGAGTCTTTGTATACCTTTTTATCCCATTTGGCAATTGTGCAAGGCCTAGCCTTGGGCAGAGTTCATTCTTTGACTATTTATTTTATTTCTGAAATAAGGGTTGTACAGCTATTCTTACTGATTGTACCCAAGCTTTCTTACAGCTTTGGAAAAATCCCCAATCCTCTTTGTCAAACAAGTTACTATAAATATTGTTATATAACAAAGCATGACATTTAATTTAAACACACACACACAAACACAAAGAACAACAATTGTTTTACCAAATATGTGCAAAGTAAAAGATTAAGGGCCTCATTTTGCAATTAGTTACGTGTCATGTGCTCCATCTCCAGTTTTGATATAATTTTAATGAGAATGGCCGTAACACAAGTGTCTTGATTAAATTACACAAAATTAGTATTCTGCCATCCAGAAAAGAGAGTGCTTCTCCCGTACAGGCTGTACAGAGCACACAGTCATCAGTCCACTTGAACATACATTACAAAACGAAGTTCCAGATCTATATTATGCAAGTGTGAAGAGATTGGGATATAAAAATAAGATCTGTTTCATTTGGCTTATTAGAATGGGTGAGTCCATGTGTGAGACAGGATGGTCCAGGAGGAAGGATGATCTTCTGGATGAGACAAAAAAGTTGGATTCAAACTAGCTGGGTTCAACTTCTGGATCTGCCCCAAACTTTCTTGTGTATCCTTGGGCAAGTTAGGTAGGCCCCAGTTTTACAAAGTACATATGTAAATCAGTGGCTGACAACATCATTAAAGTCACAGAAATGAAAAAAATTGAAATACCATGGGAAGACCATTCTGATAGTTTGAAGAAGGCCCATGGGGAAAAGGTGACCTTTCTAAATTGTGATCTTAATCATTCAGGCCTTACATTTCAATGTGTCTTAAAAATGTACCCTGAATAGGGATTTTTATTGATTTGGGCCTCTCTGGATAAAGAAAAAAATAGGCAAAAACAAAACACTGCCAGTGAGTCTCAGAGCTTGGGTCTATTGTCTCAGGCTCCTGGGTCTAGCACTATAGAATTAATCATGTAGACATTGGGGCATGGGCTGGAGCCTGAGATATGAGACCAGGTGAGAAGGAAGACTGAGGTACCAAGACTCTGTGACTCTTCCTTCTCACCTGGTCTCAGAGCCCAGGCTCCAGTCCAAGCCTGAATATTTATATGGCTATTTTTAAACCTGAGGGTCCTTCAAGTCTGAGTCAATTGGCCTAGGTTCTGAGAGTCACTTCCAATAGTGCTTTTGCTGTGTAGATGTACAATTATATTTCAGTTCCCATCTCTAAATCGGGATTATACTACAACTTCCCTCCTTCCTTTTTCTTTTCTATTTAGATTATAAGCTTATGGGGGAAAGACCAGTCTCTTACTCTGTATAGTGCCTAGCATAATGGGATGCTAATTACAGCAGGGGCCTCTAGGCTCTACTGAATTTTAACAGAAATAATAAGTGTAGCATGATAAGGGGAGTGAGAAGCCAAAATATTAATGGGCCAAATTAATCCCAGGCCAAAATCCACTGATTCTGGTTGATTTAATCATGCCAATAATGAGGGTTTGGTTCACTGTGTTGTAAGTGTCCATGAATTCTTAATCAACAAATTAGACTTTTTCAGTTTTAAATGTGATACAGTTTGATAAAGCTGCACGTTACAATTTTTGGAAAATGTTTCTTTTTAACGTATTTTTTCTTTGAGCAGAGAAATGCTTTTATCTGAATTTTTTCCCAGTGGAACGATCTCCAGTTTCACTATTGCTAATTAGAGCATCTTGTTACAAACTGAGGTGTTGATTACTATTTTTGTTAAAGATAAATAAAATTGCTAGCAGCACAAGTTATATCTTTACATAAGCAGTAACACAGAGAGTGACAGATAAACAAGATAAGGGGATACAGCTGAGTCAAGGCACTAAGCTATGGATTATAGTAAATCTATATACTGCTTTTTATAAAAGATATAAAAGAAATTACTTAGTTTTAATCACTTGTCCTATTGTTCCTCAAATAGATGAGCTGCTAATCTAACAAAGGCAGTAAGTCATTCCATTTCTCTTAATTTCTTTATTCTTGTCATGCACATTTTTAGTGGATATTTGTTTTTGCAGTCATAGGGCACGCCTACACAGCAGTGCTGAAGCCAAAACAAGCTATGCAACCTGAGCTACATCAGTTGCATAGCTTAAGTCAAAATAGCTTATTTCAGTTTTTAGCGCTGTCTACACAGCAGGAAAACTGAGAAAGAGCACTCTTCCTCTGATTTCCCTTACGCTTCATAAAGTGAGGGTTACAGGAGTCAGAGTAAGAAGTCCTCCAACTCGACTTTATTTTGAAATTAGCTGCTTGCAGTGTAGACGCATACTATATTATTTCAGAATAACATCAGTTATCCTGAAATAACGCTGCTGTGTAGACATAGCCATAGTGACTAACTTCACTTGTTGGAAACAGACACAGGAATTCTGAACAGTTCTCTATGGGTATGTCTACACTAGCCCCCTAGTTCGAACTAGGGAGGCTAATGTAGGCATTCGAAATTGCAAATCAAGCCCGGGATTTAAATATCCTGCGCTTGATTTGCATCTTCCCGGCCGGTCGCCATTTTTGAAATTTACAAGTCCGGACTAACTGTCCACGTCTACACGCAGCAGGGACCTGGTAGTTCAAAATAAAGCCCTAGTTCAAACTACCTGTTATTCCTACTGGATACATTCCTACCTGTTATTCCTCCCTGTTGGTATGTCTACACTACAGTGTTATTTCGAAATAGCTTATTTCGAAATAATGCGTCTACACACAAAATGCATTTCAAAATAGCATTTTGTTATTTCAAAATAGCGCATCCATACTGAGTGGCCTCTGAATCGCATTTAAGGCTGGCCAGAACCTATTCCAGCGGGTCACCAGGTCAGGACTTACTGTGTGAGGTTGCTGCCTAAGGCTATCTGAGGTCTGTGCTTAAAGGGACCCCCCCCCCTCCCCGCCCCGGACAGCCCGTTCTCAGGTTTCCCTGCTTGCTTGCCTGTCTCGACGAGGGACAGCAAAGCATTTTGTTTCTGCGGCTCTGGCTGCCCTCACTTGGGACACCACAGCACTCTGCAACATGGAGCCAGAGCTGCCCCTGGGCACTCTGGTGCTTCTTGTGGACGTTGTGTTGCTGTGAGCCTGGCTGCACTTTCTGCAGGCTGCCATCCAGGAGGTCCATTGGGGGGCTGTCAGTATCCAGGAGGCCCTGAAGGAGAGCTTCCACCCTGAGGAGCACTAAGAGCCTCCCTGGTCTGCCCCACTGGGGGCTTGTGCCTCATTCCTCCCTCATGTCCTTCCACTTACCCCTTCCTAACCCCCCTTCCTGATGTCAAATAAAATACATGTATTTTCATGAACACAAACTCTCTTCATTTAACAATAACTGGGGAGGGGAGGGAATGAAACTCTGGTAAGACTGGGGAAAGGAGGCGGGAAAGGGGAGAAAAGAGGGTGGGAGAGAGGAGGGGGAAACCTGGGAGGAGGGAGCTGGAAGGGGGAAGCAAGAGGAAGAAGCGGGGGGAAGCTCAGGGCTCAGGGTTGGGGGTCTCGCTGGACCAGCTTGATTGTCATGCAAACCTGCTCCTGGGTTTGCATGTGGCCTTTGGTGGCCAGGCTGGCAGCTACCCTGCCATAGATGGCCGTGTTCCTCCATCTAGTGCAGAGATCATGGACGTTGGGGGCATCCCCCCAAACCTGAATAAGGTCCATGATCTCCACCCTGGACCAGGAAGGCGCCCACCTTCTCCGGGCCCTGTCAGGCTCCTGGGAGCTGGCAGACTGCTCCTGGGGAGCGGTGGAGGGCTGGCTGCCAGTGGATTTCTGGCTCATATTTTGGGGCGACTGGGTCAGGGGCAATGACTGCTGGCTCTGGGCTGGGAGGCTTGGAGCTGGCACAGGCACTGTGGCCAGAGTCTACCCCTTTAAGGGCTCCGGGGAGGGGGGAGGGAGAGAAGTGTTCTTGGTTGAGGCTGGAGTGGCCACCAAGGCACCCTGGGAAGGCTGGAGTCCCCCTATTTTGAAATAAGTGTCTACACAGCACTGTACATTCAGTTGTGATCTGGTTATTTTCTTTATTTTGTTTTTTGGTTAATCTTCACTGTGCTGAGTCCATCTACCCCCCGCCCGCTCCATTCACTGTATATAAGCTGCACCCAGAGATATTGTGTTTCTCTGTGTTTTAATTTGTTTTTACTCATTTGTTCTGGAATACCTAGCAACCAAGTATGCTTTATTAAATATATCTTTCTGCTTTTGTTAATAGAAATACATTTTTAAGGTGGCATTGATTTGATTCTGATGTCCTGGAAAGTAGCAGAAGGTCTGTGTATATTTGCCTAAATCTAAGAGGTCAGCTATCAGAGATTGCAGTTTGTTTTCTGTTTTTCTCAAACTCTCTTGTGGTAAAAGAGCTTGGGGGGTACCCCTCTGGAAGACGTTGAAGTGCTTCTCCCTGGGAATCTGTAACTGTATTTCTTGTTCAGCACTCTTTGTTATGCCGGAAAATATAGAAGATAAACCCAGTGTCTCCAGAGAAGTCCTTCTGGATTTTCCACTAGGTAGGATCTGGGAGTTTCTGGACAGTTTAGAACAGTGTGTGAGTTTTTAAGACAAACTTTGTTCTCTGTGTTCAATTTGGATAGTGCTTTTGTTTTGAGCTGAGCATGGAAGTTTTGTTGCCACTGAATTTTTAAATCACAGCATTCAGTTTTTTTAAATTCCTTCAGGTTGAGCCACTTGGGTTTAAGCTGTATTGGTGCCACAAGTAGAGATGTCTTGAGTGTTCTTCCCATCAGAAGGTTTGCTGGAGAAAGTCCAAATGGAAGCAGCATTGACTGATATTACAGGAATGCTGTATGCAGGTCCACTGATTTTTGCAGGTTTTCTGTTTTGGGGGAAGGGAGGAAGTAAGACTGCACTTCTCTCTCCACCTCTACTTTGCTCTATGTGTATTATACAGTAGAAGTACAATGTTTAAAATCAAAGTCCTATGCAAACACTATGAATGTTTCACAGAAAAATTGTGACCCATTATCTGATATAAGAACTCTGGGAACAAATTTAGCAAATGTTCACTTCAGTTTCTGGATCACCTTTCAATGAAGTCTGTGTTAAAGATAACCAAGTTAGTACATCTGGAGACGTAATCAACTACAATAATATATGTGAGTCTTTTCTTCCTAGCTTCTATAAATCTGTCAGGTAGATTTATAGGGTACGTCTAGCTGCGGCGCTATTGCTATTTTGGGATTTGTCCAGTATCCTGAAATAACATTTTCTGCATCTTTTCAGCATGCCCGTTATTTTGAAATGCAGTTGAAATAGGAGTGCTATTCTAATGTCCCAGTAAACCTCATTCCATGAGGATTAAGGGACTTGTTGGAATGGTGGTCTATTTCAAAATTTGGCGCTGGGGGGTAGCTATTTTGGGATACCTCTGGTATCCCGAAATAGCCATGCTGTGTAGACATACCCTATGATACTAGGTCTGTTGGAAGTTACCTCCTTTGACCCCACTCTCTTTGGCAGAATGAAATAATTTTCTAGCAAATCTCATCCTTTGATGAGATCAGCTGGCAGATGCTGGAATTCCTTCCAGTATAAGGTCCATGCAATCTTCAATATTTTTCTAATACCTGTTCTTCTTCCATTGATGGCTACTTAAGCAGTGTGCTAGATAGAGCATCTGCTGCTTCAATGCTTTCCCTGGTAGATGTTCAATGCTAAAAGACAATTTCATCAATTGCAGTCAAAATCTTTGAATCTGAGGTAGAAATTCAACCGTTGGTTATAAACCCAGTAATGCCACTAAGAACTTGTAATCCATTTCTATGTTAAAATCTGAGCCTCACAGATAAGCACTGAACCCAAGTGACTGCTAGCGCGTCCTTTTACACTTGAGAGTACCGGTACCTGTTTCTATGAGGCTTGTTGAAAGACAGCCAACAGTTCTTTGGTCTCTTTTTGGCTACTTTTTTGTGAATACTGCTCCTAAACTATAAGTAGGCTGTGTCTGCTGCTGAATTTGTTGTTCTCCATCTCATAATATTATATCCCGTAATTTTTGCACCTCTTTTCAGTTTCTCATGAACCCTCACTGGCACTAAGTATTGTACCAATCTAGGTGTAAATGTCAGTACTTATATTATTTTATTAAATACGTTTTTTTATGTACACTGCCAGAGCCACACCTTGAGACCATTAAATAGCTCTTTTAAGAGTTTTACCAGATGAGCTAAATTTGGAAAGAATTTCCCCAAATGCTCAGGCATCTTCTTACAGAAGACATGTCTTAGAGTTCAGATAAGACAAGTAATGCTATTAGTTTGTCTGAATCTGGCTGAATTCCCCATTAGCTAATTGTGTGTTCTACACATTTTATCTGCTCTTTTCCAAATTCACATTTCTCAGAATGAGGCTGACTTATGAAAAGTGCCCCCAAAACTGCACACAGCACTTCTTTATATTCATTTTATCTCTGTCATATACCAACACATTGTCTTGGATGCCAGGCAAACCTGACACAATCTGAGAGACACTTTTGGAAATATTCTGGTGCTGAAGATATGCAGAACAGAAGCCAATTGAAACAGTATCTTCCAAACAAGGTGATGAATGTAGTTAAAGCCATATGGAGATTTACCAGAAGCCTACTGTATGTAGCATTTAACTTTGAGAACAATTGGGCTTGTGATAAATGAACTAATGTCTGATCAACTTCAGGAATCATTTATCCTTCTCTGCATATGATTTTATTAAAGAGTCTGTCTACTCTACACAGTTTTCTGACAAAAACTATATCAGCATACAGCTGCTGCGTTAGTGCATTGCTTGTGCGCGCATGTATACTTGGCTCTTTCTGTTGATGCTCATTGTGGCACAGCCAGTAATCAATCCACCACCATTGTTTGCTCTGTCTTTTCAGTAGTTTTGGCAAAAGCATGGAGGGACAGAAATGAGTTGTGCAGGGCAACTGGAAGCAAGGGGTAAACTTCCCATAAAGCAGTGTTCTTCATCCCATAATATTATATCTATCCCATATTTTTGGCACCTATTTTCAGTTTCCAATGAGCCCTCCCTGGACATGTCGCTATCCACCGTCTCTGACAGAAGCATGAGACTTGTACAGTTCTGCACATCTGTCATGTGTTGCAAACCCAGGATTCATGATCCTCCAGAATTTGCAGAATTTTCAAGACCAGAAGGAACATGACAATTTTGTGGAGGATGGACTGCTGTGGGACATAGTCTGACCCAATTCATGATTATTGGTGGCATTCATGGAGCAGCTGCAGATGGTGGAGTGCCACACCTGGGCCTGAGAAGCAAGCACTGAATGGTGGGATCATGTCATAATACACATTTGGAATGATGAGCAGTGGGTGAAGAACTTTTTGGTGCCCAAGACAACATTCCTGGATACGTATGCTGAGCTTTCCCCAGCATAGGGACACCAAACTGAGAGCTGCACTGATATTGGAGAAGTAAATGACAATCATTCTGTGGAAACATGCAATGCCAGATTACTATGAGTAAGTGGGAAATCATTTTGGAATGGGAAAATCCACTGTTGGGGCCATTGCCATGTAAGTGTGCAGAGCTACTAATCATCTGCTGATATGCAGAACCTCACTGTGTTTGACCCTGCTATTTTGAGGCCTGTTAGGAATTGTGTGGTACTTGGTGTATATGTATGAATATAGCACTGTGAATGCACCTATTAATTTTGTGGTGCATGCTGTACATTTGTGATTATTACACTGTGCTTGTCACAGATCCTATGGGTTCTGAGTATACAAGACCACTATATTTACTGCCCCAAGGAATTAAATCCATGTGCTGTAAACTAATAAAAAGGAAGAATTTTCCAAATAAGAGTTTTCTTCAGTAACACAACAAAAAAATCTGAAGAATATAATAATCAATATTTTTTAACTTCAGAAAACTTGGGAACCCTTAATAAATTAACAAGAGAAAGGAACTTGATGTCTATTGTAGCTACACAGACATCAATCATGGCTCTCAGAGGTCAGTGTATGTGAAGCTTGTGGCCTATGATTTCTCCCAGTGCTGAGTGGTAGGGGTGGCCCTGAGGCCATGTGGCTAAGGAGGCATGCCACTACTTCTCTTTAGTGTATCACTTTATTGTATCACATCATCTCTTCTAGTGCAAGTAAATTAATTCAAATTGTATAGTTTTGTCCTGATAAATTGGGGAGTTTCAATCATAATGGGAATTTTGTTTATACACTTACCAGAGGCTTTTTCTCTTGCTCTGGTCTTGCATGTGCTCAACCGCAGGATCTGGCTGGACTGTTGAGGAGTCAAAATTTCATCGTGGCTCATAACACATTTGAACACCCTGGGACCTGCTCCCCATAGTCCTCCTTTTTCTTTTTTCACCTCCTCTTGTTTCATAGCAAGGGTCTGTCACTTGAGCGCCTCGGAGATATGCACAGTATTGGGTGAGGTCGTAGTGGGGCCTTAGCCATATACAGCACACTGTTCTTTGTAAAAACAGCAAGTCTGCATCTCAGCCTCCCTGATCTTCTTGTATGCCTACTTCAGTTCCTGGACTTTCATGCAGCACTGCTGCTACATCCTGTCATAGCCCTTCTTCTGCATCCCTGAGCAATCTGCTTGGTGATCTCAGTGTTTCTATGGCTGGTTTGGAGTTGTGCTGGTGTAATGCAGAACGCTCCTACTTGGGAGATTGTGCTACTTCCTGATCACTGAGCATGCCCAGATTACACTGGCCTCTTCTCCCCACAGGCCCAAGACATCCAATATATTTTCTCTACTTCAGGCAGAAGCATATCTGGAGTTTGCAGCTGGCACGGTCAGATGGACAACTATACACAAGAATGGTGAATTGGCAGGAGAATTTGCTCAGCTGTATAATCAGGAAAAGGCATTTCAGAAATCCATGGGGGCTTAAGGAAGCGGTGTCCACACCACACCGGAGTTAATGGAGGCTAGGTGGGTCAATTAGCCTAATAGATTGGAAGCTGAGAAGAAAGCCTAACAGGCAGGGTTTATATATAGCCAGGTAGCTGACTGCAGAGAGGGAGGCTGTTGCTACTGATAAAGGCTGCAAGGAAGTAGGTTGCAGTCACTCCTTAAGTGGAGGTAATAAGAGGCTGGAAAACTGGGGGTGGAGGGACCAGATGTATAGGAACAGGCCCAGTGACAAGTGCATTGGAGGCACCAGCAAGATAGCAGGTCTGGAAATTCTGTGAATTCCTCAGAAGGGGAGGACTTTAATGAAATGCCTGGAGGACAAGCCATGGGGGGGGAGCTTCAGACCTAGGAGTGAGTGAGGCAGCAGAAAGAGACAAGATGGGAGAAGACAACACCAGAGAGAGAACATAGGTTGGCAGAGTTAATTCCCATGTTGGCCATCAAGAGGCACCACTCACAGTGAATGGATCCTCTGACAAGAAGTTTCCAGTCTACATGATCCTGGGCAGTGGAGTTAACAAGCAGAACCAGAGAAGTCAGGGTCAGTCATTATGGGACAGTGCTGGAGAACTGTTAGGGCTCTTCTAGACTACAGGGAACGGTCGAAAGAAGATATTCAAATTCTGTGTGAAAGTAATTAAGATGCGGCTTTTTGGGGGAACCCCCACCCCCTTTGTCAAAAAGCCTCATAAACCTCCTTTTTTGAGGAGCGGCTTTTCGACGGAGGTCGTGGTTCACCAAAAAAGCTGTGTCTTAATTACTTTCACTTTTGAAAGCTCTGCTTTTGAAAGTGCGATCAGAAAAAGATATGCAAATTCCAGCAGAATTTGCATATCCTCTTTCTACCATTCCGCATAGTCTAGATACACCCTTAGGGTTAACTTAGGTAACACAGTATTGTCACTTCTATTGTGTCGACCTGGACCTGGACCATGACCTGGTGGCATTACTATGGCAGTGTAACAGGCACACACATTGGAAGGAGACAAATTTCATTTAGACATGAGAACAGCTAGATTGATGCAAGGTGGCTTATGTCAAACTAACTATTGTGTAGACCAAGCCTAAGTTGTGTAAGGGTCACACAAATCCAGATGTACAAAGTAACTTGCAATGACCTAGCATTACTACTCCCGTGTAGAATCTTATTTAGGATATGTTTACACTACCAGCCAGATCAATGGGCAAAGAGTGATCCAGGGGGTCAATTTATTGAGTCTAGTACAGATGAGATAAATCAACCACTGGTCACTCTCAATGTTGACGTCATAAGAGCATAAGAACATGAGAACGACCATCAGTACTGGGTCAGACCAAAGGTCCATCTAGCCCAGTATACTGTCTGCCAACAGTGGCCAATACAGATTCCCCAGAGGGAGGGAACAGGGAATCATCATGTGATCCCTCTCCTGTCATCCATTTCCAGACTAACAGAAGCTAGGGACACCATTCCTACCTATCCTGGCTAATCGCCATTGATCAACCTAACCTCTATGAATCTATCTAGCCCTTTTTTGAACCCTGTTAAAGTCCTAGTCTTCACAGCATCCTCTGGCAAGGAGTTCCACAGGTTGCATTCTCACTTTCAGGATAGTTTTTGCTAGTGTGAAGTCTGGGCTTAAAACTGTGCTGATACATTGGTGTCTCTCATACCAACAGCTCTCCTGTCTCATCAGTTCTTCATTTAGTATTCCATCTTTGCAATGGTCAGCAAGACTATGAATTGTAGTAATAAAAGCCTCAAGTGTTTTCCCTTGTTTCTGGTCCCTTCTATTAAATTTGGCCCTTACATATATATGAAAGCAGTAACCATACAGAATCACTCAAAACTCCAGATCTTGTAGAGCCAGCTGCCGGAATTGTCAAAATCAGACTTTTCTAACATGATTATTTACACTATGGGTTCCCAAAACAACATTTCTGCTCCCTGATTTTCCACTTTCCTCACTGCTCACAACCATGGCAATCTGGTGACTCTCTTATATTCCTTATTTCTTCTTTAGAAGAGAGAAATTCACTCCGTTCTAACACCACAGAGTGTGATGACAAACAAGAAGAGCCATACTTAAAGCAGTAACTGGAGAACTCCCACACTGTAAAGTCCCCTTCTTTATTAAACTCTCCCTACAACACATTCTTGTCCTCTCTGGTAATTGTGGAGGACCATGAATTCTATTACCTCTGCAAAAGGGACAGTTCCTACCCTGACCAGCATACTATCTAATAGACAACAACAAATTGAAGGCAGCTCTCTCAAGTTCCAACCCAGTGATTTGATCCGAAGACCATTAGTCATCTGGTCACCCAAGTACTTTGTACACTTCAATTATCAAATTCTACATATAAAACATAACATGTGCATAACAGAACAAGTTCTAATCTTTCTATTCCAGCAGCCATAATTAACGTTTGAGAGGAAAGGGGGGTGGGAATCATTATGAACCTGTTGAATTCTTTGTGAGCAGGTAGGTATATGGAAAAGTAATTTTATCTAAGACAAAATGAAAAAAACCCAGACTGATACGAAATGATAAAAAAAGGTAGGTCATAACAATGAAACAGAGCAAGAGAACATTGAAAGTGACTTGATATAATGGTGGACTTCTGTCCCTTAATGTCAAGCCAATTTTAAAGATAAATTTAAAAGCCAATATAGTGCTATAAATGTAGAATATAAATATCAGGAAGTAATAATGGAATCTCTGGCCAAACTTCACTTATAATATTGTGTTCAGTCCTGCTTACAAGATCATAAAAATTGTGTTAAAAATGTGGTGAGAGGAGAGTTGATAAATAGTGAAAGCAATAAAAGAGCTGTCAGGGCAGGCAAAAAAGAACAACAACAAAATAAAACATGGTTTTGAAATAGTTATTAAGAAGGCAATTAACTGAAACACACAAAGTACTAAATATTGCAAATGAGTTCACAACAAAGGATTACTTTCAGCATAATACACCAATTTGAAATTAAAATAAGGGAAAAATAAATGTAAATCAATGGATCAGGACAGAGTAAGGATAAGTGTTAGCCACCAAATACTCAAATATATATTCAGAAAAAAGTAGTACCGGGAACTGCCATGTCTTTATATCATTCCTATTAAATACCTCCTCAATGGGAATGTCCGACATGACAAATAGGACTGCAATGCATCTTAAATACGAGGCATTTATTAAAGAAAACAAGTACAAATGATAGATGCAAACAGCCTTCCATAGAATTCTAGTTCCAATTTTCTCTCCTTTTTTAACCACATCTTCAGTGGAAGCTTGTCACACAGAGACATCAAGTAAAGTATCACTACATTTGCAAGTAAATGTATCACTGCAGAGTCACATCATTTGTCAATGAGTGCCAATCAATGTCAGCCCTAAAAGTGCATGTGTTGACTCCATGGGTGCTTCAGGGCTGGAGCACCCATGGAAAAAAATTAATGGGTGCTTATTGTTAGAGCCCTGCAAATCTGCAGATAGCCACTTTATATCCACAGGCTACTTATTGCTTAGCACCCACTGGCAGCAAGCTCCCTCATTCCTCAGTATCTCCCATCCAGTTGTTCTGCAGAGTGCAGGATATGCTGGGGAAGGAGCAGGGACAGGATGTACTCAAGAAAGGGGGCGGAACTGGGCAGAAAGAGGCCGGGTGGGGTGAGGAGCTTGAGGGAAGGGTTGGAATGGTGGCAAGGTGTGGAGCACAGCACGTGGGAAGAGGTGGGATGGGCATGAGGACTTGAGGGAGAGAGAGAAGGAGAGGGGGTGGGGTGGGGTGGAGCCTGGAGCAGAGCGTGGATTTAGCACCTTCAAGGTGAAGAAAAAGCAGCATCTATACAAGCTAGTATCTCTTGATAGAGATATGTTGTCTGAACAAAAATTTCCTTAATTTGATTCTCCTTACTGACAGTGATCCATTCTGAAACCTCAAACTGTCACTAAAGTGCCTTGTCATAAGTTTTCCAATTTGTAAAATGCAGATATGGGTCAAATTCTTTTCCTACCGAAATCAATGTGATTTTAGGGGTTGGTATATAAGAGCATAATTTAATTTAGCATCTCCCATCTTTTGTGGATATAGTGAGGAAGAAATAGCCAACACTTATACAAAGTTTTAAAGACAAAATATAAATAAAATTGAGGTTTTTGGGGGGGTTGGTGAATTTTGGGTACATCATAATTCCATTTGGCATCCAGTTACCTTGAGGTAGAACAGGAAGTGAAAATAAATGATATATTCACGAACCTCAGGAATCAAGGCAAGTTTGCATGGCCAGTGCTATTGCTAAAAGAAATCTGATCCAAAATTGATCCTTGCCCTATTACATCCATGGCCCTATTACTGAAGTAGCTCAGCGCCTCCAACTTTTAATGTATTTAGTTTCACAACTACCTCCTCCTGAGAGGCAGAAAGTGCTACAGGTATTATTCACATTTTACAGATGGGGGATCTGAGGCACAGAGAAGGTAAATAACTTGTTCAAGGTCACACAGAAAGTCTGTGGGGAATCAGGGAATGAAAACCAAGTCCCTAGCTAATGCCCTAACCAGATCAACATTGGGAATTGGGAATGTATGAGGGATACCATTCCTTTGGGGTCAGAGATCTGCAGCTGGATGGCTACCTAATTAGCCCTGCCCACTGCACTTGAGAAAAGGTCTGGAACTTAATTAGCTGATCCTTACAAAAGAGGGCAGCAGGAAATAGGGGGAGTGTGAGTGTGATGCCTTCCACAAAATGAGGTGGACTAGTGGCTGTGTTCTCAACGGAGTGTAGTCAGGGTTAGATTGTTCCAGAAACCAAATGGACAGAAGGGTGACTCTGTAAAGTCCTTTATTACTGAGGCTCTGAGGTAAGAACCAGGAAATGATGTGCTGCTGAACTTACTAGTGTGAGGGGCAGGCTTTGGGCAGAGACTACTCAGCCTGCACAGTCTTTCAGAGAAAACCGGGGGAGGTTTGATTTGTTTTGTTAAGAAGGCTTAAAATAAAAACAACTAGCCCAGCTGAAAACTGGACTTCAGACAGAATAGCTTCAGAAAGAATCACCCCAGAGAGTGAGCTGGCTCAGCAAGGGCAAACATGATTGGACAGGAGGAGAGTGCTAAAAGATGGGCCCCAATCCTTTACAGAAGTGTTAAGTATTTATGAGGTTGATGCCTGAGAATGCCCCAGCCCTGTGAAGGGCTAAGTACTTTCTCCGTAGAGCAGTAGTGGGTGACTCCATTGGAGACTTGAGGGGGGGAAGGAGGACTCACTCTCTCACAGTACTGGGCCTTATAATTTGTGCTCACTGGCACACTATTTGTTAAGTGGAAACTGCACTCTAACATCATCTCTTAATTAAATTCTGAAGAAGAAAATACTGGCCCAGAAAAAAAAGGGTGTCAAGTCAATACCAGACATTTCAACCTCAGTTGTAAAGAAGACTAATATGCATCAAATATAGGTGAAAAGGCTGAATCACATGAAAGGAAACTTACCGTGGCAGAAAATAGAGAGGCTTATGAGTAGCTAATTGCTGACAATTCTATAAAACCAAAAATAAAACACAGGGAAATATCGCTGAGCTAGAATGTACTGACAGCAGTGGCAAAACACTAGACTCGCATACCAGAGAAAAATGAAGGGTTCAGGATTTTTTTTAAAGATAGAATTATAATCTTCCTTGAACAAAGATATGTGAGATGGTTACTGTGTTATTTTTATGAACAATGTTTTTTATTTGCTACCAGATGGGATTCATTGCCAGAAGAAAAAGAGAGAAAAAATAAAACTATAGTTGCCAGCATAGAGTTAATTGATAAGATGGCATTGTGCTGATGAAAACAACAACTTCTTAAACACAAAGGTATAGATCTGTGGCTGGTGGTTTGTTTTCATGGAAGTAATGAAGTTATGCCTGGGCACCTGAATTCCCCCAGGGCTCGTCTAGACTATGCTGAAGTTTCAAAAGAGCTTTCGAAAGTGAAAGTAGTCGGGATGCAGTTTTTTCGGCAGCCCTCCCCTTTTTCGAAAAGCTGCATAAATCTCATTTTTTGAGGAAGAGCGGCTTTTCGAAAAAGGGAGGGGTTGCCGAAATAGGGAGGGTTGCCGAAAAAAGCGCACCCTGACTACTTTCATTTCTGAAAGCTCTGCTGTGCTTTCACAGTGCTTGTGAAAATCCAACTATGTACCTATCTGCATCTTGAACCACCTAAATACTTTTATAAATCTAGCCCTTCATTGTTACCTTCCTTTCCTGATGTCATCACACACAGATGTTGTGTTTTCACTATATTTGTGCACACAGACCAATCTGCTCACTAAAGTCATGATTAGAAGCTTAAGGGGGAAGCCGAGCTAGTCTGTACAGGATAAACTTAAAAAACAACAAATGGTCTGGTAGCACTTTATAGACTAATGAAACATGTAGATGGTATCATGAGCTTTCGTGGGCACAGCCCACTTCTTCAGACATTGCAGACAACATGGACTTATTCTACTCTCACTTGTACTTGTTTCTATGGATTTGAATGGAGTTTCTCCTTACAGAAATATAAAGAAGAGCAGAATGAAGCTGGGGGAGGGGGAGTGTTGTTTATTTCACTGAAGCAAGATTAGGCCTTGAAAGCAACAGTTCTGATCTCACATATGCATAGTATATACAACTCCAACTGGCAAGAATACACATAGGAATACAGACTTTATCACTATCTTGCACATCATTTTATTCTCTGGCTACATTTAAAACTCAAATTATAGGCTAAATGCGCCTCAGTTTTCTTGGGCTTTCCTTAGACGTATGATGCACTTACTAATGTCAGCAGAGCTTCTGAACCTTTAATGCCTTTAATTTGAAGCCAGCTATTTCAATGGAAATACTCTCATTGACTCCAGTGGTCTTTGTATCAAGTCCAGTAACCTTGAGAAGTTTAATTGTACTGATCAGAAAGTTGTACTAACTTTAGCTCTCTGAAAGTAAATACCTTTACTTAGGTATATATCATGCGGGCACTGCTTTGAAGATACTCGTGTAAAAGGTATTCTGTAGTTTATTTCCATTCTATGCAAGAGAAAAATTAGTCCCAATGTTTGTGAATCAGTTCAGGTTTGGAATGAAATATGTAGCTATTTGCTACAACCATGTGAATTGACTGTAACAATACAACACAATTGGCTAACACAGTGAGAAGACAAGTTGTAACAACTCTATTTTATGTACAAAGTATTTTCTTAAAATTCAAGATGGAATTTTAGTGCTCACAAAATAACACTATTTTGCATAGCACAGGCAGCTGGGTACCAGCTTCTCTACACACCACTGTAACTGCACACATACACTCACACAGACACAGCAGCAGCCATAAATAGCTTCTTGTTACAAATAGTCACCCCACTATTATCTGCAGATACTCCAGTATACCCCTGAGATCGGAACAAGAGCTCTCAGAGATACCATCATTACTTTCTATTCTAAGCACAAAGAAATTCTGCTGTTTCTCTCTGACTTTCTTAGTAAATACTGGTTGCTAATGATGACCTCTGAACATGTTTGTTTGTGCCTGAGGTGTGCCTTTCAGATTCACGGCTCTTCAGTTTTTTGAGAGATTTGTATAATGGATTCAAGAGGAAACATTTGCCCATAGTTTGCAAAACACACAAATCCTTTGGGTTGAAAAGCAAGATCTAATTGTCAAGAACTATGACTTCTCTAGAAAAGAAGCAGAACAAGTGGTTAACAAACTGGTACAACAAAACATGAGTATTCAAAATCTGCAATTTGGTACAAGTGATACATGTTTTCCAGTTACATCATTGATATTCCATTTTCTTTTTAATGGTTCAAACCCTACTTCTCTCTCTAATGCAATAAGAAAAAAATTGTTGTTATTTCAACTCCGTTTCCATTTCAAGCTTGCCTGAGCTCTCTGCACTTAAATTCAATGCCAGCCTTTTCCCACAAATATATGCTGTTAAAGAAGAGAGCTAAAATTCACAGAGCTGTCAAGTAAGATATCCATTAAGATAGAAGGATGCTGGTACTCAGACTTTAGCATTAAATCTCCAAGGAATCACTTTCTTAATGAGAAACAAGAGCATAAGGAGGAGGTAAAAGAGAATATGGAACAATATAACAGCCAAATAGAAAGCACAGATTCAGGTACCACAAGGATATCTGCATTCCTCAACTAAGACTTGTCAATGAGATTTTTTTTTAGCATATGATATGCAGTTTTAATTAAATTATGGCCTGGAGTCAGAGAACAAAGCCAAAGGACCCGTTTTTATTTCATTTTTAGAACAGAGATCTTATCATCTAGAGTATTTCATCCACTTCTAATTAAATATGGATTTATGGCTTTTAGGTACCTGGAAATACATTGTCTTCTAGGCATTTTTCATGTACTGGAGCCAGAGTGGAATGGTTGAAGGATGAAATCCTGACCCCCACTGAAGTCAATGGAAAATACCCATTGATTTCAGTGGAGCAAGGATTTCATCCCAAGTGTTAGGGTAACAGTGTAATTATAGTGTAGTGTATGAAAACTACTATTCTTGTACCAGAAATAAAGCTTGTGTATGTGTCTGTGCGTGCCCGCATGTGTGTATGCTCTTGATAACAGGGTTTCCAAATCTTACACTTATTAGCAACTCTCCACTGCATACACTCTGACGAGCTCTCTAAAACAAATACACTGTCTTCTGAATTTAGAAAATATAATTTCCCATCTCCAAAGGGAAAATTACTACTCAGTATTTCACCTGTGGTGGTGTGTTGTTAAATATATTTAAACTACAAATATTGGAACTTTTCAAATAGAAATATAGACTGGGAAACAAGTCTACATCTATCTATGAAATGGTGAATCAATTTTTAATGCTTGGGCAGGAAAAGGTAATGGAAAATAAAATTAATGTGATTGAGGCTGCTTGGTTTAGCAATGATTACCATATGATTTTTTATTAAATTGCTGTTATGAACACTTCCCATTTTATAATTAGAATATAAAGGAGGGATTCAGAAGATATTGTTATTTATCTTCTTGACCAAAATTATGAAACTGATTCTTCCTACAGTGCACACACCATTTTTTTTCTAAGTCACATTCCAACACAAAACCTTAATCTTGATTTCATACTTCTATCCCATAGCACATGTATTCAGTAATGCATGGTAATTTTGCTGAGGTCAGAGTTTATATCCGAATAGGCAAGAGGAATTTGGTAAATGTATGCATTATGTGCTGGAAAGACAGGGAAGTTTTATGTGGGAGGCATTCAGTTAATGTGATTTAATAGAGTGATATGGGGCTATTACAGTATGTTAGCAAATGTTAACTGAATGCTTCATTATTGTTTCAGGAGTAGCATGAATAGGTTTTGTAACCTTGATAATTAACTATTTTGATGATGATGAGTTTAACATTTAGTCTTTGAACACATTATTTTTCTAAAAGGAAAAATGTTTCAGTTCTGGGAGGGTGTTTCTGAAGTTTAAAGAAGGGATCTGTACAAAAAGGGGCAATGGGTCAAATTCAATTCACACACCACCTTTACTCATGTTGAGTGGAATAATATTTTGCTCTAATTATTGCCTCATTGATTTCAGTGGCAATACTAAGAACAACGGTAAGGCTATTAAATCTTGGCATCAGAAAATTAACACTGTAGGTCCTACTCTAACCTGGCATAAAATAGTTAGGGTATTATTAAATTCTGTGTAGCCACCCATACTCTGTGATTGTTGCTCCTGCCTGCCCCTCAGCAGAACACCTAGCACTGCTTTGGAGCAGTATGGGATACAGCACCCATCTGGAACAGACTGTGCTCCCCTCTGTGCTGCTGGCTGTAGTGGAGGAGAACCTGGCAATGACCCTGTGCTGCCCTTATTGAGGAGTAGCACCCTAGGAACTGGCAAGACTGACTTATGGAATGGACATTATAGGCTTTTGCTTAGGACCCTAACTCCTGGAGTCACATGGTGAGGTCAGAATCTCATCTTCCATTAACAAGAAAAGTACATTTGTAGCTATTTAGGGAAACAAGCTTTATAATGTGAACCAATGCAGCGGCATTTGCCTGAGTGCGCAGGCAGCCTGCAACGGTAGCTCTGAGAGGTGTGAAGTTCCCCAGGCATCTCAATATTGTGTTGACTCCAAAACTTGGAGGTGACTGCCTCCCATTGCAAGTCTGGGTGGAAACTGATAATAAGTACCCTGGCATGGGGTTGTAGTTATATGGACTCTATCTTCCGCATTTTTTCAGGAAGAACGGCTCTTGCGCCAAAACGGAGCCTCATTAATTATGCTAATGAGGTGCGGCGATATTCCATGCTTTGCTTCATTTGCATATTTGCGCAAAACGGGGGTAATGTAGAAATAGCCTAAGTGTTGGGAGTATCTTGAATTCCCTGGGGACATGGGCTGTGATTCTGCACAGGGATGAAAATAGGAGGAAGTATCAGGGGACCAGGCCATAGGCATTCATGCCTAGTAGTTAGAATGAAAATGTGAAAGCCAAGGGGCAAGACTGGGTCAGGATCAGGAATCAGGGCTGATGCTCAGCACTGATGTCAGAGTCTGAACATCAGAACCAAGCATCAAGCTAGAGTCAGAGCTGGGGATCAGAGCCAAGAGCTAGAACTAGATTTCCAGGAGTCCAGGAAAGCAGAGAAGCTGGGCTGGTTCCAAGGCAGGAACAAGGCTGGCTGCAGGGTGTAGGGTGGAGCAGAGATTGGAGTGAGGGGAGCACAGGCAAATAGAGAATCTATGGACATGGGCACTGGACAGCCAGCAAGAAGGTGCTGTTGCTGGACTTAAGAACTTGCCTGCTAGCTTCTCAGTCAGGCTGCATCTTCAATAAATGGAAGATCGACGCTGCTGCAATAGATCTTCCAGTGTTCAATTTAGCGAATCTTAACAAATCTTAACTAGTTAAGACTCGTTAAATCAAAGTCAGAGGGAACCCCACCAGTGGCTGGTACACCGGCTTCTGCAAGGAGCAAGGGAAGCTGACAGGACTGTTTGCTCCAATAGGACTCCCACTGTGGGGATGGTGGGAAAACTTGAAACAAAGTACATGGACTCCAGCTACATACTTAACATAGCTGGAGTTGTGTATCTTGATTCAACCTTCCCTTTTAGTGTAGACCTGGCCTGAGTCAAGCAGCCTAGCTGACTAGTTGGGCTGTCAGGAGATTGAATAGGGGCAGTTGCAGGGCTGTGCTCCTGAGAGGGAGTATCCTGAAGCTCCCTTCCCCAATCATGCACACAAACCAGACACTCTGGGTATGTCTAGACTACATGGCTCCGTCGACGGAGCCATGTAGATGAGTTTACTAGACACAGGAAAATGAAGCGGCGATTTAAATAATCGCCGCTTCATTTACATCAAAATGGCCACTGCGCTGTGCCGATCAGCTGTTTGGCGGCACAGCGGGGCAGTCTGGACGCGCCGCAGTCAACAAGGGAAGCCTTTGTCGACTGCTCAGGTATGCCTCGTGAAATGAGGTTTACCTGAGCGGTTGACAAAGGCTTCCCTTGTCAACTGCGGCACGTCCAGACTGCCCCGCTGTGCCGCCAAACAGCTGATCGGCACAGCGCAGTGGCCATTTTGATGTAAATGAAGCAGCGATTATTTAAATCGCCGCTTCATTTTCCTATGTCTAGTAAACTCATCTACATGGCTCCGTCAACGGAGCCATGTAGTGTAGACATACCCTTTATGTCCTGCAGTGGTTTATTGTTTAACAAAACCTCAAGTGACTCTATTGATTCATTTATTTTGGGTACTGACATCAGAAGCTTTTGAGGAGAATATCTTACCTCATGTTGGCAGAGACAGGTAACTGTCATGTGAAGGACTGGCTGGTTTTAGTTTGTGTTTAAAGAGGGATGCTGCAATCTCAACATTCATAAAATATCACAAAGGAGTTTGGTGCTTGAATGTGGGCAAAGAAGCTGAAACCACCTGATGTACTTTCCTGCATACAGTAGATGAGATTCTGGTCTCCCCTAAAACTACAGGAGTGCCATTATCAGTGTAAGAAAACCCAGGCCCACAGTTTCCATTACAGGTTGTTCTCATAGATCCCCATATTTTAATCACTTTTCTGCTGCTGTTTCTGTGAGATTATTTAAAAAAACCATTGAAATAAATTGTATTATACTGAAGGACACTTACATCGTTTCATCACAACTTCTGCACTTAGACAGTTTTGGTCTCTCAGAAACAAAAGGTGTTTTCTTTTGTGATCAAATCTAAATGGCTGGGGTGGGGGAGATTTAAAACTCAGGACCCATCAGAACACTCCTAATGAAAAGACCCCTGTTTCTTGCAGCATGTAAATTTGAATGAAATGGTAGTCTTGTACCTCATTAATAGCTTATGGCTGCATACCCCAAAAACAGCTATCGGCTGCAGGCTCTGCATGCAGGGGGTGCTGGGATAATTTGTATAATGAGGGTGGTGAGAGCCATTGAACCAAACTGTAAACCTTGAATATAATGGAAATCACTTCAAGCCAGGGAGTGCAGCAGCACCCCCACCACCCTCAATTCCAGCACCTATGTCAGCATGCAGATGCAGCCAGAAAATAATATTTTAGGTGTAGGCAAAGCACATTTGATATGTATATGGATAAGGACCCTATCATGCTGCCAGCGAAGTGGTTTCAACTGAAGCAAAACTGAGCTGTAAATATGAAACCCTATGCAATTTGTGTAGCACCCTTTCCTGAATGTGGACTGGAACTAGGATTTTCAAGGTGATGCACATAGAAAATAGTTTGGTTGCAAAGTATAATTCAGAGCAAGGTGAAAAACAAGCCAAACCAAAACCCACCTCTGTTCTGCGAGTCTCTAATTGTGAAAATCAATTTTATTTGGACATCTTTGTGCCTCTTGGTGTGCACTGTGACACTCTATACCTCAGGTAGTGCCCTGTCACTCCCATATTCCTCATCTATATTTAATTGTGATGTTGCATATAAAGCACGCTGTATGAGTTATCAGGGGAAACATTATAATCTACTGAAACCCACTGTTCCATCTAAATATGTGTATCATTCATGCATATAAAATTATTGCAATTGTGTTGTATGGCTTTTACTAAAATATGCTGTGGGTTTGGGAAGGTTCCAAATACTAGCCCTCCAGAGACAATCACAAGGGAGTTAACCAATGCTGAGAGAGGTGCTGAACAGAAATTATCAGCCATTGTCTAGCGGAGGAGTTATAACTGAATGACTCACTCAGGCCTGGTCTACATTTGGACCTTAGTCCAAATAATGCCCCTCTCCCCCCGCCCAAGTTCAAATTTGTAAGAGTTGAGTCCACACTGCTGCACCCATTATTCCAAAATAAGGGGCCATGGAATTTGAACTCTGTACTCCTGCTTTTCATGAGGAATAATACTCTGGTGCCTCGAATTTGAACTAATTGGCCTCCAGAGGCCTCCTGCAACTGTCAGCTCTTATTGCGCTGGCCACACCTGGCATCTCCACTACTCTCCTACTCCTCTGGCTTGCTGCAATATCCCTTTCCCACCACAACCCCTCCCTTTGCCCCTTCCCTGACCTCTCAGTAAAGACACCTGTTTGGTTTTGAACAAAACAAACTCTGTACTGATCTTTCATTAAAAAAAGCTGGGGAGGGGGAGAGGGGCTCATAACCTGGAGGGGGAGGGGGGCTTAGAGTGATGTGGGGGGTGGCTGGACCTTGTCAGGGTCAGGGATGGCAGGGGTGGGAGGGGGAGAGGGCATGGGTATCAATTGGGGAGGGGGCAGAGGCATTGCTTGAGGAGGGAGCAGAGTCATCGCTTGGGGGGACAGAGGGAGAGGGAATGGGCATAGCAGGGAGGCAGGAGGGTGGTAGGGAGGAACAGCGACAGCAGCTGGGTGAGCCATCATGTTGCGCATGATGGCACACATGCTATCGCGCCGCCACTCTGCATGCTCCTGGATCTTCTGCGCGAGGGTCTGCTGCATGTCGCACACGACGCTGACATGTTGCCGCATGAGGTCTTCAAAGACCCTGGCGCACCTTTGGGTCACCCAGGCTCTGGTGGCTGGCTTGGGTGGTGTCGCTCACTCCTCAGTCCCTACTGGTCCAGCTGTGGAGAACATAAAGAGGGAGAGCCAGTCAGTTATCCATGCAGACACTGTCCCTGAGGCTGTGCCCTCCTTTGTGAGCATTGGCCAACAGTCCTCAGGCCAGAGGAGAGGGATGTCCCAGGAGCAAGGCCATGTGTGGCCTGCATAGCAGGCCCTGCCTCACAGGGGCCCCGAGGTGCCCAGGGGACTATGCTGCCCGCTCCCCCTCAGCCCACGGACAAGCAGGCAAGGGAAGTGCCTGGACACAGTGGGATCCCCCCATGGGCTGCAGAGGAGCCGGTAGCAGACTGGCCCTCCCTGGGGCCCGCACACACACCTACACCTGGCAGCACTGCCCATGGGAACGGGTGCTGCCTCGCATTTGCAGGCATGCCCATGTGCTGTGTGTGGCACTCCTCAGTATGTCTGGAGTCATGCCTGTGCCCTTGTAGCTAGCCTGCTTCCAGCCGTGACACATGGTGGGAGGGCGTCCCCCTTCTGGGACTAGATATGTGTGTGGCCTCCCCTGAGTCTGGGAGCAGGATCCCAGGCATGCTCAGGGGCTGCCTGATGAGCCCGCGTGGCACACACTAATGCTGCACATGTTTCCAGGTGCAGAGACTGCAGCACGATGTCCAGCCCGAGCAAACCAAGCGAGCACACACACACACACACACACACCCCACGTCTGCCCACCCTGCCCTGTGTGAGTGACAAACTGAGAGCACTCACCTGAAGATCCCTCCCCGGCATCAGACAATATGTAGGAGACGTCCTGGCTACAGCAAGCAGATCCAAGGAGAGCGTGATGGTGGCCGTCTCATCCTCCTCTTCCTCCTTCTGTCCCAGGTCCTCCTCCTCTGCCATGACCTCCAGCTGGGTGACAACAGGTGTGTTGAAGCCAGAGTCCACCATGACAGGTGGGGAAATGGCTTCTCCATCCCCCAGGATTTGGTGGAACTCAGTGTAGTAAGGGCAGGTGTGGGGTCCTGCCCTGGAGGGTGAGCTGCACTCTTTGGCCCTCACGTATCCCTGGCGGAGCTCTTTCACCTTACTCCAGAACTGTTCCAAGGTCTGGGGTGCATGTCAGTGCTCTGCCAGGGACTTGGCCTGCCGGTTATAAATGTCTGCATTGCGGTGCTTGGAGCAGAGATCCTGGAGTGTCTCCTCCTTGCCCCATAGCTCAAGAAGGGACAGGATCTCCGCTCCAGATCAGGAGGGTGCCCACTTCTTGGACCCCTGGGTGGGTCCTGGGAGCCCTGCTTGTGCTCCCTGTGAGGTCCAGGGGATCTCAGGGGCCATGGGTGAGCAGGACTGTGGCAGGGAGAGCCATGTGGTCAGGGTGCTGCTCCAGGGCCAGCTTCCTGCCACAAGGCTTGTCCAGGGTGCTTGCAGCTTTAAAAGGTGCCAGGAGACAGACACTATAGAGTTGTGATTACTTTGGATGGAGTGTCCATCAGGGCACCTGTGTTATTTCCTGGAGGCCTCTTCTTTAGAAAGAAAACCCTCCTCCCCGTCCTCACACACCTTTTTCCGAAAGAGCTCTTTCGGGAAAAGGTGTTCTTCCTTGTAGAAAGAGGAGTACCGCTGTCAGAAACCCCCCTCTGTTCTTTTGATTTTCTTTCGAAAGAACACGATTGCAGTGTGGATGTAAATGAAGATTTTTATTAAAAACATCCGTTTTTCTGAAAAAAACTCTGTTGTGTAGACATAGCCTGACACAGGAAGATTCGTAGGTGACTGACATTCTGTGTGATATAAACAACAGCAACTTAGCATTGCTTTTGGCACCTTCAGAGCAGCTGCATGGGGTAGACTGTCACATATGTGAAATCAGGAGTGATTGGTGGGATTACATCATCATGCAGGTGTGGGATGAAGAGCAGTGGCTACAGAACTTTAGGATGTGTAAAGCAACTTTCCTGCAGCTGTGTGCTGGGCAGGCCCCTGACCTACAGCACAAGGACCCCAGCATGAGAGTTGTCCTCGCAATAGAAAAGCATGTGGCAATTGCTGTCTGAAAGCTGGCACTCCATACTGCTACCAGTCAGTTGCAAGTTAATAGGGAGTGAGGAAGTCTACTATTGGGGCTGTAATTACTGCAAGTGTGGAAGGCAATAAATCACATTCTGCTATGGAGGACCACGGCACTGGGAAAAGTGCATGATATCGTGGCTGGCTTTACAGAATTGGCTTAACTAACTGTGGGAGAGGGCAGTAGATGGTAAGCATATTCCAATTTTAGTGCCAAACCGTCTTGCAACAGAATGCATCAACTGGAAGGGATACCTGTCCATGGTGCCACAGGTACTTGTGGATCACTGTGGGCATTTCACAGACATCAGTGCAGAATGATCTGGAAAGGCACGTGACACATCAATCTTCAGAAATACTGTGCTGTACAGAAAGCTGCAGACAGGGACTTTCTTTCATGGTACAAGATTACAATGTGAGATGCCTATAGTAATTCTGGGAAACTTACATCCCTGGCTCAGGAAACAGGGCACCTGAACAACAATAAGAAGCATTTTAACAACAGGCTGGGCAGACACCATATGGTAGTCTAATGTGCCTTTGGCAGATTGAAGGCGAGATGGAAATGTCTCTGTGTCAGGCTAGACCTCATTGAGGATAATATTTCCATGGTTGTAGCCATGTGCTGCAGTTTGCATAATTTGTGTGAATCTAAGGGTGAAATGTTTGCTCATAGGTAGGGCACTGAGGCCCAGTGCTTGGCTGCAGAGTTTGAGCAGCCAGATACTAGGACTATCAGAAGAGCTCAGGCAGCTGCTGTTAACATCAGGGAGGCTTTGAGGAAGGACTTTGCAATGAGTACTAACATATGCCCATTTTGGATTTGCTTCCTTGCTGCATTGGATATAATGGCCTACATAACACATATCCATGCAAGAAAATGCTTGAACAGCCTGAACCTGGGACCAACGTGTTGGCTATGTGAATTGATGGAACACAAAATAAAAATGCTGTACAGATATAAAACTTTGCCTTTATTAGTTAAGATAAAGTACAGTGAAACACACCAAAAGCACACGTTTGCTGGTAAGGGAGGGGCTCAGTAAGAATAAAATTTCATAATGGTGGAGGTCCAGATGTCATTGTCCAGTTTGTGAAAGGGGGTGGTGTGTAGGGGAAACAGAAGATTCCCAGTGACTGAAAAGGAATGTGTAGTGTAGATGGGAGGTTGCTGGACAAAGAATTGTGCATGTGTTGTAGGAAAGGTGAAGCCCAGATCTGGTCACTGCAGCTTTTTTAGAGATTTGAGCAACTTGGGTTGCTCCTCCATGACCTTTATCATCAGGGCAGTGGTGACCCAAGCAAATGCTTGATTCTCTTTTATGTCTTGTCTTTCCACTTACCAGTGTTCCTCTTGTCTCTGTGGAGGAGTGTAGTATTACCCCCCTAACCATATCCAACCTGGCCTCTTTCTTATCTGCTGGGGTGCATGTATCAAACCTCAAGTTCTCCACAATGGTCAAAAGAGGGATTTGTTAATTTCCAGCTCAACCTTGAAACATGTCACTTGCAAGCAACCTTTTGCAACATACTGGTCTTACTGACCCTTGACAGGCGCACATCTGTGCAAGCACCATAAGTATGGTGAGTGTTGGGGTGGATGGACAAAAGAAAATAGTCTTTGCAGGGCTTGCGGTGCAGCTTTACAGGGAACTCATTCTAAAGTTATTCTACACTTCTCCACCAGTGGGTATCCTTCTAGCAGACATCTCACTACCGAGGGTCAGGAGGGAAAACCAGGGCTCAAGCTTTTGCCCGGATCCACATGCAACCCACCTAAGTGCCACTTTGGTCCCTGCACAAGGGATTGCAGCATGACACGGGACAGTGTCGTATGATGGTGGAAGGTGCACAGCTGTACTGCCACAGAACCTACAGCAGAGGATTAACAAGTATCTCCTGGAAACTTTCCAGAGTGTCTCTCTGGAGGATTCCATTGAGATCTGCTTGGACATAACAGTTAGCTACATGGGGCTATGTGCAACTTACAGAAACACAGCCAGACTCCCACTTTTCTATGCCCTATGCCCACCTCTGCCCTCCACAAGCCGCAGCCACTTTCCCTGCATATTGTCTCCTGCTTCCTGCTTCCCAGAGAGCAGCTGCTGAGGCTGGCTGTGCACCTCCGGAGTGAAGAATAGTTCCTGGCTGCCTGCCCCACTGGGTGACCCTGTTGGGAGCACACCCTCGTCTAACCCAATCTCTGCATCTATTACAGTAAACCCTTGACATTCATGGTGGATGCATTTCTGGCAACACTGCAAATGGTGAAATTGGCAAATGCTGGGGGCGGTGGCTTCTGACCGCCACTGTGAGCTTCCCACAGCTCAAACTGGTGGGCTGAGCAGCAAGCAGGATATAGAATTTAAAGTTACTGGGCCTTGTAAGGGGGAGGAAGGGATTGCTGTTTACCTGGCTGCAAGGCAGTAGAATTCAAAGCGCTGACTACAGCAGCTGCATGGGGATTCTGAGACATTTACCAGAGGGCACTAAAAGTGAAAAAGTGCCTCATGGTGTCTACACTGTATGTGTGTTAACAATAAAGGGAGGGGGAAAACATCTCTCATAGGGGTGGAAGTTTTTTGCCACCAAAACTGGGTAACAAAAGTCGCATTGCAGTGTGTATGCTCTCACTGTTTTGTCCCCAAAAAGCAGTTTTTGGTGACAAACTTGGCAGTGTAGACAAGACTTAAACTTCTTTCAGTAGAAGTGCTGACACTGAGCATATTTTAAAAATTTCTTCCTGCTCTAATTTTAGAACTAGATTGCTGTATGTATAATGCTGACAAAGCCCAGTCACTGGGACTGAACCTGGGACACCTGCTTCTAACAGTATGAGCTGCTACTGTGTGAGCTGAAAACCACATTGCTTTCCCCAGGGCTGTAGAACCCCATCATTCCCTAAATGGGCTAGGTAACACAAAAAGGGGACTGAATACCACACCAAGCACACCTGGGTTATATATGCATGAAGCCTTAAAGTGTCATTCAATGTTTAGGGAGTAGATTTGTATTATTATCAAACAGTCATTGAATGCCTAAAACTCACTGAAAGTCAATTGTGACCTTGAAAATCTACCCCTAAATTTATCGTTTCTCGGGTAGAGAAATTTCTCTTCATGGAGTACTAGTGACCAGTGAAGAAGGTCAAGAGGGTAACAAGGTTCCCACTACTCAGTATAAGACCCCTGGATCTGTTTGTGCCCTTTACAATTACGACCACACTTTCAAATATAATGATTGTTAAAGTGACAATAGAAAATTAATTTAACTGGTGTGCAGTCATCTTTGCAATCTTACAGTAACATTTTTTTTTCTAGGAACAACGCTTAAGGCAAGGCTTATGTGGCCTAGAAAGGAAGAGATTTAAAATGTTCTGAAATTCCTTACTAGAGTGCTATTTCTCTCTGAATAATTCAATGGCTTTTTAAAACTCTCTATCCCACAACTCAAAGATTTAACATTAAAATTATCAATGAGGTGTTGATAACCAAGTTTAAAAAAAAATTACCAAAAAGTATTGTATACATTCAAATAATGAATATGTTCAAGGAAGCTGCAATTTGATTGCAGGCATTCCAATGAGAAAAAAAGAACCCTACATTTGTCAGAACGTTGATTGTATCCTTTGGTATATATGGTCGTGCCAATTTTCTTCCACAATTTGATCTGAGGAAGTGGGTCTGGCCCATGAAACCTCATCACCTAATAAACCATCTTGTTAGTCTTTAAAGTGCTACATAGTCCTGTTTTTTGTTTCAGCTAGACCAGACTAACACAGCTACATATCTATTACACTTGTTAGTAATTATTTATTCAGCATTGCTATACCTCCTTCCTCCACTTCAGCTCATGGATTGTCTTTGTCTCACCACAAAACAAGAGTTTAGCTTGTAGCGATGATCAGTTTTATACTTCCATACATGTTTGCAAGAACAGACAAATAAGCATCTTTACCGTGCAGATTTGGGGCTTTCAAAATTCAGTATGGAAAAGACAAGCCATTTTTTAGCATAGCTTGATTTGGTATGTGCTGTTTTTCTATAAATGATGTAGTCACTTTTTTGGTATCAATTTTCTTTGATGCTTTCAAAGCATTTGTGTGAGCCTGTAACAATTTTTTAAAATATTTTTGACTGTTTCAATAGGCTAACCATACTATCTCTGGTTCATATTTATTTATTGGTGAGGAGAAAACATCTGAAACCCCATTATTTATCTTCTAATTTCAAATTTCTCTATGTGCCTTTCCAAGTAGTGTTAAAATAGAGGGAAAAAAGGAAGTGCATTTTGACATTTGTTCAGTAAGATTTGTACAGTTAAACAGTTCTGTGAGTGTCTCCGTTCCTGTTTCGCAAAATATTCCTCTGAAGAACCCAAGCAGGGTTTTTGTGTTAATCCAATTAAGGGTTCTTTAGCTGACACTGTCAAATATACTTAGTGGTTTGTATAATTATTCTATTTTTTGTTTTGTTTTTAAACATGTATATTTCTTTGCTGTCTTACTCACCTGACTGAAACAACAAATCCGCTATATTTTCTCATAGCAAGGATTGTTTGTCAGTATTTTCCAAATGCACTAAATTCAAATGGAATTTCTAGCCCACCTATTTTTTTACCTTCTTTTGTTTTGATTTTGCATTTTTTGCAGACTATGAGCTTACATCACTTTGGGGGAAAAAAGCAGATCTATTTCCCAACCTCAAACATGGCCTTACCTGTTACTGTGAGCAAAGTCTTTCTGTAAGCCATAGTACTGATTCACACACATAGGTGGACACAGTTCCGCCCACTAAACAATACCTTGCTAATACCTTCCATGTGGTTACACCCGAGATATTGAAGATACCTGTACAATGTGGAATTTATGAATCTGCAGAGTAAACATAATAGTGCCATTTGTTCTTCCTCATTTTTAGTGATTCAGAGGTGAATAATAGCATTATTTCTGTGGGATGATCACAATAAAGCTTTTATTGTAGCTGGGCAGTACTCCTGGGTTATGCAAACTAGTTGCTGTGGAACCCATGTACAGGTGCACTCAGATGTAATGGATCTCTATTGGGGGAAAATCTGATGGTAGAAAACCCACTATATTTTAATGCATACATTGCAGTTCCAGGTATCATCCATACATGATGAAATGCATACTGTTCTTTGAGGAAAAATGAACCTCATTGTGGGTCAAATCCTATAAAGTGCTAAACTCATGTGATTCACATTGACTAGTCAACGGGAATTGCAGGATTTGGACCTATGAGATGGTTCCACTGTAACTATTGTGAACTCTTACTAAATTAGGCCTTTTTTTTTCTTTTTGGAGTCTTAGGGTACGTCTACACTAGCTCGTTAGTTCGAGCTAGGTAGGGTAATGAGGGCAACTGGAGTTGCAAATGAAGCCCGGGATTTAAATATCCCGGGCTTCATTTGCATGTTCCTGAGCGCCGCCATTTTTAAATCCCCCTTATTCCGAACTCCGTGCCCGCGGCTACACGCGGCACGGACTAGGTAGTTCAAATTAAAGATCCTAATTCGAACTACCGTTACTCCCCATTCCACAAGGATCTTTAATTCAAACTACCTAGTCCATGCTGCGTGTAGCCGCGGGCACAGAGTTCGGACTAAGGGGGATTTAAAAGTGGCGGCGCCCAGGAACATGCAAATGAAGCCCGGGATATTTAAATCCCGGGCTTCATTTGCAACTCCGGCTGCCCTCATTACCCTACCTAGCTTGAACTACGAGCTAGTGTAGACGTACCCTTAGATCCCAGTTGTATGAGGTGCTGGGTGCTTTCTGCAACATCATAGTCCACGATTCCAAATGTTTTGCAGTAGATTATAAGGTTAGTCACGGCAACCTTTTTAAGGTTTCATGTTCAAATGAAACCCTAATGTCAATTTGAAAGTAAAACAGTGGAGGAATGAGAATGCCATTTGTCCTGGTTACTCAAGCATGAGAAAGTGAGATACATTTTAAAAGCTAAATTTTGTGCTGGAGGGCTTAAAAAAATAAAAGACAAAAGTACCTGTCTTTACCTTTATTGTAACTCTCCTAGGTTGCTAAAACTGAAAGATTATATAATATTCAATTTACTACTCAAACTTGCCAACTCTCATGATATTCAATGTTTTTCTTAAAAGACCCATTTCCTGAGTCCTGTCATTATTAGAGCCAGTCAGGAATTTTCCATGAATTTTTTTATAGAAAGTGCAATTTGTAGAAAACTGAGATTGTTTTTTTCCATGGGGAAGCTTTTGATTTGAGTACTTGGTGTTGGCAGTACAGCATTCAGCGTTTGCATTGTTTACTGTTTGAATTTTATGTATTAGTCAGTTTCACTTTGTTTCAAATCAATTTCACTTTCACTTGTATGCTCTACTGGGGCTACATTGTGTGGGGTTTAAACACTAACGGGCTATGTTTAAATCCAAATAAAAAACTTTTTAAATTAAAATTACAGACCAAAAAATCATCATTAATATTGATTCTGTAAGCCTCACACAATATTTTAGGAGGAAGAAGAGGTAGAGTTCTTGAACCATTTAGGGGTCCAAAAG
This sequence comes from Pelochelys cantorii, assembly GCA_032595735.1. Lineage (NCBI taxonomy): Eukaryota > Metazoa > Chordata > Testudines > Trionychidae > Pelochelys > Pelochelys cantorii. The sequence continues at coordinate 236,807,363 of CM064327.1, forward strand.
TGTTTTTACCTAAGATAGCAGAGTTATCTGGTTATATCTGCATTTGGTTACTTGTTTTTCCTGAAATGTGCATAATATTGAGTTCAGCCAATTTACTGTAGCTAATTCAGAGACCACTTCTTGCATTTGCCTTCAGTAAAACACAGTACTGAGTTTTCATTAAATTATTAAATGTCAAATGTACTTGAGTGTTTAAATCACTTTATCAGCTTCAGCTTGTTGAGAAAATGACTTTTTCAGATTTTTCCCATGGCCATTGAGCTAAGCAAAAGTTTGTATTATGGAGCAGAAAATTTTGGGGGACACTTGTAAAAATGAAAAATACACAGCCTCTTTCATCTAATCTGATTGTGGTGATGAAGTAAAATATGAATGCATTTGTTCCGTTCTGTTTTTTGTCACCCTCAGGAATGTGACTAAAATTATGGCTATAAATGGAGGCTCGTGTGATGCAGCCCAGTATTCTGCAGTGGCAAAAGTTGGTTACATGAGAAAAAATTCATTTTATCACCATTAGAAATCAGTAAGAAACAGACTGCCTGTCAGGCTATGTCTAGACTATGGAGTTTTTCCAGTATCCTGGAAAAACTCTGCCACGTCCAGGAAACGTGTCTACTCTTCTGACATTTTTTGCGGAAGAGCGGACACACTCTTTCGGAAGCCCTGTCTTCCTTGTGCCACAAGGAAGAAGGGTTCTTCCAAAAGAGGAGGTTTTTCCAAAATTTGGCCCAGTGTAGACGGGCCAAATTTTGGAAAAGCCTCTTCCAACAAAACTATCAGAAAAAGGTACGCAAATTGCAGAGCGTGATTTGTGTACCTTTTGCCAAAAAAAAAAAAAAAAAAAAAGCAGCAGTCTAGACATAGCCTCAGTGTGGTGACTTTTTACTCGGCACCAACAGAAAACATCTTCCATTGTCTGGTAAAGGAATGTCCGTCTTTATAGCAAGAACAAAACTCCCAAGCACATTTGATCACTGGAAAAAAGGATGCTAAGAAATGGATGAGAAAAAAAATTAGAAAGTCACAGAATATAAAGCCTTAACCTTAAAGATGTGCCCAAACAGCTCCTGAACCTTAGAGGGTTTCAAAACTGGATTGAATCTGAATGTCTCAAAGGAGCTATGTCTTGAGTCTGAGCCACACAAATATTTTGGATCTAGCATGCTTTTAACGTTATATTCAAAGTCCATATCTGAATGTTGGACCCTCAAAAAAGTTTTGGATTTATATGCATAGCAATATTTAGCATTATAATAGAAAGGATTTTTTAAACAAAGGTTTCATAATCATAAGGGATATTAACTTATGCTTCAGAGCATAAGTCAGCTTCTAATTGTGTGGGAAAGTTCAGAAGATAGGTTACTCCATCCAGCAGTGAAAATAACTTAAAATATCTTACAGATACTGTCCTATTGTAACACAGATCCTAGCCAGCTCTTTAAATAGCTCTTTTGCCACCGCTCAGCCAGCCCTTGCAAAAGCTGTGCACTATGGTGCACCCACTTGTTTTCACCTCTGACTCCATCACATCCTATTGCAGGGGTTTTTGTATCTTCCTCTGCAGCATCTGGAATTGATCATTATCAGAGACAAGTTAGTGGACTACATGGCCCACTGGGCTGCTCCTGTATGAAAAGTCCTTTGTTACCATGTCTATTGTGAGTGTTTACGGCATCTACAGTAAGCACCACTGTACAAAAATTAACAGGTACTTCTTGGTGTGTGAGCTATTTAGAACTAAAATAGAAATGTGATTTGTAGTTAATCATGTATTAAGTTTCTAGTTAATGCCTAACGAACTAGGGCTCTGGGTGTTTCCTGGTCAGTGACACAAAATATACAGTATGATTCATCAAGGCAATGAATTGTCTCCCTCATGTTTATCTTAAAGTGTGATATTTTCCACTGACAAAACATACATGCTGCCAATAAAGGTGAACCTACCACACCCACCAGCTGTTCTCAGACTACATTTTTAACCTTTGGAGACCTGACATGATTCAAATCATTGCAGGAGTCAATCTGATTAAGAATCACCATCTTAAAGCTTACGTTGCAGCTATATCTGTGTATTCTTTTCAGCTGATTCCTTCCCACATGCCTTTGAGTACAGCAGTGTTGGCTGGTTTTTGAGGGTTTTTTTCAATCCTTTCAGGTCTCCACTCAACAGTTCATGACTTCTCAAAGTAGCTAATCCATGTCTTTCTCAGAAGCCATACTCTAGACCAAACTGGAAGAAGAGTCTAACCTCTTAAACACTTAACAAGAGAATGCCCATGAATGGATGCTAAAATACAAGGCAGCTGATGCGATCTATTCTCAGGGATTCAAACATGAGCCTGATCTAGGCTATAAGATTCAAATGCATAATTCTTGCTGCCAGATTCCCATTTCTACTTTCTCCTATGCAAGGAGTGTAACAGGCTGATTGTGCACTATCTGAAAAACAGACTTCCATACATTTTTGTGTTCTTCTAGGGTATGTCTACACTACAGTGTTATTTCAAAATATCTTATTTCAAAGTAATGCGTCTACACACAAAATGCATTTTGAAATAGCATTTGCTATTTCGAAATAGCGCGTCCACACTGAGTGGACTCTGAATCACATTTAAGGCCGGCCAGAACCAGTTCCAGCAGGGCTCCAGGTCAGGAGTTACTGTGTGGGGCTGCTATCTGAGGTCTGTGCTTAAAGGGACACCCCCCCCCCCCCGGACAGCCAGTTCTCAGGTTTCCCTGCTTGCTTGTCCACCTCAGTGAGGGACAGCAAAGCATTTTGTCTCTGCGTGCTCTAGTTGCCCTCACTCGGGACACCACAGCACTCTGCAACACGGAGCCAGAGCTACCCCTGGGCACTCTGGTGCTTCTCTTGGATGCGTTGCTGTGAGCCTGGCTGCACTTTCTGCAGGCTGCCATCCGGGAGGTCCACCGGAGGGCTGTCAGTATCCAGGAGACCCTGCGGGAGAGCTTCCACCCTGAGGAGCACTAAGAGCCTCCCTGGTCTGCCCCACTGGGGGCTTGTGCCTCATTCCTCCATCACGTCCTTCCACTTACCCCTCCCTAACCCTCCTTCCTGATGTCAAATAAAATACATGTATTTTCATGAACACAAACTCTCTTCATTTAACAAAACTGGGGCGGGGGGGGGATGAAACTCTGGTGAGACTGGGGAAAGGAGACGGAAGAGGGGAGAAGCGAGGGTGGGAGAGGGGAGGGGGAAAGCTGGGAGGAGGGAGCTGGAAGGGGGAAGCAAGGGAAAGAAGGGGGAGGGGGAGCTCAGGGCTCAGGGTTGGGGGTCTCGCCGGACCAACTCGATTGTCATGCAAACCTGCTCCTGGGTTCGCATGTGGCCTTTGGTGGCCAGGCTGGTAGCTATCCTGCCATAGACAGCCGCATTCCTCCATCTAGTATGGAGATCATGGATGTTGGGGGCATCCTCCCCAAACCTGAATAAGGTCCATTATCTCCACCCTGGACCAGGAAGGCTCCCTCCTTCTCCAGGCCCTGTCAGGCTCCTGGGAGCTGGCAGACTGCTCCTGGGGAGCGGTGGAGGGCTGGCTGCCAGTGGCTTTCTGGCTCATATTTTGCGGCCACTGGGTCAGGGGCAATGACTGTTCGCTCTGGGCTGGCAGGCTTGGAGGTACCACAGGCACTGTGGCCAGAGTCTACCCCTTTAAGGGCTCCAGGGAGGGGGGAAGGGAGAGAAGTGTTCTTGGTTGAGGCTGGAGTGACCACCAAGGCACCCTGGGAAGGCTGGAGTCCCCCTATTTCGAAATAAGTGTCTACACAGCACTTATTTTGAAATAGCTATTTCAAATTTGCCGTTATTCCTCATAGAATGAGGTTTACCAAATTTGAAATAAGTGCTCCGCTATTTCGAATTTATTTCAAAATAGCGGTTTGGCTGTGTAGATGCTAGGAAAGTTATTTTGAAATAACGGCTGATATTTCGAAATAACTTTGCTGTCTAGGCATACCCCTAGTGACTTTAATGCATTGGATCTAGTTAAGCTACGTGTTCTTACTTCAAAATGCTCTTCATGACTCGTTTTACAGAACGCAGACCTGACATTACTCCCACTGTGTTGTATGCTCCAAATACATCATGGCCAACAAGATCATTTTTCTAATACCCCAGCTTCATGACTCGTCATTCTCTACAATCTCTGCTCTACTTCCTGTTCCTTTTAAAGCAACAATTTACAGAACATCATAACAGACAACCTTGGATAGCTAGGCTCAACATCAAGCCTGACAGCATAGCCAACCTTGTAATGCCTTGTGGAGCTCAATAGTATTTTGCTGGGCCAACTTCTCTCTGTTCAGTACGTAATGCATGTTGAATCCAAGAAAGATAATTTTACTATGTTCATTGCTTTATTTCAAAAGTAATCTACACAAGCCTATTTTCACATAGAAGGGAAGTTTAAAATACAGTCACATAATAATGAATACTGTCCTGAATAACAGACTTTCATTATAAATTTGAATTCCTGAAAACTCATGTTTTTTGCTAAAAAATTAGTTTTTGGTCTCAACTGAGAAGTGATTTTTTTAGAGTATTTTGTAAAATCCAGTTTTACATATGCAATAGTGGGGAAAATAGAATCTCACTTACAAAAAAGGTCTAAAACATTTTAATTTTGCACAAATTAAAAATCTAAATTTTACTAATTGCAAATTCTATGAGTTTTCCAAAACACTGTTCCCTAAAAACACTGATTTATTATCCAATTTTTCCATGTACATTTCCAAAAGGAACTATACATAGTATGCTATTTCTAATGTATTCTAATGCAAAATCACACCTATGCATTATAAATATCAATTTTATGTATGTGCCTAACTTGTTGGGCAAACTGCAATGCAGTTCAGATTAGTATCACATAGGGGGATAGAGAACCGGGTTCACGAAGATTTTGATCTTTTCATTGCTATTAATTACTTTAAAAAATCTGCATTCTAGAAATGAGTTTATTTTTTGGAAGAACTTATTTCACTCTTTTTTCTCCCACATTGCTACTGGGGTGAAGTCCTGCTCCATAGAAATCAATAGGAGCTTTATTATTGACTTCAGTGGGACTAGGATTTGATCCAATGTGTTCTATATTTGACCAGAAACAATTATTTGGGCAAGATTGTTACTGCATATGCACCTGGCATTCTGCCCAATTTTGGAAAATTGTATGCTCCTATGCTGGTCTCATTCTCTAAATAGTCCTGCAGGATGGCAGTGGGTGGTGACTCTTTTGTCTCTAGCACCCACAGACAAGACTGCTTTGTCTACACTGTGAGTTTTTGCGGCAGACAATATGCTCAAAAATAAATGGCAGAAAATATGCTAATGAGATTGTGACTTATGCTCATTAGCATATTGTCTGCCATAAAAATTCGCAGTGTAGACGTAGCCTTAGTGTTATTCCCTCAGTTCTAGGTATTTAATTCTTCAGGAGTGCATCAACACTTACAACTCAAGCCTTCCAAGACAGGGAAACTAGCAGATATTTGAGGGTCTACAACATAAGCCTTCAGGAAAAGTCAGCCTTCTCTTGCTTCCTGAACAAGAACATCTTACAAAGCAGAGTTTTGCTGTTGTGTGTTAACAATCTTCTCCAGTGCGATTCATCCCCACAAAATGGTGATCAGAAAAAAATAATAAATACACAAGCTAAAAACTTTATCTAGTCCCTTTCTTAAAGCCAGCTCACCAGTGCACTGCCAACACATTATCCAATGTGCTACCAGGTGTATAGAAGTGCAGGTGGGGAATCCAAGTTTGGGTTTGGGATCCCAGGCTGGGCCAGCAATGCTGTGAGGACTATATATGCAGCACTCTTAGTCCCTTGGGGAGCAAACACCCCGTTCTGTGATCTCATCAGTTCACCCTCTGCTTCTACTGATTGGGCTTCACAAAATCAGACAGAGCTCACTGTTGCGCAAAGCTCTTCTGGGTTGGAAGGATAACTATGACCAAAACCATACTTGGGCCATACCCATCAATTACATGTATTGAAGGATAAATTATATTTTGAATTTTTTTAATTGGAATTATCCCAAACTACAATGATCAGCACTAACTTTGCACTTCTTACATTATTAACATTACTGATTATGAGAAGTGGGGTTCTGCCATCCCTGTCCCATTCCAGCTTGAAGGGAGAAATACCTTGAATAGCCTGACTCAGCCTATGATGCTGCAAGGTGCTGAGCACCTTCACTTTTTATTGATTTCAGTGGGAGTCTCAGGGTCTCTCTGGTATGGTCCCTGGCTTGTGCCCACTACCAGTGGGATCGACATGGCAGCGATTGGTCCACAGGAGGTGGAACACTCTCACATTAACTCCAGTACTCCGCTGGAATGAGAAGAGTAAGGGGAGTTGATGGAAGAAACTCTCCCATTGACCCAGCATGGTGGGGACCTCACAGTATGCAGATCTAAGCTATGTCACTTCGAGTTACACTATTCAAGAGAAGAGTCTATTGACAAGGAGAAGATAGAAAATATAGGGGAGCAACTAAAGGGCCAGTTAGTCTTTGCCTTTAGGCTGGTGTAAATCCAAACCAAAAACAAGTAAATAAAACCTCTTGAAAAAATGGCATTCCCTGGGATTTACAGGAACAGAATCTGATGGGGTTGAGAAGAAAAGACTGTTAATAATAATTTCCATTTATAATAACACCTTCCCTCCCAAAGGATCCTGAACTGCATTGCAAACATGAGCAGATTGTGTATGTCCTCCTTCTTCTATAAAGATGTTTATTACCATTTACCTACCTCACACAGACTTTTGTATGACTTAAAGGACTTTAAAATTATGTTCCTTTGATGAAATGCTTTATAGAAACATACTTATAATTATAGTGACCACATGTTGGACAATGTTGCATACTTTCTAAGGAAAGGTTCCTCCATGGACATTTTAGAAAATCTTTAAGGGGTTAGGGAGAGTAGGGAAAGCTTTTCCTGTCTTGAGCTGAAATATCTACCAGAGGAAGATCGAAGCTGCCATTGTCGATCTTCCAGGGTTCAAATTAGTGGGTCTAATTACAACAGCTAATTCAAACTAAGAGGGGTGCTCTGGTTGATGCCAGTAACTCTGCTTTCACGAGGAGTAAGAGAAGTTAAAGGAAGAGTGTTCTCCCCTCAACTTCCTGCAGTGCAGACAGCGCCAAAAGTTGAGTAAAGGTACTTCAACTTCAGCTACGCAATTGACATAGCTGAAGTTGCATATCTTAACTCAACTTTGTCCTGTAGTGTAAACATACCCTAAGAGTCTTCACCCATTTAGTACTGAGGCTACTGAATCCTCGTAAGTAGCTGGAAATTTTTAAATGGGCATTTCTCTGTATACTTAGCAGTGGGGGTGAACATTCCTGCCCCCCCCCGCCCGCAAAGTGGCATACCTTCTCTGAAACTGGTGATTCACCCTTTGCCATGGCTCAGTAGGAAATATATCTCGTTTGCCCTAAAGTCATAGAAAACTCTTCATTTAAAGGAAATTAAGTTGTGAGCCAACCTAACACAAACCAGGAAATTTACATTAAGCTCAGTTAGTATGCATTGGAGAGGGAGGGTTATTTGGTTAGGGTTGTGTTTATTCTAATAGTCCAAAACAATGAATTTAAGATGTCATTTTTGTGTTTTTTGTTTTTGTTTTTATTTTGGAGATGTTAGCAGCAGGTCTTACATGTAAATCTAATCTTCATTATAGGGAGAGATATACAATTTGGGGTGGTTCAGGTAATCACCTTGTTTATCTGAATCTCCAAAGTTTGCAGGTGTTTGGGAAGGAGAGGAAGATTTGGATACATGGCTTAGGGTTTTGAGCTATCTCTGCAAATGAAGCTGGCAAAATTGAGGGTGTTTTTTTTTATCACAAAGCTCTTTTTTTTTGGCCTGGTTTGGACATGAAAAACTAAAAATGGAGTAGTTTGGAGACAGATCTTGTTCAATTAAATTAACCAATGTCCAAGCATTTTAGATAAATGTTTCCACTTTCAATTTTATTTTAGAAATAGGCCTTCATTTCAAAAGTAGGGTCCAGCACAAGATTTACCCTAAATAAACTACAAACTTTGGTATTCTGACTGATGACAATATTTAGGGAACATCCAGATAAATCTTTACAAATATGTCAGACACATTGAGTTCATTGGCAATCAATTAACTTGATGAAAAAACATCTAGCAAGAGCATTTTTAGTCCTTCAACTCCCTGTCTGTAAATTTGGGAATACTTTTCTGTCCATGTTGTCTTCTTCAATCCCTACGTTTGCAGGGCAAGTAGTTACTACATACAATGAACAATAACAGTTAAGATAGCTTGTCTGCTTTTTAAATATTACAATGGACAAAATACCTTCAGAAGTGTGTATTCTGAGTTAGCAGGATGAGGAATTCAGTCTGATTTGCAGTATAAAGATTTCACCCACGGTTTGGAACCTTTTTTTAAAACAGTTCCATTTGAATATCACTTTGCTGCCAAAGACCTTTAGCATGACCTTTTTCATCTTTTAGAACAAAAGAATGTAGTGTAATCCTGAGACTTACTTCTGTCTCATTAGGAAATCCCAATGATGGTTTGGTCCAGATGTCAAATTTTGAATCACAGAATGTTAAGCTCATTATTGCCCTCACTGCAGTTCTTGTCCAAAATTGCCAATTAGGTGGTCCAGAACTCAAGCCATTGTGAAAAACACTTTCAGTCAGAAGCACAGTCTATTAGACTCCTTCATTAGAGGATTTTTTTTCAATTTTAATATTTTTTTCAGTCTTTATGAGTCATTATGAGCAATAATCATTTGCACTAAGTCTATTTACAATGGTTATGTAATGTTCAGAGATTCAGCTAATAACACATTAACACTTAGCCAACCGGAGAGGTGGTGACAGCCACCAATGAATGCGAATATCTCTAATAAACAACAGATCCACATTCTCATGAAATGTATGGAGATGAACTATTATGTTAAGTGCAATGGTATAATGAAATGGCACCAGTGCTTGTTGTGAAGCAACAATACTGCATTCCAAACGAGAAATGGGGCTGCATGGAACACCTTGTTATCAGGCTATTTTCTGTGGAATCTGTGAATGCATTTAAAATGAGAAAATAGATGCAGTAAAGCAAAGCTTCTTCATTGGTCTCATTTGGACTCCTGGTATGCGTAACTTACCATTTTATGTGTTCTTTCCTTTGGACATCACAGGTCTGAGCATGTTTATGAGGTAATGGAGATGGTCAGGAGAATGCAGCCTTGTTCTCAGTAATTACCCATGAGATCTACATTTTTTGTTAAATAGAAGACATGCCTCAAGGGCTTAGCAGCAACTTATGCCATAACAATTTAGGTATGCCTGGCATTCCTGTTTGCTCAGCTTTTTCTATTTAAAAAAAAAAAGTACCTGTTTTTTTTCTCCCTGAATGACTGCTCTATTGTACCTGCAGTAATGAGGACAGCCCATGCATTATGCATCAATGACTCGTGAGCAGACACAACTCTGTTCCTGTGTTCATCTATTATCAAGATGGGAGATTAATGCTTCCAGATGCCTTCAGTTCCTATGGAAACCTGTATTTCACCTCCCATGTACCAATGCAGTGCAGCAAGCCAGCGACATAACAGAATGGACAGGTATTGAACAACAATGTCCTACTTCTGGGGATTCTGGCACTTCTGTGAAGGAAACAGCCTTTCCCCTTTCATCCTACATTTATTGTGTAAGCGAAAGTAAACCGCTGTATCTTTTTAAAGAAAATCTTTTAAGCCTATTTATTGAGGGAGAGCAGAGGTTTAGAAGCCAGAACCATGGAATGAAAGCCTTCCTCTGTTGCATTCACTAGGAAAACTCCCACTGACTTCAATGAGACCAGGATTTCAAGGTTTTTATCCCTTTCTCCATAAGAGTGGCTTTGATCTAGTCACTTAACTTCTGTGTTTCCCCATACAAGCAAATAGTTGCACACTTCATTTTTGGCTTGAAGACAACTGATTGGATGCTGAGATGATAAGGGTATCCATAGTTAAGTCATTGGAATGTATATTAGTAGTCAGAGCCATCTTTTCTCATTCACAGAGTATGGATAGGGCACCTGAAAATCTGGGGCATCACTAGGTCTTAATGTCCATCCACCAGCCTCTTCCTATCCCTGTTCTGTGGCTCTGTTTCCTCTAGAGAGGATCTCATTTATTTAAAAGTAAAAAAGCCTGCCTGGGCTATTAGAAGAACATTGAACCTGTGAAAGAGCCATTCAAGTGGTAATGAAACCATTTAATGGGCATTTGCCAACCTCAGTTATATACCGTCAGAAATTTGCTTTAAAATATTCATCAGTGTGTTGTTGAAAATTACAAAATCACATCTCTAAAAAATCATCATTCACCCCTCCACTCATCTGCAATAGGGCGTAAGGACACCAGTTTATTAGTACTGTGTAGGGACACATAAATCCTAAGGACACCTTGTTAGTAGTGCCAATAAGACTCCAAAAGGCTTCCATAGTAGTCCATGACCTTACTTAGGTGATGTCCAATGGAAACAGAGCTACATCACTGAAGCTGTGCCGCTGTCATGCTTCAATGGAGACACTCATTACAGCAATGGGAAGGGTTCTCCCATCACTGTAGCTAATCCAGTTCCTCAAAAGGTGGAAGAGTTTTTCCATCAGACAATCACTGTTTATACCAGGGCTTAAGGCAACTTAACTATGCCTCTCAAGGTTAAGCAATACAAGTGGGTCAACCTAACTTTTTAATTTAGACCTGGTGTTGGAGGAGCCATAAGTAGAAAGGTTTCAAAAATAGAATAATTTATCCAAGGTCTCAGCCCTGAACATTTTTCATGAGAAAATGCCCATTCATTGAAACTGAAACTCTTTGTAGAAAAGAGTCGATTTGAACAAATTTCCTTTTTTCAAAAATGTATTTACTTATTTTTTTGGAGAAGAGACATTTATAGAAAAATCTGTTTTGTTGGTCAAAATGATATCTCTTTTTAAAACTTAATTTATACTAGAAAAATGTTAACACAACTTTAAATGGTAGAAATCAAAACACAACATTGTGAAGTTACTGAAACAAAATGACTCCATCAGAAACTTTTGGGCATGTGAACATTTTCAAGATGGCTACTTTTCATTCTGAATCAGGATGGAGCAAAAACTTTAAAGTTTCAAAAATTCCTGCAAGGCAGAAAAACAGTTTTCTGACCAGTTATAATTGTTTAAATAAAAACTCTCTAAAGCTCAAGGGGTATTTGAAATTGTTCTTTTGGACCTTTTACAGAAATAAATATGAGCCTCAAAGTTTAAGATCAGATTTTTATTTGAATGTTACCTTCATTTGGGTCTGCTATAATGGAAGATTTTTGGCTTGATCCCAGCTCTAGCTCATACCCTAGAAAATTAGAAAATTAGAAAAAATGTATAGATATATTTTTTTGGCAAATTACTTTTCTGAGAAATAGGGTGTCCCATTTCTATTGAACTGAAGACAAGAAAATATTTCTGTGCTCTGTATAAAGTTCAGACATACAGTAGAGTAAATACATATTATAGTTTGGAATTCTGCTTAGTGTAACCAGCACATAAACTTAACAGGCTGGAGTTGCTTCCAGCTTTTTCTGTGACTAATCAAATTCTACATAGGCCTGAGATATTACAGTATTCAATTTTGTTCCCAGAAAAGGCATAAGCCTGATTGGAGCCAATTAGTAAGATTAGAGTTAGATGATTTACGTGTAGTAATAAAAAAGAATCTGCTCTAGCCAGTGCTCAACTATGTGTTTATAAATATGGCTTTCCCATAAATGTGTGCTTCCTGCCAAAAAACTATGGAATGACCTCTATGATAGGACACTTAAGTGTACAGGAGTCTTGCTTCTACCTTACTTAAGCTTTAAATGGTAAATATTTACTAATTGCCCTACAGGTAAATAATTAATCAGCAAAAGTTTGATCTGCTTTGTTCAAGAAAGTTTTCTGTGGCAATACTTTCAAATCAGAATCTATCCAGATTTTTTATAATTTAGTCTTCTTCCCATATTATTTTAGAACCAGTGATTTAAAGTATATAAGCCCTTTCAGGTCTTTCCAAGCCCATGGGTCCTTCCAGATCTCTTCATTCAGCCATTCACACAAATAAAATTGTGTTCCCAAGGCCATGTTTGGATGATGAGATATTTGCCATCTGTAATATCTGGGTGCAAAATACAAGGCTTTAGAGAAACACTAGGTTTAAGACCCTGCTTAAAGGCAAACTACACCTGGAGTCTGCCACTGGGCTTAATGTCATCAACCAATCTTCAAGATGAAGCCTTGATAGTAAAGATCACATTTCCTGACAGCTTTAATAAGATCCTGTGCATTGAATACACTATCATATATGAGAAAGCCCTGCCCTTAGTGCCAATAAATTTCAAGCTGGATTCCATCAGCCCTAGAGTGCCCACTGATTGGTGACAATATGGTGGGGAGCATAGAAACAGAATTCCTCCTGAAATCAATATCTAATAGCTTTAAGGAGAGAGCACACTGAAAGAGGTCAATTACTTTTTTTATGGGAAATTTCATTTGAAATCACAGAGTCACTTTTAAAAATCCCAGTAAGTGCCTATCTTCATTTTTATGGGCCTAAATACTTTTAAAAATCTAATCCTAAATGACCTGCCTAGGCAGCATATTTCAGGTCTAGATGCATGTCTGTCTCCTGTTCTGGCCACTTTGAGGCTTTGTCTATACTACATGTTTTTTCGGCAGAAAATATGCTAAAATATGCTAATCGTGATGTCATTCGCATATTTTCTGCCTTTTCTTTTTGCGCAAGGGGTTTTTGCGCAAAAAGAAGCAGTGTGGATGTTTCCTTTTTGCGCAAAAACCCTGTTTTGCGCAAGATCCTTATGCCTGTCCTGGAGACATGTAAAGAGGTTATAAGGCAGAAGGCTTGAGAGACTGGGTAGAATAAAGTTCAGGGAAGGAAGAAGAGGGAAACAGCAGCAAAGAGTGGCACTGAACAAACCTTCACCTCCTGTTCCGGGATCTCTGGGCAGGAACCCAGTGTAGGAGAATCCAGGCCATCTCTCTATCAGCCACCAGAGAAAGACTATGTCTAGACTGCAGGCTTTTTGTGCAAGAAGCTTTTGTCGGAATAGATCTTCTGCAAAAACGTCTTGCGCAAGAGAAGGTCCACACTGCAAAAGCGCATCGAAAAAGCTATGTGCTTTTGAGAAAGAGAGCATCTAGACTGCCTGGATGCTCTCTCGCAAGTAAGCAGTGATTGCTATGGACAGAATGGCCACCAGGGCACCTGTGCTTTTTCCTTTTCCCTCTTCTTGCACAAAAAAACCGCTCTTCGCTGTCCACACATGTCTTTTTGCGCAAGAGCTCTTGCACAAAAAGGCATTCTTCCTCGTAGAATGAGGATTACCAATTGCACAAAAACCCCTTTGATCTTTCAATTTACTTGCCCAAAAATGCTTTTGAGGTGTGGACGCTCCACGAGTTTTTGTGGAAAAACAGCTGTTTTTCTGCAAAACTTCTGTAGTATAGTCATAGCCAAGGTGGCATGGAGCACTGAACAGGGTATGATACAAAGGAAAGCCTGAGAGGCGGTTGTGAGGATTACAAGGCCCAGAGCTGGGGTTGAAGATCCTTTTGGTAAAGACCTCTGTATGTTTTTATTTGTTGGATGCTGTGTATGTGGGTCACTTGTACCCTGGGATGGCAGAGAGATTTTAAAGTGGCCGGGCTGGAACATGGTGTCACAGGAGGAGAAACCACCACTGACCCACCCAGCAGTGAGCAAAGAACCCCTATGACATGCCTGGCCATGAGGAAGTGCCATACTGGTGAGATTAGCTTTTAGGAGTTTGTAATCAGTGGTTAACACAGATCATGAGGCAGTTTCCTCCAACCAAAATATTTTAATTTTAATATGCTTCAGGCTATACTCAAAGTATAACTATATAGATGGCAGGGGGCAGGAAACTTCCATCATTAGGTTATTCTGTAACTTACATGGACTTTTTCATATTTCATTGTCATGAACAGTGTAACATCCAGAATGAAATCTTGGTTGCATGCCACCTTAAAGACTGGAGGACAGTTATCCTCATTAGGTTATGGCATCTTCTAGCTTCCCACACTGTTCTCTGTGCCTACTAGCATCAACATCCTGTCTTAGATTGAATTTTAGACAGTTGTTTCCTAATTCTGTCACATGCTAGGATGCAGAAAGTAACAGCAATGAATTATTATGACTTCTTTCTTTCTGAGGAATCCAAAAGCATTTTCCAAGCGATCTTATATAATATAATCTGAAAAGCATGCAGTTAAATTATCAGTATCTGCAACGGAATCTACTGACTTGGATATGAAATACAAGAGACACACAGCTGGTGTAAGAGGTGACAAGACAGTTCAGGTCTTTTCTTGGTGACAGGGCATCCTATCCTTGATGAGATGAAGACATAAAGGAAATATGCTAGTTAAAGCATTGCCAACATCATTTCATTATCACAGTTAAGTGACTGATCAGTGAACAGAGCAGTGTGCTAAACTGTATTAGAGTCAAAAGAAGCTGCTTGAGTCTCTCTCTCATCCCAAGGGTTTCATATACAATTCAAATGAACAATAATTATTCCATTCTAATTATGCAGCCAAAATAAATTTTAAACCTCAGTAGCCTTCAGTCAAGTACAGACTCCACTGTGCTGGGTACAGATGCATAATAAGAGCCCTTAGAACAGCTACACTGGGTCAGACCAATGGTCTATCCAGCTCAGTATTCTGTCTTCTGACAGTGACCAATGCCAGGTGCTTCAGAGGGAGTGAATAGAACAGGTAATCATCAAATGATCCATTCCTTGTTGCCATTCCCAGGTTCTGGAAAATAGAGGTTAGGGACACATCAGAACATGGTTTTGCACCCCTGCCGAGCTTGGTTAATAGCAATTGATGGATCTATCCTCCATGAACTTATCTAGTTCTTTTTAATCTTGGCCTTCAAAACAGCCTTCTGCCAAAGTGTTCCACAGGTTGACTGTGCATTGTATGAAGAATTACTTCCCTATGTTTGTTTTTAAACCTGCTGCCTGTTAATTTCACGTGATGACCCCTACTTCTTATGTTATGAGAATGAGTAAATAACACTTCCTTATTTACTTTCTCCACATCGGCCAAGATTTTATAAATCTATGTCATATCCCCTGTTAGTTACCTCTTTTTCTTCAAGCTGAAAAGTCCAGTTTTATTAATATCTCCTCCTATGGAAGCTGTTCCATACCCCTAATAATTTTTGCTGCCTTTTCTGTACTTTTTCCAATATATATTTATTGAGCTGGGGAGACCACATCTGACAAGTAATCAGAGAAATGGAGGAAGAGAAAACAGAGGTCCAGAGACGTGCCCCATCTCACAGAGCAGGCTAGGGGCAATCCTGGGAATAGAACCCAACTCTCCCAAGTCCCGGTATCCTATCCTACAGTTCACACTGCTTCTCATATTAATTTCTTTAAAAGGGTATCATGGACCAAGTCGATAGGCTTACCATAGTCCACAATCTGGCAGAGAGCCAGGAGCTTGGAAGTCCCAGGAGTCTTAGCTCCCAGTCTCCGAGGTTCACAGCTCCAATAGATCTTCCCAAGGATTCCAGGTTTCCTGGCTTTTTCCAGTCTGTCATGGGGAGTGCAGGCTCCCAACAGAACAGGGTGAAGTCTGGTAACTGTGGTATAGACAATTTCAAAACATGGTCCAAAGTGCTACAAAACCACAGTTCTGATTCTCAGTCTAGCTCAGAGGTGTCTGTGAACTTGAATGACCATTCCTGGCCCAGATCTGTGTTCTAATCATTATTGCAGTTAGTGGAGTTCACCTCAAAAGCAGATTCTCTAACAATCTCCAGGCCATAAAGAGATGGTCATTCCTCTCCTTCCTTGCATTCATATATTATAAGGTAACACAGTTGGTAATACATTCCATGCTTACAGAGTGTCCAGGAGAGTAACCAATAACATTGAGAAGTCAATGGCACCTTCTGAGTACTCAGCCCTCTTGAATATTAGGCCATTATTTCAGTGTCTACGTAAGGCTTTACACTGGGGTTATGTCTACACTGCACACTTATTTCAAAATAAACTATTCTGGAATAGTTATTCTGAAATAGCTTATTTTGAAATAGCATGTCTACACTGCAGAGAAGCCTCAAAATTAGTCCGAAGCAGTCTTCCCTAATGTAGACGTGCTATCTTGATTTAGAGCCCCAGGAGGCACTGGGGAGGAATAATTTAGAATGGCTCTGGGGAGGGGTTATTTTGAAACAGAAGCAGTGGAGTGTCTTATTTCAAAATAGCTATTTCAGAATAGACGTTATTCCTCAAATGAGGTTTACAGATTTCAGAATAAGCCGTCGGTTATTTTGAAATTATTTCAGAATAATGGAATGGCCATGTAGACGCTCGCGTTGTTATTTTGAAATAATACTAGTTATCTCGAAATAATAGTGCAGTGTAAATGCACCCTAGGAATCTCTCTCTAGGAATCTAGTTTGCACAATTTTGGTCTCAGTTTATTTATGAACACACATATACTTCAGAACTCAATGGCCATAACCATATGGAGAGATTTCTATACACAATAGTAGTAATGTTTGTGACTTCTGTAAAGTACTCATTGCTAACTCCATTGTACATGTTAGAAAACTGAGGCACAGAAAAGTTACTGACTCTAAGGATGCGTCTACACAGCACCCTAAACTCGAAGTAAGATATGTAATTTGCGTATTGTATTTTGAATCTATTTCAAAATAGCTTATTTTAAAATTTGGCACATCTACACAGTGCCAAATTTCAAAATAATGTGCTGTTTCTAGCCATCCCTTATCCCTCGTGCAACAAGGTTTACCGGAGTGGTGAAATAGTGCACCCCTTTATTTTGAAAAATATTTGGGCCATACAGTGGTGCTGTGCAGAGTAGATGTCAGATGATGACTCAATGGGAGAACTGAGAGTAGAACTTCTCTGATCAGAATGCTCAGAATGTGACAAGAGATAGAGCCCTTTTCTTGTATCAGAATACTGTATTCCCACCTCTTACCTATTGAATCAGAGTTACCTAAGTCAATATTTATTTCTTTTTTCAGTAAGTCTTGAGATCACCTCAGAAGAAATCAATTTCTGCTTATAATAATAATTACTGTTCCATGTAGTACAACATTGGGGTGAGGGAAGAACATAGAGGTACGAAGACAAGAGAGAAGACAAGGGAGTTCTGTCTTAATTAGTGGTCTCCAAACACAAACAACCCCCATCACTTCATTTTAAGCCTTCCTTCTGTCTCCTCTAGCCAAGCAAATATTGCGATCAAGTACTCACGGGATGGTTAAAATCTCCAAATTTTTTAAAATGTCAATGTGGCCTCACGTTTGTGAAATAGACCAGCATTTCCCAAAATATGGGCCGCAGCCCAGTACTGGATGGCGGGGAAAAAATACCGGGCCTCAGCATGGCTGCCGGGAGCAAAGCAGGGCGGGCTGGGAGGAGGTGTGTGTGTGGGGGGGAAACCAGCCACCGGGAAGCAGGGTTGGGGGCAGCAGGGCTGTCCAGTGGAGATTGGGGGGCGGGCGAGCAGGTGGCCAGCAGAAGCAGGGCTGGACGGGGGCAGCGGGGCTGGCCAGGGGAGATTGTGAGGAGAAGCGGGGGAGAATCAGCCAGCTGGGAGGGGGTCAGGGGGAGCGAGGCTGGGAGGGGGATATTGGGGGGGGGACTGGCCAGTGGAAGCAGGGATGGCCGGGGGATGGGGGGAGTGGGGCTGGTTGGGAGGGGTCATCGGCAGGAGTGGGGCTGGCCAGGGGAGATCGGTGGGGGGCGGGGGAGAACCAGCCACCGGAAGCATGGCTGGATGGGGGCAGCAGGGCTGGATGGGGAGATTGGGAGGAGAAGCGGGCGGGGTGGGGAGCAAATTGGCCAGTGGGAAGCAGGACTGACCCGGGCACATGCAGAGCTGGGCGCACGCAGACCCGGGCACACGAGTGAGTCCGGCCCTTGGGATTCCATTTTGCCCCCCCCAGGCCCTCCCTTGAATAGTTACAAACTGCCTGGCTGGTAGACACACTCATGCAGCGTGAGCACATCTACCAGCCAGGCAGTTCGCAGCTATGGACTGATACACCTAATAGTAATAAAACTTACCTAATTAGAAAATACTGGACATTTTATATGTCCAGTATTTTCTCAATTTGTTTCCCAGACAGAACCCTCAAATACCAGACTGTCCGGTACAAAACCGGACACCTGGCAACCCTACCCCTCCTTGCACCCTCCCTCCTAGCGTTTATATTTTTGGGCTGAAAAAAACACTACTGAAAAAAAACAGGTTCCAACTAAAGTAAAAAGTTTGGGAAACCCTGGTCTAGCCAGCTTTCTATCCATCTTACAGTCCATTTATCCAATCCATATTCCCTTAACTTGCTGGCAAGAATATTGTGGGTGACTGTATCAAAAGCTTTGCTAAAGCTGGCACTGGGGGCTTTGGGAGGACCAGAAACAACTTATCTGAATATTCATCATTTGCTTAATGAATATGAAAATATGCAAATGAATGGTATGGTCCTACAAAAGCTCGTGAATGGATTTACTGGTCCCGTGTCAAAAAGTTTGGGAACCCCCTGAAATAGACTATGAGACATATCTGCTCTTCCCTGTCCCTCCCCAAAGTGTTCAAATTTATCATATGAAAGCAGGGAAGTAACAGAGGTTACCTCTTGCGCTGGAGGCTGATGGCCATAAGGGGGCCACACAGGGGGCGAAACATCATATCGTGTGAAACTGAGCCCTAATTAGAGGTCTGGCACCAGACTTACGTATCACTTAAGAGCAGCTTAAGTGATACACAGACTTTCTGCTGCTCCTGTGCATGGGGAGACATTCACCCTCATTGGTGCCTAAGAGCAATTTGGGGCAAAGAATAACATCAAAGGATGTAGTAAACATTGGCAATAGAAGAAGCGTGGCTTTGAATTCAAAACCTTTTGGCACAATAATAAATATGTCAGTGCAATCATGTGTGTCAATATAGATCTGCCGAAAAGAGGCATTTCCTTTCCCTAACAAAATGCTTAAAATTCTGATTAATGCACTTCTGAACTGAGTTAGATTAATTAAATTGGCTAATTTGAGATAATATGGCATTTTGTAATGTAGTTGACAGTGTAATTTAGACTCTTATTTCACTGATGAAAAAGACTTGATATTTATCTCACCTTGTTTTAGAAGGAGAATTATTTTTAATTTAATGATGATCCAGTTAATGGTCACAGTCTCATGTAAATGAGACAGTTTTCTCTGTCACAGTCCATTACTTTATATCCAAATGGACAGTGTTTTCCATTCATTTAAGTAATTGTAGCGGTGGACAGGAAGAACATTTCCATTCAATACAAAGGCCTATGATTTTAGAACAAAATCTGGAATACTTAGATTCTCTGGAAACCCAAGTTCACAAGAACACTGGTTAGAGTGGCATGATTTCTCTTTACAAAAGCCGTGTTGATTCTTCTCCAACATATTGTGTTCATCTACATGTCTGATAATTCTGTCCTTCACTATATTTTCTGCCCAGTTACTTGAAGTTAGGCTTAATTAACTGTAATCAGTAGGATCGCTTCTGGAGCCTTTTTAAACATCAGCATTATATTACGTACCCTCCAATCACCTAGTACTGAGGCAGATTTAAGTGACAGGTTACATACTACAGTTAGTAATTGTGCAATTTCACATCTGAGGGCCTTCAGAACTCTTGGGTGAACACCAGCTCATCCTGGCGATTTACTGTTTAATTTTTCAGTTTGTTCCAAAAATATTTTGATACCTCAGACTGGGACAATTCCTCAGTTTTGTCACCTAAAAAGTATGATTCAGGTGTGGGAATCTCCCTCTGAACCTCTATTTTGAAACCAGATGAAAATAGTATATTTAGCTTCTTCACAATGGCTTCCTGATCCCCAGGACCTCAGTCTAACGTAGTTATGATGTGTGGGTTATCCTGAAAAGGCAAAAAATTGAGTCCTTAGCTCTGCTCCTTCTCGTGACAATATTAATCAGGTTTAACTCCATTGAATCTATCAATCTCCTTGACATTTCCTTTTGGCTTAATTAGGTGGCTACCCATTCAGTTTACTACCTGTTTTGGAGCCTGTTCTTTTGCATCTGTCTCTCTGCAGGCACCGAAAAGGTAGAGACAGCTGGTGAGAGGGACCTGGGGACTACCAGCTTCATGATTCCCTTCCAGCCCAAGGAAGGGTCAGGACAACACCCCTCAGCTCCAGGCCCTGCCCTCTCCCACCCCATCCGTCTTTGCCCTTGCTCCACCCTTACCCCACCTTTTCCCCACCCCTGCTCTAACCCCTCCCCATCCCTTCCACCAACCAAGATAGCCTGGGGGACTTGTGAAGCTGGGGGGCCGGTGGTAACACTTGTTGCAGGGATCCACACACACATACACCCAGTGCTCATCAGCAGTGGCAGGAGAAAGAGGAGCAAGGTGGCTCCAGCTCACTTTGCGCCCTTAGCTGCATCACTCCACTTCCCACCAGTGAGCGCAGAGTAGTCCCTCCCTCATTCCTTCCCCCCGAGTGGCACATTGGGAGAGTAAAGCAGCTGAGACCACCTTGCTCCATTTACGCCACAGTTGCTGGTGCATGTGTGAGGGCCAGAACCCTGCTGCAGGTTCCAGACAGCCCCTAGTCTGTCTCCTGGTTGCTGGCCAGCCTCTCCCACCCACAGTGTTTGGTGCATGTGACCCCCCTATGCTCCCACACACATTGTCCCCATGTACCGGGATCCTAGGCATTTAACTTGGGTCTGTGGAGCCCACCAGGTTTTAAGACAGTTGGTTGCAATGCCTAAATCCTTTAGTGATTTAGGACTTAGCTTGATGTGCTTTACCAGAATTTCTGTTCCTCTTCTATTCTGCATTATCCTGTGGGTTTGTTAGTTGCTGCACCAAGCCAAAGATGGCTGCCTTTTGTTAATGCTTCATCTGCTGTTGCTGAAGCACTCTGGGATAAAAGGAACCAAATCAACCAACAGAAGCCCAGCCTTAAAGAAAAAGTATGTGTGGAACACAGGTGTGGGTAAACTATCGATTTTTAGATCTTCTGTATAGATGTTTAGATCTTCTATAAATCACATTTTTACCTTTGTTCTAACAAATCAAGATAGTTTGAACAGTATCTCATGAGAATTAGTTTCAACTAACTTATTGACTTGGAAACAAAAATGAACTTTGTATGGACAGATCAAACCCATATTTGCACACCATTGTTCCCTTATAATCCTGTTTAATAGATCCATAATTCAGAGTCAGCCCAAGTGATAGTCGTACAGAGGCAGGTCTGACAGTAAGTGTGTGTGGCTTATGAATAACCATTACAGCTCATTAACAGCAAGCAATGTAGCAATATGAGCTGTACCTCCCAGTGCAGTGCATCACTGAGCTGCTTCTTTCCCTAATATTCTTATTATCAAGTTCTGGGAGAGTTATTACTCTGAAGCGGAGATGATTTCAGTGTTTCAAGTAGCTAGTCTATATATTCTGTCTCATTAGGGTTAGTGGCAAGTTTCAGATTGAAATAAAAACTAGTTATTAAATACTGGAAAATAGTTCTCTTTGGATGAATGGACGGATACTTCTAAGGTCATGACAGAGCTCGCTAATGCTTTAACAGACAAACCCAGTATAAAATGGGAGTAAGGCTGTACTTCTCTCCCGTTGTAGTGAATGCCTTCACGATGTAGCATTCTAAAACATTGCTGCCATGCTTGCAATTGAAGCCATTCTCAGATTCAACTACTGTTACTATTTATAATACTGGGGCAGAGCCGGCCCAAGCTACAGGCTGACCGGGCTACCGCCCGGGGCGCCCCATTGTAGGAGGCGCCGTGCGGGGCTGCCGGACCAGGTGGGGGTGGGGCTGCACATGCGCTGGGCGCCCGGGGTGGGGCTGCGCATGCGCTGGGCTCCCAGTGCGGGGCCGCACATGCGCCGAGTGCCCAGGGACCGGGGGTGGGACCGTGCATGCGCCGCACTCCCAGGGGGTGGCGCCATGCTCCTGGGTGTCCGGGGCACACAAATGGCTCGGGCTGGCCCTGTACAGGGGGTTATTTATAATACAGTGTGCCTTAGAGGCCCCCAACAAAATCAGAACACTGTTGTGATAGATAAAAGGTAGGTGGGAAAATAGGGGTGAGATGATTTGTGTAAAGTACCTCAGCAGATCAATGTCAGAACCCAAATCACAGTTTGGTGCTCTAACTGCAGCTTGCTATGTTGTGTGTGCCTATTAGACACTGGAAAACATTTTACAGAATAATTAGCCTTTTGTTAGATTATCTGACACCAATCATTGTTTCTAAAGCAGGGCTTGGTACCTCATGTAATCTTGTAATAGATGAAAGCTATTGGACTTGACTGGAAATTTTCTGATGGAAAGTTTTGTCTGAAAAATTCCGTGAGTTTTTATTTTCAGCATTAGCTCGAGCCCTAGCAGGGCTCGTGTATGGTCTTCTGCTATTTAGCAGACTGACTATATCCCAGAAATGGGAAAACTCCCACCACCGTTCACTATATGGCAGGACCATGTTCAAGAATTAGACAGCATAAGAACATAAGAACGACCACAGACCAAAGGTCCATCTAGCCCAGTATCCTGTCTTCTGACAGTGGCCAATGTCATATGCCTGAGAGGGAGTGAACAGAGCAGGCAGTCTTCAAGCACTCCCTCTCCCATCACCCATTTCTAGACTCTGAGGGTACGTCTACACTACCACCCTAGTTCGAACTAGGGTGGTTAATGTAGGCATTCGAAGTTGCAAATGAAGCCTGGGATTTAAATATCCCGGGCTTCATTTGCATCTTGCCGGGCGGGCGCCATTTTTAAATCCCCTTAGGTCGAACTCCGTGCCCGCGGCTACACGCGGCACGGAGTAGGTAGTTCAAATTAGGATCTCTAATTCGAACTACCGTTACTCCTCGTGGAACGAGGTGTAGCGGTAGTTCGAATTAGAGATCCTTCTTCAAACTACCTACTCCGTGCCGCGTGTAGCCACGGGCACGGAGTTCGACCTAAGGGGATTTAAAAATGGCGCCCGCCCGGCAAGATGCAAATGAAGCCCGGGATATTTAAATCCCGGGCTTCATTTGCAACTTCGAATGCCTACATTAACCACCCTAGTTCGAACTAGGTGGTAGTGTAGACATACCCTGACAGAGGCTAGGGACACCATTCCTACCCATCCTGGCTAATAGCCATTGGTGGACCAAACTTCCATGAGTCTATCTAGTTCTTTCTTGAACCCTGTTAAAGTCCTGGTCTTCACAACATGCTCTGGCAAGGAATTCCACAGACCAACTGTGTGCTGAGCGAAGAAACACTTCCTTTTGTTTGTTTTAAACCTGCTATCTATTAATTTCATGTGGTGACCCCTAGATCCTATGTTATAGGAACAAGTAAATAACTTTTCCTTATTCACTTTTTCCACACTAGTCATGATTTTATAGACCTCTGTCATATCCTCGCCTCCCCCCTTAGTTTCCTCTTTTCTAAGCTGAAAAGTCCCAATCTTTTTAATCTCTCTTCATATGGGACCCATTCCAACCCCCTAATCATTTTTGTTGCCCTTTTCTGAACCTTTTCCAATGCCAATATATCTTTTTTGAGATGAGGTGACCACATCTGTACACAGTATTCAAGATGTGGGTGTACCACGGTTTTATACAGAGGCAATAAGATGTTCTCTGTCTTATTCCCTACACTTGTTTTAATAATTCCTAACATTCTGTATGCCTTTTTGACTACTGCTGCACATTGAGTGAAACTAACAAAATGAAACTAAACAATTTGACTTTCATGGCTGAGGATAAAACTTTTAAAGTTTCTTCCTAAAAATCATTGGAGTAACATGGTTCCATGTATCTTTAGGCCTAAAGTCTCAAAGAAGTTCCATCCAGGCAGATCCTTGGACCTATGCTAATTCTAATGACTTCCAGCGAGGCTCCACTCAGGTGAATGAGCCCTGGACTACACTAGGGAGTTATTTCTAAATACACCCTCCCCCCCATTTCAAAATAATAAGCGGAGCATCCACACTGCCAAGCCTGTTATTTTGAAATAATGGGCTATTTATTTCAAAATCTGTACTCCTGCTTTCCTTGGGGAATAACACTTATTTCGAAATAGTTATTTTGAAATACCATTATTGTGGACACTCCACTGCAGCTATTTTGAAATATCTGCTCCCTGGAGTCATTCAAAGTAATTATTCCTCAGTGCTTCCTGGGGTTCTAAGTCGAGGTAGCATGTCCACAATAACAGAACCTGCCTCGGATTTATTTCAAGGCTTCTCCGTAGTGTGGACATGCTATTTCGATTTTGTTATTTTGGGAGTTATCATTTCAAATTTAGTTATTTTGAAATAATTCCTAGTGTAGACATGCCCTGAGTCTGACTGTATGGGTTCAGTTATAGGATCTAGGCCCAAGGGATTTATATGGTCACACACAAAATGATAGCAAGACCTCAGGAGTTCTCAGATCTTGATGAGTTCTGAACCTTGGGCTACAGTGAGTGACTCTTTCCCTGTTCCTATGAAATGTTGTTAGTCAAGTATTGAAGAATGAAAAGGAGAGAGAGTGAGAGCCGGGAAACAGCGTGTAATTCTGTTTGCTTGCTCTCCTTTTTTAATATATATTTGTCTTTCATTTTCCACTATATATAGCTTGTTTTTATTTTTCCTATATGTAAGGAAATTGAGCACTGCAGTAAATTGCTAGCCTTTCAGCTTCGGGGGGAGGAAAAGGAATGGAGCAAGATAATGAATACCTGCTACCACGTGCACTCACAATAACCAAGGACCCAGATTCTTTGGACATAGTGAGAGGCCTTGAAAAGAAAAATCAGCCAATTATTCTGAAGCATTCAGGTCTGTCTGAATCGCTCTGCAATACGTAGTGAAATAAAGATGTGCAGAACTGGCCACTAAAATCCTAAACCCTAACCTCGATGAGAGAGCACTTCCTTCAGTGCTCATGTTAATGAATAGCAAGTTAGGCAAGAGGATGTCAGGCACCATTATTTGGATTACCAGTAACTGCCCTTTATTTTCTGCTAAATTGTTAAGCACATTATAAATGGATGAGCACACAATACCTGAATAAGCCTTGATGAATCTCTCACTGAAACCTTGGGAGGGAAAAAAAAACATTTACCATCTACTGCTTATTCTTCTCATCCATGTGTCTGAAGACCAAAAGGTAATGGGTTTATATCCTGAAAACCACAGAAGCTCAGTGCTTGCATCCCATCATTTCTGTTGTTGATTCTGCACCCGCTCAATGGTACACAAATGTAAAACACTTTGACATTCACTTTACAGGTTTATTTGATGCCATTCTAAAATAATCTGGCACTATAATGTCCACATTAGCTAGATGAGAAGACAGTGCAATGCTAGGAGGAATTCAGTGTTGACAAACATGAGGTAATGCACATGGGAAGGAATAATTTGACCTACTCACATACATTGCTGAGTCTAATTTAATTGTGATCACTCAGGAAAGAAACTTGGGCATCAGCGTGGATGTCTCAGTGGAAATGTCTCTGGTCAATGTGCAGATTCATCAAAACAGCCTACAAAAAGCTGCAATGTATAAAGAATGAGATAGAAATTAAAACAATAACAATCTATCCAAATATCGGAGGGCTCAGTGGTCCTGCCCATCCACACAGTTTCTATGTGATAGGTTCTTATACTGTGTTAACATAGTAATAGCTGTCTCTTCCATTAGTTTGTGTGTGTAGTAAGCAATAGGATTAGTGTCTTTCATGTGGTATTTGTTCTCTCACAGGCTCCCCTTGGGGGAGAAAGAAGTGCAATGGCGTTTCTTGTGATGCATCCCACTGCCACCACTGGTGAGTGCATGGGGGAACCCTATTGCTGGCACCAGGCCCCTGCTAATCTACTGGGCAACCCAAAATGTGGGGCTTGGAATGGATATTTGGGGTATGTGACTCTTCATGCCCCTCCATCCCATGTGTCACCTCTGACCTTTGTCTACTAGATTGAAAAGCCCATTATCAAGTATTTGTTGTACCATGTCCTTTTAGTAGTGCTACACTGAATTACATCAGAATATAGCAGAAAAAAATGACATTCAGACAGCCAGTAATACTATTGCTAGAAGCAGAAATAGTGCTATTAGGCACACTCTATCTGAAATACTTTAATAATGAATTATTGATGCATTATAGAATAGTGTGACCAATCAAGGCACATCAGATCTAAAAGTACAAAGACAATTCATAGGCTGTTTTAACTTATGCCTAGTTACAGCTTCCCATAAATGTTTTTTCCTACTCCTCCGATCTCCTGGCCCCTCAGTTTATGAATTACCCCTTCTTAGACTCCGTAGGCTTGATTCTGTTCTCATACAAGTTTAATGCAGGTGTAATTCTATTGAGCCCAGGAAAGTTGCTCCAAATTTAGGTCAGCCTTGTTCCTTATTAGGTGCTCAGTGGACCAAATTCATAAGGATAGCAGGTCAGAAACTTTGACAGAACAGTGAAAACTCAGTTCTGTTGAAATCAAAATGCTTCTAAAAATCATGTCCTTTTCACTGAAACTGTTTTCAGAGGCGGAAAAAAAGGGAAACTAGTTCTGACACTGTCAAAATTCCCTTGCAGAATGTTTAATCCTTTCCTTTTGAAAAGACTTTTGTTTAAATTTTTACTTTGTATTACATTATAATATAAATTGTCTGGTTGAGAATTTGAAAGTGGAAGGTAGCTTGGGTGAAAGTGATCATGAAATCATAGATTTCATGATTCTAAGGAATGGTAGAAGACAGAACAGCAAAACAGAGACTATGGATTTCAGGAAGGCAAATTTTGGTAAGCTGAGAGAGTACGTAGGTAAGGCCGGCCCCATGGGAAGAAAGACTAAGGGGAAAAAAAACTGAAGAGAGTTCGCAGTTTTTCAAAGGAACATTATAAAGGGCCCAAAAGCAAGCTATTCTGCTGCGTAGGAAAGATAGAAAGTATGGCAAAAGACCACCTTGGCTTCACCAGGAGATCTTGCGTGATCTAAAAATAAAAAAGGAGTCATAAAAAGTGGAAACTAGGACAAATTACAAAGGCTGAATATAAGCAAACAATACAGGTATGCAGGGGCAAGATTAGAAAGACAAAGGCAGAAAACGAGCTCAAACTAGCTACAGACATAAAGGGTAACAAGAAGACTTTCTATAAATATATTAGAAGCAAGAGGAAGACCAAAGACAGGGTAGGCCCATTGCTCAGTGAGGAGGGAGAAACAGTAACTGGAAATTTGGAAATGGCAGAGGTGCTTAATGACTTATTTGTTTCGGTCTTCACCAAAAAGTCTGATGATGAAGGAATCCCTAACATAGTGAATACTTGTGGGAATGGGGTAGGTTTAGAAGATAAAATTAAAAAAAAAACAAGTTAAAAATCACTTAGAAAAGTTAGATGTCTGCAAATCACCAGGGCCTGATGAAATACATCCTAGAATACTCAAGGAGCTGATAGAGGAGGTATCTGAGCCTTTAGCTATCATCTTTGAAAAATTATGGAAGACAGGAGATATTCCAGAAGATTGGAAAAGGACAAATATAGTGCCCATCTATAAAAAGGGAAATAAGAACAACCCAGGAAACTACAGACCAGTCAGTTTAACTTCTGTGACAGGAAAGATAATGGAGCAAGTAATTAAGAAATTCATCTGTAACCTCTTGGAAGATAATACGATGATAGGTAACAACCAACATGGATTTGTAAAGAACAAATCATGTCAACCCAATCTGATCGCTTTCTTTGATAGGATGACGAGTCTTGTGGATAAGGGAGAAGCCATGGACATGATATACCTAGACTTTAGTAAGGCATTTGGTACGGTCTTGCATGATCTTCTTATCAATAAATTAGGCAAATACACCTTAACTACCATAAAGTGGGTGCATAACTGGCTGGATAATGATTGTCAGAGAGTAGTTATTAACAATTCACAGTCCTGCTGGAAGGGCATAACAAATGGGGTTCTACAGGGGTCTGTTTTGGGACCAGTTCTGTTCAATATCTTCATCAACGATTTATATATTGGCATAGAGAGTACACTTATTAAGTTTGCAGATGATACCAACCTGGGCAGGGTTGCAAGTGCTTTGGAGGATAGGGTCATAATTCAAAATGATCTGGACAAACTAGAGAAATAGTCTGAGGTAAATAGGATGAATTTTAATAAGGACAAATGCAAAGTACTCCACTTAGGAAGGAACAATCAGTTTCACACATACAGAATGGGAAGCGACTATCTAGGAAGGAGCACTGCAGAAAGGGATATAGGGTCATAGGGGACCACAAGCTAAATATGAGTCAACAGTGTGACTCTGTTGCAAAAAGAGCAAACATGATTCTGGGATACATTAACAGGAGTGTTGTGAGCAAGACACAAGAAGTCATTCTTCCACTCTACTCTGCACTGATCAGGCCTCAATTGGAGTATTGTGTCCAGTTCTGGGCACCATGTTTCAAAAAAGATGTGGAGAAGTTGGAGAAGGTCCAGAGAAGAGCATCAAGAATGATTAAAGGTCTAGAGAACATGACCTATGAAGTAAGACTGAAAGAATTGGGCTTGTTTAGTTAGGAAAGGAGAAGACTGAGAGGGGACATGATAGCAGTCTTCAGGTATCTAAAAGGGTGTCACAAGGAGGAGGGAGACAAATTGTTCTCCTTGGCCTCTAAGGATAGGACAAGAAGCAATGGGCTTAAACTGCAACAGTTTAAGGTTGGACATTAGGAAAAACTTCCTGCCTGTCGGTGGTTAAACAATGGAATAATTGCCTAAGGAGGTTGTGGAATTTCCATCTCTGGAGATATTTAAGAGCAAATTAGATAGACATCTATCAGGGATGGTCTAGATGGTACTGGGTCCTGCCATGAGGGCAAGAAACTGGACTCGATGATCTCTCAAGGTCCCTTCCAATTCTAGCATTCTATGATTCTATAGGTTTCACCATGAATTTCCATGTGTCCATTATCTAGAGTGCAAAAGGGGAACAGAGTTCCTGCTGTGAAGATTATAGTTTTATAAACCATACAATCCAATTACTGTATTTTCCCTGGAAAAAAATAATTATGTTTCAATTAGATTTGTAAATAAATAGGTATTTTAAGGGGAGGAATGTGTATTAGAGAGATGGTCATGCTTCTTGTTCTTTTTCTAAGATCCTGAATGATTGTGGCTTGTCTTGTTTTCTTAATTAATTAATCTTCCACATCACCTGCAATGTCATCCTTGATGTGCCATTTGCCAATTTCCCCCCACAACCTCCTTAATAGTTTCTTCACTGTTGCTCCCGCATGTGCCAAGACCTCCCTTAGTTGGTCGGCAAAGCTATCATGCACTGTCATTCAGATGTCTTCTTAAATCTGGAGATAGTTCATATGTGTTTTCAGAAAAAAAAATTACATTAAATTAGGCTTAAGTCAGGGGAGATATATTAGAAACTTAAGTGTAAAAGCCATCTCAACCACATATGTAATAATTTCCAAACCAAGTATTACTCATGCACAAAGAGAGCACCTGAGTGAGGAAGGATGGTTGTGTGTGATTAAACTAGTAGCTTAGGACTCAGGAACCCTAAATTCAGGTCCCTCTTTTCCAACAAGCTGTGATTTTGAGGAAGACTTCTGGGGGTTTTTACAGAGGAACTTTGACAAGGCAATGCAGAGTTTGATGCCTAAGTCTGAACTGCTGGGAGATTCTTCCATGTGCTTGGAAGTTATTAGCCTAAACAATGTTTGCAAAGGGTTGGGAAGCAGGAGCTCCGTTATAGCTTTTATCCCAGTGGGTAGAGTACTCACCTGGGATGTGGGAGGAAAGATCTGCCTCCAGTCAGGTGTGTGCCCTAATTGCTGGGCTATCCAGGATATTTTAATATAGGGCACCCTCAGTTAATTAGGGTCAGTGGGTAAGGCAGCCAGCCAGCAAATACCGAGGGAACTGATACTGTCGTGTGGTGGTTAGAGATCCTGGCTGTTCTAATGACTTCTTAAAGTTATCCATAGTTGAAGAGAGTTAATGGAACAAACTGAGAAAGCCCCACACAAGAGTAGTCTAGATCCCAGTTGCTAGGATACCTGCCCTGAGGTGGCAATAGTTTAAATCCCTTCTCTCCCTTCAGGGGGGAGGGAACTTGAAGAAGGTCTTCTACATCCCAGGTAACTACACTAACCACTGGGCTAAACCTTGTGTGAGCTTACCTGCAGGGAGCCAGTCTGTTAGGTGAGCTCTGAGCATGCTTAGCCCAGCTCAGTCCCCATGGGTGAGATAGGCAGAAGCACAACTATTTTCCGCTGGTTTGTGCACAACATCGAGGCATAGGTATTTGGGTCCTGGTCTATACTAA
This sequence comes from Pelochelys cantorii, assembly GCA_032595735.1. Lineage (NCBI taxonomy): Eukaryota > Metazoa > Chordata > Testudines > Trionychidae > Pelochelys > Pelochelys cantorii. Next base: position 236,837,838 of record CM064327.1, read on the forward strand.
GGAGTTATTTTGAAATAACTCCCCTTATTTAGAAATAACAAGCAGAGCATCCACACTACCAAGCCTGTTATTTTGAAATAAAGGGCTGTTTATTTCAAAATAATAACTTCTGCTTTCCATGAGGAATAACACTTATTTCAAAGTAATTATTTTGAAATAGCAGTAGTGTGGATGGTCCACTGCTGCTATTTCAAAATAACTACTCCCCACAGTCATTCAGAGTAATTACTCTCCAGTACTTCCTAGGGCTCTAAGTCGAGGTTGTGCATCCACATTAAGGGAGCCTGCCTCGGACTAATTTCGAGGTTTCCCTGTAATGTGAGCATGGTATTTTGAAATAGTTATTTTGGGAGTTATTATTTCAAAATAATTCCTTAGTGTAGACATGCCCTGGATGCCCAGTGTATTTCAGTACATTTCCCAACTAGCTCTGCTTACAATGAAAAGTTTGCTTTAATTTTTACTATGGCATGTCTAGTATCCCAATTAAAAAATAGCACTTAAACACCCCACCCCCCAAAGAAAAAAGAAACAGAGGACTAGGGACTGACCTCCATTTTCTAATGTAGCACAGTGGGACAAAGACAACGAAGGGAAGCAAGTAGAAATAGTAACCAGAAGTTGAAGGAATTATGGCAGCACAAGGTATTAGCACACAGCAAGGCTATAGCTTGCATAGTTTGCTCTTCTTCCCAGTGCTGAACAGAGGCCTGATCCAAAGCCCATTAACTTCAGTGGGCTTTTTTTCAGGTTTTTAGTACAGCTCGCTCTCTTCCCAGCCTCTTTTAACACATTTCTCTCTCCTTTCTTCTTGTCTCTAAGGGGACAAGAAGAAATAAAACCAAACAAATCAACATTACTTCCATCAAGCAAGAAAATTGGGACTGAGATTTATATGCATGTAAATATACATGACATGCATGTGTTTGCTTATGACAAAACTTTACAGCTATCCTGGGTGAGAAATGAGTGTTTTTCAGCCTAAGGAAACATTGATGGGACTGATGGACACAGTTTGGCACATTAGTCAGAAGAAGGGTACTATGAGCCATGATTTCTATTTGCAGCAGCATGACCTGAAGATGGAACAGCAGCGGTGGGCTCTAAATTTCCTGGTTCTCTGCAGTTTTAGCCCAAACCCAAAAGTCATACAGAAAAAAATACATAATATTACAGGTCTTAGTGCAGACAAAGAAATGAGAACAGGTACAGTTAACAAATATGTAATATCTTCAAATAAACAGACTCTTCATTCTGACATAACACAAAGAATGAGAATGATTAAACCACAGATGCGCAAAACCTATATTTTAAGTAGAAATCTGGCAGAGAACGATATGATTTTAGGGTTTCCCTCCATATGTTTTAAAATGGTATTCTGGTTTTGAAAAGTCACATAGGATCATATTCTTGGGAAAGCGCTTACCTATGGGAGCATCTCCATTGATGTTAAATAGGAATTTTTGAGAAAATAGTTGCTTCTCAGGATCAGTAAGTTACAGAATCAGGTCCTGGCTAAATAAATCCTGAAAATATTGGCAATAACTAGCATAAGTATTCTCTAAAACCTATTCAAAATACAGACTGCACCACAAAGGAATGGACTGATAATTTATTGTGAAACTATTGTGTTAGCAAAAGACCTCTTAGGTAGTTTTTTTCTTAGAAAGCAATTAACCTCAATTCCCCATTTCAGTACTGGCTCTTTATAGGCTGGCTGCAAGTATAGACAAGAATTACAGGGCTCAGTAACATATTTTTGTTTGAGCAAAATGTTATTAACTGTGCCTTTCACTGTTTCAAAGGCAATTTACATTAAATGGGAGCAGCAGCCCTGATCCAGTATTCATACCAAAATAATTTGATTCTGAAATCTGAACTTGTTATCTGCCCTCTTGGTCTAAACTGTACTTCACCTGTTCTTTCTTTAAATAGAGTGTGAGTTCAGTGAGGCATAATGTAGTGTAACTCAGTTTTGGATGGCGTCATTAAACTATCCAAACTTTCTCCTAGCATGATGCTCTTTATTAAAAACTATAAAAACCCTGGATATAAAATAAGGGGAGGAGGGATTTAAAATTACTGTAACTAGATTTTTTTCCATCCAGACATTTCCCTCAATATTAACTATTGATGACAGAGCTGGATGGAGAATGGAAATTCTGTTTTATGGAGGACTGTAAATTTGAAATTTTTTTTTTAATTCTCATCAGGAATGAAATGGGGGCATTTCAGAATCCTCTGTTAAAGACTCCCCTGCCCCCATTCCTCAAATTCATCTTGGTTCAATCAATCATAACATTTCATTTCAATGTCAACTTTCTGAAAGAATTACAGTATTAGAACACTATGACCCTATCCTCCAAAGCAGTTACAACTCCTCCCAGCTTGGTATCATCTGCAAACTTAATAAGCATACACTCTATGCCAATATCTAAATTGTTGATGATGATATTGACCAGAACCAGTCCCAAAACAGACCCCTGTGGAAACCCACTTGCTATGTCCTTCCAGAATGATTGTAAACCATTAATAGCGACTCTCCAACTAACTATATCCAAGACACCCGGCTTTCACAAATGTGAGTGACAACAGAATTTGACTGAGTCCTTGAACTCAGTCCTTGAGTCCTTACCCTGAGTCCTTGAACTTAGAGCTTTCACTGTCTCTCCTGAAAGCTCTCCCATTCTGTATGTTTCAACAGAGTTAAAAGATATGCCCCAGTTATAACTTTCAAATGCTGGCAAGTACAAAAATATCACCCTATAAAAGAAACCTGGTTGAATTACAAAGGAAGAGATAAAAGCATCTGAAATCTCTCTTAGGTACTCAATCTTTGCCCCCCTCTTTCTTTCATTGTATTACAGGTTACAGCCCTGTTGTAGCATTTCCTCCACTCCAGATTTTCAGTCCCTATCATTTTCTCTCTCCAGTGCTCTGGGATTTTCTTTGCCGAATTTCAACATGGAGCGTACTTTAAGGCACATTGCAAATCTCTTACGGCGTTTCTTATCAGCAAACATCTGACAGACCGTTCATGACAGCAACAAGCAGCAGGCACCACCAGAATTAAGGGAACATCTCAAAAATGCAAATTTCAAGCAAAGCTTTTCTAAGAATCTAGCATGAAAATTAATTGGACCCAACAGAGGTGAGGGTTTTGTTTGTTGTGAAGACATCCTGTGCTGGTAGACCTGAAGAAAAGCTGCATATTATTTTGGTTTATTGGAGTCATTAGGTCAGATCTCTGATATCTCATGAGTCATCAGAGCTAGAACACGGTACTATCCACTTAGTAGGCTAAGATGGTCTGATCCAGATAGCTGCTCCAGGTATATCCTATAGTCAAATCCTTATTTTACATCAATTGCTTTTCCCTGATTTTTTGCCCTAAGCAGTTTGCTGTCTTTTGAACTTAAATTAAAGTATATGGGGGGAGGGGAACCATAATCACTGTAATGAAGATGCACTGCTTGTTCTTTGGGAATTTACATCAACAATTTTGTTCACTTTATTTAGGCTTGTGGAGCTGAAATGACAGGATAATCCTCAAGAGAAATTGCTGAAGATCAGAGGACACTAACTGCAACAGATGAAAAGAAATGGGAGGGGGAACAAGTTATCTGTACAGAAACAGTCCTGGGCTTGAGATGCTTCAAAGAGGACTTTTGTGCTGCTGCCACTTGATACACATTAGAGCGATGATGCTATCTTATTAATACTAATACGTTGCACTTTCCAGCATCTTTTATCCCAGGATCTCAACGTGCATTTCAAATAATAACAAATTCATCTCTGTAGTACCCTTGAGGTGCAGTCTCTCTTACAATTAGAGACACTGAGGGATGTGGTGGGTAAAGGCCAGGTCTTGATAATCTAACACCTGAATAGTAACGTACTCCCTGAGGGTATATCTTACACTATGGGCTTATTTCGAAATAAGCTATTTCGGAATAAAAACTCCTGAAATAGCTATTTCGAAATAGCACATCCACACAAATGCTCATCGAAATAGCACCGATCTATATTGAATTAGTGCGTCCACACTGATTAGAGGCTGAATCGCATTTAAAGCTCCCCGGAAGCACTTTGGGCAGAGCATCAGGACAGCAGTCACTTCCTGTAACTGCTGTCTGAGGCTATCTGAGACTTGTGCTTAAAGGGGCTCCCCTCTAGGGCTGTGTCTCAGACTCTTCACTTTTGCCTACCTCCTTGAGGGACAGCAAACTCATCTCACTGTGTGCTCTGATTGCCCTTGAGGACACCACATCACTCCAGCCATGGAGCTGGACCCGCTCCAAAGCACTCAATGGCTCTTAGGCCTCATGTTGCAACTCCTGGTGCAGTTACTGCAGGCCGCCCACGTGGAACTGCAGGAACAGGACCTACACTCACTGTGGGGAACCTCCTCACCTCTCTCCATGTGCTGCTCATGCAGCACAAACCCTCCCGCCCTCACCTGCACACCATGCACTGCCGCTTCTAGTGGTTCTGGAGCTTTTGGTGTCAGGACACCAGGTCCGACTGGTGGGACCGGATCGTCATGGAGCAGTGGGACCAACCAGCAGTGGCTTCACAACTTCTCCAACTTCCTGGAGCTGTGCAAGTGGCTCACTCCTGCCCTCCAGTGACAGGACACCCACATGAGACCCACCAATCCTCTCCTGAAGCAGGTCGCCATCGCACTTTGGAGGCTTACCACACCGGACAGCTACCACTCTGTCGGGAACCAGTTTGGTGTGGGGAGATCGACCGTCAGGGCCATGCTTATGCAGGTATGTGTCTAGGGAAAGTAATGGAACTCACCTGATGTTCCCTGACCTTGTCCAAGCCGTGGGTGACATCCTGTGAGGGGGGCACCACTCCAGAGACAGGCTGACCTCCTGACTGGCAGGCATTATGTCCACTCTGGCATTGTCTTCCTCCTCCTCCTCCTCCTCAGCCTCCTTTTTGTCCATGGGCCTGCCCTCCAGAGTCCACAACAAGGAGGGCCAATGGACCAACCCCTGCCACCCCGGCCTGCTACCAGTTGCCATGCAGCCTCTGGATGTCCCCAGGTGAACGTTGTGCCCCTTCTCCCCCCTCCCCTCCCCGTGGGCTGGCCACAGGGAGAAATTGACCCTGTGGAGTAGCGAGCCCCAGGGAGAAACCAGTGAGCAGACTATGCTGCTCCTCCTGCCTTAGGGAGAAGCTGGCACTGTCCTCCTTGTCCTGGGCTGGCCTCAGGGGAAGACAGCACATAGCCAGCACAACCCTCCCCTACTCCATGCCAGCAGCCAGCATGGTCCTTCCCCACCTCCATCTGACCCTGGGGAAAAGTCAGCAGGTGGCCAGCGTGGTCCTCGTACACCCCAGGCCAACCTCAAGGAAAACCTGGCAGTCAGCCAGCATGGCCTTCCACCTTCCCAGGCCAGTGAAACGCCAGAAAATTTTTCTAGCTCTGCTTGGCACTCACATATATTAATATATATGTCTCTAATTATATGGGGAATTTGTTTATTGATCTCAAGGTAATGAAATACCAGCCAGGAGCCAACTCTAGCTGTACACAGCAACATCATTACTAGGTACACTAAAGGGGAACTTCCTACTGCCATGGTATTAAGACCTGCCGTAAACATTGTTTCTCTATGTCATTCTTACATGCAACATGTATTTGGCCAGCTCCTCATCTCATTTACACCAGTTAAATACAAAATAGTTCCATTCATGCCACATTCACAGATGCCACATATGGAGGCATAGAAGAGATATTTGCAGCTGCTGAGTCTTCTCTTTCAAAATTTTCTGGAAAAGCTTATTTCTAAAGAGAGTGTCCATACAACAAAAGCGCAATGAAAAAACGATCTGCTTTTTCGAAAGGTAGCTTTTTCGAAAGGTAGCATCCACACTGATTGGATGCTATCTCACATTTAAGGCCACCCAGAGCCAGTTCAGGCAGGACATTAGGTCAGCAGTTGCTTCTGGGTGCTAAGGCTAGCTGAGCCACATGCTTAAAAGGACCCCCCACCCCCGGACAGCCATTTCTCTGCTTCTGCTGCTTGCTTGTCTACCTCTCCGAAGGACAGCAAAGCTTTAGGGGTATGTCTACGCTAGCCCCCTAGTTCGAACTAGGGAGGCTAATGAGGGCGACCGAAATTGAAAATGAAGTGCGGGATTTAAATATCCCGTGCTTCATTAGCATGTTCCCGGGCGGTCGCCATTTTGGAAACTGACTAGCCCGGAATAACTGCCCGCGTCTACATGCGGCAGTGAAATGGGAGTTCGAAGTAAACCCCTAACTCGAATTAGCTGTTACTCCTCGTGGAATGAGGTTTAACAGCTAATTCGAGTTAAGGGGTTTACTTGGAACTCCCGTTTCACTGCCGCGTGTAGATGCAGGCAGTTATTCCGGGCTAGTCAGTTTCCAAAATGGCGACCACCCGGGAACATGCTAATGAAGCACGGGATATTTAAATCCCACACTTCATTTGCAATTTAGGTCACCCTCATTAGCCTCCCTAGTTTGAACTAGGGGGCTAGTGTAGCCATACCCTAACAGTGTATGCTCTGGTTGCCCAGCTTTTGGATGCCACAGCATACTCCTAGCCATGGAGCTGGAACTGCCTCTGGGCATGCGATGTCCCCACACAGCCATGCTGCAGTTCTGCAGAAGTTTGTGCTGACTGCCTTCATGGCCCTGCACGAGCTCGACACCGAGCTCATCATTGAGATCCTCTCCCTGTGTGTGGGAGCAAGGCCCTTGCAACCACACCCCACAATGGAGAGATGGTTTTGGAGGCTGGACACCAGTTCCTGACTGGTGGGACCAGCTGGTCATGGAGCAGTGGGACAGTCAGCAGCAGCTCCATAACTTCCGAATACAGAAGGCCACCTTTATGGAGCTGTGTGCCTGGAGCAGGGTCAGGCATGGCAGGGGCAGGGGGATGGGGCATAGGCATGGCAGGGGTGGCTGGGGGGCAGGAGAAGGGACAGGAGCCAGGTGTGCCATCATTTTGCGGATGGTAGCGCACATGTTTTGGCCCCGCTGCACAACCTGAGCCCACATTTGGGACCACCACTGAGAGCATCCTCCCGGACCTTCTGGGCCAGAATCTGTTGCATGTTCCGGAGAGCGGCCACATGCTGTCTCATCAGGTCCTCCTGGACTCTCCGGTGCTTGTGGCTCCCCTGGGGTCAGCCAGCTGCCTCAGCTGCTGGTGATCACCCCTCAGCGATGGCTGGTCTAGCTGTGGAGAATAAAGAGGGAGAGGCGGTCAGTCATCCCTGAGGCCGTGCCCTCTTCTGTGAGCTGCGAGCAACAGTCCTTGGGCCAGAGGGCAGTGATGTCCCAGGAGCAAGGCCATGTGTGGCCTGCACAGTGGGGTCTGCTTCACAGGGGCCCGAGGTGCCCAGGGGACCATGTGTCCTGCTCCCCCACCCATCCCACAGACAAGCAGGCAAGGGAGGTGTCTGTCTACACTGGGATCCCATGGGTGGGAGAGGGGCTTGGACCAGCCTGGCCTTCCATGGGGGCCGCACATACACCTGTGGCTGGCAGCGCTGTCTGCAGGTGGTACCTCAAGTGTGCAGGCATGCCTGTGTGATGTGTGTGGCACTCCTCTGTCTGTGTGCAGCTGTGTGTGTGCCCTTGACCCCAGCCTGCTTTCAGCAGTGGCTCGTGGTGGGAGGGCATCTCCCCCCACCCCCTCAGGGGTCAGACATGTGTGTGGCCCCCCCCAAGACCTGTGAGCAGATCTTTTTTGGAAAAAAGCTTCTCCCTTGTAGAAAGAGGTTTACCACCGTCAGAAAAACTTCTCCGTTCTTTTGATTTTTTGTCAAAAGAACGCAATAGCAATGTGGACGCAAGTATTGTTTTTCCGGAATAACTGCTGTTTTTCCGGAAAAACACTACAGTGTAGACATACCCTCAGCTGACTCCAAGAAACTAACCTAGGTATAGATTATTTTCAGCTGTCTGTTTAGACACAAACATATCCACTTTATTTGTATGTTGAACTCTTATTCTCTTCCATTTGTCTTTTTATCTTTTCAGGTAAAATGTTCAGGGAAGTTCTTGTGACTTTTTGCATACAGTGCCTATCACAGTGTGTATGCTATTCAAAACAGTTATAATAATTAGAGGTGACCAGAAAATAGAAATCCCTTCCCACAATTTGTTTTTCAAACAATCATCTGAAATCATCATGAAAAGTTTAAAAAATGGTGAAAATTGTGATGGGAAAACATTTCTGGAAAAAAATCCATTTAATAAGAACTTCTTAATGGTGATTTCAATTTTCCCCAAGAAAAACAGAATTTTTGTCTGCCTAATGAAAGTGATCCCAAGGAAAATTTTGATTTTATAAAATGTTATTTTCTGTCAAATTGTCATTCTAGTGGAAAATTCCTGATTGGCAATAATAATAATCCCATTTGTGCGATTACATCCCTGCATTTAACTTCCTCTTATACTGGTGTGATAAATGCTATCCTCTTTTCATGCTAGCCTAGCTCTCATTTCTAATGGTTACATAAAGTTAAACTGTAATGAAGTAAAGCTGAGAGAGCATAAGTCATAATAGCTAATCATTTATTCAGTGCATTTTCCCTCTGATTATTTATGAATGGTCTATGACACTTTCTCAGATGTATTCATTATTGGAAATTATCCATCAAATGATTTCTTTGAAGACTACTTGGTTTTCAGGTTGATCAGAGGCAGTTGAAAATGTTTAATAGAATTGAATGAAAAATTGAGCGCATTATTTTGTTTGTGGAAAATATTTGCTTACTTTGCAAAATCGACTTTCCATCCAGCAACTGATATATCAAAAACTTTTGGACAAAAACCCAAATATTTTGGTTTTCAAATTTTCCACTAATATTTTTTATGTTCATAGAAATTTTCCACAAGAGGAAAAACTCAGTTTCTGACCAGTTCTAATTATGAGCCACTTGTGAGAATTTGAATGTTAGGGTCTGCTGACTAATTTTGATTGGCTACCTGAAGTTTTTTCTATGCCTTGATTTGGTGAGCATGTTTGGCATCAGGTTTCTCAATAGAAGAACTCACAAAAGCCATCTCACATGTCTCTCTACATTCTATTTTAACACACATTTAAATGAAACATTTAAAAAAATGTTTCCATGAGCTCCTTGGTCAGTAAATCCATTCCTTAACAATCAAAGGACCACAAACAAAGCCAGAGCAAATTAACTATTTTATTTGGAAAACTAATACTGGCAGAAATTGTTCTGAAATATTTCTCTAGCCTTACACTGGAAACTCCCTGGGGCAGAACAGTGCTAAGTACAATAGGGCCCTCTGGGCACTACTGAACATAAAAGTTAAATAATAAGAATAATACAAGGAAGAACAGATCCATTTAATGGAAAAATTACTTTTCTTCCTGTTAATTCATAGTGGTATTCAATGTGAAGCATCTTACTGGAACAATGGCTGTAACCTGCAGAGTAGAAAAGGAAGGAAAATGATCTTAAATTTTTATGAGGAGGAAAAGGTCCTTACATCACACAAGAATAATTATAGTTACTATGATACAACAGCTTGTTGACTAATGTAAACTTACAAAGTGACTGTTATCAACAATCATTGATCCATACTACAGACAAAAAACAGCTCCAGGTACTAAATCTAATAATCTCCAATGCCATTATCTACAGTGAAACCAAAAGCAGCAGCTCCTGCTGAGTCAATATTTATGACTAAATGGAATTTAGTTACACTAGAGATAGAAATGCAAAGTGTCCGTAAAAAGCCATCTCAACAGCGTAAACAACCAGCACCACAACAGACTTCTACTGCCTTATATGGAATAACAAGGTACAGAGTGTCTTGCAGTCATGTGGTCCCATGCCCAGTTGTGAATGGTGGTAACAGGAAATAGCTTTGTTTTAGAAAACAAAATAGCTCATGTCCCTGTTGCTTTGCTTGCACGGCAGAAATGCTTCCCAGCTGATGTAATGAAATACATTTGAATGAGCTCTTTGCAGCGCTGCAGCACATTTCTTTAACCCTTTCCAAAACTATGGGTAATTGATTCATTTTGCCAGAATACCACCTCTAAGCTTCCTCAAAGGACTATATAATTATAACTGTAATTATAAAAGTTTTCATTTTGTCTTGGATATCTAAGAAAAGAATGTTGATGTATATAATGACTTTCACGCTGATTCTCTTCTGACTTCCACCACTGTTCCAACTCTACTGAAATATATTGATTTCCATGGATTTACTTGTGTGCAAAGTTATGCATAAGAATTTGAAGACTAACCTCAAACCATTAATTTGGCCAGTAGTGGTGATCCAACTACAAGCCTCATGATCAGCAGCCGATTTGCACTACCACAACAGAGGTAGCAGGAAGGATTTGTAAGGAAGCCCAGCCTTCTGCCAGATTCGTGTCTGTAACGCATTAATAGAAACTGTTCTGGCTGTAGGAGCCAGCTGGTGAGGTAGATAAAGATTTAACAAAAAAAACCCCATAATAATATTCCTAGGTTGGCCAAATAGTTTACTCTTCCTCTTCTTACAAAAGCAAATATATGAGTTGCTTTTTAAAATTCAAGGAGCTGAACAATTGCAATGACACGATGTAGCAAATGCCTGGTAATTTAAAGGAGGGCACACTGACACTATTCCACATGCACAAAGGTCTCTCATTTTGTATGAAATGCTACTAGACCCAATGGGATAATTCTTGGTGCTGCTCAACATACCTGAATTTGGCCCAATGTGATCAACAGAGTGGATTTTTTAAATCTATATTTGCATGGGTGGGTGGCATTCTTCTTCCTTCTTGAGTTTTTTTAAAAAGTCTGCCAGCTGTATAATTATAATTTATGCCACCAGTGAAATATATCATTCCAAATGCTATATTTATTCATAGAAATGTGGAATTCACTTTGAACCTTATTGAATGTTTGGCCTAAGTAATATCATGAGGCAGTGAATTCAATGGGTTAGTTAATGGAATGAGGCATTTTTTTTAATTTGATACTTTGAAATTCAGTGGATTGCCTTTCTAATCCCTTATTAAAAGGCAAATAAGTGCCAAACTGATATATAATCCCAAATGTTAATTTACATATCCTATTTTTTTAATATTTCCTTTTTCATATCAAATACTGTAGTTCTGTTTTTTACATCATTTAATTTACAAAGACTCTAAAGTTCTACAATTTGTATAATCATATGAAGTTCTTCTCTTTTCTGCAACTGTTCCTTCATATTTGAGAATCTTAGGGACAGACTGACCACAGTATAAATTCACAAGGTGACTTTCCAATCACACATGCTGGTTCCTTGATCTTATCTTCACTATGTGGAGGGAACTTGGGCTTTCAGGTGTTGAAACCCAGCTTCCATTCCCACACAAATCCCTCTGGTCTAACTGTGGCTGTGCACAACATCTAGCTGACTGCTCTGGGCAGAGTTTAAATCTTGAGTGTTGCTTTCACTTGTATAGATAACGTTCTTATATTGAAATGAAGATGCGGGCTAAATCTCTCAAGTACATCACCACAATTCCCCTCGTAAATTGAAGGACAAGTTCTCCCACAATTCACAGAGAAAAAATTACACAGCAGCTCAGTTTAATACAGTACTAAGAACTACTCGGTGTGTTGCCTGAAGTCGAAGCACTTCATAAAGATGAATACAACAGCAATGTGGAATTCACATCTCAAATATAGCTTTGCAGGGTGGCCTCTCATACTCGGACTAAACTAACCTGGGAGCTAGCTGGGTATCAATCACATGGGTTACCTCTGCATTGAAGTCTCAGTGTGGTAGCCATGTTAGTCTGTAACTTTAAAAACAATAAGTAGTCCTGTGGCACCTTAGAAACTACACACACATATATATATATATATCATCATGAACTTTCGTGAGCAAAACCTACTTCTTCAGATCTGCAGTGAAGACATGTACTGTATGTGATTTTTAGTGATATATCGAATGTCTTCTTTACTTTTCCCAATGAAATGCAACTACTTCTTTGTTCTCATTGGCACTGTGTTGCGGCCTACCCTGGGGAAATTCTGAAATTTGGAAATTAATTTTCTTTCTAAATTGGAACAAAAATGAAAATTAAAAAATAAATTTTCTGTTAAATGAAATCTTTGAAAAAAATAATTCCTGGCCAATTGAAACATTTCATTGGGTCATTTTTTTAAACAAATAATATAATAGAAAAGAGAAAAAATTCACATTGAAAAGTAGTTCTGAAACAAAGTGGAAATGGTGTGTTCTGAAAATGTCAACATGGAATGCTTCAGCCTTGTCAAAATGTGTTTTAGAAGTTCAAAACAAAATATTATCAAAATTGACATATTCTAGTAAAAAGTGTCATTTTTAACAAAATAGTATTTGCTGACAGGAAAATGTTAAGCTGGGAAAAATGTTACCAGTTTTAATTAGTGTCTTCTGGAGTCCACTAGTGTGAGTTTTAAGTCACTGCATTTATATTCACAGCCCTTTAGTTGACTCTCCTTTTTTGTCAGATGCTTGAAACTACAATATGCAAGACTATTTCTTTGGACTCAGTCTGATGTCAGAGCAAATGATCCCTATTATCTCCAACTCAGATATATGCATGGGCATCAGGTGAAAGTTCAGCTGGGGAAGGCAAGCCCTAGCTCTGCCCCTTCCGCCCGAGGCCCCTCCCACCTGGAACCAGGCTGCTGCACGACGGCCCCATCCTTCCCCGGCAGCCAGGCTGCTGAGCTGGGCTGCCTTCCCTGGTGGCCACGCTGTGGTCCTAGCCTTCCCCAGAAGCGATCCCAGCCTTAGGTGGTTAGGCATGTAGGCAGTTTTGGGAAAGCTGTGTCTTCCCTTGCCTACATTTCCAACTACCCAGGGGTGTATGGGTATCTCTCTGAGGCACAAAAAACTAAACTCAGGGACAGAGTGAGTCTTCAGGGGGAAAATCTTATGAACAGCTAAGTTCCTCAGACACTTTGGGCTGAGGTTTATGTGTTGCTATTGTTGTTAATATTAATAACTGAACAACTAAGAATATAGTAAATTTGGACCAGATCCACTGTATGTGGGCAGTGCACTTGGAACAGTGCTGGAATATCGCTGGCTTACTTGCTGCAATAATGAGGCGTATTGCTACAGTAGAGCAAGAACAGGCTCAGAACTGAACAACCATGCGAATACTATTAGGTGCCTACAGTTTATGCTGTTTTTGATTAAATTAGTTAATTCTGAATGTTTTTCTGGTCTAAGCTATGAACACTGAGTTGCCCTCCCCCCTTAATGCATATGCCGTGATGTGGATGTAATATGGAAAGCTATCGGAAGTGTTACCATAGGTTTGACTTGCCTGGGGAGGGGAGAGTGCTTCTCTAACTTTCCCCCTCCCTTACAGCTTTTCAGTTTTCTTTTTAATATCATTTAAGCAAATAGCTGAAAAGAGGCAGGTATACATTTTAGTAAAAGGACTGTCTTATGGACCACCACACCCACGTGCAATTCCATTACATTGCCATAGCAACTACAGCAATAAATTTCATGGAGAAGTAACATTAGGGAAATATTGAATAAATTGTTTAATGAAAGCTGGCTAGAGAACTGGTTATTTTTGTTTAACAATAATTATTTTTATTCATCAGACCTTTTCAAAACTCAGTTTTTGATCACTACAGTAGTGGCTGAAAAACAGAATGAATTTTATGCAAATTTGTTTTGGAGGTTTGGGGTGGAAAATTAGAAAAGTCAAAAAATTTTGACCAGCTCTACTTCTAATATCACCAGACAGGTTTCCACGAACCACCACTAAGTGCTTCATGGACCAAAGGTTGCAAAGGTCCCTATGGCTGGGAGACAATAAGAAATCTTATCTTACCTTAAAACTTCATAAATGTTGTGTTTTGTTTGCAAGTACTAGACACTAGTCTTGGAGAGGGGCACAGAATTTTTATTTTAAGTGGCTACGGTCAGGTCATTGAGAGAAGATATAGAAAACCAGGTAGCATGAGCAGCACATGGGGTTCAGCTTTAGCCTTCATCACGAGCGTTTTTCTTTGTACAGATTGGACCTCCCTGGTCCCACACCCTCAAGACCTGACCAGTCCTGGATGAGGGGTTTTTCTGGACCAATCCCAGACCAGGGGTCGTAATATCTGTCTCCCCTGCCACCATCTTCCTCCAGCCCTGGCCTGACCGCCGGCCTCCTAGCTGGTTCCTCTCTCTCGCTGGGCCCTGCTGCCCTGTCAGCCCCTGTTGCCCTGATGGACAGCCCTGCCACCTCTGGGTGCCGGGCTCTTGCCTGGCTCCTGCTGCTGTGCCAGGCAGCCCCACTGCCTCTGCGCACCATGGGTGCATGGGGCTCCAACTGCCCTGCTGGGAAGGCCCACTACCATGCATCAGGCTCTTGCTGCTTTGCCAGCCTGCAGGGCTCCCAGTCAGTAGTTCTCCACTGGGACTCTCTGGTCCTGGAACATCCATGGTCCTGCCTGACCATGGATGGTGCCGGACCAAAGAATCCTGGTCAAGAGAGTGTCAATCTGCAGATGAATTCAGGCTCCTGCTTGATACCAAATTCTATTCCAGTCTCAGGATCTAAGAACTCCTGGAAACCTCCAGGAATGTTATAAAATGGAAGTGTTATTGTGAGTCAATCCAGAAACAAAATGTCCTGTTGAAATAGCACCACACCTAGAAAAATACTTCTGATTTCATAAAAGATAATCAGAGGTATGTACATACTGAGTAAATAAAAGCCATACTCAATGTTTATCTCCACTGTTAGTGCAGCAGGCTGTGGTCTGGAAACCACGATAAATGGCTTGGAGTGTTCTCTCATAGGAAATAACTCAATCATGCAGGATGTAACTTGGTGCTAAAACTGATTGAGAACTGGCTGTCTTACAGCTTTTTGTTTTCTTTTCTTTCTTTTTTTTTCTTTTCTTTTTTTTATGTTCTTTGAGCACATAGTTGAGGAGAGGCTGCATATCACATGCAATTCTGAATTTTGGCCAGCACAGTTTATCACCCAAACTGAAATAACAGCAAAGAAAATACCCCTGCGACCCTCCAGGATCAGATGCAGGGTGTTGACCTCAATTGACTCTGGGGTGCTGTGTGAGGCCACATACAATATTCACTGAACAGAGCACCAAAGGGCTTCTGTTTGCATCCCTGAAAGTCCTTGCTTATTCCAACCACAGACTAAAAGGAAATAAGATATAGAAGAAGCACTGCATGTTCACATGGGACAAACGCTATATATCTGCACAGCAAAAGCTGTGCACAGGCTGTCTTAAATCCAGCTAGTGCAGTTGACAATAACAGGATGAGAGCACAAAACAGGCAGCAGAGAAGTCAAGCAAGCAGTGAGTCTTTCACTGGCAAGGGCAGAGCAGGGAAAACAGCAGAACTACGGGCAGCTCCTCTGGCTCTTGAACCGCTCCCAGACCCCTCCTCTCCCCAGGGAAGGGGGGAGGGGAAGTAGGGAAAGAGCATGGAGGCCCACGGCTGAAGGGAGGGTGGAGTCATGTGGAGGGTCATGTGGGAGATCATATGCCCCCCTCACCCATAGCTGGTATGCCCCCTAACCCATACCAAGAATACATTAATTTTACTTTCACCCCTGCATAGATAACTAATGAGTGGAACACAACTGACTAACCTACTAAAGATAAGCACACCAATATTATTGAGTGGTGGAAGTACTTATAAAGAAAGAAGGTTATAACCAGGGCTACTCAACATGCGGCCCACGGGCTGCATGAGGCCTGTGGCCCGTTTGTTTGTAGCCCTCACTGCAGTTTGGGTTTTTGAGAGGCTCAGCATGTGGCCCGCAGGTGGGATCCTTTGCACATGGCCTCCACTGGGAACTTGCTCCCCAACGGCAAGGTGTCTCCCAAGCGGGGTGAGCATTGAAAGATGCAAGCGGACGGGCTGGCTGAAACAGATGGGTACAGAGTGTCAGCTTTTCTAGCCCTCAGGGAGGAGGTGTTGGGAGCACTGGGGCATTGTGGGAAGTGCTTTGTATTCATGCCCATCAGTGTGAAAGAAGCTATTCGCATATATTTGCATATATATGCTACACACTTAAGTTGTGGCCCTTGGCATGTGCTATGAGTATCATTGTGGCCCCCGGGGCTTCCAAACTTGAGTAGCCCTGATTAAAACCATTACACATTATGTATAAAATATGGTGACAATTAGTGTAACCTTCTACAAAATTAAGACCTAGCCTGAGGGCAGTGGGATATGTTGGATCATGCTTGTTTGATGACCACACACAAATTGCTTCACTTATCCTGGATTTCCTGCAAGGCATGATATGAGCATGCAAGTGCTGGACTTTCTTTATTGGCTTTACCTGCTTCCCTATATTACAGAGAATCAGAGAAATACAGGGCTGGAACAGAGCTCAAGAAGTCATTGTGTCCAGTCCCCTGCACTATGGAAGACCAAGTAAACTTAGATCAGGGATGGGGAACCTCAGGCCTGGGGGCTGGATGCAGCCCCTGGCTTGCCTGGATCCAGCCCCCACAGCTCAGAACCCCCCACCCAGCACTGAGGAGTCTGCACTGCCATCTCATCTCCCCCGCTGTCTCACTGCAGGGCTGGAGCACACAAAATCTACTAGGCTGGGCCTCCCTAGGCTCTGGTGTGTGACAGGAATGTGGGGAGTATCTTTCTCCTTGGCTGGAAGCCACAGTGAGGGGAGTTTTCTGCTTCTCACTTGTGTGCAGTCCCTGGTTGATTCTTCTGTGGGTCAGTGGCCTTTGACCCTAAAAAGGTTCCTCACCCCTGACTTAGACCATCACTGATAGGTGTTTGCCCAGCTTGTTCTTAAAAGCTTCTTGGGTTGGAGACTCCATGACCTGCCCTGGGAGCCTATTCCATAGCAAACTACCTTTACAGTTAGAAAGCTTTTCCTAAGATCTAACCTAAATTTCCTTGGCAGCAGTGTCATGTGGCGCACAGCCTGTCCCCCCCGAAGGGTAAGGCAGGTCAACTTCTCCTCCGTGATCTAGCCCCAGCTAAAATCCCTCTAGTCTGGGCATTATGGCTAGTCTACAACACCCCGATCAGTGGGGTAGTGAGGCCCAGTGGCCAAGTATATGGCACCCCTGTCTGCGGGATAAGTAAGGCTCAGCAGCCAAGTCTATGGTGCCCCTGTCTGCGGGGTAAGTAGGGCCCAGCAGCCGAGTCTATGGTGCCCTTTTGTCTGCAGGGTAAATAAGATCCAGCAGTCAAGTCTATGGAGCATTAGATTGGATCCCCACTCTGGGGAGCAAGAGAGGTGGGAGGTTTGGGGGGCCCGGGGCCTCCCTGTCCACCGAACCCCAGCCCAGGGCCCTGTCAGTGGTAGGAGGTTTCCACCCCTGACTCAGTGAGGAATTCTCCCTGAAGCACGCCGAGTCCTCTGGGAGGCCTCCTGTTCCCTGCCCTGGGCTGCTTCCTACCCCAGTCCCCTGGCAAGCATAGTCCCCACCCGTGCTAGCGGATGCTGCTCCATTGGCAGTTGTGGCCCGCAGAGGCTACGGCTGGTGCGTCAGCTGCGACTGCGGCTGTAGCTATGGTTGGCGCAGAGGCTGTGGCCTTACTCAATTGGCAACACTAGGATTCTGGAGCATTCATCCTGCTCCCTGTGAGTGGGGTTGGTCTGAGATGCTTGTCTGAGCCCACATGGGGCTGGACTGAGCAACTTGCTCCAGCCCACACTGCTTGCCCAAACCCTGCTGTGCAGGACTGGTATTGCCACATGCACCCAAAATGCTCCTCCATATCCCACTGTGGGGAGGGGACATACTTATTTGGCAAAACTGGGCTTTTATCCTTTTTGGTTTTGGCAACTGATCATCAGCTGGAAAAAGTAAATGGGACAAATGCTCAGTTCTGCCAAAAAAAAGTGGCAATATTTGGGATAGGACTTAAAAAGAGTATTGTCCTGGCCAAAGTGGGATATATGGTCACCTTAAACATGCACAGTTTTTTCAACCTTCCCCCTCCCCCCCCCGATTAGGTTTTCTAAACATCTTGTTTTTGTTGTTCTTCTTTGGACTCTTTACAGTTTCTCCACGTCTTTCCTAAATTGTGGTGGCCAGAATTGGACACAGTCCTCCAGCTGGGGCCTCACCAATGCCCATTAGGGTAGAGCAATTACCTTCTGTGTCTTGCTTACAACACTCCTCTTAATATACCACAGCATCATTTTAAACTGCAATTCCAATGTCTTGCAGTCCCTCCAGGCTTGGTGTCAACTGCACATTTTCTAAGCATACTCTCCTCTCCTTTAGTCAAGACTATTGAATAGTACCAGAGACAATAATGACCCCTGTAGGGTCCCTCTATATTAGCCCTCTCAGTCTGATAGCAAACCATTGCTAACTACTCTTTGAATACAGTCTTAAACCTAGTTGTGCACCCACCTTATAGGAAATTCACCTAATTTACATTTCCCTAGTTTGCTTTATAACAATTGTAGTAAGATGAAGGCCTAAAATATAAGCCAATGCAGCACAGGCCTGGTCTGAGGCCTGAGGCCTAGCTAACAATGGACAAAACATGTCTAACATAAAGCAAAGCTAAGCTGTGAGCAAGAGGCAGGCCCCAGCTCACAGAACTTGGCACAAACAGGGCTGAGAGTGCAAAACACTAACTGGTAATAGGCACAGGTGCAGAACAATAATTGGTACTGGTCATAAGTGGAAAGCACATGGTACCATTAGCTCATTAAAAAAAAGACCTTGGTATCCACTCCTCACAGATACAGATGCAGGTTCAGGAAAGGGTCTAAAATGACAGCATGATGGATAAAGATGATGTACCACGAGGTACAGGGTGATGGGTGGTATCTAAGTAGCATCAGAGGGTGGTAACCTGGCAATGTCAGAGGGTGGTAACCTGACAACGTGAGCTGTGAGGTGTGATTTCTTGTACCTGTATATAAGGTGGTGTCTTAGGTGGAAAGTCTTTGGATGTCCTTGGGGGCAGTAGAAATTTCCCACTTATTGAGTCACTCCATTGCTACGGGGTACATATACGTAGTAGTTCAGTAGAGTCTACTGACAACTATTACTGTACTTTGCTTAGCAATAAACCTGGCCTGGAACCTTCGATCCTTATCTGATTTGTGATCTTTTGGGGGCTCTCTTAGGGTCTGCTGTGGAGACTAAGTGCACAAGTCGACACGGCAAACATCACTGAACACACATGCAAGCAGCCTTCTGGTTATCATCATCAGCGGAGCCAGAGACCTGTGAGGACACCTTGGCAATAAATCCCGACTGCCCTCCTGAATAACTACAAGAATGTCATGCAGAACTGTCTCAAGAGCCTTATTAAAATTAAGGTTTATCAGGCACTCAGCACAGGGAGATGGTGATGTTAAGGGGGTGAAGGAGTCAAGGTTGGGGGGTAAGAAGAGGCTCTGGGCAGGGGACTCTGTGTGGGGGTGTGTGTGGGTACGTCTACACTGCAATGCTATTTCGGGATACCCTGTGTCTTTTGAATGTGTCCAGTATTGCTAAATATAGCGGATGCGCAATTTTGGCATCCCTGTAAGCCTCGTTGCACTAGGGATACGGGATGTCTCGAAATAGTGTTTTATTTTGAAATTTGGCACTGTGTAGACATGCAAAATTTTGAAATAGCCTATTTCGAAAAAGAATAGAAATAAGATACGCAATTTGCGTAGTGCAAATTGCGTATCTTATTTTGAGCTAAGAGTGCAATGTAGGCGCACCCTGTGTGAGTGTGTGGAAGGGTGAGTGGGAAGGCTCAGGGGGTCAAAGCACCTTGTCCCAAAGACCCTGCTTGCTCTTCCTCTTCCTGTCCCTGTCAGGGAGCAAGAGCAAAATACACAGCTCATCTGTCCCCTGCGCTCTCCTGCCAGAGTGATGAATGCAGCAAACTGCACTTTACTCCCTGACAAAGGGGAACAGCCAGCAATGTTCCCCTATATATTGGAGGGAGAAACTTCAGCCCCTGCCCCCCACCCTAAAAGGCACCTGGGAGATGGGAGTTTCTGGGCTGAGGCCATTACAGACCGGGGAGGGCACACTCCCAGCAAGCCCATTTCACCTGGCTGATGACTTTATCTCTTTTCTGTATGATTTTATGAGAAACAATCCCATTCCATGCACATATCATTGTCCTGGCGCCATCAAGCCCTGATCTTGCTTTAAATTATGATACGAGGAAGCGGCATACCAAATTTGGTGGCCATAGCACTTACTATTTAGGAGGCGTTTTTAAACATAAACAGACAGACAGACAAACTCTCTCAAATATTTAGTAGATTAATGAAGCAGCTGTGGATCCCAGCACCCAAGGCATGTTCAGACTTTAATTAGCCAAAATACCCTATACTCATGCCCAGTGATTGTAATTAAGATCTTGCTTTTGTCTGTATATAATTTTACAGTAGTTTAATAGTATACCTCAATGACACAGTAATATTAACTAGTTCCAATGACAATTATAATTATCAAGCTGCTAAACGGTGACCATTGTGTTTATTTGTGCATCTGTCTAATTAGCTTGCTGCATGAGTGCCCAGTGATGTGTAGTTATAGCCTCCCACTTCTTACATATCTGTGAGTGTTTAGTGTTATACATTCTTATTTTTCTAATTTAACATGACTGATTTGTCACCATTAATTGTACTGTGTTAACAATTTTTGTTATATAGATTAGATGACTTAGGGGTATCCAAACACATAGTGACACGTTCAGGAAAAGGCCAGAAGGCTGCAATACTAATTAATATGAATTATTATCTAGTGTGGAGTGTTAGTAGCTCATACTTCACTAGAGTACAGTGGCTTGTTAACAACCATTGAATGGGAGATGAAAAGAGCATTGACTATTTTTATTTTTAACATACACAGAAGTCCATGAATTTCCATATAAACTATGTTCAATTTTTCTTGGGGTGGCTTCCATTTATATGAAAGGAGGCATCAGTATTTGTGACTAATGTCCATGTTATTGGCTGAGCCTTGAGATTTTCAAATCATTCCTTGAATTCAGGTCAGATGGAGCAATGTGAAGCAGCAACTAGTAATTAATGCAGCATTGATTGTCTGGGCCTAATCTCATCATAGTCATTGTCATAAATCAGAAGGTGTTTTGTAATTAGGAAAGCCATACTAAATAAAGGAACTGCTATCTTTGTGACCTTATCAAGTATGGACTAATGGAGAAACACTACTATATGGACTTATTGGCTTTACAACTTTTCATTTGAATATAGTTCACTCTTTTAGTGAATCTTCTACATTTGCCAAGGGTGCTTATAAACCACATCTACTATAGAGAGAGTTTGTGCCTCTGTCTTTCTGTCTGTCCGTCTCTTTGTTCAAGAACTCCTTCTAAATGGTAGGAGCTAGGGCCACCAAATTTGGTAGGCAGCTTCCTCTTACCATAGCTTAAAGCAGGGTCAGGGATTGGCTGTACCAGGATAATGGGTTGTGCCTGGAATGTGATTGTTTTGCATCAAACAGAAAGGGAGAGATATGATGCAGGGACAGTTATATTCATGAATGAGCAAGCACTCCAGTCCTGGGGAGAAGCTGCTGGACATCAGGATGTATCCCACCACCCCAGGCTGCCTCCAGGGAGCAGTCACAAACTGTAGCACACAGCCCCTGCTGTTCTGGGCTAGCCATTGGGAACACGACACCCCCTTCAACCTAGGCAGAAGCCAGCAAGCAGAACGCATGCCCCCCGCCGCTGCTGGCTTGTCCCAGACTTGGGCAACACCGGGTAAGTCTTCTAGTATCTGTATATTTAAACAGTTAATTAAGCTTTATTACACTTTGGTTGGCTAGGCAAGAAATCTGTGATAAAATTAAGTCATTCAGCCTTTACACCAAAAGAGAATTAAAGGTTGCAGACCTTCAAACACACAAACAAAGCCCAGAAAAAAACAAAAAGCAGAAGATAATACCCAATTGAGTCCATTAAGAGTAGAAATACAATATATATACCTAATATGCTAGCAAAGCATTTGATAACAAAGGAATTTTCTATGTCTATTTCTATTGTACATGATGTAAGTCTCCTCTTTCTTTCTCTGTTAGGATAAATGATATAATCACTTATAGAAGCAGCCACTAGAATTAGTGTATAATTAGAGGTCTGTCAGTGTTTCAGTCCGAAAACCCTAGCCATAAAAGCTAAAACATATAAAAACTTGGAATAAAAGATTGTAGCCTGGGAATGAATTATACTTTTTTCAAAACCATATCTTTAAAAGCTGTTAGATTTTGGGTGTTAGGGAGACGTGGATGGTTGGGAAAGACAAGGAAAAACAAGGATGAAGAATTACTACAGCGGAGTTGCACATGATTAAGGTGAGCAGGATTTTTGCAGCACAAGAGTATCTGTATTTCTTTAAAACACAGCCTATGGTGGCAAGGACAGAAGGCTGGCATATAATATGCTGCTTAAATGTGGGAAGAAAGAATTTTAAGTTAGGACATGAATGCTTATCTGTATTTGTAAGAAAATCAACACACACGCAAAATTTTAATGCCCCTGAACACTACACCAAGCTTTGATTTTTAAAGTCCCATGCAAAGTGTCCATGTACACTAAACAGTATGGATCTCAGATGAATGACTGTAATAACTTCGGAAAAGCTGTTTAATATCCACAAAGAGCAAGAGAAGTCACTGTAGCAGAAATTCCCTAAATAAGTATTTATATTGTGGAGCCAATCAATAAGCACCATGCTAACAGAAGAAACATTCAAAATGAATAGTGGGGAAAAGGAGTATGTCTTAGAATTCATTTTTTAAATTGCCATTGCAAAAAAAAAATCAATAAAGTCACCACAGTGTAGTCCCAGTTCAGTTTCATATACACAGGCTGCTCCCAATAAATTCAGTGTATCTAAGTCCAGAAGTGTTGCTGAGAGAGCAGTTCCCACTGACCTTACTGCACACAAAGGCTATGTCTACACTACAAGCCTCTTCCGCAAGAGGAAATGCAAATGGAGCACTCATTTGCATAAGCCGCGCTCTCATTTGCATTTCCTCCTCGGATCCCTTTTGCACAAGAGGTTTTTGTGCAAAAAAGCACTGTGTAGATGGCTCCTTTTTGCACAAAGCCCCCCTTTTGCACAAGAGCTGGTCTTCCTCAAAAAATGAGGAAGAACTGCTCTTGTGCAAAAGGGTTTTTTTGTGCAAAAAGGAGCCGTCTACACAGCGCTTTTTTGCACAAAAATCACTTGTGCAAAAGGGATCCGAGGAGAAAATGCAAATGAGAGCGCGACTTATGCAAATGAGCACCCATTTGCATTTCCTCTTGTGGAAGAGGCTTGTAATGTAGACGTAGTGAAAATGCCATGGTAAGTACATCAATTTCAGTGATGCTATTTGTGTAGCTGAAGTCAGATAGATTAGCTTGATGATGGGGGTTAGTATAGACAAGGCCTAAGAGCTTGTCTACACTGGCATATTTTGTCACCAAAACCTTTTGGAGACAAAACTCTGTAATGTGACTGCAATGTGACTTTTGTTGGGAAAAACACCCAGTTTTGACAACAAAAAACCTCCACCCCATAAAAGACTTCTGTCTTTTCCCTTCCCTTTATTGTCAACAGAGTCAGTATAGACTCTGCTGCTTGTTTTGTCAAGAGAACTGGCTTCTGCCAGTATTCTACAATGCCTGCCCTGAAGGCTGTGCTCAGTGTTTTGTGATCTCTGCTGCCCCTCCCAATTTCAAAGCTTCGGGAAGTAACGAGTGAGCTGCTCTGTTTGGGGGACAAACAAAGAACAAATTATTGGAATGCTCCTGTTCTGCCCTGCACTAGGAACACAGCGGCAGGCAGACTGCTACTGCAGGGGGAGGGCTGGAGAGACTGCTGCTCTTCTTTGACATTTCTCAGCACGGAGAGCTCACAGAGCTATGAGGCAATCCCAACAAGCACAGGGATCAGCTCTGCACTGTGTGATGCTTACCCACATTGCTTTCCTCTGTCTGTCATCAGAGTGCTAGGCTACATCTACACTACAAGGTTTTTGTGCAAAAACAGCTGGTTTTGCACAAAAAACCATGGAGCGTCCACACCTCAAGCGTGTTTTTGCGTAAGAAAATCTGTAGTCAATAGACAGAATAGAGGGCTTTTTGCAGTGTAGGTATACCTCCTTCTAAGAGGCATAACTCTTTTTTGCGCTACAGCTCTTACGCAAAAAGGCATAGGGGTTTCTTGTATAAAAAGAGCCTATCCAAAAAAGCATGAACTTTTGCGCAAGATGTTTTTGTGCAAGAACTCTTCCACAAAAGACTCCTTGTGCAAAAACCCTGCAGTGTAGACGTAGCCCAAGCAATGTGGCCACGAAATGTCAACAAAGGGAGGCAGAAAAACTGGTTTGACCGGTTTTCCCTGTTGGCTACTTTTGCATGTTGACAGCACCTTCCCAGTGTAGATATAGCCTAAGAGAGTGTGGGTATGCCTACATTGCATTTGTCTTTCAAGAGAGGAATGCAAATGCAGACAAGCGAAATTGTAAATGAAGCGCAGATTTGAATTTCCCGTGTTTCATTTGCATAATCGCGGATGGCCACTTTTCCGAAATAGCATATTTCAAGAAAACAAACGCGGTCCACGCAGAGTTATTCTGAGAAAAAAACCTTCCTTTGAAATAATCCTTAAACCTCATTTTTTAAGGAGTAAGGGTTATTTCGAAGGAAGGGTATTTTTCTTGAAATAACCACACATGGACCGCGTTTGTTTTCTCGAAATCTGCTATTTCGGAAAAGCGACCTTCCAAGAATATGCAAATGAAGCGTGGGAAATTCAAATCCATGCTTCATTTGCAATTTTGCTTGTCTGCATTTGCATTCCTCTCTCGAAAGAGGAATGCAATGTAGACGTACCCTCAGGGCTGGCCCACAATATTTTGGCACCTGAGGCGGGGAGCTCAAATGACGCCCCCATGCCCCGTCACTTGGGCCAAAACTTTGAACCATCTCAATTCTGCCTTCTTCCTGTTCTACTCCTCTCATGGTTCTGCTCTGCTACCTACCCCAATAGAGGAGAACTAACAACTTAAAATGCCTTGTTCAAAAATTTTAAATAACACTTAACTCTGGGACCTAGTGGTGCCCCTCCCCCCACCCCCCCTCCCACAGTCTGGCACCTGAGGCGGCCGCCTCAGTTCGCTTCATGGTAAGGCCAGCCCTGCATACCGGGTGAGTCTCATTTGCTTTAAGGCTGCTTTGCAGTACACTCCCTAGCAGGGTGAAAGTAGGCACAAAACAAGTTGCCAGAGCAGGACAAATGAGAATCTGTCCTTAAGCTTTCATAATATATAATTTTGATAAACTGCTCTACAATATAACATAAGCAAAGAAACTGAAAGGTAAAAACAAAGCACCAATAATTCACCCCATTTTGCCTCGGTACTATAGCTCAAAATACATATTCTGAGTTCTCGTGATGGAAAATCATGTCACTTTGAATGAATCAGGCAAAGTAAAAATGGAGTTTCAATCTTAGCTCTGAATACTTTTCCTTTGGTAGACTAAGTCCTATCCCCAGCATTACTATAACATAATATAGTTTTTTGTTGATTTAGTTACATACTCAGGGGTGTACTCTCCTTTGAATGGAGCACATAACTTTCATTAATGGTAATCAGAGTCATATGTGTGTATCATGAGGGAATGTTGCCCTCTAGAATTTACACAGGAAAACTCCGATGGGAATAATATTTTCTGCAACCACACCATTACCGTATCAGAGACTAAAAAGTTAGTATGCAAAGTAATTAAGCAATCACAACAAGCAAATTCAAATTTCAGGAGTCTGGATTTTATTGTTACAGATGTTCTTCAGAGAAAGTCTGCTCAGCAGTTCCTTGGGTCATAAATATTTAATTTTTAATCTGTTTTTTATCGGTTCTGTGTAATGCAAGCTCCTTGTGCACCAAAAGAATTTTTACAAGTGCTTTTTATGTCTTGGACATTTAAAGTAATAACGGGTTGGACTTGGTTTATATTTTTTAAATACATACCCTCAAGAGGAAGCAAAATGATTTCTAACTCTAAATATTTGGGCATTTGCTTTTCATTGTTGGCCTGTTCCCTTGAAGGGCTAGGAGCCAGATTTTTAACAGTTGTAGGCACCTAATGATACAGATAGGCCCCTCAGGTACTCCCATAAGAATTAGGAACCTACATGGTTTTGAAAAGCAAACTAGAAGCTTATCTGCCTATTTAGGGCCAAATTTTTAAAGCTTTTAAAGCACGTGAATGCCTAACTGCTTTTGAAAAGGTGTCTTAGGCTCCTAAATCACTTACGTGCTTTTGAAAAATTTAACCTAAGTGCCTCATGTTCCCAACGAATGGAGATGAAGTCATTCAGCATCTATACCATTACAGCATACAATCAGGGCACATTATATGCACAGTTTTCATTTATCTTGCTATTTATAGATAATAGTGTATTTGCAGAGATGTAATATTCTCCTGTGAAAACCATACAATTTATGTTGCCACTGTGCTGTTGCAGCTACATTGGGTTGCATCATTTGTTTGCATTGAAAATGTCTATTTACTAGATTCAGGAACTCTAAACAATATGCATTTCAGGGGATATTTATCTTTTGTGACTCAAACAGCTGTCTTTTCTTCTCATATTACAAGACCATGTGATGTAGGTTGTTAGCTAACATGCACTGATGAAAGGTAAACTGTTGTTGAATGACTGGAAATATAATATCCTGGTGGCTGGGGAGAACTTCCGGTGATTTAACCTATTTACATTTTATCTTCCACCATCTGCCATAAAACAGAAATGTGCTCATCAATATGAAACTACACTGATGTGTGTTCCAATCAACAACTTCACTATACAGGATGCAACAGTAAAATACCCATCAGTCAGTTGTTCAAAAAAGGAAAACATGGTCTCTTAGTTAGATTGTAAATTCTTCAGCACAGGGATTATCTTGATTATATATTATGTGTACGATACAATGGGCTGTAGGCCTGAAGGTGCTACTGAAATAAAAATAATAGTCCCTGGTTAGTTAATAAATATTTAATAATCATAATGAAATGGATGTGGAACTGCCTCAGACCTCATGGTTATCACTGGATTGTGCACCATCATATTCCTGGGAGCAGTAAAGAACAAAGCAAGACTCTGTCACTCTAAAAGCTCAGCTCCCTACTATTTGATCTAAAGATGAACCTTTACTGGCTCTTACTAGGTTAGGGTTTGATACATACTTGACTATTTCTGGCTGTGTCCAGTAGAGGGCAGGGCACACATTTTAGCTAACAAAATTATTTTTGTTCCTTATCATTCTTCACTGCACTCTTTTACATCAGTCTATGACCCTTCCCTCTCCTTCCCCCCACTTTCACCAATTCACGGTGAATTTAAACTGGACATTGTCTCAGGTCAGACATCTATTTGGACATTGGAAAACAATGGTCATGTGCATTTTTTGAAAGTGCCTGAGCAGCTAGGTGCCTAAATCCCATTGTTTTAGGTGACTAAACTGCTAGGAATCTATCTGCATCTGAATACCTTTGCACACAGGCCCTGTCTCATTGACTTTCAAGTGACTTAAGTGCATTTCAAATTTTACCCACTAATACTACTGATAAAAAAAGGACACCTCAGCCACTGGAAATTCAATGTACAAAGATTCTCCCACTCACATAGCTTTATAAAATTAAATGTAAAGACAATGCAATTGCACAGTCGACCTCTGTGTCTTCTGTGTACTTGCAGGCTGAGCAGATTATAACTAAAATGAAAGACTAAAAAAAAAAAAACAAAAAACAAAAACCCTGCCAGCTTTTATCACATTACCTTTCAAACCAGAACCCTCCTTTCGGAGTAAATGCTTCTCAAAACTCACCAAAAACCTGTTGTCGTCTTGTACTCAGCTGTGTAATGTATGGATGTGCACAACTTTCATTCACCTTTCAATAGGTAGTATTGTATGCCCACAAGTGTGTATAAAGGAGAATACTGTTGTACTGTATTAGGTCATGCGTAAAACTTCCATAACTGAAAATCAGAGTGAGCACTGTAAACTCCTAGGAGTGAATGCAGTTTGCCATTCATAGCATTCTTTCTTTGTCACCATCACACCTGGCTTCTGAGGAGCCAGAAACGGAGCCTGAGACGCTGGATGCTCTCCCCTTCCACTGCTATGGGAGCAGAACACACTCATGCTCTTCATCAGGAGTTCAGTAGCAACCAGGATTGGTCTCAAATACAGGATAATTTGCAACAGCAGAAGTCCCAGAAATGCCTCATCTGCAAATGAAGTTGAGAAGAACTGAGTCTCAAAAGTGAACCTTAAACTTCAGTAAAATAAACTGCAACTACATTACTATGTTTCACTGAAGTAATATGTACCACACAGTGGGGAGAACAGAGCTGTGTGGTAACAGTTTCATATTCTTCAGATAGTAACGCAAGGAGAGAACAAATATACCAGCTGGTAGAAAATGATCACCTGTGTTACTAATTCCAAGCATTGAAAAATCACAAGTCAGAACCTCAAAAATCATGAGATTGGCTTACAATCATAGATGCAAACTCTGTGGGTGCTCCAGTGATAAAACACCCATGGAAAAATATAGTGAGTGCTTAGCTCCCACTGGCAGCTCCCCCCATGCTGTTCAGTGGCCTGCAGGAGGCACTGGGAGGACGGATGGAGCAGGGTCTGGAAGAAGCGGAGAAGGGGCAGGGGTGGAGCATGAATAGGTGGGGCAGGGCTGGAGTGGGAATAGGATGGGGGGTGGGCTTTGGGGTAGGGATGGAGTGTAAGTGGAGCTTGATGCAGAGCAGGGGTCAAGCACCCTCTGGTAATTCCAAGGGCACCTCTGCTTACAGTTATATGATTTTAAAAACTAACGGCTTCCTGATCATTGAACATATTGAATTCACAATTTCCGACTTTTCTTCACAATTGTTAGGCATGGGAAGTTTCTTTAGTAGCCCTTCCTCCAGATGGAACCAGCAGCAACCAGGGCTGGGTTCAATATCTAGGGCTTCCTCTCCATCCATCTAACACAGAACTGTCTCAAGACCCCACCCAGTAACCTGGGAAATTCACACACCACTCCTGGATGCCTCTGAGAAGCAATGTTTCCCGACTCGCAAGCACAGAGTCTGGGTATAGAAAAGAAACTTTTAATAAAATGTAGGGACGTAACTTGGCATTCACAGGGGGAAATACCACAAACAGAGTTCATAAACAAAAACCATGAATAAAAGTCCCACCCAAGTAGGTTGGGTAATGACCTTTTCCTCTCCGGTTCTTAAGTCCAGCAATGTAAATGTTCCCTTCATATACCCAACCCTTTGCTGCACCCCACCCACAGTTGCTGCCCTTGGTCAGAGAGACCCAGAGTTCAGATGTGCATCCACAGAATTCAGCTCCCACCCTGTGTGGGGAGAAGTAAAGAGGCATCTTACTCACTCTGCTGGTCACTGTCCATCCATTTGCTCACTGCTCTCTACTGCTGCCCTGCTGGCTGCTTGTCACACTGATACCACCCTGCTTGGCTGTCAGTCACCATCCTCTGCGATCCGCTTCTTGGCTGTGACATCTGCCCATCAGCCTCAAGTGATTTCAGCTCCCAGTGATTTCAACTCTTAGCAAGTAGGATGGAAGAAACAGAGCTCCAACACAATTAGCATAAAAAAGAGGCTCTTAATGATACCTATTTAGCGCTGAAGCTTCAGGGGGTAGCAGAGTTAGTCTGTACAGGATAAACTTAAAAAAACAAATGGTCTGGTAGCACTTTAAAGACTAACAAAACATGTAGATGGTACCATGAGCAAATGTAGTAGGGTCACAAATTAAGTTGATTACAATGAACAAACACCACTCCATCTACTGAATATCTAACACATTAAATAAGGCAGGAGTAAACTGTATTTACATAGACATACCCAGGGTCTCTTCCCCCTTTCAGCTAGCTGCAAGGAAAGCGTTCCTTTAGATCAGTCGTGTCAAACTGGCATTTGGAGGGCTGCATGTGGCCCGATCAAAATTTTTTGCGGCCTGTCAGAACATTTTTATAAAAGAATGAAGTGTGGCCCACTGGCCGCTCGGAGCACGTGACCGAATGCCTGCTCACAGCCAGCTGGGCTGCTCTACGCATGCGCTCACGGCCGGCTGGGTGCTCTGCACAGGGCTCTCCAGCAGACACTCACAGCTGGCCGGGCCTCTCTGCACACACACTCACGGCCAGCTGGGCACTCCGGCAGGCACTCACAGCTGGCTGCTGTGCTCATGCTTCCCCAGCACCTCAAGCGGCAACGTCGACTCTGGGACCCAGGTATTAGGTTGGGGGGGAGGGCGAGCTGGGAGAGCCTGGCTCTGGGGGAGAGGGGAAGCATTAGGTTGGGGGGGGGGCTGGCTCTGGGAGAGAGGAAGGGGTTATTTTGTTAATATTTTGTTTTTTATTTATTTATTCCCAAATAAAATCACAAAATGTATATTAATTTTATATCAATAAATATGTCAATTTTTTGCAATTCCATGAATATTTATATCTTTATGCAAAATCTCAAACTTACAAAGTATCTGAAATTTTCACAGAAGCCTGTTCTATTTGATCAACCATGGTCTATACTTGTTTTTATTTCAACAAAACAAGGTATGCATCATATACAAAATTTAAAAGTACCTTAAATTTATATTTAAATTTAAAATTATGTAACACTAATTTAAAAATTATTTAATATGAGCAAATCACAATTTTACACATGAAATTATTGTAATATTATAAAATATCCCTAAAAAATAATCTATAATAATAAATAACTATGACTTTCCGACAAAGTACATTTTCTCTGGTGGCCCTAGGGTTGCCAGGTGTCTGGTATTGGTGCCTTTTTTTTTTTTTCTCGACAAACCATCTGGGAACCCTAGGTGGCCCTGAAAGCTATCAGTTTTCATTTGTGCGGCCCTCAGTAAGCTTTGAATTTGACATGCCTGCTTTAGATCCTGCTTGTACTTGTACATAACATCCCTGGCCAAGTAGGGAATACAGGGATTGGGAGGAAGAAGGGGATGATGTTTGTCTACTCAGCCAAGCACATTGCTCTGGAAAGCTCCCATTGTGACAATGTGACAGAAAGGGAAAGGCTAGCCTCACGATTGCTTAGTTGGTTGAGAATTCACTGGCTTTGTAGCGAAACCAAAAGAAATAGCTTCTCTAACATGAGCGTTATAGCTAATGAAAAAGGGGGAAATGTACTTTTTCTCTGGGAACATTGTCATTCCTCTGCCAGTGAGCAGAAAAAAGCAATTCGGACAGCATGATATGTATACTGCCTTGAAATCCTTCCACAGGTAAACTGATAATCTTCCCACAGCCACTTCACCTACTGTGTCCAGGCTCAGTTCAATTTCCTTTACTTTCTGCACCTCCCCTCAGACTTAAACTGCTTGGGCCAGATCTTCAAAGGTATTTAGGCACCTTATTTCCACTGGTTTCACACAGAGTTAAGATCCTAACTCTCTTTTGAAGGTCTGAGCCCTAATCCATATCTTCAAGGCCCTGCACAATTTAATTCCTGCAGCCCTCTTTGCTCTTGAGTTTCATCATCAGGGCTGTCTGTAGACAAATGTGGGACCTAGGCATAGGCTCTGAGTTTCTAATCTGTCAGAAGGTGCTCCCCCCCAGCTCTGCCCAGACCCTGCTCCCAATGTACACCTTTCCCCAGGGCCCTACACCCTCACTCTTCCCACCTCCACCTCTGCCCCAACTCACCCTTTCTTGCCCTCACCCCTCCTCTTCCCTGCCTGGTTACATCCCGTCCCCAAGTGCACTGCACCCTCTACTCCAGCACCTCCTGACACCACAAAACATCAGATCCACGGGCAATGGCAGGCAGTACACAATAGGAAGGTGAGAGGGAGAGGTGCTGAGTGGTGTGGTATACCAGTCGGTGGGGCCCTGGGCAGGCACCTCAGCTCTAAGTATGACCCTACTCAACATTTCTGGTGTTAACCCATTCATTCTTTCAAAGTCACTGAGCTACTTTGTCCCCCAGTCCAACGTCCATTCAGTCTGTGATACAGCTCCCTATTCTTGGAGCCCCCTTTGTGGCATTGTCACCCCTGGTTTGCCCTGGTTTAACTGAGGGCAGAAACTCTTCCTAAACATATTAAAACCACATTCAAATCACAGTCTCTCCTGAATTAACTGAATGGAAACTATTTCTTTTTTTCCTTTTCGTTTCCTAGACAAAGATTCCAAAGAAGGCACTAGTATGCCTTATAATGCCTACAAATCTTCTGTCCAGCCAAATGTACACATCTTGATGGGGTATATTGCTTTGCCTAATGGTGTTAGGACTACTCCCTCTAGGAATGAGGAATGAAAATAGCATATACAATAACACAATATGTTCTCTGCTTTCAGAAGGGATTTTCAAGGCTAGTCATTTAGTAATTGCTGTAATAGCTTGTTTGTAGATCAATTTATTTTTTTGTGCCATGTCCTTGGGAAAATGGCCTAGTTACTAAGAATAAATAAGCCACAACATGTGTCCTGCAGACCCTTAGTTAGACATATTTAATCAAAAGAATCTCCAGAGTCATAATGGATTTTCTCCATGCACATTTCTGCACACCATTTCTTTGCTGCCATGGTACAATGGCATCCAGAAATCATTGTGGCTTTTTGTTCCTCCCTCTATAAATTACAATTTCATTATACTCTTGGGGCAGATTCTGTCCCCCCACTGAAATCAATGGCAGTTTTATCTATTGATTTCAGTCACAGCAGCACTGGACTCATTTGGAACACACATGGCCAGATTTTTAAAGGTATTGTGCCTAAAGACAAAGACACACACTTAGGCAGCTAGGCACTCTTGAAAATCGCTGTTACTGGACGCTCTCAAAGCCAATGGTCTTGGTCTTTTCATGGGGAGATTGTGGGCCTCAGAAGACAGGGAGAACTGCAGGTGCTCAGCGCCTGGTAATTAGGTGATAGATGCCTCTGAAAGGTGAATGGGGTGGTGTGTACATTTCCCAGGTAACTGGGTGGGGCTCGAGCCAGTTTTGTGTTGGATGGTTGCAGATGAACCCGTAGGTATTGGACCCAGCCCAGGCTGCTGCTGGCTCCACCTGGCAGAAGGCTTACAGATGTCTTAAACTAATAAAACTCGGTGTCTTTATTCTCTTCATCAACTTTACTAGGCTTTGTATCAGGCCTTCAATAGCCAGATTTTCACAGGAGCTGAGCACCAACATGTTGCTCTCTTTAAAATCAGTGAGAGCAGCAGGCCCTCAGCACATCTAATAAGGTGGCCAGAGAATTAAAATAATCACCACAACAGAGAAAAAAATTCCACAAAGCAGCGGTTCTTCCAACTCTTTTTTCTCTTCTTTACTTTTACTCCATCAAAGATATTAAATGTCAGTTTTCTCCTACTGCTGTTACAGGAGTCTTTGTCTTTTCTCCACATCTTACAAAGCTATGTAAGTAATGCATAAATACATTGCAAGTGAGCTTTTTATCCCATCTGCACAGTTTTATCATATTATTTTTTTCAAAAGCACAATTTACATGAGATGTCAGGAAAATATAATGATGTGCACCCGAAGTACACCATTATTAGGAACATATTCTTTTGTTTTAGTGTATGTTCAAATTCTGCATTGCCTAATATTTAATATATAAAAATGCTGTTGATTATTGTATAGTCGAGCCTAAAAATAAACTGGGGCTTTTTCGCTCATCTGTTTTTCCAGTCATAACTAGTGTTATTAAAACCTGCATAGACATCCATATACAGTAGGAGAGAGAGAGAAAGAGAGAGAGAAGAAAACAGTAATTTAATTTGCTTCTTGGAAGTTGGGTTAATTGTACAACCATTGCACATAATTATTAAATTCTTCAGAGGAATATGTTTATAATGCTTTAGGGAAATATACTTGCAAGTTAAATAATTATATAACTCCCTCTCTCTATAGTTTTATTACATACAAAATTGTTAAACCAATCACCATGTGTCTGGTAAACAGCAAACATCCAGAAGCTTATAATAGACTTTGGCCCAAATCCTGTTCATTTCAGGCAAGCAGTTAGTGTCAACAAAGCCGATGGGATAACTCACATAAATAAATTTAAAACTCAGTTGATCATAGCTATTAGCTACTGATATGAGTTCCAAAGGGTCTATTTTACTTCTCAGAGATTAAGTTTTTTATGTTTTCCACATGTAGGCCATGATTTGGCAAACACTACTGCACTTGAGACATTAAAAAATCATGAATTAGAGCCCCAAAATTCAGGAGATTGGCTTAAAAATCATGCAGTTAACAAAATAATATGTTCCCTCTCCTAGTTTTGGTGCCTTTAAGGTGCACTTGGGTCACACTTTTTCTCTGCAACCATGAGAGCTTAAAACTTACTATCTTTTCCTAATGAAAACTCAAATTGTCATATAATGGGACCAAATATTGCAGGACTTGATACATAATTCAGACTTACATTTCCCTAGCCATTTTTGGAGGGGGAAAATTCTGATGACTAAAACAGAGTAAATATAATTAATAATGTATCTGACTTTCTGCTCACAGACTATTCCTGAGCAGACTGTTGATTTGCTTGAATGTATTAGTTAATAAATAACTTATTACATTGTGCTAAGATGTTCAAAAGTGACTAGTGATTTTGGTTGCCTTATTATATAGGTGCCCAATGGGTGACACCTCAAAGGGTTCTAGTTTTCAGAAAGTGTGACGTATTCTTTCTCAGAAAATCATAACCCTTTGAAATGCCTGACATTGGAACCTAAAAATTACTTGGTTAGTGACCACTTCAGAAAATCTGGGATTACTGTACATATTGGTCATACATTGTTATGAACACTTGGAAGTCTGGGTTTTAAACCTGAGCTGTTCTGTTTAGTCAAATAATTCACAGTGTTGTCCTTTGCCTTGTTTATAGAGAGTTGCCCTTGCTTCCCCTGAAGTCAATGGAGGTATTTCCATGAGCAACAAAGATCTTCCAGAATGCCACATGGATTAATTTAAAGTTTGTATTTCCCACATGTGACTTTTCATTTTCTATATTAATGAAATGTGTACACACAAAGTGGGAGCAAATTCAAATATTTGCAGAAAGTGAACACAGTAGCCCCCATTCAATGTATTCTACATAGCTACCACAGACCCACTCCTGGTGAAAATCTTACAGCTAGCAGCTACAGGACTTCATCCTTTATCTCAAGCTATAGCAACGTAATGCTTTTTAGCTCTTGAAGCTCTCAGTTCTCTCCTGAGCTATAATCAAGATGGCAGTCATAACTTGACCACAGCCAAACCACATTGATTTAAAAATTCATGTGAACCTTTTTTGCAATATCCAATCACTTCCCCAGAATTCACAACACTGCAGAAACCCAGATAGTTCCAAACTATGTTGGTTTTCCTCCCATTCAATTACATTACAATGAACAGTACAAATGAGTTTTACAGCTCAATGTGGTTTCCTCATTGACCAAAAAGATGCATATAGGCTTGCTACCTGAAGGATATCCAAGCAGTTCTTCACTTGAGATGGTCTATTTACAGTGGGGAAAAGATGAGAAAGCATATTTAGTTTGAGGTTCTTTTATCTCGTTTGAAAAAAATGATTAATCAATAGACCTTAACTTTTTTCACTTAATTGTGTTAAGGTTAAATATGATGGACGTTTCTCTTTATACTTAGACACACACACGTTTATTCGATTATTTCTCTGAGCATAGCAGGTCATCAGCAATACTTTTATTTACTGGAGACTAATTAATCACTCACAATCTTCCTTGTAAAGCTTTCAGTCCTATTATCTTTTTTTTTCTGTTTGGAAACATATTAATCTTGTAACTTGCCTTTTCCTTTTGCAGGTTATCTTTTATCCTCTTATAACAGCAAATTCAAATAACAAATTCAAAACAGATAAATCAAGCTGGGATTTCCAAAGGCGGGAGTTAGATTTTTATGACTACACTTTACAGAAAAGAAAAATCGACTATAGGTCGATACTGTGTGTAAAAGGCACTGGGGGTGGGAAGCTGTCAGAGCATTTTACCTCTCCTTCTCTGCTGCTTTCAATGAATGAGGCAATGGCACTGGTAGTGGGGAAGGAAAGAGATGCTACACTGCTAAATGTAATAGTATTGATATGGAAGGAACTGCTCAGGTTTATAGAGAGGTGGGAAGGGTACATACACAAGGGAATTCTACTCACTTAAGCTATGACTCAGGAAGGATAGACAGGGGAAAAAGGGAGGAGGTGTTGCCTTATATATTAAAAATGAACACACTTGGAGTGAGGTGGAGATGGACATAGGAGACAGAAGTGTTGAGAGTCTCTGGGTTAGGCTAAAAGGGATTAAAAACAAGGGTGATGTCATGCTAGGAGTCTACTACAGGCCACCTACCCAGGTAGAAGAAGTGGATGAGGCTTTTTTTAAACAACTAACAATATCATCCAAAGCCCAAGATTTGGTGGTGATGGGGGACTTCAACTATCCAGATATATGTTGGGAAAATAACACAGCGGGGCACAGACTATCCAATAAGTTCTTGGACTGCATTGGAGACAACTTTTTATTTCAGAAGGTTGAAAAAGCTACCGGGGGGAAGCTGTTCAAGATTTGATCCTAACAGATAGGGAGGAACTGGTTGAGAATTTGAAAGTGGATGGCAGCTTGGGTGAAAGTGATCATGAAATCATAGAATTCACAATTCTAAGGAAGGGTAGAAAGGAGAACAGCAAAATAGAGACAATGGATTTCAGGAAGGCAGATTTTGGTAAGCTCAGAGAGCTGATAGGTAAGGTTCCATGGGAATCAAGACTGAGGGGAAAAACAGCTGAGGAGAGTTGGCAGTTTTTCAAAGGGACATTGTTAAGGGCCCAAAAGGAAGCTATTCCTCTGTGTCGGAAGGATAGAAAATATGGCAAAAGACCGCCTTGGCTTAACCAAGAGATCTTGCATGATCTAAAAATAAAAAAGGAGTCCTATAAAAAATGGAAAGTAGGACAAATTACAAAGGATGAATATGGGCAAACAATACAGGAATGCAGGGGCAAGATTAGAAAGGCAAAGGCACAAAATGAGCTCAAAGTAGCTACGGGAATAAAGGGAAACAAGAAGACTTTTTATAAATACATTAGAAGCAAGAGGAAGACCAAGGACAGGGTAGGCCCACTGGTCAGTGAGGAGGAAACAGTTACAGGAAACTTGGAAATGGCAGAGATGCTTAATGATTTCTTTGTTTCGGTCTTCACCGAGAAGTCTGAAGGAATGCCAAACATAGGGAATGCTCGTGGGAAGGGGGTAGGTTTAGAAGATAAAATAAAAAAAGAACAAGTTAAAAATCACCTAGAAAAGTTAGATGCCTGCAAGTCACCAGGGCCTGATGAAATGCATCCTAGAATACTCAAGGAGCTGATAGAGGAGGTATCTGAGCCTCTGATCTTTGGAAAATCATGGGAGACAGGAGAGATTCCAGAAGACTGGAAAAGGGCAAATATAGTGCCCATTTATA
Source organism: Pelochelys cantorii (assembly GCA_032595735.1). NCBI lineage: Eukaryota > Metazoa > Chordata > Testudines > Trionychidae > Pelochelys > Pelochelys cantorii. The sequence goes on from CM064327.1 coordinate 236,875,356, forward strand.
AAAAGGGAAATAAGAACAACCCAGGAAACTACAGACCAGTTAGTTTAACTTCTGTGCCAGGGAAGATAATGGAGCAGGTAATTAAGGAAATCATCTGTAAACACCTGGAAGGTGGCAAGGTGATAGGGTACAGCCAGCATGGATTTGTAAAGAACAAATCATGTCAAACCAATATGTTAGCTTTCTTTGATAGGATAACGAGTCTTGTGGATAAGGGAGAAGCGGTGGATGTGGTATACCTAGACTTTAGTAAAGCGTTTGATACGGTCTCGCATGATATTCTTATCAATAAACTAGGCAAATACAACTTAGATGGGGCTACTATAAGGTGGGTGCATAACTGGCTGGATAACTGTACTCAGAGAGTAGTTATTAATGGTTCACAATCCTGCTGGAAAGGTATAACAAGTGGGGTTCCACAGGGGTCTGTTTGGGACCGGCTTTCTTCAATATCTTCATCAACGATTTAGATATTGGCATAGAAAGTACGCTTATTAAGTTTGCAGACGATACCAAGCTGGGAGGGGTTGCGACTAAACTGGAGGATAGGGTCATAATTCAAAATGATCTGGACAAATTGGAGAAATGGTCTGAGGTAAACAGGATGAAGTTTAATAAAGACAAATGCAAAGTGCTCCACTTAGGAAGGAACAATCAGTTTCACATATACAGAATGGGAAGCGACTATCTAGGAAGGAGTACGGCAGAAAGGGATCTAGGGGTTATAGTGGACCACAAGCTGAATATGAGTCAGCAGTGTGATGCTGTTGCAAAAAAAGCAAACATGATTCTGGGATGCATTAACAGGTGTGTTGTGAGCAAGACACGAGAAGTCATTCTTCCGCTCTACTCTGCTCTAGTTAGGCCTCAGTTGGAGTATTGTGTCCAGGTCTGGGCACCGCATTTCAAGAAGGATGTAGAGAAATTGGAGAGGGTCCAGAGAAGAGCAACAAGAATGATTAAAGGTCTAGAGAACATGACCTATGAAGGAAGGCTGAAAGAATTGGGTTTGTTTAGTTTAGAAAAGAGAAGATTGAGGGGGGACATGATAGCAGTTTTCAGGTATCTAAAAGGGTGTCGTAAGGAGGAGGGAGAAAACTTGTTCATCTTGGCCTCTGAGGATAGAACAAGTAGCAGTGGGCTTAAACTGCAACAAGGGAGGTTTAGGTTGGACATTAGGAAAAAGTTCCTAACTGTCAGTGTAGTCAAACACTGGAATAAATTGCCCAGGGAGATTGTGGAATCGCCATCTCTGGAGATATTTAAGAGTAGGTTAGATAAATGTCTATCAGGCATGGTCTAGACAGTATTTGGTCCTGCCATGAGGGCAGGGGACTGGACTCGATGACCTCTCAAGGTCCCTTCCAGTCCTAGTATTCTATGATTCTATGATTTAACACTACTATTTATACCCATGCCAGCTCAGCAATTGGGGTTTGTACACAAGGTGTCAACATAAGTGTAGATATACCTTAAGTTCAACTGAAATTCAGTTACAGTTGGGTGGTACCTAACTTCCTCAGGTTCTTTGGAAATATCCCAGCCTAACTGTAAAAGTAGGAAGCATTACTGACAAATGGGATTTGCTGCACATCTAATATTGTATCTGGCCCAATATGGGTGTGCTAGAATCATAGCTACCATCTAGACTGTTACATCAGGGACTCCATAGCTAGATCCATAGAATCATAGAATACTAGAACTAGAAGGGATCTTGAGAGGTCATCGAGTCCAATCACCTGCACTCACAGCAGACCAAGCACCATCTAGATCAGTGTTTCTCAACTTTTTTTTATAAAATACCCCTTTAAAAAAAATTGTAAGTACCCCCATTTAAAAAAAGCTAAAAGTACCCCCAGTACCTACAGTTTTCAGACACACAAAACATTTTTCTACCATTGCAATACATTTATTTAAACACCTTAATCATAGCCGGGAAGGAGATGAAATTTTGGGGTGTAAAAAGTACAAAAATAATAAAGCACTGTAAAACTTAAAACAAAAATTCAATTTTCTCCAAATTTCAGTTGTGTTGACGTATCCTCCAGACTTCTCTCAGGTACCTCTAAGGGTACTTGTACCACTGGTTGAGAAACACTGATCTAAATCACCTCTGACACGTGTTTGTCTAACCTGCTCTTTAAACATCTCCAGTGATTGAAATTCAACAACCTCCCTAGGCTTAACCACCCTGACAGTTAGAAAGTTTTTCCTAACATCCAACCTAAACCTCCCTTGCTGCAATTTAAGCCCATTGCTTCTTGTCCTATCGTTAAGGAGAATAATCTTTCTCCCTCCTTGTAAAACCCTTTTAGGTACTTGAAAGCTGTTATCAGTCTCCTCTTTTCTAAACTAAACAAGACTAATTCTTTCAGTCTTCCCTCATAGCTCATGTTTTCTAGACCTTTAATCATTTTTGTTACTCTTCTCTGGACCTTCTCCAATTTCTCCACATCTTTCCTGAAATGTGGTGTCCTGGACAGAATACTCCAATTGAGGCCTAACCAGTGCAGAGTAGAGCGGAAGAATAACTTCTTGTGTCTTGCTTACAACAAATTGCTGCAGCTTTGCTCCCCCCCCCCTACAGGCTTTAGAAGGAAGATTGCACAGCTGGAGGGGCAGGCTATACTTCAGAGAGTGTATATAGTAGCAAGCACACTACAAATGTGCACCAGTCAGAATACCTCCTGCTGCCCACTGGAGTAATAGAATACCTGAGTGAAGGCTGGGGCCTAAGAGTGGGGGCAGCACAAAGATACTTGCATCAATTCTGAATTTCTGTGGTGGGACAGTTTTCCTCCAGCTCATTGCACATGCTACCAGAATGGCATATAGGGGCTACAGCAGCAGCCACAATCTGTAGTATGTGTGGCCTTTGAAAAACATACGTGTGATATAGAGACCCTGTGGTAGCTCACTATGGGCATGTCTAAAAACCAATGTTAATTTAGAATAACTGATGTTATTCCAAAATAACATAGTCCGCGTCTACACAGCAAGCAGTTATTTCAACATAATGTCAAAATAATGTCGAGCTGGAGGACTTACTGGGTACATCTACACTGTGACACTATTTCAAAATAACTAGTGCTATTCTAAAATAACTTAGTCTGCGTCTACACAGACAGCAGTTATTTTGAAATAGTGTCAAAATACTGTCAAGCTGGAGGACTTCTTACTCCGACTCCTGTAACTCTCATTGTACGAGGAATATGGGAAGTCGGAAGAAAAGTGCTCTATTTCAAAATAAGTGCTGTGTAGACACTCCCTATTTTGAAATAAGCTATTGTGACGGGCCGCCACCGGCCTGCACGGGGAACCACCCGGACTCCCAGGGGGAGGGGAAGGGCGAAGACGCCCGGGGGGTCCCCAATCCCGGGCGCGGCGCGGCGGAGACCGGGCGGCGGGACCGGGTCCAACCGCCGCGCCTACACCGCCCGGCTGCCACTGACCCCGCCCCCAGGGTAGCGTGCGGCGGGGCGCAGCGGGAGGCCCGCAGCCGGACGGCTGCAGAGTACGCCGGCACGCCACCGGAAGAGGGAGGGCCCCGAGCGGCGTCCGGCATGGCGGGCCATTTTAAAAAGGCCCGCCATCTGAGAGGAAGGGGGGCAGCCTCCTTGGATGGGGGGAGAAGAGCCCGGAGGCCAGGACGGACCCTGGGCAGGACCGAGGCTGGCGGATGGTCCAGCCTCGACCCCGGGAGCTGCGGGGGGGGGGCCAGCGCGGCGGGCGGTCGGCCAGCCCCGGCTCCGTAGAGGACGGGACCCAACCCAGACAGACCTGGGGAGAGCGACTGGACAAGGACTGGGGTTCCCGGAAGGGTCGGACCTGCGAGCGGTCACCCAAGCAGCCCCCGACCCGGACGGCTGAACCAGGGTAGGTTCCGGGAAGAAGGAGAGCGGCCCGAAGGGGCCCTCCCAGAGGGGAGGAAGCAGCCCAGGGCAGGGCCTTTTTGGCACCCCTGGGTAGATGGGTCTCGGAGGGAATCACCCTTGTCTACCGCGTTGGGGTGCGAGAGAGCCCCAGCGCTTAGGGCCCCAGGCTGGGACCCGGGGAGAGGGTGGGACCGGGTCCCCCTCCCCATTCCCCCGGAGGACTCGAGTCCCGTGGGTGGCAGCGCACGGGAAGAGAGGGAAAGGGCGGACGAAGGGGTTCGCCGACCCCCCCTCCCCTCCCGGGAGGGGGTGATCGCCCCCGAGTCCTCTACACGGAGGAAGGGGTCGCTGAGCCCCCCTCCCCTCCCGGGAGGGGGGTGATCGCCCCCGAGGTCTCGACACTATTTTGAAATAAGCTATGCAATTGATGTATCTCAATTTGTGTAGCTTATTTCGAGATAAGCTCTGCAGTGTAGTTGCACCTACTCTGACTCCTGTAACCCTCATTGTATGAGGAGTAAGGGAAATTGGAGGAAGAGTGTTCTTTTTTGGACTCCCTGCTGTGTAGACAGTGCCAAAAGCCGAAATAAGCTATTTCGACTTAAGCTATGCAATTGATGTAGATCAAGTTACATAGCTTATTTCAGATTAGCCCTGCTGTGTACATGTGTCCTATCATGGGATAACTCTTATTAGGCCTGACATACTCACTATATCTAATGCACTTTTGCCATGATATATGCCATGTTTTGGTAAATAACATATCATTGGAATACTAATAATTCACTGACCATTAATAGTCTTGCACAATACATGTACAGGGTGTGGACCAAGAGTTATAAATATGTGCTACAATTATGTTTGGAAAAAGTATTTGGCAAGTGCAGGATCAGCAGTCTTCACTAGACAAAGGAGTGTGTATTTACTTGTCTGACCAGCAGGCAGAGACATGGAAGGTACATTTACATAAAAGGTAAACTAAATGATCCAGCTGGAGAGAAGACAGCGTGGTGACTACATCCTAGCAATAAAGATCAAGTATACCTGAGAGTATATTTCAGAAGTTTACTGGTCTTTAAAGACACCATGTCTCAACCTCAAATGATAAGTAACTGCATCAACAAATTGTGTACAGTGTTACCGTATTATAAAAGCATATTGGGTCAGGTCTACTTATGTAAGTCTGGGACACTCTGGTGATTGTGAAATATATTTATTAACACTTTATGAGAAATTATGGATGGTTACTGATATTAGGCTTTAAAGTCTGTGACCAAAGGCAGGTAGAAACAAGTTTTCTCCCAGATAGGATAGAAAGTAGCAGGCCCACCAACAATTCCAGGCCCCACAGCAGAACAGTCAAAGATCCCCCATGCATGCACAAACTGAACCTGTGTGGATGGAGTCTACCTGACATTTGGGCGGTGTTGCACCTGCACCGACTGGTACGAGTGTTCTGCTGGCTACACTGGTTGGAACACTGGGCCAGGGCATTTACATGCCTTCCTGGTATGGTTGCCAACAGTCTAATCATTCAAACCCAAAGACCCTTGCCCCACACCATGCACTTACCATTTTCTGAGGCCACACCCCTCTCCTGCCCATTCTCTAGAGCTGGTCACATAGACCCCCCTCTCTCCTGAAATACAGGGCTGCACATGCAGGCAGCTGCAAGGGGCAAGCAGCAGGATGCCACTGTATCTCCACTCTGATGCCATAGGTGGCCCCTGGCGTATTTTAAGTCACCCAGGGCAGCAGGAAGGGCTGAAGGATGTACGGGGGGAGTACATGAGATAACCAGGGAGCTGGGGGATGCAGAGGGTATGGAGTGAAGAGGGCAGCAAATGGAAAGTTTCTGGAGCCAGGACCCAGTGTCACAGCACCACAGGACTATAAACCTTATTGCTTATGGACCAGAGCTCTTCAAATCACTGAATGTTGCATCAGTCAACCAAGGAGGCTGTAGTCTCTGTGAATTAATATATTGAGAAGAAACTGATTAGGCAAAGATGATAACTTGCAAAAATTGTGGTTTAGTCTTAAAAGCACATTTTCACTTTTGTTTGTTTGGATTGTTTGTCTTTATTCCTTATACTTAGTACCATTTATGCCTGTGACTTTTTTGCATAGTAAATTTCTTCTAATTTTCTATAAACCAATTTAGAGATTGAAATGAGTGTGAAACCCTAGTTAAAAATTAATTAGCTGTAGCATGTTGTCTCTTAAAAGAACAACAGATATAAGAACTCCTGTGAGTGACCCAGGACACTGCAGGGAGACATGTCCAGGGAGCTTGGGAGTTGGGGTTCACAGTTTGGTACCTGCAAAGCAAGTTTTTGAGGCATACTGGGGAGGTCGACAAATGCCTTTGATGTCGACCGCAGAGCTTCCACACTACAGCGCTGTGCTGACAAACAGCTGATCAGCACAGCGCGGCAGCCATTTTAATTTAAATGAAGCGGCGATTATTTAAATCGCCACTTCATTTTCCTATGTCTACAGAGGTAATCTACATGGCTCCATTGACGGAGCCATGTGGTGTAGACATACCCTGAGTGTCAGGCTATGAGACACAGCAGCAAAGCATTTCAGGCACCCAATGTTGCAGGGCAAGCCATGCCACAACCTGCTACTGGTATAGGTAGAACCTCAAAGTGTCACAATATCATGAGCCACATTCCACACTGCTTTGTGCCCTTTGCAACCCCACAGAGCATAAAGGGTTTACCCTGAGTGTGAATGTGCTAACTGGCCCTGCATGTTCTTACCATTTTGCCTAGAGCAATTCTAATTAATCTTGTAGTCTCAGCTTTGAGATCAGCTTCCCAGGATTAATGGACTTGCTCCATTCAGCTAAGTAGACCTAAATCAACAATAATGTGCAAATATTGGGTGAAGTGAAGGGCCTGGACTCTTTCTTGTAGTCATATGTTTTCATTTATGGGTAATCGTCCAAACTCCTCAAGCTTAACCCCAGTTCCAAAACATCTTGCTGCTGTAGTAAATTTTTCAATCAACATTTATTTAAGGAGTGTGGATACTTTATATTATGTGATTATGTCTGTCGTTAAAATTGTCCTATGCTAACAAATGGGTTGTAATTGTGGAATTTGGAAGAATGCTACACATATGTTGCTCTGCTTCCCTTCCCCCATTATGTAAATGTATCTATATTACTAAAAAAGGAGCAAGAGAGGTGCATTCATGCATTCGACTCAGTGAATAAGTGGAAGAGGCCTTCTTTAAATAATATTGGTGTAATGTACCTTATGAATAACTATTTGCTGGTGAAAAGTAGAAATTTGATTCTTGGTGCAGAGAACAAACCTCATACTGGGATGCAAATGGCTCTGAGCCACCATTCAGTCTACAATAGCCATCCAAATTAGGGGAGGGACGTTGCAGTGTTGAGGGTTGGCATCCAACCAGCCCACTACAGTTTTCTTCTTTTATCTAAAGAAACAGAGCTACAATCGTTCTATTATTAACAATCTTTCATTTACTGTCCAGATCAGCTTTCACCCTGGCAACAGGAAGATCTTAATGGGCATAACTAATAGGCAAAAGCCAAATCAAAGAACAAGGTTTAAGCTAGGTTTAAAACCATGAACATACAGTGCATTCTCTATATCCTAGAGAAAAAAATCAGAGACTGTGTGAAACACAATGCTCAGAAGCCTATTAGCTGTATTGCTCCAAGGAGCATTCCCTCGGGGCTTGACTCTCCAGCCCCAGCAAGTTCTGAGGTCTCACTGAAATTACTGGAAATGCATGTGCACAGAATTTTAGACTTAGACCCATTGGCACAGATTCTGATCTCAGTTACACCAATATAACTCTAAAGTAACTCCGTTGACTTCAGTAGTCACCACAGTGTAAGCAAGAGCCGAATCCAGCCCTTCCTTTTTTAATGCAACTCCAGTGAGAACAGAAGCCATTACGGGTCAGAATGTTTATAATGCAGCAGAGCACGTAATTAGTTAAGGCAGTCACAGGGCCATGATACCAACACACAGTGCATTCTGTTGAATAATGCCCCGAAAAGCAGTGCTTATTCAGGCAAAATTTACACTGAACACAATGTGATCTTGCCCAATTATGCAATGAGTAAAGACTGCAGTAGGGTTTGGCCCCTACTTTATAATTTTTGTATTCATATATTGTTCCCAGATGTCCTGCTGATGTAAGACCAAACACACTGTATTCAAAGGCTTGAACCAAAGGTGATGCGTAGTGTTCCCTGTAAGCTGTGCACTTCTGCAGCCTATCAGGAGAGATTCAAATGCCACCCAGCTGATTAGCAGAGCACCCAGAGATAGATTTTATTTCTATTGGTGGTGCACATTCACAGATGTCTCAATGCACATAAAAACATTATTCTGCCCATGGCAGGAAAAAGTCTGCACATAGAAGGAAAAGATTAAAGGTATCATTGGTGGTGTGCATATTTGGATTAGTGCTCATATCAATGTCAGAATGACTTTCTCCACAACTTTATGGGGTACAAACCAGATGAAGTTACAAAAGAGTAGAGCTGATCCTGCTTCCAAAGGGTATGTCTACACTACAGCACTAATTCGAACGAACTTAATTCGAATTAGTTAATTCGAACTAAGCTAATTCGAACTAGTGCATCTAGACCTAAAAACTAATTCGAATTAGCGTTTTGCTAATTCGAACTAGCATGTCCACATCCACATTGAGTGGCCCCTGAACTGAAGTTAAGGCTAGCCGGAACCACTGCCGGCAGGGCATCAGGTTAGGACTTAGAGTGTGGAGCTCTTGCCTGAGGATAACTGAGCTCCGTGCTTAAAGGGACCCGACCCCCACCCCGGACAGACAGTTCTCAGGGTTCCCTGCTTGCTTGTCTACCTCGATGAGGGACAGCAAAACAGTCCTGTCTTGGAGTGCCCTGAGTGCCCACACTCGGCACATCAGAGCACTCGGCCATCAGCCCGGCTGCACTTGCCTCAGGCTGCCATCCGGGGGGGTCAATCGGGAGGCTGTCAGGATCCAGGAGGCCCTGCAGGAGAGCTTCCACCCCGAGGAGCCCACAGAGCCACCCCAGTCCTCCCCATCAGGGGCTCATGCCCCATTCCTCCCTCACCTCCTTCCACTTACCCCTCCCTAGCCCCCCTTCCTGATGTAAAAAATAAAGGACACGTGTTCAAAAATAGAAACTCTCTTTATTTAACAAAACTGGGGGGGGGATTAACCTCTGGGGAGACTGGGAAAAGGAGGTGGGAGAGGGGAAGAGAGAGGGTGGGAGAGGGGAGGTGGAAACCTGGGAGGAGGGAGCTGGAAGGGGGAAGCCAGGGGAAGAAGGAGGAGGGGAAATATAAAACTATAGTGCGCCATATCTTCACTATTGTGGCCTTGGAAAGGGTTCAGAAAAGGGCAACTACAATGATTAGGGGTTTGGAACAGGTCCCATATGAAGAGAGGCTAAAGAGACTGGGACTTTTCAGCTTAGAAAAGAGGAGACTGAGGGGGGATATGATAGAGGTCTATAAAAGCATGAGTGGTGTGGAGAGGGTGAATAAAGAAAAGTTCTTCATTAGTTCCCATAATAGAAGGACTAGAGGGCACCAAATGAAATGAATGGGTAGCAGGCTTCAAACTAATAAAAGAACTAATAATAATAATAGAAAGTTCTTCTTCACAAAGCAAATAGTCAACCTGTGGAACTCCTTGCCACAGGAGGCTGTGAAGGCTAGAACTATAACAGAGTTTAAAGAGAAGTTAGATAAAGTCATGGAGGTTGGGTCCATGGAATGCTATTAGCCGGGGGTAGGAATGGTGTCCCTGGCCTCTGTTTGTGGAAGGCTGGAGATGGATGGCACGAGACAAATGGCTTGGTCATTGTCTTCGGTCCATCCCCTCCGGGGTACCTGGTGTTGGCCGCTGTCGGCAGACAGGCTACTGGGCTAGATGGACCTTTGGTCTGACCCAGTACGGCCGTTCTTATGTTCTAAGCTCAGGGCTCAGGGTCGGGGATCTCACTGGACCAACTTGATTTTCATGAAAACCTGCTCATGGGTTCGCATGTGGCCTTTGGTGGCCAGGCTGGCAGCTATCCTGCCCTAGACGGCCTCATTCCTGTGCCTAGTGCGGAGGTCGTGGATGTTGGAGGTCTCCCCCCAAACCTCGATGAGGTCCACGATCTCCACACTAGACCAGGCGGGCACCCGCCTCTTGCGGCCCCGGGCAGGCTCCTGGGAGCCACCAGCCTGGTCCTGGGAAGAGGCGGAGGGCTGGGTGGCAGTGGGTGGCTGGCTCATGCCGTGCCAGGTGCAGGGTCTGCTGTCTGGGTGCTGGCAGGCTTGCACCTGGCATGGGCACTGTAGCCAGACCATGGCCCTTTAAGGGCTCCGGGGCCGGGAGGGGGGCAGAAGAGTTTCCCTGGCTTGGCCCAGAGTGGCCACCAGGGCAAGATGGGAAGAGCTAGCCTCCAACTAGTTCGAATTAAGAGGCTACACAGCCCTTAATTTGAACTACTTAATTCGAACTAGGTGTTAGTCCTTGTAGAATGAGGTTTACCTAGTTCGAATTAAGCGCTCTGCTAGTTCGAATTAAGTTCGAACTAGCGGTTTGCATGTGTAGCGCCTATGAAAGTTAATTCGAACTAACAGCTGTTAGTTCGAATTAACTTTGTAGTGTAGACATACCCAACAGATCAATGGGAATTTCTCTATTAGCTTCAGAAAGAGCACAGCTGCCTTAATATTTTTCCAAAGATTGATAGTTTTATGAATGAATCTGTGAGAACAAAGTTATTATTGAGGAAAAGTGTGGCTAAGAGGCCACAGTTAGCTCTGAAAGCAGCAAGTAGTCATTCTTGTTTTTTCTTCTCAGCAGGAAATTGATATAAGGTTCATACTTGATCCATTAAACACGAGGAATTCTTTTAACTTTGTAGAAACCCTAACACAAAAGATGGTGCATTACAAGGGATAACACTTTGGCTTTGACATAATAGAGCCTCATATCAGGTTTTAACTAGTACCTGGTTCTTCCATTTGAAAATTTCCAGGAAAACAATATCTAAGACCAGTTTCTAGAGTTGATATATCCTATACATATTTGTGCTAGTTAAGAAAAGAGTAAAACATTGTTCAAAATATGGAAAAGCTGCTTTCATTTAAATTTTCATTCGATTTAAATTATGGCAAATTTTCAAACCTGATGTGAATTTTTATCTTGATCTGAATCCTCTATGTTTACAACTGTAATGCATGTACATCAGGTCACAACTGTCCCATGCGTGCAAAGTTATTACCAGGGTCATATTAACACAGTGCAACTATAAAAAACTGCAGTTAAAATATTTTGCTTTCTTTCCACATTGCAAAAATAGCCTGAATATATTTTAATGCAATCAGCCAAAATCCCTAAATCCAATTGTGTGTTAACTGCTCAGACTGATTAGTGTGAAATATTAATTTGCACTAATCAGCTTGAGGCAAGGAAAAGCATAATAAACTTGACACATATATTTCACACTTTCCAGTGTTGGAACATTATTAGTGCTGATAGTTATGTTTTCAAGGCAGGCTTAGCAAAAGCTCCTTCAGTGCATTAGCTGGCCCTGGTTTGGTATGGAACTACTGAGCTTTCTAAACTGGTGGCCTGCAGCAAATCCTGGTCAAATGGTGTTGCCAACTATTGTCTAAAGCATTTGTCTCTGCAATGGTTCAGAGTATCTGCATTACACACCTGGTCTGTTGTAAAATGATGCTGGTGCATCTGCCTTCATATTCCCTTCTACTGTTTCTACACCCGTGTGCAACTGAACTCCCAAGGTGCTTATTCCATACTTCCCAGAAGAGATGCCTAGAGAAGCTGCACTTGGGATAAATCCAGATGCTAATGAAGGGTCCAAGGAGACAGGGCAGGGAAAAGGGAGATGCAACAGACAGGTGAGGGGCCTATAACTACTTACATGAAATATATGCACGTCCCCTCAGTGTGAACCTGAACATCTACACCACAGTTTTAAAGCCCAAGCCCTGCCAGCTTAAATTCCTGACATGGGCCAGCCATGGGTGTTTAACTACAGTGTAACCATATCCACAGGGGCTAGAAAGGAGGGTCTGTGCACCTCTCCTTGACTCACCAATATCCACTTCTCTTACTCCAGGTGCCTGGTTTCAAAAGGAACTGGAGTAAATCAGAGTTCTATACACCACATCCTCATTCACATTCTGCATCCTCTATTGCTCAGCTGGTTCCTCTGCATGAGCACTCTTTAAAGCCATGTAGGATCTAGATTTTTCCAACTAAACTACAGCTGCATGTCTCAGCAGCACAGCCATTTTACCAGAAATGTATAGACGGCATCTAACTGTTATAAACCAGGAGAACAGGGTATCACAGTTTTATAAGCCATTTGGAAAGGTAACTAGGCGTCGTCTACACTGGTCTTTGAAACCATGTCAGTACTTTTTTAACAAGAAGCATTTTTAAGGAGATCTCTGGCTACTTTGATCTGAAGTCCAGACTGAATGCATCCATGAGATGTTGGAAGCTACATTAGCAATATGGAGGAGTTTGCAAACATTTGACTGACCCTAGAAAGGTCCAACCTAAGTGGAACCACAGTCCTTCCTAAGCAGGCATTTGTCAGGGAGAAAAGAAAGTACATACAAAAAAAAGGAGGCTTCCATCTTTTAACTAGTCACACTCCTGTTTTTAGAACCCTCAAAAGGACAAGGAAATATCTTCTGTCTCAACAACACAACTGCAAAGAACACACCAGTAGGATGGGAACACTGAACGCTTTCCACAGGTTTTTATTCTTTTTATTTCTGACATAAATAGCTGTAGCAGGCAGCTGCTCAGGGGCTGTGTTTCAGGCTATGTTTTAAGTTATTCAGCGGGAAGCTGATAGGACATTTGAAATGCAGGACAAAACTCTCTTTAACAGAGTACTTTTCTGATTTTGTGATTTTTACAGACGATATGGAAAAGTTTGAAATCCTAAAGCACAGTGTGTTTAATCTTGATTAATGCGCTCTAATAAAAGGATGTTATTACCCCTACAAAAAATGGACAAAGCGAGGTGCATTTTATATCAGCCTAAGGCAAGTTCATTAACCACAATGAAACCTGATATAACTGTCATTTATGTGTAATCTGACGTGTACATTATGCCTCATGAAATTTAAAATAGATCATTTATTCATATTAATGCTAGCATGCTACTAGAATTAAGGATTTGTCTATTTCATTTTGTATTATAAATCCTGAATTTACAGGGACATTTTATGATATTTACTTTTTATTAAAAGGACATTTGGTGAGCTAAAACACATTGATGGTATCTGTTTTAACAGTAAGCAACTGAATCTGGTTCATCAAGAAAGCCTGGAAAAATCACATTGCTCATTGCTTCTCTTTGGCTTTTGAACAATGCATGAAGGCTTGGAACAAATTTCCTCTGTAGTTTCCTTCCCCTATTTCTGCCAGTTTCTTTTTGTGTCTAGATCAAAGGAAATGAAAAGAACTGTTGGTAATTGTACATGTACAGCTGTTCAGTCTTGAATACTTGTTTTTTATTTTTAAGAGACTCCAAACTGATTTCAGGGATGTCTTGAGAATCTTTTGTGGAATCATTTATCTGTATATTTTCAGCCCATTTTACTGAACTATAAAAGCAGCTAATCGAGACATGCACTACCTACTGTCTAAAATGGTTTTATAGGCAAGTTTAGCATGAACTAACACAATCATTTATTTCTTATTTTCATCACAAGTAGAGCCAGGTCTCAAAAATTAAATGACTTCTGGTTGAGCCAGGTGTTAGATGGAGCATTTTTAAAGGAAAACCCAGGGCCATGTGTACGCCTTACACACACAAATAAATCCCGCTGACATCCATAATATAATAATATCCAATTCTTTTATAGCGGTTTTCTTCTTCACATCCCAAAGTTGTTTACGAAGTTAGTACCATTAACCCCTTTTTATGGAAAGAGAAACTGAGGCAAAGAACAATGAAATAACTTATTCCAAGTTATATAGCAGCAGAGCTGGTAACAGAACCCCGGTTTCATGCTCCAGTTCTCTTTCCACTAGACCACACTGTATGGCTAAGCACTGAACAAATATAGACTCCACCGCAACGCCACAGGAAGAGGAACCTGATCCCAAGAGGCCTCTCAACTCAGTGCTGGGGACAATTGGTATTTTTTTGGGGGGAGAGATATAAAACTGCAGTCCTGGCAACTTGTAATCCTTGGCATAGTCACTGTAAACTCTTATGTCCTGGTCAAATTCCAATGTGGGTAATAATATTCAGCTCACCTTAAATTCCTTCTGTAGTTTCAATTTACCACATCTTGAAATAGCTGAATTTTCATTTTTGTTCTGCATTTTTTTTGAACATCAGATGCAGGAGTAACAGTTAATTTGAGGGAAGGGTTTTAAATCGGACTACCGCGTCTATATACGGCAAATTAAATCAGGCGACCGGCATTTTAAAATGGCGACTGGCTGCGAATATTCTAATCAAGCGCGGGATATTTAATATGCTAATCAAGAACTTGATTTGCAACTTTGGTATGCTGCATTTGCCTCCCTAGTTCGAACTAGGGGGCAAGTGTAGACATACCCTTTGTTACTGGAACAAAGAAAGGAGTGGCACTGGGATTTGTGGATTTTTTTTCATTTTGTTAATACATGTTATACCTCCCTGGTCTGGCACCCTCGGGACCTGACTGGTCCCAAACCAGGAAATTTGCCAGACTGGGAAGGTCAATGCTGCTGGGACTCTGCTTTTCCCCAAGCAGCTCTACTGCCACCCAGGTCTCTGCTCTCCCCACAGCACAGGAGAACGGGGAAGCTCTACTTTTCCTCCCACTACTTTGCTTCAGCCTGGGGCTCCACTCTCCCTGCAGCACCCTGATGTAACCTGGGGTTCCACACTGCACCCAGCAGCTTTGATGCTGCCTGGTGGGCTCCACACTGCCAAGCAGCCCCACTGCCACCTGGGGAGCTCCACACTCCACCGAGTTGCTCTGCTGCCACTTGGAGGGCTCCGTGCTCTTCCTCGTAGCTCTGTACTCCCCTCTCCAGCACCCTTGCTATGGCCCAGAGGGCTCCACGTTCTCCTCCCTGGTGACAGAGAACTCTGCTCTCCCCTTGCCCCCTGAGACTGGAGGCTCTGTGTTCCTCCCGGTGACTCTGCTGCCTCTGGCACTCTGTTTTGTCCCCCTAGCTTGGCAATGTTCCTAGGTCCAGCCCAACAACTTATCCCCGTGAATGCTCACACGGATGATGCTGGACCAGGAGTGTTGCTGGACAAGAGAAGTCTGGATTAGGGAGCATCAACATGTACTGTAGTTGTTCCACTACCTGAAGGTGTGTGTGCAAGTTACCTACTTGTATTAACCAGATACCATTCCCAATTAATGTTTTTTTCTTAAGATAATTGGTTACCACTGTGATTATGGTAGTGCCTAGAGGCCCCAGTCATTTCAGGGTGATAGGCTATGTCTACACTACAGTGTTTTGTCAGAAAAACAGCCATTTTCCAACAAAACTTGAGTTACGTCCACACTGCAAGCATGTTCTTTTGACAGTAAATCGAAAGAACAGAGGGATTTTTGCACAACTGGTAATCCTCATTCTACGAGGAAGAAGCCTTTTTCTGAAAGAGCTCTTTCGCAAAAAGGCGTGTGTGAACTAGGAAGAGGGAGTTTTTTCGGAAGAAGAGGGAAGAGGAAAATGCACAGGTGCACTGGTGGCCATTCTGTCCATAGCAAGCACTGCTTACATGCGAGATAGTGTGCAGGCAGTCTGGACTCTATCTTTCGAAAAAGCACATCACTTTTTCGATGTGCTTTTGCAGTGTGGACGCTTTCTTGCTCAAGAAGTTTTCTCGGATGATCTCTTCTGAAAAAAGCTTCTTGCGCAAGAAGCCTGTAATCTAGACGTAACCCTCGTGTACTAGGTGCTGTATAAATATGAAACTCTTGCTCCAAAGAGCTTATAAATGCACACTATATCTCTACCAATTAGCAAAGTACATACAATCATTTACAAAAAAGCACTTTAACTATGCTGGTACTGGGGTTTGCATCAGTTTACCTAAACTGATTTTAGTGCCAATTTTATGTATAGACAATGGAGTTTGACCATGTTGCAGTATTTCCAACTTTGCAACTTATAAAAAATGGAGGATGAGAAAATAATGGGTGTGTATCCAGTGATACTTATTTCAGTGACCTATCTTGGCTAAAGAAGCCAAGTGCAATTCAAAGCAGATAAATGGAGAACAATGGAGAAAACCCCAAAACAGGAAATATCTGCTACACACATTAGAGTCATAGTAGATGATCCCAGGTGCAGTAACATATTGACCAGGAAGGAGTTTTAGGCTTTGTGTGCAAAGAATAGACAAATCCCGAAAGCATTTAGCCTGATATGCAGCTGCAGAGCACAAGACAAACAAAAATTATTACAGCAACAATAACAACAACAACAAAAACCAGATCCTTCCCCACACAGAACAGAAATCAAAGAATATGATATTGTTCCTAGGACTAGTGCTCCTTATTAATCTTTACCTAACAGAGAGAGAGAGAGAGAGAGAGGATTTTAAACAGGCTAAATTCAGTTTTTAAATTTCTTTGTCATCATATTTCATGCAAAGATACACTGACTGCCAGTACCAAAATAGGCCAGTGTAGTGAAGAGCATGTCTGTAATGAGGAGACAACCTCAATTATACAAAAGTTTCACAGGACAACTGAAACTTTTGGATAACTGATGGTGCTGACTTCACACATTTTAGAGAATGTGTTCAGGGGCTCATGGCAATGGCTTAAAGATACCATTCTATCCCATGCGAGCCAAAAATAAATACTTATGCAGGTCCTGATAACTGGAAATGCAAATGGAGGATAAAGGTTTCTGCCTGGAATACAGAGAACAGGCCTTTCTTCTGTGGTAACAAGAGAACTCTGATATCAGGCAAAATGTTCTCCTCAAAAACTGGGATACAATTGTGCAAAACAAACAATTATAAAAGAATAATTAGTCAGCTACTGATAAATGAGGAAATTACACATGGTGAGAGTTCACTAGAGGCCAAACAGAAACAAGGACAAAAGATGCTGTTATTTGGGTGGCTTTTTTCATAAATTTCCATCTAGGGAAGATTCAACAAGAACCTTTCTGCAAAAAACAGTGAAAGTAATTACTGCTGCCTTGAGCTAACACCTCTATGAAATAGTCTGAGTTAATAATGGTTGAATGCAAGAAATACACCCTGGCTGCGTCTAGACTGGCAAGATTTTGCGCAAAAGTGGCCGCTTTTGCGCAAAAACTTGCCAGATGTCTACACTGGCCGCTTGAATTTGCGCAAGAGCACTGACGTTCTAATGTAAGAAATCAGTGCTTCTTGCGCAAATACTTTGACGCTCTCGTTCGGGCAAAAGTCCTTTTGTGCAAAAGCTTTTGCGCAAAAGGGCCAGTGTAGACAGCTCAGATTTGTTTTGCGCAAAAAAGCCCCGATGGCTAAAATGGCGATCGGGGCTTTCTTGCACAAAACCGCGTCTAGATTGGCACGGACGCTTTTCCGCAAAAAGTGCTTTTGCAGAAAAGTGTCCGTGCCAATCTAGATGCTCTTTTCCGCAAATGCTTTTAACGGAAAAACTTTTCCGTTAAAAGCATTTGCGGAAAATCATGCCAGTCTAGATGTAGCCCATGTGTTTTGCACCATGCAAAGTGAGGCCCTGCCTTGCATTACCTATGACCAGCTCTTAAATATACCTGGCCCAATTTTCAAAAATGCTGACTTCCATCTGCTTCTGTTGGAAAAGCATTAGGAGCCTAACCACAGATTCAACAGACTAAATTTAGACACTCATTTTTTGAAAACCTTGGCCAAGGCCTGATTTCAAATGCTTTTTGCAATTCAGGCCAAATAAGTCACAGTTCACATTATGAACTCCCCATCTTGCAGCAGGTGCTTACAGAGGGTTAGATTGTGACTTTACCTATAGCTCTGAGCAAACAGTGGTGCATAAGCTGCACTGCACCAGGAGCAACACCAGGAGGCAACATGACAAAGGCACAATGCCCTTTCTGCTTACTGCTTGTTTCTGGAGGCTAGGTGCTGGTATGTAGCATCAGTAAATGACTGTTTCCCCCCTTCCCTCCCCTCCACCCCCACCGTGGTGACTGAACTACTCTGGCCAGCTAGGCTGGGGAGCTGAAACAAAGCCTCCACATATTCCCTGCCACTCTGCTGTGGAGAAAGAGTAATGGAGAAGTAGCTTCATTTATTTCCACATTCCTGGCCATGTTGTTGATGGGGACAGGCAGTCAGACCTACTGGTCAGAACAGTAGTCAGGAGCCAAGAAACTGGAATGACAGACAGAGCTGGAAGTCAGCTTAGTTCCAGTCAGTATCCAGAGGTGAGGCACAGAAAAAGGGATCTGGAACAAGGCAGGAAGTCAGAAATCAAAAATACAGTAGAATTCAGGAGTCAGGCAAGAAGACAGACTCTAATACAAAAACTAGTTTAGTGCTTGCTTAGTAGTTCAGACAATCTCCTGTGAATAGTTAATAGTGAGTCTGAGCCAATCAGAGAGGCCAGACGTCTCCTCCAACTAGAAGCTGCATAGGCAATATCAATGGTGAGCTAGAGTCCACCAGTCCACACTTCCTACTGGTACCAGCATGTCACCAGATGGTGGCAGACTAACTAGTGCCTGGGGACCCACAGATCTACATTTGAGACCCAAGATCCCTTACCCAGCCCAGCACTGGAGTAGCCATGGAGTAGCTTAATGGGGATTCTCACTTCCTCTCACAGGCAGATAGTCCAAGTCACTAGCTAGCCTTCAATGTCCAGGAGTTCTCTGGATGCATTAGAGTGACAGGGGAAAGGACAATAGGGACACTCCAAGGATTTGAGGAATGTTGGCCATATTCTGATCTCCTGAATTAATTACGCTGAAGATAATGCAGTTCATCTGGAGGTATCCCAGAGTAAATGACAGCCCAGGCCTGTGCGGGGCTCAGTGCCCTCAAGTTCCACAACCCTGGCAATAAACATACAGAAACTTGTTCTGTGTTATTTGGAAAACAGGAAATGAAAAGGGGATCTCAAGGAAAAGGATTTCCTCCAGGAAGGGAGATTCTGAATTAACTGTGGACCGGTTTTAAAGGGGCATTTGAGTGAATGCCAAAAAACAAGAAAAAGGAGCCATCAATTTAAGGTAAGGGGGACTAGGCATGAAAAGAATCAAGGCATAATTTATACACCCAAAAGAATAGTTAAAATGGCTTAAAATATAGTGTCTGTGCGGGGGCGGGGGGGTGTGACTGTGTGTCAGAGAAAGAAACGCAAATGACAATTCAAAGTTTCCTTGTACCTCTTCGCCCAGAGTTTTTTTCTGAGTTCATAATGCTGCTTTCTAAATGATATGCTATTTTACCTTCCTGCCGTAAAAATACATTGACTGGGACATACATGAACATAGTATTGTTGACTTTGAATAGACAGGCCCATCCGCAGGGGGGAGTACAAAGGTGTGAACGCACACACACCCCCTCACGGTCCTTCATGGTCTGCCATGGAGCTGATTCCAGATGGTCTGGAAAAGCAGAATATCCCAGCCTCCTTCCTGCATGCTCCAGCCAGCCTGGGGAAAGCAGAGGCTGCATAATATCCCAGCCTCCCTCTCCCGTGCTCCAACCAGCCAGGGAAAAGCAGAGGTGGCACACTGCCCCAGCCTTCCTCCCCCATGCTCCAGCTAGCCAGAGGAAGCCTGGGGCTGATTCCACCCCTTCCTCTCCCAGAAGAGTGGCCAGAGGCAGGGCTGGAACGTGGGGGCAGGGCTGAGGGCGGGCAGTCACCAGCCCCTCCCATAGCTCACACCCCCTTCCAGAAATTCCTGCCTACAGGCCTGAGAGAGGTTTCTGGACCTTTACAATTGTATGTTAGTTGAAAGGCAGCTGTCGACAATATATTTTACTTGCTGGTTGCCTGAAAGATACTGTGTGTTGAGCTTGTGTTTGTCTGTTTGGAGATCCATGTGCTGAGCTGTTTGTTTGAAGGACTGTATTCTGTAGCTGGTAGTTGGAAGCTGTGGACTTCTTCATGAGGATTTGAAATCTAGAATCCTCTGTTCATTGATCAAGCCTTAACCAGCAGGCAGGACTATCAAGAAGACCAGGACTATATAAAGCTTGCTAGTAAGCAACCAGGGAGCTTAGTGAACAGGGACAACTAACAGGGAGTTTCATGAGGGAGTTTAGAGGGGGAGTTGGAAGGGGGCTAGATACACTTGGCATTCTTTAAAACTTTTAAAGTAAACTAAAACCAAAACTACCTGATTTAAATAAAAGCCCAATCAAGAATCTAATCAATAGGAGAGAATGCAGGCAGAAGCCCAGCAGCAGAGTGGGGGCTATCTTGTTTATTACACCCAAAGTAGCATGTATGATTACGTTTCCTATGGACAGATGGTGTATGTATGCATTTGATGCAAGGAGCTCCTGGCCTGCAGAGACCGCCTACAGGCTTTGGAGATCAGAGTGGCTGAACTGGAGGAGCTAAGAGAGGCAGAGAGGTATGTAGATGAGGCTTTCTGGGACACTGTAGAACTGTCCCACCTCCAGTCAGACAGCCCCTGTGCTATTAAGGCGGGTGAAAGGCTCAGGGAAGGAGAATAGTCACCTGGAGCAGAGGGAAACCATCCCATAGTTGGGACCCTCCTTCCAGATGATGTTGTGGCACCCTCTTGCACTGAGGATACCTCTCTGGAGGAGGGAACTCTAGTCATTAGGAAAAGGCAGGTATTAGTAATGGGGGATTTGATCATTAGAAACATAGATAGCTGGCTTTGTGATGACCAGGAGAATCATATGGTGACTTCCCTGCCTGATGTGAAGGTTGCGGATCTATTAGGCATCTAGATAGATTTATGTCTACTGCTGGGGAGGAGCCAGTGCTTGTGGTACATGTAGGTACCAATGATATAGGGAAGTGTAGGAAAGGTTGTGGAGGTCAAATTTAGGCTGCTAGGAAAGAGATTGAAATCCAGGACCTTAATGTTACCATTCTCTGAAATGCTTCCAGTGCCAAGCATAGGGCCAGATAGGCAGGTAGTACTTCAGAGCCTTAATGCATGGATGAGATGCTGTTATAGGGAGAAGTGGTTTAGATTTATTAGGAACTGGGAAAACTTTTGGGAAAGGGGGAGCCTCTACCGGAGGGATGAGCTTCACCTAAATGGAATCAGATTTCTGGCACTTAACATTAAAAAGGTTGTAGAGCAGTTTTTAAACTATGAAATGAAGGAAAGCCAACGGATGTGGAGGAGCACATGGATCGGACAGAGACATCTCTTTGGGGAGGGTCTATTAATAGAGATTCTCTATGTTCTAGTCAGGAGGAGAGGATGAAAGATGATAAAATATGGGTAAGATCAAATGAGAAACAATAAAATGAAAAAGAGTCTAACGCAACAGGAAATGGCTTATACACAAATTCTAGAAGTCTAAATAATAAGATGGGTGAACTAGAGAGACTCGTATTAAAGGAGGATAATATAATAGGCATCACAGAAACTTGCTGGAATGAGGACAATCAATGGGACACAGTCATACCAGAATACAAAATAAATCGGAAGGACAAACAGGTCATGCTGGTGGGGGTGTGGCACTATACGTGAAAGAAAATGTAGAATCAAATGAAGTAAAAATCTTAAATGAACCAAAATGTCCCATAGAATCTCTATGAATAGGAAGTCCATGCTCTAATAATAAGAATATAGCAGTAGGGATATATTATTGACCACTTGACTAAGATAGTGATAGTGATTCTGAAATGCTAAGGGAGATTAGAGAGACTATCAAAATTAAAAACTCGATAATAATGGGGGATTTCAATTATGCCCATATTGACTGGGTACACGTAACCTCAGGACGGAATGAAGACATAAAATGTCTTGATATCTTAAATGACTGCTTCTTGGAGCAGCTGGTTCTGGAACCCAGAAGGGGAGAGGCAATTTTTGATTTAGTCCTAAGTGGAACGCAGGATCTGGTCCAAAAGGTAAATATAACTGAACCTCTTGGAAATAATGACCATAAAATAATAACTTTTAGCCTCCCTGTTGTGGGGGAAACACCTCAGCAGCCCAACACTGTGGCATTTAATTTCAGAAAGGGAAATTACACAAAAATGAGGAGATTAGTTAAACAGAAATTAAAAGGTTCAGTGACAAAAGTAAAATCTCAGTAAGCTGCATGAAAACTTTTCAAAGACACAATAATAGAAGCCCAACTTAAATGTATACCCCAAATTAAAAAACACAGTAAGAGAACCAAAAAAGTGCCATCGTGGCTTTACAACCAAGTAAAAGAAGCAGTGAGAGATAAAAAGGCATCATTTAAAAAGTGGAAGTTAAATCCTAGTGAGGAAAATAGAAAGGAGCATAAACTTTGTCAAATTAAGTGTAAAACTATAATAAAAAAACCCCAAAAGGAGTTTGAAGAGCAGCTAGCCAAAAACTCAAAAAGTAATAGCAAAATGTTTTTTAAGTACATCAGAAGCAGGCAGCCTGCTAAACAGCCAGTGGGGCCACTAGATGATAGTGATGCTAAAGGAACACTCAAAGATGATAAGGTCATTGTGGAGAAACTAAATGAATTCTTTGCTTCGGTCTTCACGAATGAGGATGTTAGGGAGATTCCCAAACCTGAGCCATTCTTTTTAGGTGACAAATCTGAGGATTTGTCCCAGATTGAGGTGTCATTAGAGAAGGTTTGGAACAAATTGGTAAACATAACAGTAACAAGTCACTGGGATCAGATGGTGTTCACCCAAGAGTTTTGAAATAACTCAAATGTGAATTTGCCGAAATATTAACTGTTGTTTGTAACCTATCCATTAAATCAGCATCTGTACCTAATGACTGGAAGATAGCTAATGTGAGGCCAATATATTAAAAAGGGCTCTAGAGGTGATCCTGGCAACTACAGACAGGTAAGTATAATGTCAGTACTGGGCAGATTAGTTGAAACTATAGTAAAGATTAAAATTGTCAGACACATAGATGAATATAATTTGTTGGGGAAAAGTCAACATAGTGTCTGTAAAGAGAAATCATGCCTTATTAATCTACTAGAGTTCTTTGAGGGGGTCAACAAACATATGGACAAGGGGGATCCAGTGGATATAGCGTACTTAGATTTCCAGAGAGCCTTGTAAGGTGTCATGGGATAAGAGGGAAGGTCCTCTCATGGACTGATAACTGGTTAAAAGTCAGGAAACATAGGGCAGGAATAAATGGCAAGCTTTCAGAATGGAGAGAGGTAACTAGTGGGGTCCCACAAGGGTTCCATAGAATCATAGAACCATAGAGCTAGAAAAGACCTCAGAAGGTCATCAAGTCCAGCCCCCCTGCTCTAGGCAGGACCAATCCCAACTAAATCAACCCAGACAGGGCTTTGTCAAGCCGAGACTTAAACACCGGTAGGGTTGGAGACTCCGCTACTTCCCTAAGTAACCCATTCCAGTGCTTCACCACTCTCCTAGTGGAATAGTTTTTCCTAATATCCAACCTGGACCTCTCCCACCACAACTTGAGACCATTGCTCCTTGTTCTGCCATCTGTCACTACTGAGAACAGCCTTTCTCCATCCTCTTTGGAACCTCCCTTCAGGAAGTTGAAGGCTGCTATCAAATCCCCCCTCACTCTTCGCTTCTGCAGACTAAACAGACCCAACTCCCTCAGCCTCTCCTCACAGGTCATATGCTCCAGCCCCCTAATCATTTTGGCTGCCCTCTCCTGGACCCTCTCCAATGCGTCCACATCCTTTTTGTAGTGGGGGCACACTGTTGACTCATATCCAGCTTCTCATCCACTGTAACCCCCAGGTCCTTTTCTGCAGAACTACTACTTAGCTGGTTGGTCCCCAGCCTGTAACAATGCTTGGGATTCTTCTGTCCCAAGTGCAGGACTCTGCACTTGTCCTTGTTGAACCTCATCAGATTTCTTGTGGCCCAATCCTCCAATTTGTCTCAGTCACTCTGGACCCTATCTCTGCCCTCAAGTGTATCTACCTCTCCCCCTAGCTTAGTGTCATCTGCAAACTTGCTGAGGGTGCAATCCATCCCCTCATCCAGGTCATTAATAAAGATATTGAACAAAACCGTTCTTAGAACCGAACCTTGGGGCACTCCGCTAGAAACCGACCGCCATCCTAACATCTAGCCGTTGATCACTGCCCGCTGGGCCCAGCCTTCTAGCCAGCTTTCTATCCATCTTACCATCCATTTATCCAATCCACATTCCCTTAACTTGCTGGCAAGAATATTGTGGGAGACCATATCAAAAGCCTTGCTAAAGTCAAGGTATATCACATCCACTGACTTTCCCATGTCCACAGAGCCAGTTACCTCATCATGGAAGCTAATCAGATTGGTCAGGCACGACTTGCCCTTTGTGAATCCATGCTAACTATTCCTAATCACTTTCCTCTCCTCCAAGTGCCTCAAAATGGATTCCTTAAGGATCCCTTCCATGATTTTTCCAGGAACCGAGGTGAGACTGACAGGCCTATAGTTCCCTGGATCGTCCTTCTTCCCTTTTTTGAAGATGCGCACTACATTTGCCTTTTTCCAATCATCTGGGATCTCTCCCGATCTCCACGATTTTTCAAAGATAATGGCCAAAGGCTCCTCAATGACATTTGCCAACTCCCTCAGTACCCTCGGATGCATTAAGTCTGGACCCATGGATTTGTGTACGTTTAGCTTTTCTAAATAATTCCTAACCTGTTCTTTACCCACCAAGGGCTGTCCATCTTCATCCCATCTTGCGTCACTTAGCGCATTAGTCCAGGAGCCGACCTTGTCCGTGAATACAGAGGCAAAGAAAGCATTGAGTACTTCAGCTTTCCCCATATCATCTGTTACTAGGTTACCTCCTTCATCCAGTAGGGGCCCCAAACCCTCTCTGATCACCTTCTTCTTGTTAACATGCCTGTAGAAACCTTTCTTGTTATCCTTCACATCCTTTGCCAGTCACAATTCCAATTGCGCTTTCGCCTTCCTGATAACCCCCCGGCATTCTCGAGCTATACATTTAAACGCCTCCCTGGTCATTTGTCCAAGTTTCCACTTTTTGTAAGCTTCTTTTTTGTGCTTAAGTTCACCAGGGATTTCCCCCATAAGCCAATCTGGTCTACTACCATGTTTGCCTCTCTTGCTACGCATTGGGATGGTTTCTTTCTGTGCCTTCAATAAGGCTTCTTTAAAATACTGCCAGCTGTCCTGGACTCCTTTCCCCTTCATGTTAGCATCCCTGGGGATTCTGCCCATCAGGTCTCTGAGGGAGTCAAAATCTGCTTTTCTGAAGTCCAAGGTGTGTATTTTACTACTCTCTTTTCTTCCTTTGGTCAGGATCTGAAATCTACCATCTCATGATCACTGCTTCCCAGGTTGTCACCCACCTCTGCTTCCCCTATTAGTTCCTCTCTGTTTGTGAGCAGAAGGTCAAGCTGCGCATGGCCCTGGTCGGATCCTTCAGCACTTGTACCAAGAAGTTATCCCCAACATTCTCCAAAAACGTCCTGGATTTCCTGTGTACTGCTGTATTGGTTTCCCAACAGATGTCAGGGTGATTAAAGTCCCCCACGAGAACCAGGGCCTGCAATCTGGAAGCTTCTCTCAGTTGTCCGAAAAAAACCTCATCTACCTGATTAGGTGGCCTGTAGAACATCACTGCTGTTGTTTGCACCTCTAAACTTAACCCATAGACTCCCAACAGGTTTTTCTCCCTCTATATACTGGAGTTCAGAGCAATCATAGTGCCCTCTTACGTATAGTGCAACTCCTCCTCCTTTTCTCCCCTGCCTGTTCTTCCTGAACAGTCTATACCCTTCCATGACAGTTCTCCAGTCATGCGAGTCATCCCACCAAGTCTCTGTTATCCCAATTAAATCATATTTCTTGGACTGGGCCAGGGCCTCCAGTTCTTCCTGTTTGTTGCCCAGGCTTCTCGCATTAGTGTACAAACACCTCAGATAACCAGTTGATCGCCCCATCTTCTCCATTCGAATCAGGGGTCCTCCTTTCTTGCTAGTTCCTCTTTGCATTCCTTCCCGGTATCCGACTTTCCCACTCTCCTCAGCGTGTTGGTCACCGTCCCCCAACGAACCTAGTTTAAAGCCCTCCTCACTAGGTTCGCAAGCCTGCCCGTGAAGATGCTCCTTCCTCTCTTGGTGAGGTGGATCCCATCTCTTCCTAACAATCCTTGTGCCCGGAACAGAGTCCCATGGTCGAAGAAACCGAAGCCCTCTCTGCGACACCACCTGCGCAACCACGCATTTACTTCCTCGATTCAACGAACCCTGCCCAGTCCTTTCTCTTCAACAGGGAGGATGGACGAGAAAACCACTTGCACTCCGAATTCTTGAATCCTTCTTCCCAGCACTACATAATCTGCAGTAACCCGCTCAAGGTCATTCTTGGCCGTATCGTTAGTTCCCATGTGGAGAAGCAGGAAGGGGTAGCAATCCAAAGGTTTGATCAGTTTGGTAAGCCTCTCAGTCACATCCTGAATTTGAGCTCCCGGTAAGCAGCACACCTCTCGAGATTCCAGGTCCGGGCGGCAGATGGATGGTTCAGTCCCTCTTAGGAGGGAGTCCCCGACCACCACCACCCCTCGTCTTCTTTTGGGGGTGGTGGTCGTGGAATCCCCATCCCTAGGACTACGCATCCCATGCCTTTCAGTAGATGGTGTTCCCCCATGGTTTCTTCCTTGTGAGGTCTCTTCCAAAGCATTCACCACTGCAGAGCCGGTGGAGAGAGCCTGAAACCGATTACTTCCCTTTATAGCACTGGGGGATTCCTGTGCTGGCCTTTTTCCCCTTCTAGAAGTTACATGCTTCCAGTTCTCTTCCTGGTCCCGTACTGCCCTCTCTGGTTCTTCCGCCTGCCGTGCTTGCAGGATAAAACGCTGCCTTCTATCGAGGAAGTCTTCATCCTCTCTGATCGAGTATAGGGTTGACACTTGGGCCTCCAGTCCTCTCATTTTTTCTTCCAAAATGGCGACCAGCTTGCACTTAGTGCAGATGAAATCCATTCTTTCTTCCAGGAGGAAGACAAACATGGCACACGCTGTGCAGGTAACAACAGCAGACCTATCACCATCCATCCCTGCTGTCCTGGAGAAAGGATTTAAAAAGAAAGGCAAGAGAACCTCGCGCCTTTCCCTCTCCCCTTCCAAACTCCCTCTCTAACCTCCCTGTTAGCACTCACCTGTTCGCAAGCTCTTTGGTCGCTTGCTCACTGCTTTATAAAGCTCTGGACTGCCTGAAAGTCCCTCCCCCTACCAAGGCTCAGCCAATCAGCAGATTCTATTCTATTCAACCTATTCTATTCAATCTATTCTATTCCAATTCTATTCAACCTGTTTATAGATGATCTGGAGAAAGGGGTAAACAGTGAGGTAGCAAAATTTACAGATAATACTAAACTGCTCAAGATAGTTAAGACTATACCAGACTGTGAAGAGTTTCAAAAAGATCGTATAAAACTAAGTGATTGGACAACAAAATGGCAAATGAAATTTAATGTTAATAAATGTAAAGTAATTCACATTGGAAAAAATAATCCCAGCTATACATACAAAATGATGGGGACTAATGTAGCTATAAATACACAAGAGAGAGATCTTGGAGTCATTGTGGATAGTTCTCTGAAAATATCCACTCAATGTTCAGCAGCAATCTAAAAAAGCAAACAGAATGTTAGGAATCATTAAAAAAGGGATAGAGAATAAGACAGAGAATATCTTATTGCCTCTATATAAAACCATAGTACGCCCACATCTTGAATACTGCATACAGATGTGGTCACCTCATCTCAAAAAAGATATATTGGCATTGGAAAAGGTTCACAAAAGAGCAACAAAAATCATTAGGGGTTTGGAATATGTACCATATGAAGAGAGATTAAAAAGACTTGGACTTCTCATCTTAGAAAAGAAGAGACTAAGGAGGGACATGATATAGGTCTATAAAAATCATGACTGGTGTGGAAAAATTGAATAAGGGAAAGTTTTTTATTTATTCCCATAAAATATGAACTAGGGGGTCACCAAATGAAATTACTAGGTAGCAGGTTTAAAACAAACAAAGGGAATTTTTTCTTCATACAGTACAAAGTCAACCTGTGGAACTCCTTGCCAGAGGATGTTTTGAAGATGAGGCCTTTAACAGGGTTCAAAAAAGAGCCAGGTAAATTCATGGAGGTTATGTCCATCAATGGGGTTTCCCTCTACAGTATTACTCTGCAGAGTTCTGAAATAGTTTATGAGCCCTCTCGTGGCACTAACTATGTTATAAGTTTTATAAATATGTTTTTCAACCTGTGGTCCATAGGCCTCTGGGGGTCTGCAGACTATGGCAAGGGATCCACAAAAGGCAGCTATGAAAAAAAAGTTTCAGATCCCAGAAAAGACATTCAATTTTTCTAATCAATCAAAAGTATGTGAATACTCCCCTTCCACTGGTCAAAACCTGGAAGTGTTATCATAACCATAGAAGCCCACAGTTCAGTGTCCTCCTTCGTGCCTCATCAAATGTTGTGCCAAGCATGTGTACATTTATAGTTGAATTATGTTCACTCAGTTTTCAGTCTAAAATATATCCGTAGTAGAGGACCATGGACCAGAGGTTGGCTTTCCAAAGGGGTATGCACCTCCTTTTGAAACTTTGAACAAAAAAGGTTGAAAACCACTGTTTAGAAGCTTCCAGAAACTTTGTCAGAGCACCAGTGTGTATTAAGGTAGGCCTTGTGTGTACCTGATAAAAAGTTATTTGGGACCTAACTGTGTCTGTGTGGTTGCTTGTTGCTGTTGTTCTGTAAAGAGCAATAGCCATAGCAGTACTTAAGCACATGGATAATTTAAGCACATGCACAACCCCAGTGAAGTTAATGGGGCTTAAAGTGTTTAAAGCAATACATGTGGTTAAATGCCCCAAAAATAAAGATGCAGAAAAAGATTTTATGTCATCTGTTAAGATTTTTAACAGATGACATAACTACTACATTTAGAAACAAATTACTCCGGGGTAAAAATGCAGAGACAGAATACATTCTTACAGATTTTAAATGCAGATTTAATTTTTCATAATTATTGCATGAGCCCTGGAAAGATACAATTACTAAAAATAAACCTACAGCAAAATATGGAGGAATAAATATGACTTTTAACAGCAGCTTCATTTCCATAAAGACAGTATCACTGAAGGAATAAACCTAAAATTGGGTGATTTATTTATGGATTCCTTAAGCTTCATTTGCATACTCCTTGACATGAATCAACTGTGTTTGCTCCTGTTAGTCATAGCTATAAGCCAGCATTCTGAAGTTTAGGGGCTTGAAGTTAGCCATTTAAATTCAAAGTTAGGCACCTAAATAAAAGCCAACTGACTTTCACAGGCACTGAGTACCTTCAGCTCTCAAGTATGTGATGTTGCACCCCATATACTTTATGGAAATATGCTTATGAATAGGAATATGACATAACTCATAAAATATGACATGTTTTATGCAAAATACATGCTGCAACATATCATTGGAGAGCTTGTAATCTGTTGAATGTGTATATACTATTTGTGTGCATGTACCATTCCTATATTTGAAGTTAGAAATATGAAGTGTAAACCTGTTTATTAATCTAGACGTGCTAAGTGAGGGCCCTTAATAGTACTGAAGGAATTTAGTGGCCCAGTATTTGGGACGTAGATCCAAAAACAATTTTGCTTTCCCAGTAAGCATGGACATGTGGACAGATAACCTGATGCTGGAACTCATTTTGGATACTAGACTTTTCCATGAGAAGTGTGAAAAAGTTTAAACAGAACACAAAAGATTCCCATCTTGGGCAAAATCTATGCATAGGCAGGGGACCAGGCAATATGGGAATGCCAGACACTGGGACACTCACAGTTACCATCTAAGATGTCTGCTACAACCTCTTAGAATTGAACATTAAGAAGGATCAGGCCCACGTTGGTATCAGATTAGAAGTTGGGAGGCTTCTCAGATTCTTACTTCTCAGAGGATTCTTAGTCTTAGGGAAGAAATTACATGTAACAGATTTCTTAGATTACTGACATGTTGTGTTTTATTTTGCATAAGAACTTACTTTGATCTATCTGATATTACTTGCAACCATTTAAATCCTACTTTTTATATTTAATAAAATCATTTTGTTTGTTAATAAACCCAGTGTAAATAATTATTACCTGGGGAGGACACCAGCTGTGCATAACTCTCTTTCATTGGTGAAGGGGGAAGAACAAATCATGAACTAGCTCTATATAAACTTTATGAAGAGTAAGATGGATTTTTCTGGGGTTCTGGTCCTACTGGGGCTGTGCACCTGGGTGCTATGTCAAGTCCCTTTGGGTATGTCTACACTAGCCCGTAGTTCGAACTAGGGAGGCTAATGTAGGCATTCGAAGTTGCAAATGAAGCCCGGGATTTAAATATCCCGGGCTGCATTTGCATCTTCCCGTCCGGGCGCCATTTTTAAATCCCCCTAGTCCGAACTAACTGCCCTCGGCTACATGCGGCAGTGCAAAAAAACCCTTTTGCGCAAGATCCTGTATACCTCCTTTTTGGAGGCATAAGCGATCTTACCCAAAAGGGTTTTCTTGCACAAAATGGCCCCGTCTACACTGCTTTTTTTTTTTTTTTTGCACAAAAACCTCTTCCACAAAAAGGATCGGAAGAGACTATGCAAATGATAGCACGAGAAATGCTAATAAATGCTTCATTTGCATTGCCTCTGCCGACAAATTCCTACAGTGTAGACATGGCCCTAACTGTGTGATCAAACCCATCACAAAGAGTACCCCCAACTTTCAGGTAAGTCAATTGAAGTGAAATATTTTTCTTTGGTGCTCAGGATGGATTTAGGTGCCATGCAGAATTGGGACTGGATTAAGCTCCTGGCTAATATAGCTGAACAGGGGCACAGGAGGAAGTAAGTATTCCCCCTGCCTTCAGTGATTCACATTTGCCTTTGCAAATTGCAGCTCTGGCACTTGGGGGACAGCAGTGGCTGCACCCCAGGTGGTTCCCTCTTGAAGCAAATACACAAAGAGTGGGTAAGATGGATGAGAGATTAGGAAGAGTCCTGGCTTTGTTCCCAGGCATCACCCACGAGGGTTGTCTGACCATGTAGTGGCAGTAGGTGACACCACAGGAGATATCACAAGTCAACTCTCCTTCCTAGCACAACTGGGAAGCTCCAGGAGAATGTGCACCTGGGGAAAGGGAGCAGTGTCCTCTCCAAATAGGAGCTTGCAGGTTATCAGACCAGGATCGGTGATGTGTCTCATTTGGGCCCCCCTGCCCAACTTCTGCTCCTTCCCCACTGATCCTGTTCAGAAACAAACCCAGCTGCAATGTATGACAGTTACAACCTGTTCCATACACAGTTCCCTGGCTCCTGCTGCAGCCTTCTACGCAACTTGCTTTCCTGGCACTTTCCCCTGCACCCAGCTTCCCTCCTGCTCCTGACTTGCCAGCAGTCCATCACTTCTTCCCAGAGCCAAGGCACTTCCTGGTCCAGAGTCATTCTATAGGGCTTCTGCTCCCTACACGAGAGGAAGGGGATGTGCCTTCGTGTCCACCTCCAGGGTCATAGATCAGTGGGGAGGAGGCAGAGATGACTCAGACTTTCTAATAGTGGTTGGGCAGCGTGAGGGCACCTCAGCTTCAACAGTGTTGCTGATCATGCTCAGTCTAGGTGAGCTGGCCAAATAACAAATCTGGGGAAAGGGGTGGCATGACCCAGCAAGCCCCATCTATGTGTTTCCTCTGTCAAGGGGGGTTGATGAGAATGGTAGTTCCCTGCTTATACATCACAAAGCTATAATAATGATATTGTATAGCATCACCTGAGATAATTGTTTAAAGGCTAAAAGCTGCCAGACCTCATGGATAGGTCCATTTAACATGGAATGTGTCTATGTTTAATTAAGCTCATTCCTGTAATGCTTTATGATTAATACAACTACTAATGTTGTTCTTATTGTTATAGGACTTAGATGCCCCCATTTGAAATTATGGCCCCATTGTGCTAAGCACAGTTCAAACACATAGCAAGTTCTTCATCTGAAGAGCTTGCAAACTAAATAAACCAGACTGACTGAGAGAGGAAATGGGAGGGCCAAGAGGTAAAATGACTTACTAGAGGTTGCACAAAGTCAGAGATAGAGCTGGAAATAAAACACAATTTTCTTCAGTCTCACTCTAGCGCACTATCCGCTAGTATAGACTGCTTCTTTGTTGTGTGTAAGAAATACACTTGCCTAATAATAGACACTACTAATGGTGTTCGATGGTATTTAAATCTACTGTGTATACTGAACTGTTTAATCATCCTGTAAATTAATGGTTTATTTAATAGATTAGTCAGGTAATTAAGTAGTTGGTATGTATCAAAATTAATATGTCTAAAATTTGACCTACTTTTTGTATAATTAAAATCTGTTCTGTGAAGATTAATTATATTCCCAGTCGCCAACTCCTAGCGTTGTTATTAATGCATTTCAATAACATCAGAAATAAATGATAGTTCAGTTTTAGAAAGAAAAATTGAGGGCTGCCAATCGGGAGAGGATTTGCTGTCCCAGCAAAGCAAAACTGATATGACCCAATATGACTGAGAGTTTCTTAAGGTAGTCGTTAAATTACGTCAGCTCTTTTCATCTGTCTGTCTTAAGCATTGTGCTGCCCATGATGTTCCACATGGCTCTCCTCCATCAGAAGGAAGACTGTAGTTCATTATGGGAGCTGTAGAAGGCTAAGGAGCCTAGCCCAGAGGTAGCATGAAGCACTTTACTAGAACTCCACTTATATAATATGGCAAATGGCGGTCAGTGGTGAACTTATTTGAAACAGCATTCTGATTACTACATGTGTAATTCATCATCAAATGCACAGGTTATCTTTGTGCCAGCCTTTGTGCAGGGGAACACAAGGAGATGGTGGGAAGGCTCCTTGCCTCTTTTCAGCATGTGTGTATCTATTTGAAGTCTATAATATTATAAAGGCCTAATTCTCTGTTGCCCACTCTTGCTGCACTCAGCATTCCAATAGCTCAGGCAATCTTATGTGAGTGTCCCTCCCTCGTGATACCATCTACATGTTTTGTTAGTCTCTAAGATTCTGAAAGACTATTTGTTGTTTTTTTTAAGTTCCTCCAATAAATCTAAGATATGCAATAGATGAACATAAGAACAGCCATACTGGATCAGACCAAAGGTCCATCTAGCCCAATATCCTGTCTGCCAACAATGGCCAATACCAGATGCCCCCGAGGGAGTGAGAACAACAGGCAATCATCATGTGATCCCTCTCCTGTCATCCATTTCCAGAGAAAAAGAGGCTAGGAAAACCATCCATACCCATCCCGGCTAATAGCCATTGATGGACCTAGCCTTCATAAATGTATCTAGCTCTTTTTGGAATGCTGTTCATGTCCTGGTCTTCACAACATCCTCTGGCAAGGAGTTCCAGAGGTTTACTATGCACTACATGAAGAAAAACTTCCTTTTGTTTGTTTTAAACCTGTTACCTATTAATTTCATTTGGTGACCCCTAGTTCTTGCATTATGGGAACAAACAAATAACTTTTCCTTTTTCGCTTTTTCCACACCAGTCATGATTTTATAGACCTCTATCATATCCCTCCTTAGTCTCCTCTTTTCTAAGATGAAAACTCACAGTCTTTCTAATCTCTTGTCATAGGGGACCTGTTCCAAACTCCTAATCATTTTTGCTGCCCTTCTCTGAACTTTCTCCAATGCCAATATATCTTTTTTGAGATGAGGCAACCACATCTGTACACAGTAGTCAAGATGTGGGTGTACCATAGTTTTATATAGAGGTAATAAGATATTCTCTGTCTTATTCTCTATCCCTTTTTTAATGATTACTAATATTCTGTTGGCTTTTTTGACTGCCACTGCACAGTGAGTAGATGTTTTCAGAGAACTATCCATAATGACTCAAAGATCTCTCCCTTGAGTAGTTGTAGCTAAATTAGTCCCCATCATGTTGTATATAAAGTTGGGACAATTTTTTCCAATGTGCATTACTTTACATTTATCGACATTAAATTTCATTTCTCATTTTGTTGTTCAATCACTTAATTTTGTGAGATCTTTTTGAAGTTCTTCACAGTCTGCTTTGGTCTTAACTATCTTGAGCAGTTTAGTATCATCTGCAAATTTTGCCACCTCACTGTTTACCCCTTTCTCCACATCATTTATAAATAAGTTGAATAGGATTTGTCCCATGACAGACCTTCAGGGACACCACTAGTTACCTCTCTCCATTCTGAAAACTTACCATTTATTCCTATCCTTTGTTTCCTGTCTTATAAATAGTTATCAATCCATGAGAAGACCTTCCCTCTTATCCCATGACAACTTATTTTACTTAAGAGCCTTTTGTGAGATACCTTGTCAAAGGCTTTCTGGAAATCTAAGTATACTATATCCACTGCTTCCCCTTTGTCCACATGCCTGCTGACCCCCTTTAAGAACTCTAATAGATTAGTAAGGCATGATTTCCCATTACAGAAACCATGTTAACTTTCCCCCAACAAATTATGTTAATCTATGTGTCTGACAATTTTATTCTTTAGTATGGTTTAACATTTAGTATGGTTTCATAGAATCATAGAATACTAGGACTGGAAGGGACCTCGAGAGGTCATCAAGTCCAGTCCCCTGCCCTCATGGCAGGACCAAATACTGTCTAGACCATCCCTGATAGACATTTATCTAACCTACTCTAAAATGTCTCCAGCGATGGAGATTCCACAACCTCCCTGGGCAATTTATTCCAGTGTTTGACTACCCCGACAGTTAGGAACTTTTTCCTAATGTCCAACCTAAACCTCCCTTTCTGCAGTTTAAGCCCATTACTTCTTGTTCTATCCTCAGAGGCCAAGTTGAACAAATTTTCTCCTCCTCCTTATGACACACTTTTAGATACCTGAAAACTGCTATCCTATCCGCCCTCAATCTTCTCTTTTCTAAACTAAACAAACGCAATTCTTTCAGCCTTCCTTCATAGGTCATGTTCTCTAGACCTTTAATCATAACCAAGTTTGCCTGGTGCTGACATTAGACTTACTGATCTATAATTGCCAGGATCACCTCTAGAGCCCTTTTTAAATATTGGTTATCTTCCAGTCATTAAGTATAGAGGCTGATTTAAAGGATAAGTTGCAAACCACAGCTAATAGATCCACAATTTCACATTTCAGTTTTTTCAGAACTCTTGGGTGAATGCCATTTCGTCTCGGTGACTTGTTACTGCTGAGTTTATCAATTGGTTCCAAAACCTCCTGTAACGACACCTCAGTCTGAGATAATTTCTCAGATTTGTCACCTAAAAAGAATGGCTCAGGTTTAGGAATCTCCCTAACATCCTGAGCTGTGAAGACTGAAGCAAAAAAATTTTTGTCCTCAATCTCAACCTTCTTCCCCTGCTCTCAGAGGGTACGTCTACACTAGCTCGTTAGTTCAAGCTAGGTAGGCAAATGAGGGCAACCAGAGTTGCAAATGAAGCCCAGGATTTAAATATCCCGGGCTTCATTTGCAACTCCGGTTGCCCTCATTACCCTACCTAGCTTGAACTAACGAGCTAGTGTAAATGTACCCAGACCTACTATCGGTGGATAACACCTGCTTCTGTTCTCATCTATCCTCCTCAATCTCAATCTCCTCTTACTCCCCTGAGTGATTCTTTATGATCACTTATGCTTATGCTTTCTCATCAGAATGGTCTGTCATGAACCTTCTCCATGTGATTCCTTGTGGTTCTTTTTCCTCCTCTTCATAATCCCTCATTGTCTCTCTTCCTCCTCTACATGATCCCTCATGATCCATTAGTTCTTACTCCATGCAATCCCTCCTGGCTCCTCCTCAGCCTCCTGCATCCAGTCCAACATGGTACCTCCTCTCATGGTCCAACATCTTCCTCCTCTGAACAATCTTTGAGGTTCCTTATATGAAGCCCTTTGTGGTGCCTACCTTTGTGCATCTCCCTTGTCACATCTATCTCCATTGTCCCACTTTTTAAAGACACTATATCAGGTCCTGCAAATACCAATGAATTTCTTGAATTAATTTACACCAGTTTTCTCCAGTCTCATTTGCCTTTGCTGCCCTGTGAGTTCAGAATGTCTGGGGGCTTCAATTCATCAGCTTTTGACATTACAGCAGGGGTGGGCAATAATTTTTGGTGGGGGACCACTCCAAGGTTTTGAAAAGTGGTCAAGGGCCACACTTTTCTGTGGAAGAGGTGCAGGGCCTAAGATGGAGGTTGGGTGCAGAAGGGCACATGAGGTAAGGGACTAGGGTGCAGGAAATGGTGTGAGGTCTGAAAGGGAGTTTTGGTGAAGGAGGGGGTTGTGACCTGGGTCAGGGGATTGGGGTGTAGGGTCAGGTAGGGAGTGGGGGTGCATGCAGGAGAGGATTCTGGCCTTGGGGGATGTGTTTAGGAGGGGGTGCAGGATCTGGGGGAGAGTTGTGACGTGGGGCAGGGAGGGTGCAGAGGGTTTGGAAGGTGACTTGGGGGAGGGAGTTGGGGTGCTGGAGGGGCAGGAGTGCCAGAGGCAGGCTGTGGCTGGGAGGTGCTTACCTAAGCATCTCCCGGCCAGCAGCCCTGCAGCACCCCCAAGGCAGGCTGGGCTCCCTGCCTCCCGCAGCCCCAAAGCATTGAAAATGCAGCCTGCTCCCTCCACATGGCTCTCAACTCTGGGAGGGGGGGGAGACTTGTGCTGGCCCCATCCCTCAGGCCAATCTCTCAGCTCCTGTTGGCTAGCTGTTTCTGACCAATAGGAGATGAGATATTGGCTGGGGTCAGTTCCTAATGGCCAGTTGTTTCCAACCAATAGGAGCTGAGGATTGGGCTGGGGGTGGGGAGATCACCTGAAGCCTCCCCCTCCCTGCAGACTAGAGAGTCACATGGAGCAGCCATGAGTTTAAAACAGCTGGTGCTGCATTCCTGAGAGTCCTGGGAGGGGACTGTCTCAACTCTGGTGTCTTGGTGGACTGCATCCGGTCTGTGAGAGGTATCTTGACCACCCCTGCATTGCAGCATTGTTACATTCTCACTTGTACCAAAGTATCATTGACACAGTCACAGGAAGGTCTTACCTGGTTTGAACACATATTTCTTTTTCAGCTGTTGTCCTGCCTCATTCATGGCATAGGATTAACAGTATTCTGGAAAGTTTCAGAATCAGGAACAAAACCAAACTCACCTGAATCCCAGAACACACCACTTCTTTCTTTTTAGTCTCTTGTGCTGCAATTTATGTACAATGTGCAATTTTAAATACAATAAAATTGCTTCCTGCCCACAGTATTTCCCCCGTGCTATAGAATAAAGAGCAACCAAGTACCCAGGGGACATGATTTGCCTTCCTAATATTGTTTTTTCCAAGAGAATTCCAAAAATTTTCTCTGCAATTCCTGGTGCAGTGTGTGATCAAATCTCATCTGTTTCTAGGTGCTCATCCATTTCTGAGATTAGAAAGGTCACACATCGTGCAAAATATGCATTTTGCAAACTCCAAGAAACATCTGTTGAAAATTGAGCAAGATGTACTTTAGTTCATTAAAAAAAACACTTGAATTGCAACCGTATATATGGTAAAATAATTAGAGCTGTGTGAATAACTAATTTCTTTTTGCTTCCTGGCAGTTCCAAAAAACTGGGGAGAGGAGGAATTGATTGAGAACAAATCAAAACCATTTTTTTTCAGAATTGTTGACATATGGAAAAGCAGTAAAATAGCATTTAGACATTTCTGATTTTTTCCCCCCTCTTTTTTAAAGTTGAAACAATTTGCTGAAATTGACACAGACTTATAGAATGTTTTGGTTGACCTGAATCTACATATTTTAGCAATCTTTTTTGTCCATATCTGCTCAAATAGATTTTTGTTAACTCTTTGGGATGCTTCTTATCTATCTATCTGTTCCTCTTTCTCCCCTCTTTTCCCCATTTATTTCAATTAACCTCAGCCTTCCTTTTTTAAATCAACAAAGAAACCAACAAAACCCAATCAAGAAGGGGATCACATGTTTGGAGACAGGTGTAGTTGCTGTAGGTTGTCATAACTTTATTGATTTTGTTTATTTATGTCAGCTAAGGACTTGATCCCTAAATTTTAAATTACTTGCTATCCTTAAATTCCATTGCATTGATTTAGAAAGCTGATAAATAATAACACATAAATATAATCTTCCCTTCATGTTCTCAGAATAAAAAAGTCCCTAAAACAGACACCCAAACAACAGACATAAACAGGAAGCAGTTTATGTTCTAATCTTCTTGTTCTTTCTCGACAGCTACACAGTTATGCTACCCACTGCAATGAAAACCCCTGAGAGAATTCACCTAGGTTTCCAACTGTTATGTACTTTTTCCCCCAGTGTGAAAAAAGGTTGAAGTGCCAGCTGTTTAGAAGAAATAATTATTGCAGTGCTTCCTGCTAGCACTTCAAATTAGAGAAAGCTAGAAAGCAGCAGATTTCACCCAAGTCCTCACTGGTTTTATTATTAATTTATTATTATTATTATTCATTTCCTTCTTACTGTGTTGTATCTTTTCCCTTAGTCAGTGAAGAGGCTTTTAAGCTTCTAGACTCATTGGAATATCTATTGTATGGGTGCTCAGATGCACTAGAAAAGGAAGCAGCCCAAAGAGAATATTCTGCTTTAAATAAAATCATCATATGTTGCTAAGGGTTATAGTTCAATAAATAAGTTCCTAGAAGCCATAACAATAGAGTCATTTCAGGTTAGGTATTTTATAGCCCCACCTTATTATAGATTTGCAAATCCTTTTAGGAGTAAATTTAATCTGCACCTTCTAAACATGTAGGCTGATGTGTGTGACAAAGAAGTGTTGAGAGAGATCTTTTTGCACAAGATTACAGAATGCAAAAGCAATAACTGCAATTTGTGTCACCATTGTTCACAGCTTGCTCCCTGTTACTAGTTAATTGCGTAGAAACAGACCATCTTCATTCACTGCTGATGCCTGCATAAATTTTATTCATATGCAGCAATGTCACTTCCTATTCCTTATGCTGCTTGTCTGTCCTGGCTAGTGTAACAATTACTTGTGGGTGGGCATTTCCATGGATTGCTGGTCTGCTATTCAATCAGCAGTCACTGTCTGTAATTTACCGTCTCTGAAATAGTGGGTTTGTGGATTGGGTTTGCAATCGGTTGAAACCAAACCAATTAACAAACCCAATTCATTTGTTTTCTGTTATCTTTCCAAGACGCCTTACAGCTTACTGGAATGACACGTCTGAAACAATTCATGGCCATTGTTGCTTCATTTCATTTTGTAAAATGTTGGCACTTGGAATGAAAATAGAGTTAAACTATGGCACCAAAGCCCTCAGCTTTGATCCCAGGCAGCTTAGGAAAGAAGACACAACAGGCACACTTAATCCACTATTTGTTCAATATCAATGAGCTGGTTTTAGGCGATGCACATTCCCAGCGACTGTGCGAAGAAGAGACAAAATTCATATAATTAAAATTATGGCCACAGGCAAGTTCCTATTACAACAAATGTTGAAAAGCTCTAAACAGTGAACTTGTGAACATTCAGTGAAGAGTGAACTATACAGAGGGGTTCACTTTAACTGGGATTTGCAGTGAGCAAATGTGCTGAAACAATTTAAGATTTTTATTCTCCTCTCATATAGGCTGAATCATAACACACTGTGTACAACATTAACGGTGATATACTCATTTTAAAACACTTGACCAAGTCTGAGAACAATGATGTGTAACACTTCCATAAAAAGGATTTAATCCGAAAGTCCCTTATGAACATTAACTAATTATTCCTAGCAGCTCCCCTTTAGGCTATGTACTATTATCCCAGTTTCATAGATAGAGCAATAGAGGCTGAAATTCAGTGATTGATCCCACTCCCACTGAAGTCAATGGAAAGACTCTCATCCATCTGAGTGAGACTTGGATCAGTCCTTAAATGATTTGTCTAATGTTCCTGAGAAGTCTGGATTCAGAAAGTTATATGTATCTGATGCTATTCTCTTACATCAGTTTTGTGTCTGCATGACTTCAGTGATGTGCTGGTATAATTCTATTTATTTCGATGCTACACTGCGGGTGCATCACAGTGGAGAATTAGGCTCCATGCAGCATGCTTTGTTAATATGTATGGCAATGTTCTGCAGTCAGTTCTGCAGCACTTCATTGCATCCCCCTCTTGGCAAAAACAAAAGGCAGATGACAAGTTGGCTCCGTAGTAGTGACAGGAAACCAAGTCATGCACCATGCCTCAGTGGACAGCCCCTTTCGCTTCATTGATGGATATCACAGGTCAAAATGCTGCAGTCCGTCGCACATCTTTATAAACAATCCCTCCTCTGGTGTGTTCTTAGTCATGACAGTGAAATAAAAATGAAGAGCATTTCCAAGTTATTGTAGTAACTTGCCAGGAATTGTATTTTGGAGGCTAATTTAAGAACCTGAACAATATTACAGTGTATGTTTGTCACATGAAAAAAACATACAGTGTATGACTGTAATCCATTCACTGTTTCATGGATCTGCTGTCCTTCAGAGAGTGCCGCAGATCTCCACATGGTGGCTCTGAATGCTGGATTTTACATTTAGATTTTCTCTCTTAACATTCCCTGAGACTTAATCATCTGAGAATGGTTTGAGATGACCTAGTGCTCATGCAGTGTGGAACAGGGGTACCTGTACTT
Source organism: Pelochelys cantorii (assembly GCA_032595735.1). Classification (NCBI taxonomy): domain Eukaryota; kingdom Metazoa; phylum Chordata; order Testudines; family Trionychidae; genus Pelochelys; species Pelochelys cantorii. The sequence goes on from CM064327.1 coordinate 236,916,068, forward strand.
TTCTAATGGAACAGATGATTGGATCTTCACACTGTGGAAGCTCTGAGGTATTGCAGATCAATTACCATTTAGAATGGAAGTTGTTCCTGGCCCTGACAATGCTGAGGCTGCCCCATCCATTTGGGGCTAAACAAATGTAGACCTTAGTTCAGAATCAAGTCTCACTAAAATCAGATAAAACATAGAAATACTGAATTTAAGTTAAACTTAAAAAACAACAAATGGTCTGGTAGCACTTTATAGACTAACAAAATGTAGATCAGTGTTTCTTAAACTTTTTAAGATGGAGGAACACCAAACAATATTTTTTTAATGAGAAAAACCAAGGACTTTTTGTTGAGCAAAAAAAAAAAAGAGGCCGAGGGAAAGTTATTGAGCGCAAAAAAAGAAAAAGAAAAAGAAGGTTGGGGGAAAAGTTATTGAGGGTGGGGGGAAGAATTGCCTGTCCCTTTAAGGGTGGCCATTTTGAACTCTGTTGTTCTCCGCGGCACACCTCCAACTGCCTCGTGGCACACTGGTATGCCACGGAACACAGTTTAAGAAACACTGACGTATATGGTATTGTGGGCTTATTCAGATGACTGGAATTTTGAGTTTAGGATGTACAGACCCAAAATAAATAGGGGAGAAGGGAGAGTGAGGGAGGAAAAAAAAGGAAGGGGGCAGAAACAAGGAGCAGAGGGTATGAAAATATCAAAGAGAAAAACAAGTAGGCAGAACTGGTAACCTATAAGCACCTAAAGATTGGGTAGTTAAATTACAGTTGTCACCCTGTACTTTTCTAATCTCTCTGACACACCTTTCTAAAGAATTTCTCATGTACACATCTTGTACACACATGTCCGGGTGTATCCCACACACCTGCTGGCTGTGGTTCACTGTCCCATGTAGAAGTACTTAGACCACTTACAGAGAGAAAAAATGAGCTCCTCTACAGGCTTAGCTGAGAGTTAGCTGGCTTTTAACTCAAGCTGTAGAGGCTCATGCACTAAGGTCCCAAATTCGGTCTGCCTGTCAGCGTTACAAGGGCACCATCTGTGGTTCCTGGATATTGCAAGGCTTGCAAACCATGTGAGGCCACTAGGTTTCAGCCTTTTCTTTTGAAAGTGCAGAGTGCCACAGTGATTCATGTCACCTGAAGACATATCACTGCACTAGCTCTGGATGAGGCTACTCCTTCAGACCACTCCCAAAATCTAGTTGGTGGTAAAGAATGTGAACGGTGCTTCTCACAAGATGAAAAATGCAGGTCCTCCTTGGCTGACTCCCAATTATGCTTTGAGGTACCATTTTTAACTAAGCAATAAAACCAAACAACCTTCTCTAAAAAACAAAAACCTATCCCCACCCTCGGCCCCTCCCACCAGATCTCAGGCAGAAGAATAGAGAAAGGAGTACTCATGACCGACAGATGTTAGCCTTGCTTGCTCAGGTACCAGTGATGGGTTCAGTACAGAAGAAAAGGTCTCGATCTCGGATTCCTGAGAGCCCCTTTCTCTCCTTATGGAATTGTTGGTGCTCAGCATTCCTGAACACCAAGTCCTAGGCCTCTGAAGTCAGGCACCCAAAGGCTCAGGCAACAAAGATTAGATGCCATTTTTTATGATGTAGGGCTCAACCTCTTTGCACATCCATGTACCAATCTGTAAGTTAGGTACAATATCATTTTTGTGCCTCAGAGGGGAGTTGTGAGGCTTAATTTGTGATTTGTAAAAGAGAAATTCTCAAAAGAGGAGGGCTATGGTAAAGCAACATATTAATAAAAGTAAATCATGGGCCAATCCTATTCTCCTCTCAGATGGTCCAGCTCAACTCCTATCGGCATCAGTGGAAGGATTTCAGTAGTAGTAGGACCAGGCCCTACATCCTGGCAAAACTCCTGTTGATTTCAGTGGACCTCTGGCTTAGGTGAGAACTATGAATGGCACCATTTGGCCTGCTGTAAGTAATGTTGAAATTTGCTCAACATTTCTCTGCAATTTTACTGCCGAAAAGCAAAAGTTAATGTGTCAGCTTTTCCTTTACTTTGGGTAGAATGCATCCCAGGTCACAGATGTGCAGTATCATATACTCAAAAAATATATATGAAAATCTCATTAAATCTCATTGACCTATCTTAGGGTATGTCTACACTTGCCCCCTCATTGCACGAGGAGTAACAGTTAATTCGAGGGAAGGGTTTTGGATCAGACTACGGCGTCTACACGTGGCGAGTTAATTCGGGCTACTGGCTTTTTAAAATGGTGACTGGCTGTGAATATGCTAATCAAGCGCAGGATATTTAAATCCCGTGCTTCATTAGCAACTTCGGTAGGCTTCATTTGCCTCCCTAGTTCGAACTAGGGGGCAAGTGTAGACATACCCTTAGGTACTTATAAGGCTCCCATTACCATCATTTCTGAACACTCTGCAATCTTTTTAACAAGTTTATCTTGACTAAACCCCATAAGGTAGGAAACTGCTATTATCCCCATTTTATAGATGGATAACTGAGGCTCAGAGAGGATAAATAACTTGCCCAAGGTCAAACAAATCTGTGGCAAGACAGGAAATCCTATGCCTCAGACTAGTGTCTGAAACACTGGAACATCTTTCTTCACTTGGTGTAAGTAATAAACGAGACAGAGAATGTTTATGCTTACCATACATGTGTATTCTTTTTAAGTGTTCTACAATGTATAAATGACCTTGGATTTTAATAGTTCAGAACAGCAGTGCTAATGGCCAGGGGCAGCAGCATAATTCCATGTATTTTTCCATTTAACAATACCATTTTTTCCCCTTCCAGCAGGCTAAATTTACATCTCTTATCATGTCTTGCAAAGAAAAACTTAAAAAATAAATTGCAAAAACTAAATTATTTATATGATTTCATTTATTATATGGTTTTGGTACAATCGAGTCTTGCTTCTTCCTAATAGCATAAGACTATTAGGAACTGTAATACTCTTCAGGGGATCTAAGATTTATCAACCCTTGCAGGATGGGAGGAAGCCAAGGCTGAAGATTAAGGGATACTAGTTAAATTAATCAACCTTTTCTCCATAGATTGCCTAGGAGAATGTAGCGGGTTGTTATTCATATATTTTACACAGTAGGAGTGCAATTTGACCACAACCATATGTTGAATTTAATATTAAATGTTAGGTCTTTCCAAAAGCAGCCCCATTAAAATGTCAATACCTTTTTTCAAACAAATGACTCTATTGACTTCAAAAAATAAAAATGAAAAAAAAAAAAGACGTTGACATGCAACAGAGTGAAAAAGTGCTTCTATACACCAGCTTTCACAGAGAAATATTTCATTTTAATCCTGGTTCAAAAGGCAACCGTGCTTGTTTACAAACCTGAGTCCAAAGCAGAGATTGATAGAGAAGCCACAAATACATCTTAAAAAACTATAACAGGATCAGGCATAGATTCTTCCTGGCAAACTGTGTACTGCTCCTAGTCACAAACTTTGAAGTGTGATCTTTTTCCTTATGCGCAAAGCTGATGTTTAAGCTTGCTGGAATGAACAGAGAGAACATTATTTCTGTGCTAGTACAAAATGAAAGCATCATTATGCGAGCAATTTTTAGAATGTATTAAGTCCATAAAAGTTACAGTTTCAACACACTGAAATTGGTTAAAGAATTATAACGTCAAAACCTAGGAAAACCATCAAATTAGGCAATCCCTTATTCCTGAGCAGGAGACACCAGTAAGCAGTGTCTTTGGACCAAATATTATGCCTCACCAGGAATAAACGAAAGAAATGAATAGATCACATGTGGTATGATAGATAGTTAATTAGCTAGGGCACCCAGTAGTTCTGTATTATTAGTCATGTGGTGACATCTGGTCTGTGGCTCCCACTGTAAATATATTTGTAATATGTCCTAGAGAATAGGAGAATCGTTAGATGAGATTCACCTTCTCATGACCTCTAGGGTAGGGTGAGTGAGTGTCTGGCTAAAAAAGGGCTTCCTTTTACCCCAGATACCTTTGCACGCCAGAATGGCTGCTTGGTCCCATGGGCAGTCAGACTTTAGCCCAATATGCCTTCCTGCCATGGATCATATTGTTAGCAGATAGGGTCACACATCCAGACCTGTATATGTGCTTTGAATGAATGTTGGTGGGTTAGTGGCAATGTCAGATGGCAGGGAAGTCACAGGCCAATAAACGTGACGCTCTTTGTGTATTTTATAAGCGAAGGGACATTGGGTGCTACATTCAGGAAAGCACTTAAGAATCTGCTTAAAGTTAAAAATATGCCTAAATGGCTTCTCTGAATGGGAATGATTCACTGAATCAGAGCCTAACACAGCCATAGATGCCCACTCTGGTGCTCTGGGGTTGTAGCACAAATGGGGAAAAATTAGGGAGTTCTCACCACCCATCTGCAGCCAAGTTCCCTGCTCCCTCAGCTCCTCTTGCCTGGCAGCTTCTCCTCCCCTCTCTTCTAGCACCTCCCACCCTACAAAAAGAGGGAGGGGGGAGCAGAGATGGTGTGTACTCCTAGGAGGAACAGGGAAGAGGGGGGTGGAGGAAGAACATAGGCAGGATATTGGGGGAAAGAAGTGGAAAGGGGGTGGGGTGGAGACAGAGCAGGGGTGGAAAGAGTTGGGTGGACCTTGGGGGAAGGAGTCGAGTGGGGATGTAGCCTAGTGAAGGGGAGGGCATATCAAGCTCTTCTCAGCTAGAGGGGATGTTGATGACTATGAACACAGCAGAAAAACAATGTTTCCCATCCTCTCCATCAGATCCCTGGCATGGCAGCAATTACAAGGCCAGACAGAACCACTGTGATCCTCGAGTCTGATTTCCTGTACAACAGAGGTCATAGAACTTCCCTGAATTAATTCCTGTTTGAGTCAGGCATATCTTTTAGCAAAATATCCAGTCTTGATTTTAAAACGTCCAGTGATGGGGAATATTCCCACAACTCTGGGAAAGTTGTTCCAATGGCTAATTGCCCTCATAGCCCTCACTGTTAAAACATTACAGCTTATTTCTAGTGTGACTTTGTCTGTCATAAACTTCCAGTCACTGGACATTGTCATACCTTTGTCTGCTAGATAGATGTAAGTTCTATCTGTTATCAAATTAAACAAGCCACACACGACTCAGACTGTTTTTTGATATGTCTACTGAAGGAGAGCCAGTCTAGAAAAACATCCCCCAGCCCACCTCTATCATGCACTTAGTCATGGGTTGCGGTTTCATGGGGATGGGAAGGCATTGTTTTCCCAAATTACCTGAGGAGGCCTTGCTCATGCTCTAACTTTAGGCCCCCTCCTTCCTGCTCCCAGAGGCTGGGGTAGACAGTTTGGAGGCTGTGGTGCACCTCTGGGGCCACTTCAGCTGCCCAGTGCTGGGGCTGTGAGCCTGACTGGGGGCAGGGAGGTTTCATAAGCAAGAAGGCCATTCAGGAGGCATGGCCCAGAGAGGCTGGGGTTGTGCCACCCTCCTGACACTCCAGGGCCAGCTGAGGCCATGCCACCTGCCCAGCACTCTGGGGGCAGCTGGGGCTGTGCCCTCTGCCCAGATCTCTGATGCTGATGGAGGTTTGGGGCCACACTTCCTGGCCTCCCTGTGCTCAGAGCAACCCTGGGCTCTGGGGCAGGGAAGCAGGGGCAAGAGGCCACAATGAGGGGTGGGATTTGGGGGCCAGCTGCCACAATAGGGGTGGGGGCCAGTGGGAGCAGAAGGGGTGCTGCTTCAGGTGATATGGGCAGAGCTGGGGGGCTGCCTCCCCAAGCCAGGGGTTCACCCACTACCCATGCTCCTAGACCTTTAAAATAAAACCAACTAAAGTGTAGGTGGAAAAAACCAAAGTGTTTATTGAACCACCAACAGTTCTAAAATGAGGTAAACCAAAGGTAGACAACAAAAAAGGTAAGTACAAGGACTGGTGATATGCTGGCTCTGCCACAGGTATGTTTCCGCCCCCCAGGATGGGACCCAGGTAAGGGAATGAAGGATTAGATACCACTACTATAACCTGCAGCCTGAGGCAGGAAAGGAGTGGACCTCTGGATTAGATGCTGTCAGCTCTGCTCTGACAATGGCTTGGTTTAATCTCCCTCCCTGCTATATTATGGGTGTGTGTTTGTCCTCAGATCAAAGGATGACAGCTGGCAACACACCCTTTGTATGCCAGTAAGATCACCCTCCCACAACCAGATCAATACACATGATACTAGGTGAGCTAAAGACCTGGAATGCCCATTACACTTTCCAGTGGTTGCACCAGTAGCACCTTCAGACTCTGCCATTCACAAGGGTAGCCCCTCAGACCGGACATGGCAGCTCTTAAATACCCAGTGGTTATTGGGCAAAACTTAGGTCACGTGTTTACCTTCGTTTCCTGCCAAAAGATAAAAAGAGCACCAAAGTGCTTTCAGGAGGGAAAGGGGAAGGGCAGCCAAGATGGAGTCCAGGTTGTTGTTTGGTCATTTCCAAAATAGCACACCTATCTTGTTAAGTGCCAGAGTTTTCCCCCTACAAGACTGCAACTTTCACAGCAAGGTCAGATGATCACTATCTTATTGTAGGATGAGCGAAAGTTAAATTTAAACCTTGTCACCATCCAATTAAAAAGTCTGACACCAGCATAATTTTGTGTATATGCACACTGCTGTATGCTTTGAACTAACTGTCATGTTTTACTCCAGAAGCAGGGTGCCAGTGAAATAATTATGATATACAAAAGTAAGCACAGTTCTGAAACCAATGAAAGGTACACCTGTGGAACTGAGGGCACAATGGGTCCCTCCCTACATAGATATCATTGTGTGTGATGACCATAGGCAAGATACTGACAATGTAACAGCACACAAAAATATATTTTAAACTCCCCCTAACAGCAGAACTTCCAATGACAACGTAAGAGCTCAGTCAGAAACCAAATAATAAAAAGAAAACTTCTACTGAAAAGATAACAGTGTCTGCAACAGAAAAATAAATCAATTGATAGTGCACTGCCTTCAGTACAATGTCAACAAAAGTGTTTTGGTTCATGCAATCATATAACACATAAGCCATTCAACATGACATTGCCTCCAGTTGGCAGTACATTTTTTATGAATAAGGTCTTGTAAAAATTCATTTTGCACTCCATTGTATCATGAAAAGTGCTTGTTATAAGTGAAATCTTTTGTCATGTTCATTTGTCGTAACCAAAAAGATGACAATAATAAGGTTGTTAAACCAAAACATTATTCTTTCATACAGTGTGTGTTCTATATCTATCACTCTTCACAGCCCAGCCAATCCAAAAGTGCATTACATAATCGGCTCTACTGAAGGTACAACAACTCTTCTTGAAGTGGAATGTGTAGCTCATGAATCCAGAGTCACTATATTACACCTACAGCTGGGTAAATGCTAGAAAAAGCTATTCAGGCACATTCTTTTCAATGAGAGATGTGCATTTACCCTAATAAAAGTCATAGATATGAAGGCCAGAAGACCTTATATCAACAAGCCTCCAGCTCAGGTCCACACACTTGTACTCTCTACGCTTATGCAAGTGAGCTAAAACTAGTTGTATAAACATTGTTTTTATGTTGCTGTTGATGGGATGAATGCCCCATACTGGCAGAGATGGGGTTAACAGAGCCTTGGCAAGGCTGTGTGGGAAGCAGTCAATAGGAGAGTGGCTGAGAAAAACTTCCAATCAGGATCCAGCAATTCCATATAAAAGGGAGCTGCAGGGCAGAGTATCATAGAATCATAGAATACTTGAATTGGAAGGGACCTTGAGGGGTCATCGAGTCCAGTCCCCTGCCCTTACAGCAGGACCAAGCACTGTCTAAACTATGGGTTCCCAAACTGGGGGGCATGCCCCCGCTGGGGGGGCATGAAGAAATTCCAGGGGGGGCACTAGGCGACCCAGCCACACACACCCCCATCAATCTCACCCCAAATTTTGCTGCTATTTTTGGGGGGGGGAGGAGGGCATGAGGGTTTCTCAAAAATCAAAAAGGGGGTGTGATGCCAAAAAGTTTGGGAACCACTGTCTAGACCATCCCTGATAGATGTCTACCCAACCTGCTCTTAAATATCTCCAGTGATGGAGACTTCACAACCTCCCTAGGCAATTTTTTCCAGTGTTTAACCACCCTGACAGTTAGGAAGTTTTTCCTAATGTCCGACCTAAACCTCCCTTGCTGCAGTTTAAGCAGTAGGGAAGTTACTGCTGGGAGTCCAGCCAGTAGGGACTGTGTCCCTGGAAGGATTAATGGTGAGCACCATGGAGAGAGAAATGGCTGGCTCCTGGGATTAAGCTGCTCAGGGTGAACAAGGTATTGGGGTCATGGGGAACTGAAAATAGAGCAGTATTGAGAGAAGTGACAGAGGAGTGGCAGCAGGCACTATTCATAGTGTACCTGCGTGGAGTCCCAGAGTAATAAGTGGGCCAAGGTCCCCTCCACTTGCCCATAGGGAGTGGTCAGACCGTTGGATAAAGATATCATCTTGCCTCCCCACTGCAGAAGACAGAACCCAAATGGCTGCCTACCTGGAGGCTGAGTCGAGAAGAGGATGTTACAATACTGGGAGCAGAAGGAGGAGCCGTACACAGGAGCAGAGGCTTGTGTGCACACCACAGATATAGGCATTGGCCTCAAGCTATTCCCTGCATGACCAGGAGGAGGAGCCAGTCTGGTGATGAGGGCTACATCCTGTGAGAGCTCTCAAGCCAAACTCGTCCCACCTCACCCTCACAAGGCTTGAAAGCCCAAGCTCCAGCCCAAGTCAATGTCAAAGCTGCATCTTCACAGCTATTTTTTAAGTCTGGTTGGGTGAGCACAAGTTTTTGGACCTGGGCAGTAAGGCTTGCTCCCAGATGCAGTGTAGACATCCCCAAAGATTGTACAGGTTGAACTTCCGAAATCCGGGATTCTCTGGTCCAGCAACATCTGTGGTCTGGCAGGACCCCGGATGTTGCTGGATCAGAGAGCCCCATCATCCTAGAGTGAGAACTCCATCCCTGGGGAGCCCTGGTTAGGGGGGAGAAGCATGGTGATGCGGCTGGTGAGCTCCATCCCCGGCTAGCTCTGGCCGGGCAGGGCAACAGTGGTATAGGCAAGCCCTGCTCCTGGTGGGGATTGCGGGTCGGGAGGGGAGAAGTGGGGCCACAGAGGCTGAGGAGTTCCATCCCTGGGGAGCCCTGGCTGGGCGAAGAAGCAGCGGGACTGGTGAGCGGCAAAAGTGGAGCAGCTGACAAGCCCCATCCCTGGGGAGCCTCGGCTGGCCGGGCAGCTGCGTGATAGGTGAGCCCCATCCCAGGTGGGGATCCTTGGGAGGGTGGGGGGGGAAGCAGGTCCATGGCTGCTCAGGAGCTCTGTCCTGGGGAACTCCAGCAGGCTGGAGCCCAAGTCCAAGCCCTGCAGACTGGGGCCTAGCGGCAATGGAGCCAACTGCAAGGAGGGGGAGCATCCTAGGAGGCCAGCGTCAGGAGACCTCCCCATATCTGGCAAATTCCCTTGTTCAGCATGGGTCAGGTCCCAAGTGTGCTGGATAAGGGAGGTCCAACCTCTACTTGACAAGTCATAGAATTTCACCTGGTTAACACTGAATTGAGCTCAAGGATCACTTCGTAACGGTTTCTATAAACTTTCATAGAAAGAGAAATCTTGCTGGTAAGAAATGATTGTAGAAAGAAAGTGTGTCCCAAATAATCATGCAAATATGTTTTTGCACATGTGTCATTGTCACATGGTGGCCTTAAAGTAAGTTTGTAAATTCTAGAGTCATCCAGCCAGGAAGCCGGAACAATACTTCATAATTAAGGTGACCAATAGCACTGCATGAAAGTGAATTGCCATTAATGGAAACAATAAACACAGTTGTGACAGTGCATAAAATGCAAGAAACCCAGAGGCTGCAATATATACAGATAAGCCAATGAGCAACTGCCTGATCTGGCCATCCACATTCAACAGTGAGTACAAATTGACTCCTGGGTTCATCAAAATTGAAGTTTGTTCACAAATGATTTGCCAAAAGTAAAAGGGCTACATTTGTTGAATAAATTGATTGTTAAGAATAGTTCATCCAACTCTACTTGCACCTTTATGTTATGTAATGAAAAATGAGTGCCCTTGATTCAGAAAAAAACCATCTGAGTGTATCAAATGGAGAAATGAATTACTGGTAAGGTCAGACCAATTTCTCCCTGCAAGTCAGAGTTTCAAAAGTGTACATGTAGATGTAATTGCACACAGCTAATTTATGTGCACAGATGGCCACTTGAGTGGCTTATTGGCTAGATGCACTTGCAAAATGTATTCAAAATGCACACAGGTTGGATAATTGTGCTCATAAATTTAGGTGCATACAAATGTGTGCACACATCTTTGCTACTGTGTAAGTCCATGCAACCTTTTTTTTTCCCATAATCTTCTATTTAGAAGCAGCACCTATGGAAACCCCAAAACACTGGTAAAGCACTCTTCTGGATTCGATTTACAGGTAACCTCCCCACCTCCACTCCCCATGTCACAGAACAGTGGCAATCTGAAAAAAATGTAAAGCTGGGTGGGGCACCTAAGGCCTGGGGTCAGATGTGTGCAGTCCCTGATTGATTTTTCCGTGGTTCAGAAGCCTCTGACCCAAAAAAGTTTCCCCAGCCGTGTTTTAAAGGAACAGACATTCAAGTTCACTGTTCAACAAAACTTCAGCTGGAAGACAGAAGAACATTGTCTATGAATGAAACACAGAGCATGTCAGGGAAGAGCATTAATCTTTCTTTCCAAGAATTCTTAGGACTTCGTTAATTGCAAAGTTCATTTCACTCTGTTTAGTAATCAAGTGTTGTTGACCCTCTTTTCCATGTGCATTTTTATCACCTCTTCTATATTGCAATATGGTTTCCCCTTATGAACCATCAAAACCCACTTAATTTCTATTTGCCAGTTCCTGTCTTCCTTTTAGGCCTAGTATACACTATGTGATAAAACTACTGCCAGTGGATTGATCGCAGCAGCATCTATCCACCATGTAGTGGAGACAGACCCTTACAGACCTGTCAAGTCAGAGTAGTGATTGGATCTGGGAAATAATAGTTTCATTTAAATGGGGATGTGGCTTCGTGGATTGGTTTCAATCATGGGCCATTCTCTGGGAATCACCAACATTCAGCAAGTGATATTCTGTGTTGTGCCTCTAAGTCTCCTTATTAGAGTTAGGTACCTAACCTTCTTATGAACTTTTATAGACCCCACTTGGCATTTTCCTGCATCTTGAAACACGTAAACATCTTTGCAAATCTGGCCCAGGATCTACTGCTATCACTTCAGTCTCTTGTAACTATTTGTGTTACAGTAACACCTAGTGGCCCTAATACATAAACACAGCTCTTACCCTGATGAACTTACAATCTAAACAGAATCAGGCAGGCAAAATAACTTGCCCAGGATGATAAACACTGAGTCCGCACAGAATTGGGAATAAAATCCAGGACTCCCTAGTCTCACCCCAGTCCTGTGCTCCATCCAGTGAACCACATTGTCTCATCTGTTAACATGACACTGATTTTAGCCTTCACCGTTGGGTATCCTACTGAACAAAATGTAAATAAATGTCCAATCTCTCTTATCCCGTGCCAATGCCTAGCTGTGACTACAGACGTTTGGGGAAACACTTATATTTCTCAGGTTACTTTGTATCATCTGGGCTCTAAAAGGTACTTCTAAATCTGCATGTTTTTTCTTACATCCAAATTATGTTTGGCATTGCCAAGATAAGACCTGATTCTGCAAGATTCTTCACAGGTTTGGGCCCTTACCAGTGGAAGTCCTGGAATTACTGATTTAGAGATATCTAACTGGTGTCATGTAGTATTGCTGTTCAATCCTGGGTTAAGTAATACCCAAATAACCCTCACCTACCTTACAGGGCTACTGTGACCATCAGTCTATGTTTGCAGTGTGATTGGAGACCCCTGCTTGTACAGCAAGGGACAATGTATTGTTGGTATAGTTCTGCTGAATTATTTCTAGAAGTCCTGTAGATGTTGAGATAAAATCCTTGCTCTGGAGACTGGCACACATATGAGTATCCAAGGATCAATTGCAGGTTGGACCTCCCTGGTTCAGCACCCTCAGGACCTGACTGGTCTCAGATGAGGGATTTTGCTGGAGTAAGGGAAGTCATATCTAGACTCCTGCTCTGCCCCCCACAGCCCAGCCCTGGACCAGCCATGAGCCCTGCTGCTCTCCTAGTCCCCACTCCTCTTTGTCTTCCGTGCCAGGCAAGCCTGCTGCAGTGCGTTGCACTCCTGGCCCTGCTGGGCCATCTTTCTGCAGTGCACTGGGCAGCCCCATTGAGCAGCCCTGCTGTGGTGCAGTGCAGCCTAGATGGGGTGCACCCAGCAGGCCAACTGAGGGGAGCCAGGCTCCTGGCCCCTCTGGCAGATTGCTGCCAGTAGCCCAAAGCCCTACCAGCCCACAGGACTCCTGGGTACCAGTGCTCTACTGGGACTCTCTGGTCCAGCAACATCCTACTGGACCATGGATGCTTCGGACCAGAGAGTCCTGGTTGATAGAGGTTCAACCGGTAGTAACTAATATGGGGAGTGGAGTTTCCTTTCAATTCTGTATCATTTTTTCTGAAACCTCAAGAATATTTGAGTTGTCAGATCTAATTACTTCTCTTGTAATATCAAGAAATGTGGATGTAGGGGAACATACAAAATAAACTACCCCCAAAATTAGCATCTCTAGCCAGATGAGAAATGTGACTGTCATCTCCCTCTCACTTCCACACACAATATTATTTGATATCCCTATTTATTAATTTAAAACCAAATCAAATCAATGGGGCCTAATCCAATGCTCCTGATAATTTCTGATTTTCTATTTTAAAAAATCCTGAAAATCATGAGATTTCTCTAAAAACAGTCTGTTTAAATGTGTAACTTAGGGGTGAGAAGATACTTCCAAATATGGAAGCTTCTACAATATGTTCTGGCAAATGAGTTACCATTTCTTTAGGTCAAGGCAACTCTAGGTATCAGTCCCTTTCCATGGTTTGCTATAAAGTAGTTAAAATTGCTCTCCTGACATTTCCAGTTAGTAGTACAGTCTGTGCTGCAGGCTGTGGGACATGCCAGAGGGCTTCTGGCAATAGTCTGCAGTTAGTTTTATATTGAAAGCTTCACTAACTATGAAAGCGTGTTCTCCCCTGCTGCACAATAATATATTTTCCATTGGCAGTCATGAAAAGCACTTGGGATATTCCCCAAGAGTAGGGTAGGGTTTCTCACCCTCTCTTCTGTTCATTGATTCACCTGCTCTCCTGAATTTGAATAAATTCCTTTTGATGTTTTAAAAGCCTCTTTCCATATGCAGGGGGAAAGGGAGAGCCAGTGCAGAGGTTATATTGCCTGCACCGAGATCCTATTACTTCCCTTCATTCTCTACCCGTCCCCCTCAGGAAAGGATGTCAATTAACCAGACCACACAAAGTAAAGATCTCTAGTGGATCCTTCATGTTAGGCATTCTATATGTTTTGCATTTTTGAATTTTCACTGTTATTTGTGTGTATGGAGTCCCAGAAGAGCTGGGAGTGAGTGATTGCTGATGCTAATCTAGATTCTGGACTCAAGCAAAAAAAAAAGTAACAAAGTAAAAACCTCTATAGATTTCTAATTCTTGAAATGATACTTTCTTCCACTTCATAGGAATCTAGCAAGTTTCCTTTCTTTGCTGCACAAAATCAAATATAAGAACATAACATAAGAACATACTGGGTCAGACCAAAGGTCCATCTAGCTCAGTATCCTGTCCTTCGACAGTGGCCAGGTGCTCCAGAAGGAATGAACAGAACAGAATTAAAATATTGTAGGGTCTAATTCTCTATTGCCTAGGCATCAGGTAGTCATTTTTTCCAGTGTTAGTCACTGTGAACTGGTATAAATAACTGCAGCAAGAGTGGGCAACAGAGAATCAGGCCCTTAGAGTGTAACATAAATACACAAGTGCTGAGAAGAGGCAAGGAGCCTTCCCACCATATCCTGGCATTCCCCTGCACAAAGGCTGGCACAGATGATGAAATGCACATAGAAGAGAGCCCTAATGCTCCAACCTAGCACCCTAGAGGTATGTCTACACAGCAGCTTTATTTCGGAATAACTGACGTTAATCCGAAATGACAAAGAGCACTTCTTCACAGCAAGCCATTATTTTGAAATAATGTCAAGCTGAAGGACTTCTTCCTCCAACTCCTGCAACCCTCCTTTCATGAGGAGTAAGGGAAGTTGAAAGAAGAACCTTCTTCCTTCAACTTCCTGCTGTGTAGGCAGCGCCAAAAGCCAAATTAAGCTATTTCGACTTCAGCTATACAATTGACGTAGCTGAAATTGAGTAACTTAATTTGACTGTTGCCCTGCTGTATAGATGTACTTCCAGGGTGCTAACCACCCTAACAGATTGGATCTGGGCCAGCCATGGTGAGGGAGAAATTTAAATGATATACAATATGAGCTCAAGCCCGCCTGAACCTGTATGGGTCAGGCACAAATTGGCCTGTGAAGTAAACCTTTATTATATCAATTTTGTGTCCAATTTACTATAAAACAATAAAATACAATATTTCTATACAGCAATACAAGTATCATTGTCCTCTAGTTGCCTTTTTTTGTGCTTCTTTCACTCCACACTTCCTAATTTTTCTAGTGTTCAGTCCTTTTCAAAATGTTTCACTTTATATTTTTCTCAAATGTCTCATCCTTCTTTTGTTCCTTCCTCCTCTTTGGCACTTTCTTTGTTGATGCTGCCTCTCACCATCTTTGTCTTTTCCCTCTTTTAAACCCCATTTCCTGAAGCAGGAGTCCAGCTCCAGACAGGTGGTGAGGATAGTGCCCAGCTATAGGGCTCCTTGTGCTGCCTCGTCCTTTTAGGCTTCAGAGATTGGCTTCATTTTGAGTACTTCTTTTGATCCGCTGTTTGAGACTCCTGTGGGCAGGGAATTTCACATACTAATCAGAGCTGTCTCAGTGGACAAATCCAGGGAACCAAAATATGATTTATCGAATATATTATTTTGCAAAATACATTTCTCAGACTTGATGAAAAGCTCTATGGTAGGTTGATTAGCACTCCAGGTGCTAGGTTGGAGCATGTGGGTTCTCTTCTATGTGCACAGGCTGCATTAATGCCAGCTTTTGTGCAAGGAAATGCAAGGAGATGGTGGGAAGGTTCCTTGCCTCTGTTATGTGAAGTATATTACACTCTACAGGCCTAATTCTCTGTTGTCCACTCTTGCTGCACTCAGCATTCCAACAGGTCAGGAAATTTTATGGGAGTGTCCCCATGAGTGGTGGGTGAAGGTAGGGCAGAGGGAGGCAAGCCCCGCAAACCTGCTCCCAACCCCGCCACTTTTGCCCAGCTGCCCCATCCTCCCCAGCTCCAGAGTGCCGGGCAGCACATGGCCCCAGGCTCCCTGGCCCTGGAGCACTGGGGGCAGCAACAGTCCATCCCCAGTATTCCTATAGTGTGGTGGGGGCATGCCTGGTGGTTTCGAAAGGCAATACCTTCCCCCACCTATGATACCCACCACCCCTAAGTTTCCCTCCAATAAAGCTAAGATATGTCGTAGATGCTGAGAGGGTACTTGGCAGTACTTGTTGGGCAACTCTTCCAACTGCAGGAAATAGATGCCTCAAAGATAGAAGTTGCTTCTTTTCTTATCTTTAGAGGTTCAAGGGATTTTTCATCCACTCTAGCAGGAGCAACACATGAGTGCTTCCAAGCCTGGAAAGTTCTCAGCTGTGAGACAGTTTGGTCTTATCACACCAAATTAGGGGAAGCAGCTAAGAACTGATGATCAGTTTGGCCATAAATAAAAAGAAATTGGCCAGATCCTATCTTACTTCATGTTCCATTCAGCCTTTCCTCTCTCACTCCTTCAATTCCTGACAGAATTGCCTGTACAGGGTCAGCTGGGCCTGAATGCAGGAACAGCAGAGGTAAGATTCTGCAGTGATAATCTTCATCCAAACTTGCAAAATTCAGGATTTCAGATAAAGTGTTATAATGCTCTCAAGTTGGGAAAAAATGCAACCAGTAAATCTTACAACAGAGTTTATAGGGGCTTTGTTTTGTGGCCAGAATCAAAGTTAGGAAATAAAATTTGCTTCAGGGACTTAGCCTCTAATCCTTGACTCTCATTTGACCAATAAAGTGGCTGAAGGAAAGTGAACGTCTCTATCAAATCCTTTCCCTGAGCCCTGGATTCTCGGTTTACGGGAGTCAACAGAACCAGGGAATTTCACATGCTAGTCAGAACTGTCTTACTGGACAAGCCTGTAGGTCCAAAATATGACTTAACAAATATAATACTTTGCAAAATACATTCCCAGACTTGAGGAAAAGTTCTATGTAGCTCATAAACTTCTGTCTCTCACCCACAAAAGTTAGTAAAAAAAAAAAAAAGATAATACCTCACCCACCTTGACATTCTAATATCCTGGGGCCAACACAGTTACAGCAACATTGGATATTGCCAAATACTGTAATTTACTGCAACCACTGCTGCTGTACTGTGTTCTGTTCTGGTGCACACAATTCAAGAAAGATGTTGATAATTTGGAGAGGATTGAGAGCAGAACTGTGAGAATGATTATTGAATTAGAGAACATGCCTTATGGTGATGCACTTAAAGAGCTCAATCTCTTTCATATAACAAAAGGGTTAAGTGGTGACTTTATTACAGTCCATAAGTACCTACATGGGGAATAAATATTTAATAATGAGCTCTTCAATCTGGTAGAGAAAGCTACAACATGATCCCATGGCTGGAAGCTGAAGCTATGCAAATACAGACTGGAAATAAAGATACATTTTTGATGGTGAGAGTAATTAATCATTGGAATAATTTACCAAGTATAGTGGTGCACTGTCCATCACTGCCAATTGTTCAATCAAGAGTGGGTGTTTTTGTAAAAGATCTGCTCTAGAAATTATTATGAGGAAATTCTCTGGCATGTGCTGTACTCGAGGTCAGACTAGATAATCACAATGGTCCCTTCTGTCTTTGGAATCTATGAATCTTTTGGTTCAAGAGGGTGTTATGCAGAAAGTCAAGCTAGCTAATTAGAATGGTCCTTCTGGCTATATAATCTACACCTCTATAATTGGCTTTCCTTAAAAATACCACTGAACCCTCATCAAAGGAAAATCTGAATGTGTGCAAATGTTAGATGTTGAGGGAACGCAAATTCATTACGAGTGAAATCCCCTCTGTGCAGAAGGACAGCACAAGTCCTAAACATCATCCTAACCTCTGGGGTTTGCAAAAGTGCCTTGGTTTTATTTTAATTCTTATGCCTACTCCAAAACCAGTTGAGACTATTATGACAGACCTATTTCTAAAGGATGGGAATCATGACTGCTTTGTGCAAAGAACTTGTGTTAGCTCTCGCTTGATGATTAGTGATAATCCAAATATCGATAGATAATGTATCATTATTCCTATCAAGCAAAGCGAATCACCTGATTTTTCAAAATCAAAGTGGTGTTTTCTATGAGGCCAAAATCAGATGCACTGGTGAGGTCCCAGTGGGGTAAGCTTCTATTCAATGTGGTTTTAGAATCAGACTTCTTATATATAACTTTGTCTCATCCCTTAGTTTAAAAACTGGACTGGAACTTTCCAAAGAATCACCCAGGCTGTTAGACACAAATGCCTTTGAATTTCAATGGGATGTAGACATCTCTGTTCATTAGCCTCCTTTGGAAATCTCTGCTCACATGAAAAAACATGGCTTTCAGCAAATTTCCTGAAGAAATTTCCAAGGTTTCAAGGACACTTTGGAAAATCTCTCTCTCTCAAAGCATTTCCAGATATGTGTGGCAACATCCAAGTCTTGGAACAAAACTAACTGGCAAGGCAAATGTCGGTGACCAAGAGGCATAGGAATCTGTGGCAACCAAAACTTAATAGCTGCCATTTGAGAAGGGAGGATTTGATCTGAAACAACTTGCCAAGTTGGAAAATAAGACATACAATAAATGATCTAGGTTATATTAGCAGTATTTAGTTCATAATTGGCTTGATGGCCTGCTATACTGGAACTGATGTAAAAACACGAAGCAGCATGATACTCTGGCACTCCTAAAGGCCTTATGGAATTGATACTAAACAGATCAAAAGATGTTTCTGCCAGCTACCCTGTTGCTCCTTGTGTGAAAAGTGTTGATAATGTACCAATAGTTCATCTATCCCACATAGAAATGACAGACTAAACTGGCTGCCCACTGTATGTCTGAGCACTTCTAACCTCGCTATTGATATTCGCCAATTCACCACTGGTAATTGGCAGTACATCTCAGTGCTCTTTAACAGGAACACACAATAGAGAAATAGTGTAATTCAGGGAATGGGAATGCATTCTAATACACACGGTCATTAACAATAACTCAATCAAGAAACCTAATGCATAATGGAATCTCTACAAACTTCTGCAGACTACATTCAATGCTTGTGATATGCCTCTTCCCCTGTTCCTTTTTTTTATGATGTGGTACATACTCTTGAATTCCCCATGATGTGAAATTAACATCTCTTTACTTTAAAACACATCCCTCTCATTCCCCTTCCCCTCCCCCATCGCTTTCTAAATACAGGCTGCTGCTTTTATTTTCCATTTTGGCCCATGCCAGAAATAGTTTTGCTTTGATCATTGCATGTGCTCAGCAACAGGAAATATTCAGCACATATTGTGCTGTCACTTGGGTGGACAGGGAACTATATACAGAACTATGTTAACAATAACATGACTAATGCATAGAGATGCTGTTCCATAGGTTTCCTGAACCAAACGGCAATTTATGCAACCCAGGCTCCCTCATATTGTTTTTTTTAGCTATAGTTCTTTATTTACTGGCACTGCAGCTGGGAAAAAACAGCTGATTTTCTCAGACATGCACAGGAATTTGTGCTGTAACTGACTGTACATTCTATTTTTCTCCAATGTCTTGAATGTTTTATAAGCCTTTTTCATTGTACAGCACTCCAGTCCTTTATTCTCTCTGAGATCAAGTAGAACAGCTATTATGTACATTGACTGCCTAGAATATTATACTCTACCTCTAAGGAAGCATGAGAATATTTAGATCTCTCATCAATATAGGTCCTTTAAATGCCTCTATTCTCAGCTGGCATCTTCAGCAGCATGGTTTAATTTCTGCCTCTCACAAAACTATCACATAAGTAGAAGTCCTTTCAAGACACAGTTTCTAAATTCCTATAAAGTATGAGAACAATTTTGTTATGACTTCTAGATTCTTTATATTGTACATAAGATGCAAAGTTCAATTTTATTAAAAAAACTGGGTATCTTATAAGTGCTCCAAGTCATGCATGTTTGGATACTCCAAATAGCACTGATGTACATAAGTTCAAACAAAAGCCCCTCAATATCAAATTATGGCTGTTCATACAATTATGGCTTCCAGGTTCATGGAGAATTCACACACTAATCTTTGATCTTTCCAACTGTTTCATTACATTTAAGATCTGTTAATTGCTTTTTACTGTTCCATTTTTAAAATATTATCTGACTGCTAATTTCTATGTAAAGTAAAATAACTTACAATGAAAACAATATATATTATAATTGGATAAGTAGTTAGAGGAAGAAAAATTGTGAATACCACACAAAAGCTGAGCTTCACATAGACTCAGTTCAAGTTTTCTTTAAGTGATTAAGTTCAAATCTTGTTCAGAGGTAAAATATTTAAAGCAAGAATTCAATATTATTCTTGGAAAGATTATTATTGACATATAAGGATGGGGTTTTTTTTTTAAAAAAAGCCAAATCTCAGGAAGGCTGTCCATGTTGGAAACATAATAGGTTTTGTGCTTCTCTGACTCACACAGATAAATAATCTTCATGTGACCTTTTGGCTCAGTAAAACCTTTCCATTTTTCATTTGTTTCTTTGCACAAGTGTTATGAAATTCTTGTAAAGTGATAGTTGCTTTGTCTTAGAGGTGATTGAGGGGTTACTCTCTCATATTTACAGGCTGCAGTAAAATAAGCTTTCTACTTCACAGATTAAATAAAGAGATAATCACATACTCCTTATCCCATGCCTTCCTATTGTGTGTTCCTTTCACATGATTCATCAAATGAGAATAACATACAAAAGGATAGGACATGAAAAAAGACTATACATGACTATAGAAAATAAAGGCTTGCTGTATTAAGATCAGATGGGTATTTAGTAGGCTAACACACTTTTTGGGTGAGTAGGTGATAAATCAATGGGAACATTACCAGAGTGTAAACAGAACAATGGCTTGTTTAGTAACACTGTTATAAACTTTGTTTACTACATTGGTTTGCACTATAGTATTATTTTTGTTCGTTGTCTTTTACTAAAACAAGTTATATACAGCTTTCAGATGAACTCCCTTGTCAGATTTTTGTAGTGAGGAATTTTTTAGAACCATTTCTTTTTTAGTTCTCTACCCAATGACATTTTTTATCTGAATTGTGGTATGTTGCTAAGCAACACCATTATCTTCCAATTCTCTCCTTCTAATGCTTTATACTTTCAGTTGCAGGGAATCAAGTTTTCATCATGATTGGAGCTCGCTAAATTCATTTAGTAGGCATAATTTAGTGAATCAACTGGTGTAAATGTTGTCAAATAAATTATCTGTGATAGTTTTAAAAAAATTCACTGTTTAGCAATGGTTTTAGAACCATTCGCTGTTTAGCAATGGTTTTGGAACAAAGGGTCAAGATGTTCCAAAGTGACTAATAATTTTGGGTGCTCATCTTAGAGGAGCCTGATTTCAGAAAGTTCTAAGCACTCATCTTCTCCTTATCTCAGTTACATTGGAACAAATCAGGAATAACTCCACTGATGTTAATGGAACTACACTGGTATAAAACTCATGTGAGTGGGTGAGCAATCAGATCCACGAGTCAGTAGTCCAATAATTTATTTAGAGAAAAAAAGACATTTTCAGAAAAGATTAGAAGTAAATGAAGTGAAAAGACACAGAAAGTATTTTTCAGATAGTATTAGTGGCAGAGAAGAAGACACTTGCATTAAGGCTACATCTACACTACGTGCTTATTTCGAAAAAAGCTATTTCGGAATAATTCCCAAAATAGCTATTTTGAAATAGAACATCCACACTACAAATTGCCCATTGAAATAGCACAGATCTCTAGCGAAATAGCACGTCCACACTGATTGGAAGCTGACTCGCATTTAAAAAGCCCCAGAAACACTCTGGGCAGGGCATCAGGACAGCAGTCACTTCCTGTAGCTGCTGCCTGAGGCTAGCTGAGGCTCATGCTTAAAGGGGCTCCTCTCTACAGTTGCGTCTCAGGCTCTTCACCTTTGCCTACCTCCTTGAGGGACAGCAAACTCATCTCACTGCCTGCTCTGGTTACCCTTGTGGACACCACATCATTCCAGCCATGGAGCCGGACCTGCTGCAAAGCACTGGCTGGCTCTTCGCTTCATGACACACCTCTTGGTGCAGTTACTTCATGCTGCCCATGTGGCACTGCAGAAACAGGACCCGCACAACCACTACCACCCTCCCCTGCACACCATGTACTGTCACATCTGGGGATAGGACACCAGTACTGACTGGTGGGACCGGATCATCATGGTGTGGTGGGACAACCAGCAGCGGTTCCAGAACGTCCGCATGCAGAAGGACATCTTCCTGGAACTCTGTCAGTGGCTTGCCTCTGCCCTCTGGTAATGGGACACACACATGAGAACTACCATCTCCCTCCAGAATTGGGTCGCCATCACACTTTGGAGGCTCGCCATGCCAGACAGATACCTCTCCATCAGGCACCAGTTTGGCATGGGGAGATCGACCTTCAGGGTTGTGCTCATGCAGGTATGACTCTCTTGCTACTGTCCCAGGAGGGTGGCGAACTCCTGGGATGGGGTTCCCTAAGGAATGATGGATGGAGGACTTTCCTTCCCCAGAAGGTTGTCCAGTTCTGGCTTCACAAAGCCCTGCTGGGGATGGGGCAAGTTGGGTACTTCTCAATAGTCCTGCAGGCCATCATGGACCACTGAGGCTGCTTTGTAGACATCAGCATCAGGTGGTCGGGAAAGGTGCATGACACCCGCATCTTCAGGAACTACAGCATCTTCTAGAAGATGCACGCTGGCACGTTTTTCTCCAACCACACCATCAGGGTCGGGGGAGTGGACATGTCCATATGCCTCATGGGGGACGCAGCCTACCCTCTGCTTCCCTGGCTTATGAAGTCCTACACTAGTCACCTGGACCACAGCAAGGAACATTTCAATGGCAGGCTCAGCAGGAACCGCATTGCTGTGGAGGGCATCTTTGGCTGCCTCAAAGGGAGGTTCCACTGTCTCCTCACCCAGCTGGATCTCGGCGAGTGGAACATCACCTAAGTGGTGGCAGCCTGCTGTATCCTGAACAATACATGTGAGAACAAGGGGGAAACGTTCCTGCCAGGATGGGGGGCAGAGGCCAAGTAGCTGACAAGAGCCTTTCAGCAGCCATGCACCACTTACATCCGGCAGGCCCATCAGGGAGCTGTGCACATCCAGGTGGCCCTGAGGGAGAGTTTCAGCCAGGGCCAGATGTGACATTCTCCCCAGGACTCCTCACAAGGAGCCTCTGCAGTGCCCCTCTATGCCTTTCCTCCCTCACCCCATCCCTTTTTTTTTCCCTCCCCTCCCGCTCCCCTTGCCTGCTGATACAATAAACCAGACTTTATGTTTTGAACCAAGAAACTGTTTTTTTTTAATTTGGGGTAAATATAACTGGGGATGAACTGGGGAAAGAGCCTGGGAGGAAGAAGGAGATAGTTGGAAGGAGCAGGAGGGGAGAGGAGCTGCTTAGGGATGGGTCTGGGACTGGTGCCTGCCTTGGGTGGTTCCACTGCCTCGTGTGTGGCGCCCTCGGCGGCCACAGAAGAGGTCAAGGGGAAAAGCCAGAGGGATGGATGCAGGGGCAGTAACTGGGGCAGGAGCTGGAATGGTAGCTGGAGCAGGAGCAGGAGCGGTGGCAGCAGAAGTGGCAGCAGAAGTTGGGGGGGCCAGCTGCTGGACCACTCAATGGCAACCACCAGGCAGTCAACGATGGTGGTGTATGCCATGCATACGCTACGTGCCTGCTGTGACAGCTCCTGCCAGATGGTGTGGCACAGCTTCATGTCAGCATCCAACCTCTGGTCCTGCCACTCCAGAGACCACTGCAGGGCATGTAGGCAGGCAACGTGCTCCCACTCCAGGCCTTCCTGGTGTTTCCAGCATCTGTGGGTCTCGTTGAGTCAGGTGGCTTGCACCCACTTGTAGCTGGTCCAGCTGTGAAGAAAAGTGAGAGGGCAGTCATCCCAGGAGACAGGGTGCCTGAAGCCTAGCTCTAATGCATGAGCTGATACCGAAAGGTCTCGGTTCAGACTAAGGTGATGTGCTTCGAGCCAGGCCATCTGTGGCCTAGGCACTTTCCTGCAGAGCTCTAATGTCCCTGGGCAGCCTTGCTACCCCCACATTCTGGGGACAAGCAGGCATGTGAAGGTGCTGGCCAGGCCAGAAGCCTGCAGGTGGGAGTGCAGCGACGGGGCAGCTCATCTTCCCTCTGTGCCATGCACATGCTGGGTCTGGCACTGGGCATCCCACAGGGAGAGGACTTCTATCCCTGTCCTCTAAAGGAAGGGGTGGGGTAAGGTGTTGGGGGAGGTGTGTGTGAGCAGCAGATGCCACTTGCTGGGAAGGGTGATACTGGGATCCCCTCCTCTTCCTCTCTCTAGGCAGGCTCTCCTGTGAGGGGCTCAGTGTTCTCCACCTTGCTGCACTTGCTCTGGAGCAGATGCTGCCCTGGGAGTGTGGGAATGAGCCCGTGCTGTCTGTGACACTGCTGTGTGTGTCTATGACCCCATCCTCCTTAGTGGTAGCTTGTGGTGGGTATGTGTCCCACCACGGGGTCAGGAGTAAGGCAGGGCTCTTCAGAAACCCTGTGAGCAGAAGCACAAGGTTCCTTTGTGGCAGCCTCGTTTTTGTGCTCCGGACTGGCACTTCGTGTGCCTCCACATGCACAGGCTGCAATGCAGTCCCAAGACTGAGTGAGGAGTGTATAGCCCCTTACCATCTACCACCTCCCATCACCTAGGAGGAAACGTAATGGAACTCACCTGATGGGCCTTCCCTGGCCTTGTCTGAGCCCTGAGTGTCCACAATCCTGCATCTGGTGTGGAGATCCCGAAGGTTTGCCTCCTCTCCCCAGACTTCAGTGAGGATCCAGGATCTCCACACGAGACCAGGGTGGGAAAAGGGTTTCGGAGCTGGCTGCAGCTGTGCTGGCAGCCATGGGGGGCTAGCCAGCATGCTGGTGTCTGCCATGGCAGCAGGGAAGACAGATCAGGGTGCTGCTGTGTGGCATGGCGCTAGCAGGGCTTGTGTCATGCCACAAAGTGTTTCCTCTGTGGCTGCACCTTTAAGGGCTGCAGGGGAAGAAGAACTATAGAGTTCTGATGAGTGTGAGAATCTCTGGAGGCCACTTATTTTGAAATAACCACAGCTGCACTGTCTACACACACCCTATTTTGAAATAACTATTTTAAAATAGGCATTATTTCTCATGAAATGAGGGTTATAGATTTCAAAATAAGAAGCCCGTTATTTCAAAATTATTTTGAAATAACGGGCTTGCTATATAGGTGCTTACCTTGTTATTTTGAAATAACTTGAGTTATTTTGAAATAATGCTGCATTGTAGACATGCCCTAAGTGTGATGTGGTTAGATGGAGGACAGAATAGAGACCAGAGCTTGATGAATGGAGGAAAAGGAGGGAAGAAGAAGGATCAGGTCCATTTGGGATATATTGAAGGAAGGTTATAAAAATTATTAGTATGTAAATGACTATTCTAAGATTTGTGTTGAGCATTCAAGCATGCCCAGTGTGAACTAGAGATTTCTAGAAACCCAAGCACACTTGGAGACTCAATCATGGTCTAAACCTAAAAATTAGATCAACCTAACTACATCACTCAGCTCTGTGAAAATTGTCATGTCTTGTGAGATATAGTTATGTTGACTTAACCCGCACAGTAGATGAAGCTATGTACATGGAAGACTACTCCTGCTAACCTAGCTACTACCTGTCACAGAGGTAGATGCCTACATTGAGAAAAATCTCCATCAACATGGATATAAGCATGTGTGGTGGGTGTAAGAGGCAGTGGAAGCGGCAGTGAAAGTAACATAAAATTTCTTAGAGGAACTCTCCTGTGCAACCAGGGTTCCCACTAGCTCTTTAAATAGCTCCCTGCTGGCTTTTGCCGCAGCTCAGCCAGGTCTTGCTGGAACTGCGCACCAGGCCACACCTGCTTAATTTCAATGCCTTCCTAAACTTCCAACCCAGATTCACCCACACTCCACCTCAGCCCCTACTCCCCTTCAGTGTATCTCCCCCAGTGTCCTGGCACTGTCTGGGCTTCAGCCCCGCTGAAGTTGGGGAAGCTAGGGCCAGAGTCATGGGGAAGGCCACCTGCTGTGCACCCTCCGGGGTTGAGGATCCATCCTCCCCATGCTCTGGGGAAAGCTGGGACTGCGTGCCACCTGCCGTCCCCTTTGTGCTCCCAGCCTGGGGGAGGAGTAACCTGCTTCTAGAGTGGAGGAGCACTTGGTTCCCATGGGGTGCAAGGTAGCAGGGGTGGGCTGGGAACTTGCCTTCCCCAACCCTAGGTTAATCCCGTCCATGGATATAGGAAGTATCGATGTGCTACAGCACTACAGTGGCATGTATTCATACATTTAGTAAAAAGTGCCCTGACTTCTCCCGGGACAAACCTGATTCCCAAATGCTTGTTAAACATTACAAAGCAGGACAGTTTAAACCTGGGACCTGAGGCAAATTAACAGCTTGTGGGATTGAGAAACAGTCAGCGGGGGGCGGGGGGAGCGGGGGCTCAGGGCAGGCAGATGAGGGAGATGTGATATGACAATACCTGTAAGAAATTTAAGTGTAGGGTGGAGTGTGGGGGGTGGGGATGTGAGGGGAATGGGGATGTGGGGCAGGGGGCTTGAGATGTGGGGAGTGAAGGTGTCAGGGCAGTAAGTGTGGGGATCCCAGAGCAGGGGGAACTGGAGGATGCAGGAGTCAGGGATGGGGAATGTGGGGGATGCAGGAGTCAGGGCAGGGAGTGTGGAAGCCTCCGAGCAGGAGGGATGTGGGCAGTGCAGAAGTCAGGGCTGAGCATGGGGATGCAGGAGTAAGGTCTGGCATCTGGGGACTATGAGGAGGAGCTCAGGGCAGGGGGTAGGAGATGTGAGGAGTTCAGGAGTCAGGGCAAGGCTGTTGGGGAAGTTCAGGATTCAGGATAGGGGTCTGGGAGTATGAGGGGGTTCAGAGCAGGGAGGATGTGGTGGTGCAGGATTCAGAGCAATTGATTGGGTGTGTGTAGGGGTGAGTGTGGGGAGGCAAGGGTGCCATTTCAGGAGGGTGCAGCTGCACATACTGAGTCCCTGTAACTCTTTTTGTCCTATCTCTGACTATCAGCAACTGAGGGGAAAGTGCAGAACCTGATGCATTCCTTTCCCTCCCGGCTGCCCAGGGAAGGGGCAGAAGAGGAATGCAGTAGGCTCTGCACTTTCCCCTCACTCCCTAATAGGCACAGGAAGGAGAAGAAGAGTACAAGGGACCCAGTATGTGCAGCTGCATTCCTCCACCCCACCCCCCAAAATGGCAGTGCGGCGGGAGTGCTCAGAGCTGAGATAGTGCCAGACTGGGGGGTGTGCACCCCCAAACAGCCTCCTTAACCTGCCTGGCTGCCTGCTATTGATGCGGCAGCCAGCAGGAAGCCCTGGGAGCTGGACTGGGAGCACCCCAACCATCCCATTGCAACTAAGTGCCCCAGCTGGCCAGCTTCTTGCTGGAGTGTTGCACCAGGACACACCAGCTTTCTTTCACCTTATAGGCTATCTTTGATCTCAGCTTTTTCTGTATCCTGTAATCACAGGCACTAAAACTATGCTATATAATCTGTCCCACAGTGCATGTCTGATAAAGGTCTGGGGAACAGATACTGGAAATATTCCCGCTTCCTGTAGGGGCAGATTTTTTAAATTATTTAGGCACCTACAGACAGAGGTGCTCGAACAGCTTTTTATATTGGGGGAACTGATGGTGGAAAAGGTTTATCTGGTGATTGTTATTACTTCTTCAAGCCATGGGCAAGGCAGCACCCTCTAGAACTCATAATTCCAGCACCTATTCCTAAAGATGCAGAAAGGATGAGTTCAATGGGAGTAAGGAACCTGGTGTTTTTGAAACTTTCACTAAGCCCGTATTGTCATCTAGTGGAGCTTAAATATCTTTTAAAAGTTGGTGTTTGGCTCTCTGTAGTTTTGGCTTTAAACAAAGGCTGAGAAACTGGAAGGGAAGCAATAAACTAAAAGCTGCTTATTAAAACAGTAAAGAAACTGAACTTTTCCTTAAAATGCAGTACAATTTCTTTGCTCTCTTCAAGGACAGTAAACACCTTTAGTACTCATCATTTGATGAAGTGGGTTATACTCATGAAAGCTCATGATACTATATATTTGTGTTAGTCTCTAAGGTGCCACAGGACTACTCTTTGTTTTTAAAGTTACCGGCTAATACGGGTATCCCACTGAGACCGTTAGTAATGATAGTCAAATAGGGAATGTCTACATACAACTTTTATTTCGGGAGAAGGATGCAAATAGTGCTTCCCATTTGCATACTTCCTCCAGTTTTTTTTTTAGGAAGATGCTCTTCCAGTATTTACCCGCGTCTACACGTGGCCGAATTTTGAAATAAACCTCTATTTTGAAAGACCCCTTATTCCTCCTACAATGAGGTTTACAGGGGTTTTTCGAAATAAGGATTTATTTTGAAATTCGGCTGCGTGTAGACACGGGTAAATACCGGAAGAGCATCTTCCAAAAAAAAAACCTGGAGGAAGTATGCAAATGCGTAGCGCTATTTGCATCCTTCTCCCAAAATAAAAATTGTGTGTAGACATAGCTATGCATACTATATATTTTTAAAAACAAAATTCACAAAGAAGCCCAGATTTTTTTAAAATGACCTATGTTTTAATAGGTTCTGATGTGAATCCATAAGTAGTTGCACCTACTATTTTTGTTCATACAATTCTTTGAGGAATGTCCTGTAGACATCAGAAAACGTAGAAACTGGGCAACTGGGTTGCAAAACTGCAGAGCAATAATCTTTAGGCAAGGAGCTACTTCCACAAAACCAGAGGAAACCTGACTGAAAAATAGTCCTTTATAATTTTAAAACAATTCTAAAAAGGCCTTAAAGTAAAATACTAGAATGACACTCTATCACAGGCTAGGATTGACAGTTTTATATCATATTAAGAAAATGAAAGAATGGTTGATAAATCTCTGAAGGAATCATGCCAATTGCATCTGTCACTTAGCATATTGCCTAAAAATGTGATGATATTTTAGGAGGTATCATTTTGATATTTGTCATGCCAAAAATATCTACATTAAGAAAGGAATTGGGAGGAAGGGATTATTAAAAGGGATTTTCACTGGAGCATAGATGTTTTCAAAATTTTACCAATGGAGCTTTTCACTTCTAGATCATGCCTTTGTTGTATCTCCTTAATGAATGCCATGAGCAGCTCCTAGTGTTGCTCTCTGTACTTCTGAATCTTTCATGCCATAAAAATCATGTTGGTTGTACCTCAGGATGGCCTGAAGCCACACTGTGATTCAGAGAGGAATTCCTTGACAAGGGGGAGGATGTGGTTTAGTAGGATCCTGGCAAGGATCTACCCTGTGATGGGGAACAATACCACTGTATTTCCATACAAAGATGTGTCCCCTTTCTCAAGTATTGTAACAATGTGGGTGTTCTGTCAATTGTGATGCCCTATGGAAGGTGCTGTGTAGGCTTGGCTATCCATATAAAATTCATTGCCATCATCAGACTGCTCTGTGACAGGATGATGGCCACCATTTTGTTTAACAGCTAAGAAACTGAACCATTCATCATTCGCATTGGTATCAAACAGAGCTGTGTCATTGCTCCAGCACTCACCTCCATTTACCTTGCTATGATCCTGATACTCATCCATGACTGCCTTACTGATGGAATCGGGATTGAATATTGTCTGGATGGCCACCTCCTCAACCTCTGACAACGCCAAGCAAAATCTCATCTAATGATGACTGGCATCACTGACCTTCAGCATGCAATAGCTGCATCATTCTCACACACTCCAAAGCCACCCTGCAAAGCACCCAATATCTTTTCACAGATGCCTTTCATAGGTTGGGTCTCTCTCTCTCCCTCTCTCTCTCTCTCTCTGATGATCATGAGAGATGGTCAGCAGCCTGGGGACTAAGGGGTTAACTATGTACCTTACCTAAGCAAGGTAGAGTCAGCCAAAAGGAATGCAAGTAGGAATTTCAAACTGGGACAAAGGAATTTTTGGGTTTTTCCCTCCTTTGTCCCTGGGCAGTTTCTCTCCAGCTACTGAGGGGGACAGACACTATGTCTCCCTCCACGAAAAGACTCTTCACAATCTGTAAGTAGGGTAAAGTTTAGATAAATCCATTAGGTTTTATTGTTTTATAGTTTGGGAATGGGAATCTGATGTCTGTGCATTTAGAAATGGGTTTTTCTCTCTTTTGCAACTAAGCTCTGGGCCCAGAGTGGAGTTTCCCCCATGAGTACATTAATTTGTGACTTTTTCATCTAGTCATTATGCTTGCAACAAGAATATTGTGGTGATAATAAAAGTTCTTTCTCTTTTCTTTTTATTAACCTGGTATTGGTTAATTTTTGTGTCCTAGTTTTTACTGTAGGGCTGAGATTTCCCAAGTGATCTCTTCCCTGGTTTATTATCATTACTTGGGTGGTGGCAGCGGATTTTTATCCCCAAAATCTATGTTTTAAGATTTTGGGGGGAAGTTTTATACCAAAGCCTGGAAAGATAAGGTTTTGGGGTACTTTTGCCGGTCCCCACTTCTGCATTCATCGTGCCGGAGTGAGGAAAAAGCCTTTACACTCTCTCTCTCTCTCATTCTCTCTCTCCATGAAGAAAACCAAGATACTCTATCAGCCCTCAGCTGCACAAACTACTCTTTGTACTCCACAAATTGCCATTGGTGGAGAAAATGTGCTCTGTTTTCTTACCTTGGCAGCCAACTCTCCCAAGCAGCCAGCACTGACACAGCCAGCACTGACACAGAAATCAAATACAGGATTTGCTATGCCAGCACATTCTTTGGAAAAGTAATCAAATGAGTCATCTATTATAGGGATCTGCAAACAGGCACCAAGATCTTGGTTTACAAGGCACTTGTCATCCCCACCCTTCTCTATGGGTGTGAGACCTGGGTAACCTGCAGATGACATCTGAAGTGGCTGGAGTAGTTCCAGCAGTGCTTCCTCAGGTGGATTCTCAGTATCATTTGGGAAGACTGACACACTCACATCACCGTTCTCCCAGCAGCCAACATCAGCAGTATAGAAGCACAGAACATGAAATACCAAATCCTCTGGGACGGCCACTGTGTACATAGGCCTGACGTAAGTACTCTTCTCTCAGTTAAGTCAGGGAACAAGGGATTCCAGAGGGCAGCGAAGTGCTTCGAAGACATATTGCAAGTACACCTTAAAAAGGGAGGCATCAATCCCACAAAGTGGGAGGACTTGGTATGGAACAGAATACAGTGGGTGCCATAATATTTATCAAGCTACAGCTCATTTTGAGGTGCAATGAAGGAGGAAAGAAAGGGCACAAAACTCCAGTCAACAATTATGTCTCCTCCCAGATTATCTCTGTGGGAAAATCTGCAGGGCATGAATTGGGCTCCTCAACCAGCTAAAATCCCATCAATGATCCTCCTTAGCAGACAACATCCTCACATCCAGGGATAGCTGAAGGGATATCTTTAATAAGACCTGTGTCACTATCTCATAATTGTTGAGTGGCCAATGTACAAAGTTGGTGGTCCTCATAGACACATCATAAATGTAACAGTACTACTGTGTATGGAACTGATTAACATTCTTGTAAGAAATAATATCAGAGAGTCAAAGTACTAAATAGGCTTGGGACTGAACTACCTTCTTACTCTTAAAAGTGTTTTTCACAGTTCTGGGTAAAACTACATCTCTGACTTCTCCCAGTGTTCCTGAGTGCACTGCCATTGGGTCTCAGGTCTTGAGCTGTCACCTGTCTTTTGGGATGGAATCACATGATTTCTCCTGGTCAGTCCAGGCCATAGCTACATTTCCCTGTGGCCTCGGCTGCTGTTTCCTGTGGCTTCTCTTGTCTGGAAATGGTGAACCAGAGTCAATGGGAGCCAAAAGATTCTGTGGCTACAGACCTTTTAGGTAAACAAAGCGGCACGGGTCCATTGGAGACTTTCCCAAAGAAGGCCTGTGGCCCACTTTGGGAAACACTGACTTAAGCAGATCTGACTTATGCCCAGACTTTGCAATTATATTCCCTCCATGGCAATAGCAGTGGTAATCAGTGACCAAATATCTTTCACAAAAAAGTATTTCAGAGAAAATCTCTTTAAAAAACAGACTGTGTATATATGTAGATTTTCCCTAAGGCTGATTGTTCCATACATCAGAGAATGTCCTACTCCTCACACTCCCACTGCAGGCTCTCTACTTGAGTCAGATTGCTTCTAACAATTGACTTTCCTGTGTGCCCTTGAAAAAGATTTTGAAAAGCATAAGGATTGCAATTGATTAAAAACCAGAGACGGAAATGTAAGGCTAATACCATAACCTATTATCTTTCAGGGGTCCTTACCTATATCTGTTGTCTGACTGCTCTGTTCACTCTTCTCACTGTGCCCTATTAACTTAGATCAATACAGTCACCTCCTTCCCAACCTACCGAGGAGGTCTTTAAATGGGGCTCAAAGGGGACAGTAGATAATGTTGGGATATGTAAAATGAATACAGGTCTGGGATGGTGGTAAGGAGTTCAGCCACAGTAGGCATTACCCTTGGACATGCTCTTTCCCTTCATTTTTTCAGCCTAGGAAAAATAGATAAGCATGTAGCTGCTCTACTTTGTTGCATCTTTTGCTTATCCTCATTGGCGCTGTATAAAATATCTTCAGGATAAAATTTCTTGTAATATCTGTAACTTGCTGATTTAGAAAGTTTGTAGTGTACAATGTGTTGATTTAATTAGAAATTCTGTAAATAGTAATTAGGGGTGGGTATAATTGTATTCATCACCTACTTATTAATATTCATTTTATGTGAGTTAAGTTTACTAAATAAGATTTTAGGAAAAGTAGTGATAGATGTGTGAATTAACATTCTAAAATAGATAAAAAGTTCTGACTACTGCCAATTTGTTGCCACTCGGACATTGTGTTGATGTCTGAGGTAAACCTACGTGGGCAATAAAGTGGTTCCGTTTACCCCATCCACTCCTGGGTCACCTGTTTCTTCTCTAACAGTTAAAAGCTCACAGGGGGATATTGAAAAGATGATCTTATCAGAAAGTTAAAAGTTAGAGGGAATGTATATGGGGAAAGGGGGAAAATAAGAACAATAAGAAGGTAACAGTGGAGGAATCTGCTGGGCAGTTTAGCTGTTTTTATATAAATGCAAGGACTATGAAATAAACAGGAAGAAGTGGAAGTGTTAGTACATAAAGTTAAATTAAGACTAAACTATGAAATAGCCATCAGAATGATTTGGTGGGAGAAATCTCATGCCTGGAATATTGATATGAAGGTTCTACTTGCTCAGGAAAGACAGGCAGGGGAAAAGGGAGGGAATATTGTATTACACATCAAGAATATATACATGGGCTTCTGAAGTCCAGAAAGACATGACCAGTTGAAAGTCTCTGGGTGAAGATAAAAGGGGAAAAACAGGAGCAGTGTCATGATAGGTGTCTATTGTAGACATCAACATCAAGAGGAGGAGGTATATGAGGTATTTCTAAAATAAATAACAGAAATATTGAATGTGTAAGTCCTGTAAAAGGTAAACTTTATCTAACCAGACATCTGCTGGAGAAGTAGTACAGCAAAACACAAAGTGTACAATAGGTTCCTATAATGTATTGCAGAAAACTTTTAGTTTCAGAAAGTAGAAGAAATAAGGGAATGGGCGACAAGGGAAGGCATTGTCTACCCAAACAGATATGTGTGGGTCTGCCCATGCTCCACCCCAAGTCAGGCCCCTGCCACCCTGAGTTCAGGAGGCTCCTCTTGGCCCGGTGCATGGTCTGGTGGCTAGTGGGGGAGGAGCAGCCAGGTGTCAGGTCTGGCAGCATGATCCATGCTTCCTGACACCCAGCACTCCGGGGCTAGGAAGGCTGGGGCTGCATGACCATCCAGTGGGGTGGGGTGATGGGACATGGAGCCATCTTGCATGGCATCCTGGCACTTTGGGCGAGAGAGTATGCTAATCTTGGGCAAAAGCCAGACAGCATCCATGAGGGAGGTGGGTGCAAGACATGACCAGAGGCTATAATGGGTACTGGATGGGCTCCATTGAGCACAGAAGGGGTGGGGCCTTGGGCAGAAGGGGAGGAGCTTGGAGGCCTTGCTAAGCCAGCCATTCTCCCACCACCCTTGAACAAGGTGGCAGCCTTTTTAGCCTTAACTCTAAAACACAGGGAGGAATTTATTGTAAACCTGACAGTTGAAAGTAATTTGAGTGAAAATGATCATGAAATGATAGATTTGATAATTATAAGGAAAGAAAGTTTCAGAGAAGCCAAATAAGCAAACTTTAACAAACTCAGAGCTGGTAAGTAAAGTCCCATGGGAAGAAAATCTAAGGGAAAAAAGGAGTTCAGGAGAACTGGCAGTTTCTCAGAGACAGCTTTAAAGGTACAAGAGCAAACTATCCTAATGCAAAGGCAAAGACAAGATTAGTAATCATATGACAATCTGACTACATCAGGAGTTCTTTAATTACCTCAGAATTCTAAAAAGAATCTAAAAAGAATTTGGAAATAATGATAAACTACTAAGGATAAGAACAAAAGAATGCTACAGGAACAAAATCAGAAAGGCTAAGGCAAAAAATAAGCTACATATAAATAATAAAGAACATAAAAGGCAATAAAAAAAGAGAGTCTATAAACACAATAGGAGCAAGATAAAGATAAAGGAAAGTGTAAGTATTCTCCTTAGTGGTCAAGGAGAACTAATAGCTGATGATGTCAAGAAGGAAGAGATGTTTAATGCCTATTTTATTTTAGTCTTCACTAAAAAGGTAAACTGTGACAAAATAGCCAACACAATTAATATTAATATCAAGAGGGAAGGAACTAGGGAAAGAACAGGTTAAAGAATGTTTAGTATGTTAGATGTATTCAAGTTGGCAGGGCCTAATGAAATTCACCCTAAAGTACCTAAGGAACTAGCTAAAGCAATCCCAGAAACCACTTATCTTCAAAAATTCATGGAGAACAGCTGAAGTCCCACTGAACTGGAGAAGGGCAAATGTAATACCACTCCTTAAAAATGGGACAAAACAGCACCCGGGGAAAGACAGTGCACTTAACCTAATTTTAATATCTGGACAGATATTGCGATAAATTATTAAACAATTAATTTGTAAATACCTAAAGGATTATAGGGTTATAAATTATAGGCAACAAAGATTAGACAAGAAAAAGCCAGGCCAAACCAACCTAGTTTCTTTCTTTGACACGGTGACTAGGCTAGTAAAGGGGGGAAGAAGCTGTAGATGTGGTATATCTTCATTATTGTAAGGATTCTGATATAGTTCCACATGACATTTTCACAGGCAAATGAGGGAAATGTGATGTAGATGAAATAATTATAAGGTGAGTGTAAACTAGTAAACCAAGCTCAAAGAGTAGCTATCAGTGGTTCACTATCAAATTAGATGGATGTATCTAGTTAGGTCTGTGCTGGATCCAGTTCTATTCAAAATGATTGCATAATTTAAACTAGATAAAGACCCTAATTCTGCAGTTACCATCCAATGTAGTTAAGTGTAGAAGGCAGGAATGTTGTCACCTTGGTAACATTCTTGAGACTTCTTAGGGCTTCTGTTCTTGGAGCTTTGGTGTTATCAGCACTACCAGATGGCAGTAACATTGAGCTCTAATTCAGCAGACATCAATGTTACTCATAAAGAAAGACTACTGCTACAGTTTGGTGACAAAGGCACTCCGCCAGGTTTTTTTGCCCTCAGAGCAAAGTCCTGATTCTGGCTCTGTGGTTACAGTTATGCTGACACATGAGTGCCTAGTGGAAAGAAGAGGCTCAGTCAGCAGCAGAATCTGTACTGTCCCTGGACCACACAAAGGGTTACAGCAAGGTAACCTGACAGTTATAGACTGAGACATACCACTTAGGCATACACCTTACATACCTTACATGTTTTACGACATTTGTGTATAACTTCCCCTAGTTCCTGATATTTTGGACAAAACATCCCTTATTCATTATTTTGTTAAATCAACTTATCTTGTAACAGACTGGAGTGTATTTATATTAGCCCTTTGAAATGTATTTACATACATATTTAGTGTGTTATTATTTTGGCAAAGTCAGACCAGGCCCACTCTGGTTTTCAGCCTTTGGTTTAGGCCTCGGGTCTTGCATCAGGCCCAGTGCTCCTGGCTCTTTTGCTCTACTACACCCAATATCCTTACTCTCCTTAGTGTCCAAGCTATCTGTGCAGACAGAATAGTATCAATATTGGAAGGGCAACTGATTGATGATGAAGATGATTTCTGCCCATGACAGCCATCCTGTGGCCAAGTTGTAAATCTAACTCAATATACTAACGATGGCTTTGAAATCAGCAGATAGTCTAGGTGTGCTTGGTTCTGCCTCAGTGCAGGAGGCTGGACTAGATATCCTCTTGAGGTCCTTTCCAGTCCTTTATTTCTAACATTCAAGGATCTACAGAAGAAATTCTAATAATCCTCCATAGTTACAGAACAGCTTTACCTCAGGGACCAGTACACATTCATAGCATTATTACATATTTATAGACTGATACATAGCAGCTCCATGATGATCACAATGTCCCCTTTAGGTCAATGTTCAAGTGCAGTGCAAAGAAGTTTGCAGTTCCACTGCACAGACTTGTGCCTGGTAGGTAGACAAATATAGTTTCAATCTCCACTTCTACCATGCCAACACATTTCCCAAGCACTAAATTTACTTTTTAACAGCATTTAAATATAAGCTTTAAAAGGCTAGGATGTGAGACTTGTACTCACCAGTCTGACAGCATATTGAGTAGGCATTACACTGGAGCTATCATGTTGCTCTGCATTTATTTTACTCCATTCTTTTAAAAAACAAGTAAGTGGACATCCAGATGTTAGTAACGTACATCAGCAGAATGCAGTGGAAAATCTCCCTAGCAAATTGAAATTCAAAAACTTAAATCCACCTCTCCTTCCAACCATTCCCCAAATTTGCATTTCCCCTCCATTATCTATTTCCTGGGGAGAAAAGCAACACAAGAGCTTTGCGGTGTACTCTGCATGTCTCCAAATTTGACTATTATTGACCCTGCCCGCCCCCCCCCCCCCCAAAAGAGCAAATTCTAGCATTCAGGGGGCCTCCCGGGGTATCCATGATAGTCTAGATCTATTCATTCCACCTTCAGATAAAAGCCTTTTTATTATCACAAAAAGATGTGATCCTCAGGACTCCATCAAGAACATGAAGGATCCCACAGGGAAATGAAAGGTTGTATTTCAGGTTTTAGAGAGACAGCTATAATTGAAGCTATAGAATACTGATTGCAGGATTGAACTACGAGAATACTGAAAGAGAATCATCAAAAATAAAACTTTTGATTAAGTAAGGGCTTGATGGGGATAATTCAGAGAAGTTAGTGACACAAAAACTGGAATAGAATTTTTGAAATCCCAGATTGACTTACAGACAGGAAAGAGAATGTTTAACTAATTTTCAGGTAATGTGTTCACTTTCCCATATTCCCATTTGATATGATTCATAGAGTGTGCCTGATGATGAGCATACTATTTTGCCCATAGCAGATCTTAGAATAGCTAATGGATGCACCTGTAATAGTTTTGAGTTTAGTTTGGCCAAGATTAGCAAAGATTCCAATGGCTATCAAAGTAGTTCACAATTTTGGCTCTTTCAAATGGCACTGAAAATCTCAGAGAACAAGCTTTTTTGATTCTGGATGGGTTGGAAATACTGTGAAAAGAAACTGTACCAAGGGATGTTGGCATTTCCATTATGGCTGACGTGCACAAAAAAGAAGTAGAGTGGAGGATGATAAGGGGCTGTGGTTTGAACACAAGATCTTTACAGCTAAAAGTATAAACCACTACTATGTGAGCAAAAGGAATAATTCTCCCTCAAGCTGTTAGCAGGGTTAGCTTCTTATTCTCAGAGGGTGTGTCTAGACTACAGGGTTTTGTCGACAAAAGTTGACTTTTGTCGACAAAACTATACCTGCGTCTACACTACCACCACGTTCTGTCGACAGTAAGGTGACAGAACGTGGCAGTTTTGTCGATGGTGGTAAACCTCGTTTTACGAGGAATAATGCCTTTTTTTGAAAGTACCCTTTCGAAAAAAGGCACTATTGCATGCAAACTGTGCTTTTTCGAAAGAGAGCGTCTACACTCTCTTTCAAAAAAGTGGCTTGCTTTTTCGACAGAACTGGTTGTAGTCTAAGGCTTTGTCAACAGTATCTGTCGACAAAGCCTCTGTTGAAAAAGGCATGCAGTCTAGACGTAGCCTTAGTGGAATAGCTACTAGAGAGGAACAATGAGGTAACCTGTGCTAGTTCAGAAAAATAATAAATAAGCTAACATTTGCTTTAGGTTCAGTTTGAATTTATTATACAGGCTGTGTGAGTTAGTTCTGGTTATCCAGATAGGATTCCTCATCCCTCCCTCAAAATACAATGGGATGACTGAGTGAGTTGATAACAACACTACAGTTGTACTATTCTTTGAGCAATATATGAATGAAAAAAAGAATGGCTTTCAATAGAAAAGCTAAATGACTCCTTTGTCACAGCTAAAACTAAGGTTCTTGCTAAAACCTCACAACTGGGATGTCATATCCAAAGTGTGGGAAGGATACAACCACATTTTTTAAAGGTACATCTTATTGTCAGGGATGTTTGAGAACAACACACTAAAGTGATTTTCCAATGATCATATAGAAGAAACAAGCTTCTCCCACTGACATACGGTTGTGGGGGTGGATTAAGTACACACTCTGGAGTGCTCTCTTTTGTCAATGTAGAACATCTTTATCAAAGTGCTACAGCAGCACAGCAAAATGTGTACAACTATGAGAACGCAGTGTTTTAAGTATAGATCTGCCCAGAGCAAGCATGCTTGACTGAATGAAGTAGATGAAAAACTCCTCACAGTGAGAAACATTTGACTCTGTTTCTGACAGAGGAAAACTGAGTTCAGCAGGCTGACAGGACTTTGCATATATTTCAGTGGAAGTGGAGACATTTTCTTTGCCTCTGTCACAGCATAACACTTCAGATGTTCTATGTCATGTTCAAACAGGATGAGGACATGATGCCACCACTGGATATCAAGCTGATTAGTGAACATGGTATAAATGGGGGGGGGGGAGCATTTAAGAGGAACCATATCATCAGCTGTGGAGTAATGATGATAATAATGTCCCACAAAACACAGAGAGCCACTCGCTAGTTGTCAGCGAATGCTAAAACCCAGCTGGGTTCATTAATCCCAAAAGTGTACCTTGGTATCATCCTGAACGAAGTAATGTTCAGATCATGACAAAGATGTAATACTCCTGACACACTCTATACCACCAAACTGCCAACTCCATGCTAAAAATAAAAGCCAAAATGCATTGAATATATGTTCAGATACCTTCCCAAGTAAATAGCAGATGTAAGTTCTTGACTCAGCCTACTGTAGCAGAGTCGTTGTCTGTGTAAATGCTGAAAGACAATATTCTTTAGTGACTCCCACATCAGAATGTATCAAATGCAGCCTGGGATGGAATCTTGTATACCTACACAATTCCAATTTTATTCTAGCACAGAACTCATATATGAATTGGTTGCCCTGAAACAAATCTCACTTTGGAATGGGAGACTTCCTATATTTGTGTTCTGACATAACCAGTAGCATTATAACAGCACCCCAATCATTTCTTGACTCATGGAAAAGTACATATCCTGGGTGAATAATAATCCAGGTATAGCCAGTAATTAATAATACAGGCACAGAGAGTGATACTTAAGCAATAGAACAATTATCATAGATTTAGATTTTATATGTATATTATTTACCTATTTATTTATGTATTTCTATTGTGGTCTCATTCAGAGGCACTATGTGTGCTAGGTATTGTACAATGAAATACAAACACAGGGTGTCTGTCCTCAAGAGCACACAGAGATGCTGTATTTGTAAAATTCCATTTAATAAATCTAGCTATTAATCTCAGGGGTCTGGTTTTCTGCCTTGCTGCTGGTCAAACTCTTTATGAATTCTGATGGACTGTTGAAACAGAAGTTCAACTGCCTGAGGTGACAAACTACGTGGGAACGGGATGAAAAGATTCATGAAATTACCTTAATATTCAATCACACATTTTATGTAAATATGAAAAATCTCAT
Organism: Pelochelys cantorii; assembly: GCA_032595735.1. NCBI lineage: Eukaryota > Metazoa > Chordata > Testudines > Trionychidae > Pelochelys > Pelochelys cantorii. Next base: position 236,955,691 of record CM064327.1, read on the forward strand.
TAAGAATCTAAGGCCACTGACAAAACAAAAAATAAGAATCTAAGGCCAAAACAGGAAACAACACAGGAAATATTAAAGAAAAATTCATTTAAACACCAGCAGGGAGCAGGCATGCATATCAAGACTTTGCATGTCAAACCTAATGTCATTTTACATTTTAGATTCTTTCTCTTGATACTCAGCAGGAGTGAAATTTCTCTCTGTTTGTGGAGATATTGGTGTTTAAACAGTTGTCAGCAGCTTCTTCGGTATACATGGAAATTGAGTTACAGATTGTGATGGCTTAGGAATTTGAGTGGTTGTATAATATCAAAATTACATCCAAGGCAACATATAATGTTAAAAATAAGGCTCTTCATATTCCACTATATGGATGCTTTCAAGTTAAAATTTATGCATTGTTAAAAAAAATTAGGTTACCCATATTACTACTAATATAAAAAACGATTCAAATGAAAATAATTTTAAATATCTAATTTTGCCTTTCACCATTTTTGTTGTATATGTACTTTTTTCCATGACATTTCAACTTTCTTATGTGTCACTTTATTTGTTTTAATTTATACAACCCTTCAAGAGAAAAAACTAGTCTAGCCAAGAATATCCAAGACATATAACACAACAAATCAGACAATTAGCTACGAAATGAAAATCCCAACATCCCTAGAAGCCCCAGCTCTCCCATGCTTCTCAGATACTGCAAGTCAGTGAAAACAAATCTAGTGGTATATCCTGGAATAAATCTAGGCAGTTTTGAACCAAGACCATAGGAGCAAATTCCTAAGTCAAGAGCCCTTTCTGCTAATGAAGTCAAGAAAAATTGCACAGTGGAGCAAAAGAGAAAGGGAGTGTGGGGACTGTTTTGTGGCATGCTAAGAGAAAGAGGGATTGTAACATCTCAAAAAAATGATATAAGTATAAGGAATATTCATAAAGTCATAAAGGTTAGAAGAGATCATCAGATCAGCTAGTCTGACCTCCTGTATATCATGGGCCTCCAACACCACCCAGCATTTGCACACAAAACCCAATAATGTTAAATAAGTTCAAAGTACATGAAGCCCACAGAAGACTAGATTCAGAGCTATCCCTAGGCATTAGGGCATGCAGGGCCTAGGGCAGCCACCCCCCCCCCCATGCCCCAGGTGCAAGCTTCCCCCCACCCACATACCCTACTCCTATACTGTCTCTGCTCCACCCCTGCCCTGCCCATGCTTCACCTCTTCCCTCAAGCCCTACTCCTGTTCTGCCCTACCCTTTCCTTCTTCTGCCCAGACCCCTCACTGAAGCCCTTTCCCCCAAGCAATATGAATGGGGAGATTACTGGGGGGGACTTAGTGTGGGGCAGAAACAGGGGTCTGCTTTCCTTCCCACACTCACCATGGCAGTAGGGACCAGATCAGCCCAGTAGCCTGCTCCACTCCAACCCACTGCCCTCTCCAGCCTACTGTGCTCTGCTTGCCCTAGGAAATGGGGCAGCCCAGGGCCACTTCACTGCTGCAGTAAAGCTGAGTGAAATGGGCTGCGAGAGGGTGGCGCAGCAGAGCAGAGCAGGCTGCTGGGTGAGTGTGGGGGAGGCCAATCCCTGGTGCTGTCTTGTACCAGGCCCCTCCCCTGAGATAATCCCCTGGGCTGCCCTGGATCCTATTCATAGGACATTTGAAGTGGCCACCACAGGGCATCCCAAAGTGCGGGGCCTGCAGCAGCTGCCCCAAAACATCCTGTGGATGGGACATCTCTGACTAGTCTATAATATGCCACAGACATAAGAGGCACCAAGGCATGCCAGAGTGTGAGATCCCTGAAATGGCAGGGAAATAATTAAATGACATATACCCAGATGATCACAGAAAGTGAACCATGCCCACATGCTTCAGAGGAAAGCAGAAAACCCAAAATCACTGGCAATCTGACCTGGGGGAAAATTCACAGTATTTGCAATGTGTCAAAAATCTTTGTAATGTTGGAATATTAACTTTAAAAAATTCAAAACACCAAAAGTTTCTAGTATAAATACCTGAGAAGATGGTTACGGACTCATTCCTTCAATCAGGCTGCCCATATCTGTACAGAGATCATTGCAGCAAGGACGGAATTTCAGGAAGGTGGCGGGGCAGCAGGCATGCGCTCCAGGATGCAGCTTGCTTTTCATCCTGAACCCTCGGATGCTAAGAGAGTGAAGGGAAAGCATTTGCATTCAGTGCATGCCTCTCACACCTGGCTAGTAGAGCTCCCCTCCTCAGCCAGGTGTGAGAGGCATGCATGGAATGCAAGTACTTTCCCCTCTCTCCCTTAGTATCTGGGGAACTGAATGAAAGCAAGCAGTGTCCTGGAATGCACAGCTGCTATCCCCCCCACATACCTTCCCAAAATTCCACCCGTGTACTGAAGGACTAGGTCCTTAAATCTTTAAGAAAATACTTCATATGGTGCATAATCAATACAGTAGTTTAAGTGGCCTTTGTACCCTGTTCTTGGACTGTAGGAGTTCTTCCCCAGCACACCCACTGAAAAAAGAGGAGTTGGCTCTTTTACATATGAAAACATTCAACAATCCATCAAGGAAACCAGAATATTAGGTTCTGTATTCCTGGCTGAGTCACCACCAACAGGTCAGTATGCAACTAACATCAGTGTATAATGGTGTATTTTTCTTTCATTTTGGTTGTCTCAGATTTACTGACACAGTTCTCACAGTAATGCTCAAAGTAATGCACTGTAAATAAGTTATCTGCCTGTTTATATGCAAGACACTGCGTCCAACTTCTTTAAGTGTTATGAGATTCAATGCAGTACTGACGTGCTGCAAGATGTGAAGATAGTGGGGGCCGAGGGTGAGCCTCATTTCATAGTGCACATTCTCATCCCCTCTCTGGTGACTTGAGTGGAGTTAGACCAGTGGCATGCCCTCTGTATATGCAATGCATACATTGCAAGACCCAGAACTGGCTGTGCTATGGGGCAGTTCTATCCAGTCCCCAAGGACACATGTAGATTGCAATGGGGCATCCTCTGCACAGCATGACCTTACATGAATCATGTGCATGAGGTCACTCCTTGCAGCAAGTGCAGAATTACATACTGTACTAAAAATGTCATGACATGTCACTGAGTTGAACCATCTTACACCAGTGGTGAACTCAATTCTATGGCTGGAAATTTCTGATATAGCCAAAATGCACTTTTGCAGCCTTTAGATCTATGGGGTGGCTACAGTCCAGTTAAGACTGCTGTAATATATGTCTGGATCCTTTGGTCCCAAGGAAAGCCCTTACCCAGTGGTACTTTGGCCATCCTCCTTTCTCTTGGAACATCTGCACTGGAACAATCCAACTTTACAAACCCTTTGCCATGCCATTATAATACAAAGGAGCTACAGAATGACTGAGAGTCTGACCTTCCATCTGTGGTTACATCTACATTACAAGGTTTGCCCTGTTTGCCTACACATACTTGCATTAGCTTGTAGTAGTGTAGTCATGGTAGCATGGGTAGCAGCAGTGGAAGCATGACTTAGCCAAGTACACACCACTGGTGTCAGGCAGGTTTGTGCTTGGCGTGGTTCAGCTGTGTTTCTGCTATTTGTACTACTGTGACTATGCAGCTACTTATACATATGCTAACTCAATGAGAACTAGCACTATTATGTGTATATCAGTGTTTCTTAAACTTTTTAAAACTGAGGAACAACAAAATAATTTTTTATGAGGAACACCAATGATTTTTTGTTGAGCAAAAAAAAAAAGGTTGGGGAGAAAGTTATTGAGCAAAAAAAAAATTGCCCCTTTAAGGGTGGCCATTTTGAACTCTGTTGTTCTTCGCGGCACACCTCCGACTGCCTCGTGGCACACTGGAGTGCCACAGAACACAGTTTAAGAAACACTGGTGTCCATGATTTGGGTACTCATACCCCTAGGTTGTAGTGTAGCCATAGCCTAAATCACTCCTCACTACAAAGCACTTCATATTGAGAGCACCAGGCCATACGCTCCACTGTTAGAGCAGTTTAACGCAGGTGCAATTCCATGATAATTAATGCACCAGCCTAAAACTAACACATTAGGGCAGATAATCAGGCCCATTTTTTCTGCCTGTAATACAAATTTATTGCAGTATATTAGGAAAATACCTTGTAATCTGAGGATTTATCAGAAAAACTGTTGTCTGCTTGTGTTTTAAAGTATCTTTCTATTAGGTAATGTTTGTACAGTGCTGTGAAGCTACAGCTATAAAAAAATCTAAGCATTATATTTATATTAAAAAAATAAATGTGTGAAATGCCTGTATAGTGTTTTCAGTTCAATCTGCTAACCATGTAGCCCTTAAAGCAGACCAGCACTACTGTGGTTTGCATGCAAGGGCCGCACCTACAGACAGCCCTCCTCACTTTTTCCAATCCTCTCCTTGGCTACTTTCAAAACAAACAGCACATTGTTCAAGCCACAGCAATAAAACAATATGAATCACAGCCTGTCTTAGCCACACAGCAGATTACTGCTTTCCCTAGCAAAAGTAAAGAGCAAAGAGAGCAAGTCTTTTTGAACCACACTAATTACCGGCTCAAATCAAGCAGATACAAAATGAAATAATTACATATAGAGAGAAAAGACTTACAGAGTCTTGAGTCAAAATAAAGGATAGGGGGGAACTTGAGGATGAAATCCTGCCTCCTTGCTAGTTGCTGTACTCGTCTTTAGCTGCTAGGGGCCACATTCAAAGCTATTCAATTAATTAAAAGAAAAGATATGATGCCAATTTCTGCTCTTAGGCCAATCCATGCAACTCTGTTGCCATCATGGCCCAGAGAACGGAATTCAGTCCAATAAATTTATCATTTTCTCTGAATACTTTCAAAGTTGTTAATCACATTTGTATCCTCCAAAAGCGACGAGGAGTCCTGTGGCACCTTACAGACAAACAGATTTATTGGAGCATAGGCTTTCGTGGGCAAAGACCCACTTCGTCAGATGTAACCTCCAAGTTGATCATCTCCCTGAAATTAATGGCTTTCTGGATAAGGAACATCAGGGTCTCTCTACACAGCAGCTAGGCACCCATGGCTTCCCCATGTCAGCTGACTCAGGTTCATAGGCTTTGAGATGTTTCACCTTTTCAGGAAGGTAGGGAAGCAGCAGCCATGTACTCTGGGACATGGCTTGTTTTCATCCCGTTCCCCAGATGCTAAGGGAGTGACGGGAAAGTACGTGCATTCCGTGCATGCCTCTCACACCTGGTTGGTGAAGGGAGCTCACCAGCCAGGTGTGAGAGGCATGCATGGAATGCAAGCACTTTCTCCTCACTCTCTTAGCATCTGGGGAAAGGGATGAAAAGCAAGCCATGCTCCAGAGCCAGGGCTGGATTAAGGGGGGAGCTAGCTGGGCAGCTGCCCGGGGCGCCAACCTATGGGGGGCGCCTGATGGCAGCTGTAAGGGGCACTGAGCACCCGGGGCCAGGGGCCACGTGGCACCCTTTAGAGCTGCCATCAGGTGCTGCGGGCCCAGGGCCGGAGGCCACGCAGCACCCCTTAGAGTTGCAATCAGATGCCACGCACCCGATTGCAGCTGTAAGGTGCGCAGAGCGCCGGGGGTGGGGCTGTGCATGCGCTGTGAGCCCGCTGCCCGGGGTGCAGCTATGGCTCGAGCCAGCCCTGCCCGGAGCACACAGCTGCTGCCCCCCAACCCTCCTAAAATGGTGTCCTTGTGTTCACTGCAGAGCAGACATCTGGTCTCTGGCTGGAGTCCTGGCTCTAGTTCTTGGTGAGGTGGAAGGGTCCCAGATTTCATGCTCCATCCAAGCCTGAAAGTCTGCACACTAGTGAAACTGCCCTGCAGCCTGGGCCCCAGAAGCCTGAGTCAACTAGCACGTGACAGATGCAAGTTTTCTTTTCTGTGTAGACATATTCTCTGGGTATAACTATACTGCAATAACATGTCCCTGTTTAGCCCTTGTCGGCTGACTTGAGCTTGTGGGGCTCCGGCTGTGAGGCTATCAAATTGCATTGAAGACATTCAGGATCCATCTGGGATCTTACATAGGGTCCAGCCAGAGCCTAAATTGTTATGCACCAATTTTATAGCCCTGAAGCCCGTTCCCTACAAACCCAAGTCATCTGACATGGGCCAGCCACAGATATTTTATCACAATGCAGACAAACCCGCAACTACCTCTCAGGCCCTCCACATGTCATTAAGTGCCCAGAGGTCCTATTTAGGAATTGTTAATGCTGAAATAGCAGTTTCTGCTTGTGCTAGATGACAACCACTATACAAAAGGATGGTCTTGTGCTTAATGTACTAGCCTGGGATTCAGGAGGTGTAGATTTATTTACCAGCTCTGTCTCAGTGATGTTGGATGAGCCATTTAATCATTCTGTACCTCCATTTCCCCATTTGTACAATGCCCCCTCTCTCACACATCTTTGCTTGCTGTGTCTGCTCAGACTTTAAACTATGTGAGGCAGGGGTTGTCTCTTATTACATATTCGCACAGTGCCAAGAACAATAGGGCACTGATCTTGTTTGGGCACTCAAGGTGCTGCTGTAATCCAAATAATACTAATAAGAGAAAGACAGATGTTCAGATGAGAAGTAAGTTATCCTTAAAAGGAATTTAGGCTGTGAAACAACTTTAGTTAATAGTGTCATTGATGTAAAAATAGAGCACATTGCCTAATGGAACAGGTCAAATTTAAAAGAAAGAGAGTAAACTATTTTGTGAGTTCAAAATAGCATTATTTTTATAATAAAGAACAGCCTCTATTAGGAGACAGACACATCATTCTGTAACAGTAGATTTTAAAAAAACAACAGCATGAGTATATGATCATAATTTTCAAATAGTAACAAGAACCAAGAAAAGTGGCTATAATTCTGAGAGGGGAGTGAACTAGAACTTTTCATACTACCTATTATGTTATTCTGTGAATCCATACAACATTGTCTACATGACAGAAAGTGGAAACTGACCAGCCCTAGAAAGAACCATCCCCATGTTCCAGATCATAACTTTGGAGCACATGAGGTAGAGATAGGCTCTGAGTGATCCTTCATGAAAATGTAGAAGACCCATTGCAATCCATGAGAGCACTTTGAGTGCATTACTTAGAACTGTGCATTTAGCTCACCTACGCTTATGTGCACTGACAGAGTGGATTTGTTTGATAAAGCTGATCATTGTCATAATAACACTGATTGCATGGATTAAGTTCTCTGCTGTCTTACATGCATGTGATACCTCTCTGACAAATTCTGTTTCCTTACCTGACTAAACCTCTGGTTGAAATCAATGGAATGGCGACAGTGCTAACTGGTGGACAATCAGACTCATCGATTTTTTTAAGCTGTTTGCATGGTGTGAAAATTGATATAGAATTTAACCCTTACCATCATCACAGCTTCTTTGAATAATGTAAAGGAGCTGAAACATGGCAAAGAATCTCCAAAAGACAGGTAGGTAGGAGAGGTTCCCCCTCCTCTGAAGGAGACATTGTGCAGACAGCTGTAAGGCTACCTTCCAAAAAGTCCTCTGGCATGGGGGGAGGGAGAGGAGTCAGGGATGCTGAGATTCTGGACAATAAAGCAGCTCATAAATAATGCTATGGGGTTGTTGTAATTTAAATGAGCACATAGGATAGCCTAAATTATGCACAGGGCCTCTTTAGCTCCTGGATCAGGAAGGTGCAAAGGTAGTTTAAAATTAATGCTAGTCTGAACCTGAAATTCCCATTCCATGGAAATTCCAAAATGTTTTAAAAAATTGTTCCATTTTGGAACAACAACTTTTCACTATGAAATTTCCTATTGGAGTGGGGCAGCAAACATTTTTGTTTTGAAAAACCAAAATAGCATTCTGTTTTGACTCTTTTAAAAGGAAATTGATGAATGTATCCTAAGTTGCCCAAAGCTTTGGCTGCTCACCTGGTAGGCTGCTAAGAATCCACGAGTCTGGCTTGAGCCCCGGCTCTCAGAGCTTCTAGGGTGCTAGTACTTCAACAAATAGACAGATGGGTGAGTTGGCAGGAAACCAGGCAGGTCTTCATTAAAAACCTGCTTTGTTTCCATCAGAAGATTAAACTCAATTGACATATTATTGGAAAATGTTTTGATTTTGACAAATCAGCATTTCCCAATTGAATGTTCTTCCATCAGTATATTTCAAACCACCATAGCTCTCTCAGGCCATGTCTACACTATGCAGAAGATCAAGGCTCCCGCAGTCAATCTTCCAGGATTAAAATTAGCAGGTCTAGTGAAGACTTGCTAATTCAAACTGAGAGGGTGCCCCTGTCAGAGTCAGTAGTCCTGCTCCTCACAAGGAGAAAGGGGAGCTGACAGGAGCATTTATTTCCGTCGACCTCCTGCGGTGTGAATGGTATGAAATCGTGATTTAAGATATGTCAACTCCAGCTACGTAATTATACATATCTTAAATCAACTTTCCCTTTTCATGTAAACTTGGCCTCAGTGTGCTGTTTCAGAATCTCACCCTCTGTGTTATTAATCCTGGATTAACGATGGTCTGGGACCAGAGGTCCACTACTTCAATTTTTCATATTCATGTCACTGATAGCAGAAAGCAGGTGGAAGGCAGAGTGGTACACAATACCAAGCAGAGGCTAAAAGATTCTAGGGAAGTATTCATAAGTACATTTTTAAAATAATAAGTTTCCTCTCCCAGTTTGACAAATGCACACAAGAATAACTGAGCTTATTGAAAATTAGCAAAGAAATATGCAGCAAACAAAGCATTTGCTGCAGAAAGGTTCATTTACTTTTGAGTTCTTAGAAGCCTTTTTCCTTGGTGGCAGATATACTATGATTCTAGCAGGTAAAATTGATCTTCAAGGAAGCTGTCATTTCAGCATTTGCTTTTGGCTAATTTTTTTGGTTTTGTTCTTGTTCGGAGTAGTCACTGTTGGGCTTTTAATTAAAAGAAAGGCTCAACCTAAATCATGAATAGTGGTAAGCTTGAACGACCTGAGGGACTCAAGGCCTATTTTCTGACATCATTTTCACTAGATTTACACTGGGGAACTCCACTGACATTCATCAATGAAGTATCTTCTAACTGGCACCAATGTAAATGAGAAAACAATCAGACCTTTAGTCTCCCAAATGAGAAATATTCACAGTTGGTAGAGGCCCATCTAATTTAGTAATGACAAATGTGCAAAGTCCATTGTGTAAGGAGACAGACATGATAAATCCAGTGCTGCTCCAGAATCACTTTGTGCTAATTTTATTTAATTCCATGAACTCTTCTCCATTTCCATTTTGAAATCAGTGGTAAATCCTGAGTGCTTCTTCATCGGGCACAGAGAGTATCACAGAATCTTCATCTGTGCTGTTTTCTTCAAGGCGCACTAACACCATCCATTCTGGTTCCCAGCCAGGTTATTTGGCAAATCTGTAGATCCAAGCAGAAACATTCCTTCAGGCTGACATTTTGCCAAGATGTTGTTGGTGTTTTTTTTTTAATTATTAACCTTCTGTCATGCCTAATATACAGCAGTCCAGAATCCTCTGGAGTCTTTGGCAGAGCTGTCAGGGATAGTTTTGACAATGAAACAATAAGGGCTCAAAACCAATGGCATTCAGTTGCTTGTGAATAATAGTAAGATATCATAGGACTGGACATCCCTGGGTATAGAATCTAGTGTGCTAGTTTGATTCTGGGTAGTTGGTTGTTCGGTGACCTGCCTGAAATAAACTTGGTGGCCCCATTTCAGTTCTTACAGAACAGTTCTCCATATTTCTGTGCCACAATTGCTGCTGTATAGCATCCTGTTTTGAAGTTTCAGTAGAGGTCAAGGACTGAACGGATATGAAGAATGAACCACCCTCCCATTTACTGGAGATATGTCTAAACCAAAACCCAAATTCTGAACACTCCAGACTTACAAGGAGGTCAGAATCTGGCTCTGAATTTTATGGATAGTCTGCATTTCAGCAATGGGCTGAATTAACCCCAGCCCAAATCCAAATATTGCAATCCAGACTCATCTACAGGTGCTACTAAATACGAAAATAAGAACATCTTGCCACTTGCACTGCCCTACCAGAATACATTTGGTGGATAAACAGAGGCATTCAGCCTCCCAGGCTGTCATCTCAGCCCCTCAACCAGCTCTAAATTAACCATTAAAATACTAGCAATAAAATATGTTAAAACAAAATACTCTGTTTTCTGCGATTACGTAAGTTGAAACATCATTTTCTTCTTGTCGGACCTCAAACCGAAATGGACAGTACCAAAGTTAGTTGTTCCCTCAGACACAGGAAGAGCTGAGGGAAGTCCACAGAGGTTGTTTACAGAACATGTACTTCCTTCCCATATGGAATGGTCAGTGCTGCCTAGGACTGGATGTCTCACCCGTTTCCTGCATTATTCCTTAAGCCTGTCAGTGGTGCCATCACACATAGGTGAACAAGCTATGGGAAAGGGCAGTGAAGTCTCTTAATTTCATGTAAGACATAAGGTCCCTCATGCTTGTCAGACCCCAAGAAGAAGCAGTGCAGAAGTCAAGCTAGTATCATCTCACCATTCCCGGACAATGATCCCCTCAGCAATGACTGTGTGCTTACAGTAGTTTATCCAGAACATGTTATTTTACTTTTTCAAGGGAACAAGCCAGAAAAAAACAACAACATATTCTTGATTTTTTATGAGGCATCCATGCCCCACACACTTCCTTGCTTGCTTTTCATTATTGGTATAAGGCAGGCCTGGGCAAAATATGGCTTGTGGGCTGGATTCAGCCCGCCAAGCCACCAGATCAGAAGCACTGCAGGGAGCCCCAGGCAGGCTCCCCATTTGCCTCGCCCCACCCGCATGCCACTCAGAAATGTGGCTGTGGAGCATTTTTTTCTTTAAAAACTATGAGTCTGGAGAAGAGGAGGGAAAGCTTTAGGAGCTGTCCCTGCCCCCCCAGCACAATCCCATTGGCTGGTTTCTGGCCAGAAACCAGCCAGTGGGAGCTGCCTGTTTAAATAACAGGCAGCCACGAAGCACAAGGGGCTCCAGAGTACATGACTGCTGCCTGTGCAGGGGTGGGGCAGGCAGCAGTGTTCTCTCTAAGCTATGCAGCAGCACAACTTCACAGATGATTAATAGCCCTGCCCAGTCAGAGGCTCAGGGCTCCATGCACAGAGCTGACTGGGTGGGGCTGATAATCACCTATGAAGCTGTGCTTCCTCACAGCTTAGAGGGAACACTAGCAGGCAGGGAGGCTGATTCAGGAACAGGCTGCTGGCTGGTAAGTCTTCTGGCCAAAGCCTGCCTCTGGCACCTCAGTCCCTCCCTTCCCCAAACTTCTGCCCCCCACTACTGATTCCTACTCCACATACCCTAATCCTCTGCCCCATTCCTGTACCCATATCCTCTCCCAGATCTGGCACTACAATCCCCTGCCCCAGATCACAGTCCCCTCCTGCCCTAGCTCACAACCCAAATCCCTGCACCCCTCCTATACCCCAATTCCCTGCCCTAGGTCACAGTCCAATCCCCTGCATCCCTGTCCAGTGCCCCAGGTCACATCTGCCTCCTTTATCCATGGAAGAGTATGGCCCTTTACCACTTTCCAAATTCTTGAAGCACCCCCCCCATCAAAAAATTTTGCCCACCCCAAGTGTAAGGGGACTGCAGCTGACTGCCTGAAGAGGCAGGGACAACCTTTCCCCTCTGTGTATCCCTTATTACTTCATTTTAATGTAATATTTACTATTTTGCTTCCCTTTGTACTGGACAGTGGAAGGGGACACATGACCCCAGTCACATCTTGGTTTGTCTATTATTTCTTCTCTGCTTCCTCAACAGGAATTGAAGTAACATGTGCTCACAAATCATAATCTTATAAAACATTAGCAGCATGTTTATATCCTCATCAGAAAATGGCAACAATCCATGGTATTATTTTATTATATATTAGGTATGGTGCCAATATTTTTCTTTAAAAAATTGGCACATTCTCTTGAATAAAAATAAAGTTTCTAATACAGGAAAACAAATTCACTGATCTGCATCCAGCAAACATTTTGTGGCAGAGGAAAGTTTTCTAAAATTACCAAGAGGCCAGTTCTTGCCAGCTCTATGCAAACAAGTAGCTCTTCTAGCTTCAGGCTTTGAAAACTTGAAGTCAATAAGGCTAAACACTTGAGTATAGAAAGCTTTGGCCCAAAGATTCCAGATTTTTCTTTTTAACAAGCTATAATATATGATTATATAAAAGTCAAGTACACAGAGAGATGCGTCTTGCAGCTATGGTGCTAAATTGCACCCGACTGGAGGGTTCAAATCCTGCTACTGCCATAGACTTCCTTTGAGGTGATTTGTAAGACACCTAACCCTTTTTCTTTTGCCTGGACTTAGCAAGCACTTACATGCTTATCTGGATCAGGCTTTTTGGATCCTATTTTCTGAGTAAAGTGAAAGTAATATGCTTCCTCACCTCACAGGGGAGAAGTTAAAATCCTTGAGGGTACGTCTACACTATGCACTTATTTTGAAATAAGCTATTTTGGAATAAAAACTCCAGAAATAGCTATTTCCAAATGCCCATTGAAATAGCGCAGATCTGTATTGAAATAGCACGTCCACACTGATTAGAGGCTGAATTGCATTTAAAGCCCCCAAAAGCACTCTGGGCAGGGCATCAGGATAGCAGTCACTTCCTGTAACTGCTGCCTCAAGCTATCTGAGGCTCGTGCTTAAAGGGGCTCCCCTCAAGTGCCATGTCTCAGATGTTTCACCTTAGCGTGACTCCTTGAGGGACTGCAAAGTCATCTCATTGCATGCTCTGGTTACCCTTGCGGACAACACAGCACTCCAGCCATGGAGCCAGACCTGCTGCAAAGTACTCGCTGGCTCTTAGACCTCCTGCCACACCTCGTGGTGCAGTTACTGCAGGCTGCCCCCGGGGCACTGCAGGAACAGGACCCGCAGCTCACTGTGGGGCACCTCCACACTTCTCTCCACATCCTGCTCATGGAGCACAACTCCTCCCATCATCCCCTGCACACTGTGCACCACCACTTCTGGAGACAGGACACCAGTTCCAACTGGTAGGACTGGATCATCATGAAGCAGTGGGACAACCAGCAGTGGCTCCAGAACTTTCAAATGTGAAAGGACACCTTCCTGGAGGTCTGCGAGTAGCTTGTCCCTGCCCCCAGGCAATGGGACACCCATATGTGACCCACCATCCCCCTCCAGAACTGTGTTGCCATCACACTTCGGAAGCTCACCACACCTCACAGATACCACTCCATTGAGAATCAGTTTGGCCAGAAGAGATCAACCCTCATGTAGGTTTGGCACTCTCATGCTATTGTCCTAGGAGGGTGGTGAAGCACTGGAGTAGGGTTCCCTAGGAAAAGAGGGGTGGATTCTCCCTTCCTGGAGGTTTTGCAGTCCCGCCTTCACAAAGCTCTGTGGGAGATGAGGTAAGTTGGGGTTGCTCCTGCTGTGGGAAGGGGCTTGGGCTCAGGGAACTCCCAAGGGCTCTGGCAACCCAATGATTCTCTGTTTGTATCCTCTCACAGGTGGTGAAGGCGATCAATGCCATTCTGCTGCACAGGGTCATCACCCTGGACAATGTGAATCCCATCGTTGCCAGCTTTGCCACCATGGTCTCCCCCAAAGGCAGGGCAGCCATTGATGATACCCACATTCCCATCTGGGCCCCTGACCACTGGACTTCCAATTACATCAACCGGAAGGGGTACTTTACAAGTTGCTGCAGGCCATTGAGGCCACTTCACTGACATTAACATTGTGTGGTTGGGGGGAGGCAAATGATGCCAGCATCTTCAGGAACTCCAGACTCTTCCAGAGGATGCACACTTGCACATTTTTCCCCAACTGCACCATCAGGGTCAGAAATGTGGACATGCCCATGCGCATTGTGGGGGACACAGCTTACCCTTTGCTCTCCTGGCTAATGAAGCCCTACATGGGACACCCGGACCCCACCAAGTAACATTTCAACAGCAGGCTCAGCATTGTCATAGAGGGTGCCTTCGAGCATTTGAAGGGGTGGTTCCACTGGACCTGGACCTTGGTGCGTGGAACGTCCCCCAGGTGGTGATGGCCTGCTGTGTCATGCACAACCTGTGTGAGAACAAAAGGGAGATGTTCCTACCAGGGTGGGGAGCAGAGGCCAAGCAGCTTGCAAGGGCCTTTGAAGAGCCATACACCCTGGCATCCGACAGGCCCATCAGGGGTTGTACACATCTCGGAGGCCCTGAGGGAGAATTTCAGACAAGGACACCTGTGACACTCTCCCCTGGGCCTCCCCATAAGGGGCCTCTGCATTATCCCTCTTTCCCTTTCCTCTCCCACCCCAGTCTTCCCCTTCTCTTCTTTCCTCCCTCCCCTTTCCTGTAAATACAATAAACCAGACATTTTGTTTTGAAAGAATAAACTGGTTTTTTTATTTGGGGTAAGTATAACCATCTGTGCGGTCCTTGCTGGCCATGGGAGAGGCTAGGGGAAAAGCCGGAGGGGCGGGAGTAGGAGCAGGAGCAGTAGCAGGAGTGGGATGGGGTGGCTACTAGACCACTCAATGGCAGCCACCAGGCAGTCGTCAGTGGCACTATATTCCACGCACATACTCTGGGTCTCCAGGGACAACTCCTGACAGATGGTACAGCGCAGCTCCCTGTCAGCATGGCACTCCTCCAGGTTAGTGACCAACCTTCAGTCCTGCCACCCTAGAGATCACTGCAGGGCATGCAGGCAGACAACATATTCCTGCTGCAGGTCTTCCTGGGGTTGTCTGCAATGGCAGCTGTCGTGAGGTGGTGAGGCTGGCATGGGAGGTGGTGGACACACCTCCCTCACAGCTGATCCAGCTGTGAAGAACAGAGAGAAGGGCAGTATATTGCCAAGAGGCAATGGTTCTTCCCTTGAGGGATTCAGAGGCAATAAGCACACAAATTGGGTGAAGGCTTAAAGATTTTACTAAGCAAATATTAGGGTAAAATACAATGCTTAATATTAGAGTAAAATACAATGAAGCAAATCTTAGAATAAAATACAATCCTAAGCAAACCTCACAATAAAATGCAATAGTTACTAAAATAATACAATGCTTATTAAGCCCAAGTGAAACTTAGAATGAAATGCAATGCTTATTAAGAAAGTACAATACTTATTAAGACTAAGCAATCTCAGAATAAAATGCAATGCCTACGTCCCTTCTGCTACTGGGAACCCCCTGAAGAAGGACAGAGGATGGACCCCAGTGGCCAGTACGTAGCACCTTCTGCGGCTTCGGTCTACGCCGAGGTTCCAATGTTAGGTATATCCCCGGCACTTATATACTGTTGGATCTACAGCAATCACACCCGTTGTTTTGAGAACCTAACAAGATCATTGATACATTGGATATTTTCCCAGGTCTAATAATTAGCTTGTTGATACTTTGCATATTTTCCCGGGCCAAATAATTAGCATTATCAGGTGGGAAACATTTAGCATAGATAGCTATGTGATCTTCCCAAGCGCTCCTATACTCCCATACCAGGTGCATGGCCTTGAGACCTGTTCCAGAACTTGTTGAAAGTCAACAGTGCATTCCTACACTGTACCATCTTGAGCAAACAGCTAACTCTTTGAGAACAACAAAAGAATAAGAAGAAGCAAAAAGCACAAATGGCTGCCTAGAGCAGGGGTTCCCAAACTTTTTGACACAGGGACCAGTAAATCCATTCACGAGCTTTTGGAGGACCGGTAACACTCATTTGTATATTTTCGTATTCATTAAGCAAATGATGAATATTCAAATAAGTTGTTTCTGCTCCTCCCAAAGCCCCCAGTGCCAGCATCGGCTTTTGATACAGTCACCCGCAATATTCTTGCCAGCAAGTTAAGGGAATATGAATTGGATAAACGGACTGTAAGATGGATAGAAAGCTGGCTAGGTCAGGGTTTCCCAAACTTTTTACTATAGTTGGAACCCGTTTTTTTTTTTTTCAGTACTGTTTTTTGCAGCCCAAAAATATAAACTCATATAAAAAAAAGAATTAAAAATGAATAAATTTTCAGTGTTTCACCCAGCTGCATCCTCCACCCAGCCTGGGTCAGGACTTGGGAGACCCAGCGCCGCATGGGCACTGCAGGAGGCAGGAGCAGGAGCAGATTGGGGGTAGGGTATCTAGCTAGGAGGGAGGGTGCAAGGAGGGGTAGGGTTGCCCGGTGTCCAGTTTTGTACCGGATAGTCCAGTATTTGAGGGTTCTGTCCAGGAAACAAATTGAGAAAATACCGGACATATAAAATGTCCGGTATTTTCTAATTAGGTAAGTTTTATTATTATTAGGTGTATCAGTCCATAGCTGCAAACTGCCTGGCTGGTAGATGTGCTCATGCTGCATGAATGTGTCTACCAGCCAGGCAGTTTGCAACTAGTCGAGGGATGGTACGGGGGGGGTGGGGGGGCGGGGGGACAAAATGGAATCCTCGGGGCCATACTCACTCATGTGCCCGGGTCTCCATGTGCCCGGGTCAGTCCTGCTTCCCACCAGCTGATTCGCTCCCCCCCCCTTCTCCTCCCAATCTCCCCCGTCCAGCCCTGCTTCTGGTGGCCGGTTCCCCCCACCCATTCTCCACCGATCTCCCCCAGTCAGCCCCACTCCCCCCGATGACCCTCCCCCAACCAGCACCACTGCCCCCATCCAGCCATGCTTTCGGTGGCTGTTTCTCCCATCCTCCTCCTCCCGATCTCCCCCATCCAGCCCCCCCGCCCCCGCCGCCCCGTCCCCTGGCCAGCCCGCTGGCCCTATCCAGCCCTGCTTCTGGAGGCTGGTTCTCCCATCCTTCTCCTCCCGATCTCCCCCGTCCAGCCCTGGTTCCTACACCCGCCCCCCCCGTCTCCGCGGGACAGCCCCGCTGCCCCCAACTCAGCTTCCGCCACCTGCCTGCCCGCCTGCTCCACTCTCCGCTGGACAGCCCCGCTGCCCCCAACCTTGCTTCCTGGCGGCCAGTTTCACACACACACACACACACACACACACACACACACGCCTCCCAGCCCGCCCCGCCCTGCTCCCCTCCTGGCAGCCACGCTGAGGCCCGGTATTTTTTTCCCGCAGCCCGATACCGGGCTGCAGCTCATAGTTTGGGAAATGCTGGCCTAGAGCATCCAGGCCTGTAAGAAAATGCAGGCACAAAAGGAACAATTGTGGTACACCACCTAATTTTCTCGACCTCACAATCATCTTCCACATTTCCACTACAGTCAGCCAGCCCAGGAGACAGGGTGCCTGAAGCCTAGCCCTTATGTGTGAGCCGACACTGAAAGGTCTCAGTTCAGACAATGACGATGTGCCTCAAGCAAGGCCATCTGTGGCCTAGACAGCAGGCACTGTCCTGCAGAGGCACAGATATCCCAGAGGAGCCTTGCTACTCCCACGTCCAGGGACAAGCAGGCATGGCAAGGTGCTGGCCAGGCCAGGAGCTTGCAGGTGGGAGTGCAGCAACAGTGCAGCTCATCTTCCATCCGTGACACACACCGGGTCTGGAACTGGTGGCATCCCGCAGGGAAAGGACATCTATCCCTGCTCTCTGGAGGAGAGAGGGTGAGGGTGTTGGGGGAGGTGTGTATGAGTGACAGACACCACTTGCCGAGGAGGGTGGTACTGGTGTCTCCTCTGTTTCCTCCCTCCCAGCAGGTTCCCATACAACAGATCGGTCTCCTCTGCCTTGCCACACTTGCCCGGGAGCAGATGCTGCCCTGGGAGTATGGGCATGAGCCTGTTCCATGTGTGGCACTACTGTGTATGTCCATGACCCCATCCTCCTTACTGGTGGCTTGTGGTGGGAAGGTATCCCACCATGGGGTTGGGAGCAAGGCAGGCCTGTGCAGGAAACCTGTGAGCAGAAGCCCAAGGTTCCTGTGTGGCAGCCTCATTGCAGCTGTGTGCTCTGGACTGACGCTTCATGTGCACCCACATACACAGGCTGCTCTGTGATCCCCAGGCCGAGAATGCCTGGCAAGGAGCACGTAACCCCTTGCTGCTCGCTGCCTCCCCCCACGTGTGTCTAAGGAAAGTAATGGAACTCACTAGATGGGCCTTCCCTAGCTTTGTCTGAGCCCTGGATGGTATCCTGGCGGGAGGGCCTGGTGTTGGAACAGGCCTCCTCTTCCTTCATCTCATCCTCTTCTTCGCCCACGGGCCCACCCTCCAGGAGGCTGACAATGGGAGTCCCCAGCCCATTGCCCACAGCTAGGGGTGGAAAAGGGACTGATCTCCCTCCCAGGATGCAGTGGAGCTGTTCCTAATACTGGCACAACTGGGGTGCCCCTCTGGAGCGGGAGCTTTACTCCCTGGCCTTTGTGTACACTTGCCTCAGTTGCTTGACTTTCATGCGCACCTGCTTCTGGGTGCGCATGTGGCCTTTCTGGCCCAGGCTGTTGGCCATCTGCCCATAGATGTTTACATTCCTGTGCCTGGTCTGGAGATCCTGGAGGTTTCTCTCCTCTCCTCAGACCTCAATGAGATCCAGGATCTCCGCACCAGACCAGGATGGGGCCTTCCACTTCTGCCCCCAGACAGGGGCTTGGGAGCTGGTTGCCAGTTTGCTTGCAGCTTTGGGGGGCTCAGTGGGAGCCCTGGGGTCTTCCATAGCAGCAGGGAAGGCAGAGCATGGTGCTTCTGTGTGGCATGGTGCTAGCCGGGCTCTCATCGAGCCACAAACTGTTTCCCATGTGACTGCACCTTTAAAGGCTGCAGGGGAAGGGGAACTATAGAGTTCTGATGAGCATAATGAAGAGTAACATTAGTTCAAACCAAGGGGTTTGGTTCGAACTAACATGTCCCGGCACGCACTTCCTGGTTCTAATCAGCTGTGATTCAAGCTAGCGCTAATGAAGCGTGGGATATTTAAATCCCCGCTTCATTAGCAATTTCGAATGCCTGCATTTGCATCCCTACTTCGACCTAGGGTGCAAGTGTAGACACACCCTGTGAGATCTGGTCATCACATATCACTCCATTTGGAGACTGCACCCACTGACATGACAGCGGCTTAAGACCATTAATAAATTGAATAAGCAACCTTTCCGTGAACATGTACCCTGTGGTAATGATGAAACTGTCAGTAACAGCTAAGAAGCAATAACAAACTTACATAAGGAAACTAATAGTCATCTAACCTAAAGAAACTGGCCGGTAACGACCTCACTAAATACTATAATGTATGCCTTAGCTTAAAGAGGAGAGTGAAGCAGAGAAAGGGAAAATATGTGCATATATCAAATTGCTCATTCACTAAAAAGCAAGTGTGACACAATTATTAATGACTGATATTTTTTAACAGTTAAAAAAAAGCCTTTGTCAAATATTGAGAGAACTCATACGTAGATTTGTTTGTAGTCACAGTCCTTATCAGTAAAGCTGGATCCTGCTATAGCTTACTCTCTTGAGCAGCCCAGCTGAAGTCAGAGTATAGGTTATATGAGCCAGCTTCAACACTGTTATCAAACCATAGTAAGTAGTATAATAATAATGTGTTCTTTATGGGTGGAAGAAATGGGTGACATAACTAAGGCTATGTCTACACTACAAAGTTAATTCGAACTAACTTAGTTCAAATTAGTTAATTCGAACTAAGCTAATTCGAACTAATGCATCTAGACCCAAAAACTAATTCGAATTAGCGTTTTGCTAATTCGAACTAGCGCATCCACACTGATTGGACACTGGGTCGCATTTAAGGGCAGCTGAAACCGGTTCCGGCAGGGCATCAGGTCAGTAGTTGCTTTGTGTGGCTGCTGTCTGAGGTTATCTGAGGCTCGTGCTTAAAGGGACCCCCCTGGACAGCCGGTTCTCAGCTTCTCCGCTTGCTTGCCTACCTCGCCGAGGGACAGCAAAGCGTTTTCCTCTGAGCCTGCCTGTGTCGGTGGTTCCCATTGGGGACGCCGCCACAGTTGGCACCATGGAGCCAGAGCTCGCCCTGGGCATTCTGCTCCAGTTTTTGGACTTGCTGCTGCCAGCCTGCCAGCAATAGCTGAAGGCTGCCTGGCACCACCTGGTACACGTCAGACCCCTGCCTCTCCACCTGGCCTCCCTGGGGGCCATGGAGGAGCTGCAGCAGTGCCCGGACGCCAGCGTGCCCCGCTGCATCTGGTGTCTGGACACCAGCAGGGACTGGTGGGACCACATCGTCCTGGAGCGCTGGGGAGACAGACAGTGGACCCAGAACTTCAGGATGAAGAGGGACACCTTCCTGGAGCTCTGCGAGTGGCTCGCCCCTGCTCTGTGGCGACGGGACACTCGCATGAGGCCCGCCATCCCCCTCCAGAAGCGTGTGGCCATCGCCCTGTGGAAGCTCTCCACGCCGGACAGCTACCGATCCATTGGGAACAAGTTCGGCGTGGGGAGATCCACCGTCGGAGCAGTACTCATGCAGGTATGGCACTCACCGGCCACTGGGCTGGGGGGGAAGGGGGCTGCAAGGAGGGAATGGGCCGCCCCAGGGAAAATGGGGGCGGGGGAGGAGGCGACAGTGCCCCACATGGGAGGGTTCAGTCTGTCCCAGCCGTACTACAGGCCACCGGCGGCGGCCAGGATCGCAGCGGGGGTTGTTTCTGGGAGTGGGGTGTGGGGCAGTGCCAGGGAACGAACACTCCCAGCCACCCGGGCGCCCCAGTGAT
The DNA here is from genome assembly GCA_032595735.1 of Pelochelys cantorii. Classification (NCBI taxonomy): domain Eukaryota; kingdom Metazoa; phylum Chordata; order Testudines; family Trionychidae; genus Pelochelys; species Pelochelys cantorii. Next base: position 236,976,342 of record CM064327.1, read on the forward strand.
TCACGGTTTGCTGTATCTCTCTGCAGGTGGTCAAGGCCATCAATCGGGTGCTGCTCCGCAGGGTGGTCCGCCTCGCTGATCCGGACACCATCATCCAGGGGTTCGGCGCCCTCGGCTTCCCCAACTGTGGGGGGGCCATCGATGGGACGCACATCCCCATCCGTGCCCCGGAACACCAGGCCTCCCAGTACATCAACCGGAAGGGGTACTTCTCCATCCTCCTGCAAGCTGTGTCTGACCACTGGGGCCAGTTCACGGACATTAATGTGGGCTGGTCCGGCAAGGCACACGACGCCAGGGTGTTCCGCAACTCCTCCGTGTCCCAGAGGCTGCACGCCGGGACCTTTTTCCCCGACTGCCACAGCAGGGTTGGGGACGTGGACATGCCCATCTGCCTGGTGGGGGATGCGGCCTGCCCCCTACAGCCCTGGCTGATGAAGCCGTACACAGGGCACCTCAACCCCTCCCGACAGGCCTTCAATTCCAGGCTCAGCAGGGCCCACATTGTGGTTGAGGGGGCCTTCGGACAACTGAAAGCCAGATTTAGGTGCCTCCTCACCCGCCTCGACCTCGCCGAGCACAATATCCCTCCCATGGTGGCAGCATGTTGCGTGCTGCACAATTTGTGCGAGCGGAAGGGGGAGGCTTTCCTGCCAGCCTGGATGGCTGAGGCTGAGCGCATGGCTGGTCACTATGCTCAGCCCCGCACCACCACCATCCGGGAGGCCCATCAGGGGGCTGTCCAGATCCGGGAAACCCTGTGGGAGACCTTCCTGGTAGAGGAGGAGGACTGAATTCTCCCTGCATGCCCTATTGGGGCCTCCTTCCACCCTCCCCTCCTTCCCCTTTCCCCTCCCTAACCCCCCTTCCTAATGTTAAATAAAGACACCTGTTTTGCAAACAACAATCTCTTTTTATTGTACATAACTGGGGTGGGGGGAGGGGGGAATAAGGGTGGGAAAGGGGAGGGGGAAACCTGGGAGGAGGGAGCTGGAAGGGGGAGGAATGGGAGGAAGGGAAGAGAAAGCTCAGGGTTGGGAGTCCTGCTGGCTCTCCCATCTCGCGGCACTGCGGGTGCAGGGGTGCCGGGGGGGGAGTGGGTGTGGAGGGTGGGGCAGGAGGGACGGGGGGTGTGGAGGAAGCGGGAACGGGAACAGGGGTGGGAGGAGGAGCGAGAGCTGGGGCGGCCTCAGGGCCAAACAGGTGACTGCTAACAGGGAGTTTAGAGAGGGAGTTCTCCAGGTAAAGGAGAAGCAGATACAGGACTCTTGAGGGAAGTGTGTGTTGTTGTTGGGGCTTTCTTACTGTGTGCTGAACTTGTGTTTGTGAGTGAGGGTTGGTGCAAGGTGGTTTGTTTGGTGTGTGGGGTGGTTTTTTTTTTCCTCTGTGTTTGAGTGAGGCTTTAGAGAGGGAGCTCTCCAGGTAGAGGAGAAGGGGATACAGGACTCTTGAGGGAAGTGAGTGTTGTGTCTGGGGCTTTTTGCTGTGTGATGAGCTTGTGTTTGTGAGTGAGGGTTGGTGTGTTTAGGTTTGATTGTTTGTTTGTTTTTTCCCCTGTGTTTGGGAGTGAGGCTTTTTTTTTTCCACTTCCCCTCCCCCTCTCCTTCATGGAGTGTGTGCTGTGAGTGGCAGGTGGAAACTGTTGGCTTCTAATTAAAGTTTGAATTCTAGAAGCCTCTGCTGATTGACTGAGCCTTGGTAGGGGGAGGGACTTTCAGGTAGTCCAAGGCTTTATAAGGCAGTGGGCAAGCAACCAAGGAGCTTGTGAACAGGTCAGCAGGGATGGAAGGCGATAGGTCTGCTGTTGTTACCTGCACAGCGTGTGCCATGTTTGTCTTCCTCCCGGAAGAAAGAACGGATTTCATCTGCACGAGGTGCAAGCTGGTCGCCATTTTGGAAGAAAAAATTAGAGGACTGGAGGCCCAATTGTCGACCCTACGCTCCATCAGAGAGGATGAAGACTTCCTCGATAGAAGGCAGCATTTTATCCTGCAAGCACGGCAGGCGGAAGAGCCAGAGAGGGCAGTACGGGACCAGGAAGAGAACCGGCAGCATGTAACTTCTAGAAGGGGAAAAAGGCCAGCACTGAAATCCCCCAATGCTATAGAGGGAAGTAATCGCTTTCAGGATCTCTCCACAGGCTCTGCAGTGGTGAATGCTTCGGAAGGGACCTCACAAGGAAGAAACCGTAAGGGAACACCATCTACTGGAAGGCATGGGATGCGTAGTCCTAGGGATGGGGGTTCCACGACCACCACCCCCAAAAGAAGACGACGGGTGGTGGTGGTCGGGGACTCCCTCCGAAGAGGGACTGAGCCATCCATCTTTCGTCCGGACCTGGAATCTCGAGCGGTGTGCTGCTTACCGGGAGCTCGAATTCAGGATGTAACCGAGAGGCTTACCAAGCTGATCAATCCTTCGGATCGCTACCCCTTCCTGCTTCTCCACGTGGGAACTAACGATACAGCCAAGAATGATCTTGAGCGGTTTACTGCAGATTATGTAGCGCTGGGAAGAAGGACCCAAGAATTCGGAGCGCAAGTGGTGTTCTCGTCCATCCTCCCTGTTGAAGGGAAAGGACTGGGCAGGGATCGTCGAATTGAGGACGTAAATGAGTGGTTACGCAGGTGGTGTCGCAAATAGGGCTTTGGTTTCTTCGACCATGGGACTCTGTTCCGGGCACAAGGATTGTTAGGAAGAGATGGGATCCACCTAACGAAGAGAGGAAGGAGCATCTTCGCGGGCAGGCTTGCAAACCTAGTGAGGAGGGCTTTAAACTAGGTTCGTTGGGGGACGGTGACCAACACGCTGAGGAGAGTGGGAAAGTCGGATACCGGGAAGGAATGCAAAGAGGAACTAGCAAGAAAGGAGGACCCCTGATTCAAATGGAGAAGATGGGGCGATCAACTGGTTATCTGAGGTGTTTGTACACTAATGCGAGAAGCCTGGGCAACAAACAGGAAGAACTGGAGGCCCTGGCCCAGTCCAAGAAATATGATTTAATTGGGATAACAGAGACTTGGTGGGATGACTCGCATGACTGGAGCGCTGTCATGGAAGGGTATAGACTGTTCAGGAAGAACAGGCAGGGGAGAAAAGGAGGAGGAGTTGCACTATACGTAAGAGAGCACTATGATTGCTCTGAACTCCAGTCTATAGAGGGAGAAAAACCTGTTGAGAGTCTATGGGTTAAGTTTAGAGGTGCAAACAACAGCAGTGATGTTGTGGTTGGTGTCTGTTACAGGCCACCGAATCAGGTGGATGAGGTAGATGAGGCTTTCTTCAGACAACTGAGAGAAGCTTCCAGAGTGCAGGCCCTGGTTCTCGTGGGGGACTTTAATCACCCTGACATCTGTTGGGAAACCAATACGGCAGTACACAGGCAATCCAGGAAGTTTTTGGAGAATGTTGGGGATAACTTCTTGGTACAAGTGCTGAAGGATCCGACCAGGGGCCGTGCGCAGCTTGACCTTCTGCTCACAAACAGGGAGGAACTAATCGGGGAAGTAGAGGTGGGTGACACCCTGGGAAGCAGTGATCATGAGATGGTAGATTTCAGGATCCTCACCAAAGGAAGAAAAGAGAGTAGTAAAATACACACTTTGGACTTCAGAAAAGCAGATTTTGACTCCCTCAGAGACCTGATGGGCAGAATCCCCTGGGATGCTAACATGAAGGGGAAAGGAGTCCAGGACAGCTGGCAGTATTTTAAAGAAGCCTTATTGAAGGCACAGAAAGAAACCATCCCGATGCGTAACAAGAGAGGCAAACATGGTAGGAGACCGGATTGGCTTACAGGGGAAATCCTTGGTGAACTTAAGCACAAAAAGGAAGCTTACAAAAAGTGGAAACAGGGACAAATGACCAGGGAGGGGTTTAAATGTATAGCTCGAGAATGCCAGGGGGTTATCAGGAAGGCGAAAGCGCAAATGGAATTGCGACTGGCTAAGGATGTGAAGGATAACAAGAAAGGTTTCTAAAGGCATGTTAACAAAAAGAAGGTGATCAGAGAGGGTGTGCAGCCCCTACTGGATGAAGGAGGTAACCTAGTGACAGATGATGTGGGGAAAGCTGAAGTACTCAATGCTTTCTTTGCCTCTGGATACACAGACAAGGTGGGCTCCCAGACTAATGCACAAGGTGACGCAAGATGGAATGAAGATGGACAGCGCTTAGTGGGTAAAGAACAGATTGGGAACTATTTAGAAAAGCTAAATGTACACAAATCCATGGGTCCGGACTTAATGCATCCGACGGTACTGAGGGAGTTGGCAAATGTCATTGAGGAGCCTTTGGCCATTATCTTTGAAAAGTCGTGGAGATTGGGAGAGATCCCGGATGATTGGAAAAAGGCAAATGTAGTGCCCATCTTCAAAAAAGGGAAGAAGGACTATCCAGGGAACTACAGGCCGGTCAGTCTTACCTCGGTTCCTGGAAAAATCATGGAAAGGATTCTTAAGGAATCCATTTTGAGGCACTTGGAGGAGAGGAAAGTGATTAGGAATAGTCAGCATAGATTCACAAAGGGCAAGTCGTGCCTGACCAATCTGATTAGCCTCTATGATAAGGTAACTGGCTCTGTGGACATGGGAAAGTCAGTGGATGTGATATACCTTGACTTTAGCAAGGCTTTTGATACGGTCTCCCACAATATTCTTGCCAGCAAGTTAAGGGAATGTGGATTGGATAAATGGACGGTAAGATGGATAGAAAGCTGGCTAGAAGGCCGGGCCCAGCGGGTAGTGATCAACGGCTCGATGTCAGGATGGCGGTTGGTTTCTAGCGGAGTGCCCCAAGGTTTGGTTCTGGGACCGGTTTTGTTCAATATCTTTATTAATGAGCTGGATGAGGGGATGGATTGCATCCTCAGCAAGTTTGCGGATGACACTAAGCTAGGGGGAGAGGTAGATACGCTGGAGGGCAGGGATAGAGTCCAGAGTGACTTAGACAAATTGGAGGATTGGGCCACAAGAAATCTGATGAGGTTCAACAAGGACAAGTGCAGAGGCCTGCACTTGGGACGGAAGAATCCCAAGCATTGTTACAGGCTGGGGACCAACCAGCTGAGTAGTAGTTCTGCAGAAAAGGACCTGGGGGTTACAGTGGATGAGAAGCTGGATATGAGTCAACAGTGTGCCCTTGTAGCCAAGAAGGCTAATGGCATATTAGGTTGCATTAAGAGGAGCATTGCCAGCAGATCCAGAGATGTCATTATTCCCCTTTATTCGGCTCTGGTGAGGCCACATCTGGAGTATTGTGTCCAGTTCTGGGCCCCCCACTACAAAAAGGATGTGGACGCATTGGAGAGGGTCCAGCAGAGGGCAACCAAAATGATTAGGGGGCTGGAGCATATTACCTACGAGGAGAGGCTGAGGGAGTTGGGTCTGTTTAGTCTGCAGAAGCGAAGAGTGAGGGGGGATTTGATAGCAGCCTTCAACTTCCTGAAGGGAGGTTCCAAAGAGGATGGAGAAAGGCTGTTCTCAGTAGTGACGGATGGCAGAACAAGGAGCAATGGTCTCAAGCTGTGGTGGGAGAGGTCCAGGTTGGATATTAGGAAAAACTATTTCACTAGGAGAGTGGTGAAACACTAGAATGGGTTACCTAGGGAAGTAGTGGAGTCTCCATCTCTAGAGGTATTTAAGTCTCGGCTTGACAAGGCCCTGACTGGGTTGATCTAGTTGGGGTTGCTCTCTTTAAATATATTAGAGGGATAAATGCCAAGGAGGGAGAAGAATTATTTAAGCTCAATACCAATGTGGACACAAGAACAAATGGATATAAGCTGGCTACCAGGAAGTTTAGACTCGAAATTAGATGAAGGTTTCTAACCATTAGAGGAGTGAAGTTCTGGAACAGCCTTCCAAGGGAAGTAGTGGGGGCAAAAGACCTATCTGGCTTCAAGATTAAGCTAAATGGGTTTATGAAGGGGATGGTTTGATGGGATAACATGATCTTGGCAACTAATTGACCTTTCACTATCAGTGGTAAATAGGCCAATGGTGGGAAGATAGGAGTTACTATAGAGAACTTTTCCTGGGTGTCTGGCTGGTGAGTCTTGCCCACATGCTCAGGGTTCAGCTGATCGCCATATTTGGGGTCGGGAGGAATTTTCCTCCAGGGTAGATTGGCAGACGCCCTGGAGGTTTTTCGTCTTCCTCTGTAGCATGGGGCACGGATCACTTGCTGGAGGATTCTCTGCATCTTGGGGTCCTTAAACCATTTGAGGACTTCAGTATCTGAGATATAGGTGAGAAGATTATTCTAGGAGAGGGTGGGTGAGATTCTATGGCCTGCATTGTGCAGGGGGTCAGACTAGATGATAATAATGGTCCCTTCTGACCTTAAAGTCTATGAGTCTATGAGGAGGCAGGAACCTGTCCACCAGCATCTGGAGGTGGCCTCTGAGGGCACGGCCCTGCTCCTCCAGCGACTCCAAGCTCTGCTGCTGCAGCCGCAGGTCCTCCCGGACTCAGTGGTCCTGGGTGCAGAGCTGATACTCCAGTAGCCGCAGGTGCCACCGGTGGTAGTCCTCCAGGTTCCTGGTGCGCCTGCTGGCCCGGGTGTGGGTGGCTGTTGCAGGTGGGGTGGTGCGCCCTGCAGTCCCAGGTGCTGCGGCTGTGGTGAAACAAGAGCAGTGGTCAGTTCTCCCTGGGGACACAGTGGGTGAAACCCAGCCCCCCTGTGCAAGGCGAGGTTGGCGTGTGGGGAACAGGCCAGGGCCCCTGCATGACACCCAGCTGCTGCTCCATGGTGGGCAAGGCCCAGGCGCATGGTACCTGGGCTCCCTCTCCCCCCACCTCCCCATACACATAAGGGGAGCATGATGGCATTCACATGTGGAGCCCTCCTCGGCCTTGGACGACACAGCCGATGTGCTCTGTGGGATGCCTCGGGGGTCCTGGGTCCTGGGCAGGCTCCCTGCAGGCTCCTGGCTCTCAGCATCCTCCTCCTCCTCCTCCTCCTCCTCGGTGTCAGGGACAGGTCCCTCTGCCCCGGGGTCGATCACCACCTGGGGGGCATGGACTGCGTGAGCCCCCAGGATGCGGTCCAGGGCCTCATAATGAGGGCATGCCTCCGGGTCGGCCCCTGGCTGGGAGGCCCTGGAGTAGGCCTGCCGCAGGTCCTTGATTTTGCAGCGGACCTGCTCCCGGGTCCGCATGTGGCCTCTGGTGGCCAGGCTGGCAGTCATGCGGCTGTAGACGGCCGCGTTCCTGTGGCTAGTGCGGAGATCGTGGACGTTGGAGGTCTCCCCCCAAACCTCGATGAGGTCCACGATCTCCTCACTAGACCAGGCGGGCACCAGCCTCGTCCTGGGAAGAGGCGGAGGGCTGGGTGGCAGCGGGTGGCTGGCTCATCCCGTGCCAGGTGCAGGGTCTGCTGGCTGGGTGCTGGCAGGCTTGCACCTGGCACGAGCAGTGTAGCCAGACCTTTAAGGGCTCCAGGGCCGGGAGGGGGGCAGAAGAGTTTCCCTGGTTTGGCCCAGAGTGTCCACCAGGGCACCCTGGGAAGGGCTAGCCTCCAACTAATTCGAATTAAGTGGCTACACAGCCCTTAATTCGAACTACTTAATTCGAACTAGGCGTTAGTCCTCGTAGAATGAGGTTTACCTAGTTCGAATTAAGCGTTCCGCTAGTTCGAATTAAGTTCGAACTAGCGGTTTGCATGTGTAGCGCCTATGAAAGTTAATTCGAACTAACGATTGTTAGTTCAAATTAACTTTGTAGTGTAGACATACCCTAAGATATCTTAAGCATTTGAAGTAACAACTATGCTGCCTTAGGAAGATTTTCCATTTCAGAAGGGAAGACTATCACCCTAATGCCAGAGTTCTTGCTACAGCTAACCTTACCAGTGTTGAGGCAGATTATGAAACATCAACTTTATCGGCTGGCCATTGTATGAAGGTGGCTTATACTCATTTTCTGAAGCAAGTTCTCTTTTTCTCAAGTTAGTCACAGTAAGAAGACCCCTGCAGGACAGAGGATACACTGAATGGGACACTCTGAAAGTATATCTTAAGAAGGGAGGCATTGACCTCAGAAACTGGGAAGAGCTGCCTGGCAATAAACTGAAATGGCAGTGCATCAAACCGCAGCTCATTTTGGAGAAAATTGCCTAGCTCAAGAGCCTAAGGCCTTGTCTTCACTGTGAGGAAGTTCGATGCTGCCATGATTGATCTTCTGGAGTTTGATTTAATGAGTCTAGTTAAGACTCGTTAAATTGAATTCAGAGGACTGGGAAAATTTGTGGGGTGTGGGCAGGGTCTGGGGTGGAGCAGGGCAGGGAGAAGTAAGGAAGGGGAGGGCTTGGTAGAAAGAGAGACATGTGGTGGGGCTAGGAGTGGAGTGGGGGCAGGAAGAGGCAGGGTAGCAGTGGGGCTTGGGCAAAGGGGCAGAGCCAAGTGGTGGTGGGGAGGGGGTTTGAGCACCCCTTGAGCCTGGAGGAAGTGGGTGCCTGTGCTTCCATGTGTAGAACTAGCCTGGGGAGTTGTACTACTTCATTAGATTTAAATCAGGACAACTTCTGCAAGTAGGACAAGCCTTCCTGCTCTTACTGTGAAAAACCTTTCTTTCTACCAATAAAAATCTCCTTTTACATTATTTGGTGGTGGCTCTCCCTCAATGAGAGGATGATGTCTGCTAGGGAAGAAAAAGCCATTGATGAGACATAAGATGGCTGAGGAGTTCAATCCATGCTTTCCAGGGTTTTCCACATAAGGAACAGATGGTTTTTTGGAAAGAGAATAAATCCTGTCTGGGATGCTATCCACTTTCCTTCCTCCTCTGCTGTTTCTCATGCCAGGTCTACACTAGACCCAGCAGCTCAGCTTAATGTACACAACTCCAGCTACATACAATACGTAGCTGGAGTCAGCTTACTTAAGCCGAGTTGGCAGCATCCCCATAGAAAAGACCAATGGGAGCAAATGCTCCTGTCGGCTTCCCTTACTCCTTGCAAGAACAGGAGTACCGGACACCATTAAATCAATGGGAGCATAAGATGAAGAACTGTGATATTAGAAAGTATCCTTCCTAAGTCAAAAATATTGTATTACTTAGTATTATATCTATGCATGTTTATAGTGCCCATCATTATTGTATCTGGGTACAATATAGTGACACAGCAGTGATAAAATGCAAATTGTTTTCATATTGATGAAAATCTATAAACATTTCTTATTTCTATTGATTTTCTCTGTTTCCTCATGAGCAAGAACAGCTTTAGTGTATGAAACAAGCTGTCTGTTTGTGGAAGACACTGACTGTGTGCAACCAGCCAACCTGGGAAAGGAGGAGAGTGGATCATGTGATTCTCTCAGAAACAGTTTTACTCTGTACTATAGTGTTCCCCAAACTTTCCAGGGTTGCACACTCCTTACACCATCTGTGCCCTGTGACCCCACCAGCCTGGAGTAGGGACACAGCTCAAGGGATGGGAGCGAGGTTGAAGACAGAAATAAGGGGGTCAAGGCTGGGGCCACAACAGCAGGCAGGGGCTTGGCTGAGAGTGGCACTCAGGGGCAATCTCTTTCACATTCTGTGGGGGCCGGCCCAAGCTTCAACCGCACACTGCCAAATGTTCCTTTGAATACTTCCAGGAGAGTATGACCCATAATTTTGGGGACCTCTGCTTTAGTATGTCATGAGAGCTCTTCAGCCTCTCATGGTCCATCTCTCCTTTTCTATCTTTTAGAATCCAGTCCTCCAGGGTATGTCTAGACTACATGTTCCGTCGACGGAGCCATGTAAACTAGTTTACCCGACATAGTCAATGAAGCGGGGATTTAAATAATCCCCGCTTCATTAAAATAAAAGTGGCCGCCACGCTGTGCCGACGATCAGCTGATCCGGCACAGTGCAGCAGTCTAGACGCGGAACAGTCGACAAGGGAAGCCTTTGTCGACAGCTCCTGTAAACCTTGTTTCACGAGGCTTAAGGGAGTGGTCAGCAAAGGCTTCTCTTGTCGACCGATCCGCATCTAGACTGCCGCGCTGTGCCGGATCAGCTGATTGACGGCACAGCATGGTGGCCATTTTTATTTTAATGAAGCGGGGATTATTTAAATCCCCGCTTCATTGACTATGTTGGGTAAACTAGTTTACATGGCTCCGTCGACGGAACATGTAGTCTAGACATACCCCCAGTGATTACTGCTCCAACTAATAGAAGCCAGAGACTGAAGCACAGGAGAACCCAGTGGGAGAGGAAGCAAGGGGATAACAACATAGGGGACAGATCTTGTGCTAGTGTAAATCACCATAGCTCCATTGAAGACAATGCCTTCTATTGTTTTCATTGGAGCTGCCTTGACTTATACCCCTGAGTTGAAGATTTTGCCTTATATTTCCAGAAATTAACACATTGTGGATCAAGCTAAATGCTGCATTGCTATTCTTATGTTGTAGCTCCATTCTGTTTTCTTAGAGGGAAGGTATTGGCATTACGTACAGTATGTTGAGTGATAAATGGTTATCATTAATTGTCTTTTTGCACATCATGCATCTCCTATTAATAGATATGTTTCCAAGCTGTAGGATCAAGATAAATTGATTGACCAGCTGGTACTCGGGGGACGCATTATTTCTGCAAAATAGCCCAAACTGTGGGTTTTCGCTTTGTTTTAAACACTATATATCATCACTTAGTGTGGAAATGGAAAAAATACCTGGTCAAATGTTTCTTGATTGAATGACTGATGCATGATTTATTTCTTTTATATACACAAAAATTAAAAGGTTTCTCTTCTCTGTTTAATCTGTTATTTGTGGATATTTCTTTTTAATCTCTCTCACACACACACACACACACACACACACACACACACCCCCCCCCTTTGGTTTACTTTCAATTATTTTATAAAAAAAACACTTTGGCTAAAACAGTAACAGCCGGGCTGCCATCTGCTGGCTGATGCACTGTAGAATAATTACATTAGCTAAGGAAATTGCATTAACCTGAGAGAAGTGTCCTCTATATTGACACTGTATCCGACACTTCTGTAGTTAGTATTACAAACCAAAGGACATATGGGAAAAAATTTTTAAAAATCAAAATGACTAAAACCTGATCTGGATATCATCTATTCACAGTGTGGTTTGTTATCAGTCTTATAGTAGTCTTTATGGTCCTGATCATATACACTTAGTTTTATATGCTGATGCTGTGTGCTCCCTAGCAGGAGTGTTTTGCAAACCTAATTTTCTGCTTTTTATTTAGAGTCTGAGGGCAGGAGGAATACAGTAGCAAAAAGGAGACAAGGCGAATGTCTGAAATTCTTTCTTTAGGGATCAACAGATAGTGCTTCTGGAGATGGGAATGTTTCCTCTTGAGCTAACACGATCTTTTTTTTTTTTTTTTATCTGCAAACCCTTGAGGTTAATGGCTGAGGTTGGAGAACTGGGAGCACATGCTAGTGCTTTGAATATGAAAAGGGGAATTTGCACAATATGGGCACATTAGTCTTTTGCAGTTCACTAATTATCTGTTTTATTTTAATGCTAATACTTCATTTAAGTAGAGTAATTGACATCCTAATATAAAAGAGAAGAAAGTCATGCCATACACAGCATTTGTAGCCATAATAAATCTGATTTCATTCAACACACATAGCAATAGTCTACTTAGGTCTCTAAAGTAAATTAGAAGCTTACTGAGACCTTGCTGCTCTAAGTAACACCAAGGACAGGCTAACATGACATAATATTGTTGCCATAGTAACAGGAATGTGCACCAGCAGAACCATGACTATATATCATGAATTTAGAGCTCTACTAAACACAAAATAATACCTCTCCTAATTATGCTTTGGTTTTGATTCTTATAAATATGGAACCACTGTCAGCTAGAGTCAACCATGTGAAATTTCTGAAGAAATGGGTAGAAGGCACATTTAGCTCTTTATACATCTACCAATATGAAGAAATGAATCCACAGGTCTCCCGTAGTTGCCCTAAATATGCCATTTAGGGCAGTTAATAGGATTTGGTAGTCCCCTTCTGTAAAACCTATCTGGGGCTTTGATATGAGCTGCTTCTCAGAGCACAGAGGTTCTGACTTGACACAGAACCACATCTGGTGCTTTTGGGAATCATACTCAATAGCAGCAATTGGTGTAAATATTGCAAATGATCTTTTAGCACCGTAATGCACATACTCCAGGTGCTCAGTCAGACAGGATTTCCTTAGTCCTCTCAGTCTGAAGACACCACATTTGTTGCTAGCCTTGCAAGGCATTTATGTTCACACGTAACTTTAAGTACAGGTGGAGTCCCACTGAAATCAAAGGGACTACTTCTGTGTTTAAAATGAGTGTGCATAAGTGTCTTGCTCATTTGGAGTCTGACCATTTCATTTTGCTCTTCATTGTCCTTCAGACACAGCATGCTGTTCCCGCTAAGTGAGTTGGCACTTTTAGCTTATTCATTTCGAATCTGTGTTCCCTTTTGGATTTGCAACAAATTTGAACATGATTAGATAATTATGGTTTTTTTTCAGTGAGTGGAATATTAGTCCTAGAAGTATATACTGGTTTGTGGAAAACCTCTGAAATCCTGGAATTGTCCATTATCCTTTCCCAAGCCACATATCTGGTTAGCCCATTTTTTAGGACAAGAGCTGAAGGCAGCTCCCCCTGGAGCTATCTTCTACTCAGCGATATAGTTTTATTTTCGCTTCACTTTGGTTTTCTTTTTCCTCTGTTTTGTCCATTGTGGTTAAGTGCAGAATTGATCACATTACCACTTTTAAAAAATCAAGGAGTCATATTTTCTTTAAATATTCTTTTCCAATCTAAATTCAGTTCCTAGCCTTAGTTAACTGCATACAAAACTAGGTATATATTTCCTACATGAGTAAAAGTTCTATTTTTAGTACATTTTAGAATCATAGGGGGAGGGAAGTTATCCTGAAAAGACAATGTAATTTATATGCAGGTGTCCTGGTTATTATTCTAAAGAACATTTTTTCTTCACATGATGATTATACTGCTAACAAGGTTCAATGCATTTTACAGGATATAGCATCAATTCTGAGAAGCATACTGACACCTGGTGGAACACAACTGTATAAAGATTTATCATATGAAATGAAATGCTATGAATTGTATAGTCTGTCCCTTGCTTGCGCTAGCAGAATGCTTTGATCATTTTTGTACACTCAGCAAAACACAGAATAAATGCATGTAAATTTTCTAGACTGTCTATTCCTGTGTTATCTTTAAAACACTGAAAGCACCATTTGTATACACTGTTTAGTAGGGGGGATGTTCTCTGAGGCTAAAAGTCTACACAGCAGCATTATTTTTGAATAACTGACGTTATTCCAAAATAACAAAATCCACGTCTACATTACAAGCAGTTATTTTAACATAATGTCAAAATAATGTCGAGCTGGAGGACTTCTTACTCCAACTCCTGTAACCCTCATTGTACGAGGAGAAAGGGAAGTCAGAGGAAGAGTGCTCTACCTAGGGCTTCTTGCTGTGTATACAGCATCAAAAGCTGAAATAAGCTATTTCAACTTACACAATTGATGTAGCTGAAGTTGCGTAGCTCATCTCGTCTTTAGCCCTGCTGGGCAGACGTGCCCTGGATAAGCATGTGAACTCTCACCACAAATAACTGGAGTTTTATGCTTGCACAGGTAAAATAATATCACAAAACAAAGATCCACTGCTGGTGTGGACACTGTATAAAGTTTAACCTGATAAAATGATAAAATACTGAATATTTCCACTTCTCATACATTTTTCAGTTTTTTGCAGATTTGCTTTAATCACATATTTTACATTGCATTACTTTAACTTTTTCATTAGTTAAACAAAGTGTGTCTGATTTATTTTACTCTGATGTTTAAAGGGAAGATTCTCCTACCTATAGTTTTGGGTAGACTTACTTTTAGCTTTGCTTCTTATAGATAATAGCCTTCTGACAGATCTGGGATCACAAGACAGATTTGATTGAAATAACCTCTACTATAATAAATCCTTAGCAAGAATAAAACTACCATATTATGGAACAATCCTTCAGAAATTACATAGCTCCATGAAAGTCAATGGAACTATTCTGATAGGGTATGTCTACACTAGCCCCCTAGTTCGAACTAGGGAGGCTAATGTAGGCATTCGAACTTGCAAATGAAGCCCAGGATATTTAAATCCCGGGCTTCATTTGCAAGTTTGAATGCCTACATTATTTAAATCCCGGGCTTCATTTGCATGTTCCCGGGCGGGTGCCATTTTTAAATCACCCTAGTCCGAACTAACTGCCTGCGGCTACACGCGGAATTAAAAGTTAATTCGAACTAAGGCCTTATGGAATGAGGTGTAACGGTTAATTTGACCTAAGGACTTAGTTCGAATTAACTTTTAACTGCCGCGTGTAGCCGCAGGCAGTTAGTTCGGACTAGGGGGATTTAAAAATGGCGCCCGCCTGGGAACATGCAAATGAAGCCCGGGATTTAAATAATGTAGGCATTCAAACTTGCAAATGAAGCCCGGGATTTAAATATCCTGGGCTTCATTTGCAAGTTCGAATGCCTACATTAGCCTCCCTAGTTCGAACTAGGGGGCTAGTGTAGACATACCCTTATGCATTAGCTGAAGATCTGACTCCATGTATCTTGAGTCTTCTTCTCAGTTACTCATGCCAGGGACTGGATGGAATAGGAGCTTTAAGTCATACTTTTGCTCTCCATATTCTGAGACCATACAACAACTGGAAATTTTGATTCACCAAATGATCTCAATAACAAACACTTTAGGAAATCACCAACCACCGACAAATAAAAAAAGAAGCTATATTAGTTACATAATTTCTTCACTACAAATGATTTCCTCCAAACTAATCAAGACTATGTTGCCAAGTATGTAATAGCTGCCTACAGTTACAATTTGATTTTAACTCTGATATTTGACATTGGCAGTTTGTGGAATGTTGTACTTCATTTAAGAAAATGATTTGGACATTCATCACCTCATAATGACTTATTGCAAGAAATCCAGTTAACATCAGCAAGGAAGGGGGCAAACTGTAGCCTTTGAGTCATGTGCTTACATTAAACATCATTCTATGTAAAAACTAAATATGAGAGTAGCTCTTAGAATATTTTATTTTACTTCATTCTGTCTTTAGCCTTTTCACACAGGGCACCTTTTAATTGCATTTAAAAACAGAACATGACTTATTATGATGAGTTGTATGCATGTATCTCTGCCCTCTGGTGGAATATGATGCAGCTGCGTGGATGTAAGCATTCACACTACATGGGGTGGGCAATAAGCGGCCTGTGGGCTGGACGTGATTCAACATGGTTCACCGCTGGTGGGCCACTGGATGCTTTATGTACCTCAGCATCTGCAGTTATGGCCGGTCTAGGCTGCAATTGGCCATTCCTGGCCAATGAGAGCTGCAAAAAGCAGTGTAGGCTGAACCACCACTTCTCGCAACTCCAGTTGGCTGGAAACAGCGAACTGCAGCCAACGAGAGCTGTGACCAGTGATACCTGTGGCTGCACAGGTAAACAAAGTGTCTTGTGGCCCACCAGCAACAAACTCTGGCTAAATGCATCCAGCCTACAGGCCAATTATTGCCCACCTCTGCTCTAACAACTATTTTCCCAAAGATACTCTTTTATGGTCTCATTCAACTCACTGAAGTGGAAGGCAAGTCTTTCCTTTGACTTCAATGGCAATTGGATCAGAATCTTAACTTTTAAGATAAGGAAGCATCGGGGGTGTAAGCCTACAGGTAATCCATCTAAATGTATAAGTGATGTGGATGGAAGAGATGGTTAATAGCATGAAGCTGGATGATAACAACAGTGGATTATTCTCAAACAACATTTCCATTGAATTCTTACAGTGAATCATTATATTAAGAAATAAGTTGGGGTTTTTGCAATTTCACTAAAATCCATAGAGTAGCATCCTAAATGTTCCTGGGCCAAAAAAAAAATGCATTGACCTCAGAATGTGTTTCATCAAGTGGACTTAAAACATATTAGATGTAATAATTAAGCTTGAAGGCAGCCTGGTGAGATAACTCAGTAATATTACCAATGGGCAAAAGGACACAAGATCACACAATATATCAGTGGCAGGATCAGAACTAAAACCCTGGAGTCTTTCTTTACTCCCACTCCCATTTTACCACTAGACCAAATCCCAAATAATTGGTTTCTCCAGTTCCTGACTTGACAATATTATACATATTTTACACACTTGTTATTGAGGGGTTTGGACCCAAAAAAGGTCAGATCATCTGCTGGCATAAATTGGTGCAACTCCACTGATTTCCAGATACCATATTATGAATATGACCTACAGCACATTTTGCTTTCATAGAAAATGATGTAAATTATGAGAACTTAATTTTGGCTGCAATTGGCTATATTTGGGTCCTGCTGTCTAATTTAATAAACCTTGTCACTGACTTCAGTGGCATTATACCAATTCCAACTAGCTAAGGAGCTGGCCCAGAAACCTCATAAAACCCTTGAAAATACAGAATAAAGTAAAATATGAAGTAACATGAATGACTGATGTATTAACAATCATTAAGTAAATATCTAGGCAGTTTCTATGTCCAGTAATCATGGCACTTCATGATTGACAGATATAAGAAACACAGTCAACTATAACCATGAAAGTGATGTAGAAATGTATAAGATCACTTTCTTTAATCAGGTTTACACATGCAAACAAATAAAAATTGAGAATCACACTAATAACAGGAAGGCGGGAACAACACACTATATCAAGCAATCATGGTATTTCATAAATAAAATGTATAAAGTATTTTACATGATCAAAGCCTTGTGAAAATATTAGTAAAATAACCTTTGTAAGACCTTTGCAGGATAGAACTTTTAAATATCATTATTGTCCCCATTTTACAGATGGGAAAACTGAGCCATAAATTGACGTGTCTTGACAAAGTGCACACAACTAATGAGTGGCATGGCTAGGCTGACAATTTAGTATTTTCTGACTCCCAACTTCTTGCTCATTCTTCCAGTCTTCAGAATCTAAGTTTAGGAGGGATCTAGTTAGTGATACACTGTCATTACAAGTCATCATTGAGGGGAAGGGGAAGAGGTAGTAGGACTGGATTCTACAACTATCAGTTTTCAAATATTTCTTTGATGAGTTGTCATATTTGAGCTGACATGAGCTCGGTCTGCCTCACGCTACTTGGTTTTCTCAGACTTCAAGCTTTTCAGATATGTGTTATTCCATTAGTCAGTGTCTGAAACTACTATAGCTTCCACAAAAATGACTTCTTAACAGATGAAATACTGAAATATCTTTTCTTTTGGCTGAAAAACATCACCTTAGATAGAAATATGACAGAATCAGTATTCATAAGTATGTATATAACCCTCATTGTTCCATGCGGCACTCTGTCCCACCCTAGTGGTAGCTAGGCCAGCTAGACATTGATGAGCTTGCCTGAGCAAGAGGTGCTTTTTAGTTCAGGCAGTAAAGGCTCACATATTAAACTCCATAGGTCCCAGGTTTCATTCCTGCTGATGATGAGCAGGGTGGTTGGTAAATATATAATTCCATACCTGTTAGTAGTAATATTAAAAACAAATTTGATTTGATTCTAAACAACCAAACACATATATATGTATGCATGTGCGCACATGCGTCTGTGTATAATCTAATCAAACTCATTTTTCACATTGCTACTGAAGGGAAGGAGTATTGCTTCTAACATATTCATGAGTCTTTAGATCAATGGCAATGGCTCTTTTTAGTCCTTCTCTGTGTACACTGTCTGACCCTATTCTTAAGATCCATTGATTTCATCTGAATGTCACCCAAAATGTTAGCTTAGCCCCTGATTATTTTTAAATATGCATTAGGGCAATTCTAGTATTTTAATATAGTGCAGAATTATTAATTTAGCACATCTGTCATCATCTACAACACCAACATTTCATGTTAATGACAAAAATCAACCTCACTAGTGTGGAGAGGCAAAAAAGCACAGTTACTACTGTAATGATACAGCATTTGAATCCATCCACTGACAGGCCCCAGGACCAGCGATGCCACAATTTAGGCTATGTTTACACTGTGAAAGAAAATGTTTCATGGCACATTAGTTAAAAGCTGTTAGTAGCACATTTTCTATCATGAAACATGACTTACCACCTAGAGTAGACAAGGACCAGTTGTGTTTTAAAACATTTTTGTTGGTTTTGGTTTACCTTTGGGCTCTATTTTCAGCCAGATATGATGACTGTCTATGTCCACACAATAAGAGTAAAATCATATGTGAGGCCATGTTTGTTTAAATCTGTTAACACAATTTCTAACATGGTACATTTTCCCCAGGGTTGACCACGCCTTTGTTTTAGCATTGAATTCCAGTCTTACTAATGCCTTGATCATTCAGGTGGCTGATGCTGTTTGAAAAGAAATCATGTTACAGGATGCTTTAAACAAGGAGTCACCTGTGTAAGTATTTTGTCCAGCTATGAAGGCTCGTGTTATTTTATTTTTACAAACATTGTCAATCCCTTTTACATGCTTTAGTGCTACAAAGATTGGTCCCTTTGGAAGCTTCACATTTCCTTTAAGGTTTCAAGAACTTGTTACAGCCAGTGGTTTTGCTTCACTGTAGGAGTTTGGATTTTGCTTCACTGTTGGATTTTGATTTTTTTTTTTTCAGGACATGTGCTAAACTGGGACTATCTTAATGTCTCTGTGCTAGATCTTCAGCTGGTATAGACTGAAGTCACTGGAGCTATGCCAGCTAGCCCTGACCCCAGGTTAATTGATGGAATAAATAGACAATATCTAGCCAAATGCTCTGCACTGATTTGGAAACATCAGCCAGGGAATTTGCATATGTCCATTGGTCTTATTTACAACCAGAAAATATATATCCCAAAAGGGGATGACCATAAACTCTCAGAGTTCAGGATGCTCCTGGGTTATGAAAGCATATGTAAAATTCATAAATGTAAACTATCAAACTTGCTTGTACTGTAGATCACAATAAGATTTCAAAATCAAACAAACCTGGGGGAAAAAAATCGCAAATATGGAGGATGGATTGAAAGCCTTCAAAAAAATTTGGCCCATGTGTAATGTGGGCCCTTACAGCCATTTGCACGAAGTGTTGCCAAACAAAAAAGCAGTAAACAATGTGTCTGAGATACAGCTATAAATAACACACATGAACCGGGATATGGAACTGATATAAACTAAGAACTAAAGTTTTAGCATAAATTGATAGGGAGAAGGCCTGTCAAGTCCTGCTGCACTGTTCAAAAACCTTATCCCTTGATTGTAAATTATCATAATTTTAAAAAAATTAGCCAACTTTCTTCAAACTTAGTTTGCTTTTTAAGTCCCAGTAGGTTAGATTTTGAGAGGCATAGCCTTGAAAAAAAAAAGGTGGTTCATGGGCAGCATCACCCTGGAAATCATGACTTCCCATCACAATTCTTCCCTTGCCAGCAGCAAATTATGACAACTCCTACAATGTCTCAGCTGAACTACCATGCAAGTAGGGCTGGAGTCAGGTCTCATCCCATCATTATTCACTCCTTACACAGCTGTTGGGTACAGAAGATAGCAGGTGCACTCAGCATTCACATGGCTGGTGCAGCAATCCAAGAAGAAACCTTACTCCCTCTTATATAAGCATGTAGTCCAAGTCCCATTATAGCCTCATGACCTATACAAAACAACTTTAGTGTTACTAACACCATTTATTTAGGAAATATCCAAAGATAAAATCTTTAATTGCAATACTTGGTGAAAAGCGCATTTTCCATAAGAACATAGGAATTGCCATAAAGCTTTAGACCTATAGCACATCCACTCTAGTAACCTGTCTCCAGATGCTTCAGAAGAAGGTGTAAGAAGTGTCCCAGTCCCTGCTAGTTAGAGATTTTTTAAGACCTAAAACACAAGGTTTCATATTTCTTCCAAAATTTATGATAGCACCAATGAATATAACTAGAGATTCTTGTTATCCATACAAATGCCCAGTTCTTTTACTAATCTCAATAAGTTTTCAGTCTCAACAGCTTCCTGTGGCAAGGAGAGCCACAGTCCAGTTGCCCATCATGTTAAGAAATAGTTTCTTTTATCAGTTTTGAATTTATAACTTTTAATGTCTTTGAATGTGGCCTTGTTCTTGTGTTCTGAGATGGGGAAAATCACCCAAACACTTTATCTATACCATTCATTATTTCATATATAGATAGATAGATAGATAGATAGATATTGTGGCAGGGTCAGTCCCACTCCTGGGCCCCTGACCAGCCCACTGTCCCACAGTCTAGGAGTCACAGTGCATGGCTCACTCGCCTTGGTTTGAGATTTGTTGTCTCCCTGTCATCTTTAACAAAGTCGATGCTCCTCTCTTGGTTCCTCCGGTGTCTTTCTCTCTCCAAACTCCTCCTCCACTCTCCAAAACTCCTTCACAGCTCCGCAAACTCCTTCTCAGTTCTCTCCACACACTTTCACAGCTCTCTAAACTCCTTCTCAGCTCTCTCTCTCCTCACCCACTGGGAAAATTCTTAAATAGGCCTCCAGGCAGCCTCAATTAGTTTCACCTGGGCCTTAATTGATTTTGCAGCTGCCCTGTCTCAGCTGCCCCTATTTAGCCAGGATTGCTGACTCTGTCTGTAAGAGCTGCCTCTTTCCCCTTCCACCAAGCTCTTTCACCTGCTGTAGTGCCCCTGCTCAGTCTCGTGACCTTGAGGTGGAGAAAGGAGCCACTCTTCCACTGAGCACAGCAGGCTGCTGGTCTGGGCTTGTTGTGCTTTTTCCCCCCTGCACCCCTCCCCTCCCCTTTTTTGGGAGGGGTGTGTGGGGGGCTGCTGGGGTTGTGACATGCAGGCCCTGGCTACATTTTGGGCCAGGTCCCCTTTTCTCTCTGCATGCTCTGTTTGCAAGCAGTCTTCCCCCCCCCCCCAGCTGGCTGCAGGAGCCGCTGGGGGGGTGGGGGTGGATAGGGAGGCCTTTGCTGCCCTCACCCTGGTGGGGGGAGCAGGATCCCCATTTTCCATCTTTTTGGGGACTGCCTGGCCCCTTTCTTCACTGCTGCAGGCTTGGACTTCACCGTTCCTGCGGCTGCTACGCCCTCTGGAGTAGAGGAGGTAAGGGGGCTGCTTTATAGCAGCTCCTGGGGTTCTTCCTTCCCCTCCACAAGTTTGTGTGTGGGTGGTGAGTGTTTGTGAGGGGCCTCCTGCCATCTGGGCCCCTAGGTGGGAGCTGGCACAGCTTCTGTAGGGTACTGGGGCTGGCAGGTGGCTCCCTCTGCCCGCTGCTGTCTCCCCTGTATCTCTGCTGCTGCTATTGCTGCTCCCTTCCTAGCCCCAGGTGCTGCAGGGGCCATCTCCATCCTTGGCCCCACTGCTTGCCTCCCCACCCCTCCCTTGCTCTGGTGGGTCCTGCAGCTGGTGCTGCGAGCCTGCCACTCAGGCGCCCGTGGGCACACTAGTTGCCTCCCCCCCCCTCCCAGCAGTGTCTTCCTGCCCCCCTGCTTTCTTGAGCAGGCCCCTCCTCACAGCCTGCATTCCCCTCTCTTCTTTTCGTGTGCCCATGCCCCCCTTTGTCATCTCGTTTGGTGCCTGAGCCTCCCACTCTCCTTTAGTTGCCCTCCCCCACGCACCGTTTCACTTCCCATATGTCTTTCAAATAATTGACCCTCTCACATTCCCAGTGCAGCTGGAGGAGCCGCTCTTACCATCCTGTGCTGGGAGCTGTACCCCTTGTTCCTTTACCCCCCCCTTCCTCCTATGAACGTTGCTGCCCTCCTACCCTGCTTCCAGCCTAGCGGGGGGAGTGGTGAGCCTTTCTCTCCCTCTCTCTTCCCCCTCTCCCCTGCTCCTTGTTCCATCCCCTGGCACTATTGGTCTTCCCTAATTGTCTGTTCCTGTCTCCCCCCACCCCTCCATCCATGAACATAATGGAGAGGCAGTCGTGCGATGCCCCTACCACTCCTTGCCCACCCCCACCCCCCACTGCCTCTATGAACTCTGAACCCTCTGAGGCTTCCGGGCCACCCACTCATGCAGTGGAGGTGGTGGACATGGATGGAGATCCCGGGACCCCAACCGCTCCTGCCGCGGCACCTTCTGCTACCAGTGTCACCACCAAGAAAGCCTCCCTGAAAGGCAGGAAGGGCCAGGGGACCAAGAAGGGCAAGAGCCCCGCCCGGAAGGCAAAACCTCCTGTGGCGAAGGCTCACCCTCCTGCCGTAGCCTCGGCCACAGCTTTCCCTCTTTCCTGTCCCCCTGTTCCTTCCACCAGCTCTGGGGGCAACGGTATCCCGGCCCCCAGGGCATACACCCAGGTAGCCACCCCCCCTCCCCGCCTGCTGCCTCCCGATCCACCGAAGCCGCTTATCGGAATTCCATCCCCGGCGGTCGCGGCCCCTTCCCCCACCCTGACCAGGAGGCACAGGGTCTGTTGCCTCCTGGTGTCGGCCTTGTCCCACGCGGAGACCTCCGTGTGGGTGTTGGCACACGTGGTTCGGCCCGCAGCCGTGGTGGCGGCCTCCAAGATGTTCGGGAAGGTGGTATTCTTCCTGGTGTCGGAGGGAGAAGGGTTTGGCGGTGGGGGGGAGTCCATGTCCCACTCGAGCCTTTGGAGGACCTGGGCGTATGGGTGGTTTTTTCCTCCGTTCCTCCCTTCTTCCCCAATGCCGCCCTATTGCCTTTCCTCTCCACCCTGGGGAGGCCTTTGTCAGTCCTTAGTCCCCTTCCTTTGGGCTGCAAGGACCCTACTCTCCTTCCGCCGGCAGGTGCAAATCCAACTCCTGTCAGCGGGGCGTGGTGGAGAAGCCCTAGAAGGGTCATTTCTGGTGCCCTATCAAGGGGCCCAGTACTGGGTATATTACACCTTGGGGGAGGCCCGGTGTTTTCTCTGTCGGGCGACGGGGCACATCTAAAGGGACTGCCCTCTGGCCTGGCTCGGAGATGCACTCGGGACGCCTGGGAGGGCACCGGCCCTACCATCGCCGGTGGCCCTGACGGTCTAGACCCTGGGATCACCCCTCCTCCAACCATGACCATTGTCAATCCCGCTCGGGCTCCACAGGGCCCAGACGAGCGTGCGGCGCCGCTGCCACCACCAAAAGCGGCAAGGCCGGGCCTGCAGAGGTGGCAGGGTCAGAGACGGGACTCGGACAGGGCCTACCTCAGGGGGAGGTTTCCCCTTCCCCAGCTGCCCAGCCCCCGTCTTCCCTCGCCCTCCCACCGCTGCCCTCGCCCCAGGCTCTTCCCCTAATGGGGCTCAACTCTCCTCCTCTGAGGGCTGGGAGGTTGCCATGGGGAGGCACCGCAAACGAGCCCGATGTTCCACCCCACCTATTGAAGGGGAAGATACCTTCCTCATGCCTCTAGGGGTGGGCGTTGGAGCCATCCCTTCCTCCGAGCCCCCGGACGCTTCACAGCACTGTGAGGCAGCTGAGGTGGCCGCAGCAGTTGTGGAAGGGGTAAATGCCTCCCTCCCGGAGTCCCTGCAAGAAGGAGTGTCCACAGGGGATGCTCCCACCGTCCCCACCTCCGCTGTGAGGGTGACCGCTGACCCTGCCACCAACAAGGGCGACGACGTAGCAGCGGGCAGCGGGCTCGCCTTCCTCTCCCAAGAGGTGGAGGCCTTAGGGTTAACCCCGGCTGCCTCAGAGGGGGATCAACATGCCTTGGAGGGACAACAGTCGGCCTCTCCTTCCCCTTCTAGCCCGCCACTCTCCCTTTTCCCTGCCTCCGGGTTGTCCCAGGGTGTAACCAACTGCCCAGCCATCGGCAGCACTTCGGCCACCGAACCCCTGGGGGATCCTAGCGGGCAGGAGTTCCCGTCATTCCCCAATAACCCTGGCGCTGGAGCTTCCGGTGCTGCACTCCTAGTGGTGCCAGAGCCTGGTGCTGGGGAGACACTAACTTCCCCCACCACTGCCACCGATCCCCCACCCTGCGAGGAGACACCGCAACCCGCTGCCTCTACCGCTGAGGCTTCAGACCCCACTCCTGTTCCCCATTCAGCCCCTCTCCCAACCGAATTTCCCACTTCTCTTCCTGCTCCCCCTCCTCCTTGTCTTTTTCCTAATCCCCTACCTCTTCCTCCCCCTACTCCCCTTCCTCCTTTTCCTCCTTTCCCTGATCCCTTCCCTGACCTCTTTTCCTCCCCTTACACTGTTACTGCCGCCCCCGGGGCTGCCACGTTCAGCTCAGACGTTGGCCCCCGGGAGGCGGTTTTTGTTTCTCCCGCTCCCAGCACATCTGGGGCTGTTCTCCTTCCGCCACTACCCCTCTCGTCATCCCAGCAGGGACTTCAGAATCCCCGCTTTCCTGCATCAGTCGGTCGCGGGGCAAGCAGAGGGGTCTGGCCGAGGCCCTGACACCCGACGCGCTGAGGAGCGAGATGCGCAGCTTCTTGGAGGACATTCGTGGCTCCAAGAACAAAGTGGCTCTCGCCCTTCAGCGCTGGGGGGATTTCCATCTCATCCTCCAGACCATAAGGGCCATTTTGGGGGAGGGCAAAGGGACTGGGCGGCAGGAGGCTGTGGCCTACCAGCGGGCCCGTGGCTTCCGTGATGCCCGGCTTACGTTTGGGTATGGTCACGGTTTGTTGTGGAGCCCAATGGGGACTGTCAGCACTCCTGTCAGTGAGGATCTTCCCCAGCCCTCTCAATGCCGCCGTTCATCATTGCCACTCACCCGGGGCTGCAGGCTGGGTCTCCGCAGGTGTCGGATACTCTCCTTCTTTTGGGAGGGGGGGTACTCTGTCATCTTCCTGCAGGAGACCCATACCGCATCGGCCGCCGAAGCGAGCTGGCGGCTGGAGTGGGGAGACAGGGTGTACTTCAGCCACCTGTCGGCCAATCAAGCCGGGGTGGCGACCCTGTTCTCCCCGAACCTGCGGCCTGAGGTGCTGGGGACTGCTGAGGTTGTGCAAGGCCGCCTGCTGCACCTCCGGGTCCGGGTAGAGGGGCTAACATTAAATCTCATTAACATCTACGCTGCGACATCCGGCCTGGAGAGGCTTCGCTTCTACCAGCGGGCGGCTGCCTTCCTCGGCTCTTTGGATCCTCATGAGTGCCTGGTCCTGGGCGGGAATTTCAACTGCACCCTCGAGGAACGGGACCGCACGGGGACCGAGCGGTGCCAGGCCGCCATGGACGTCCTCAGGGAGATTGTAGACCAACACTCCCTGGAGGACGTCTGGCGTGACCTTCACCCAGGTGAGGATGCAGCGTTTACCTTCGTCCGGGTGGAGGGTCAACGGTCATTTCACTCCTGGTTGGACCGCATTTATCTCTCACGTCATCATCTCTTTTGAGCCCACTCCTCCAGCATTCGACCGGCCCCGTTCTCGGACCACCACTTGGTGGCCATGACAGCCTCTCTCTCCTTGGAGAGGCCGGGGCCGGCCTACTGGCATTTTAACAACAACCTGCTGGAGGACATGGGCTTTGTAGTGTCCTTCCGGGAGTTCTGGCTGGCCTGGTGCGCCTTTCCCGCAGCGCGGTGGTGGTGGGATGTGGGGAAGGTGCACACGCGGCTCTTCTGCTGCGACTACACCCGGGGGGCCAGCCGGCAGAGGGATGCGGCGATAGAGCAGTTGGAATGGGAGGTTTTAGAGCTAGAGAGGTGGCTGGCCACCGGCCCCAGAGATCTACCCCTCTACGGAACGTACCGGGAGAAGCGGGAGGAACTTCGGGCCCTCGACGACCTTCAGGCCCGGGGTGCCCTTGTTCGTTCCTGCATCCACCTCCTTAGGGAGGTGGATCGTGGCTCGCACTTCTTCTATGCCCTGGAGAAAAAGAGGGGGGCGAAAAAGCACATTGTCTGCCTTCTGGCAGAGGATGGCGCCCCCCTCTCGGATCCGGTGGAGATGCACGAGAGGGCTCGCGCCTTCTATGCCTCCCTTTTCTCACCGGATCCAACCAACGCCAACGCCCGCAGAGTCCTCTGGAACGAACTCCTGACGGTCAGCGCGGGCGACCGAGACCAGCTAGAGCTGCCTCTCTCTCTGGCCGAGTTCTCGGAAGCCCTCCGTCTCATGCCCACCAATAAATCCCCGGGCATGGACGGGCTGACCGTGGAGTTCTACCGCGTGTTCTGGGACATCCTTGGTCTGGACCTTGCCAAGGTCTGGGCTGAATCCCTGGAGAGCGGGGTCCTCCCTTTATCATGCAGGCAAGCGGTGCTCACCTTGCTGCCCAAGGAGGGGGGCCTCCGCGATCTGAGGAACTGATGTCTCATCTTGCTCCTCAGCACGGACTATAAAATTGTTGTCAAAGCCATCTCCCTGAGACTCAAGTCCATGCTGGTGGACATGGTCCATCCAGACCAGACCTACACCGTCCCGGGTCATACCATCTTCGACAACCTTTATTTAGTCCGGGATCTCCTAGAGCTAGGGTGTAGGGATGGTCTGTCGTTCACCCTCCTGTCCTTGGATCAGGAGAAGGCATTCGACCGGATGGACCACAGGTATCTCCTGGGCACTCTGCGGGCCTTCGGCTTCAGGCCCCGCTTTGTGGGCTTTCTCCAGGTGCTGTACGCTTCCGCAGAGTGTTTGGTCAAGCTCAACTGGACCCTGACCGCACCGGTCAGCTTCGGGCGGGAAGTATGTCAAGGTTGCCCGCTGTCAGGCCAGCTGTATACTCTAGCCATCGAGCCCTTCCTCCGTCTTCTTCGCAAGAGGTTGACGGGGTTGGTGCTCCGTGAGCCGGAGATACGGCTGGTCCTGTTGGCGTATGCCGACAACGTGCTCCTCGTGGTCCAGGACCCGGGAGACCTAGCGTGGGTGGAGGCCTGCCAAGCCGTCTACCCGGCGGCCTCCTCTGCCCGGGTCAACTGGGTCAAGAGCTCTGGCCTGGTGGTAGGGGCCGGGTGGCAGGCGAGCTCCCTCCCACCCGCGCTTCAGGCCATCAGGTGGAACGCGGGTCCGCTGCTCTATCTCGGCGTTTTTCTCTCTGCCACGTATCCCTCTTCGCCGGAGAACTGGCAAGGTTTAGAGTCCAGGGTGGCTGAGTGGTTGCGGAGATGGACAGGACTGCTCCGGTGCCTCTCCCTGCGTGGGAGGGTACTGGTGCTTAACCAGCTAGTCCTGTCCATGCTCTGGCACCGTCTCAGCACCCTGGTCCCGCCCCCAGGTTTCCTGGATCAGATCCAGCAGCTGCTGCTGCGGTTCTTCTGGCCAGGACTTCATTGGGTCTCTGCAGGGGTTCTCCATCTTCCCCTGGAGGAGGGAGGGCGGGGCCTGACATGTTTGCGCACGCGGGTTCGTGTCCTCTGCCTCCAGGCCTTGCAGAGGCTAGTATTTGATGCAGGAAGTCCGGCGTCGAGCATGCTGGTGCACGCTTTTCTTCACCGCTTCCGAGGGCTCCGATATGACCAGCAGCTCCTTTATTTGAGAGGTCTTCTGTGAGACCTCTCCGAGCTGCTGGCCTTCTACCAGGACCTCCTCCAGGCCTGGAAGCTGCTAGAGGCGACCAGGTCCTTGGGAGCTACCGTGGGGGCAGACCTCCTCGCGGAGCCCCTGCTACACAATCCCCATCTACGTGTGCAGGCGGCGGAGTCCCCCTCGGTGCACCAGAGGCTGGTCTTGGCAGAAGTCACAAGGATCGGAGACCTCCTGGACTACGACCGGGGAGACTGGGTGGATCCTCAGGTGCTTGCCCAGCGCATGGGGCTCTCCACCCTACGTACTCCCTGGTGCGTACTTCAGGAGGTGAAGGACGCTTTGCTGCCCACCACTCGCGTTTATCTCAACAAGGTCCTGTTCCTTCCACCAGCTCTGGGGGCAACGGTGTCCTGGGCCCCAGGGCGTAGGCCCAGGTAGTCGCCACCCCCCCCACCTGCCGCCTCCCAAGCTGCCTCCCGGAATACGATCCCCGGTGGCTGCGGCCCCTTTCCCACCTTGACCAGGAGGCATGGGGTCCATTATCTCCTGGTGGCAGCCTCGCCCCACGTGGAGACCTACGTGCGGGCATTGGCACGCGTGGTGGGGCCCGCGGCCGTGGTGGAGGCCTCTACGATGTTTGGGAGGGTGGTATTCTTCCTGGCGTCCGAGGCCACTGCCCAGGAGGTGGTAGAAAGGGGTTTGGTGGTGGGGGGAGTCCATGTTCCCCTTGAGCCTTTGGAGGACCTGGGCGTACAGGTGGTTTTGTCCTCCGTTCCTCCCTTCCTCCCCAATGCCGCCCTACTGCCTTTCCTCTCCACCCTGGGGAGGCCTCTGTCAATCCTGAGTCCCCTTCCTCTGGGCTGCAAAGATCCTACCCTCCGTCATGTCCTTTCCTTTCGCTGGCAGGTACAAATCCAACTACTGCCGGTGGGACGTGGCGGAGAAGCCCTCGAACAGTCATTTCTGGTGCCCCATCAAGGGGCCTGGTACTGGGTGTACTACACCATGGGGGAGGCCTGGTGTTTTCTCTGTCGGGCGACGGGGCATGCCTGAAGGGACTGTCCCCTGGCCCGGTTTGGAGGGGCACCCAGGACCCCTGATACCCAGGAGGGCGCCGGCCATACCATCGCCGGTGGCCCTGACGGTCCAGACCCTGGGGTCGCCACTCCTCCAACTGTGACCATCGTCAATGCCGCTTGGATTCCGCAGGACCCAGACGAGCGTGCGGGTGCTGTTACTGCCACCGCCAAAAGCGGCAAGGCTGGGCCTGCGGAGGAGAGGGTGGCGGGGTCAGTGACGGGACTCGTGCAGGACCTACCTGAAGGGGAGGCATCCCTTTCCCCTGCTGCCCAGCCTTCATCTACCCTTGCCCTCCCACCGCTGCCCTTGTCCCCTGGCTCTTCCTCCATTCAGGCCCAGCCCTCTTCCTCTGAGGGATGGGAGCCTGTAATGGGGAGGTGCCGAAAGCGTGCTTGGCATTCCACCCCGCCCACTCAGGGAGAGGACAACTTCCCTGCACCTATGGGGATGGATGCTGGAACCATCCCACCCTCTGAGCCTTCGAATGATTCACAGCACCATGAAGAGGTTGAGGTGACCGCGGTGGTTGCGGGAGAGGTGAACACCTCCCTCCCGGGGTCCCTGCAAGAGGGGGTGTCCATGGAGGATGCTCCCACTGTTCCCACCTCCACTGAGGGGACAGCTGCTGACCTTCCCACCGACAAAGATCATCATCTGGTGGCGGGCAGCGGGCTCGCCTTCCTCTCTCAGGAGGTGGAGGCTTTGGGGCTGACCCCGGCTGCCTCAGAGGGGGATCATCAGGTCCTAGAGGGACAACAACCAACCTCTCCTTCCCTTTCCAACCCGCTGCTATCCCTTCTCCCTGCCTCTGAGTTGCCCCAGGGTTCGACCATCTGCCCGGCCGTCGGCAGCATTTCGGCCGCGGCCACCGAAACCCTTGAGGCTCTCAGCGGACTGGAGCGCCCATTAATATCCATCACCCCCGGTACTGAGGCCTCTGTTGCTGCACTCTCTGTGGCACTGGAACCCAGCACAGGGGAGATTATTCCTACCCCTACTGCTGCCACCGATTCTCTGCCCTGTGAGGCGGCACCACATCCCGATGCCTCCTCCGCTGAGGCTTCTTGCCCCTCTCCTTCTCCTGCTCCCTGTTCAAACCCCCTCCCAATTGAGCTTTCCACCTCTTTTCCTCCTCCCCCCCATCCTTGTCTTTTCCCCAATCCCTCACCTCTTCCTCCCCCTACTCCCCTTCCTCGTCTCCCTCCTTTTCCTGATCCCCTGCCTGAACTCTTTTCTCCCCTTACTCTGTTACTGCTGCCCCTGGGGATGCCACGTTTAGTCCAGACGTTGGCCCCTGGGAGGCAGTTTTCGTTTCTCCTGCTCCCGGCACATCTGGGGCTGGTCTCCTTCCGCCACTGTCCTCCCAGCAGGGACCTCAGACGCCCTGCATCCCGGTGTTGATGGGTCATGGGGCTCATGGAGGGGTCTGGCCCCAAGGCGTTTGAGGGCCTGAGGCCCCGACGCCAGATGCACTGAAGGGTGAGATGCATGCTTTCTTGGAAGACATCTGTGGTTCCAAGAACAAAGTCACTCTTGCCCTTCAGTGCTGGGGAGATTTTCATCTCATCCTACAAACAGTAAGGGCACTCTTGGGGGAAGGTAAAGGGACCGGGAGGCGGGAGGCCATGGCTTACCAGCGGGTCCGCAGCTTCCGTGATGCCCTGCTCACTTTTAGGCACGGTCAGGGTTTGCTGTGAGGCCCGATGGGGGCCGCTGGCACTCCTGCCGGCGAGGATCTTCCCCAGCCCTCTCAATGCTGCCGCTCATCTTTACCAATCTGAACACCCGGGGCTGCGGGTCGGGTCTCCGTAGGTGTCAGGTACTCTCCTTCCTTTGGAAGGGGAGGTACTCTGTTGTATTCCTCCAGGAGACCCACTCAGCTCCGGCCGCCGAGGCTAGCTGGTGGCTGGAGTGGGGGGACAGGGTTTATTTCAGCCACCTGTCGGCCCATCAAACCGGGGTGGCTACCCTGTTCTCCCCGAACCTGCAGCCCGAGGTGCTGGGGACCGCCGAGGTCGTGCAGGGTCCCCTGCTGCATCTCTGGGTTCAGATGGAGGGGCTGACACTAAATCTTGTCAACATCTACGCCCCGTCGTCCATCTCGGAGAGGCTCCGCTTCTATCAGCGGGCATCTGCCTTCCTCGGCTATCTGAATCCTCGCGAGTGCCTGGTCCTAGGCGGGGACTTCAATTGCACCCTTGAAGACCGGGACCGTATGGGGCTCGAGCAGTGCCCGGCCGCCGCCGACGTTCTCAGGGAGATAATAGACCATCACTCCCTGATGGACGTCTGGTGAGACCTCCACCTGGGCGAGGAAATGGTATTTACCTACGTCCAGGTGGTGGGTTGTTGGTCTTTCCACTCCCGGTTGGACTGCATTTATCTGTCTCGTCATCATCTCTTCCGGGCCCACTCCTCCAGCATTCGGCCGGCCCCGTTCTCGGACCACCATTTAGTGGCCGTGAAGGCCTCTCTTTCTTCGGAGAGGCCGGGGCCGGCCTACTGGCATTTCAATAACAGCCTGCTGGGGGACGTGGGCTTCGTAGAGTCCTTCCGGGAGTTCTGGCTGGCCTGGTGTGGGTGGCGGTGCGCCTTTCCCTCGGCACGGTGGTGGTGGGATGTGGGGAAGGTGTGCACGCGGCTCTTCTGTGGCGACTACACCCAGGATGCCAGCCGGCGGAGGGATGCGATGATAGAGCAGTTGGAACGGGACGTTTTAGAGCTAGAGAGGCCCCGAGGATCCGCCCCTCTGCGGAGCGTACCGGGAGAAGCGGGAGGAACTCTGGGCCCTTGAAGACCTTCGAGCCCGGGGTGCCTTTGTTCATTCTCGCATCCATCTCTTTTGGGAGATGCATCAAGGCTCCCACTTCTTCTATGCCCTGGAGAAAAAGAGGGGGGCTAAAAGGCACATCGTCTGCCTTCTGGCAGAGGACGGCACCCCCCTCATGGATCCAGTGGAGATGCGCAAGAGGGCTCGTGCCTTCTACACCTCTCTCTTCTCCCCGAATCCGACCAACGCCGACGCCCGCAGGGTTCTCTGGAACGAACTCCCGACGGTCAGCGCGGGCAACCGGGACAGTTTTCTCCAGGTGCTGCATGCCTCCGCAGAGTGCTTGGTCAAGCTCAACTGGACCCTGACCACACCGGTCAGCTTCGGGGGGGGGGGTGGAGCCCCTGCTACACAACCCCCATCTACTTGTGCAGGCAGTGGAGTCTCCCTTGGTGCGCCAAAGGTTGGTCCTGGCAGAAGCCACCAGAGTCAGAGACATCCTGGCCTACCGCTGGGGAGACTGGGTGGATCCTCGGGTGCTTGCCCAGTGGGGCTCTCCACCCTACGTACTCCCCGGTGCGTACTTCAGGAGGTGAAGGACGCTTTGCCACCTACTGCTCAGGTTTATCTCGACAAGGTCCTGCGAGAGGGTGCACCCCACCCGCCCCTCATCCCCGGCCCGCCCGATCTATCCATCGGCCCTAAGCCCCACTTACCTCCCCGACCACCTCCCCCTCGTCACCCGAGCCGGATGCACGTGTTGCAGCCAGTCCCCTTCCGAACCGCGCCAAAGAGTCACCTCTACACGTTCGTGCTTCACACGCTCCACTTCCCCACCCTTGTGTCCCGCTCAGACACCAAGTGGCAGGACCTCCTACCACCAATAGAGTGTGGGGATCCCCGGTGAGACAGTCTCTATTCCACCTTAGTTCCACGGCCCACTGGGGACATCAGCTGGAGAATCCTGCATGGAGCTGTGAGCACGGGCGTGTATTTGGCGCGGTTCACCCCCATTCCGAACACTTGCCCCTTCTGTGGAGAGAGGGAGAACCTGGAGCACGTGTACCTCAAGTGCGCCAGGTTACAGCCCCTCTTTCGGCTCCTCCAGAACCTTTTGTTGAGGTTCTGGCTGCACTTCTCCCCTCACCTGTTAATTTACGCACACCCCATCCGAGGCCCCACAAAGTCGCGGGACCTCCTGGTCAACCTCGTCCTGGCTATCACCAAGATGGTAATTTATAAGACTAGGAAGCAGAGGCTGGCCGAGGGAGGGGCCTGTGACTGTGGGGCCTATTTCCGTTCCTGCATCCGCTCACGTATCCGGGTAGAGTTCCACTGGGCGGCGTCCACTGACTCTCTCGAGACCTTTGAGGGGCAGTGGGCGCTGTCCGGGGTTCTCTGCTTGGTGTCCCCGTCCGATTCCCTTGTTTTAGCCCTTTGACCCGCACACCCGTCCCTGTTTTCTTTTTATTTGTCCCAAGTAATTACTTGGTTTCCTGGGCTCAGTGGACCCTCCCCATAGGCTGAGGAGAGGTCCTTTAGATGTGGGTGGGCTAAAGCCCGCCCACCTCCCAGACTCCAATAGGCACCCCTGGTCTGTCACTATATATATATATATATATATATATTATCATGTCTCCTATTATTCATCATCTTTCTAAGGTAAACAATCTCAATCTTTTCAGGTCTCGCTTCATATGAACGGTTTTTTTCCACTCTCCAAACATTTTTATGGAAATGAAGACAAAACTTAGAAGTTGGTCCAATAAATGATGTTTACCTCTCCTACCTTCTCGCTCTCATGAAAAATGAAGTAATTTTAAAAATGGTTGAATCAGATAAAATAGCTGGAGCTTACACAAATATTACCTCTGCACTGAGACCAAGCATGGAACATTTTATTAAAGTAGTTTAAGAAATCTATGAATAACTGAAATAGCTAGGTAGAATGGGATCTGCAACTCAAATATAAATGTAATGACTGTTACCTTTTTAACATACAAAGTATATTTACATACACAAATGGGGGGGGGGTAGGTAAGGTGGTAGATTAGACTTCTTCAGGAATATATTGTATTCTCTGTCCAGAGGTCAATGAAACATCAATTTACATGAATGAAACATTAAGCTATATCAATTACTGGACGTATTTTAGCTACACCAATGTGATAGTTCATGCTGGTATCTCAGCTGTTCTGGAATCTAAAATTAATTTGTCTTACTATTTTAATGGAATGTATATTAATGTGAAAATTACATTAATCATGGAATCTCAGAAACATAGGGCTGGAGGAGACCACGAGCATTAATCTTGTTCAGCCCCCTGCATTAAGAACATAAGGACACAAAGGTCCCTCGAGCCCAGTATCCTGTCTTCCAACAGTGGCCAATGCCAGATACCCCAGAGGGAGCGAACAGAACAGGGAATCATCAAATGATCCCTCTCCTGTTATCCATTTCCAGCCTCTGACAAACAGAGCCTAGGGACACCATTCCTACCCATCCTGGCTAATAGTCAAGGAAGGACCTAACCTCCATAAATTTATCTAGTTCTTTTTTGAACCCTGTTAAAGTCCTGGTCTTCACAACATTCTCTGGCTAGGAGTTCCACAGGTTGACTGTGTGCTGTGTGAAGAAATACTTCCTTTTGTTTATTTTAAACCTGATACCTATTAATTTCATTTGGTGACCCCTAGTTCTTACATATTGGGAGCAAGTAAATAACTCTTCCTTATTCACTTTTTCCACGTCAGTCATAATTTTGTAGACCTCTATCATATCCCCCCTTAGTCTCCTCTTTTCTAAGATGAAGAGTCCAAATCTTTTTAATCACTCTTCATATGGCACCCATTCCAAACTCCTAATCATTTTTGTTGTCTTTTTCTGAACCTTTTCCACTGCCAATATGTCTTTTTTGAGATGAGGTGAGCACATCTGTACACAGTATTCAAGTATGAATGTACCATGGTTTTATATAGAGGCAATGAAATATTATCTGTCTCATTTTCTATCCCTTTTTAAATTATTTCTAACATCATGTTTGCTTTTTTGGCTGCTGCTGCCCATTCAGTGGATGTTCTGAGAGAACTATCCACAATGACTCCAAGATTTCTTTCTTGAATAATTATAGCTAAATTACTCCCCATCATTTTGTATGTATAGGTGGGATTATTTTTTCCAATGTGCGTTACTTTACATTTATCAACTTTAAATTTCATTTGCCATTTTGTTGCCCACTCACTTAGTTTGGTGAGATTTCTTGAAGCTCTTCGCAGTCTTCTTTGGTCTTAGCTATCTTGAGCAGTTCAATATCATGTACAAATTTTGCCACCTCACTGTTTACCCCTTTCTCCAGATCACTTATAAATAGGTTGGATAGGACTGGTCCCAGTATGGACCCTTGGGGGGGCATTCTGAAAACTTACCATTTATTCCTAGCCTTAGTTTCCTGTCTTTTAACCAGTTATCAGTCCATGAGAAGACCTTCCCTCTTATCCTATGACAACTTACTTTACTGAAGAGCCTTTGGTGATGGACCTTGTCATAGGCTTTCTGGAAATCTAAGTATACTATATCCACTGGATACCCCTTGTCCACATGTGTATTGACCCTCAAAGAACTCTAGTAGATTTGTAAATCATGATTTCCTTTTACAGAAATAATGCTGACTTTTCCCCAACAAATTATGTTCATCTATATGTTTGACAATTTTACTATTTACTATAGTTTCAACCAATTTGCCCAGTACTGACAGACTTACTGGTCTGGAGTTGCCAGGATCACCTCTAGGCCCCTTTTAAACACTGGTATCACATAAACTATCTTCCAGTCATTAGGTACAGAAGCTGATTTAAAAGATAGGTTACAAACCACAGTTAATAGTTGTGCAATTTCACATGTGACTTCTTTGAGTCTACATTGAAGCAGGACCAATCATTCCAGACATGTGTTTGTCTTACTTGCTCTTAAAACCTCTGATTACAGAGATTCCACAATCTCCCTTATAAGCTTTTTCTAATGATTAACTAGCCTTATAGTCAGAAAGTTTTTCCTAATATCTAACCTAATCTCCTTTGCTGCAGATTAAACCCATTATTTGTTGCCTTACCTTCAATGTACATAGAAAACAATTGATCTCTGTCCTCTTTATAATAGCCCTTAAAATATTTGAAGACTATTATTGGGTCTTCCCCCTTAGTCTTCTTTTCTCAAGAATAAACAGTTTTTCTAACCTTCCTCATTGGTGACATTTTAATAAGTTATAGATACTTTTATTTCTCTCCTCTAGACTTTCTCTAAACTGTTCACATCATTGTTAAAGGGCGGTGCCCAGAGTTGGACATAGTACTCCCCAGAAGTCTCACCAGTGTCAAGTACAGTGGGACAAGAAGCTCTAGTCTTACACACAACACTTTCAGAATGATATTAGCCTCTTTCACATCTGCATCATTTTGCTTACCCACATTCAGTTTGTCAGCCACTATATCTCCCAAATCCTGGGTATGTCTACACTACAGCACTAATTCAAACTAACTTAGTTCGAATTAGTTAATTCGAAATAAGCTAATTCAAGTTAGTGAATCTAGACCTAAAAACTAATTCGAATTAGCATTTTGCTAATTCGAACTAGCATGTCCACATTGAGTGGACCCTGAACCGAAGTTAAGGCTGGCTGGAATCAGTGCCAGCAGAGCTTCAGGTTAGGACTTAGAGTGTGCAGCTGCTGCCTCAGGCTAGCCGAGGGCTGTGCTTAAAGGGACCCGAGCCCCCACCCCGGACAAACAGTTCTCAGGGTTCCCCGCTTGCTTGTTTACCTCAGTGAGGGACAGCAAAGCAGTCCTGTCTTGGAGTGCCCTGAGTGCCCACACTTGGCACATCACAGCACTCGGCCATCAGCCCGGCTGCACTTGCTGCAGGCTGCCATCCGGGGAGGTCAATCGGGGGGCTGTCAGGATCCAGCAGGCCCTGCAGGAGAGCTTCCACCCCGAGGAGCCTGCAGAGCCACCCCAGTCCTCCCCAACGGGGGCTCGTGCCCCATTCCTCCCTCACCTCCTTCCACTTACCCCTCCCCAGCCCCCCTTCCTGATGTAAAAAATAAAGGACACGTGTGTTCAAAAATAGAAACTCTCTTTATTTAACAAAACTGGGGGGGGGGGATTAACCTCTGGGGAGACTGGGAAAAGGAGGTGGGAGAGGGGAAGAGAGAGGGTGGGAGAGGGGAGGTGAAAACCTTGGAGGAGGGAGCTGGAAGGGGGAAGCCAGGGGAAGAAGGAGGAGGGGAAGATACACGCCATATCTTCAGTACTGTGTACAGATGTGGTCTCCTCACCTCAAAAAAGATATTTTGGCCTTGGAAAGAGTTCAGAAAAGGGCAACTACAATGATTAGGGGTTTGGAACAGGTCCCATATGAAGAGAGGCTAAAGAGACTGGGACTTTTCAGCTTAGAAAAGAGGAGACTGAGGGGGGATATGATAGAGGTCTATAAAATCATGAGTGGTGTGGAAAGGGTGAATAAAGAAAAGTTCTTCATTAGTTCCCATAATAGAAGGACTAGAGGACACCAAATGAAATGAATGGGTAGCAGGTTTAAAACTAATAAGCGAAAGTTCTTCTTCACACAGCACATAGTCAACCTGTGGAACTCCTTGCCACAGGAGGCTGTGAAGGCTAGAACTATAACAGAGTTTAAAGAGAAGTTAGATAAATTCATGGAGGTTGGGTCCATGGAGTGCTATTAGCCAGGGGGTAGGAACAGTGTCCCTGGCCTCTGTTTGTGGAAGGCTGGAGATGGATGGCACGAGACAAATCGCTTGGTCATTGTTTTCGGTCCATCCCCTCCGAGGTACCTGGTGCTGGCTGCTGTTGGCAGACAGGCTACTGGGCTAGATGGACCTTTGGTCTGACCTAGTACAGCCATTCTTATGTTCTTATGTTCTAAGCTCAGGGCTCAGGGTCGGATGTTTCACTGGACCAACTTGATTTTCATGCAAATCTGCTCCTGGGTTCGCATGTGGCCTCTGGTGGCCAGGCTGGCAGCCATGCGGCTGTAGACGGCCGCATTCCTGTGGCTAGTGCAGAGATCGTGGACATTGGTGGCCTCCCCTCAAACCTCGATGAGGTCCACGATCTCCGCACTAGACCAGGCGGGCGCCCACCTCCTGGGAGCCGCCAGCCTGGTCCTGGGAAGAGGCGGAGGGCTGGGTGGCAGCGGGTGGCTGGCTCATGCCGTGCCATGTGCAGGGTCTGCTGGCTGGGTGCTAGCAGGCTTGCAACTGGCACAAGCACTGTAGCCAGACCACGCCCCTTTAAGGGCTCCGGGGCCGAGAGGGGGGCAGAAGAGTTTCTCTGGTTTGGCCCAGAGTGGCCACCAGGGCAACCTGGGAAGGGCTAGCCTCCAACTAGTTCAAATTAAGTGGCTACACAGCCCTTAATTCGAACTACTTAATTCAAACTAGGCGTTACTCCTCGTAGAATGAGGTTTACCTCGTTCGAATTAAGCGCTCCGCTAGTTCGATTTAAATTCGAACTAGCAGTTTGTATGTGTAGCCCCTATTAAAGTTAATTCAAACTAATGGCTGTTAGTTTGAATTAACTTTGTAGTGTAGACATACCCCCCTGTTCCATGGTACCACTCCCTAGCCAATTATTCCCTATTTTGTAATTGTGGCATTTGATTTTTTTTCCTTTCAAGTACTTTGTAGTTGGCTTTATTGAATTTCATCTTGTTGATTTCAGACATATTCTCCAATTTGTCAAGGTCATTTTGGATTCTAATCCTGTCCTACAAAGTGCTTGCAACTCCTGCTAATTTATGTCATCTGTAAATTTTATAAGCAGCCACTCCAATCCATTCTTCAAGTCACCAGTGAAATTATTGAATAGTACCAGACCCAGGATAAAAACCTATAGGGCACCACTAAATATATTTCCCCAGTTTGACACCAAACCATTGATAACTACTCTTTGAATATGGTCTTCCAAACAGTTTTGCACCTGCCCTATAGTAGTTTCTGCTGGACCACATTTCCCAAATTTAATTAGGAGATTATTATGTGGAAACGTGTTAAAAACCTTCTACAAATCTTTGACATTATTTGTTCTTGACAAATCTGTGTTGGCTGTTACTTATATCCCTAAAATCTACTACAAATTGAATGTTTAATAATTTCCTCCAATATCTTTCCAAGTATTGAAGTTAGGCTGACTGATCCATAACTCCATGGGCCCCCTCTGCTCCCCCTTTTTAAAGAGAGGCACAGTATTTGTCCTTCTTTAGTTTTCCAGGGCCTCACCTATCCTCCAGGAGTTCTCAAAGATAACCATTAACATTTCCAAGACTGCTTCAGCTAATTCCTTGGGGGCATGTCTACATGAGGAAATTATCCTGAAATAACTAAATATAACATAACTCCAGATTTTATAAAAAATCAAAAAAGCATGTCCCCCCTATGGGGAATCATTGAAATTAGTCAGAATTATTTTGAAATAGTGCATCCACACTGATTGGAGCCTGCCTCAGACTTTGAGCCCCTGGAAGCACTCTGGGGAGGGGACTGGGAGGGTGGACACTTCCTCTGGCTACTTGGTCAGGCAAGCTGTGACACATGCTTTCAGGGGCTCCTCTCTATGGCCGCATCTCACATGCCACTCCTTCCCCCTCCCAGGACACAAAAGGGATGCAGTGTGTTCTGATTGCCCTTGTGGATGCCAGAGCACTCACATGATGAAGTCAGAGCTGCTGCAAAGAAGAACTAGGCTCACAAGCCTAATGGCGCAATACTTTCAAACTGCCTGCATGCTGCTTCAGCAAGACAAGGACCAGATTGGACCGCAGGCCCTGATCACCTAGGTCCTGGTGCTCCTGCTGTTGCACATACCCCTTAACCCCCTGGACACCATAGAATGCACTGTTACAGGTTGGGAACTGACTAGTTAAGCAGCAGTGTGGCAGAAAAGGATCTGGGGATTACAGTGGATTAGCAGCTGGATATGAGTCAACATTCTGAGACATCAACACTGGCTGGTCAGTAAGGGGCACAACACCCATCTCATCTGGAACACATGCCTGTTCCGAAAGATGCATGCCAGCACTTTTTTCCCCAACCACATCAGAGTTGGGAGATGGACGTGGCCTACAGCTTGCTCCCCTGGCTCATGAAGCCCTACATGGGCAGCCTGGATCCCATCAAGGAGCACTTCAATGCCAGGTAGAGCAGGTGCTGCATGGTCATTGAATGTGCTTTTGGCTGTTTAAAGGGGAGATTCAGGAGTCTTGTCACCTGTCTGGACCTCAGCGTGTGCAACATCCTCTTTGTGGTGATGGCCTGTTGTGTGCTCCACAACCTTTGTGAGAACAGGGGGGAGACATTTCTGCCAAGGTGGGAGGCAGAGGCTGAACAGTTGGCCAGGGCATTCGAGCAGCCAGACACCAGCACCATCAAGAGAGTGCATCAAGGGGGTATGCTCATCAGAGAGGTCTTGAGGGAGAGTTCTATGCAAGGCCATTTCTGAAATTCTCTCCAGAAGGAGCCCCTGATTTTCCTGTGTGCTTTTCCTCCCTCACCCCTTCCTTCCCCTGCCCTCCCTTCCCACCTTCCCCTGCAGAGCAAATAATAGTCTTCTTTTGTGAAAAAACAGGACCGTTTATTGGGAAGACATACAACAGGGGAGGGACTAGGGAAAGAACCTGGAATACGTGAGGGGACAGGAGGAGGGAAGGGGGCTCAGGGATGGGGTGAGGACAGGCACCCACCTCTGGTTGGTCGGGAGGTATTGGCTGCCTGAGAGGTCCCACCGCCCCATGTTCTGGGGTCCCAGCAGTCCCTAGGGGGATAGGAGAGGTAGTCTTAGGGGGTGGGGAGGTGGCTGGTGGCCCACTCCATACTCAAGGCCATGCGCTTCATCACCACGGTGAAGAGGAGCACATGGCCTTGTGCTGGCATGCCAGCTGGCCCCAGGCAACCTTCCTCTGCTCCTGGGCAGCTGCCTGTTCCTGGCACTCCTCCTTGAGTCCCTGGATGAGGGACTGCAGGCAGACCATATGCTCCTTGCAGGTTTTCTTCTGCCTACAGATCCCACCGAGTTAGGTAAATGGCGTGAGAGGTGGAGGACATGGCAAGCTTGCAGCTGGTCTAGCTGTGAGGAAAAGTTACAAGGGCAGTCATCCCAGAAGTCACTGTGTATGAAGCCTAGCACTAATCTCTGAGACGACACCAGAGGTCTCAGTTCAGATGATGGTGATGTGCTTTGAGCAAGGCCATATGTCGCCTAGACAGTGGGTACTTTCCAGCAGGGGCACAGACATCCCATTGCTACACCCACAGCCCGGGGACAAGCAGGCATGGGAAGGTGCCAGTCTGGCCAGGAGCCTGTGAGTGGGAGGGGGGGACAGGGTGACTTGGCTTCCTACTGTGTCCCACACACACTGGGTCCAGCACTGATGGCTTCCCGCAGAGAGAGAACTTCTATCCCTGCCTGTTGGAGTAGGGGAGAGGGGCGGGTTTGGAGGAGGTGTGTGTGAATGGCAGATGCTGTTTGCCAGGGTATGTCTACACTACAGCACTAATTCAAACTAACTTAATTCGAATTAGTTAATTCGAACTAAGCTAATTCGAACTAGTGCATCTAGACCTAAAAACTAATTCGAATTAGCGTTTTGCTAAATCGAACTAGCATGTCCACATTGAGTGGACCCTGAACCGAAGTTAAGGTTGGCCGGAACCAGTGCCATCAGGGCATCAGGTTAGGGCTTAGAGCGTGGAGCTGCTGCCTCAGGCTAGCCGAGGGCTGTGCTTAAAGGGACCCGACCCCCACCCCGGAGAGACAGTTCTCAGGGTTCCCCGCTTGCTTGTCTACCTCGATGAGGGACAGCAAAGCAGTCCTGACTTGGAGTGCCCTGAGTGCCCACACTCGGCACATCACAGCACTCGGCCATCAGCCCGGCTGCACTTGCTGCAGGCTGCCATCCGGGGGGCGGGGGGGTCATTCAGGGGGCTGTCAGGATCCAGCAGGCCCTGCAGGAGAGCTTCCACCCCGAGGAGCCCGCAGAGCCACCCCAGTCCTCCCCATCGGGGGCTCGTGCCCCATTCCTCCCTCACCTCCTTCCACTTACCCCTCCCCAGCCCCCCTTCCTGATGTAAAAAATAAAGGGCACGTGTTCAAAAATAGAAACTCTCTTTATTTAACAGAACTGGGGGGGGGGGATTAACCTCTGGGGAGACTGGAAAAAGGAGGTGGGAGAGGGGAAGAGAGAGGGTGGGAGAGGGGAGGTGAAAACCTGGGAGGAGGGAGCTGGAAGGGGGAAGCCAGGGGAAGAAGGAGGAGGGGAAGTCTAAAACTATGGTACGCCATATCTTCAGTACTGTGTACAGATGTGGTCTCCTCACCTCAAAAAAGATATTTTGGCCTTGGAAAGGGTTCAGAAAAGAATAACTAAAATGATTAGGGGTTTGGAACAGGTCCCATATGAAGAGAGGCTAAAGAGACTGGGACTTTTCAGCTTAGAAAAGAGGAGACTGAGGGGGGATATGATAGAGGTCTATAAAATCATGAGTGGTGTGGAAAGGGTGAATAAAGAAAAGTTCTTCATTAGTTCCCATAATAGAAGGACTAGAGGACACCAAATGAAATGAATGGGTAGCAGGCTTCAAACTAATAAGCGAAAGTTCTTCTTCACAAAGCAAATAGTCAGCCTGTGGAACTCCTTGCCACAGGAGGCTGTGAAGCCTAGAACTAGAACAGAGTTTAAAGAGAAGTTAGATAAAGTCATGGAGGTTGGGTCCATTGAGTGCTATTAGCCAGGGGGTAGGAACGGTGTCCCTGGCCTCTGTTTGTGGAAGGCTGGAGATGGATGGCACAAGACAAATGGCTTGGTCATTGTCTTCAGTCCATCCCCTCCAGGGTACCTGGTGTTGGCTGCTGTCGGCAGACAGGCTACTGGGCTACATGGACCTTTGGTCTGACCCAGTACGGCCATTCTTATGTTCTTATGTTCTAAGCTCAGGGTCGGGGGTCTCACTGGACCAACTTGATTTTCATGCAGACCTGCTCATGGGTTCGCATGTGGCCTGTGGTGGCCAGGCTGGCAGCTATCCTGCCCTAGACGGCCGCATTCCTGTGCCTAGTGCGGAGATTGTGGACGTTGGAGGCCTCCCCCCAAACCTCGATGAGGTCCACGATCTCCACACTAGACCAGGCGGGCGCCCGCCTCTTGCGGCCCCGGGTTTCCCTGGCTTGGCCCAGAGTGGCCACCAGGGCAAGCT
Organism: Pelochelys cantorii; assembly: GCA_032595735.1. Taxonomy (NCBI): domain Eukaryota; kingdom Metazoa; phylum Chordata; order Testudines; family Trionychidae; genus Pelochelys; species Pelochelys cantorii. Next base: position 237,018,839 of record CM064327.1, read on the forward strand.
GGGAAGGGCTAGCCTCCAACTAGTTCGAATTAAGTGGCTACACAGCCCTTGATTCGAACTACTTAATTCGAACTAGGCGTTACTCCTTGTAGAATGAGGTTTACCTAATTCGAATTAAGTGCTCAGCTAGTTCGAATTAAGTTCGAATTAGCGGTTTGCCTGTGTAGCGCCTATGAAAGTTAATTTGAACTAACGGCTGTTAGTTCGAATTAACTTTGTAGTGTAGACATACCCCCAGAGAGAGTACGACTGGGTTCCCCTTCTCTTCCTCTCCAGCAGGTTACCACGCACAGGATCAGTCTCCTCTGCATTGCCATGCTTGACAGGGAAAGGATGCTTCCCTGAGTGCAGGCATGACCCTGTGCTGTGTGTGGCATGGCTGTATGGTTCCATGACTCCATCCTCCTTAGTAGTGGCTTCTCATGGGAAGGTGTCCCACCACAGAAACCTTGTGAGAAGGACTGAGGGGTTCCTGTGTGAGAGCATCATGGGGCTGAGTGCTCCAGACTGGTGCTCCATGTGCACACACATGCACAGGCTGTTGTGTGCCCCCTGGCTGAGTAGGCCAAGCAATGAGCACACAGACTCTCGCAACCCGCCACCTGCCCCCATGTATGTATTTATAGAAATTTGTAGAACTCACCTGAAATGCCTTCTCCTGGTTCATCCTGGAAGAGGGGGACTAGCTCCAGGATGAGGAGGAGGTGCTGGCTGGTGTGCACAGTCATCTGGTTTGCCTCCTCTTCCTCAACCCCACCCTCCTGGAAGCTGACACTGAGCATGTCCTGGCTGGACTCCACGACAACGGGTGGGTATGTGACCAGCCCTCCTCCCAGGATGGCATCCAGGTGGTAGATGTGCGATGCCACCCTGGAGCATCTGCTCTGCTCCTTGTCCTTGTGGTGGGCCTGAGGGAGCTTTTTTACTTTCATCCAGACTTGTTGAGTGTCCAGTTGTGGTCTTTGTCAGCCAGGCTGGCAGCAATCTGGCCATAGATGTTGGTGTTTCATTTTCATGTGCAGAGATCCTGCATGTTGGTCTCCTCCCCCCAGACAAGGCACCAGTCCAGGCCGGAGCTCTCCTGCATCCCTGGCCAGTGGCAGCCAAGGGAGCAGCAGGAGTGCTGGCAGCCATGGGAGGCTCTGAGGGAGCAATGGGGTCTGTCATGGCTCCTTTGGATCCTGCTGTGTTGCATGGGGCTTGCAAAGCTCACCACACGGCACAAGCCCTTCTCCTGCTGCCTGGAGTTTTAAGCTTCACGGGAGAAGAGGAGCAGTGGAGATGCCAAGTATGGCCAGAGCAGTCAGAAGTGCAGCTGCAGGAGGCCTCTAGAGGCCAATTATTTTGAATTAGCAGCAGTTGAGCATCTTCACTAATGCTGCTATTTTGAAATAAGTGTTATTCCCCGAGGAAAGAAGGAGAATTTGAAATAACCAGCCCATTATTTTGAAATTACGGGCTTGGTAGTATGGATGCTCTGCTTATTATTTTTAAATAAGGGGGGGTTATTTCAAAATAACACCCTAGTGTAAACCAGGACTAAGTATCCTGGGCTGAATTTTATCAGGCCCTGCTGACATAAATACATCTAAGATACCTAAATATTATTTAGCCTCTTCTTTCCTTATTTTGGGTTGCATTCCTTCCCCCTTGATATTAATATTGTATTAAGTGTCTGACCTCACTTTACCTTTTTTAGTGAAGACTAAAACTAGGAATTAAACACTTCAGCCTTTTTTACATAATCTATTTAGTCCTCCTTCCCTAACAAATAGCACAGCCACACTTTCTTTCCTTCCTCTTGCTCGTAATGTATTTATAAACCAGTTAATATTTTTATGTCCCTTGCTAGATGTAACTAGTTTTTAGCTTCTCTGATTTTGTCCCTATATAATTGTGCTTTTCTTTTGAAACTCGCCCTTTGTTTATGTTTCTATTTTTTGTAGGATTCTGATTTGATTTTCAGGTAATTAAACAGCTTCTGCTGGAGCTATTCTTGCCATCTTTCCTTTGCATCTGGATTGTTTGCTGTTGCATCTTAATATTGTCCCTTTGAGAAACTACCAACTTTCTTGAACTCCTTTTTCCATTAGATTTTCTTCCAGTGGGACCTTACATACCTTTGTTGAAGAATTGTTCTTTTTGAGTTGCTTTTATTCCTTCCTTTCCTTAGAACCATGAAGGCTATCATTTCATGATCACTTTCAGCTACATTGCCTTCAACCTTCAGATTTTCTACCAACTCCTCCCTGTTAATCAGAAGCAAGATTAAAATGGCTACCCCCTCTCAGTTAGCTTCTCCACCATGACAAAGTGATGATCTGGAGAGTGAGCTATCAAGGTATCATCATCTACCAACAACTTCACTGGACTGGTCACATGGTCTGGGTTCCTGATCAGCGCCTCCCAAAACAGATTCTGTTTTCCTAGCTGAAGGAAGGACGTTGGAGCAGTGGGTGCCAAAGGAAGCAATTTAAGGACATATTGAAGGCAAACATGAAAAATTGTGGCATCAGTGTTGACATCTGGGAGAACCTTGCCCAGGACCATCCCCGTCGGAAAGCGGTAATCCGTGAGAAGGTAGTGCAGTTTGAAAGGTCCTGCCACAGTGCAGACTCGGAGAGGTGGAGAAGGAGAAAAGAAGTGGCAAGAACTGCCCTGCATCCCTTTAATTGCCACCAGCACCTGCCCCTGCTGCGATAAGACCTGTGGCTCCAAAATCGGGCTGGTCAGCCATCAACAGCTCTACAAATAGGAGGGTGACAGGAAGACGTCCTACTCATTGAGTGACGGCCGAGAGCTCCTCCACCTTCTGAAACAAAACATTTCCCACTACATTCCAAGAATTTATTGGTGTGTGTGTTTTAAAATGATGTAATATTTCTAAAATATTTTTAAATGGCCAGTATGTTGCCATTAACTAGTCCAGTCGCCAATGAAGTCCAGAGCTGTAGCCGGCCGGAGTAAGTCTCAGGTCCGACACTGGGCTCTCAAGGTACAAAATACGCCACACAGGTATCTGTCAAACACAAGTAGTTTATTTCCTGACAGCTAACAGCTGTGCCCCATAACTGGAAGAACAACATAACAAAGAAGCGGCATATCTTATGTCCCTTCCTGCAAGCCTGGAACCCCGGGAAGGCTGCGGACGAAGTGGGAGGTTGTCTCAGCTTCCGCGGCGCCGGTACCCAAAGCCCATCAGCGAGGTTCGATTTGCTATGCTTTGGTGCAGCCTTAAATACAGTTTTCCTGCGTTGTTTGGCAGTTTGGAAATTTCCAGGGGTTACTCATTACATGCTGATGTAGGGCTTAGCTGTTAGTTATCGATCTGGTTCTGTTCTGGATCTACTTGTTCTTTGGCCCTGTTTATGCGATCAGTACGTTAGGGTAAACAGAATAGTTTATGCATTCTTGCCCTTTACCCTTATCTTATACTTGTTCTTGCTATACTGGCAACAATGCTTATCTTAAGTGGCGTATGTTCCCAAAGACTTGCTTCTGGCTCATCAGATGTAGGGAAAGGGAGGGGCGGGAGAATGCAGGCCTCACCACCCCTAAACTAACACGTACAAAGTTCTTCCACAATTGACCACTACAAGGGCATGGAATCTTTGGAGCCAATCTTGTAAATACTTATGCAGGTGAGTAACTTTACTTAATGTGAGTAACTGAAGGATTCGGTCTCTTGTCTTCAGTTCTTTCCTTCATTCTTGCTTCAGCTTGCACATTGAATTACTTTCCTCTCAAGCCAGAGGCTAACGAAAAAAGCATTTCTGAGCTGACAAATAGATAAGTATTCTGGTTCCCCACAAGTGATGCCATTTTATCTTATTTTATTTCAAAGCTGTCCTTTTACACTGCAAATGACAATACATGCAATGTAATTGGATAGTAAAACTGTAATTCAGTCTTGACTCTCAGACTCCATACAAAGGTGCGGGTTATAATATGGCTCACCCTGAAAGTAAAGTCCTTGACCGAATTACAGCGTCAATCTAATCATGAGTGGATCCCAGTCTCTATATACTTTATCAGTGTAAACTGTAAGCTATAGCCAAAATATAATAGGTGGCTGTCTTTGCTGCTGCTTTTCAATAACACATCCTTTATATTTTACACTGGGAACAGATGGAAGCAGAGCCAGAAGGCATAATAGTCATACTCCTATGCGAGTTAATCTCAGCTTCAATTACCGTTTGACAGTGTCAGAAAATCTACTGAATTCTACCAAAATCTTGTTTGCTGAATTGAAAATTTACTCAGGGACTAAACTGTCTAAGAAGGATGTAAAACAAGTAGTGTACATGGTGGTGCCATTGACCACCTCTCTGAGAAGGGTTTGGGAGGCATTACCCCACAGAGAACTCAGAATGTACAGTCTATATCCAGTCTCTGGACAGAATGAGAGCACAGGCTGCATTTAAAACAGCACTACCTACACTCTCTGCCACAGACTGGCATTACCAGCTAATGCAGACAAGGTGAGCCTCTGGCCACAGTCCTTTTGAGCCCCCATGATGGATATGAAATAATCCCTTCACTCTGCTGAGCTCAGAGTCTGCAATTGTCCCTTGCCTAGGGAGAAGAAGGAGGGAAGGGGTTTTTTTCAATAACCCATTCTTCACATTGTGATAGGATCAGGAACAATCTAGCCACATATCAGTATCTATCAAACATATTCATACAGATAAATTGCAATATTGTGACAGGCAATATCCTGTCACAATATATTTGGTCAGGGAAACACACATAAATGTGATTTATTTAGCGCTAATGCCAGTTCTTTAGATCCACTGGCAAAGGAAAATGCAGAACTGGCATCTCCCTACCCCCAAATTAGAGCAAAGCATCTCCCCAACACATCATTCTCTCACTGGTGGCTGGTATCGTATACATTGCATTGAATGCTCATCTACCACTACACAAGACAATCTATGAAAAGCATTTTATTGCTTATAAGTTAACTATGGGGAAACCTTTGAAGCACAGAGAGATGTGTTTGATTTTCAAAGTACCTTGCAACAATAGTCAGTTTTGTCTGATGTGGCTTCATGGTGGTTTGTTTAAGTCTAGCCAGCAATGGAGTGCCACTTTTTGATTGCTTTTATGGAGCTAAATATAGGACCCCTCACCGAAAATTCAAGTACAGAAATTCTGTGTAGGGGAAGAGAATTGTCCCCCAATGCTGCAATAGGACCTGATGCCCCCATGTAGCCAGACTGAGGCCAACACTCCTGATCATGAGACCAGTTGTAGGTGTGACGCTCTTCATCCTCCCATGCAGGTTTGGAGTCTATGGACTCAAACTGTGTTCAGAACCACTGATCGGGCCACTGCCAGTTTGGGAAGCCGGATGTCAATTCAGCCAATACTGTACAAATGACACAAGAACTGTTGTACTCCTAAAGGAGAGAATTTGTTCAGAATAATTACAGGTGATCTTGCATTTTTCTTAGAACAGGCTGCAAGGGACACTACAACCTAATCCCCAGTACACAAGAGAATAAACTCAAGTTCATTGTCTTCTCCTACAGATGGTCGGCCAAAGAGCTATGTAAATCTCTTCTGCAAGCACAAGCTAAAGCCCGCTGTAATCAGAAGGTCAAGCCTTCAGTCCCCAAATCAGCACAAACCATCTCTTCTACATCACATTCAGGAATTTGCTCAGTAGTCATAAGCTAATCAAAAGGTGTACCTAATATTTATCATACATCATTCCACTCAGGCTGACTGCCTGGTTTAACAGTATGCCTGTCCTGTCTAAAGAAAATGCTTAAGCTTGAGACGTTATTCAAATGCAGGTTTCCTCTAAACCTCTCACATTCTGAGCTAAAAATACTGGTATTGGTGTTACAGTAAAAATTGACAAGATGTCACCCTGACTGCGCTAAAGAGAGAAAAGTTGTGGTGTTATGGACATAAGAACTAAGAAAAATAACACAGCAATCACACATTTAACAGGTTGTGAGACAGATTGACTTGGTAATTAAAAGAAGACTGAATTCAACAGGTGATGTCACCATGAACATCAGTGTCTGGTTTTAGCCACCTCAGAGGGACATTTTTAACAGTGAATATTTTTGTAAATTGCAAGCTTCACAGCCCCAGAGACTGAAGCAAAAGTACAGCTTGACAGCAGCAGTGCTTGCTTCCTAGAATGACCCACTGATGTTTTCACTTCTGACAGGGCAGACAGAGGACCACCAGAGCAAGGGTCGCCGTGTCTGTTCCATTCTTGGTCTCACTATCTGCTGATGTTGGCAGAGGGTTGCTTTCAGACAGAGACAACAAGGCATCATAAATGCATAAACCTGTCAAAACTAGACTGTTTAAAACCCTGTTATATTACATTTGAGCTTGCAGCACTGACCTGGGAGGAATGATGAGTCTGGGCTTCAAATTCAGGGTGACCACCGTTTTATTAATTTACATCACTTTTTAGCCTTGGCCCTTCACAGTTATTTTTTCAACTTTTCTCTGGCACAGCCCTGCTTGGTCTCTTTCCAGCTGACCATCTCACAATAGGTTTTGCACATTTTTTTTCAAGAGAGGTTTTATTAGCATTGTCTTGTGGCAGAGAGCTGAAACAAAAAAAAAATAGCTCTTAGCAAGATGCAATTTCTTTATGTACAAGAAAAAAGTTGTAATGAGCCAGTTAAACTGATAGGAGGAGAAATAAGAAATCAACAATAACAAGAAAAATAAAGTTGCCACAAAATGTTTTAGAAATCAAAACCAATAGTAACCAAAACCAATGGGGAATTTTCAATGGGAAATGGACAGTTCAAAGTAATTAATGGTCTATAGAGCTTTTCACCTCTAGGTTACTGATTTGAGTTTAGTGAAGGGAAGTAATAATAGAATGACACTCCATAACCTTGTCTTTCTTTCCCCTTCCTAGCCCATTTTTTTCCCCATTTTCGGTTGTTGTGTCTTGCCTTCATATATATGATAAGCTCTGTGGAGTATAGATCTTACTCTCTGTCCTATGTGAAGCACCAGTACATTTTTAGGCACTGAATAAATAATCAGATGAAGTCATGTGATGGTTGATCAATGTTCACAGTGAGGTGAGGTTATATATCAGTCCAATTCCCTGAAAATGTGTCCATAACACAAAACCAAGCACTGCAATTGATATCCTGGTTATCAGTCTTAGACCATATCGACTGGGAGGATTATCAGCTATTGATAAAATCAAAATGCAAACTTTTAGTGTGGATAAGGTCAGCCAAGACTTGAAGTAGTGCAGCTTACTACTGTTTCAAGCTTCAATTGCTATCGTGCCTTATAGCATTTTACACTATATGTTCTTAGCCAATGGGGAAAGGGCTTATTGGAATCCAACCAGAGGAAGACTTAAAGGCAGCCAGTCAGGGCCAGGCTCGGCTCTGTAAGGAGTGCTGCAAGATAGAGAGGAGGTCAGTCTCTCCCTGAACTGCAGGGGAGTAGAATTGGCTTCTGGAGAGCAGCACCATAGACAGAGCAGTGTTGGGCAGGGTCAGCTCTAAGATGACAACTGCAAGACTGTGGCCCTGATATAGGGGCAGAGAAGGTGCTAGAGCTCTGGGAAGTGGCCCATGGAGAACAGAGCTTGGGGGGGGCCAGTCAGTGGCTGCCAGCTATGGGGCCCTGGGCTGGGACCCAGAGTTGTGAGTAGGTCTGTGTCCCCTCCTTGCACCCACTCTCCAGTCATGAATCCTGACCCATTCTGCTAAGTGCTTTAAAAAACAGAACTAAAAAGACAGTCCCTGCACCAATTGCACTGGTGATAGAATGTTGTATTACTCCTGGAAGCATTAGGTCTTCAATGATTTTTTTCCCCCAAAGGAAAATGAAATCTATAGATTTTGCTGAAATGTTTTAGGTTTCTTCATGTGTATGCTCTTAAAGTGGGGAGTCAATGCCAAAAGCCAGCTGAAGGCAAAAGACTGATTGCTTTTTATTCCAGGATGGGAATCCTTTGTTTTATCTCCCTATCTCCATGGAAAAATACCAGATTCAAGATGGATTCCAGCATCAGGTGGCCTGGTCATATGTCTTTTCAGAACCAACCACAGTTTGAGTATACAGGAAAAACAAACTATGACAAAGCTCTTACACAAACTTGGTGGGTCCTACACTTTCAGACAGATTTCTTGTCTCAGAGGCTCACAGCAGCCCTCAATTCAGGCATCATACCTAGGGAATCAGCTTGCTATTTGTCTCATCATTGGCCAGTATAAGATACAGAGGAAAACCAAACTCCACAATCTCAGTGGACCCCTCAAATGATACAGGGCTGGGTAAACCTCTTTCTTTTCCTCCAGCCAATCTTTTCCCTGAGTGGATATGGGAAAGTGGGTGGTGGTAGGGACCCAGGCCCACCCTCTACTCCAGGTTCCAGCCCAGGGCCCTGTAAAAGCAGCTGTCTCTAACACCAGCTGCAAGACAATTACAAAACCCTTGGACTATTTCCCCACCACAGCACCTTCCTTATCACAGGCTCTTGCTCCTCATAAATCCTCTGTAGTTCTTTCTATCTTCTTAGCTCTCCACATGCTAATTGCAGAAAAGCTCTTTTTAGCCAGTCTCAATTGGTTCTTTAAATGGCCCCAGGTGTCCCAACTAGTCTTGGTCACTTGACTCTGAAAGCCCACTTAATTAGCTTTAGCTGCTTAATTGCCCTGATTGAGTCTGGCAAGTTCCTGCTGGTTCTGGACTAGCCCCTGCCAGTTTACCCTGGGAACAGAGATTTATTCGATCTAAGGCTAATATGCCTCCCTTTCATTACTCTCTTGTACCCTTCTCGCTTGACCCATCACAAAACACATTTACCGATCATTGTCTTGAGCACCAGGCCATTAAGCTTCCTTCAGTACTACTAATGGCTTTCACTAGAAGACTTACATTAATAAAACAGGTTTACACTTCACATTTCTAAACTCACATATGAGAATGGTATATGCACAGAAATTGAATATACACATTCAACAGATTGTAACTTTAAAAATATGTTATATCATGCATTTAGCTAGGTCTTCGAGTTATGCATACTCATGTTTATAAGCCAATTTTCATAAAGAGTGGGGGAGCATGACAATGACTTCTTATTAACCAATGTGGTGAGACAGAAGTTTACTATTGTGGCTAGTTTGGTATATCTTATGGGGCATAACCACCAGCTATTTCCCAGGGCTTTGTCTACACCTCAGGGTTTTTGCGCAAGAAGCTTTTTGCAGAAGAGATCTTCTGCAAAATCTTCTTATGCAAAAGCACATCCATACCTCAAAAGCACATCGCAAAAGCGATGTGCTTTTGTGCAAGAGAGCATCTGCACTGCATGGACACTCTTGCCCAAAAAAGTTCTGATTGCCATTCACAGAATGGCCATCAGAGCACCTGTGCTTTTTGTGATAGGCTTTTTTTGTGCAAGAAACCCCTGTTGAGCATCCACACGCACCTTTTTGCACAAGAACTCTTGCGCAAAAAGGAGTTATTCCTCGTAGAAAGAGGGACACCCACACCGCAAAAAGCCCTCTGTTCTGCTGTTTTACTGTAAATTTTCTTGCACAAAAACACGCTTGAGATGTGGACGCTCCGTGGGTTTTTGCCCCCAAATGGCTGTTTTTGCGGAAAAACCCTGTAGTGTAGACATAGACCAGCAATGTGACCTGAATCTGGTTTCATCCATTGTGACCCATGAAGGCACAGTTACGCACACAACTTCAGAAAAGTACTTATGCACATTGTTAAGTCCATCCCCCTTCAAGATAGCACTGAAGCGCATATTTAACTTGAGTATAGCTGTGCCCTCAAATCCTCCCTGCTTCCTTTAGGAGATGATGGCTACGTCTACACTGCAAGGTTTTTGTGCAAAAATACTTTTGCACAAGGAAATCAAGAGTAAAACGGCAGAAGAGAGGGCTTTTTCCAGCATGGGTAAACCTCCTTTTACGAGGCATAACTCCTTTTTGCGCTACAGCTATTGCACAAAAAGGCAAGTGTGGACACTCAGGAGGGGTTTCTTGTGCAAGAAACTTCTATGGGAAAAAGCACAGGTGCCCTGATGGCCATTCTGTGAATGGCCATCAGAGCTTTCTTGCACAAGAGCATCCATGCAGCGTGGACGTTCACTTGCACACTTGAGGTATGGATGTGCTCTTGCGCAAGAAGTTTTTGCACAAAAACTCTTGAGCAAAAAGCTTCTTGTGCAAGAAGCATGTAGTGTAGATGTAGCCTTAGTGGTCCTGGAGGAACTAGGAAGTAAGAGTCCCTACACTTCCTGAGCGCCTTGCATTATCATGTCCTCCTTAACTTTTAAAATGACTTCAATGGGTCTTACCAGAAGTTTTAAGTTAAGTATGTGCTTGAAAGCTGTCTTACACAGAGATGTTTTTCACATACAGAGTGGAAAATAATCTATTATTTCTTACAAGTTAAAAGTACAACTCGCGAAATGTGTGCAGACAAGTTGAGACCAGTGAGTAATAAAACTATATTGTGGGGAATATCTATTAGAAAATATGCCATGATCTGCTATATAAAAACAGATTGTGCTGCACTGGATTTTTTGAAATGAGCTCATTTAAATATAAATGCTAACTCAGTTATGGCTTCCCCATGAGGCACTACCATTTAAATTAATTGCTGGCTGTTAGAACTCAAAATTGTGTGTGTATAGAGATGCCAAATAATTAATTTCTACCATCTCACTAAAGATAACAGGGGTTTTCTCTCTTTTTGGTATCCATCACAACCAATTTTTACTGAACAGAAGGGGGGAAATAGGCAACCTCACAAAAAATCTTGGAAACAGATTTTGGTATTTTTTGAAAGACAAGATGGAGACCTTGTAAGAGAAACATTAGTAAGCTGGTAAAGTTAAAATGGAAAAAGTCAACATGAGATCATTTTTCTCTTCTCATTACACACAGACCTCAAAGAGTGCTTTATTTCCTTGCTTTCAGTTTTCCACATCAGCATCCACCCCATCCCCCTTCCTCCCAAGATTTGATTTTCCAAGGCACATTTTCATTGTGCACACTAACCTGCACAAGGAACAGGATCAATCCCAGGTAATAACTGCACTAAAATTCTATTACCTGAAAACCCCAGGTTATAATTTTTGGCTGTGTCTTTTCCCCAAGTTTCCTTTCACTCGTAATAGAGGAATGTTAACACTGTAAGGCTACATCTAGACTACAGGCTTTTTGCACAAGAAGCTTTTTTTTGGAAGAGATCTTCCAAAAAAACTTCTTGCAAAAGAAAGTGTCCACACTGCAAAAGCGCATCGAAAAAGCGATGCGCTTTTTCGAAAGATAGCGTCCAGACTGCCTGGACACTATATCTCGCATGTAAACAGTGATTGCTTTGGACAGAATGGCCACCAGGCCACCTGTGCTTTTTCCTCTTCCCTCTTCTTCTGAAAAAACTTCCTCTTCCCTATCCACACACGCCTTTTTGTGAAAGAGCTGTTTCGCAAAAAGGCTTCTTCCTCGTAGAATGAGGATTACCAATTGTGCAAAACCCCCTCTGTTCTTTCAATTTACTGTTGAAACACTGTGCTTGCAGTGTGGATGTAACTCAGGTTTTGTCAGAAAAACAGCCATTTTTCCAACAAAACTCTGTAGTCGAGACATACCCTTATAGTCTCAGTTAAAATTCCTGGGCTTATGGGCCATGCACACCCCTACAGAGAAAGCTGTTGGCATTTTGCTTTGGGAAATGCCTTTTGGAGTTCATAAGCATGCAGAAGCTGAGTTCTTGTTATTACATCTCTATCGGGGGGTTTAGCTTAGTCTCACCAAATAGCTAGGGGCTGGGGCATGAAGATGAACAGTGCAATGTCTCACTTGCTTTCTTCCCTCTTTTTATCATTATATGGACCAGAATCTAATGGCTGTGGCATATAATAACTTAAACTGAAGAGATCGTGGTTCAGTTCCTGGATCAGCTGCAGATTCCTGTGTGACCGTTCATAAATCATTTTCTCTTCCCTGTGGCTCAGTTCCTCACCAGCAAAATGATGATACTACTTCCTTCAAATTGTGAAGGTAAAATGAATTAATGGTTGAAGTGCTTAGACATTATGGTCATGCAAACACAGATCTACTGCTTAACAAATAGGCAGAGTTTGAACCACTGTTCAGGATCAGCTCTCAAAGGCTACGTCTAGACTGCAAGCCCCTTTCGAAAAAGAGCGTCTAGACTACAACCAGTACTTTCGAAAAAGCAAGCCGCTTTTTCAAAAGAGAGCACCCAGGCAGTCTGGATGCTCTCTTTTGAAAAAGCACAGTTTGCATTACATAGTGCCCTTCCCTATAAAACGAGGTTTTCCATGGTCGAAAAAACTGCCACGTTCTTTCAATTTACTTTTGAAAGAATGTGGAAGCAGTCTAGACGCAGGGGAAGTTTTTTCGAAAAAAGGCCACTTTTTTCGAAAAAAACCGTATAGTCTAGACATACCCATAGATGAAACAAGGTACTACCAAGAGGCAATATATTTAGCTGAAAATTTGGCACCTTTAAGACCAGATAATTGAACCAGAGCTGAGTGTATAAGATGAGTGGAATTTAGCTCCATTATTTAAAGGCCATGCTATGTTTAAACACACAAACAAACAAACAAAAAACCAACCAACCAAAAAAAAAACAGCCTTCCTCAAGAGACATCCAGCCAAGGAAACAAATATTTTACTTTGTGCGGTTTTCATCTCTCTAGCAAGACCATAGTATAAATTAGTTAATTCTGCCTGCTTCCATGTTTCTTTAAAATAAGGTTTCTTTAGTCTGTATTCACCTTAAATAAATGTGTATTATTTTACAACAAATACACCTCAGAGGGATGGGAGCTTCCATGATTTAGAAGATTAGAAGTAGGACACAGAACTTTTTCAATCTAATTTGCAGGTTCAAACCCAATCACATTGTTACCACATGACTGTGCAATTTATTATTGGTCCCAGACTACTTTCTGGTGGACCGGAAATCCACTGTTATTACTGGCACTCATTGGCAGATTTGTGGGTAGTCTCAACATAGAGATTTAGGACTGAACAGCTATGGAGGCTGAACTGCTCTCTCATCCTAGCAGATTATCACTCCAGGCTGAAATGAGGGAAACTGATAGAAGACTGGAGGAGCTTGTACTAATACTACCTCTTCTGTGGATGATGGGCTTGATTCCAAAATGGTTGAAATCAGAGGGAGTCTTTCCTCTGACTCTAATTAGCTTTGGTTCACACCAAGGAGGCCTTTAACTTTCCTAAGCAGGCACTCTAGCTTTTTTCACAACTAGCACAACATTATTTATTAATTACTGTAATATTTAGTGGTGATTTCAGTAGTACCTAAAAGCCCCACTTTCATGGTGCTATGAAATGTACAAGCATATAACAAAGAGATGTCTGCGCCCTGAAGAGATTGCAGGTAAGACATAGCAGTAATATAATGGTTGCTATTGTTAATAAATTCATAGTGGTTAAGATATCCACAGAATTTGGCAGGTTACAGGCAGCAATTGTAATAAAAGGCAGACTTCAATGGTCTCTTATAGGAAACATGGGGGGTCTGATTTGCACTAGGGACATTTTACATGGCCCTGGCACTATATATGGGCCTTAAAGTGGGTAAACATTATAGTTGCACTCATTCTAAAGAAGTATAAAGGTAACTGAGTGAAAATAAAAATCAAGTCATGTGTGTCCTGAGCCAGCAGACTGTTGAAGTCAGTAGAAAAATGGGTGTTGGCTCAGATCATTAGGGACCTTACTTTTGTTCTCCCTTGTTCTCTTGATATGAAATAAAATAATTCTGACTGAAAGTATATGATTCCCCTTTGCATATGTAACACTTGGTACCTTGCTGTATTGGCTCCTTCGAGACAGATTTGTCAAAGGAGATGATATTTGTTGTCTTGTAAAATTAGGAATAGAATTCAGAAAATCCACTGTACACCATGAAATAGAAACGGCAGAAAACCACTCATCTTTTTGGACACTTTCTCAGATTACTCTCTATAAACACTATCCAGAAAAGTTTTTATTTCCCTCCATGAATTGCTATATGCATCCATGGAACATTAGTTAAATTGAACCTGTATAAATTCTCATTTTGGATTATTGAATGCAATTTTCTTTAATCAGTATAATAAGAGGAAAATTACATACCTTAGTGAGGTCAACTTGTTTCATCTTCCTGAGCATGCAGATATTTCCTACTGATTATTTTCAATCATCTTAAAAAGCACCATTAAGCAAGCTACTGGAGTGTAGTAGTCTTCGTTTTGACTTTATTCCTTTATTTCAGACATGATTTCTGAGATCCAGACTACATGAAAGGATTTCTGAGACTGTTTCAAAGAGTGTGTAGTCTATTTGTTAACTTACAGCCATCATGGAAAGAGTTATTCCCCAATTATGTATTTTATGGTGTTTCATCTTGTGAGCAAAGATGAAAGAAGAACCTAATTATTCCAAGATTAATCTTCTTTATGTGAAATACATTCTCTATGACTTTTAACATTGGCAATACACATATAACAATTCATGTCTACAACACAGAGGTTGGGAAGAAGCAAAGGGATTTATAATATACTTGTATATACATTGTCTGCCAGTGTGTGGCAGATGTGTGGTCCGGGAGAATATCCCCTCTGCCCCAGGCTCTGCTCTCATCCTCCTCTTCCTGCCCCTGCTCAGCCCCACCACACACCCTCTCCACTGCTTCCCCCAAGCCCTGCCTCTGCCCCAGCTCTGCCTTGCCTTGCCCCACTCTCTCTCTGCCCTTGTTCTTCCCTCTCCTGCTCCCATTGCACACCTTCCCTGAAGCCCCCTCCCCACAAGTGACGCAACCTGAGGAATTACTGAGGGGTCTGGCACAGAGTGGCAGTGGGTGTCGAGCCCTCCAGCACTTTCCATTGTTACAATATTGGCCCAGCAGCCTGCTCCACTCTGCTGCCCAACTCCCAGCCGGGTTGTTCTGCTTCACCATGGTGGTGAGAAGTGAAATGACCCAGCGCCAGCTTGCTCCACCCCACTTTTCTGAGCATGTGTCCCTCGGGGGATCAATACGGGGGATGGACTGATCCCTGCTGTTGGACCCAGAGACCCCCAGGTAATGTCTCAGGCTGCCCTGAACCCCCTGGATGAGTTTGAAGCTAATCTCAATATGGGAGACTATCCTGTCCATAGGACGGTCGGGGCAGCTGTCATGGGGCCTTCATTGACTGGATGCTCTCAGGGTACGTCTAAACTACATGGCTCCGTCGACGGAGCCATGTAGATTAGTTTACGCGAAAAAGGAAAATGAAGCTGCGATTTAAATAATCACCGCTTCATTTAAATCAAAATGGCTGCCGCGCTGTGCCGATCAGCTGATTATCGGCACAGCACGGCAGTCTAGACAGGGATCTGACAACCCCAGAACCCTTTGTCGGCAGATCCTGTAAGCCTCGTGAAAAGGATCTGCCAACGAAGGGTTCTGGGGTCGGCAGATCCCTGTCTAGACTGCCGCGCTGTGCCGATAATCAGCTGATCGGCACAGCGTGGCGGCCATTTTGATTTAAATGAAGTGGTGATTATTTAAATTGCAGCTTCATTTCCCTTTGCCATCCTGCCTAATCTACATGGCTCCGTCGATGGAGCCATGTAGTCTAGATACACCCCCAGTAAACAAAAGAAGTATTATAGACAGTGCTAATTAACTTCTGCAATATGATCAAACATTGTATAACCATTCTGGAATTATAAGGAGAGAGAAAACATTTTCTAAATGGTAAAAAATAATTTTATGACCCTTTTTGTCTTTGTGTCAAAAAATAGCTAAACTTTTATGTGAAAATTGGCATGTAAGCAATGCTGTGCTGTAAAAGATTTGATTGTCAAATAACATAGGCTAATGAGCATCCATATAAACATTTGAAAATGTGCTGCTACACACAGTAAAATAAGCGTGTCAAAAATTGTTATTGAAAATGTTTTTGGGACAAATATGCCTTTCAATGAAATTTCCTAATTTTCATAAGAGAACTTCAATTTTTGTCAATTTGATAGGTTTTCTCTGTAACAAAAATGATCACTTGACATTTTTATGAATTCCCCCATATTTTGGCAACAATTAAAGTTTTGTGAATTTTTCAATTTTGTCAAAAACCTAGTCTGTCAAAAATAAATCCACTGAACATTCTTCATTTTCATCCATATTTGTTGGGAGGCAGGGAATAACACATTTCTCAACCAGCTGTGATGGAAAAATACCTTCTTCTTTGTGCCTGATGCATGTTCCTAACTCCCACTGAGTTCAACGGAAAGCTGAAGACACTCAAAACCTTGAACAGCCTTTACAATCAATGGACCCATTGTTGAGTGAATTCTGGCTTTAAACATTCCTAGGTTTAGCTCTCCTAGGACAAGTTTACACCAGCACAGGGCATCTATACTAGGTTTCTGTATGCAAGTAGCTATTTCTTTGCCTAAATACTCCAGTGTAAATAAGCCCTAATTATTCACTAACAGTTATTTCCTACTTACCTCACAAATAGCCTTGTCAATTGCAGTCAGATGAGACTACAAATGGAGTAGTAGGATACTATCCATGATGAGTAGGTAGGTATTACAAACAACCACATTTTAGGAATCAGAATTATTTTTTCCCCTCCTTGCAAGTGAACATCCAAACTATAGAATTTGTTCTAATAACTGGATAAATGCAAATATACCATCACAGAGGCTTTGACATAGCAGATTGCATGCTCTGTAGTAACTCAGACCTAAGGCTGACACACAATGGGCCTGATATATTGCAGCATTACTCCAATATCATGCTAATATAGTGATGAATCAAGCATCTATTTCTAGGGCACATGCAAAATAATGTGCAGATACATGTAGTTTGCCTCAAAATTCTAGTATCCATGCTTGTTTGATTCTCTGACACATTTTTCATTGTACCAACATCTCCCTTCTGATCCAATGTAAAGGTTGCTGCTTATGGGAGGATAAGTATCCCAGTCCCTTTTAAGTTGCCATTTCTCTTGCAATGGCTAAGAAGAGGAAAGTCAGGGGGAATTCTAGGGGAAAAGGCTGGGGAGCTGTTTTTGTAGGTTCCTCTATATTCGGTGCCAGCACTTCTCCAAGAACTGAAACCTGAGCAGCAGTTTATCTTAAACTTTTTTGAATGGGAGTCACTTCTACAGCCCCCTGAAGCTGTGAGTCTGCATTTGGATTACCTACAATTGTCAGCAAGTGGTTGGATGCATACAAGTGCCATTTCCTTACAAGATCAAAGTCACTGGATGTCAGATTCTATCTCAAACCTTGTGAAAAAAATATTTATAACCCTAATGCTGTGTGTGCTTACATTCAGAGTCTCATATTCACAATGTTAGGCAGAAAGGAGGTCATTGTCATGGAGCAAATGAATGAGCAAAAGAAATCTATAATGCTCTCTTCAGGGGGTGGGGAAAAGAAAAAGACTGGATTAATTCCACTGAAAGACAGAGGTTGGTCATTATTCTTTATGTGGATCAATAGCAATTGAATCTGGGCTATTCTAAAACATACTGTTACTTTCCAGAAGGCAATGAGCTATTTTGGTGGTGCTGTTCAAACCATAATAGTTGCAGTTGTCAAGATATCCATTATAGATCACATCTCCATAAGAATGTGCAGTGTTCAGAGATGCCCTTACTATCATTTTAGCATTTTAGGAGGAAGTGAGATAAGACTCTCTGGCCTCTTAGGGGTACTTTCTTTTTCTTTTTCTCGGTGCTCACTTTTCTTTTAAAAAATATGCTGAGGACAATTTGGTCCTAATTATCTCTAGCCCCATTGCTTATTTTTAAAATTCATTTACAGTCTAATCTTGTCCCAATTCCCTTTGACTATAATAGAAACTGAGAAGTCTCAGCATATGGTGGTTAATATAGCAGTTACTGAAAGTCCTTTTCCCCCCTTCAGAATGGTGGAACTTTGCTTATTAACACCATAATTCTTAGCAAACACACAGCACAGATGTTCGCTGAGGGAATATACTACAGTGCTATAAACACCTTTATGGCCCAATCCTGTGAGGTGCTGATCAACTCTTGGAGGTGCTGAGTACCTTCAATGCCGAGGGGTAGATTCTTAGCTGGTGTAAATTGTCATAATTCCGCTGATGTGAATGGATTAAATTCAATGGCACTATTATGACAGATTACATATCTAAGGATGTCATTGCTAAGGACCTGAACCACACAGACGTCAATAGGAACTGAGGAAACACAGCACCTTGTGGAAATAAAAGATAAAAATTCCATCTTAATGCATAAGAAATACATTCTCTGAATTTATATGCAAAAACTGTTTGGAGCTGTATAATGAACACTGCATAATGTCCTTCCTCCATCTGACACAGTCACTGCATACACTAGTATTACATTGACACAATTTTTCTCAACCCTGCACAGAATTCATGCTTACAGCTGACTACTTTTCAGTTTATTTATCTTTGCTGCCTCCACTATGCCAAAGTCTAACACGCACCCATCTTGCACCAAGCTGTGAATAAAAACACAAGAATGGCCATACTAGGTCAGAGTAAAGGTCTATCTAGCCCTATATCCTGTCTTCTAACATTGGCCAATGACAGGTCGGCCATTCTGAAGTGAGTATGGGACCTGAGGTGAGTATGGGTATCCCGAAATGGCTACTCCGTGTCTTTTGAACATGTCCACTATTTTGAAATATAGCGGACACACTATTTCGTCATCCGTGTAAACCTCATTCCACAAGGAGTCAAGGGATGGCTTGAAATAGCACTTTATTTCAGAATTTGGTGCTGTGTAGACAGCGCCAAATGACGAAATAAGCAATTTCAAAATAGACTTGAAATAAGCTATGCAATTTGCATAGTGCAAATTGCATATCTTATTTAGCGTTTCAGGTGCTATGTAGACACACCCTAGCAGGGTTAAAAAAAGAGCTAGATAAATTCCTGGAGGACAAGTCCATCAATGACTATTAGCCAGGATGGGAAGGGGTGTTGTCCCTATTCTCTGTTTATCCAAAGCTGGGAATGGGTGATAGAGGTGGGATCGCTTTAAGATTACCTGTCCCATTCATTACCTCTGGAGAACCTAGTATTGGTCACTGTTGGCAGAAAGGATACTGAGCTAGCTTGACCTTTGGTCTGATCCAGTATGGCCATTCTTATGCTCTTATGGTACATCTACACAGCATGCTTATTTAGAAATAAGCTGTTTCGGAATTTTTTTTCAGAAATAGCTTGTTTCGAAATAGCACATCTGTACACAAAAAGCGCATCAAAATAGCACTTAGCTATTTTGACATAGAGCATTCACACTGATTGGACACTGAATTGCATTTAAGGCCACCCAGAACCACTTCAGGCAGGGCATCAAGATGCAGTTATTTCCAGCAGTTGCTACCTGAGACTATCTGAGAAAAGGGACCCTCCTATATAGCCATTTCCCAGGTTCTTCTCTTGCTTGCCTACCTCTCTGAGGCAAAGCAAAGCCTTTTCTCTGATTGCTGTGGTTCTCCTTGCAGACACCTCAGCTTGCCAGCCATGGAGCCAGAGCTGCCTCAGGGCACACAACGACTTCTATCTGTTGTGCTGCAGTTTCTGCAGCAGTTTCTGCAGGCTGCCCTCTGGGCCCTGCAGGAATGCAACCCCAGCTCATGAAGGAGACCCTCACCATCTGTCTGAGAGCCCCACTGTGCACCACTGCTTCTGGCGGTTGGACTCCAGTTCCGACTGGTGGGACCGGCTTGTTATGGAGCAGTGGGAAGACCAGCAGTGGCTCCAGAACTTTCACATGCAGAAGGAAACCTTTCTGCAGCTGTGTGTCTTGCTCGCCCCTGCTATCATGTAATGGGACACACACATGCAACCCGCCACTCCCTAGAGAAGCAAGTCACCATCACTGTGTGGAAGCTTGCAACACCAGACAGCTACTGATCCATCGGCAACCGGTTCAGAGTGGGGAAGTCTTCTGTCGGGGCCTTCGTCATGCAGGTATGGCATTTGCAGGCTATTGTCCCGGAGGGGGTGAAGTACTGGAATGGGAAACCTTATGGAAAGTGGGAGGTTGGGGGTGGGAGTGGTGTTAGGGAGGGAAGCCCCCTTCCCCAGGCAGATTTTCAGTCCCACCCTCACATAGCCCTGATAGGGGATGGGCTATGTAGGGGGTGGCTCCTGGTGTCTTTGAGGGGAAAGAGGAGGGTGGGCTCGGGGACATCCTGAGGGCTCTGACACTCCTGTGATTCTCTGTTTGTTTGTTTGTTTGTTTGTTTGTTTGTTTGTTTGTTTGTCAACTTCTACAGGTGGTGAGGGTCATCAACACTGACCCTGCTATGCAGGGTCATCCACCTCAGCGACATGGACCCCATCATCACTGGCTTTGCCACCATGGTCTTCCCCAACTGCAGGGGGGCTATTGACGGCACCCACATCCCCATCCAGGCCCCCGATCACCGAGTATCTATCTACATAAACCACAAGTGCTACTTCTCCATGGTCCTGGAGGCCTTCGTCGACTACCGCAGAAAGTTCACCAACATCTACATCAGGTGGTTGGGGAAGGCACACAACACCCGCATCTTCAGAAACTCCAGCATCTTCCAGAAGCTGGAAGCTCACACTTTCTTCCCTTAGCACACAATCAGGGTTGGGGACTTGGATATGCCACTGTGTGTCATGGGGAATGCAGCCTACTCTCTCATGCTGAGGCTCATGAAGCCCTACACAGGACACCTTGACCCTAGCAAGGAACGCTCCAAAATCCAGCTCAGCTGGGCCCACATGATAGTGGAAGGTACTTTTGGGCATCTCAAAGTGAGGTTCAGATGCCTCCTCACCCGGCTGGACGTAGGGGAACAGAACATCCCCCAGGTGGTGGCCGCGTGTTGCATGCTCCACAACATATGTGAGTGGAAGGAGAAGGTGTTCCTCCCTGGGTGAGGGGCAAAGTCCGGCTCGGTCGGCAGGGCCTTTCAACAGCTGTGCACAGCTGCCATCTGGCAGGCCCATCAGGTGGGGGTGCGCATCCGGGAGGTCCTGAGGGAGAGTTTCTCACAAGGATCTGAGTGACAATCTCCCTGGGGCTTCCCCACTAGGGGCCTGTGCCTTGCCCCTCTCTGCCTTTCCACCCTCACCTGTTCCTTTCTTCCCTCTCCCACAGAGACAATAAAACTGACATTGGTGGTTTTTTGGAAACAATAAACTGTGTGTGGCTTTTATTTGGGGTCAAAGTAACTTGGGAAGGGACTGGGGAAAGAGCCTGTGAGAGGAGAGTGGTGGGGGGGAGGGAGGATGGGACCCTTCAAGAGGGGAGGCTCAGGGCTGGGAGTGGGGTGCCTAGCTCAGTTGGTTCCACCACCTCGTGTGCAGGGTCCTCGGGGACCATGCGAGGGGAAACTAGGGGGAAAGACAGGATGGGGGGACTGGAGCAGGGTCATGCATGGGAGGTGAAACAGGGTCAGACATAGGAGGAGGGGCAGGTGCTGGCATGGGAAGAGGGGCAGGACCAGGAGCAGGGGCTGGGGCAGGAGCGGCAGCAAAAGCAGGAGCAGAGCTGGCTCCAGGCGGGTGAGGAGAAAGTGAATGGCCGTGCCCATGGTGTGGCACTGCTGCAACAACTCCCTCCAGGTCTCTCTGCACAACCACATATCTGCCTGGACCCTCTGGTCCCGCATCTCATGCAGGGCCTGGAGCACGGAGATGTGCTCCTGCAGCAGCGCCTTCTGTGTTCTCCGGCGCCTGTGGCTCCCCCGGTGTTGGGTGGCTGCATTGGGTGGTGTCGCCTGGCCCCTTCACGCAGCTGGTCCAGCTGAGGAGAAAAGAAAGCAGGTCAGTCATCCCAGGGGACATTGTTCCTGAAGCCTTGCCCTCGTCTATAAGCCGAGACCGACAAGTTGCAGGTCAGTTGGTAGTGATGTACTGGGAGCAAGGCCATCTGCGGCCTGGACAGTGGGCCCTTTCTTACAGAGGCCCAGATGTCCCCAGGGGATCAGTCCTGGGGACAAGCAGGCATGAGAAGTTTCTGGCCACACCAGGTTCCTGCAGGTGGGAGGAGGTGCCTTGGGCCAGCTGGGCTTGTCTCGGTGCCACGCACATGCCGGGTCCAGCAGTGGTGGCATCCTAAGGGGAGAGGACTTGTATCCCTGGCCACTGGAAGAGAGGGGGGTCAGGGTATGGGGGGGAGGGGTGTGTTAGCGGCAGATGCTCCTGTGACTGGCAGCACTGTCCCCGGGAGCAGATGCTGCCTTGAGTGTGCAGGCATGCCCGTGTGCTATGTGCGGCACTCCTGAGTGTGTGTGTGGCCATGTCCACAGGCTTCTTCAAGTGGTGGCTTCTGGTGAGACGGTGTCCCTGGGTGTCAGAAGTGTGGCCAGCCTCCTCAAACCCTGTAAGCAAAAGCCAAGGGGTGCTCTGGTGCAAGCCACCTGGGGTAGCTTGGCCCAGACTGGTGCTGCACATGTCTACATGCATGGATTGCAGCACGATCCCCAGGCTGAGAAGGCCGAGCGAGGAGCGAGCCCCAGCCCCTAGCCACCCACCACTCTACCCTGTCTATGTCATGTATGTAAGATCACTCACCTGAAGATCCATCCCTAGCCTTGGAGGATGCCTGGGACACATCCAGGCTGTGGGGTGCTGGCTCCAGGGTCACTGTGGTGATGGTGCTGGCCACGTTGCGGTCTTCCTCCTCCTCCTCTTCCTCCCCATGACTGGCTCTGCCCCCTGGGTGGGCGATGATGGGCATCTCCAGCCCTGACTTGACCACCAGGGGTGGAAAAGGTGCTGCACTGTTCCCCAGGATGCGGTGCAGGTCCAGGTAATACGGGCAGGAGTGGGGTTCTGCCCCAGAGCAGGAGCTGTGCTCCTTTGCCCTGGAATTGGCCTGGCAGAGCTCCTGAACTTTCATCTGGACCTGCTCCTGAGTGTCCCATTGTGGCCAGGCTGTCAACCATGCGGCCATAGATGTCGGTGTTGCACCATCTGGTGCGGAGATCCGGGAGGTTTTCCTCCTTACCCCAAACCTCAATGAGGGCCAGGATCTCCGCCCCAGATCAGGACTGCGCACACCTCTCGAGGTAGCTGGCAGGCTCCTGGGAGCCATCAGATTGCTCCCTGGGAGCGGGGGAGTGCTCTTGGGGGGCTTGAGGGTCACTCATGATGGCCCTTGGAGTGGTTGTGGCAGCTGCGGTGTGACTGGAGATTGTCAGGGCCAGCTTCCTGCCACAAGCCATTTCCCCTGTGGCTGCAGCTTTAATGGCTGCAGGGGAAGAGGCACTATAAAGTTCTCAGGAGTGTGGATGGAGTGGCCAGATTTCCTGGAGGCCCCTTATTTTGAAATAACTCCAGCTGCCACATGTACACGCGCCCTATTTCGAAATAGCTATTTCAAAAAGGGCATTATTCCTCGAGGAATGATGTTTACAGATTTCAAAATTATTTCAAAATAACAGAATTGCTGTGTATATGCACCGCTGGTAAACAAAGGTGTCTAAAATAAAAACAGAAATGACATTAATTATTGGCTGCATTATAAAGAAACTTTACAAATGTGAGCTTCAAGAGATTTTTGTGTCTTTTTTGCTCCAATATGAGATAAAAAGAAAGACTGAAAACTGTAACTATACAAAGACAAGCAATGAAAGAAAAAAACAAATTTGTATTTGTTTTCTGCCTTAGAAATCACAGAAAGGTCAAATCTATCTGCTTTCCTCTGGATTTGCTGGAAGGTTTTCACATTTAGCTAAAGGACTGGGAGGACTGAAACTTTGATGAATAAATCATTTCTAACAAGTGTTCAGTAGGCTTTGGAGTTAAATAGATGTCAATAAAACAGGCTGAAAACAGTTGTAAATAGTGGCTAAAAATCCCTTCTTTTTTATTTGCTTGGCTTTCAGTCTCTTTTCTCATACAATGGCATAATATCATTATGGGTACATCTAGACTGCAGAGTTTTTCAAAAAGCTCTGCCGCGTCCAAGGAACGTGTCTGCTTTTCCAAAAAAAATTTCGGAAAAACAGACACATTTTTTTTTTGTATCCCTGTAAATCTTGTACTATGAGGAAGAAAGGATGTTCAGAAAAAGGCTTTTTTTCTGACAATTGGTCCAGTGTAGATGGGCCAATTGTTGGAAAAGCCTCTTTTGGAAGAAAAGTGGAAAAAGATATGTAAATTGTGGTTCGCAATTTGAGTACCTTTTTCCAATAGAACCTTGTAGTCTAGACACAGCCTTGTTGTCCAACCACTGTAGAAGCTGCCAATGTGGAGTAGACCTACATTTCAGATGTTAAGAAAAGGAACAAGTCCAACTTTTTTCCCTTTTTCTTTTTTTAGGCCATTTCTGCAGTGTATTTTTTTGTTGATTTCTATGAAAAATCTATGAAAATTTAACTATAATTAATAATGTTAAAGTAAAACTGACATTGTGACATGCAATTCCAGGTTAGGGAATTCCTATTCATCTGGTATATGTCAACATATCATAGAAGTTTGGGAAACATACATGATCTTTGTACCATTAAGTGCTTAATACTTTAGATCCTGCAAATGTTCACTTTAAAGCATGTAAGGCAGGGGTCCCCAGTGCAGTGCTTGCGGGTGCCATGGCGCCCACCAGGGCATTTATGTGCGCCCACCTAGTGACCAGGGCTGGCCCAAGCCATTCTTGCGCCCCGGACCCTGGGCACCCGGCGCATGCGCAGCCCCCACCCCGGGCGCGTGGCGCATGCGTGGCCCCGCCCCCGGGGTGCCCAGCAGCTCCAAAAGGTTGGGGATCACTGATGTAAGGGGTCCCATTGACTATGATGGAACTACTCACACACTTAAAGTTAAGCATGTGAATAAGCTTTTTCAGGATGGGAAATAGGCATAATAGATGACTCAAGATAGAGAACTTTAATATCGATTTAAAAATATTACCTGTGTAGGTTTTTTCTATAGAAGTCTTAACTTTGTTTTAGTATCTAATATATTTTGTCATCTGAAGAAGTGGATTGTGCCCATAAAAGCTAATGATACTATTTATATATTTTTGTTAGTCTCTAAGATGCTACAGGACCATTGTTGTTTTTTACGTTTTTTTTAGCTACAGACTAACGCAGCCACCCCTCTGAGACTACCTAATATATTGTTACACATAAAACACACAGAAAAGGGCATTAAGGTTGAAAAGTCAAAAGTTAAGGCTTAGCCTTTCAGATATGCACACACTGCTCCTGGTTCCAGCTAATCAGCATGCCTGAAAATCAGGCCACTTGTTCAGGTAACTAAATATAGACTTGGGGCTGGAATTTTCAAGTATGCCTGAAGGAGGTAGGCATGCTGGTAACATTTCTATGCACTAAAGTGACTTAATCCTATTGGCCCTAACTCCTCATCCTTTAGAACCCTTTGAAAATTCATGACAGTGAAATTCTGGCCCCACTGAAAACAATGCCAAAACTCCAATTTGATTTCAATAACATCAGGATGTCACCCTAGATGTCTAACTTTAGGCATCTGCCTGTGAAAATTGTCTAGGTAAGGGGCTTTCACTTGTTTCTGCTAATGGGACAAGCTCACACCCTAGCACAGGGCAATTCAGCCTGTGGCCTGTTTGTTTGCGGCCTGCGAGTGGGAGCCAAAACAAAAAAGTAGTCAATATAACGGTCTTCTGTTGATATGCATTTTAGTAGTTAAGTTCCTGGACTGTCATTGCTCATTAAAAGTGCTGTCATATGGGTGGAAATTGGGTAAATATTGCATTTTTATTAATATCAGCAGAACTGACTTAAATGGGGCCTGTGTGTTGTGTAGTCTTGCCTTAAACTTTGTATTTATGCCCATCAGTGTGAAATAAGCTATTTGCATATATGTGCATATATATTTGTATGTATTTGCAACCACACTTAAATTGCAGCCCTCGGTATGTGCTGTGAGTATCATTGTGGCCCCTGGGGCTTCCGAAGTTGAGTAGTCCTGCCCTAGCAGATAAGCATTTGACTTCAGTCCATTGAAGGCAAACCACTGCAGGCTAAGACTTTGACAATAACAGCTGGACTGTGGACTCCACTGTGAAACTGAAGGGCAATTTTATACAATGAGGTTCACTGAAGTTTTATTATCCCTCTCCTGGAGAGCAGCCAGTCTTGCTGATCTCTACTGCCACCCTGTGTCATTTAGTTATTTTGACTGCCTGATCATTTCAACTGTTTACAAATGGCGTATTTTCTCTGGCTTTTCAGGGCAAGTTAATTCACTACCCTGATAGCAGGAGTCATTGGTATGGGAAAATGCTCAAGTAATAGTGAGTGTTTCCTACCTGACAGCCATTAAAAAAATTAATACTTTTCATCACATTTTCATTCCAACTTATTTAAAATGTGTAATTATTTTAATGGAATTTTACTTAGCCTGTAAACTCTTTGGGTCCTCTTTTCACTATGGATATGTCTACACAGCAAATTTATTTTGAAATAACAGCTGTTATTTCAAAATAACTTCACCAGCTTCTACACAGCCAAACCACTATTTCGAAATTAATTCAAAATAGCAGAGGGCTTATTTCGAAATTGGTAAACCTCATTCCACGAGGAATAGCGCCAATTTCGAAACTGCTATTTCAAAATAAGCGCTGTGTAGATGCTTATTTCGAAATAGGGGGCCTCCAGCCCTTCCCAAAGTGCCCTGGTGGCCACTCTGGGCACAACCAAGAAAACTCCTCTCTCTCCCCCCCTCCCTGCAGCCCTTAAAGGGGTAGACTCTGGCCACAGTGCCTGTGCCAGCTCCAAGCCTGCCAGCCCAGAGTCAGCAGTCGCTGCACCTGACCCAGTGGCCCCAGCATGAGCCAGGCAGCCAGTGCCAGCCAGCCCTCCACCGCTCCCCAGGACCAGTCTGCCAGCTCCCAGGGCCCAGAAAAGATGGGTGCCTGTCTAGTCCAGTGCAGAGATCAGGGATCTAATTCAGGTTTGGGGGATGCCTCCAACGTCCATGATCTCCACACTAAACTGAGGAACGCAACTGTCTACAGGCAGATGGCTGCCAGCCTGGCCACCAAAGACCACATGTGAACCCAGGAGCAGGTTCTCATGAAAATAAAGGAGCTGTGGCAGGCGTATGCCAGGGCCACAGGGGGCAGTCCCAACCAGGGGCAGACCCAGACCCCTGCCCCTATTTTGATGCCGTGGACCGCATCCTGGAGGGAAGGACGGTCCGTGCCCCCCAGGTGGTCATCGACCTTGCGGCAGAGCTTGCTGCTCCAGCCCTTTCTGCCTCTCCAGCTACCACTCCTCCTCCCACTCCCGCTTCTTCCTCCTCACACTCCCAGGGATGCCGAGGCCCCCGCACCCATGGTGCTGGGAGACAGTTGGGCCAGCGAGACCCCCAACCCTGAGCCCTGAGCTTCTCTTCCCCCTTCCTCCCCTTGCCTCCCCCTGCCAGCTCCCTCCTCCCAGGTTTCCCACTCCCCTCTCCCACCTTCTTTCCCCAGTCTCATCTCAGTTTCATTCCCCCCCCCCACACACACACCAATTTTGTTCAATAAAGAGGCTTTGTTGTAATGAACACGTGTCTTTTATTGTACAGCAGGAAGGGGGGTTAGGGAGGGGTAAATGGAAGGACGTGAGGGAGGAATGAGGCACAAGCCCCCAATGGGGCACACCAGGGAGACTGTTACTGCCTGCAGAATGTGCTGCCACGCTTGCAGCAACACGTCCAGGAGAAGCACCAGAGTGCTCAGGGGCGGCTCCAGCTCCATGCTGCAGAGTGCTGTGGTGTCCTGAGTGAGGGAAACCAAAGCACGCAGAGAAAAAAATGCTTTGCTGACCCTCAGCGAGGTAGGCAAGCAAGCAGGGAAACCTTAGAACCAGCTGTCCGGGAGGGTCCCTTTAAGCACAGGTCTCAGATACCTTGTGTGGCTGCTACCTGAGGCTAACTCCTGACCTGATGCCCTGCCAGAACCGGTTCCGGCTGGCCTTAAATGCGATTCAGCATCCTATTAGTGTGGACGCGCTATTTCGAAATAGCAAAACGCTATTTTGAAATGCATTTTGTGTCTAGACACATTATTTTGAAATAAGCTATTTTGAAATAATGCTGTAGTGTAGACATACCCTATGGGTGTATGTCGTACCTAGCACAATGGGGCTCCAGTCTTTGAGTATGTGCTCTGAGCACTACTGCTATATAACCACTAAATAGTATCTTCTTCCTTAAAATGATAATGTCCATTTCTGTACCTTCTGCTGCCCCTCTCTATTTTTTTACTCCATGCACATCTAATTAGGCAGCTATAGGTATGCTTTATGGCAGGCGTTCTCAAACTTCATTACACTGCGAGCTCCTCTTGACAATAAAAATTCCTTGACTTCATGTTACTTCATGACCCGAGGAACAGAACCAAAACCTGAGCCCACCCAGTTCCCATTGCCCCACTGTGGGAGGAGGGCAAAGCCTGAGCCTCACCACTTTGGGCAGGATGGTCAAAGCTGAAGCCTAAGGGTTTCAGCCCCAGGCAGGTGACCTGCCACCTTAATCCTGTTACCCAAAGCTGAAGTGTGAGGAGTTGGCTTCAGTCCTAGGTAGCAGGGCTCAGGCTTCAGATCCAGGCAAGTCTAAGCCAGCTCTGGCCACCCCATTCAAAGGGGGTCAGGGCCAGTGCTCCCTCTAACTTTTTCCATACAGGTGCAAAATACATTTAGTTATGTGCCCGGAGACATGTGTGGTTGCGCACCACGAGTAGAAACACATGCTGCCAGCTGTAGGCAGATGTGGGCACTCTGTTAATCAACTGGGCAGCATTTAAATCTCACCTGTGTGGCCCTCTAAGTGCACAGCTTACAGGGAACACCGGTCATGACTCACTTTGGGGTCTCGACCCACAGTTTGAGAACTTCTGTTTTACTGGATGAGGAAAAAGGTGGCAGATATTTTCCCACAGGACAAAGCTGGATTTTCTGCCTTTTTTGCAATGGCAAAAGTTCTTGCCATTCAACCACACTACTTCACTTCTCCCATTAGAAATTTGTAAACCGTAGATTATAGTCCATTCATTGACATAAATTGGCATCCCTACCACACAGAAGCCTTTGTACGTGGAAATGGGTTTTGCGGGTATAACCAAGGTTTTCCTCCATGTGAAGCTGCCACCAAAGCTTAACAATTCTTCCAAGTTTGTGGATCTCTTCATATCTGTACTCACTGAGCACAGCATGTGGCTTTTCAGTGTGTAAAACTGATCCACACAGGGGTAGCAACAGCAGGGATCAAGCACTCTCAAGTTTAATGCTGGAGCCTTTTCAACTGAAAGACACTCATGTGTTAGCCACGGCAGTAGCAGACTCAACATCCTCTAGCAGGCCTTGCCTCCACTAGAGGGGGACAGAGTGCCATTCTGCACAAGCAGGACTTGCATGCTCCCCCTGGGGATGGAAGTGCACCCCTGAGCTTCAGGGACTTTCCCAGATGAATTGCCTGGATTCCACATATGGGTCACCATTTGTAATGCCGACCCACACAGCAGTGTCAGTAGTGGAGATCAAAACTAGGATCTCTGGAGCTAAATGCGTGAGCTTCTACTTCATGAGCCAAAAGACACCACTCTCTTAGCCAAGGCCAATTTCTTGCTGGCACAGCCACCACTAGAGAAGTACAGAGTACCACTCCAAGCAGACAGAGGTTACAAACGGCTATGAGGGCATGCCCTCCCTAACTATGTCTTTGTATCCTCAGGTTGGTATCTCTTTCTCCGCTTAGCTTTCTCTGAGGTTAAAGGTTTGGTTTCTTTCTTCCAGAATGTCCTGGAGTACTTGATCCCCAAAAATAGTCTCCAGTGCTAAACTGTCTTAGATAAAACACAGTGTAAGATAGCAACATAAAGAGAATATCTAAAAGCAAATAGAAAATAATAGAATAAAATATAACTTGGCTGAACTTTATGGAAAGTCCAGCTACCCAAGGTGAATCTTTCTCTTGCTTAAACAGAATTACATTTCTTACATCATCATGACCTGAAGAAGAAGCCTGTGTAATCTCTTTCACCAACAGAAGTTGCTCCAGTAAAAGCTATTACCCCACTCATTATCTCTCTCTTACTTTTTTATGGTCATTAACCCCTTTTCTGGACCTCAGAATGGCATCTCTCTTAAGCCCTATCTGAATTAGAGAAATATGCCCTACTGTAACTACTTTGATGTATATGTGACATACCAGGTGCAATCCAGACTAAGGAGGAGCTGTGTCTCCCCTGCCCTCTAACCTGAGGAACCCCGTTACAGTGCTTTGCTGTTATAGCCTCGGGCCTGCACTGTTCACAAACAGTCTCCTGCATTCAAGTCACTCCCAGCTGAGTCTGTGTGTGCTGCAGGCAGCCAGCCACACTGTGGCTCTTATCAACCTTGGTTATACTGCAGGGTGACCCCAACACATGCCCAGGCTTCGATTTCTCCCTAAAAATCTGTCTCCTGTACTGCCCAGGCTTCTCCCAAGACATACAAATTTATAGAAATTCCATTATTGCTTTAATAGAAATAACATGCACATAACTTGCTACCCCAAAAGGACTTTCCTAAACACTTAAATTTAAATGCACTGGATTAGATAAAATAATAAAACAAGTTTAACTACAAAAAGGTACATTTTAAGAGAGTACAAGTAATGAGGCATTAAACTAAGCGATGAAGAAAAACAAGAAAAATAAAGATAAAACGCCCTGAGGGCCTAACTTAGCAAATTATGTTAAACTCAAAGCAAAATGTTCTCAGCAATCTTACTCACCAGGCATTTTCTTCAGCAATCTTCTTAGGCCAGGACCCTTTTTCCCTAGAATCCAACAAATGCTTCCTTTATCTTTTTGCTTCAGGTGCAGTGAATGTGATAGGCAGGGAGAGAAAGAGGGAGATGTCTTGGAGTGTTTGTCCCTCCTTATATAGACCCTTATTGAAAAACATTTCCAGATGAAATACAGGGTACAAAAAGTCCAGAGGGAAGGATGTTTTCTGCAGCTTTTCCCCACCTGTTTGAGTACGCATTGTTTCCTGTCCTTCTTGATTACTATATTTACTGTTTAAATGCAAATTAAGCACACATTCCTTTGTCTGAGACAGACCTGTTTGCCTACCTCTCTTGAAAATGTGTTAACACAATGCAGTGGAATCTTCTAACTTCACATAATGTTGCCACACATGTTTTCTTGGGACTACAAAGACCAGCAAATTATGAGATTTCAAATTATACCTCACCAGACAATGCATATTTTGTACAAAGAGTATTACAGATAGTATGTAGGGTGTGGACACTGGGGTACACTATGTTACAAAAACTTTGGGTATGTCTAGACTACAAGGGTTTTTTTTAAAAAACTGCCCTTTTTTCGAAAAAGCTTCACCTGCGTCCACACTGCAATTGTGTTCTTTCGAAATTAAATCGAAAGAATGCAGGGGGTTTTTTGACATTGGTAAACCTCAAATTACAAGAAAGAATGCCTTTTTTGAAAGAGCTCTTTTGAAAAAAAAATGTGTGTGAACGCAGAACAGGGACATTTTTCGAAAGAAGAGGCAATCGAAAAAAAGCACAGGTGCCCTGGTGGCCAATCTGTGAATAGCAATCAGGGCTTTCTTTTGAGATAGTGTCTGTGCAGTCTGGATACTCTCTTTCGAAAAAGCAGATCGCGTTTTCAAGCCGGTTTTGAGATGTGGATGCTCTCTTTCGAAAGAAGTTTGCAGTCTAGACATACCTTTTTAGTTAACAGAATGATAAGGTTGCAAAGTCAATCCCTAAAGAGTAGAAAATATCAACATTAAGGTTTTGCGGGTTTGTGGGCTCTTTTACTAGTGAAAGATCCTTACGCAGTAATATCCTACTTAACCTCTATTTATTAACAATTGTCAAAAAACAGAATGCACATGCTAAGCATAAAGTGTTCACTGCTCCCAATGAGACAGATGAACTTTTCTTGATGGCCAGTCAGGATCAGGTCCATCTGGGGAACTCCAATTCTGCACAGTGTCATTGGCACGAGGTTGAGGTCTGATAGCTGTGATCTTGGAGCTGTGTCCTGGACTTAGTTCCCAAAGAACTTCCTTTTGGACCTCAGTTTATATAGTGAAACTGGAGTCCTGCTTAGCTCTACCTTAGCCAATTCTTTAACTAAAAATTATACTAACCAATCCTAACACACTGTAACAGAATTACCTAACCAATCGTACCCTACCACCTTAATTGATTCACATCTAGCAAAATTAATTATACAGCAGACAGAAACAATTAAAAGCCAGACAGAGCTCATGCGAACAGTAGGGGAAATGTGAACCATAATGACAGAACAATGAAGGAATGAGGATTTCACAACCCCAACTATTGATCAGTAGTTTCTTGCCAGACCAAATGCTACCCAACTAAGGCTTCTTTAACTATCTTGAGATCTGCTTCTTTATCTGGTGATATTGGTGGCCATTAGGACAGGGTCTCCTTCTTAAAAGCTTGATATCACACTATTTTAATGCAATTTAGAAGAAATATCAGTATGTGACTGCCTACTTTTCAGCTAATGGCTGCTGCTCTTTTTATCTGGCTGCAGACAAAGGCTTTTAGCTTCAGGCCTTACAATATGGCTATAGGCCTTACAACACAGCCACAGAAAAAGGCCTTATCCTTACAATAGGAGGAAGGATACTCACTTAGGGTACATCTAGATTACATCCCACTTTCGACAGAGGGATGTAAATTAGGCAATTCAAAATTGCAAATGAAGCTGGGATTTGAATTTCCCATGCTTCATTTGCATAATCACGTAATGGCAGTCTTTCGAACAAGCGCTATTACGTGATTATGCAAATGAAGCACAGGAAATTCAAATCCCGGCTTCATTTGCAATTTCGAAGTGCCTAATTTACATCCCTCTGTCGAAAGAGGGATGCAATCTAGACACAGCCTTAGGGTATGTCTACACTATGCACTTATTTCGAAATAAGCTATTTTGGAATAATAACTCCCAAAATAACTACTTTGAAATAGCACATCCTCACTACAAATGCCCCTCAAAATAGCGCAGAATTATGTGAAATAAAGCATCCACGCTGATTGGAGCCTCAATCACATTTTAAGGCCCCCTGGAAGCACTCCAGACTGGGCATCAGGACAGCAGTCACTTCCTATAGCTGCCACCTGAGGCTAGCTGAAGTGCGTGCTTAAAGGGGCTCCCCTCTACAGTTGTGTCTCAGTCTCCTCCCCATTGCCTACCTCCTTGAGAGTCAGCAAACTCTTCTCACTGCCTGCTCTGGTTGCCCTTGCAGACACCACAGCACTTCTGCCAGGGAGCCAGACCCACTGCAAAGCACTCGCTGGCTCTTAGACCTCATGCTGCACATCCTAGTGAAGTTAATGCAGGCTGCCCATGTGGCACTGCAGGACCAGGACCAGCAGCTCACTTTGGGGCACCTCCTCACCCCACTCCGTGTGATTCTCATGCCCCTCCCAACGTCCCATGCATACCATGCACCACCACTTCTGGTGCCAGGACACCAGTTCTGACTGGTGGAACTGGATCATCATGGAGCTGTGGGACAACCAGCAGTGGCTCCAGAACTTTCACATGCGGAAGGCCACCTTCCTGGAGCTGTGCGAGTGGCATCCCTCTGGCGATGGGATACCCACATGCAGCCTGCCATCCCACTCCAGAAGCGTGTTGCCATTGCTATCTGGGAGCTCACCATGCTGGACAGCTACTCCTCCATTGGGAACCAGTTTGGCATGGGAAGATCAACCGTCAGGGCCATCCTCATGCAGGTTTGGCTCTCTTGCTATTGTCCTAGGATAGTGGTGAACTCTTGGAATGGGGTTCCCTAGGGAAGGGGTAGGGTTGGACTCTCCCTCCTAGAAGAAGCCGGAGGGGCAAAGACAGGGGCGGGGACAGGGGCAGAAGCAGGAGCAGGTGGAGGGGGAACTTGGGATGGAACTGGTGTGGGAGAGACATGGAAAGGAGTGGGTGTGGGGGGCATCTGCTGGACTGCTTAATCGTGGCAAGCAGGCGGTCGCTGGCAGTGGTGTATGCCGCATACATGCTCTGGTTCCACTGGGACAGCTCCTGCCAGTTGGTGTCATGCAGCTCCCAGCCAGCATGGTGCTCCTCCAAGTCAGCATTCCACCTCTGCTACCACCACTTGAGACACCGCTGCAGGGCATGCAGGCAGGTGATGTGTTCCCACTCCAGGTCTTCATGGGGTCATCTGCTGCAGCAGCTTTCACGGGGTTGGGAAGACAGCATGGGAGGTGGTAGATGTGCCTCACTCACAGTTGGCCCAGCTGTGAAGAACAGAGAGAAGGGCAGTCATCCCAGGAGACACTGTGCATGAAGCCTAGCCCTCATGTGTGAGCCGACATGGAAAGATCTTGTTTCAGACAATGGCTATGTGCTTTGAGCAAGGCCATCTGTGGCCTAGACAGCGGGCATTGTCCTGCAGGGGCACGGACATCCCAGGGGAGCCTCGCTACCCCCACACCGCGGGGACAAGCAGGCATGGGAAGGTGTGGACTAGGCCAGGAGCCTGCAGGCAGGAGGGGGGTGATGGAGCGGCTCGCCTTCCCTCTCTGCCATGCAGTCACCAGGTCTGGTAGTGGCTGCATTTCTCAAGAAGAGGCCTTTTATTCCTGGCCGCTGGAGGAGAGGGTGGGAGGGTGCTGGAGGAAGTGTGTGTGAGTGGCAGATGCTATTTGCCAGGGAGGGTGCTACTGGGGTCCCCTCCGCTTCCTCCCTCCCACAGGTTCCCATGTAGGAGCTCGATGTCCTCTGCCTCACTTGCCTGGGAGCAGATGCTGCCCCGAGAGTGCGGGCATGAGTCTGTGCCATGTGCAGCACTGCTGTGTGTGCCCATGACCCCAGCCCCCTTAGTGGTGACTTGTGGTGGAAGGATGTCCCACCAAAGAGTAAGGCTGTGAGCAGGAGCAAAAGGTTCTTGTGGC
Organism: Pelochelys cantorii; assembly: GCA_032595735.1. Classification (NCBI taxonomy): domain Eukaryota; kingdom Metazoa; phylum Chordata; order Testudines; family Trionychidae; genus Pelochelys; species Pelochelys cantorii. The sequence continues at coordinate 237,053,774 of CM064327.1, forward strand.
AGCCTCATGTGGCTGTCTGCTCCAGACTGGTACTCCATGTGCATCCACGTGCACAGGCTGCTGTGCAATCCCCAGGCCAAGAAGGCCAAGTGAGGAGCATGCAGCCGTTCACCACCTCCCCGGACATGTGTCTAGGGAAAGTAACGGAACTCATCTAATGGGCCTTCCCTGGCTTCGTTCAAACCCTGGGAGACATTCTGGGAGGGGGAACCAGCTGAAGGGGCAGGATGACCTCCTGGTTGGCGGGCATCGTGTCCTGGCTGGCCTCCTCTTCCTCTTTCTCCTCCACCTCCTCATCCTCCTTATTCACAGCCTCCGGGAGGCTCACAACAGGCAACTCCAGACCAGAGTCCACCAATAGGGGGCGTGGGGGAAGGGACTTACCCCTCTCTCTAGATGAGGTACAGCTGCTCACAAAAGCAGAAGGTCTGGGGTGTAGCTCCTGAGTGGGAAGTCACTAGGGACAGCCATTGCTGCAGAAATGGGTCCTGCAGCGTGGCACAGGGCTGTCAGGCCCTGCGTTGTGCCACAAGCAATGTCCCTTGTGATTGCAGCTTTAAAGGCTGCAGGGGAAGGGAAACTATAGGGTTTTGAGGGGTGTTGACCAAGTGGCCAACAGGGCTGCCTGAGGGACCCTGGAGGCCAATTATTTCAAAATAAGCACAGCTGTGCCATCTATACACACCCTATTTCAAAATAGCTCTTTCGAAATAGGCATTATTCCTCATGAAATGAGATTTTATTATTCCGGAGTAAGAAGCCTGTTATTTCGAAATAATTTCAAAATAACAGGCTAGCTGTGTGGATGGTTGCCTTGTTATTTCAAAATAACATTAGTTATTTTGAAATAATGCTATAGTGTAGATGTGCCCTTTGTGGGAAGCTATTCAATATTTATTTTTACCCCCTATCATTCTGTTCATGACATCATTTACTACATACCATTTAAACCTTACACTGAATACAGAATTATTAAGTTTATTTATAAGTTTTTCTATGACACTTCACTGTAGTATCCAAGTGCTTCACAGACATTAATTAATGTAGAAGAGTATTATCCTCAATTTACAGGTGGGGAGCTGAGATTAAGACCAAAATTGTCAAGAGTCCACTAATTTTGAGTGCCTCTCTTGAGATACCTAAGGTCTGATTTTTCAAAGCACTTATTTTTATAGCACTTTCCATGTTTAGAGTATAGCTCTCTCGGGCTCCAATAGCAGTGACATCAAATTTCATTTCGAGTTTCAAATGTAAACAATCTTGTTGAAAAGCCCAATCAAAATCACAGTTCATCTAGTTTTCTCAGGATAAAAACTCTACATTATGTATTTTGTATGATTTCAATGCAATTTGTGTCCCAACTTTGATTATCTTAAAGCAGATTGTAAAGTGTTCATGCAGAAAATGGCTCCAGCTTTCAGGGAAGACATTGACAGGAACTTGGAGACACTTTACCATTTTGCACCAGTATCAAATTTAAATGTAAGCATATGTCCTAAGGAGGTAGCAGCAAACACAGCTGATTTTGCTTTGTACTCATTATGAGTACAATGAAATGTTCATCATATCAGAAACAAAATAGTCAATAAGGTGATCACAATGGTAAGAGAAAACCCTTTTGTGAGAAAAAAAAGACGTTGAGCTCAGGAATATAGGTAACAAGAAAACGAGGATTAGGAAGACGATTTGTCATAAGAAAGGGTGACAGCAATTTTAAATGAGATGGGGAAAATATAGTGTTTGTGGAAGTAATATAGCTACATAGCAAGGAAAGCTGTTTCTGTGATAATTCCTAAGGCCACAATTCGAAACACATTCCCTTTGCAGGGTTAGGGGAATAAAAAACCAGTGTTACATTTATAAATTAAAACTGATTGTTTATTGTATTTTGCAAATGGGGGTGAACTGTTCACTGTATTGTTCAGCTGATCTCATTTTTTCCTGATTTACACCCTTGGTGACCCTACTAAAGTCAATGGAGCATAAGTGAAAGCAGCACTGGAAATATGTAGAAGTCAGAGCAGCATATAGCTAAATAGTCTTTGCTTTCCCAAGTCTGCCAGAAGCAAAATGATGTCTCAAGAGGGGAAGACTAGCTGAAACGATGATTTATAACTAAATATATTAACAATACTACAAATGCAGAATGTATGACTTTAATGAAAAAGGCATGTGCTCTGTTGCAATGTACCTCCAAGGTAAGAAGATTTCAGAATGACACATAACTGGGAGCTTTATTGATCAAGTCTGTACTAAGTGTAAAGCTGATGAAACTGGATAGTCGGCAGGTGGGATTGAACCTTAGGAGCTAAAGTCTTGAGCCTCATCTACTTGCTCTCTCTGTTCTCGATGGTCTCAGTGCCTCTGGGTTACATTGGTGTTCTCCATTATTCAGCTGGGTGTCTCAGACGGCAGTGTGGAACTGCACAGAAGAAAGGAGAGAGAAGAAATACTCTTCACACAGAAGCAAAGCAGAGCTTCTCTGCTGCCAGCACTTCAACCTACACATCTGTCCGCTCCACTGGTAAAAAGAATAGTAGCTTCACAAAGGGGTGGAGCAAGACCTTCTCTTCACAACTACCCAGGGAGCTGCTCTCTGAGACAAGCAGAACTTATGCACCCTATGCCATTGCTTTCAATCCAGACTCTATCATTTGTGTGGCATCTTTAAATTATGCCCCACTAGTATTGGTTTCTCTACAAGAGGGCACTCCACACCTGTGGAGGAGAGGGTAGAATTTGCCCTGTATGAGTACTCACTTAGAAGCAACTTTCTGTCACGGTCCTGTCCCAGCATGCTCTGGGCTCAGTAAAATGTTGGGTTGGTTGCCTAGGAGCATACTCTTATTTGATAGTCCCATAGTCTCAGTCAGGAATCTAAAGAAGTACCCCCCCAGGGTATTACAATGGGAACAATAAAAGAAAAAGATTCTGGCTACCAGAAATAATAGAAAGAAAATATTTTAGAGTGTCTCACTGTAAATAGGAGTTTGGTAATTCCCTCCTTCCTTTTTATATTTAAAATACCTAAATTTGGCTGAGGTTCCCTAAGGCCCAAATTTTTAAGATCAATTCCATTTTAATCTCTTACTAAACTCCTTATTCAAGTCTCTTTTTTATCTTCTCTAAACCAGCTTTCCCATGAGAGATTATTCCAAGCCTGTTTGTGTAAAACTGGTAGTTCTTGTTGTCAGTCAGGCGTGGTCCTCCCAATGAGTTCCTGGCAGGCCTCTGGCTCCTGCAATGATGATAACCAGAAGGCTGCTTGCGTGTGTGCTCAGTGATGGGTGCTGTGTTGATTTACGTGTTAATTAACACAGCAGACATCAAGAGAGCCCCCAAAGACCACAAATCAGATAAGGATACAAGGTTCCCCACCAGGTTTATTGTTAAGTGAAGTAGAGTAATAGTTGTCAGTAGACTCTACTGAACTACTACGCATATGTACCCCGTAGCAATAAAATGACTCAATCAGTGGGTGTTCCCACTGCCCCGTAGGTCATTCAAAGACTGTCCCTCCAAGACACCACTTTATGTACCAGGTACAAACAAGTCACACATCACTCCTGATGTGTCAGGTTGCTACCCTCTGACGCTACTTAGGGTGCATCTACACAGCACCCTTAGCTCGAAATAAATTACGCAGTTTGTGCTATGCAAATTATGTAGCTTATTTTGAGTGTATTTCAAAATAGCTTATTTCATAATTTGGCACTGTCTACACAGCACCAAATTTTGAAATAACTCACTATTCCGAAATTCCCCTTAACCTTGCTGGGATGTCGGAATAAGCTGCCCGTTATTTTGAAATCTATTTCAAAATAATAGGCTGCTTCAATAGACATGGAATAGCTATTTCGGGATACTTCCAGTATCCTGAAATAGCTCCGCAGAGTAGATGTACCCTTAGATACCACCCGTCACCCTGGACCTCGTGGTTATATTAGATCATCTCTATCCATCATGCTGTCATTTTAAACCCTTTCCTGAACCTGGGTCTGTATCTGTGGGGAGTGTGGGTACAAAGGTCTTTTTTAATGAGCTGGTGTTACCATGTGCCTCCAAGTTACGACCAGTACCAATTACTCTTTTAGGCTATGTCTAGACTGCAAGCCTCTTTCGAAAGAGGCTTTTTCAGAAGATACTTTCGAAAAAGCCTCTTTCGAAAAAGAGCGTCTAGACTACAACCAGTACTTTCGAAAAAGCAAGCCACTTTTTTGAAAGAGAGCACCCAGGCAGCCTGGATGCTCTCTCTCGAAAAAGCACAGTTTGCATTACATAGCTCCTTTTTTCGAAAGAGCACTTTCGAAAAAAGGCATTCTTCCTCATAAAATGAGGTTTTCCCTGGTCAAAAAAACTGCTGCATTCTTTTGATTTACTTTCGAAAGAACGTGGCAGCAGTCTAGATGCAGGGGAAGATTTTTCAAAAAAAGGCCACTTTTTTTTTTTAAACCCTGTAGTCTGGACACACCCTTACAGTGTGTACCTAGTACCAATTACTGTTCTACACCTGGGCCTATTACCAGTTAGCTTTTTACCTTCTCAGCCCTGTTTGTGCCAGGTTCTGTGAGCAGGCACCTGCCTCTTGCTCACAGCTTAGCTTTGCTTTATGTAGCCATGTTTTGTCCATTGTTAGCTAGGCCTCAGGCTTCAGACCAGGCCTGTGGTACATGGTCTTATATTTTAGGCCTTCATCTTACTACAGTTCTGAAAAAAAAATCCAAACAAAATTAAATTACGCGTTCATTTAAATTCCCAGCTGGAGTTAACCTCTTCAGTTTGGAATGATGTTTTAGGTACAGTTGGAAAATTCACATCTACATTAATCAAAGGAACAGATGACCAAGAGAGGTTGTGGAATCCATGTCATTGGAGGTTTTTAAGAACAGTTTAGACAACATCAGCTGTGGATGGTCCAGATATATTTGATCCTGCCTCCATGCAGGGGATGGACTGCCTTACCTTTCAAGGTCCCATCAAGCCCTATATTTCTCTGATTCTATAACTCTACCTCTAGTGCTACAGATAATTCATCCAGTCTCTTGCTCTTATTATGCTGAGCATCCCACTAAAATTTGTCCCCACATGAAAAATAAGTTTGGAGTCAACAATGAGAGAGAGAGAACTGTGTAATTGTGAATGGGAAGTATGAGTTCACAGTGCACATATAAACATGAGAATCCACAAGTGAAATCTAAACAGGTTCTTAAATTTTTGATATTTTTAAACTATAAATATATATGCTGTAAATACACAAGTATATACTTGGTACAGTTTTAGTACATGGAAGATTACCTAATTGCATATAAAAACACTAATAAGTAGGGATTTTATCCTAACAATATATAGAATATTATTCAGATAAGTATAAATTTGCAGGGAAAGTCTGGTGAACTGGTGTTGGTGATTTGCATTATCAGTATACAGGTTGAACCTCTTTAGTTTGGCATTCTCTGATCTGGCAACATCCGTGGTCTGGTATGATTTTACTTAGCCAGGTGTCCATTTGGTGTGGCCAAGTTTTCAGTGGTCGCACAAAGTTTGTTTACAGCCACCAGTCCTGGATCTCAGTGTTCTGTGCTGTTATTTAGCTCTAATTTACCCCTAAATGTCTTCTAAGAGCCCAGTAAGCACTGGAAGTGTTGGTAATGCTGCTAGACAATATTGACCTCCTGTGGTTCAGCAAATTCTCTGGTTCGATGGTGCCAGACTAAAGAGGTTCAACCTGTGTAAGAGACAAGGTGGAGGAGGTGATACCTTTTATTGGATCAACTTCTGTTGGTAAAACAGATCAGCTTTCAAGCACCATAGAATTCTTCATTGGCTTTGTGGAGCTCAAAAACTTGTCTCTTTCACAACAGAGGTTGAGCCAATAAAAAATATTACCTAGGCCATTACCTTGTTTCGCTCATATCCTGAGACCAATGTGGCTACAAAAACACAGTTATTGCTATAAACTTTTATAATGGTAAAAAAAATCAAAACCAGTGAGCATGGGCTACATAAGTATAGTAAGTACAGTAGAACTCCAATAGTTCGGCATCCAATTGTACGGCACTCCGGATAGTCCGGCATCAAAATGGCAAGAGCCTAGTGAGTGAGCTTCGGCAAAAAACGAGTCACAAGGCAGCAGCGGCAGCAACTGAACCAAGCGAAATTGGATGGGACCAAGTCAGTCTGCCACTGGCATTGTGTGACACTGGACAGTGCTTGTGCTACAATAAAAAGGGTTAAAAACACTTTATATACAGTATATACTGTATATATATATAACCATTTTATAGTACCTCCTAATAGTCTGGCATATCCGATAATCTGGCACCACCTAGGTCCCAAAGGTTCCGGATTATCGGAAGTCTACGGTATTGTACAGATTTCTAGCATTTGTAAGGTATTTTGTCATTCAAAATATACAATATTATTCAGTTTGCTGTAAAGCTTTTCTAGTTCATTTTTTAAACACTAAACTACACGTGCTTGAATTACCACAACTTACATCTTATAGCAATAATAGAAGGAGGACTGGAAGAAGGCAATGGATTTAGCTAATAGCAGTACTTTATGACCTTTTCCCAAGGTTAGTGATTTCTTATTATGAATGTAGTGGCACCCTTCAGCTAATGCAATGTTGAACAGCTGAATCAGCCAATTATGTTCATTTTTATGCTCAGCTGTTGCTGTAGGGACATCTTGCTGTCACGTGCATGTTACATAGCTTTGATTTTTGTGTAATGAATTTACGATGAGTGAAAAATGGTATGTGCCATACAAGAATTAATGTGCCTTGCTAGCTACACAAAAAGATTAGAATACACTGAAAGGGGAATGGGTGGACCATATATCAATATTCTTGACCCAAAGCCATGGATCCAATGTAAGCCTCCAAGCTTCCTGTTGAAGAGTTTCTCAACTTCTCTTTCATCTTCATTCCTCATAGACCATGGCTAGCCAAACTGTGGCTTGTGGAGCCTCCTTAAGCCACCCACCATTCACCACCTACCAGACTAATTGTGGTGGGAAACTCAGGATCTCTGCCTTGCAGTGGGGTAGTGAAGTGGAGTTTCTGCACAGCAGGTAGGAGGGGTTTGTGGCTTCTACCTTGTAAGGCACACATGTGAGGGCTTGGGGCTTCAGCAGGAACAAAGCCCCAATCTCCAGCAGGCATTCCCTGCGGGGCAGAAATCCCATGTCTTGGCAGGCATGTCTTGTGGGATAACCCCCAAAAACTGACAGGTTCCTCCTGTGGGGCAGAAGCCCCAAGTCCGGATAGGTGTGCACGGCTCTCAGACTTCTGAAGATACTCACATGCAGCTCAGCGGGTTCAGTAAGTTTGGCCACCCCTGCACAGAGCCACAACCACTGCATGAACATACAATGGGACTCTTGATTTTAGTTGCTTTTCTGGTTTTATGGTAGCATATTTATTCTGTTCTGTCCTTGATACAATGTGATGCTGAGTGTCACTTATTCCCTCTTAAATCAAAAGTAGATAAAGACACTCAGGGTATGTCTACACTAGCTCGTTAGTTCGAGCTAGGTAGGCAAATCAGGGAACCGGGGTTGCAAATGAAGCCCGGGATTTAAATATCCCAGGCTTTATTCGCATGTTCCGTCCGGCCGCCATTTTTAAATCCCCCTTAGTCCGAACTAACTGCCCGCGGCTACACGCAGCAGTTTAAAGTTAATCTGAACTAAGGACTTAGTTTGGATTAACTTTAAAGTGCTGCGTGTAGCCGCGGGCAGTTAGTTCGGACTAACGGGGATTTAAAAATGGCGGCCGGATGGAACATGCGAATAAAGCCTGGGATATTTAAATCCCGGACTTCATTTGCAACCCCGGTTCCCTGATTTGCCTACCTAGCTCGAACTAACGAGCTAGTATAGACATACCCTCAGAATCTTGCACAACTTGGCCCTTGCTTATTATTTCCATGTTATTAAATTAGACAATCTCATATCAATTTCCACTCCTTTTAGGTTTTAGGACTCCTGATAATTTGAAAGACATCACATGAACAGCCAAAAAAGTAACAGACAGATACAGATTCCCCATAAACTTAGTTATGAACTGAACTGAAAAAAGAAAGGGGGTTTTGTTTAATATATGGCCAGAAACTTAAGATATAAAGTGTCAGAATTCTCTCTACATTTTTTCTCTGTAGTTTGGGTGACAATTATCAAAGAACCTTTCCTCCCACTCTCTACCTCTTTAAAAATGGTAATGAGAGGCAGTGTGACTATATGGGGTGATCTTGGCTGACCAGAGACATGCCTGAATCACTGCTGCTTAATTGCTAAAAGTAATCAAGTCAGCAGGTCATTAGGGGGCCTATGCAGCAGCCTTAGCATGACCAAATCAGGATGGGAGGGGATCTGAGAGACCACAAAAATGGCAGCTTGACCCTGCTTCCTTCCTGATGAGATCTCTGTTGAAATTGCTGAGGTATGCATTTAGAAAAACAGGAAGCTTATCTGTATGTGCCCTCAGGGATGTGTCTGTCAGATTCTCAAGACCTGTGAACTCTGAGAAAAACACATCTGGCTAATTGATGATCAGAAGGAAACCTTTTGCTTAACCATTGAAAGTTGCTTGCTTAACAAGTTTTCTGTTACTGTAATACAATGAATAAAGTGTGGGGCAGTTGGACTCTTCAAGGGCTCTTCTTCAGGACACATTTTAGGATGGCCTCTGGGAGATGGAAAACTGGCCATAAAAAGGATCCACAACCAACTTTGGTAATTGTAGAAGGTTGAAGTTTTACGCAGAAGTGTGCATGTGCTTGAAACTAAGGGTACGTCTAGATTACAGGCTTTTGTCGACAGAGGCTTTGTCGACAGATACTGTTGACAAACCTTCTGTTGACAAAGAGCTTTTAGACTACATCCAGTTCTGTTGACAAAGCAAGCCGCTTTGTCAACATGAGAGTGTAGACGCAAAGGACAGTGTAGATGCAATAACGCCTTCTGTCGACAGAAGGCATTATTCCTCATAGAATGAGGTTTACCACCGTCGACAAAACTGCCGAGTTCTGTCGCCATTATGTCGACAGAACTCGGTGGTAGTGTAGACGCAGGTATAGTTTTGTCGACAAAAGTCCACTCTTGTCGACAAAACCCTGTAGTCTAGACCAGTGGTCCCCAATGCGGTGCCTGCGGGCGCCATGACACCCGCTGGGCCATTTCTGTGCGTCCACTGAGTGATCGGGGCTGGTCCCGCCCCCGGGCACGTGGGCGGTGCCAGCCCCTGGGCGCGCAGCGTATGGGAGGCCCCATCCCCGGGTGCACGGCGCAAGGGCTGTGCCGGCCCCGGGCGCGTGGCACAGGGGCGGCGCCGGCCTGCGCGTGTGGCACAGGGGTGGCGCCAGCCCCGGGCACGCGGCGTATGGGCTGTGCTGTCCCCTGGGCATGCGGCACAGGAGCAGTGCCGGCCTCAGGCGCGTGGCGCATGGGCACTGCTGGCTCCTGGGCACATGGCACAGGAGCAGCGCTGGCCCCGGGTATATAGCGCATGGGCTGTTCCGGCCCCGGGCGCATGGCGTATTGGCGTCCCCGCCCCAGGCACATGGCACAGGAGCGGTGCTGGCCCTGGGCATGTGGCGTATGGGCAGCCCCACCTCTGGGCGTGCAGCACAGGAGCGGCGCCAGCCCCAGGAGTGCGACGCATGGGTGGCGCCAGCACTGGGCACGCGGCGTATGGGTGGCCCGGCACGTGATTGACCCCACCCCTGGGCGCCCGGCAGCCCCAAAAGGTTGGGGACCACTGGTCTAGACACACCTTAAGTATAGGTTTAAATGAAAACCTGTGTGTTGTTTTGTTTGTGCCAGCCATCTATCAATCAGATGGCCATTGATTTATTTCTTGATACCACCTCACATGGAATAAAGTTGCCAAAAGCTTTGGGCTGAAAGAATCCTAGGTAACATGTGGAATCCAAAGGCTTTGCCTTTGGTATCTATTTTCCCCATTGAGTGAGCTTGCAAAACTTTGTCTTACATCAAATTTTCAATAAAAAGGCAAAGCTTGCTGAACCACAAAGTTGCACACATTTTTGGCAAAAAGCAATCTCTGCAATTCACTCTAAAAAAAAATAAAAAATTATGCAACAATTTCAAGTTTCCAATTTCATAATGGTGGCTTTGGAAAAAGACACCTTGAAAGATCAAGTAGTTTTGTTAAAAATATTAGGTATTTCTTTACAGATGGTAGCCCACACGGCTAAACTCTAATGACCAGGATCTGGCCAAGAATGTCTAAGGGTATGTCTAGATTACATACCTCTGCTGACAGAAGCATGTAAAATAGGCTACCCGACATAGTCAGTGAAGCTGGGATTTAAATATCCCCGGCTTCATTAAAATAAAAATGGCTGCCACGCTGTGCCGGCTCAGCTGATCATCGGCACTGCGCGCAAGTCAAGACGTGGATCGGTCGACGAGGGAAGCCTTTGTCGACCGCTCATGTAAACCTCGTTCCACGGCAGCCATTTTTATTTTAATGAAGCCGGGGATATTTAAATCCCGGGTTCACTGACTATGTTGGGTAGCCTATTTTACATGCCTCTGTCGGCAGAGGCATGTAATCTAGACATACCCTAAGAGATTCCACTAAGAAAAATAATCTTGTTTAGCAGTTAGACTAGGAGCCACTAAGTCCAGGATCTAGTTCTATTTCTGGTAGTGTCATTGACTGACTGACTGTATGACATTGGCCAAGTCACTGATCTTCCCCATCTGTAAAATGGAAGTTATAATATCAATCTTACTCTAGGGCTATGTCTAGACTGCAGAGTTTTTGCGCAAAAATAACCGTTTTTGTGCAAAAACTTGTGGAGCGTCCACATGGCAAGCGAGTTTTTGTGCAAGTAAATTTACAGTTAATCAGAAGAGTGGTTTTTGTGCAATACTTATTCCTCTTTCTATAAGGAATAAGCCTTTTTGCGCAAGAGCTCTTGCACAAAAAGGTGTGTGTGGATGGGAAACAGGGGGTCTTTGCGCAAAAACAGCCTATCAAAAGAAGCACAGGTGCCCTGGTGGCCATTCTGTTAATGGCAATTAGAGCTTTCTTGTGAGGGAGCGTCCATGCAGTCTGGATGCTCTCTTGCGCAAAAGCGCATCACTTTTCCGATGCGCTTTTGCAGTGTAGACATGCTCTTGAGCAAGAAGTTTTTGCGGAACAGCTCTTCTGCAAAAAGCTTCTTGCACAAGAAGCCTGCAGTCTACACATAGCCTAGTAGAGTTTTGTGAGACTTAAGGTATGTCTACACATCAAACTTAATTCCAAATAACAGCCGTTATTTTGAATTAACTTTAATAGCTTTACAGGAAAACAGTTATTTCGAAATAGCGGAGCGCTTATTTAGAATTTGGTAAACCTCATTCTATGAGAAATAATGCTAAATTTGAAATAGCTAAGTTGAAATAAGTGCTGTGTAGACACTTATTTCGAAATAGGGGGCCTCCAGCCCTTCCCAGTTTCCCCTGGTGGCCACTCTGGGCCAAACCAGGAAAACTCCTCTCCTCTCCCCCAGCCCCAGAGCCTTTAAAGGGGTAGACGCTGGCCACAGTGCACATGCCAGAGCCAGGCCTGCCAGCAGTCACTGCCTCTGACCCAGTGGCTGCACAATGAGCCGGTCAGCCAGAGCCAGCCAGCGGTCCCCCGCCCAGTCCCCCAGCTCCCAGGAGCCAGCCAGGGGCTGGAGACGGTGGGCACCCTCCTGGACTAGTGTGGAGATCATGGACCTCATTGAGGTTTGCAGGGAGGCCTCCAATGTCCATAATCTCCGCACTAGATGGAGGAACGCCGCCGTGTACGGCTGCATAGCTGCCACCATAGGCCACATGCGCATCCAAGAGCAGGTGCACATGAAAATTAAAGAGCTGTGGCAGGCCTATGCTAGGGCCACTCGGGGCAGCTCCTCAACAGGGGCAGACACCTGCCCCTATTTTGACGCCCTGGACCACATCATGGGGGGCAGGATGGTCCATGCCATCCTGGGGGGCAGTGAGCTGGGACCAGAGGGCCCTGACCAGGGAGTGGAGGAGGAGTCGCAGGAGTCGCCATGGAGGGTGCCACGCTGACAGGACCCCCAAGCTGTCCCAGCAGCGGAGTCACCAGGGTCGTTCGGGGACGCCACACCAGGTGAGTGCCATCACTGTCCCCTTCCCAGGTGGGGGGGCGGGGAGGGAGACCAGGGACCGTGCGCTTGGGCCTTGCTTACCACGGATCACACAGCAACCTGTGCACGTGCGAGTATGTGCCGTGCCACCCCTGGGCAGGTGGCTCCAGCTGCGTGCCACACAGGGGCCTTGGTCTGATAGCCACACGTATGTGTGAAGAGACCTGACATGCTGGGGTGGGACACAGCAGGACGCCCTCCTTTCACAAGCCCCCTCTACACAGAGGCAGGGGACATCTCCCCCCGACCTCGGCTGCATTGTACACAGCACAGGGGCATGGGTGCGGTCTCGGGGCAGCTCCCACTCCCGGGGATAGCCGGACATTCTGACCATGGCTTCTGTGCAAGCACAGCGGCTCTGACGGTGCAGGGCACGGTCATCCTCACCTCACAGAGGGGGGCTGGGCTTCACCCACTGCATCCCCAGGGAGAACTGACCACTTCTTTTCTTTCTCCACAGCTGTACCAGCCGCGCATGCAGGGCGCACCAACCCGCCCGGGACATCCTCCCGCACCCGAGGGCTCCGCAGTTCCACCACAACACTGCAGGGGTACCAAGACCAGCAGCTGGGGGCCCTGCGAGCCCTGAACCGCACCATGGAGCAGAGGGTGCAGGATGACTGGGAGTTCTGATGGGAGCTGCTTGCCCAGGGTTGTGCCATCTGTGCTCATCTGCAGACCCTGGTGCAGAGCGTGCTGCTTCAGTGCCTGCTGCCTCCCCAGCTCCCACTCCTCCTCCCACTCCTTCTCCCCCTCCTGCCTCTCCCTCCTCAACCTCCACACCCTCCTCTTCAATCTCCACACCCCGCACCTCAACCTCCACACCCTCCTCCCCATCCCACCGGGGATGCCGAGGCCCCCGCACCCACCGTGCTGGGAGACACTTGGCCCGGCGAGACCCCCACCCCTGAGCCGTGAGCTTCCCCTCCCCCTTCTTCCCCTTGCTTCCCCCTTCCAGCTCCCTCCTCCCAGTTCTCCCAGTTTTCCCCCTCCCTTCTCCCACCCTCTCTTCTCCCCTCTCCCGCCTCCTTTCCCCAATCTCCACATAGTTTCATCCCTCTCCCCCGTTTTGTTAAATAAAGAGAGTTGATATTTTTGAAAATACATGCATTTTATTTGACATCAGGAAGGGGGGTTAGGGAGGGGTAAGTGGAAGGCAGGCAAGCAAGCAGGGACACCTGAGAACCAGCTGCCCGGGGAGGGGGAGGTGTCCCTTTAAGCACAGGCCTCAGATAGCCTCAGGCAACAGCCACACAAAGACACTCCTTACCTGATGCCCTAACCCTGACCTGGTTCCGGCTGGCCTTAACTCCAAATCAGTGTCCACTCAGTGTGGACGCGGTATTTCAAAATAGCAAAATGCTATTTCGAAATGCATTTTGTGTGTAGACACGTTATTTCAAAATAACTTATTTCGAATTAACCATTTCGAAATAAGACATTGCGAAATAACGCTGTAGTGTTGACATACCCTTAATGTTTTAAAATCTGTTGGAATTAGAGAAATTCTGGGTGAAATCCTGGCTCCATAGGGAACGGTGTTTTGCCTTTTGTGACATAGTGGGGTTTTTGTCCACTCTTCTAGTCCTGTGCGCTCTCTGGTTTTGGATTCACTATTTGCTTTGTTGTGCTGTATGCAATTCCTACTGTCCTATACTGCTCTGCAGTGACTCTGTGTGTGTGTGTGTGTATGCATGCCTCAGTTTCCCTGGGCACTGCCGCACTATCTGCATGAGGAGGGGAAGTCTGGGCATGACTCACTGTGCAAGTATGTCAGTCTCTCATGTCTAGATGACAGCAAATAACACCTTGGGCCTGGAAGCAAAAAAAGCAGGAGGCGGGGCTGCCTGGGGGATTGGGAGCAGTGGCTGTGAGTGTGAGTTAGCTTTTTGAGTGGCTGAGGAAGAAGGGAGCCTAGCTGGCCAGGGTGGGGGATCCCTTTTCCCCAAGATGGGCTGTACTGAATGCTCCTGGTTCCTGTAACAAGGAGTCTGAGCTATGCTATGTCCCTGTGAATCAATAAACCTTCTGTTTTACTTGTCGGCTAAGAGTCACGTATGGCTGTGGATGGGGGTGAAAGGCCCGGTGACTCCCACACACTCCGTGACACCATTGACTTCAATAGGGCCATGATTTCACTCTAGAAGTTGGTAACAGACCTACAAACAGAGTCCTGGAATCATGATGTCCAAACCTCTTCTAATACCTACTAGAACTATCAGAAATAAAAATCTGATTTTTGTGTGTGTGTGTGCAGAAAACCATTTGACAGGACATTTCTACAGTAGTTTGCCTTAAATTATTAAGCAGAAAGGTGGCAGGTCTTCATTAATAACAAAGATGAAAAAGAATATTTTGCTTTTAATATAAGATGGAAAAGACATGTTGCTGAACATAATAAGCTATATTCTATGTGGAGTATATCATGATGTGCTCTTCATTTGGGTTACATGTTGCAGATTAAACAAATATGCCCAGACATTCTGGAAACATTCTTTCAAAGCTTCAATCCATCTCATTTCATTCACTTTGGATAATATTGTACATCAGACAGCCTGTGATCATTATGAAGATCAGGTCACGTTACTTATTTGAAGACTCAAATGGATCACTCAAGGGATTGAGACCTACACATCTTGAAAAGTGGAAGCAAGAATAACATTTGTAGGCTAAAAATTCTGGCTCAGCTCTGAAATCCTCTCTCAGATAGTTACTGGGTCAGACCAAAGGTCCATTTAGCCCAGTATCCTGTCTGCTAACAGTGGCCAATACCAGATGCCTCAAAGGGAGGGATCACAACAGGTAATCCTCATATGATCCCTCCCCTGTCACCTACCCCCAGAGAAACAGAGGCTAAGGATACCATTCCTACCCATCCTGGATAATAGCCATTGATGGACCTAACCTCCATGAATCTATCTAGCTCTTGTTTGAACCCCGTTAAAGTTCTAGCCTTCACCACATTCTCTGGCAAGGAGTTCCACAGGTTGACTGTGCACAGCATGAAGAAAAACGTCCTTTTGTTTCCTTTAAACCTGTTGCCTATTAATTTCATTTGGTGACCCCTAGTTCTTTTATTGTGGGAATAAGTAAATAACTTTTCCTTATTCACTTCTTCCATACCAGTCATGATTTTATAGACCTCTATCATATCCCCCTTTAGTCTCTTCTTTTCTAAGCTGAAAAGTCCAAGTCTTTTTAATCTCTAAATGAGTCCCCATCATTTTGTATATATAGTTGGGATTATTTTTTCCAATGTGAATTACTTTACATTTATCAACATTCAATTTCATTTACCATTTTGTTGCCCAGTCACTTAGTTTGGTGAAATCTTTTTGAAGCTCTTCACAGTCTGCTTTGGTCTTAAATATCTTGAGCAATTTGGTATCATCTGCAAATTTTGCCACCTCACTATTCACCCCTTTATATAAATAAGTTGAATAGGATGGGTCCCAGGACAGACCCTTGGTGGACCCCACTAGTTACCTCTGTCCACTCGGAAAATTTACCATTTATTCCTACCCTTTGTTTCCTATCTTTTAACCAGTTCTCAGTCCATGAAAGGATCTTCCCTCTTATCCTGACAACTTACTTTACTTAAGAGCCTTTGGTGAGGGACCTTGTCAACGGCTTTCTGGAAATCTAAGTATACTATATCCACTGGATCCCCCTTGTCCACATGTGTGTTGACCCCGTCAGAGAACTCTAGCCAATTAGAAAGGCATGATTTCCCTTTACAGAAACCATGTTGACTTTCCTCCAACAAATTATATTCTTCCATGTGTCTGACAATTTTATTCTTTACTATAGTTTCAGCTAATTTGCCAGTACTGATGTTAGACTTACTTGTCTGTAATTGCCAAGATCATCTCTAGAGCCCTTTTAAAATATTGGTGTCACATTAGCTATCATCCAATCATTAGGTGCGGAAGCCAATTTAAAGGATAGGTTACAAACCACAGTTAATAGTTCTGCAATTTCCCATTTGAGTTCTTTCAGAACTCTTGGGTGAATGCCATCTGGTCCCAGTGGCTTGTTACTGTTAAGTTTATCAATCTGTTCCAAAACCTCCAATGATACCTCAATCTGGGACAATTCCTAAGATTTGTCACTTAAAAACAATAGCTCAGGTTTGGGAATCTCTCCAATATCTTCAGCCATGAAGACTGAAGCAAAGAATTCATTTTGCTTCTCCACTATGATTTTATCATTGTTGAGTGCTCCTTTAGTGTCTCGATTGTCCAAAGGCCCCACTGGTTGTTTAGCCAGCTTCCTGCTTCTGAGATACTTAAAAACCATTTAACTATTAATTTTTGAGTTTTTGGCTAGCTGTTCTTCAAACTCCTTTTTGGCCTTTCTTATTATTTTTTTTACACTTAATTTGACAAAGTTTATGGTCCTTTCTATTTTCCTCACTAGGATTTTACTTCAACTTTTTAAAAGATATCTTTTTATCTGTCACTGCTTCATGTACCTGGTTGTTAAGCCATGGTGGCACTTTTTTGGTTCTCTTACTGTGTTTTTTAATATGCGTTTACATTTAAGTTGGGCCTCTATTATGGTGCCTTTGAAAAGTTTCCATGCAGCTTGCAGAGATTTTACGTTTGTCACTGTACCTTTTAATATCTGTTTAACTAACCTCATTTTTGTGTAGTTCCCCTTTCTGAAATTAAATGCCACAGTGTTGGGCTGCTGAGGTGTTTTTCCCACCACAAGGATGTTAAATTTTATTACATTCTGGTCACTATTTCCAAGCCGTCCAGTTATATTTACCTCTTGAATCAGATCCTGCACTCTACTTAGGACTAAATCAAGAATAGCTTCTCCCCTTGTGGGTTCCAGAACCAACCCCTTGTGGGTTCCAGAACCAACCAAGAAGCAGTCATTTAAGGTATCAAAAAATTTTATCTCTGCATCCCATCCTTAGGTGGTGTGTACCTAGTCAATATGGGGATAGTTGAAATCCCCCACTATTATTGAGTTTTTTAATTTGATAGCTTTTCTAATCTCCCTTAGCATTTCATAGTCACTATCACTGTCCTCATCAGGTGGTTGATAATTTATCCCTACTGCTATATTCTTATAATTGGAGCATGGAATTACTATCCATAGAGATTCTATGGAACATTTTGGCTCCTTTAAGATCTTTACTTCATTTGATTCTACATTTTCTTTCATGTATAATGCCACTCTCCCACCAGCACAACCTGTTATGTCCTTCCGACATATTTTGTACCCTGGTATGACTGTGTCCCATTGATTGTCCTCATTCCACCAAGTTTCCATGATTCCTATTATATCAATATCCTCCTTTAAAACTAGGCACTCTAGTTCACCCATTTTACTATTAAGATTTCTGGCATTTGTGTATAAGCACTTTAATAATTTGTCACTATTTATCTGTCTGCCATTTCCTGATTGTTAGACTCTTTTTCATTTGATTGTGTCTCATCTGATCTGACCCATACTTCCATCCTCTCCTCCTGACTAGAACATAGAGCAGCTCTGTTAATAGAACCTTCTCTAATAGAGGGGGTATCCTATTAACAAATAGCTAAAGTCTCTGGGACAGCTGGAGAATGTCCTCACAAAAGTGCAAGGATCACATAAGACACAACTGTTCTGAACAAGGTATGATATTTGCATGAAATATTTCATATTTGATCCTTTCATTTCCATCAATGCAGAGTGGGTATTAATAGCATGTGTGTTCCTTCCGTTCAAACCACTGAGCATTCAGGCTGATGTAAGGATTCTCAAACTTCATCTCCCCTTCTGACAACAAAAATTACTCCACAACCTCAGGAGGGAGTACTGAAGCACTGCCTAAACCCCACAGCTGCAGTTGGGGTGGGGGAAAATGCCTAAGCCTAAGGCAGGGCATAGAGGGGCCTGTTTTCTTAGCCCCTCTGTCCCAGGTAGTGGCACTCTGGCTTCAGCTTTGACCCCCAGCTGAGGAGCTCAGACTTTGGCCCCAGACCACAGCATGTTTAACACCAGCCCCGGTAACTCAATTAAAGTGGGGTCACGACCCATTTTGGGGTCCTAACTCTCAGTCTGACCAGGTCACTAGTAGGACCAGGAAGTAGCAAGGCTATGAGGCAAATCTGAAATTCACTTCAAGGAATTCCATTTATTCAATGGGACCGCACAAGATGTAAAATAGTGCCAAAGATTTTGGTCTATAGTATTTAATGATTAACTGAAAACAGGTTAACCATCAAATGTAAATTCATGACCTGTCTTCAGCATGACTGATATTTTCATTTGTATTTTCGAGACCCGGGGTGGGCAATAGTTTTTGAAGGGCATTCACTTCACAAATATCTGAAGTGGTCATGGACTGCCTCAGAGAAGGCAGGGTTTTGGGTGGAAGGGGCGGGGCCAGAAGGCTTCCCATGCTTCCCTGCCTGCAGACCCTGATTGGCCTGGGGACAGGGGGAGAATGTGAACTCTTTGCCCCTCACTTTCCAGTAACTAGAGAGAACCACCAGCCATTTTGTCCCTCTGGTGCCATGCACCCTGGTCGGGGAAGGAGACTTCGGATGCTCCACTGTCCCCAGGTCATGACTGGTCTGGGGGTGGGAGAGCATCTGGGTGGCACAGGCTGGCTCAACAGGCTTGGTGGGCCGGATCTGGCCCATGGGGGCTGTCTTGCCCATCCCTGGGATAAGGGGTGCAGGAGGGCCTGTGAGGTCTGAGAGGAAGTATGGGTGAAGGAGACAGTTGTGACCTGGAGCATGGTATTGGGGTGCGAGAGTTTGGATTGTGACCTAGGGCAGGAGGGGATTGTGACCTAGGGCAGTGAACTGGGGTGCAGGAAGGGGTATGGGTTGTGACCTAGGGCAGGAGGGGATTGTGATCTGGGACACACACCCTGTTCCCCAGCCAATCAGCTGAGCTCTCTGCTTGCGTGGGGAGTTCTGAACCTCTGCACAGGGTTCAGAAAAGGGCTGTGCACCCACACAGGCACACAGCTTACAGGGAACCTTGGTGCAGGGTCTGGGAGGGGGTATGGGCTCAGGCGGAGGGCAGAGGGTTTGGGTTATGTGGGGTAGGGAGGTAGGAGAGGGGAGTCAGAGGGCTGGGGGGAAAGGAAGGGGCTGGGGTGCCAAAGGCTGGTTCTGACCAGGAGACTTACCTGTAAGAGTCCCGTCCAACAGACCAGAACATTTCTCAGGCAAGAGCCTGTGCTGTCCCCACACAGGCTGCAGGGGCCATGTGCTCTGTGAAGAAGAGCTTGAGGGGCAGGGGGAGTGGTGCTTCCCGTGCTGCCTGTTCTTCAAACAAGCAGCTCCCATTGGCCAGAAACTGGCCAATGGGATTGTGCTGGGGGTAAGAGCAGTGTGGGGGGGTAGGTCTACACCACGGGGTTTTTCCAGGATACCAGAAGTATCCCGGAAAAACTCCATCATGTCCAGGGAATGCGTCTGCTCTTGCACTTTTTTTGTGCAGAAGAGCTGATGCGCTCTTTTGGAAGCCCTGTCTTTCTCCTTCCACGAGGAAGAAGGGCTCTTTTGAAAGAGGAGGCTTTTCCGAAATTTGGCCCAGTGTAGACTGACCAAATTTCAGAAAAGCCTCTTCCAAAAAAAAAATCAGAAAAAGGTACGCAAATTGTGGAACGCATTTTGTATACCTTTTTCTGATAGATCAGTGTAGTCTAGACATTGCCTGTGAAGCACCATTCCTCCCTCCATGGGCGGCAGGTTTGTATAATTTTTGGTGGTGCCCCATTAGCCACGCCCCCCTCCCCTCGTTAGCCATGCCTCTGGAGGTAACACGCTCGGGGCAAGATGGACACATGACCAGAAGTAAAAGGTGTCATGTCACCCCTCTCGAAAGGCTTTTCTCACCATCCTCCTACCAACAGGGATTAGTTTGGCCCCCACCAAACCCCCCACATGCAACTATCCTGCAGTTGCATTAACCCAATGTGTGTGACATTAACTCGGGGGCAGAGAGCTGGGGGAAGTGTTCCCTCTAAGGCTACGTCTACACTCACGGCTTCTTGTGCAAGTACAGCCGTTCTTGTGCAAGAACCCACAGAGCATCCACATTTCCCGCCTGCTCTTGCACAAGGAAATTTACAGTACAGCGTGGTAAGAGAGGGCGTCTTGTGCAAGAGCTACGCTCTTTTCTAACAGGTGTAAGCTCTCTTGAGCAAGAGGGCAGTGTGGATGCTTGGCAGGGATTTCTTGCACAAGAAACCCCTATGGCTAAAATGGCCATTGGAGCTTTCTTGGGCAAGAGAGCATCCACACTGCCATGGATGCTCTTGTTCAAGAGCACAGCTTGCACATGGCAGTGTGGACATGTTCTTGCGCAAGACTTCTTGTACAAGAACCCTTGCGCAAGATGTTCTTGCGCAAGAAACCGCTAGTGTAGACATAGCCTAAGGGTTTCCTCCCGTGAGCAGAATGAATTTTGTGTTGTGCACCAGTACTGAGTTCATGTGGCTTGTTTGGATGTGCCACTGTGGCACGCAAGTTATTAATAAATATTTTTAAACCTTTACCTTTCTCTCTGCTGCCATGTCTCCTCCCCTTGTTCCATCAGCTCCCCTGATGCCTGCTGCCCCCCCAGCCCCTCACCCTCCTCTGCTGTCCTGACTCCTACCCTTCTCACTGCCCTCAGCCCTCCTGAGACCTGCCCCCCTCCATCAGGCCTTCTCTCCCCCCTGTGCCCACTCTTCCAGTAGCCCCACTCTGATCACGTGAGCTACCCCTCATCCCCTCTCCTAACACCTCCCTCTACACACCTGCGCTGCCTCTTTCCTCTGGTGCTGTTCCCTCCCATGCAGGTGTCTGCCCTTCTGCTTCACCCCCAGAATCCCCTGGCACCTGCACCCTCCTGGTTCCTCCCCCTTCCCTCACTGCCCCTGCC